>OY282609.1:83666878-85033168 GCA_958298945.1 Atherix ibis
TCTTTTTTTCTAACAGAAAATCCTCCCCTTTATTAACAGAAAATCCTGTCTTTTTCGAACAGAAAATTCTCTCCTTTTTCACTTTTTTAACAGAAAATCGTCTTTTTTTTAACTTTAGTTTTAATCGTGCTTTTTCGAGCATAATATCCTCTTTTTTAAAAGAGAATCGTCCTTTTTTTAGCAACATTGTGCTTTTCTAACCTCAAAATCCTCTTTTTTTAACAGTAAATCCTCCATTTTCTAACCGATAATCCTCTCCTTTTTTTTCGAATAGAAAATCGCCCCTTTTTTTAACCCAAAACTCCTTGTTTTTTAACGAAAATCCTCTTCTTTCTGATGGGAAATTCTCATCTTTTTGACCGAGAATCCTCTCCTTTTTTTCGAACAGAAAATCCTATTTTTTTTCGAACAAAAATTCCTCTCCTTTTTTAACAAGAAATTCTGTCTTTTTTCGAACAGATATTCCTCTGCTTTTTTTTAACTAAAAACCCACTTTTTTAACAGAATTTTTTTTTTTCTAACCAAAAAATCCTTGTTTTTTAACAGAAAATCCTCTTCTTTTTGATGGGAAATCCTCATCTTTTTGACCTAAAATCCTCTCCTTTTTTCGAACAGAAAATCTTCTTTTTTTCACAGAAAATCCTATTTTTTTTAAAAAAATTATCATTTTTCTAACAAAAAATCCCGTCTTTTTTTTCGAACAGAAAATTTCCTTTTTTTTTAAACCAAAAAATCTTCAGTTTTTAATAGAAAATTCCCTCCTTTTTTCGAACAGGAAATCGTCCCTTTTTCTAACCAAAAAATCCTTTTTTTTTTCAGCAGAAAATCCTCTATTTTCTAACCGAAAATCCACTCTTTTTTTTTAACAAAATGTCCTCCGTTTTTTTAAACAGAAAATCCACGGTTTTTCTGATGGGAAATCGTCTTTTTTTTTATCAGAAAATCCTCTTTCTTTAACCTAAGAGAAAAAATATGACTTCCTAAATTAGAACCACGTTTTTTTCTTCTCTCCTATTAACCAAAATTGAGTCGAAACAAAAAAAAGGACAGAATGGCGCTTTTTGGGTCATTTTTTCGGAATTTTACTTTAAAGAAAAAATTGTTTTTTCTTTGTAATTTTTTTTTTGGCACTTTTTTTGAGGAAAAATTTACACAAAAAAAACCAAAAAAATTTACAAAAAAAACCATTACAAGAAAAATTACAGAAAAACATTAATAGAAACAAAATTAACAAAAATGTTAGTGAAAAAATGCATAGAAAAAAAAATCGGAAAAGGAGTTACAAAAAAAATGGACAGGAAAAAAAATTACCAACAATTTTCTAAGAAAAAATTTACATAAAAAAAATTTAAAATTAAAAAAAAAACGAAAAAAATTTACAAAAAAAAGCATTTTTACTAATCTTAGAGAAAAGACAACTCACAATTTCACTTCCGTTGCAATTTTTGTTTTACCTACAAAAATAATGAAATAATTCAACTGATTTTTAATCTAAACCCCCTCTCCTCTCTACCCCCTTACAAGGATTCACTTTCAAAAGAGTGGTTTTTTTTTGTCGAAAATCCATAAAACTTTTTGCAATGATACCGACAACCATCCATTAATTTGAAGGCTTTTGGGGAGAATATTATAGAAAAAATTTAATAGTAAAAAAGCATTCAATAAAAATTCGAATATTTATGAATAAAATTAAAAAGAAAAGCTCCCCAACGCCGCTGGAGCAACCGAAATACCCATGATCGCTACCGCCATCTGTGCGCATCTAGCGAAAAATCAACTGCTCGTATCGACTCGAATGAAAATTGCCTTTTGTACTAGATCAATTTTGTACCAGAGCAAACCGCTGACAATTGAGCTGCTGTCAAAATTTCTTAAAATCTGTCATCGGCATAACAAGTTTTTCGGAAAAATCGAATATTCTTCATCCGTTCACGTAATAATAACAAATATATTCTCCTGTGGTGTGCTTTATTCAATACTGATGGATTTGTGTTTGTTTTTTTTTTCTTCTCAAATTTAGATACGGGCTTATTTTTAGGTGAAACAAAAAATACTGAATAAACTATGCCGGAACAAGAAGCACGAAACCCATTGGAACGGTTTTTGAATTCGGTGAGCAGCGTTATTGAAGCGCCAGTCGTTTGGTTTAGAGGTAAATAAAAACTATTATTTCAATGAAAATGTCTTTTGGCAATTAATTAATTAAATTAGAATTCTTATAGAGTAAACAAGTTACGTAACCTAACCTAAAAAAGTTGACAAGAAAATTATTTTTCGGTTGTTTTATTTTTGCACATTTTCTTTAAATAAATTTAACTGCAGATTTTACTATTACTGTTCATTTTATTATTATAGAATCTATTGTCGAACCGAATCAGAAAAAGTATCCGTGGTACCATCAACAATACCGTCGTGTGCCTACCATTGACCAATGCTACACGGACGATATTGTTTGCCAATTTGAGGCTGACCAACAGTTCCGACGTGATCGTATGGTCGACAATGAAGTGGTTAACATTTTACGGCAACGTTTCGAAGATTGCGTTCTGTACGAAACGCCCGATCATAAGGAGAAGTGCATGGGAATTTTGGGTGAATACGAAAAGGCAGCTGCGAATTGGTTCACTAAATGTAAGGGCAATAATTTTTCGGAGAATCCTTCATCTTAAAATGATGAAATTTGTTCATATTTAGAATTTTTTATTGTAAAAACCGTTTTTTTTTACCATAACAAAAAAATGGGAGGGAATTTCCTCATTTAAGATGAAGGAACAGAAAATACAATATTTTAAGAGGAGTTTTACTCTGGGGTAAAGACGAAATCCTGTTTTTTTTTAACGAAAAAATTCTTTTTTTTTAAACTGAAAATCCCGTTCTTAAAAGAAAATCCTCTTCTTTTTTCTTTATTGAAAATCGTTTCTTTTTTTAACCAAAAAATCCTTTTTCTAGTAGAAAATTCTCTTTTTTTTACCGAAAATTCTCTTTTTTTTTAAGCAGAAAATCGTTCCTTTTTTTAAACAGAAAATCCTCTTTTTTCTGACGGGAAATCCTCTTTTTTTCGAACAGAAAATTCTCTCCTTTTTGGCAGAAAATCCTTTTTTTTTCTAACAAAAAATCTGTTTTTAACAGATAATCCCCTCCTTTTTTTTAACAAAAAAATCTCGTTTTTTACGAACAGAAAATGTCACTTTTTTACAAAACAGAAAATCCTCTTGCCCAAAAAAAATTTTTTTTTTATCCGAAAAAACCCGTTTTTTTTTGACAGAAAATCCATTTTTTTAACCAAAAAATCCTCTCCTTTTTATCCGAACAAAAACTCCGTTTTTTTGACAGAAAATCCTCTCGTTTTTCTAACCAAAAAATCCTTTTCTTTCTGACAGGAAATCCTCTCCTTTTTTTAACAATAAATCCACTTTTTTTAACAGGAAATCCTCTCCCTTTTTTGACAAATCCACTTTTTTAACCAAAAAATCCTTTTTTTTAAGCAGAAAATCATCTCCTTTTCTAAGAGAAAATCCTGTTTTTTTTACGAACATTTTCCAACCAAAGCATCCTTTCCTTTTTTAACAGGAAATCGTATTTTTTCTAAGGGGAAATCCCCTCTTTTATAACAAAAAATCCTCTCCTTTTTAACAGGAAATCCTCTCATTTTTTTTAACAGGAAATCCTCTCCTTTTCTTCGAACAACAAATCCGAAAAAAGTGAGATTCCTCTTTTGAGCAAATCCTCTTTTGACCAAAAATTCTTTTTTTCTTTCAAATGGAAGATATTTTTTTAACCAAAAACCCTGTTTTTAACAGAAAATCCCCTCCTTTTTTTTATAAAAAATCCTCTCGTTTTTCTAACCAAAAATCCTCTTTTTCTAACCAAAAAATCCTTTTTTATTAAGAGAAAATCCACCTTTTTCTAATCAGAAAATCCTCTTTTCTTTTTAACAGGAAATCATCTTTTTTTTCGAAAAAACAAAATCGTCTGCTTTTAACAGAAAATTCACTATTTTTTTAACAGCAAATTATACCTTTTTCGTACAGAAAATCCTCTTTTTTAACCAAGAACAGAAAATCCTCCTTTTTTCGAGCAGAAAATCTTTTTTTCCAACAAAAGCATCCTTTCCTTTTTCAATAGGAAATTCTCTTTTCCTGAGGGGAAATCCCCTCTTTTATAACAAAAACTCCTCTTCTTTTTTTTAGCAGAAAATCGTCGAATTTTTTAACAAAAAATCCTTTACTTTTTAACAGGAAGTCCTCTTCTTTTCTTTGAACAGAAGATAGTTTTTTAAAAACAGAAAATACTCTCCTTTCTCGAACAAAAAATCCTCTTTTTTTTAACATAAAATCTTTTTTTTTTTGAATCAAAAATCCTCCTTTTTCCAACCAAAGCATCCTTTCCTTTTTTAACAGGAAATCCTCTTTTTTCTGAGGGGAAATCCCCTCTTTTTTAACAAAAAATCCTCTCTTTTTTTTCTAACTGGAAATTGTTATTTTTCCTAACAGAAAATCCTTTTTTAACAAAATCCCTGTTTTTAACAGAAAATCCTTTTTAACCTTTTTTTTAAACGCAAATCGTCCCTTTTCGAACAGAAAATCTTTTCTTTTTTTCAAATGGAGTCATATTTTTTGGAGCAGAAAATATTTAAAAAAAAAAAAAAAATCTTATTTCTAACAGAAAATCGTCTTCTTTTTTTAACCAAAAATCCTCTTTTTTTTTTTAATAAAAAAAATCGTCTATTTTTAACAGAAAATTATCTTCTTTCTAACAGGAAAACTTCTCCTTTTTCTAACAGAAAATCCCCCTTTTTTCGAGCACAAAATCCTCTTTTTTTCTGAAAATCTTTTTTTTAAGAAAAAATCTTTTTTTTTAAGCAGAAAATCCTCTTTTTCTCGACCAGAAAATCTCTTTTTTTTTCAAACAGAAAATCCTTTTGACCAAAAATTCTTTTTTTCTTCAAAAAGACTATCCTTTTTTTAACAGATAATCCTCTTCTTTTGAACTGAAAATACTCTTTTTTATAAGAAAATCCTCTTCGTTCTGACGAGAAAACCTTTTTTTTTAACCAAAAATTCCCTCCTTTATTCTAACAGAAAATCCTTTTTTTTCGAAAACAAAATACTTTTTTTAATAAAAAAAAATCCTCTGTTTTTAACAGAAAATGCACTCTTAAACTCTCCTTTTTTTCTGACAAGAAATCCCATTTTTATTAACAGAAAATCCTCTTTTTTTTTTAACCAAAAATCCTGTTTTTAGTAGAAAATTCTTTACTTTTTTTTCGAACATGAAATCGTCTTTTTTTTTAACCAAACATTTTTTTTTCCCAACAAAAAATCCTCCCCTTTTTTCGAACTGAAAATCCTCTCCTTTTTTTAATTGAAAATCGTTCCTTTCTTTAGCTGAAAATGGTCTCATTTTTTTAACAGAAAATTCACTTTTAACCAAAAATCCTCTCCTTTTTTTCGAACAGAAAATCGTCTTTTTTTAACAGAAAATTCTCCATTTTTTAAGTAAAAAATCCTCCATTTTTTAAACCTCAAAAACCTCTTTTTTCTGAATTCTTTCTTTGACAGACGGCGATTTGGGTGCCTACGCTGATGCCAAGACTGCTTACATGAAACAAAAACATCGGCTCATTTGGGAACGGCGTCATGGGCCCGTCGGTTCCGGCATGAAGACGAAGGATTCCGAATCGCATGAACACTAGGCAACTAATCAAGGCGGTATCGGCAGCGGGTGTGCCCTTTAAAAAAAATGTTCATTAGGTAAGTAAGTGGACCCTCTCTCCCCCGCCCCCACGCCTCTCTCAGCAGTTCAATAAATTCAATTGCAGTGGAAATTTTTCTAAATTCTTTTCTTTTTCTAATTTTTAGGAAACAAATTCTCGTTGACGGAATCCCAGCGCTTTCCAGTCAATAAGTTAGCAATAAAAAATATATAAAAAAAAAATTTCATTTAAATGCCGAGCAAGAAAAAAATTTGTAAATAAAGGAAAAAAATCGTCTTTTTTCTCTTAATTCTTTTAAATTTCAATTAATTTATTTTTTTTAGCTTAAATTTGTATAAAAAAAAAACACAAAATTGCTTACAATTATTCGATTCGAAAAAGAAGAAGAAAAAAAATTGCTCAGTCAAAATTTTTCGAGAAAATTTCTTTTTTTTTAAACTAGAACAAAATTACGACTACTTAAAATCTAAATGGAAGAATGGACGTGAAAAAGACTTACTTTTTCTTCTGTTCGTCTGGAAGGTGTAGGCTAATTTCCAAGCGTACAAGAATCGACAGAATTTCCATTTTTTTTTCTATTTTTATCAACAAATTGTGACGATTGGTTTTTCCATTAGAGTTTTTTTCATTTTGTTGGTTAAACTGGTGCCGCCTCCGATACTGTTGGAGCTGGTTTTCTTTTTCAGTTCGCGACTATTGCCGCCGCCGAGCGGAATCATTTCGATCTCGTGCAAGCGTCTACGGAATGTCTTGTAATACTGGAGGACGGTTGAGTTGGCCCAGACTTGTCGCTCGTCAAAGTCCAGAATTCGAATGCTGTCGAGGCTTTTGGCCCGACTCAGTGCTACGTACGCCTGGCCGGCTTCGAACACCTTCGCCAGTGACATTTCGACGCAGTCCAGCGTCAACCCTTGTGACTTGTGAATGGAGAACGCCCACGCCAGTTTGAGCGGCACCTGTTTCCGGGTGATTACGGCGCCGCCGGGATGTTTTATTGACCACTTTTCCTGTTTGCATAAATATTCGGTGTTGTTCTTAAAACGGACCACTGGCAAGCCGTTCGTGTACTTGTGGACGATGCCTCGGGCGCCATTCACCAGACCGGCAGTGACGCTTATGTTCTTCAAGAGCATCACTTGGGCGCCTATTTTCAGTTCTAGTGATCCAGGCACTTGTAGGACACTGTCGAGGTGTTTCGAACTGCTCGGATCGCTGTCCTCCGCCCTGAAGACGGTCTTCTCACCCGGAAGACTTTCCAATTTCGATTCGTTAATCGAATTCGCGTCGTTCGTATGCGAACACAGCTGCGTAGCCAGAATTCCGTGAGATTCGATTTTCTGCTTTGCGGTCGCCAACAGTTGTTTGGTCACGTCTTCCGTAACATGCCCAATTCGGATGTGATTTAAAATTTTGACGAATTCCGGGTCCAACTGACGGTGAACCTGCTTTAGTTCGAAGACGATCTGAATGCACTTATCCCAGGAGGCCGATTGGAAGCAAAACAATTTCTCGTTTGAACCGGAATTCTTCTGCGAATTAGAATCCCTGCGCACAGGTGGCAACTGGAAAAAGTCACCGCACAATATCAGCTGAATACCTCCGAATGGTCTGTCGTTCTTCCGGATGTGTCTGGCCACCAATTCTATTTTCTATAAAGTCGGTTTTTTTTAAACAATTTTTTTTCTCAAATTTAATCGATTTCTTACGTCGAAAAACTCCCCGTCCACCATTGAGATCTCGTCGATAATCAAACGTTTGCATTTTCGCCAATTTTGCGCTGTCATCGAACGGGAGGCCATGTCGAAACAGCGCGACATCGTTGCGTCGCCACTTCCGATTCCGGCAAAAGAGTGCAGAGTCGTACCACCTGAAAAGGGGAGTTATTTTTTTTTATATAAAAGGAATCAATGTTATGATTGTGAGAGGAGGAAACCCTCCTCAATTTACCAATTAAGCAGGCCGCCACTCCCGTAGAGGCAGTGGCCACGGTCCCATCTGGTGGTAGAGCGGAGATTATCTTCCGCAGCAGGAAACTCTTGCCAGTGCCGGCAGATCCAGTGAAGAAGACACTTTTTCCGGACTGGCACGCTTGCAGCACCTTGTTCTGTTCCTCGCTCATCTTTATGGGCTCTTCCGCTAACGGCGACGGAGCGTACAGGCTTTTCGCGGACAATGGCATTTTACTCTGTCGTATTTCTTCGAATTTCCGTTTTTTCGCCTGGGGTGGTGACGGAGTCGTTGTCGATGACTTCAGACCAGCCGCTTTCCGTGCCATTGCCAGTTCCGCAGTGGTCACCGGACTTATTTCCTCAAACTGACTGGGTCGACCTGACAACAAATGGGCACGTACAGCCTTCTTGATTGTCGCCGCATCACGATCATCAACTCCGCTCAATTTGACCAGCATCGTACGTAGAAAGACAACAAGCGGACTCAGTGGTGCATTCGACAAGAACAAAACGCATTTTTCCGTATTGAACTTAATGCTAGCTTTACCTTCGGTCATGAATTTATTATGCAACGTCACATTGTGCAATTTGAACTTGATCGATTTTGTCTTTTCCGTCGAAATCTCAACGAAAATTTCCCGTGCATCACTTCTTATTAACCGTAACGTGGCCACCCGATGTACCAGCTTCCGTCCAGTCGCACCCGTCGCATTTAACCATTCAATTGTTACGGCACACGTCACTACAGATTCACTTAAATCCATTTTCGAAAATATTTACGGTGGGTTTATTCACGAATTTAAAAAAAAAAAAAAAACAACAAAAAAAATTCCGATGAGAAGAATGTTCGCGGATCGTCGAACTATGAAAGCGCGCCAAAACGAACACAAGTCAGCTGAGACCAAACAATCGTTAAGTTGGCAACAAACGGTGACCGACCAATTTGTCAACCGCATGGCTGGTAACGTCATCTTTGGACATTTTTCTCAAGGCAATTTTGACGTTTTGTGTGTTCTTGTTTGTTTCCAATTTGAAATTTAAGCGTTCCGCCTTGTTGCAAATTTACTCCCTCTTGACGACGTCACATAAGAAAATAATCCCTTTTTTACATAAAAAATAATTTTTGCAACAACAAAGAAAAAAATTAAATTTTTACCCTTCGTCGTATTGGCTTTTGTTTTCTTATTTCATATTTTTACACTTTGCTTATGCTCAAGAAACTCATTAATTTTTTCCTCAATTTGAGGAAAAAATTAATTTAATCATTTTTTTGAATCAAAAAGCAAATTTTTCAAATCACATTGTTTTGCTCAATAATAAGAATGGACGATTTTCAACCCCGAGGTTTAAAGTAACTGCAAAACTAAAGGTAGCAACACAATTCCGACAGTGACTAAAAGCTAAACTGCAATTACTGTAAAAATTAAGCAATTGAAAAAAAATTACAAAAAAATATATTTTATTTATTAATAATGTTTTTATTGGATTTTTTAATAAGACTACAAAAAAATATATATAATACATTTAGTTTAGTTCTAATCCAATTTCGAATGTTAAACAACAATCTTGCCATATACAAAAAATGGTGAAATGTGTGACAGTACTTGGACTTTAACTGTAAAATTAAAACGAGACTTAATTTGGTGATAAAACAGCTGCAGTTTTGTAAAGGGTTTTTGAATAAGAACTTGACAACTTTTTTTTAAATATCTTGCAAACCATTTAAGATATATCAAAACTTCTATTATTGCCTTAAAGTAGAATCAATGCAATTATGAATGGATCTTGACTTCGGTCATATGTCCACCACGGGTACGATTGTAGCGGTCGATTCGTTTAAGTCAATTTTCGATGACTCGGCCACACAATTCGACGGGAATGACTGCTATTTCTCGTTCGATGTTGGCTCTTAGGTCCTCTAACGTCGCCGGCTTGTTGGCATAGACCATCGATTTAACGCAGCCCCACAGAAGAAAGTTTAGAGGTGTTAAAATTTTTTACAAAATTAATTAGAAAAATTCCAATTGCTCATAACCTTAAAAACTCATTTTAAAAAAAAATTGTCCAAGGTCAAAAAGTAATTTTTTGTGAATAATCAGAACGGTCTAACCTAGACAATAAATTTCCAAAAATTAATTAGACAATTTTACAAAATTAATTAGAAAAATCCGAACTACCTAACCTCAAAAATTCATTTTCAAAAATCAAGACCGCCCAAGATAAAAAAGTAATTTTATTCTTGAATAATCAGAACGGTCTAACCTAAACAATAAATTTCTAAAATGTAATTGGACAATTATGCGAAATGAATTGGAAAAATCCAAACTGCCCCTAACCTCAAAAATTCATTTTAAAAAATCAAGACGCCTCAAGCTAAAAAGTATTTTTTTTAATAATCAGAACGGTCTATCCTAGATAATAAATTTCCTAAAAATTTAATGGACAATTTTGCGAAATTAATTGAAAAAATCCGAACCGCCTAACCTCAAAAATTCATTTAAAAAAATCAAGACCGGCCAAGATCAAAAAGTAATTTTATTTTGAATAATCAGAACGGTCTAACAGTAATGTTTACTGAAGGAATTTTTACTAAAAATCTTTTAAAAAAAAGACAAAATTTTTTTGCTCACAAAATTTTCACTGACAAAAATTTGTTTACTGACAAAATTTTTACCGAAAGAAAAATTTTTACCGCAAAGATTTTTGCTCACAAAATTTTTTACTGACCAAAATTTTTACTGACAAAATTGTTTGCGCACAAAATCTTTTGTCAGTAAAAACTTTAACAGTAAAAAATTTTGAGTAAAAAATTTGGTTACTGACAAAATTTTCACTGAAAATTTTTAGCTGAAAGAATTTTTACCAAAAGAAAGATTTTTTTACTGGGAATAATTTTTACAGAGAAAATTTTTTACTGAAAATTTTTTACCAAAAGATAAATTTTTGGTTTACAAAATTTTTTGCAGATCAATATTTTACCTGCCAAAATTTTTTGATGACAAAATTTTAACTGTCAAAATATTTTGCTGACAAAATTTTTACTGACAAAAACTTAAAATAACAAAAAATTTTACTGATCAAGATTTTCAATGAAAAATTTTTAGCTGAAAGAATTTTTACTAAAAGAAAGATTTTTTTGCTGACCAAAATTTTAACTGTCAAAATTTTTTGCTGACAAAAACTTAAAATAACAAAAATTTTTACTGATAAAGATTTTCAATTAAAAATTATTAGAAAAACCGAACTACCTAACCTCAAAAATTAATTTTAAAAAATCAAGACCGCCCAAGATAAAAAAGTAATTTTTTTTTTTTTGAATAATCAGAACGGTCTAACTTAGACAATAAATTTCCAAAAAATTACTTGGAATATTTATCAGAAATTATTTTGGCAAAATCAGCACGGCCTGGCCTAACTTCAAACAATATTTTGAAGAAAAAAAATACGTGAGCTTACGAAAAAAAATTTTAGGGGAAAAAAATCATTTTTCAGACGAAAAAAAAACGATTGTAACAATTCTTTTACTGAGATTATAGAAAATTTTAACATTAACAGAAGTAGGGCTAGGCGGATTCTGTGACATACCAAAACAATTAACGTAAAACAAAATTCTTACCTGAATTATAGAAGAACTGGATAGGCAGGTCTCTGTACAAAAATTCTGTCCAAATTTTTTCGAGAACATATTCATAAGAACGCATGCACACACTTGCAAACTAAGCTATCAAGAAATACTTGTATTCTAAAATAAAAACTTCCTATTTACTGTTATGAAGAATAAAACTATTAATACTGATTTGTTCTTAAACTATTTAAGATTTAATAAAATCACAACTTAACTTTCACTACCCAATTAGTATCTAAATGGAAACAAAAGTATGCAAGCATTTCGGTAATGCTACCACCACTTTCATGGAGAATAATGGCGTTTGTTTGAAACTCTCCGAAAGTCTACAAAATTGAGGCGTTTGATATTTACAAAATAAATAATAAATTTTATATCAAAAGATTGTACAAAAAATAAAAATGTATTTTTCTTTGGAATAACAAAATTTAAATGAATATCAATTATGCTTTTGAAATTCAAAAAAATTTCTATTACGAAAACTAGATGTCGGTGGGTGTCATGTCTACAGCAAAAAAATCTACACAAAAATATGGAAACGTTACGATTTCTCGCTGTTTTTTCAATTTACTCAGTTAGAAAATCTAACGTCCCCAGGCCTATCCACGTATTCTTTAATCTATGAATTTCGACCCAAAAATATAATAATTTTTTTGTCTGCTCCTAATGTCAAAAATTATTTAAACGCCGTCCACATTTTTCTCAATTGACAGAATTGACGTTTTCGTTTTTCTTTTTTACTGTTTTAAATTTGAAATGGAAATGTTCATGAAAATATTGTGGATTCATTAAAGTTTTGATTCGTTCTTAAAAAGAGATTTTTATTCAAATAACTTGTAAATATTTTTATGCTAAATTACAATTAAAAATAATTAATTTTTAGTGTACATTTTTCTATTCCGAACACCAACGAAAAATTTGCTTTTGGTTTTTTCGAATGAGAATTTTTTCCTCTCAACAAAATTTTACTCATTCAAAGTTTCAAACCAATATACGAGTATACGGACAGTGGGTGTGTGTATATGCTAACAAACGATTTGAAACTTTTCTCTTTTTTATGTGAAGCAAGAAGGGTTGTGCATAGAAAATTCATTAAAAATTAAAAATATTAAAATTATCGTTAAAAAATAAATAAAGAAAACCATAAAAAAAGTGTATAAGGAAAAAAATAATTTTTGTGGTCTTGTTAGAAAATTTGTTTTTACATTTAAGAGTTGTTTTTTTTTTGGGTATTTTCAATAAAAAATTCACACTAAACAAAAACGCTTAAAACTAATTGAATTTATTTTTAAAATGCTTAAATTAAGTGCAAAAAAAACTCAGTTTCTTAGATTAAACAAAGGGATGTGGGGGAGAGGGGGAGGGGTACTTTATTATGACTACTAAAAGGGGATGCATTGTGAACTACCTTTTTTTGGTATATTGGTACATGGGATAACAATATTCAAAAGAGAAAAAAAGAAAGAAAAAAACGAAAAAAATTCCCCAACTGGACGGACGAGCAGCGATGACACAACACCACTCACTCTCGTGTTCACGTATCCCCAATCACATCGCATTCTGTCGCATCGCATCAAATCATCAAAAAAACTCATATTGTCCAAGGGGGAGGGGGAGGGTTCAAAAGGCAACGTAAAAAGGTATGCAAAAAAAAATCATTGTTCATATCTGATTGAATGAAAGAAAGAGAGAGGATGGGTAAACACAAGCAAACTGACGAGAGAAAGCAGATACCAGCAGCGAATAATGGCGTTTTAAATTAAAAGAGAAAAAATATAATAAAAAAAAAAAAAATCGGTAAACATCAAAAATGCAAGCAAGACAAAAATTTAAAAATAGCATTCGGCCGCGGCGGCGACAAGGCAAATTGGGGACCGCAATAAATTTTGTTGATGTTATTGTTGTTGTTTGCCATTTTTTTCTCTCATTTTTCAATTTGTTTTTTTTTTCTTTTTCTCTATTTTGACTTTGTTTTGTTTTTATTTTCAATTTTCCTTTTGCTTGTTTTCTTATATATTTTCTTGTTTTCGATAAGCGGCAAAGCAAAAATAAAAAAAACACATCTATATGTATAGATACACATCATCTGTACATGACGTTCCTGTACGTACGTACGTACACTGAACACGGACTCATTCGATCGCGCTAGGCATAACGTACTCTCGATACAAATTTGTATATTAACATAAAAGTTTAAATAGCGTATAAGCTTTAATTAGCTTTGATGTTTTTCTGAAGAGGGTGGGGTGTGTGTGTGTGTGTGTGTGTGTGCACAGAGAGCAGCAGGGTTGTTTTGATGAATTTACTTGAAGAGAGTAAGTGGTGGTCGGTCGTCTGTCGCCTGACAACTACTACTGGGCACAAACACAACCACGCGAAACGTGTCTTCCCATGCAGAAATTTGGTTTTTTTTTTTTTTCTTAACTCATCCGTTTAACCTCATCTCTTTCCTGGAGAGTTTGTTTGGAAAAGGTTCTTTTAATTGAGAAAAGTAAGAGAGCAAAAAAAACCATTTTGTTTTGATGAACTCGGAACAAACAGAAAAAGAAGAAAAGTTAGAAAAAAAGGAGAAAAAAAACAATTCGATTGAGAGACTGCTTAAAGATGATGAAGAAGTTGAGAATTGTTTGGCTGAGAGAGCAGGAGGAGACGAAATAAGCTGAAAAATAGCAATAAAACAACAAAAATACCAGACGTAAAAGGGGTCAGACGGACTGTTTTGTTACTTTTCACTGCGGGGAATCGCGTCTCGTCTAGTCTAGTCTGGTCTGGTCTGGTCTGGTCTGGTCTGGTCGTATCCCGGTCCGCTCATCTGTCTGCCTTTGTGTCGATTGCTACTTTTTCTCCCTCGCGCTTAACTCGCACTGTACCTCATTCGAAGCGTTGCTGCAACTGTATGTATGAGTGAACATGTTCGTCTCGTTCGTCTCTGGCATTCGCAAACATCTCGACGACATCGTCTGTCTGTCTGTCTTCGATACGTCAGTCACTTGAACGCTTTACGGTCGTCATCGCATGGCCACTCACTCAGCAAAAGAGTTAAGCGAGTTTGTTGCACTCGAAACTCAACCGACAACTTTGCTTCCTTCTGCCTTTTCTATCGTCTTCTTATTCCTCTTTCTCTCTCTCTCACACGCAAACATCATATCCCTCTGCCTTTACTGCTAAACCACTTGCACTAAAAAGTACAAACAAATAAAAGCCAATATACCCCTACGATAGCCAGCACTATAACGATATATGTATATATGACGTTCGTTCTAATCCGTTCGGTCCGGTCCGACCTTTATGAAATAAACAAACTCTCGCGCACACACACAAACAAACACATATAAATTTGAAACCGAAAAGAAGAGCAACAAAACGAAAGAGAAAAATAAGATCGACCAGCAATAAAAATCCGCGACCGAAAACGAAACAAAATAACAAAAACAAAAACAACAAAAAAAACCGGCAGCAACAATAAAAATCGAATGCATCCGTTGACAAAAAAAAATAACCGAATACCGATTAGTTAATAATGGAATGGCTGAGCGAATGTGAATGAAACAAAACATTAAAAAAAAAGGAAAATAAAAATAACCGCGAAAAAAATGCATTCGCATCCATACATCCTCTAGTACAGTTTAATATGTATAAACGAATGAACGCGCGGTTATGCGATGTTGGAGGTGGTGGTGGTGGTAGGTTGATACTTGTATGCAAATCTCCGCACTTTGGTTAACGTATGTGCGCCACACACGTCCGTTTGTATGCGTTTTTATTGCAATTTAATTTTTTTTCGTTATTGTTTTGAAAAATTCTCGTTACCAACAACCACCACGAATGTTGTTAGTCTTTTTTTTATTGTTTTTTGATTATTTATTTTTTTGTTTTTCTCTTATAAGGGGGGTTGGGTTGGGTTGGGTTGGTTGATTGAGAATCGAGAATCCGAGAATCGAAAATTGAGAATTTCTCGGCAGCACCACCAATTGTTGTCATTGAAAAATTGATCGTTTTCGGTCGCATGCAGTACGAACTGAAGAGTTCAGTTTTTTTTCTTCTTTCTTCAAATATTCGTGCATTAGAAAAGGAAGGATGTAGAGAATTTTTACAACCGACTGACTGACTGTGTGCACATGTTATTCTGCTCTATTTTGCTCTTGTTTTTGGACAGTGCCAGACAAAAAATTGACAAAATTTCGCGTCTCGATTACGAATGGTTTTTTTTTTTTTTTTTGCATCGGTACACATACACATATAAAGCCAAGCTTGAATTTAAACTACCGAACAATTCGATACTCTAGTACAGTGTTGGAAAAATATAATAGGATGAAAATTTAGGATTTTTATTGAAAAATTGTTTTTTTTTTATCGAAAATTCTTACAGAATTTATTTAATTTTCAGTATAACTAAACACCAAATTCTTTTGAGAAAATCATAAAAATATTCTTAAAAATATGAAATTTTTGTTTATGGTTTTATTAATTTTATTTTATTTAAGAAAAAAAAAAAAATTAAATTCAAAAAATATAAAGTTAATAGTTTTTTTTTCTTTTTTTGTATTAAATTTCTGTCCAAGTTCATTTTGAATTTATAAGTGTCCATTAAAATCATTGCCTGACTGTGTGTTATTTTGCGAAAAAAAAGAATAAAAAAAAATTGGACTAGGAAGAATTGGTAAATCAGCGAGCGGCTGTGCATACGATATGTGGTGTGTGTGCGTATGTGATTATTGGTTGAGTTTGAGACGATTTTTGAAGAGTGTGTGTATGAGGTAGTGAGGCAGACTGCGACAATTGATTCGGCCTTTTCATAAATTTGCTTGGTAGTCGTCAGTCTGTTTTGTGTGGTTGAGTAAAAGGGTTAGGGCATAATTGGGTTGAGACGTAAAATGTTGTGACGGTGCCAATGCAGTGCAAAAAGAAACTGGAAATATAAGAGAAGTCGATCGCTACAGTAAAGAAAGTCAAAGTCTGTGGAACAGAAAAATTCGTAATCGAACGAAAGTAAAAATAAACAAAATTGCGGCGAAACCTATTCTCTCTCAGTCAGTCAGTAGTGATTATTGTAGAGTGGAGCTTCTACGTACGCGAAAGAGCGTACGTACATAAAGTGGTGAAAAAAATATGCGAAAGGGGAAGTTTACGGCGAGACAAGGACGTCAATAATACTCACTGCAGAAACAAAGCCGGCCGAAATGACCGACAAACAACGCCAGCCGGAACGACATGACCTCAGCCATAGTCAAAGTTTACGGATGTGTTAGAGTGTTTTATACCATAAGCTATCAGTGTGCGCGGAAGAAGGGAACAAGCGAATATGACTGACTTGGTTGGCGGGCTTCTAACTTTGCAGCAATTCCACTGCACCCGTATTCTGTAGTAAAAAAATTTCGCCTGACGTACAACACGACCGCAACGCGACATCGCATCGATAAAGCCCCCGGCGAGAGCACAGCAAACGTTTGTTGTTCGGTATTGCGCTATTCGGTATTCGGTGTTTCGATTATTTGGTTAGCTCACAGTTCGTGTCGGACACACATCTTGTGTGAATATGTTTTTGGTGAGCTAATACGCGGCGGACCGTGAGAGTCGCCTTAGTAGTAAGCAAGAGTGATCCGTGCGCGCGCGCGAGCGATTTACTTACCCCGTGTTCAAAAGCAGGCAAAATCAGAACGAAAATAAAAAAAAGAAAATTGTTTTTGTTGTTGAATAGAAAATTTTATTCTCATTTTTTTTTTATATCAGCACTTACTTGCAATAGTATTAGTGTCAAAATGTGTGTATTATTATGAGTGCCTCTATACTACTGCTGAAAATAGTGAATTGAAAAATTAATAATCGCGCGCCCTTAAAAAGAAATTCTGTTAAAAGCAGAAAATTTGGTGAAAAATCCGAGAAAGAAAAATATTCTGCGGAAAATAATAATTCAAAAAAAAGGAAAAAAAATTGATATTAATCGAGTGCCATTGGATTTTTTTTTGCAATTAGTTTTTGTGCAGTGAAAAATTTGGTTTTGTTTTTGTTTACCTTTTTTTTTTATTATATTATAATTATTGTCCAGTTATAATATTTTGTTTGTTTTTTTTTTTGTTATTTTCAATCTATTGAAAATAAAGAAATTACATAAAACAAGAGTGTAAGAAATACCATCCAATCAAGAACGTTGGTGAGAGGAATTACAAGTAAAAATAGAGGGGAATAAAAATTCTCTGGGGTTTTTTTTTTTTTTTGTTGATTTGTGATTGATTGATTAAAAAGGCAAACAAATTTGCATACATTTTTACAGGCTTGCAAAAAAGAAAAAGGTGCGACAAATTTTGAGAAAATAATAATAATTAAAATAATTTCTGATAATTTTTTGTTCAATTTTTAATAAGATTTTTTTTTTTTGGGTAAAAATCTTGTTAAAATAAGAAAAATTTGAATTTTTTTTCTCTTTTTTAATTGCTTAATGAAGACTTTTACGAATAAAGATGATATTTTCTCGGTTAAAAAAAATAAAAACAATTTAATTTAAATGGTAAAATTCTATTTAAAAACTTTGGAGGAAAAGAAAATTGATCAAGTTTAATTTTTTTTTTTGGTGTTTTTATTACTAAAAAGAAATTGAGAATTTTTTTTTTTTTTGTTAAAAATTTCATCTATTCCACCCCCCCTTCCCCTTAAGCCACTTTCTTTTTATTAGAAAAAAATAAGGGCAGAAAATTTTCATTTTCTTTTGGTAGAATTTTCTTTATTTTTACTAAAAAGATTTTAAATTTTTTTTTTTAATTTCACCTCTTACCACCCCCCCCCCCCCCCACTTCTTCTAAGCCACTTTTTTTTAATTACTAAAAATTTACCCAAATGATCTCTGACCGGTGACGGCATGGATTTTTTTTATCTTAAAATCCTCAAAAAATAAAATTAAAATTTCCAAAATTTAAAAAAAAAAAATTTCCAAAAAAATTAAAAACAAAAACATTGAACAACAAAAACACCATTTTTTTTAAAGTGCATTGGTTTTTGGTAGATTTTTAGCGCCAATTAAATTAAATTAAAAAAAAAACGTAAAAATAAGGCGGAAAATTGAAGAAAAAAAATAAAGAGAAATATTTTTAAAAAATTCTAATGTTTCTGGAAGGGAGAAGACAAAAAACAGATTCTTTGTGGTCATCGTAGGTATATGTATCCTTCTCCCTCTCACATACGTGGGTGTAGGGGTGGTGGTTGGTCTTTTTTTTTTGTCGCTGCGCTTAATTGTAGTTAACAACAAAATTGATCGAAATTGTAGCCGTTTGCTTTTGTTTTTTTTTTTTAAATAATATCTAAAAAACCCCACCGATACTCTCGAAAAAACCTAATCAAAAAAAATAAAAGGAAAGAAATATGCTAAATAAATATAAATAAATTTGATGGTGGAATAAATAAAAAAATGCTAAATAGAAGAAAAGATGGCAAAATAACAGAATCGAAATTATGAGAAAATAAAGAATTAGATGAGAACGCGGGGAGAATCGCTGGTGCAAATTAGCTTTTTGGTATGTGTCGACAGAGCGGGGAGAGTGTAAATTTAGCAAATTTGATATGCTCTAGTGTTGTTTATGCGAAAGAAGAGGAGAGCAGAAGAGGCAGTCAGTTTTAGGATGAACAAATTATTCTGTGTTGGTGGTGTGCTTGCTACTGCCACTTCTGTTGGTGCTACTGCTATTGCCGCCCTCACCAACACACAAGCACACCGCCATCGCTACTGCTGTCACTCTGCCTTCCGTTGTCAGCCACCGCTAATTTCAATACGAATCGGAATGGGATTTTCTTAAGTGCAGCGACATACGAAAAGGTGTCTCGTCGAGTGCAAACTTGTATCATCGTTTTCGGAAGGCAGCATGCGAGCGAAAACGTTCGAACGAAGAGGCAATGATAGAATGGAAGAGAAGCGGCCATAAACCAAACGAATTGCGGCGATTCGTTTCCGAACGCGTCGCCGCTCTTGCGTTGCCTTGTTGTTTTGCATCGTTTTTCCATCGATCGTCGCGTTCTGTTCTGTTCTCGTCTTTTTGCTTTGCTTTTCTTTTCTTTTCCCATCCCTTTTGCTGTTTACGATAGAAAATTCCTTTTTGTTGGTATTATTATAATTATTTATGAATTAAATTTTTTTTTTTGCCTGTCATGTTTATTGATGACAATTCGAACTGTGCGAGGGGTTATGTGTGTGCGTTCGATCGTGTTTGTTTTTATGCCAATTCGAATAGAGCAAGTGCAGTTTTTGCTTTGAAGAGAAGGAAAGAGAGTTCGTTTCCGTCGTGGCAGTAGAAGTTTTTTTTTAATTTTTTTTAAGGTTAATTAAGATAAAAGCGCGGGCAATTTTAAGATTTTTTTTTTTATTTCATTTAGGAAATTAGAATCTTTTTTTCCTACCGATTAATTAATTTAGGCAATTAGGATATTTTTAATGTTAATTTATTGTTAGTAGGGAAATTATTTAATAAAAAGGTTTTTTTTAAAAAAAAAATTTTAATAGGAAAAAATGTGTGTTAATCTTTAAAGAAAATTGTGTTTTTTTTTTAATTTATTGATAAGGGTGGGGGTGGGGGGAAGGGTGGCGGGTTGCACCAAATGTAAGGGATTTTTTTGGTTGTTTTTAAATTAAAAATTCTTGTTTTTGATCACATCCAAACTGACCCTTACGACCTGGGACCCCAACTGATCGATTTATAAATAAATTTCTAGAATATTCTTTCAATTATTAAAAAAAAAGTATTATGAAATTCAAATTATAAAAAAAGACCATTAAATATAGAAAAAAAATATATTTTTTTTTAATAAATAAAAATAAATAAATAAAAAAAAATTAGATTTTTGCTTATTTTTTTCATGTTTTTTAATTAACAAAAATAATTTTTCTATTAAAAAAATTGGTTTTTTTTTTTAAATAAAAAATAATTTAAATTTAATAATAAAAAAGGACTTTTTTCTATTATTGAATTTTTTTTACAAAAAAAATGGTTTCTTGTTTGAAAAATTACCACTTTTTTAATGGCAAAAATTAACGAAAATTTCATTTTTAACAAAATTCATTTTCTTTTTAGAACAAATTATTTTTTTATTAGTTTATAAATAAAAAAAATTTTACTTTAAATCGTACAAAAAATGTTCTATGTTCAAATAGAAACTCTTCCAAAATTGGAAAAAAAATCAGAAATTTTTAATGGCAAAAATAAATAAAAATTTTATTTTTAACAAAAGTCATTTTATTTTTATGACAAATTATTTTTTTATTAGTTTAAAATAAAAAGAAATATACTTTATAGCGTACAAAAAAATTTTCTACGCTCAAATAGAAACTTTTCAAAAATTTTACAGTAAACATTTTTTTGGAAAAAAATCACAAATTTTTAATGCAAAAAGAAAATCAGAAATTTTTTTTTTATTTTTTAAAATGAGTCCAGTTGTCCTCATTTAAAATGTTACTTATTTTAATTTTCTTCCTTTTTCTAGGTTAAATGTTCTAAAAGAGAATTTAAATAATTTAAAAATAAAAATTAATTATTGTTCATATCAATTGTGTTTTATGAAAGCAAAAAAAATAAAAAAAAAATAAATTGTAAAATTAATAAAGGAAATATTACGAAAAATTAGCAGTTATAAAATAATTTTTTTTTAATTATTATTAAGTGTTAAAAAAGTGTTTTTTGAAGGTAAAAAGAAAAAGAGTGTTTTTTGTTATTTATTAATTAAAATTTAATTAAAGAAAATTTTAAATTAATTTTTTTTAAAAATCAGTGCGTATTATTTTAGTTGTTTGATTAGTTAAATAATTTAATAAATTAAATTGTGTTCTTTATATTATTCTGTAAAAAAAAAAAAAAAAGTGTTCAATTGAAAAAAAAGTGCAAAAAAAAAATATTTCATAAAAAATCTGGAGATTGAGAAAAAGAATTACGCACACACCCACCACCCACGCACGCACACACGAAACGCAAGAAAAATTCTTTTTTTGTGTGTTGTTTATTGTTGTTTACACAAAAATAATTAACCAAGGAGCAAGAGAGACAAAATAACAACAACAACAACGCCGCATTCTCCTTCTCTCTTTCGACCTATCGTCGTCGCGGTTGATTGTTATTTTTTTTTAGTGAATTTTTTGTGATACTTTTCCTGTTTGTTGTGCTAATTAATTTTTTTGTTGTAATAGTGAAAATGGAAAAGACGGAAAAATTCCGAAAAGTGTGCAGTGACATTTTCCGCCAGCACAACCACCGCCGTCACCATCATCAGCAGCAGCAGCGTTGTCATTTTGGCATTCCGGACTGTCGTTTGCAAATTCTGACATCGATGAAAATCTAAATTTAAACAAAAATCATTCTCTTTTTTTTCTCTCTTATTCTCTGCTATTCCTCAAAACGAATACTCCACTACTACTACCATAAGTGCAAGCCAAAATTTCCGATCGCCAATCGTGACGATTCACGCGCACACAATCTGTATCGAAATCGGGAGAGTGCAAAATTAACTGGAAAAGGAGATCTGTGTGCGAGAGAGAGAGACTTGATGCGCTCAGATCAATAGTAACGATAACAAGTAGGAAAGAAAATCGACAAAATATTTGGTCAATTCGGGGTGATTTGAAGCTCACTCCAAAAGATGATGAAACGCGGCGGGGCGGTGTGAGCGTGTTCTAATTTTAAACATATTCGCGAATTCATACGAGATAGAGAGGAAGAGCGTGGACCGATATTTTGTAATTTGTTGCGGCCATCCGCAACACTCGGCACATTCGATTCAAAACATCTCCTCGTCCTTGGGCCGTTAAATACTCTCATTTCTCTGCTCCATATCTCCACCGGGAAGTGCAGTGCGTTACTATTAATCTGAAGATAGAAGAAGAAGAAGAAAAAAATATAAAACGGTGCGGCATAAAATTGTTTGTTGTCGCTGCTGTTATTATTGTTGGTTGGTGTTGTTTATTTTGAAAACTAAAAGAAAAATGATCCCAAAAAAATAAAAATAATAGAAATTGAAATTGAAAGCTTGTGATTGTGTGTTAGGAAGAAAAAAAAAGAGTAGGAAAAAAAAACCTCCTCGAAAAGTTGTGAAAATTATAATTAAAGAAAATAAAAAAGGAAAACTAAGAAAAAATGACTGAATTCGTAACGCCACAATTACGTACGGTATTGAAAACGTACCAAAATAGCGCGACGAAAAGTCTCCAGGGGCCAGGACAGTCGCTTTCGGCAACCGGTGCAACTGCGGTCGCATTGTCCGCATCGTCAACGTCTTCCCATCACCATCATCACCACCACCATCATCATCATCACAACAATCGTCGATCACACAGTCCGGCGGGTGGGACAACAATAATAAAAAAAGAGTTGTCAAGCTCCCCGGAACCAGGCAGCGGCGGTGGTGATACGATCGGTGGCGATGGTTTGGGGCTGGTGACGGTGCCACCGCCGCTACCGCCGGAAATGCCACAGCCGATCCTAACCACGCCGGACACCGATCGTGGCGTTCTGTACGAGACGATATTGGAAGGCAAGCCGATCGGTTGTTTTCTGGTCGGCGGGGAGATGCGGCTGTGTCTGCCGCAGTTCCTCAACAATGTTCTCAAAAAATTCACTCTCGACCAGATCAATTTGATTTTCGACGAGCTGCGAATATTTTGCTCGCAGTGCACGCAAGAGCAACTGTTAGCGTTCAAGGCGGCGAAAATTCTGCCGGAAGACGTTAAAGCGAGCGGCCTGATAACGCGGACGAACGCCGAACGGCTATGCAGCGCCCTTCTGCACAAGTCGACAGACTACTTTGAACGGTGTCCGTCCGACATACCAAAAGGTGCGATCTCGTTCAAGGTCTACCATAAATGCTTCGGCAAGTGCGAGGGTATCTGTACACCCGAAATGTACTCGTACGCGAAACAGTCGTGCATCCTCTGTCTCGAGTGCAATCGAATGTTTTCACCGCAAAAGTTCGTCGGTCATGCGCACGGACAAAAGGAGAATCGCACCTGCCATTGGGGATTCGATTCGAGCAATTGGCGCGACTATATGCACGTCGGTCTAGACGTTGAAAACCGTGATAAATACGCCAAAATGTTGGACGATTTACGTGATATCGAAAATCAAGACATGCTCAACGGACATCAGCAGCAACAGCAACAGCAGCAACTGCAACAGCAACAGCAACTGCAACAAGCACAACAGCAGCAACAGACGATGACGGCCGCTGAGATTTCATGCTTAAAAAGAAAGGTGAGTGAAAAAGAGATGTGTGATATTGTGTTTTCGAATAGATTTTTTAGAAAAACGAGTATGAAATGGGGCGGGGCAAAGGGTATTATCAGATCATTGACAAAAAATTGAAAATGGATTAAAAAAAAAAAACTTTACCAATTAATTGACAAATTAGCCGAGAAGCAATTATTTTTTTTTTTTTAAGAATTAAGGCGATATTTTGTTTAAAAAAAAAACTTTAGGAATTAACCAAAGAAAATTGTTTTTTGCTTAAAAAGAAAAGAAAGGATGTTCTTTATAAAAAAAATATGTTTTTAATGTGAAAAACAAAAGGTTTTTACCTTAAAAATGTCATATTTTTTTAGTTTTACAACACATATTTTTTATTTAAAAGAAATTCATTTGAAACTTGAAATAAAAACAGTTTTTTTTTTAAAAAAAAACGTATTTTGACCCAAAAAAGGTTAAAATATTTTACAAATGAAATTTTTCTTAAAAATTACCTTTTTTCTTTTTTTTAAGTGCACCTGAAAAATTTGCTGTCGTACAAAGTCTGTTCAAAAGGTATCGCGAATTTTTTTTTTTTTTCAAAAATTTATTTATTTCATGAATAATCTATTTTGTCCCCTTCAAAGTAATCCCCCACCAGATTATTATACACTTGTTCCAACGTATTTTTTCCAATCCTCGAAGTACTTGAAAAAATCATTTTTTGTGATCTTGTTCAGCTCCTCCTTCGATGCCGTCTTTATCTCCTCAATCGTAGCGTAGCATCGTCCTTTCATGGGGCTTTTCAGTTTCGAGAACAAGGAAAAGTTACGGTGGGGGGGGGGGTTTAGATCTAGGGAATACGGTGGCTGCGGCATTATTAGTGTGTTGTTTTTGGCCAAAAATAGCAAAAGCTAATTTTTGTTCTTCCACAAATCTGGTGGATTGTTTCGCGCAACTTGCGCATAACTTCCAGGTAATATTCCTTATTGACCGTTCTATCCTGTGGTAAGAACTCATGATGCACCACGCCCCTGCAATCGAAGAAAACTGTAAGCAAAACCTTCATATTCGGTACCGAACTTGGCACGTTTTTTTTGGTTTTGGCTCATGGGGCAGCTTGGGTTTCCACGTCATAACCATAAACCCATGATTCTTCACCGGTTATGACCCTCTGGAGCAAATTTGGGTCGTCGCGGACAGCAATGTTAATGCGATGCTGTTTTTGGTCACGCTCAAAAATTATTGATAAAAATCGAATCGAATGGCATGAGCGAATCGATATGTTTAAGTCCTCAGCAACTTCTCTAACGGTGATTCGACGATTGGCCAATACTATTTTCTTCACTTTATCAATGTTTTCGTCTGTTGTTGACGTGCTCGGGCGTCCAGCACGCTTTTCGTCGTTCACATCTTCTCGGCCCTCTGAGAACATTTTGTACCACCGATTAAAGTTGATTCGGTCCGAGATAGCTTCACCACATATGCCACAGTCAACATTCGGAATGCGTCCGCGCAAAGTAATTTTGTTTTTCACACAAAATTTGATACAGAT
Source organism: Atherix ibis (assembly GCA_958298945.1). Lineage (NCBI taxonomy): Eukaryota > Metazoa > Arthropoda > Insecta > Diptera > Athericidae > Atherix > Atherix ibis. The sequence goes on from OY282609.1 coordinate 83,691,909, forward strand.
TCTTTTTTTGGAATGGACAAAAATCGAAGACGAGCCAAAACACGTGCAAGCAAAGCAGCTGTCTAAAATTAACTGAACATTCAAAATGGCCGAACTTGTCGGCATAAGTGGGAGACATGAGTACCAACATAACGCCACAAAAAATCGAAAATCGAATATACGTAAATTCGCGGAAATTCAAAATTTGCGATACTTTTTGAATAGACCACAGATTATTGACAAAAAATTGAAAATTGATTAAAAAAAAAGAAAATTTTTTACCAATTAATTGACAATTTAGCCGAGAAGCTATTATTTTCTTTATAAAAACCTGTTTTTATTTCATGTTTTAAATAAAAATTAGTTTTTAATGTAAACAAAAAAAAAGGATTTTGCCTTAAATTTAATTTTAACAACAAATATTTTTATTTAAAACATGAAATAAAAACAGGTTTTTTCTTAAAAAAACAAAAGTTCTCTGATCCAAAAAGGTTCAAATATTTTTAAAATGAAATTTTTCTTAAAAATGAACATTTTTCTTTTTTTAAGTGCACATGAAAATTTTCCGTCCTATGTGATGTATGACATTTTTTTTTCAATCTCTTTCATACTCTTTATTTACATACCCAATAAGTTATGAATGGGCTCTTTCTCTCTTACTCGTTGTGTGAATCCTTTGAGTTTGCTTATCTCTCTAAGAAGAGTTCTTCGCATTGACTGAGAGTGACTTTCTTTGTAAAAACATTAAAATTGACTGTCAGTCTACCTGCTGCTATTATTCAAGTAGGAATATTTAAAAAAAAGAAGAGAAAACAAGAAAAACACTAACAATTCAACGCCGCAACGTAACGATACCGATTGTCAGTGCAGTAAAGCTGTACGTGCAAAAAAAAATGACTCAGCGTTAAATGTCACCGCGTCAAAACACGAACATTACGGGTGCAGTCCACCGCCGCAGCCGCCGCCAACCACAGACAAATTTTCCTTCGTTATTCCGCATTATCGAGCGACCTTCTTCTTTTTCTCACTCTCTGAAAATATTATTTTCTGCTGCTTTTGCTTATTTTTGATTTGTATTTTGTTTTGTTTTTGTTTTTTTTTTTTTAATTGCAAATTTTTCGTTTTTAAAAGAAGCAATGAATACAAACAGAAGAATATGCATAAATAGAACTATTGGTAAAAAATAACAAACAAAAAATTAACGTTTGTCTTTTTCTTTTGTTAGATTTATTGTTTTTTTTCTTCTTCTTATTCATTGTTCACAGAATATTGGCGCTAATGGTAGCTGTGTGTATGTATGTAATTTTTATTGAATTTTTCTTTTCTTCTCTTCTAAAATTTGTGCAAGTCGTATTTTGAATACGACTACAAAAAGAAAGAAGAAAAAAAAAACAGAAGAATAATAAAGCAATACAGAAAGAGATAGTAATAATAACCAATTTTTGTGTTGACTAACATTTTTTTTATTCACTTTTGTTTCGTAAATTTTTTCAATCTTTTAAGGTGTTTTCTCTTATTTTACTCTTTAAAAAATAAAATAATCAAAAATGCCTGATTCCTCTTTAAAAATTTGATTATTCTTTAAATTAAAAATATTACGTTTTTAAGGTTTTTTTTAGGTTATTTTCTTCTTTTAATATTTTTTATAAAAAAAAATATGTTTTTTCTCTTCAAAAGAGCAACTAATAAATTTTTTCCTTAAAATTTATTTCTTTTCACTAAAAAAAAGAGTAAAATGAAAACGAAATTGGGAAAAAATTGAAAAAATTCTCATTTGAAAATTGTTTGTTCTTCCGTCCCGTCTCCTCGTACACTATGGTGCTTGATTTTGCTTCTATTTCTTTTGCGACGGCAACGAGAACGACAACAGCAAATAATTTGAATTGTCAAAAAAAAAAAAACTGCAGCATCAAAAATAATCTAATGGCCGCCCGTCGCTGACTGTGGTGGCTGTTGTCTGACTATGTTGGTTGGTTGGTTGTGTGCTCGGTTGGCCATTGACCTGTTGTTATGCAAATTTTTGCGCCGACCGATGACGATGATGGCATTCTGGCGACGACGACAACCGCCGCACAACTAGTCACTCGGACGAAAACGCAACTAATTGCGATTGGTGGTGACTTTGACTTGCCGCTAATGAACTACAATACAATAATATCACAACGCAGAGACTACCAAAAATACGGCTGACGGCTGCCTGCTGCATAAACCGTCTGCCTATGCAAAAAATGGGTAAAAATACAAAACATATCAAATAACATACTTATTATTTGTACGTACCATATTGTATGTATGGTTCTGTAAAGGCAAAATTTTCCATGACATTTTTTCCCTCCGTTCAATTATGTTATAAGCACCACCAAAAGTTCAAGAAGGGAGAAAAAAAAATCAAATTATAGAGAAAAAAAGTCAATAGAAAATATTTTGCATATTATTTGTGTCTACTCGACACAACACACATCTCTTTTTCTTTCTCTCACACTTGACAAAATAAGTTTTTTTTTTGCGCACACACACACACACTTCTCACTGCTGTTTGTTGCATTTCTTTTTATTGTTTATTATTTCTATTTTATCGATTGTTTCGAAAATTCTTTTGTTGTTGTTTTCTTTTCGCTCAATCTATCGCACTCAGACAATGTGCTTTTGACAGGTCAATGTTGTATGCAAAGAAGCGGCGAAAATTTGTTCAATGTTGATGGAATTGCAAAAAAAAAAAAATACTGAAGAGAAAAGGGAAAACACTGTGTTGTGTTAGGGGTGTGCCCACATATTATTATTAGTAAAAAAAAGTTGCTTTTGTTGAGTAGCAAAAAAAAAAAAGAAGAAAGAGAAAATTAAAACAAGAAAAGATCAGATGATAATTTGATAGAATTTGGTTGAAGGAGGAAGAAGATAAATGTAATTAAATCAATTGGGCTAATTTGTATTCAAGTTGTTGGACTAGAAGAGAAAAGCGACGATAAGAATAGATAGAGTAGAATTAGGGAACGATTAAGAACAGAACAGAAAGAGAGTGAGTGCATTTCATCGTTTGCAAATAATAGAATTTCTGGTAATTTGGATTCTCTTTTTTGGCTTTCTTTGTTTTCCTTTCGTTCGACTCGTGACTATTTTCTCTCTCTCTCTATTTCTTTTCGATAAATTTGCAAATTTTCTTCAAAATAATTTTTGATTTCGTATAAATTCAATTTTCACCCATTTTCCTTTTATTTTTGCACATATATTTTATTCTAAATTTTGCGTTAATGTATATTGTTGAGAAATTTTTAAAAAATGCGAAAAATCTTTTTAAGAACGTTGTGGGAAAATTCTTTACGAACTATTCAAAATATAAGGTTTTCCAATAAAAGTGATATGATTTCTAAGTGACGTTTCGGCCATTTTGTAATATGTCCATGATCTGTCATATTTTTTTCATTGTATTCAGTAATGTTTACAATTTCATCATGGAGAAATGATATACGCAAGAAAAACATTAACAAATTATTCAATTTTATTATCAAAATAATCGTTCTTCAATTGCAACTTTTCGTTCACTTTTGCCATTTTATGGTCGTAATAATCGTCCAACTGTGCTCGCTATTCGTCGAATTGTTAAAAATTTCGAGCGTACATTTTCGTTACATAATGTTCAAGTGCCAATAAGATAAAGAACCGCTCGAAGTAATGAAAATATTGCTGCCGTTCTCAAGAATCGAATTTGTCGGTTCGAAGACGTTCTCAAGAATTGGGACTGTCTCAAACCATAGCCTGGCGGATTTTGAGAAAGGATTTGGCCTTGCATCCGTTTAAAATTGTTATCACTCAAGAACTGAAGCCATTGGACCATCGTAAATGTCATGAATTTGCTGATTTTGTCTTGGAACAACTTGAAAACGATAACGATTTTTTTAAGAAAATCATCTTCTCCGTTGAGGCTCACTTTCATCTGAGTGGTGCGGTAAATAAACAAAACTGTCGATTCTGGTGCGAAGAAAATCAATCCACAAATTATTCATGAAAACCCATTACATTCACCTAAATTGACAGTTTGGTGTGGTTTTTGGTCTGGTGGAATCATCGGTCCGTACTTCTTTCGAAATGAAGCTGGTAACACCGATGATAACCAACTTTTTATGATCGATGATAACCAACTTTTATGGCCGAAATAGGAAGAAGTTGATCTTGACAACATCTGGTTCCAACAAGACGGGGCTATGTGCCACACAGCACGTACAACTACCGAATTATTGCGAGAAAAGTTTAGAGATTCGATTATTTCAAGAAATTGTGACATTGAATGGCCTCCAAGAAGTTGTGATTTAACACCATTAGACTATTTCTTGTGGGGTTATTTGAAGTCATTGGTCTTTAGCAATAAACCAGACTCTCTTCAAGCTTTAGAAGTCAATATTGAGCGTGCTATTCATGATATACGACTTGATTTAGTGGGAAAAGTGCTCGAAAATTGGGTTCATCCCAATTTGTTCCTGCAAAAGAAGTCTTGGAGGCCATTTGAATGACGTTTTATTCAGAACTTAATTGTATCGATTGTACTTCACATTAAATAAAAAAACATTTGAATTTCCTTAATAATTAGTGTGTTTTTTTTTTAAAAGAAATCATATCACTCCTTTTGGAAAACCCTATACAAAAAAAAACTCCCAAAAATCAGATTTTCGAGAGAAAAAAATGCTCTTATTAAGAGAGAAAAAAAAATAGAAGAAAAGAGGCTAAGGAACTCATAAATATTCGAGCGCACTTATCCCCGTACACGTAATATGCACCCGTAAATCATCGTCCTCATGACACTCGTTCTATTTAATGGTTTTGGAGGGTAAGAAGAGAGACACCTGCTATTTGTGTGACCGGAATGTGTATGCTTGATTGTTTAGGAGAGAGAGAAAATAATAAGAAAGAAGAAAAACCCACGTGGGTTTGAGAGAACTGGTCTGCCGATGGCGTCTGGTGAGATGACCGAAAGGGCACTGCTCTTCGATTCGGTCATAAAAACCGAATTTTCCCATTTAAGCAAGACAGCGACAGCGACTGACAGAGTGTAGCAAGTGTAAAAGGAAGAGACGCGAGTGCGGCAGAGAAACGAAGACAACATGTCGGAGAATGCAAAGTGATGCGCTCGTTTCGAACATTGTTCTACGTACGACCAGGAACGGTGCACATTTCAACCCTGCTGTTCATAGGGTCGCCGGCCACAAGGACTAGACCAACTCTGCGTTGTTGTTGGTGTGCTGTGGCTGGTGCTTGTGTTCCTTGTGCGCTTCTGTTCTGTGCTCTTGGCGACGAGTGTTAGTGTGTCATCGATAAAAACGTTTGGTTTTGTATGCGGGATCAGGTTCAGCGTGTGCAGAGAGCGACCGAAATACACTCGTCGAATGATAATACAACGACCCCGTTATGTCTGGAACGGAGTGAGCAGTGAAAGTGTCATTGAACGCCACGATGCGCTAGGGTTTGGTGCGGTGCGACGATACGTGTAGGTGATGGCGGATGCATGACACTGACTGGAAGAGGAGGTTCACTTTTGTATACGAATTTCAACGACGTTCGTGTTCCGACCGCACTGCCGACCCAACCGTTAACATTTCTATTGTGCTGAGTCAGTCCATGTTGTTCGTCAGTTCATTTGCCTTAATCCTCTTCCTCTTCCTCTTCTTATTTTCTCCGTTAATCCAACGCCTCCTTCCCATCCCAACTGGTCTTAGGAAGTTTCCAATCTAGAATTTCTAGGCTCTCTTCAGAAAATCAAATCGAAGAGTTTTTTTTTTACAATTTTAGGGTAATTTTCCAATACAACTTTAAAAAAAAAAAAATAGAGGAAAATTACGGCGAAATTCGTGAAAATGCAATTTATTTTTATTTTATTTCCAATGAAAATAAAAGAAAATCAGTCGAGAAAAAATTTAGAAAAAATACACTGTGTTTGGTTGGGAAATTGTCAGTTGGAGTACATTGCAGGGCAAGGTCCCCAGTTTGTCCTCTGTTCACAGAACCCCCCCCCCCCTCCCTTCAGCCAGTGAGTGACCGAAAGGAGGGGGTAAAGTAGTTATCTTGCTGGACTGGACGAGTTCTGTGCACTAGTGCGGGCGCTTACCTCACAACAAATCTGATTGGACGGTTAACCTTACTCTGGAGGTCTTAATTCCATCCTTTCTCTCTCTGCCTCGTTGTCATAGTTTTAAATTCTCGTTTGTTTGACTGATTGCCGATGGAAGGTGAACGTTTGACTAAAGGCGGCCAACGCTCACCTACCTGGTTTTATTTAAATGGAAGGGAAGCGAGGCAAAAACAACCGTGGTCTGTGAGCAATGGAGGAGGACGTCTGAGGATATGTTCGTCTGGTCGCCCCATCGTCTTAGTCAGCGTTTGTGTGAGCAAATTCAATGGAATGGATTCGCTTCGATTTGGATTGGATCAGGCTTAGGTAGTCTGGTTTAGGTCGGTCTGGGTCTGGGTCTGGGTTTGGGTTTGGGTTAACAATTCCGATTCCGACTCTGTTTTTGTTGTCGTTTTCGAATTGTGCGGAATTTCATTTTTACTGCTGCATGTTGCACGCAAACTTCAAGTGTACTCGGTTCAGTCGAACGTGAATAAATCAAAACAAAAACATTTTCAAGGTGATTGATTTTTCCGTACGAGTAGTAAAACCAGTCCTCAATGTTTGTACGGTTCAATGGATGGTGGACAGTCAATTTTTACCTGAGAGAATTTCCTTTGTTTCTCTTTTGTATAGTTTCGGTGGTACCTGCAAAGTTAGAGTACGTCGATGAAAAAAAACGAAAGACTTTTTTTTTTTTTTACTCAATTGTTGTGAATGTGGACTCAAAAAAGACTTACGAGAATTATACGATTTGTATTATTGTTTGTTTTAGATAAAGGAGTTTTGGTTTTCTTGATAATTAAAAAAAAAAGGAAATTTATTTTTTATAGACTAATACCAACAATGGAAAAATAATTAAAAATGAAGTTTTTCTTTAAAAAAAAATTACTTAAAATAACCCCCAAAGAAGATAAATAATTTAATTAATTACGATATTGCCGACCACCTATGAAAAGAGGGGATTATTTTTAGCCTGTCAAATTGAAGAGAAAAATATATATTTTCAAACTAGAAAGATTGTTTTAGAAGAAATTAAAAGAAATTGTTTTATTAGAAAGGAAAGAAACAAAAACAAAACCGAAAATATCGGGTTTTTCAATAGCAACTTGACACTTTTGAGTATTTTCATATATAAGTGTCAAGTTGCTATTGAAAAACCCCATAACTTTCAAGAAGGATTAGAAAATCTCTCTCATTTGAGAAGGACTTTCCCACTTATTTCTGATTAAAGTCAAGTTTTTATAGTTAAAAGACATAAAAGAGAGAAAAAAAATCTCTTAAAGATTGCATAAAAATTAACAGAATAGAGAAAAAAAAATTTTTTTTCCTCAAAGGAGAGAGTAAGGAAAACATTCACAGAGAGAGAGAGAGAGAAAGAGAAGGCAAACTATTTTTGGTGACAATATTTTTAAAGTAAAAAGAGATAGAAAATCTTTTATCTCCTGGCAATTATTGTAGTTGCAATTGCGTTAATTGAGAACGAACTCCGTTTGATTTGCTTTTGTCTCATTTTCTCCTCTTCCAGTTTAGTTTTTTTTCTTACTTCTCACACTTTTGTCTCTTTCGTCTTCTCTCGTGTTCGTTTTGCATTGTAATTTGTGGCACCAATCCGCGAGGTACTCAAACTATGTGTGGAAATCAAAATCAATGAAGGCTTTTTTTATGCTTGAATAAAACTGGCGTAAGGTCAACCGCGAAGAAGTCGTCTACGTCCGTGCAGTTACGGGTTGGCGATGAAAAAACTCTCACGATCGACTATCAGGACTGCTAACACCACCACCACCCTCGCGACCTAGCCGCTGCTCTCTCCCGTTGTTGCTGTTTCCATTTACCGGTCTATGCACAGGTTGTGGCTGGTCAAAACCGATTTTCGTAATCGTTTTACCGCTGGTAGCGCAGATTCCAACAATAACCAAGCATCAGCAGCAAGCACACAGTCAATTGAAGAACGGTCGCGGAGCGGTCGATGAGTACCGCCAACCATTATTGTTGGCTGATCTACCGTGAAGGTTATTTATTATTTATTTTCCGTGCCTGCCCGCCCGAATTGAATCACACACATGCTTGCGTACATACCAAACGCCGTCGATTGCAATCGTAGAACGTGAACATTTTGTTATTAATTTTTTTTAAAAAAATCTTTTCTCCTTTTCTAGCCAGTCTCTCATAGTTAACAGCTTACATTTCGCACTCACATTATTATTGGTTGTGATCTAATTTTTTTTTGCTTTTACCTTTCATCACTTTTTGATGGTTTGCCTTCTGTTTATCTTTTTTTTATTCTTTTGTATTTCTTTCTATTGTGTGGTGCTCTCTTTCAATGTTATGTGGTTTTTTTTTGCTGTCAACGAGTTTGTTTATTTTTAAAAATTTAATTTTTTTTTTAATTAAAATTAAAAATTTTTAAGTTTTTTATTAAAAATTAATGTTTTTTAAATATTTTTCTATTTTTTTTACTGTCAAAAAGTTTGTTTATAGAAAAAAATTGAAATATTTTCTTTTATTTTTAAAAATTTAATTTTTTTCTAATTAAAATTAAAAATTTTGAGGTTTTCTATTAAAAATTAATGTTTTTTAAATATTTTTCTATTTTTTTTCTGCTGTCAACAAGTTTGTTTATAGAAGAAAATTGAAATATTTTCTTTTATTTTTAAAAATTTAATTTTTTTTAATTAAAATTAAAATTTTGAGGTTTTCTATTAAAAGTTAATGTTTTTTAAATATTTTTCTATTTTTTTTCTGCTGTCAACGAGTTTGTTTATAGAAGAAAATTGAAATATTTTCTTTTATTTTTAAAAATTTAATTTTTTTTTTAATTAAAATTAAAATTTTGAGGTTTTCTATTAAAAATTAATGTTTTTTAAATATTTTTGCGGTATTTTTTAAATTTAATTTATTAAAACATTAAAAAAATACATACCTTTTCTTTTATTTTTAAAAATTAATTTTTCTTTTATTAAAAAATAAATATTTTTAAGTTTTTTATTAAGAATTAATGTTTTTAAAATATATTTCCGGTATTTTTTTAATTTAATTTATTAAAACATTAAAAAAAATACATACTTTTGCATATACAAATTTGTAAAATAAAAATAAAAAATTCCTTTAAAAAAACTTATAAAATAGGAAAATTTAAACAAAAAAAGCGCACCTGTATGTGCATATTTACGTACGAGTTTGTATGCATGCAAGCTACTCACTGGTACGAGTCGATTTAGCGAAAAGTGAACAATCAACAAAGTCAGAACCTTACCTTTTCTGTATTAATTCATGGCTATGGGTTTTTGTCTCTTTGTATTTGCAATGAAAAAAAAGGAGTAAAAAATACTTTTCATACTTTATTGTTGGGTGCGCGCGCTCTACAATTTTATTGTGTAATCCATGCAATGATCTAAAAAAAGAAAAACAAAACGTTTGCGAAAACACATCTGATGATTTTATGGACATCTCGTATGACTATCTCGGCTTGTCAGCGTGCATTCCATATTCCTCTCCCCTTCCCTCCCATTCGACAAAAAAAAATGCCAATCAGTTTTTAGTTAGTTTTTTTTTTGTTCTTGTGAGAATGCAGTAATGACTATGTAATATTCTCAAAAAGAAAGGAAAATCAAAAAAACCGAAATTTTGTATTCTTTACAAATGTTCTTTTGTATAACGTACGAGTGACTGACTGACTGACTGAATGCTTACGTACATATGTGTATCCAAGTGCATTTCGACTATAAAAATATGTAGGTTTGGTACGGCTAACGAATAAGTTATTTATATGCGTGTTTATAAAATTATTCTCATTTGCACGGATAAGTATCATCGCAATGTATGTAGAGTATTCTTCTGACTTGTATGTGTAAGCGCAATTTTGCAATACCCCCCTCCCCCCATATGTATAAAAGCGTTCGTGTATGTGTGCACGTGTTCAGAGCACAAAGAAATACAGCCGTACCAAACATGCATTTTTCTATTAAGTATACTTTCAGTCAGTACAACACGTACCTAATCGCAACTATTTTTTTGTTGTCCGTTTCATTCTTTTTCATCCCGTATATTTTTGTCCTATTCTTAGACTAATCCTCTCACATCAAATTGGTTTCAGCTCACACTATACAGCTTCATGATTATTCGTAATCAGAATCGAAATTGCAATCGTAATCGTACAGCGTCCAGCACAGTCCCAGTCACAGCCGTAGTCACAGACACTTTCAAATCAATTGCGACCGGTCCGTGCGTATTACACCAGAGCGCAGCAGCATAACAAAGAATTACGTATGTGCTTACGTGTATGTACGACGGGCGATAGACGTAATTTCCGACGTCGCTTTAATTTCAATGGCTGCTTTGCGGCTATTGTTACTCGTCGTCTTTGATTGTTGTATTGAGCTGACTGACTAACTGACCGACCGGCCGAAGGAATGATTGACCAACCGACCGAACGACAGATCGCCAATCTTGCAGCGGCCTTGGTTTGTCGCAATGCGCGCTTCCACAAATGTTTTTGGTATTTTTACTGTTTTATTTTTGCGGCGATTACATTTTTTTTTCTTTCTATTTTCTTATATTATCCTAGCCATATAATATGTTTTCTCTCTCTTTTTCTTCATTTTTTTTTGGGGTTACTGAGAACTGCTCTGAATCTAAACTGTCGTACGAGTATGTACTTACAGACGTATGCATATAATGCCCAGGCTGAATGGGCATCACATCAGTCAATCTATTAGCTTTCAAACTAGTTCGTCATCTCTTTTCTTCCTTACACTGTATTGTGCAATGATTACGAGTACATATTTTCCATTTCTTGTTGGAAGTCGTCAGGTAATTGAGAAACGATTTTTTTTCCATTATCTTTTTTTTGGTTGAATGCATTATAGCCCCAAGATTGTCATTTGCATTGTTCGGTGGTTCTTCTGTACGTGTTGGACATTTTTTCTTCTTCTTTCTTTTGCTTGTTTTATATTTTTGTCCTTCTTTTTCTCATGTCATTGTTTTGTTCTGAAAAGAGAACGGAAAAAGTGGTGATGCTCTTTTATAAATGACAGCAAACAATTAAAAAAAGAGAAAAGTTCAAATTTATTCGTAGTTTTTTTTTATTTCTCTCTTTCTAATAAAAATATTTTGAAATTTTTTTTATTTTTCTAACACAACCACCCCCTACCCCTCTCTCCACTCCCCATTCCCCTAAAAAACAGAAAAAAATCTGTTTTTAATAGTGTAGATAATAATATTCTTGATGAAATATTTTATTTTATTTTGCAAAAGAAAAGTACCCCCCTCCCCTCCACCCCTCCTATTCACGGTTGAGTACAGTAATGTTGGAAAATTTCTAATTTGCACAATTTCATATGAAAAACCGGTTGACCGATCGGATGTGGTGTGTAGTTAGCAGAAGCTTTGCCAGCGACAGGAGAATGCGCCGAGTAGTGTGATTTTGTGGGGAGGAGAGCTGCGTTGTTTTGAAGGAATTAAAAAAATTCCACTCAGGAATGGCCTTTATTTCGAAGGCATGGCGATTATGCGTCCGCTGAAGAGGTCAGAGCTGGCAACCGAGAACCTCCTCGTCGGACTGACTTCCTCATCTCGAACATGTGCACAACCGCCACACCCAACATTACACGTACCAGCGGACATTTAGCATCGCCGCCACTCAGCCGTGAAATTCCACCGAGGCCATTGTGGAAAATTGCCAAAGTTGATGGTGGTGGGTTCACGATGCAACTTTTCGCTTCGGTTTGGTGCATTTTCAAGTTGGCCAACTTTGTTCAGAATTCAAAAGACGGCGATAATGTTCTACAAAAGCATTAAAGAGACGCAAGAAGAGACAAGAAACAGACCAAAAATCCTTCAGAAATGATGAAAGAGGGCGCCATTCGGTCGGGCATGCACACAACAAAATTTCTGCTGAACATTTTTATTTTTATTGGACATTTTTATTGATAAAGTTTGTCAAAAAATTGTAAACCAAAAATGCTGACTTTAAATTTTTACCCCAAAATTTTGTTAACCAAACGCTCTTTTCCCAAATATTATTTGATTAAAAATTTATCCTGAAAATATTTAACCTCAAAAAATTTTACTTAAAAAATTCCCTTTATTTTATTTTGTTGGACTTAAAAAAAATTCCTTATTGTTTATTTGTTTTTATTTAATATTTAATATTTCCACTGTGATAACAAACGATTAGACGTAGACAATTGACGTATATACTCCAGTTGATAAGAGTTGTCTCCATGCAACGATAATTACTCCAAACCCCCCCTCCGCCCTCATAAGTATTCCGTTCAGACGGGAAATGGTATTAAATATTTGGAAAATATTAACAATTTGAATAAAATTAATTCAATCAGTAATTATTTTTATTATCTGCCAAAGTTGATGAATAATTAATCAAAAATATATTTCAAAAAAAAAGGTCGTGTTGGGGGGGGGGGGGTGTGTTTGTATTTATTACAATTCTTCTCGACTACAAAATTCTCTTATCATTCGATATGACAAAGAAACAAAATTTTTATATAAAAAAAAACCAAAACCAAAAACAACTTAAATTCAAGGTTTTCATTTTTGGTTATCAATTTCCGTCCGAGAATTTGTTAATGTTTTCAAAAGTTTTTCCATTAGAGCAGCTCCAGTTCAGAAAATTTCAAATTTTTCTCTCCTTTAATTCATTTTTTTTTTTAATTAAAAATAATATTTTTTAAGATACATAATTTTTTTTTTTTCAATTCAAGTAATTTTTTTTAAGATAATTAATTTTTTTTTTGAGATTTATCTAAAAAAAAGCAATTTTTTTTTTAATTTTTGCTGGATATTCATCAAAAAATTCATCAAAAAAAAAATTTTCGTACTGAAAAAACCACAAAAATTCGTACTGAAAAATTCACAAAAATATTTGCAGGAAAATTTTCGCTGGAAATTCAAAAAAAAAAAATTCACCACAAAAATTTGTACTTAAAAATTCACCAAAAATATTTGCAGGAAAATTTATCAAAAATTTTAATTGAAAAATTCACCAACAATTTTTAAAGTAAAAAAAATTTCCAACAAAAAAAATGACTGAAAAATATGGCGAAATATTTTTAAAAAAAAGTCCCAAAAATATTTACGCACAATAACTGAAAATTGTTAATCAAAACGGCATCAAAGGAAATTTTGCTGAAAAAATAGTAAATAAAGAACAAGAAAAACAAAAATTTTATACAAAAAAGTTCACATTTTATTTTTTTTTTAAATTTTGAAAAATTCATCAAAAAAATTTTATTGAAAAATTCACCAAAAATATTTGCTCAAAAATTCACCCAAAATGTTCACCAAAAAAATAGCCAAAAATAGTTGCTCACAAAAAGTTTCAATTTACAAAATTTTCTTACAGGCGTGAAAAAAATGGCGAACTATTTTTTAAAAAGTCCCAACAAATTTTGCAAAAAAAAACCAAAAATTCATTAAAGAAAATTTTACTAAAAAAATAGTAAATAAAGAAAAAGAAAAACAAAAATTTTATACATTTTCTTTTCTTAAAAAATTTGTTTTGAAAAATTCACCACAAAAATTCGTACTGAAAAATTCACCAAAAATATTTGCTCAAAAACTTCACAAAAGAAAAATGGCGCAATTTGTTTCATTTTTTAAATTCACCAAAATATATGCAAACAAAAAATAATATTTTTTTAAAAAACAGTTCACATTTTCTTTTCTTGAAAAATTTATCAAAAATGTTTTACACTAAAAATATTTGCAGGAAAATTTACCAAAAATTTTAATTGAAAAATTCATCAATAATTTTTAAAACGAAAAATTTCACAAAACTCAAAATGACTGAAAAAATGGTGAAATATTTTTAAAAAAAGTCACCAAAATATTTGTGGGAAATAACCAAAAATGCGGTAAAAAAATTTGACTGAAAAAATAGTAAATAAAAAAAAAGAACAAGAAAATTTTATACAAAAAAGTTTACATTTTCTTTTCTTAAAAAATTTATCAAAAAAATTTTATTGAAAAAATGTCATTGAAAAATTCACTCAAAAACAATTCACTCAAAATTTTTACGTAAGAATTTTTACTCAAAAAATAGCCAAATTTATTTACTTACAAAAAGTTTATATTGAAAAATTCAGCGGATATTTTCACCTGCAAATAATTTTATTTCGAATTTTGTTGAATAAGAAAATGGAGGTTCATTTTTGCATTTAACCGCGTTTAGAAATAAATTTTTGCGGTTGGTTCTACACAAAATAAGAACAAAAAAAGAAGAAGCAGAAAAAATCAGCAATGAATTCCGATGTGCACAGTTGTTACCCTCCGCCTCTAAATAGTTTTGGACGCTCTCCCTCTCTTACAGAACCACCACTGCCCAATGCGGATAAGCTGTTTTTGTCGTTTTTTTCTTTCATGTACATACGAGTATGTACCATACAACAAACGTACTTGATGCATTCATTAAGGCAAAAAAAGAAGAAAAAAAAATTCTTAAGTGTGCAAATAAATGAAAAACAGAACAAAAAATAAATGAGAATTTCTATTGTCGTCTTATTTGAGATTTTATCATTGCTGGGAGTTGTGATAGGGAGGGAGTGTGATTAAGAGAACCTAGAAAGAAGAAAAAAAATCTAAATAAAAGAAAAGAACCGAATCGCAGCATTTGATTAAGTGAGAAGGCGAGGAGGTTGTTAAGAGTGCGTAAACGAACAAAAGGGACAGAACAAAAAATCTTTTGTGTTCATTTACATTTCAATATCTCTCTTTCGTCTTGTCGTTTTTGATTTTTTTTTTGTTTGCTTCCTTTTATGATATCTTGCCCCGTTGACATTTATGCAATTGGATTTGATGACTAGAAGCGATAAAAAGAGAGAGAGTGAGACAAAAAAATAGAATAGAAATAAAAAAATTTAAATTTTTTCAACTTGCTCATTGGTGGTGGTTGGTAAGATTTTTTTTTTTACTCGCTGAACATGAGCAGCCGTTCTGCATTTCTGCTAACACACTCGTTACTCTTCTTATGCACGCGAGAGTATAACCCCCTTGGTGGTGGTGGTGGATTGAAACGAGTAAATTCACCCCACCCCCCCCCAATTGCATGCATGCAAAAAAATAATAGGAATAAAATTTCGGCGAAGAGACAAAACAACGAATGGGGTTGATGCATATTAGAAGCATCGCTTAACACAATAGAAAATAATTATTTAGTCCATTAAGGAGGTGGACAGAGGGTGGGGGGGGGGTTGGGGGGGGGGGGGCTTGTGGTTGAGAATAATTAACAAAAAAATGGCACAAATAATTTAAATGCAGTTCAGTTTTTCCCTCGGGTTTAGTCTCATATTTTTTATATATATTTTTTTTGCATTTTCACCGGTTTCCTTTTTGGAGCAAAAAAAAAAGCTTTTCTTTTTGTGTATCCATTATTGCGTTCTAGTTTTTTTTTCTTACTGATTTAATAAAATATGTTTAATTTTTTTATTTTCGACCAATTTTTTAATAAATTTAAACAAAAAAGAACACAGTTCTTGGGGAAGCATAAATAAAAATTGAGACTGTAAAAAAAAATCCACAAAATAAATGAAAAAAAAAAATTTTTAAAAAAAAAAGGATGAAAAAAATACAAAAAGAATTGGCCATAAATTATTTTATCTAATAAGGAGAATTGGCCCCTTTTTCTTTTATTGTACTTTAAAAAAAAAGAAAAAAACTAAATTTTCTTTCAAATAACAAAATATTTAAGAAAAAATATTAATACTAACTAGTAAATAATATATAAATGTCAAAAAGAGAAGTCCTAATCCCCCCCCCCCCCCCCCCATTTTGACAGAGAATTCCATTAGTATTTTTCTCTTTTCACAATAATTTTCATCATCATCGTTGGGAGGGGAGGATTGATAATCATAAGTGCACCACGACCATCATCAACAACATTGCATTATTATCCATTCAATCCGGTTTATCCTTGTTCCCTTTCTCGTCCTTTATTGATTTATTCCCACACACCCCCCATTCAAAATTACCGCCTACCATTATCTCGATTATCATTGGTCGGCTAAGCCTTAGATTAAAGAAGTACTGGATAGGCCTCTACACAAAAATTCTGTCCAACTTTTGTTGGCAATACATTCATAGAACGCACACACATGCAATACAACAGAAATGGCGTAAATCATTGGGGGCCAAATTAAAAGTTCAGTATGCGATTGAAGCGGTTCGTTCAAAATCATTTTCATATGTGATGTCATTTATGCGTAAAGAAGCAGATTTTTTAATATTGCGGGTCTTGCTGTTTGATGAAATTAGTTTTGTAAATATGCAATAAAACACAGTATTCTATTTTAATACATTATTTTTTTATTTCATTATATATTATTTATTAAAACATAATAATTTAATGAATCAATAGAAAACAATGATTTCAATGGGCATAGGAGAAAATATTATAATACATGTATACAATTACTTACTTTCTTTGTTGACGAGTCCTCGCATTCAGTGCTGCTATTAGGAACCAAGAAAATAAAAGTAATTAATGCAAAATTATATATCAATCATTTTTTTATATTACATGTTCATTATCCTCCTCAACATATAAATATTCGATCGTCACATTTACTTTTTCAATTAAAAAATAACATAAATTGAAGTATTATTCGCACTATTAAAAAAATTCGGTCCCTTAAACTTTCTTACACACACTTTATATACACCGGCACTGTACTATTTCATGGTAAACATTGAACTGTCAACATCGGATTTGTTTACATTTATTCAATGCGGAACTTTTCACTTTTTAACCACTTTTTACACAAAAGATATCACTAAAAGCCATTTAGGCACATCACAAATAAACTTTTTCTTAATTTGTTTTGTAAAAATAAATATGTCAACTTACCGAAAGAAAGAAATTCCCAGCTTCCTCATTTTTTCGTATGAGAAGCAATTTCTCACAAAACACTTCATATCCTGAAATAAAAACTTCGTATTAACTTTTATTAATAATATAACAATTTGTATAAATACTTACTTTTCCGTAAATACTTCTAAAAAGATGGAAATAACACTTTTAAAAACACTTTCCGAACCGCAAAAAAAAACAACTGAGAAATGTTAAAAATAGCCCGCTGTTTTCGGTATGTCACTACTTTCATGGAGAATGGCGCGTTTGAAAATTCTCCTAATGTCCACAAAATTGAGGCGCTTTATATTTGATTTATATTTCCGGAAGGACTAATAAACCTAAAATAAAATTCCATTCCATATCAAAAGATTGTACAAAAAATAAAAATTGCCTGTCGTTGTGTTTAAATTGTATTTTTGTTTCCAATAAGTGTATTAAAATGAATATAAATTATGCTTTTGCAATTCAATAAATTTGTATTACGACAACTAGATGGCAGTGGGTGTCATGTCTACATAAAAAAATATACACAAAAATACCCCGCTTTTGCCATTTCTCACCGCTTGGCAATAAGTTGGACACAAAAATGCGTATACATATACGGTAGGGGCCTATCCAGGTATTCTTTAATCTAAGGGCTAAGCCATCAGTGGAAACCTTTTGTCTGTTGACGAAGCCGACCGAGAGGAGAATAATAGCCGAACTGAGAGAGGTGCACATAATAGTTGAAAAAAAACACATCAAAATAGAGAGATGAGAAATAATCATAAATTTTTTTTAAACAAAAGCGCCGCTCCAAGAAAAAATCAATTAAAAAAGAGCAAAGAGAAAAGAAAAACGGACTAAAAGGAAAAATGAAGAAAAAAAACGCCATAAATCCTGCTGTGTACTAGTTTTTTAAACTCTTGTTTATTTCTCTCGGTCACATGATGTCATCATCGGTTTTGCTGTCGTTTCTGCTTCTCTGTTGCCATTGGTCGTTATCGTCAACGATTTCGTTCATTCGATCGTCCGTTCGTTCGCCTGCAGTTCTCTGTACTGGCATTCGTAACAAGAGAGAAGTTTACGAGTATTCATTAAAATTGAGTCGTAACCAATCAACACTGTCGGCCATTATCGTCTGTTTGCATCAACAACAACCAAAGGGGAAAAGAGAAGGGAAAAAAACTATCCTCGCACGAACATAATTATTTGCATTGCAACAAAAGAAAACGAGAAACAAAAAAGAGAAAAATGGGAAATAAAAAGAGAAAAAATTTAAAAGCATACCAAAACGAGAGAAAACTATTTTATACTAAAAATTTTCTTTGAAAAAAAAAAAATTAGTAAAGGACACCAAAAGATTTTCTTATCTGAGAAACATGCAAGAAAAAAAGACAAAAGAGAGGAAAAAATTACTCTTAAAAAATAAAAGAAAATTTTAAACTACAATAAAAAAAATAATGCAACAAAAAAAAAGCAAAAACTCACAAAAGCTGGAAATAAATGGAGGCAAAAAAAAACTTACACAAAATGAGGTCGTATAAAAAAGAAAAGTTTGTGGAGCATTTAATATGATGAGATGGATTGAAGAGGGATCAAAAATCCTCAAACCACATTGGTCGTGTCCCACATCGTAGTCATCATTAACTATCCTTTGCAACCGCCCCCCCCCTGCGCATTTCAGTATCGTTCGTCCTTAAGGACTTTTGACCTCTTGTCACCAGTCAACACTCGTCGTCATCATCGGTGCAATTTGTTCTCTCGTTGGAGAGTAATCAGTAACGTAATGTGTTGTTGTGTTTGAATAGGAAAGGTGGTTCTAGCAAGAAAGGGGGGGGGGGGGGGGCAGGAGGAGGGTGTGTTTGCATTTATAAATAGTCCTCGATGCCGGTGAATATTTTCCTTTCTTTGTCATCGGTGTTCCCCTATTTAAGTACGTATACTAACTATTTGTAGGCCTCTCATCTCCCCAACTTGAACCAGGAACATTTTTTCTCTCCCTAATTTATACCAATGGGGATAGTAGGATTAACAGAAACTGCACTAATGATTATTGTCTTGACAGTCAGTAAAATTTTGGTTTTAATCCTTTTGTGGAAGTTTTTTGTAAGAAGGAGGGGAGGGGGGGGATGGTTTTTAACAAGATTCCATCAGGGTCAGATTTTGCACTGATTTCTTGGAATATCATCGACGGTGCCAGTGTACGTGTAGAGAGAGGTAATAACTCAAAATAATCAAACAGCAATTTGAATGGAATGACGTCGAATCACTTACCAGGCATGCCTTCGCCTTAAAAAAGCACCCCTTTCGTCCCCCTACCATCATCTTTGGCCGATGATAATCATAAATGCACTTCGGTAATTATCATTTACGCAAGCAAGAAGCATTAATGCATCGACAGATATAGTGAAGAATTGTTTACAGAGAGAAGTGGTTTTAAGGAGAAAGTGTTCGGAAAGGTTGTCGTTTTGAAGAGGGTTGGGAGGGGAGTGGCTTGGAAGTGGGAGCGGTTGATAACATCACCCATCAAACCCAGGTTGACTTTTTCGACATTCTTGTATGCATAAAAAGAATACCTTCTCTAGGGGGTGTGCAAAAGGGAGTTTAAATAATTTTAAAGGGTGTAGAAGGGAATTCTGATAGGGCGGGGAGGAGTGCAAAAATCACAACATTGCATCGCAACAATCGTCATCACATCTTTTTATGGAGCCAGAATGACTGCTGCTGATTTCGTCGTTTAAGGTGTGACGAGTTGTTGTTATTATTATTGGGCTTGGCTGGGGGTAGAAGGGGAGTCGTAGTGGTATAAGTGCTGCCGAGTGAATAGCAATCATAATTCTCTCTCCTTCATTCATTCTCTTCGTCCTTTTCTCTTTTTCTTTTCATCTAAGTTTTATGTTAATTTCTCCTCTCTTCTCAAGCCCACAACAAAGTGGAGTATTTTGATAATTATTTTATGCGAAATTTAAAAAAAAACTCATTAAATGCGAACAAAAAATGTTGTGTGCCGCGTCATGTTCGCCATAAAATCGAGTGCATACGAAAAATGCATTTTATTTTTATTGTCTTTCAAAAAATTGCAAGTGCCTGCAGTGAATTTTAGTTTTTTTCTTTTTTGTTAAATTTATTAATTTTTAATTTTATTGTTGATGAAAAAAAAATTCCAATTGATTTTTAAAATATTTTTTTTCCTTGTTTTTAGTAGGGGGGGGGGGGGAAGGTAGAGAAAGGGAAGAGAAGAAAGTTGAATTGGAAATGTTTGGACTGAGATGGAAAATAACAATAACAAGAACAACCACAACAACAACAACAACGAAATTAAATAAGAAAAACCAAAAAAAAACGAGTGGTCATGTATGTGTTCTGTCACAAAAAAGGATATTATTTTCTGTTGTCCTCTACTTTTTGGATTATTGATCTATTAACTACAATAAATAAATAAATAAAATCGTACCTGAATTATTAATAAAAATTCGATTATCCTCACTCTGACCCTCCTCCTATTGCCCCGCCTCGTCTTTCCTGTTTTTTTGTTTGTTTATCGCATCGATTAACGAACCGAATAATTTTGTCCACATTTTCGATGTCGGCATCTTCAGTTCAGTCAGTAAACTTTGCAAATTGTTGTCTGTCAGTAAAATTGATTTGGATGTGACAGACAATTTAGTTTGCCACATGAGGGAAAGGGGATCAAAATTTGTTAAAATAAGGCAACACGTAGAAAAATCCAAATTTGACATTTTACCAAGTTTTCCAATCAGAATTTTTTTTTTGTTTTTTTTTTTTTGGCATTTCTTCTTCGTTTTTGGTAGCAAGGTTTTTTGGGTTGGTTTTTACCATTTTTTTAGGGGTTGTTAAAAGGTTCTCATTTTTATTTTTGTGATAAAAGTTTTTTTTTTTTTTTTCTAAGAAGTTTTTCCCAGGTTTTTTTTTTTTTTTGGTTTTTATGTCAGTTTTTAATGGGAAAACCTTTTTTTTTTAAGCCGGATATTTTTACCAAAAATGTTTATAGAAAATTTTCACTTAAAATTTTATTTTTATCGTAAATTTTCACCGGAAGTTTCCTTTAAATAGTTTTTAATAGAAATTATTATGAGAATGTTTCCAAAATATTTTTAATGTAAACTTTACCGTAAGAGTTTATCGTATATTTTACTGTAAGAGTTTATCGTAAATTTGATAGTAAAAGTTTATCGTAAATTTTCACCGGAAATTTCCTTTAAATAGTTTTTAATAGAAATTAATTTGAAAATTTTTACGAATAATTTTTATCGTAAACTTTACCGTAACAGTGTCAGTTTTTAGTGGGAAAACTTTTTTTTTTGTCAGTTTTTAATGGGAAAACTTTTTTTTTCTCAAAATGTGTTTTTTTTTTGGAAAAAAAACTAAAACTTATTTTGGTTGGGGAAAAATTTTCATTTGGAAAATCGTGAAAATTTCAACTTTAAAAAAGTATGTTAGACTAAAAAAAGATTCTTTTTGTAAAAAATTGTCGCTTTAAAAAAATATTTTTATTATTACTGAAAAAATTTCCTACTAGAAAATAACAATTTTTGAGAAAAAACATAAATTTTTTCTATTTGAAAATTTGTTTTTGATTTGGAAAAATTCTCATTGGAAAATGGTGAAAATTTCAACTTTAAAAAATTTTTTTTATTATAACTGAAAAAATTTTCTACTAGAAAATAACAATTTTTGAGATAAAAGTCAATTTTTTCTATTATAAATATTTTTTTTTATGAAAATTTTCCATTTTTAAAAAAGAATTGCACTAAAACAAAAAAATAAAATAAAAGAAAATGGCTTCAAAAATAAATTTTCTCTATTATTGTCATTAGAGTAAATAAGAGAGAGAATAACAATATCGGCGGCTAAATGGAAATGAGAAGAGCAGAAAAACGATCGAAAAAATCAGTTTGGCTTGTTTTTGCCGGTTCGGTTGTGCATTTTCACATTGTTCAGTTTTGTGTGTTTGTGTGTGTGTTCTGTGTGGATGCCTTTTTAACAACCGCCACCCTTTCCACCGACCGATATTCTTGTACATCTTCCCGTGTAATATTATCGCCGACGATCGTGTTTTGATGAGAAGCGATTATTGGCGAATTTGTTTAACCTTTTTTCACATTTTGAATACGGAGCGGAGCGGTCGATTCTCTTGCATCTTTTTACGGTCGCATCGCATCAATTGTCAATTGAATTGTTGACAATTTGCTGCCTAGACTCCTCCCTCACACGCAAGCATAAACTAATGGAGTTTGTGGTGCGCTGAATACCAATGAGGTGAGTGCGATTTTTTTTGTCCTTATCTCTTCTTGAATAATTCTGTTTTTATGATTGGAGTGGAGTTCCTTCAATCGCCGCATAAGAACTGCTGCTCTTAAAATGTTGATTTTTTTTTTGCGAGAGTTTTTTAAAAATATTTTCTCTTTTTTTTGCAATTGACTTTTTTTTGTTGTTGTACTTAATCGCCCTCTTTTGCCCAACTAAACAATTGAATTATTCGTTGCACTAACACACTAATAGGCAAAAATTGATCGCTGAGTTCGATATGTCGTTGGTTGCTTTGTGATTATGGAGTCGCTGTAGTGGGTGAGGAGGAGTTACAACTAATGCGGCCGATGGTCATTTGATAGCGTTCGACTGTAACTCGTACGTGTCGGAATTAATTTACATCACAAAGAGTGGAATGCCGCGCACGTTGGCTTCTGTCGTATTACATTTCGGAATCGTCGTCGTCTTCGCCATTGCCATCGTTTTTTTTCCCTACCCCCGCCTACGTCGATCTGTCCAAAGGGATTGTACTGCCATATAAATTGTTGCCATGAAAATTCTGGCGTACAAATTTAATGTCGAGCTCCGCAATGCCACATTTTCCATTGTGTTGTCATCTGTTTCCGTTGTGATATAGCATTTTCATCTTCTATTGCACTCGCACGCACGCGGACACTGTCGGTGCGGAATTATTTCAAACTAGACACTAGTTCGCCAAGAAAATTGAAAAAGTTCAGTTATTTTTGTAATTTCGCTTCGATTTTCACATTTTTTTTCTTAGTTTTTTTTTTTTATAAATTCTTTTTAAGAAAAATGAAGAAAAGTCCAAATACTTAAAATTAAAGTTTATAAAAAAAATAAAAATAGTCAAAATTGGGGTAGGGGGTTAAGTGCAATGGACAAATTGTAAAGAAAAATATTTAATAGATAGAAAAATTACAAACCAAAAATATAGTAAAAATCATGAATAATTAATAAGAGAAAAAATACCGGAAATTCTATCTTAGTAAACGATGGATGGTAATGGGTCGTTGTGCTTTCTTCCGATGATCATAATTACTGCGATGAGCTTTGAATGTATAATCGGTATAACAGTAACAAAAAATATTTGAGCAGAAAATAATATGAGAAATTCTATCTAGAAATGTGAACGGGAGAATTTTATTTCGATAAAAAAAACGATAAAAACTTTTTCCTTTTAAATTTTACGATAAAAATTTAATTTTGTAGAAAAATTCATGGCGGACAGTTGATCGTAATTTTATTTGTAAAATCAACATAATCATTTTATCGCAAATTTATACGAAAAAGTTTTGCTTCAAACCCTTTTTTCTAAGCTGGATATTTTTACCGAAAATGTTTATAGACAATTTTCACTTATAATTTTATTTTTATCGTCAATATTCATCTTTAAGTACTTTTTAATAGAAATTATTTTGGTAAAAATTTTTACGAATAATTTTCATTGTAAACTTTATCGTAAGAGTTTATACTAAATTTGACTGGAAGGGTTAATTGTAAATTTTCACCATAAGACTTGATCGTAAATTTTATCGCAAGGTTTATTCGTAAATTTTACTGTAAGAGTTTATCGTAAATTTCCTTTAAATAGTTTTTAATAGAAATTATGTTAAAGAATTGTAACGAAATATTTTCATCGTAAACTTTACCGTAAGAGTTTATCGTAAATTTTACCGTAAGAGTTTATCGTAAATTTTCACCGGAAATTTCCTTTAAATAGTTTTTAATAGAAATTAATTTGAAAATTGTTACGAATAATTTTCATTGTAAACATTACCGTAAGAGTTTATCGTAAATTTTACCCTAAGAGTTTATCGTAAATTTTTACCGGAAATTTCGTTTAAATAGTTTTTAATAGAAATTATCTTAAAGAATTGCTACGAAATATTTTCCCCGTAAACATTACCGTAAGAGTTTATCGTAAATTTTACTATAACAGTTTATCATTAGCAATTTTCATCATAAATTTTTACCATATTTTTTTGTTAAATTATTTTTTTTTTTATTAAAACTGCTTACGAAAATATTGGTTTTTATAATTTTTTTTCGAAAATTTTTTATCGTAATTTTCTACCCAAAAAAATTTTTTTTTTTGGGTTATTTTTATACAGAAATTTTGCGGGTAAACTTTTCAGCTCAACTTTAATCTTCAAAATTTTTATCGTAAATTTTTTATTTGAAAATTTTTCCAAAAAAATTGCTTTTGATTTTTTTACCAAAAAAAAATTCTCAACAAAATTGCTTCCTAAAATAAAAATAAAGAAAAATTAATAACGTCACTCGTCCGTTCGTTCTTGACTAAATTCCACTTAAATTAAAAGTGAATTTTTCTTTTATTGTTAATTTTTTTGATTTTCCAAACACTTTTGTTTATAAATAATTTTATTTAGAACATTTTCGATTTGATTTTATTTTTGTGCATCGCCCCCACAAGTACAAATGGTCGCTGTCCGTACTTAGATGCGAATTTGAAAAGTCAACACAGCCGCCTTGTGGGATAAATAATGTCGAGAAGAAAATTTCTCGATGGCTTTTGTACGGTTTCTGTTTTAGCGCTGCACTTAATCAATGTCTTCTTCAGCAGTTCTCCGTGGTTCTCCCCTTTTTGCGCGCCATCCATCGTGTGTTCGGTCAAGAAAAACTTATGAAAATCGATGGAATGCACTGAAAACTGTTGTCAACTCACTCGTCTTGCCGGTCGCGGTGTCTCCCATCATTTCGCTTCGGGTGGATGGACACCCCCCCTTCCCCTCACTATTTGCTCTACAAATTCTTGACATCGTCAAATTCCAAACCGTTAATTTTTTTCGCTTCTAATTCTAACGCAAACGAATCAAACTGCCTCCTTCGCTCCCCAAATATGCAAATGTCCAGTCACGTTCGAAATGATTTTCTTGTTATTTCAATAAAATTTATTTTATTTATATTTGGGGCGTGGTGGGAAAGAGGCGTTGGTGGAGGATGTTTGAGTGAGTTTGAAAACATGGTAACTTGCATGCGGAAAAGTTTCAAAGGTTTTTTTTATTATTATTGTTTACTTTTGACTGTGTTTGGTAGAAGCGTTTTGGCTGTGAAGTTGATGGGGAAGACGTGTAATAATAATAAATTTGATGGTCTAATGGCAGCAGGCGGTGAGGTCTTTAGTTTAGTCAGCACAATTTGTAGAAATTGCAAAAAAAACACTTTTTTGGTTTTTATATTAAAATGGACCGTTTTCTTGTTGGAACTTAACTGAAAAATTGGCAAAAAAGCGTCGGATTATTGGTGGAAGTCTAAAAGGTGGTGAAGAAGGGCCAGTGCTGTGCCTGCATCGATAATAACAGTCACAGTGACTGCACCAGCAAAATATAAAATATGTATTTTGGGGATGATTTTAGATTAGAGCAGGGGAAAAGGTGTTTGTTGAGTTAATTTTTTTAAATTTGAAATTCATTTCAATTACTTTACTGCCCATGATGTCATCTGGCGCCAATCCAAGATTCGATCGCATCTGTTCTGAAAATTTCTCAAAATGTCCTATTCTGTCCTGTCCATACACACTCATTCCGCTTCGTTTATTCCGATTTGATTTTGGCGGTTTTTTTCTTCTTTAATTGTAGAATATTATTTTTGAAGTGAATTTTTCTATTTTTAAGCGATTTTGTTCTATTTTCCGAACAAAAGTGCACATTTTTCATTGCGAAAATTAATAAAAAAAATTGTTCTTTTTCATAGCAATTTTGTGAACGATAAAAGACAAAATTTACTAACGATAAAAGACAAAATTTATTGAAATAATGATTTTTTTTTTTTTAAATTTGACCAAAGAAGAAAAAAATAAGTCCCTTTTTAAATTATACCAATTTATTTGGTTTTTGTTGCAATATTTTCTAAAAGCACGGAAAAAACTATCAAATTAATCGGAAATAAATCATTGGCAAAAAAAATGGCGGTCATCGGTCAAGCGGTTGGTTATTCACCCTCAAAAAAAAAAAAATCTTAAATGCCAGTTTAGCATTGCTGTTTTTTTTTTTTATTAATTTTTATAAAATTTTCATTGGTAATTTTGATAGTTTCCTTTGAATTTTGCGATAATTTTGCTATAATTTCTGCAACGCACGTAATTTTTTGATCAGAAATAAATATAGCCGCAACGCAACCGTATCGGCACGTACGTGCATTTTTTAATTATTGAATTTGGTTTTTTCTGCCTCTCATTTTATCTCTGAAAGATTTTTACTCTTTTTTTTGTGACAAAATTTTTACCTATTAATAAAAATGTTTTAATGGAATTTTTTTCTATACGGATGTATGTAGGAAGAATTTAATTTGTAGTTTATGTGTGTGTGTGTTTATGCAAATGCAATTTGTGTAAAACTGAAAAATTCTCGACGAATGAGAAGAGAGGAGTAAAAAAATAATCAACAAAGGCGAGCATCATCAAAATTGTTGAAAAAAATACGTAAGCAAAATAAAAAAAAAGATGAGAAGAGAACAAAATACAAACAAAATTAGATGTTAGATGAAGAATACACCGATCAATACAGAGAGTTAGAATGAGATAGCAGAAGAGAAACTAAAGCCAAATCGGTGAGGAGAGCTCATTCGCTCACTTATTTGTTCACACAGGCAAATTCAATGTTGACCATCGGAATCGCGATCGTCGTCGTTGTGTAGAGCGCGACATAGCAGACCTCGGCCACACCACACCACACCGCGCATACGAATTTGTCGTCAGAATTGTTTGCGTTCCGTCTAGACGACGGGAATTTTCGTGACCGTTTTGCACTCTCCTCGCCAACTCACTCTTTCCTCTTCTCTAAAACTCAATGATTATAAATAATTTCGCCGATTATTTTTATTATATTCTCGTCTTTGGTCTCTTTTTCTCTTGTTGTTGTTGTTGTTTTCTCTTCTCATTCCAAATTTTTTTTTACCTCCTGAATATTTTTGCTGACACCTCACTCTCCAATTTGTGTAAATACTCTTTTCTCCCATTTGCTTTCTCTATTTATCGTACGACTTAACATATGCGCTTTGGATTATTTTTCGTATCATCACAGCGCGAATAAATTTTGTTTGTTGTTTTTTGCTCATTTTCATTTTTTTCGTCTTATTTGGCATAAGAGTGCATAACTGCGTTTGTATATGAGAACAGGGTGTTTAAACTAGATTTGATATGAAAAAAAAGACTTTTTTTTATTAAAAATAAATTATTTTTGATTTTTTATTTAAATTAGATATTTTTCCTAAATTGAATATTGAATTTACTTTGGATAAAAAAAATTAATTAAATAAAAAAATGTAAAAAATTCATTTACAAAAAAAAGAAGAAAATTCACGTAATTTTTGGGATTGTGTATGACAGCGTAATCAATTTTTTTTTTTTTACTGTTGAAGAAACTTTGTTGTATGAAAAAAAGACAGGAAAAAAACAGTAAAAATAAGTACAGAACATGTGCCAACAACAACAAACAGTATTTGTGCTCCAAAAAATTGCTTGTTCTTCAGATAATTTTGCGTGTAGAGAGACCTTCCAATCTATTATGGGCAATTTCAACACCCTACCTCCCCCCCCCCTTTTTTTCCCACCGTCCTTCTTTCACATAATTTAAGTACACATAATACACCATATGTAATGGATGATTGTGCGTACAGTTTATGTAATTATTAAAAAAAAAAAAAAAAATTTGATAAAAATGCTGATAAAAAATTGTCTGAATAAAAATAAAAGAAAATACAAAAAAAATATGCCGCCGCCACTACTAGTTGAGTGGTTTTGGTTATCGTAACGAGGAACAGGCACGCATAAAAAGCGCCTATAAAACTATTTCAATGTCGCGCACACTAATTTTATATTTATTTTAAATAAAAAAAAAAATTTTTTTTTGTAATTTAATTAAAATTCAGATTTTATTTAAAAAAAAAAATAAAAATTCTTTTAATAAAAAATGTAACCTAAACGCAACTTGTGAAACAGCGCCGCGCTGCACTGTCAAAATTCTTCAAGTACCGTTCGAGTCAAATCGAAGCATCATTTTTTGTGCATTTAAATTGATTCTCTTTTAAATAAAAATTGACTTAATTTTTTTTCCCTATTTTTACTTTTTTTTTTTTTTTTAAAAAAACATTTTCTATGAGAAATGAGAAAAGTGAAAGGGAGTGAAAGAGACAAATAACAAAGAGGATTCGATTTTTTGCCAATTTGTTTACGTATGCAAATTTATATTTTTTATTTTTTAAATTTATTTTTTCCATTTAATTAATTTATGGCAAATAATTATTTTACATTTAAAGCTAAAAAGAGAAGAAAAAAAACTAAAAAGAAACGAAATTTTAACATAAATTGAGAGGAGAGAGCGAGAGCGTCAGTTTTTGTGTTTCACTTCCAGTAATGTTGACATTTTGCTTGTTGTTGGTTATTAGTTGATTACGACGGTACGGGTTGAAAGTGGAATACTACCTACCATCCTCTCTGACTTCCTGACGTCACGTCGACGGATTCTAGTCTGGTATGATGGTAGGTGGTATTGTTTACCGACCATAAACGGGTCTGGCCTCCTCTAGCCCCAGGGTCTGGCCAGTCGGCTAAGAATAGCACAAAATATTTTGTTATGCAACAAACATGAAACAGCCAGCATACATGTGCACGCACGCAGATGATCGCAATTGAATTCTTCGCACCGCATCGTATCGTACTCATCAAACACGAAACATGAACGCGCGTGTAATTTTCGATTTTAACATGCGACAATTCGTACCGTACGTTCAATTTGATTAAATAATTCTTTTTCTCTTCTTCTTCTAATGGTAAATATCGTCTATATGGTAAAACTGACCCTGAGAGTAGAGTTAAAGTGGTGGAGTGGGACAGAGATGGTGATAAGTGAATCGAAAAAATTTATTTGGTCAAGTTTGTTTTTTTTATCAGAAAAGAGAGAGTATTCGCGGCGATCGTAAGTGAAGCAAAGCCGAACGGCGGAGGCCAAAGCGATTTCAATGAGAGAATTCGAACTAATAGGGAATATGAGCTGAATATTTGGACGAAATTTGATTGACTTGGGTTGGAAAGAGAGAAGCGGCGTTTTTTGTTATTATTTATATTCGGGCAGCGATCGGTTCAGCGTCGGCAGCAGAGTTTTTAACGCAAGAGAAAATTTTCGTTTCAAATGCAGTCAAACCGCGGAGCCAAGTGACTTCGAAAGTGATTAAAAAAATGCCATTGCCTAAAAAAATGGGATTATCCCATTTATTGAGTCTGAGAATGGAGTTATATCCGACTCGACAGCTATCGTTGAGGAACTGGTACAGTCCTGGGCCTCGTTTTCATCCAACAACCACCTTAGTGTTTCATGTCGTAGAGAGAAACAATACTTTACGGAAAATCTGTCGCCTATACCGTCAGCCTCCACCCTAATCTTGAACCAGCCAATAACGCTTGCGGAGTTCAACTTTTCGTTGAATTCCTTCAAGGGAACCAACCACACCTGGTAGGGACAAGGTTTCTTTTAAAATGATTAAAGAGGCAACTTCGACTTTTCATATTAGAATTGTCAACCTCTTTAACAAAATTCTGGAAAAATCTATTTTCCCAAATTGCTGGAAGCCATTCCAGTTTTCAAGAAAAATCTCCCCCATTCTTCGGCTAACAACTTTAGACCAATTTCATTACTGCCTTGCACTTCCAAGATCCTGAAAAAGATCTTAGCTACAACACTTAACCAGGCGATTGCCAATAGACTCAATCCCCAACAACATGCCTACAGGTCAGGCCGGGGAACTCTGAGTATGCTTCTTGAACTCCCACATTCAATCCACAATTGCTACAAACGTAGACATTGTGGTTTACTGTTGTCCTTCGACCTAGAAAAGGCGTATAACCGAATTTGCCCACACAGGGTACTCTTACAGCTGGCAGAGTGGGGAGTAGACTCTGCAATATTGGCACTACTACGTTCCTACCTAACTGGTAGAACCTTCACGGTACGCGCCAACGGTCATTTTTCGTCAAAACGCGAAATGAAAAACGGCATCCCACAAGGATCCCCATTATCAACGATCCTATTCAATATACATGTTTGCAGGAAAAAATATTGTACTGTATCGGATTCGTCACTAAACCCCTTCCCTCTCCGCCCGAAAGATTCCATGAAAATTCTGGGTATCTCAATTGCCCGTGGAGGAAAATGGAATCTTCAGATTAAAAATGCTGTTTACAAAATTAACATCATTCTCCGAATGGTTAAAATTTTAGACAGAGTCCAACAGCACAGTTCCTTAGCAATGTTAATGCGATGCTGTTTTTGGTCGAAATTGAGCAAAAATCTAAGAGGATCCAAAACATGTACAAGCAAAGCAGCTGTCAAAAATTAACTGAACATTCAAAATGGCCCAACTTATCGGCATAAATGAGAGACATGAGTGCCAACATATGAGGAGCTTCCGCACCCAGAATTTCGGTATGGATGTTGAATAGACTGTTGGTTATCTAATTAGTCGACAAAAATATGTCGCTATTGATTCAGTCATCGTACCCACAATTCCCACATGCCCCGGCAGCCACTGCAACTCGACACTCCCATTGCTAAGTAATAGAAATGGCTGGGTCACTCGATGGGTAACAAATATGACTTTAAGGAACACATGCGAAATCTTGCTCGCCAGACAAAAAAGAAAGTTGTTCCTGCATCGGATTGTGACGCGATGAAAGTGGATATATTTCGAGAATCCTAAACGCAAGAAATCATGGGTTGATCCCCGCCATACCATCAATATCTTCCCCAAGACCAAATCGGTTCGGAAGAGAAGCCGATGCTGTGCGTTTGGTGGGATCAACAGGGTGAAACCTGGTTAAACTGTCAATGCCCATCGCTACCACCAACAACTGATCAAATTGCACCGTGCTCTGAATGAAAAAAGGACGGATTATCAACAAAAACATGACAAGCTGATCTTTCTCCACAATAACGCACTATCGCACTCGTCAAAAATGGTCCGAAACAACTTGGAGGCACTCAACTGGATGGCGCTACCCCACACTCTGCTTATTTACCAGACCTGGCCCCTTCCGACTACCACCTGTTTTCGTCGATGGGCCAAGTGCTCGCTGTGCAACACTTCGATTCTTACGAAGACATCCGAAAATGGCTGGATGAGTGGTTTGCCTCGAAAGAGGACTTTTTTTTTTGGCGTGGTATCCACAAATTACCCCCAAGAGATGGGAAAAATGTGTACCTAACGAGGCGAGTACTTTGAATAAATTTGTTTTTGCTTTCTATGAAAAAAAACTAAAAAACAGCGGATTAAATCTGGACAAGATTGAACCACAAGCAACCGGAAATCTTCCCGGTAAAAATTAAATTTTTTTTAAATTATTTCGTTGACGTTTTTATAAATTTTTGGATAATTGGTTGGAGAGACTTTAATTGTTATTGTGTAAGTTTTTCGAAGCATTTCCAGCAGACACTTTATAACAAGACCACCACCACTGATAATATTATATTAAGTCGGAAGGACATTTTCTCCAGAAAATAAGACGCATTTCGTCTAAAAATCTAACAAAAAAAAAACCACACCCAGTCAACCCAAGCCTTGCATTAAATTGTTTTAAAGATATAAAATTATAAATGAATTAAGCAAAATATGCATAATAATAAGTTATAATTTTATTTATTTTATCAGCGAACTTTTAGCTTGAACAGCACAGCCAGCCAGCCAGTCAGTCAGTCAGTGTTTGCGTTAGCATAAGCGACGACGAATTTGTTTGGCCGCTTAGTGTGTGCGTGTGTGTATGTGGTCGCGAGAACGTATTTTGTCTCGGCTAGACCTGTTCGATTTCATGGAAAGAAGACTGACTGACTGACTGACTGACTGACTGGTTGTTTGGTTGGTTGGTTGTTTGGTGGGTAAGTGCGCTATCATTTCAAGGTCGTACGTCTGACTTAGCAGCGATATTTTCGGTTGTTTCTTTTTTTGTTGTCTTCGTTATTGCTGCCGCCTTTTTGCGTTCACGGAACGCAATGATGAATTGCTCTTGTTTCCAGTTTGGCTGTGCTCAGCTGCTGCTGCTGCTGGTCCCGCGCTGTTGTAATATGCCTTGTCGTTGTCGCTGCTGTTAGCTAAGCCGTTCCGTTTGGTTCGTTCTCCAATTTTTCTGTTGTTGTTTTTCGCTTAATTTTTTTTTACTGTTTGCTCTAAAATTCTTATTGGAAATAAAATAAAATTTTTACTGAAAAATATAAATTTCAAAAGTTAAAAAATGTCCCGAGGAAAATCTTTCTGTAAAAATGTTCTTTTTAATATTTGTTCTATAATAGTTAAAAAAAAATACTTGTAAGTAAAAATGTTGTTTTCCTAACAAAAAGTTCTTTTAAATATTTTCCAAATTAAGACAATTTTTTTTAGCAAAAACCAAAGTTTTTTTGTGAATTCCACAAAAAACTAAATATTTCCACTCATAAATATTAAAATAAAATTTTTAATAAATTTTCCTTTTTTTCATAAAAAAAAAATTCTCAGTAAAAACTTGTTATTCCAGTCAGAAAGAAAAAAGTGTTCTTTTAAATATTTTCCAAATAAAGACAATTTTTTTTAGCAAAAACTAAAAAAAATAGAATTTTAGAAAAAAAATTTATAGTAAAAACTAAATTTTTCTACTCAAAACCTTTAAAAAGCAAATTTTCAGTAAATTTTCCTTTTTTTTTCAGCAAAAAAAAATTTCCAGGAAAAACTTTATATTCCAGTCAGAAAGGTTCCATTAAAAAATTCCCATTAAAATTTAAAAAAACAAAAATAAAACTACTAAAAATTTGATTTTTTTGTCTACTAAAAATTTTATTTTCTCGAAAAATACAATATTTTCTCAATAAAGACAATTTTTTTAAAGCATAAATACTGCAGTAAAAATTTATCATCAACATTTTTCCTTTCATCAAAGATGATTCAGAAAAAATTGCGCTTAACAAATTTTCCTGCAAAAATGTTCCTAAACAAAATTTCCAGTAAATTTTTGTTTAATTAATTTAAAAAAAGAAAATTTTAAAAAAAATTCCAGTAAAAATTAAATTTTTCCACTCAAAAACTTCAAAGAAAAAAAATATTTCGTAAATTTTCCTTTTTTCAAAAAAAATTTCCAATAAAAATTTTATTTTCTAGTTAAAAACTTTTATTTTTTTTCTAGTTAAAAGCAGAAAGGTTCCATTAAAATTTATTTGCATTAAAAAAAATGTGCTTTTAAATATTTGTTCGTTAAAAAAAAAACGTTTAAGTGAAAATTTCCTACTAAAAACTTTATTTCCTCGTAAAATATTTTCATTAAAAATTAGTCAGTAAAATTGTTGTAGTAAAAAATTTTTCATTTTTACTAAAACTTAAAAATAAAATTTAAAAAAATTGTTAAAACTAAAATGTTTTTTTTTCCATTTTCCAGTACAAATTTTCCTGAAAAAATATTTCAGTAAAATTTTTCTCACCAACAATTTTCCTTTAAAAAATGATACTTCTTGTAAAAATGTTCCTAAACAAAATTTCCACCAAACATTTTCTAGTAAATTTTTATTTGATTAAATATTAAAAAAAAAATAAAAAGAATTTTAGAAAAAATTCCAGTAAAAACTTTATTTTCCAGTAAAAAAACTTCTATTTTCTAGCAGGAAGGTTTTATTAAAAAATTTCCAAATTAAAAAAATTGTTAGTAAAAATTTTCCACGAGAAAATCTACAATAAAAAAATTATCTGGTAAATATTTTTTTTATCCTTAACAGATCTAGAAAAAAATGTTTGTAACAAATTTTCTAGTAAACACTTTCCAGTAAAAATATTTCGTTAAAAATTGCCCCAAAAAAAAAGAGAAAATTTCCATTAAAAAAAACTTTTAGGAACAAAATTCTTTTCCAGAAATTTCCATTAAGAAGATTTTTAGAAAAAAATAAATTTTCTATTTTTCGATACAAAAGCTTCAGTAAAAATTATCTAGTAAACATTTTCCAAAACGAACTTGTCCATAAAAAATATTCCTTTAAAAATTGTCCAATCAAAATTTCCAGTTAAGAATTTGTCATCAAAAAGTGCCCTCTAAAAATTTTCATAAAACTAATAATTTTGTTCTCACATTCAGCAAAGCGTCAACAGCGGTCCTGCGAGCTATAAAAAGGGTAGTTTTCAGTTGCACAAGCCCGTTCTATCAGCATAAGTGAGATAGCCTTTAAAACGTGTCACGGTCACACTGATGCTAATGAGATGCGGTACGCTTTCCATCTGACTCCCTGATTGGATTTTTTAACAGCGCGACTCTAAAAATGGACGCTTTTCGAAAATTCTGCAATGCAAAAATCACGACCGCATCTCATTTCCATTGTCACCGGAGGACAATTGTTTGCATTCGTTCAGCGTGTGTTTGTTAAGCGAAGACGTTTAACGAGGATTAATTGCCGGCGAACAACAAAAAAACAAACGAGAATCGTCGCACGCGGTTTGTTTTGTCAATCGGCGGCCATCTTTGTTTTTTTTTTCCTTTTTTCTTCTCTTTTATTGTTGATTTCAATCAAATTTCTTGGGAAATTTCCATTTTAAAGACTACTAGTAGTAAATAAATGCAAAAGTCCAAGAAGTGCAGTTTAATTTTAATTATTCTTCGCTTAAAGCATTTAATCGACTATTTAAATTGCGTTTCGCTGCCGTGTCTCCAATTAAATTAATTGCAATTTATTCGTTTTAACGGCCGAGATGACATCTATAACGATTATCATTGACGTACGGCATTAAATTTGCTGAAATATCGATCAGCTTTTGACGCCCTCTCAACCTTAACGTCAACATTAACCTCATCCGCCATTTTTTATTTTTTCAAATTTTGTAATTGGTAAAATATTTTTGTCAATTTTTTTTTTACTGGAATATGGAACATTTTTAATGGGAATTTTTTTCCGGGGAAATGTTTTACTAGATTTTTTTTTTCTGGAAGATTTAAACTGGAACTGATCTAATTGAAAATTTATACTTTAAGTGGAAAATTTTTTAGAAAATTTTTACTGGAACATTTTTTTTCTGGTAGATTTTTTACTGGAAAAAAACGAAAATATTTTTACTGCAAATTTTTTTTTCTGGAAATTAATTTGCTTTTCCTGGAAGATTTTTGCTGGCATATTTTCTTCCTGATACATTTAAACTGGAAAATTTGTTTTGAAATATTTTTAATGGAAAATTTTTCCATTAAAAAAATTTTTTTTCAACATAAAAAATTTTTCCTGGACATTTTTTTTCCTTTCTAGAAATGAACCTGCTTTTTCTGGAAGATTTTACCTGGAATATTTTGAATAAAAAACTTTCATCGGGAATACTTTTTTTATGAAACATTTTAGGTAAAAAATTTTTTAAATGTTTTTTTTTAATGAATATTTTAAAGGGAACAGTGTTTTTCTGGAGGAAATTTACTGGAAATTTTATTTTTCTAGAAATTTAATTATTGAAACATTTTCAATGGAAAATCTTAGCAAAAAGAAATTTTTAGAATATTTTGAAGAAAAAAAAATTTAACTGGCACATTTTTTATGTTGAAATATTTTTTCCTAAAACATTTTAGGTGGCACATTTTTTAACTGTAAATTTTTACTAGAAAATGGAAAATTTTGCTAAATTTTTTTTTCTGGATCATTTGTACTGGACAATTTTTTTTTCTGGAAAAGATTGTGCTTTTCCTGGAAAGTTTTAACTGGAATAATTTGAAGAAAAAAATTAACTGGAACACTTTTATGTTAAAAGTTTTTTTTTCTAAAATATTTTAAGTGGAATATTTTTTTTTCTGGAAATGAATCTGCTTTTCCTGGAAGATTTGAACTGGAATATTTTTTTCATGTTGAAATTTTTCTTTCTCAAACATTTTAAGCGGAACATTTTTTTACTTGAAATTTTTTTAAAGGAATATTTTTACTGGAACCTTTTTTTTGGAACATTTTTACTGGAAAATTTTTTACAAAATATTTTGAATAAAAATGTTTGCAATAAAAAAATTTTACTTGGAATTTTTTTTTTGGAAATGAATTTGCTTTTTCTGGAAAATTTTAACTGGAATATTTTAAATAATAAAAATTTTAACTGGAATATTTTCAAAATATTTTACGTGGAAAATTTTTTAACTGGAATTTTTTTGAAAGGAATAGTTTTTAGGGGAACGGTGTTTTTCTGGCAGATTTTCACTGGGAAATTTTATTATTGAAACATTTTCAATGGAAAATTTCAAATTACAAAATATTTTCTAAAAAAATGTCGATAGAACATTTTCCCATAATTTCGTAGCTGACAATTTTCGCTATGTGGGAAATATTCACGGAATCATCCGATAGCTTACAAAAGGGAAAAAGGATTTTTAGCCCATTTTGAAATGTGTTCCAAATCGATTTAATTTTTTTTTTTATTGTATGTACTGAAAAAAAGTGTAGACAAAATGATAAATGCAAAATTCCATTGGAAATAATGGAAAATGATTATTTTAAAAGCTGCGCTGTTGTATTCGTTTTTTTTTATATTTATTATTATTATTTTCCCTGTAAAAATAGGTCAACATGTGAAATGCGAAAGCCACGAATGCACATGGGCAACATACAAGATACAACAACAATAACAACAAAAAAACCATCCCCCACTTGATTGTGGGTGTAATTCATAGGAGGAGGTGGGCTGCGATTATAATAATTTTTTGCTGGTTTATTTTTCAGTTTTTATAACATTTTTTAATCGGCTTGTCAGCTTCCTCTCAGGACAGGAGCGAGCAGCAAACATTCCCGAACAGAGAACGGAACATTATTTTTTTTTCTGCTGTTCGTGATATCCATCAACGCCTTATTATGCTTGTTGGTTAAAAAAAATAATAAGGAAAATTCTGCCTTCTAAGAAGGGTGGTGGTTGGTGGGGCGAGGAGCTTTTAAATTTTTTTTTTTCATACTTTCTTGCGATGATTTTTATTCTGAAATTTTAATGCAACCATAAACGCACGCCACTGAAGTACATATTTCCACTCTAACCGGCCTATTCCCCCTCTTCCCGTCTTCCCCTTTCCTTGTACACTTTTATTGCATAAAAGATCCCAAAATGAAAATAATTCGCTGCATTTCAATTTTCTCACCACTTACCTTCCATTTTGTTTGCCCCAAATACCAAAAACCCACTCCAGTTTTTTTTCTACTAAAATTTATGTGTCAGTATATCCTGAGTTTTTTTTTCATTTTCCCCCCTTTTTCGTCCTGTAATGAGCAACCAACAAACAATCGAATGATGCCAACAGGGAACAAATGCTCCACTTTTATGAAAGGTTTTTTTTTTTTTGAATTTTCTTCCATTTCTGGTGTTAAAAAAAGTAAATATTTAAAAGAAAAAAAGATCCTTTTTTTACAAAAAAAAGGACGATAAAAAAAACTATTTTGCGCTTCAATAAAAAAGGAAGAAAAGAAAGAAGAGAGTGCGCACTCAAGAAAATGTGGGTCAGCAGTTAACGGCGGCGGCAGTTAATAATATCGTGTCGGTTGCGTATGGACTGAAAATGTACGCGAATGTGTGTGGTTGTAGTTGTGTCTGCCGGTGTGGTGTAAAGAGTAGCGGCGGGTCCTGTCGGTGCTGCCGGTGCCGATGGAGCACTTGGGCGTGAATAAGTAGGACACGAGATGATGTTGTGTGAAAATTGTTTCGATTAGAGTGGAACGAGGAAGAGTGAAAGGTTGTATATGAAGTGGGGATGGTGATATGGGTTTGAAGTTTCGTATTTTAAATGCAGAGGGCACCACACCATGCTATTACTGCCGATGCGCATCCTTTTCGGTACAGATTCGGGTTCAGTTCGACTCCGCACAACAACAACGAAAAATTCCTCTTGCCACGTCTTCGTTCGCCGATGGCATGCCGCCCCCTCTTCCTCCCCTCTTTTTCGTCCTATTTCTTCACAATCAATAGTTTTTAAAATATTTGTTTACGTGTTTTTCTGTGTGGGTTTTTTTTTGTAGACTTTTTTTGAAAAGTTTTTGCTCCAATTTTAGTTTAACCCTCCTTCCCTTAGGGGGTTATTAAAAGTGAGAATTTTTGAGTAGCACCTCAGAAACGAGATAGTATGAGAGTTTTGCGTTAAATATATTTTTAAGAGGATTTTTTTTTAGAAAAAAAAGCTGACAACAAAGTGGGGAGCTCGCTTTTATGTAATAGGAACAGCCACCCTTTTGCATCTTTGCACATTGGGGGCTAGCAATTTAGCCTAGAAAATAGTTTCATCTTTTTTGGAATTTGAACATTTTTGTTATTACAATATTACCTTCCCCATTCCAACCAACACCCCTCCCCCCTTTTCATGAAATTTGCTATTTTTACTAAATTTTGCTTTTAACCTAAAATTCAAATATTCTTTTTTTTAATTAGAAAATACATCGTGCGTCAAAATGGATTATAATTTTTGGTTTTTTTTTTACAAAAAAACAAAAAAGGTTTTTTGTTAATTTTAATCCTTTAATTTTTAGGGAATTTTTTTTTAATTCTATAAAAAAGGATGTCTATAAAAAAATATGCTTTTAGAAATTTTAGAATTTTTTGGGAAAGCCTTTCCTTAAAAAAACAAAAAATTACCAGAAACGCAATTTTTTTTCTTAAAAAAATTTTAATAAAGAAAAAAAAAGGTTTTCTGTTAATTTTTGGGGAAGATTTTTTTTCTGAAGTTTTTTTGGTAAAAAAAGGGTTCATTTGTTCCTTTAAAAATTGAAATTAAAAACAAAAAAAAACTTATTTTTAAAAATATTTTTTTATTTTATTTTTATTTTCTTATAAAAATTTTAATAAAAAAATTTCAAAAAAAGGGTTTTCACTTAATTGTGTTTTTTAGTGTGCGTGCGTCCATGACTAGTTCTGAACAAATCATTACAACACATCAACGATTGGATAATTCGTGAATAAACAAGGGGAAAAAAATAACAAAAGAGAAGAAAATAAATAACAAAGCAATGCCTTAGTGTTAGTGGGCGACTGCGATCACGAAATACCGACGAGACTCGTCTAGCGTTGAAAAGAAGAGAGTCGGAAAAAGGCGTCCGTCGCACGTCGCTTATCCACATTGCACGCTGCGGTTTTAGTTTTGAAAATCAACAATGCGGCTTAGGCTGTGTTCCACTAGAATAAAGGGAATGAGAAGAAATGAAACAGATCAGATTGGTACACATAGTTGAGAGAGAAAGATGGCGTGCGTGAGTTTAAGCAAATCGAGAGTGGAAAAATGCTGCCGTTGAGAGGTCAGTGATTATGGTTTTCTATCGAACGACTATTGTTGGTCCGCAGCGTGGGACAAGGGCAGAAAAATTTACGAGACACCCAAACGATGGGTGGTGGTCAGCGGTCGGCGATTGGCGACGGTCTGGCTGTCCCGCCATCGATCAAACGGGCGGCTAATAACTTTTCTATTCGAACAAAAAACCGACCAAATTTTTTTTTTTCTGAGTTATTTTCGTGTGGCAGCCCTTTCACTGTACAATGGTCTGTCGGCAGGTCATTACGAATTGAAAAGAACTGCCGCCGGAACCGGAGCCGTTGTGTTGTCATCGCCCCGCCATAGTTTTCATGGTCATCATACCCCCTTTTTTGTCTTACTTCCCCCCATTACCGCCCCACTATTTTGTGTATCGTTAACTTAATCATGACCGTCGCGCAGTTTAAAATGGCTTTTGTGGCAGTTATCATTGTTGTTTGGTCCATTGTCACCATGTATTCCGCATCTTATCTCCTCCAGTTGCCACACCCCTGTTCCCCACTTACTCTAAGAATTTCTTTTTTCGTCTTATTTCCAATAAGAATTAAGTGCGAGTAAGAAAAAAGAATCTTTTCTTAACCAAAAACTATCAGAAATTTAGAATTTTTGTTTGTTTGTTTTTTTGGAGCTTATTTTTCTCGAACTTACCCGATGATGCCCTTTGTTCTCTGAAGCGAAGGGCGGTTGGTTGTTTTTCCTTGAGACGATAGAAAATTTTTGTATGCATGTGTGTACGAGTGGTATGCGTAGGCGTTCATTTGCCTGCCAGACGATGAACTATAGCCACTTTTATTGTTTACGATCTACAATTTACGGTTTTGGATTTTATATCATTCCGAAAAGATTTCGAATGTTTTTTGTTAGGATTTTATGTGCACTCTATGGAAGTACGAGAAATTTCAATCTATTGGAGCAGTGGTTTAAGAGAGGGTTCTCAAAGGGGGGGATAGTTAGAATGTCATATTTGGACAGTCAAAAAATATTTGTGGGACGATTTATATGACATTGAAGAAGAAGAACAGCCCATTTATTTTTATTCATTTTAAAAGGCAATCAAATAAATAACAAACGAACGACAGGATAAACGCACACTTATCCATCCATCAATGTTGACATTGGTCAGACTAGACATTTTTATTTACATACAATTCATGTTGAGAAATCAAAAAATAAAATTAACATTTTTACTTGATATCATCGAAAATTCTTAAGATCATATTCTTTCATGTACACCCCCCCCCCCCCCTTTTAGGATCCCTTCAATTCGTACAAGTGTGAAATATTCGATTTGGATATTGTTGAAAGGAAAATGAAATTGTCTCTTTTTGTTGTTTTTGGTCGAATAATATTAATCCCCAATTTTCTATATTATGTAAAAATAGGGAATTTTTAAAAATTCCCATATTTTTATTGATTTTAATTTTTAAAATTAAATAAATCATTTTTTTAATGAACTAAATTTTATGCTTAAAATTAACCAAAAACAAAATTTCTATAAAATAATTATAGAAAATATTCTTTAAAAAAATATAAAAAACTTTTTAAAATATTACAGAGAATTTTATTAATTAATTTTTTATCTTTTCTCTCTGTTTCTCTCTCTTCAACAGGTAAAATTCAATTCCAAGCAACTATTTTTTTTTCAATGGAAACTAAAACACACGACTGACTTAATAATACACGTAACAGCTAAATTTCAATATGGTTTAAAGTATGTATTTTTTTTTTATCATAAAATTTTTATTAAAAATTTTTCGTGCAAAAAAAAGAAAGAAAAAAACAAATTTTACCTAAAAAAAATTTCTCTATTTTTAATGAATAACTAAAAAAAAAATACTTTTAGGCTTTTCTTAACAAAAATAGTAAAATTAAACTTCAAAAAAAAAGATTCCCAGCAAGAAAAAAAAAACAAAAAAGAAATTTTTACCGAAAAAAAAATTGGAGCCCATTTTGAAATGTGTTCCAAATAGATTTAACTACAATATTTTTTTTTCGTTGTATGTACTGAAAAAAAAAGGTAGACAAAATAATAAATGCAAAATTCCATTGGAAATAATTGAAAATGATTCAACAAAAAAAAATCTGTACAAAAAAATTTTACTTTTAAGAGAAAACCCAAAAAAAACGTTCTCTATTTTTAATGAATAACCTAAAAAAAAGAAAATATTAGGCTTTTCTTAACAAAAATAATAAAATTAAACATAAGTTTTAAATAAAAAAATACTATTTGGCTTTTCTTAACAAAGCCAGTAAAATTCAACTTAAAATAAAAATTCCGCCAAAAAAAACCCCCAAAAAAATAATAAAAGCAAAATTTTCCAAGCCACTGTAAGTGATTCTGAACGAAAAAAAATTTGAGTTTTAAGAGAAAACCGAATAAAAGTTTCTCTATTTTTAATAAATAACAAAAAAAAATATATATTTGACTTTTTTTTAACAAAAATAATAAAATTAAACTTTAAAAAAAATTGCCGTCTTTGAACCGACATAAACCAATCTCGTCACGTTGTTTCCGAAAAAGCACTGTCACCATAGGTCTCCCTTTATAAGCACTGTCACCATAGGTCTCCCTCTATAAGCAAAAAAAAACAAAAAAAAAACGTCCAAAAAAATATTAAAAGAACAATTTTCTAAGCCACTGTAAGTGATTCTGAACGAAAAAAATTGAGTTTTAAGAGAAAACCGAATAAAAGTTTCTCTATTTTTAATGAATAACAAAAAAAAAGATATATTTGACTTTTTTTTAACAAAAATAATAAAATTAAACTTTAAAAAAAATTCCCGCCAAAAAAAACCCCCAAAAAAATAATAAAAGCAAAATTTTCCAAGCCACTGTAAGTGATTCTGAACGAAAAAAAATTTGAGTTTTAAGAGAAAACCGAATAAAAGTTTCTCTATTTTTAATAAATAACAAAAAAAAATATATATTTGACTTTTTTTTAACAAAAATAATAAAATTAAACTTAAAAAAAAATTCCCGCCAAAAAAAAAACCCAAAAAAATAATAAAAGCAAAATTTTCCAAGCCACTGTAAGTGATTCTGAACGAAAAAAAATTTGAGTTTGCTTAGTAAAGTTAAAAGTACGAAGAGGAAAATTGGGAGGAAATTAATTAAGAAAAAAGAGAAGAATTTGGGTGAGTTTTAGTGAGAAGGAAAAGATCAAAAACTCCTCTCTCAATAGAAGAACGAAAAGGAAATCAGCGTGTTAGAAAGAGAGCAGGAAGAATTTTTTCCCCAAATGGGTTAGTTGTGCTCAGTGCAGAGTCGATTTATCATCATACCGACTATGGTAAAATCTGCAACGCAACGTTAAATTGTAGCAGTGCGCTTACTTTTAAGTAAATTGAACTTTTTTGTCTCCTATTCAAATTTCTCTATTCTCCTCTGTCTTTTTTGCATTTTCTTGTCAGAAAGGAATTTTTGGCGATTTTTTTTCTTCTTCTTTTTCTATATGAGTTAAAATTCATACGAAGTAAAAATGTTAGAGTGAAAGAGATAAAATCGAAGAGAAATAATATAAAAAGAGGCAAACCCATCACCACCGATGGATGGATGGATGGATGATAACGACGAGGTGAATGTTTTTGAAGAGCGAATTCAAGTGTTTTTTCATTGACGTGCGCCAAATTGCATAACAACCGTTACATTCCGATTTGTTTCAATGCAATTTTTACCTTGAATTCCATTTGAAAAGCCACCACCACCAAACCAGTCATCAGTCAGTCCGTTCTGTTTGCGGGTTTCTCAATGATTTATTTAAAAAAAA
The DNA here is from genome assembly GCA_958298945.1 of Atherix ibis. Taxonomy (NCBI): domain Eukaryota; kingdom Metazoa; phylum Arthropoda; class Insecta; order Diptera; family Athericidae; genus Atherix; species Atherix ibis. The sequence goes on from OY282609.1 coordinate 83,735,141, forward strand.
ACCAATCAACCGTTTTTACGAAAGAAAAGTGTGTGTGGTCTCTCCTCGTCACCTCCTTTGCGTATTTGGACGCGATCGACCATCATTAATATATTTACGGCCATAGGCGTACTTGATAAATAATAATAGATGATGGGTTTTTGTTGTTTCTTTTATTTTTTGAAAAGTAGTTTGCCGACAATTTTTTTCTTTACTTCAATTTGTTGCCCCAAAAAATTTTTGGTTTCTTTAATAATTATTTTTTGAAAGTGTAATTTTTTCACAAACGATAAATTATTTTTCTGGTTGGTTTTTTGGAGCCTTTATCTTAAATTTTCTTCAAATTTCTATAATTTAAAGAAAGAATAAATATCTTTTGGGAAATCAAAAATTTCTTACCACAAGACCTCCTCATTACCCCCCTTAAATAAAAAAATTTGAATGATTTTGAATGGAAAAAAAAATTTCAAATGCAATTAGTCCTTTTTTTTTGTTGGTATTTCTCATTATTTGTTAACCCCAAATCAATAACATTCACGACTTTTCCTACTTTGTCAATATTTTTTCTCTGAACTTCAGCCCTCCCCACCCCAATTCGTCACATTTTGAACACAGGGATTAAGATTGGTGGTTATTTTTTGGTTTGTTTTTGTTGTATTGCCTGATCTGATCCACCACCAGTCATCGTCGTTCTATGATGAGTTCGTCCGTTCATTCATTTAAGGTCTCCTTGACCCACAAAAAGTTTCCAAGCCGATAAAAGCAAAGAACAAGAAGAAGAAAAAGAAGAAGAAAAAAACACCCAGCGGACGTCATTCGATGCACGTGCCTCGTATTATTTTCAAAACACCGCAATTCAAAACCCGGCAACCCGTTGTCCGTCGGTCATAGTCTGTAGCAGCCCCCTTAACCCAGCAGTGGCCATAAAGCTGTTTATGCTTGTTTGTGCAGTAATAGTCCCCCCTTCCCACCCCACCCAAAGTTCAGTGTGTGTGTATGTTTTCGGAGGACGCGCTCTTCCATTTATGGTCTTCAACACGTCTGTGCCTGCTGTGTGGTGATTCTCCAACGACGACGACGAAGACGATACACTCCCTCACACCTTGTTGCTGTCGTCGTTTTTGCTGCCGTTTCGGTTTATCGTTAATCCACACGAGGACGATTTCCTCCCCTTCCTCCTAGTCTCCACAAAGACGATTAGTCGTTATTCGTACGTACGCACATTCTCGAAAGAGCAAGACGAATTCATAATAGTCGTTTGGCCTGGGGTTGAAGCCACACCAATAGTTCTCCCGGTTCGTATCGATCCAATTCTGTCAGCCTTGAAATCCGACATTGCCGACAATATTGACTCAATTCGCCGTCTATGCCCACCACCATCAGCCAACGTTCTGTAGTTGGCAGTAATTGTTACCATATTTTTACGAAAGTTGTGGGGTGGGGGGGGGGGGGGGGTGTGTGATATGTTAGCGAGCGAATGTCGATACACAAACGAGAAGCATAACCGAAAACATTGTGTGCCGCCGACAACATTTATCCATAATTTAGTTTGTCTGGGCGACCTAACCTATACTTGGGGCGGACCACATCTACACACACACACCCACACACACACAACGATCCGTATCAAAGTTGAAGGAATTCGTAAAAAAATTTCGTTGAGCAAAAACAGTGTCAGACTATGTGAAAAGATATCGTATTGAGGAGCATGGGTGGGGAGCCTGATGGTCCGGGCAATGTCGGTCGGGTGGTTGGTTATTTTCGTGATAAACAGACATCGATAAGAAGAAGGTCGGAAGGGGACCTTTTTTTCCATCGTTGGAATGAGGTTGCCTTGAGAAGGAAATAATAATAAATGTTGTTTTTGGGCCTCGCTTAAGTACATTGGAGCCCATCAAATGTAAAAGCATGTAACCACTTTTATTGTGTATAGTATGTACGTGCGTAGGTGTGTTTTCAGACTTGGATACATAATCGTACTCACCACCCTTGTGCAAGAGGGTGGCACTTGTAGTAAAATCATTTTGAACTGTGAGAGATCCTTCGAACTAGAATTATTGGTACTGGAAAGGACAAGAGACGAGTCTTATAAGAAAAAAGCTCTGATGATAAGAATAAGGATTCAGGTTAGCAAAGACAGAACCACAACCACAAGGGACTGAACCAAATAGTCCTGATTAAATGTCAAGAAGCAACAACAAAAAACAAGGAAAATTTCAAAGAGCTTCCTTCAAATCTGGTCGGATTAAAAAAAGATAACTTTGATCCTCAAGTTTAGGTTTTGTCATCTAAAGAAAGGGAGACTCTCCCTTTATAAAAGGACTGGGAATATTTTGAACAGGAGATTTTGGGTCGGCTTTTATAAGAGGCCCAAAATACTTTTAACACAGTCAAAATTAAAATAGAAAATTCGATTTGTTGTGCAAATTAGACACGAAAAAACGATGGCAACAAAGGCAACAACGATGAATTTTGTGTGCAGATTTAGAATCGGGATTTGGAAAAATTCTACAAGAATTATTAGCTCAGATGTTAAAATTATCTAAAATGCGATATAACATAAACAATAAAAATAAAAAAAACAACTTTTGATTGAGAGCAATTAGAATGTCTTCGCCGCATAATCTGTCTTGACTCTTTCTTCGGCACTACTTGTTTTTTTTCTTCTTCTTCCTTGCACTGTATCCTTGTAAGTAAATAGTTTTCGATGTCCTTAAAATAAGTAAAAAGAAGAAGAGAAAAAAACGATTTTTACGAATTTTTTTTTAAATTTTTTCGGCCATTTTAAATTTATGTCTTTTCACGTGTGTGTAGAAGGAAGCGCCCACAGTTACTACACCTCCTTCAATTATCCTTGAATATGATAAGAAAAAATATTTCAATTTGTTTGTTTTTTGTATTTTTTTTGAGGACATTTTCCACTTTGTTTGTAATCGCATAGTTGAGATCCTTTCACTTTTGCCTTTTTGTCCTTATTTTTAATTTTTTTTTTTAAGTTTTTTTCCTGCTTTTCTCGTAAGAATTTGTGTGTGTGTGTTTTTATATGTGTTTTTTTCTATTTTTGTAGTTATAAATTTTTTATGGGGATTTCACCTGTTCGTAGGTGTAAGAAGAGCTTTTTGTTTCCAAGGAAAAATTATTTGGGAAAAAGTTTTTGTAAAACACACGTGCTTTTATAAATATATCCTTTTTTAGAAAGTGACTTATGAAAATCTACTAAAAGTGTGAATGATATTATATTAAACAAAATGGCGGACTACTGGCACATTAATTTTTGAAAATCCAGTTTTTGGACTCTTACTTAGTTGAGCAGAGCGCTAAGAGAGCGGGTAGAGGTGGAAGGATCCTCAAGAACCAGAAGACCGCTGGACTGATTCAGTTCCTTCAAATCGGGGGCAATTGATTAAGTCATCTCAAGTAAAAACTTTTGTGAACACACCCTAATAAAACCTCAAAATAATATATTAATTTTATGGTCCTAATAACTTTGAAAAGTCAAATGGGTCCTAAAATAAAACATGTCATCTTATTGATCTGTAAGGTTTGATTTGGCCTCTTTGGGGTCTTAAATAATGATGAAAATTCTATAATATTTAATTTTAGGGTCCCAATTATCGTCATGGATCCCAATTTACTCAAATTAAGGGTTCTAAATCTCATTTAAAGGTTTTAAAGTTCTTTAAGAATACGTAAAATTGTAAAATCAATTTTTAGAGGGTCCTAATTCTCGTTTTTTAGGGTCGTAAATAATGATGATAATTCTATAATATTCAATTTAAGGGTCCCAATTGTCGTTAGGAATCTCAAATTTAAGGTCCGAATTCTCACTTAAAGGTCCTCAAGTTATTAAATAGTACGTAAAATTGTATACTCAATGTTTGGAGGGTCCTAATTCTCGTTAAGAATCCCAAATTTCTAAAATTAACGGTCCTAATTCTTATTTAAAAGTTCTAAAGTTCATAAATAGTAAATAAAATTCTATAGTCAATTTTTAGAGGGTCCTAATTCTTGTTTTTTAGGGTCTTAAATATTGGTGAAAATTCTATAATATACAATTTAAGGATCTCAATTGTCGTTAGGAATCTTAAATTTCTCAAATTTAGGGTCCTAATTCTCATTTAAAGGTCCTCAAGTTCTTAAATAGTACGTAAAATTATATAATCAATATTTGAAGGGTCCTAATTCTCGTTTAAAGTGCCTAAAGTTCTTAAATAATAAGAGGACACTCCAGTGCAGGCCAGTTTGGACAATTGATTAAGTCATCCTAAGTACGTTAAAATTTCGCTGATATATTGAATAATTGATCTTTTCACTAGAATAGAAACACCTCAATGAGTTTTACTCGTTTGCTAGACCATCGAATGTAGCCATTTTAATTACCAAAAGATGATTTATAAAACCTACAAAAAAACAAAAATTCATTGTGAAAATATTTTTATTTTCACACATTTTTTTTCCATAGAAAGCAAAAACAAATTTATTCAAAGTACTTGCTCTCACTAGCTACATATTTTTCCCATCTCTCGGGGGCAATTTGTGGATACCACGCCAAAAAAAAATTCCTTCTCCTTCGAGACAAACCACTCATCAAGCCATTTTCGGACGTCTTCGTAAGAATCGAAGTGCTGCTCAGCGAGCGCGAGGCCCATCGACGAAAACAGGTGGTAGTCGGAAGAGGCCAGGTCTGGTGAATAAGCGGAGTGTGGGGTAGCACCTCCCAGTTGAGTGTCTCCAAGTAGTTTTGGACCATTTTTTTAACGTGTGCGATGGTGCGTTGTCGTGGAGGAAGATCAGCTTGTCATGTCTTTGTTTGGATAATCCGTCCTTTTTTCACGCAGAGCACGGTGCAAAAAAAATCACCAGGTTTCAACATCTCATAGTAGACGATACCCTGCTGATCCCACCAAACACACAGCATCGTCTTCCGTCCGAAGCGATTTGGTCTTGGGGAAGATGTTGATGGTTGGCCGGGATCAACCCACGATTTCTTGGGTTTAGGATTCTCGAAATATATCCACTTTTCATCGCTTGTCACAATCCGATGTAGGAACGATTTTATTTTTTGTCTGGCGAGCAAGATTTCGCATATGTTTTGGCGTCGCTCCATCTACCTATCGTTCAATTCATGCGGCACCCATTTTCCGATCTTTTCAATCTTCCCCATGGCACACAGACGCATGGAAATGGCTGTTTGGGTAGCACCCAATTGCTTCGCGAGTATTTTTTTGCGATTGGGTATCGTCTTCATCCAAAAGAGCCTGGATTGATGGTCCTCAACCTTCCTAGACCGATTTTCACGCTTCTTGTCAAAATTGCCGTCTTTGAACCGACATAAACCAATCTCGTCACGTTGTTTCCGAAAAAGCACTGTCACCATAGGTTTCCCTCTATAAGCATTCGATACGATTCGGCAGCCGATTTCTTCAAATTGAATATACTCTTTTTCTGGCACAAAACTAGACATGATTACCAAAGGAAAAATGTATGTTGTTCTATGAATTTCCTGACAATGTACACTGATTAATGTTGACAGATGTCAAACTCAAAAAAAAAAGTACAGCGTGTCCATGGTAGTTTAATACGCTCACTCACGCCATCTATGACCAAACAGCGTAGTTAAGCTTATGCCCCTGGTAAGGTCGTATTACTCACTCGCGCAGTGTATTCGCATCGATTTTCTCCAAAAATCGACTATTCCTTAATAAATTCTTTTCATTTCTCTCTTGCTCTCTCTGGATCGTTGTATCTTTTTTATTCTAATTTAAATAGCACATACACATACGTACTCACTCCACTCGTTTATTTGCAAATGCATAAAAATTCGTATAAATTTGTTTTTTTTTTTTTTTAATATCAGATCCAGCAAATTGAGGAAAAATGGTACAAAATAAAAAGAGAAAAAAAATTACGAGAAACTTATTGTTAGATAGAGAAATAAGAAACTTGATAGATGAGAAATTAGGAATGAACAAGAGGGAAAATAATTTTCAGAATTTCGTATTCCGATTATTTCTTTTATTATCTTCTTTTCTCTTCTCTCATACACATAGTTTTGTCAACTTACTTTTTTAAGAAAGAAGAAAAAAGTCAAAAAACCAAACGAAACGAAAACAAAACAAAAACACTTTGCAGTAAAACATTTTTTTTTATTGTTTCACTGCAGCACAATTAATTTTGACTGTCCTTTTTTGCGTTCGTGTCTTTCTCACGGATCTTCTGTTTCGTTCCGTCCTGTTTATTTGATTGTTCTTTTGTTGTTTTTCTTTATTTCGGTTAGCTTAGTTCGTCGTTTAGTTTTTTTTCTCTCTATATGATGTATATCTCGTTTTCTCTCTCTCCATTCTACCTATTTCTATTGTTTCTAACTTAAGCGAGAACATGTAAGAATTTTTTTTTTATTAGTTGATTAAAAATATTCAAATTTATTAATAACCATTTTGAGTACGTATGAGAAAAAGTGCAAATTTAAGGTTTTTTTGTTATTTATGAACGTCTCTTTTTTTGCTTGCACAATTTTTTTTTCGTTTGCTTTATTTTTAATTCTTCTGTTGCCATTTGTCATCCTTTCATGGGGCTCTTCAGGTTAAAATTCAGTTTCGGGAACAAGAAAAAGTCACACAGGCGGCCAGATCTGGGGAATACGTTGGGTGCGGCATTATTAGTGTGTTGTGTTTGGCCAAAAATGGCAAAAGCCAATTTTTGTTCTTCCACAAATCTGGGTGTTTCTAGCGGATTGCTTCGTGCAAATTGCGCATAACTTGCAGGTAATATTCCTTATTGACCGATCTACCCTGTGGCAAGAACTCAGTGCTTAAGTTAAGTGTTAACTTATTCATTGGTGTTTAAGTTAAGTGTTAAAAGTAAATTGTCGGTAAAATTTGTTTTCTCCCGGATTTGAAAATTATCATTTTCCTTTCGCATATATTTTTAAAATAATTAATTTAGTAATATTTAAAAGTTTGCTTTTGAATAAATTTTAAAAATATTGATAACAAATCACATGGTTAGTACGATGTCTGCTCAAAAAGTATCGCGAATTTTGAATTTCCGCGGGTTACGTAAATTCGATTTTCGATTTTTTGTGGCGTTATATTGGTACTCATATCTCTCACTTATGCCGACAAGTTCGACCATTTTGAATGTTCAGTTAATTTTTGACAGCTGCTTTGCTTAAGTCTCTCACTCCGGCATAAGTGAGAGACATGAATACCAACATAACACCATAAAAACTCGCGATACTTTTTGCACAGACCTCGTATTTTTTAGGTTATGTTTTCTCAAAAACTTTTTCTGAATTTTTCTTTAATTATTTTAAGAAGCTCACAAAGTGATTTTGTTAAAAAAAAAAACGAACAAAGAGTACAGACGAAAAAGGAGAAGAAGAGAGAGCAAAATTTTTTTTTTCTGTTATCCTTTTTTTTGGGGCGGGGGCGGGTGGTTTGGTTTGTATTTTTATGTAATTACTTGTGTTCTTTTTCTGTTTTTTTTTTATAAATTTCCTTTATTATTTACGAAAAATAATGTTTATTATGTTGCCATTGTTTTAAATTCATAAAAATGAAAGTGAAATTTTAAGAAAAAAAATGTAAATTATTGTCGATAACAAAAAAGAAAATAGAAAAAGAGAATGTGAAAATTTTTCTATCGAAAATTCGATTTTCGATTTTTATTTTGTACAAGAAAAAAAATTGCCTTGCCAACCATCATTCTATCATCCCACCACCATCACAGCACTGCCCACTCTTTACCTGTACTAATAAAAACCATCCTCACCCTGCTCCCCTCCACCCCTTACCAATCAATCTGTCATTGTTATCTCTTTTCGTATTCAACTGATAACAGTCAAAACAAGAACCTAAATTGCCATACTTTCTGAAGGCTTACTTCTACTCTTTGGTACGAAACGATGTGGATTGCAGGGAAGGATGGGGTTGTGGGGGGGTATTGGTGAAAAATCATAAAAGTTTAGTACTAGCTTTGGTGGTTACAGAGTAAAGTTGTCGTACGTACTCTGGTTGCTGTTAACGACAATATTGATGGGGCTGATGGAGCAGGCATCCCCGGGGTAGGATAGGCCGTTTTCCCAATGACGCCAATTGTGAAGAATGTTTTTCTGTTTCTTGTTGTTCTTGCTTGCTCGCTCTTTTGCGTTCTATATTCTGCCTCACTCTCGGCTTTTCGTCGCAGTGCACTGTCGATTTAATGGATGGCTGATGGGTGGGTTTCGTGTGTGCTGTCGTTGACAGGTCGAGTACACTCGTTCGTACGAACGTAATGTAAAAATGTCCTCTCTCACTGTGCAAGAAAAAAAAATCCAAACTGACACTAACACGAACACACACATCAGGGCCTATGGGAACTCAATCAATGTGTGTGTGTATGCGATGAGTTAGCAGATTTTCATCAAAGCGAGAATAAATTCGTTTGGTTGGTTGTGTGCGTCTACATTTTGCTTGGTTGGGTGTGTGCGTATGTCGCCCACTTAAAACCAGTGCCCACAAAATCGGTTCGATACCGAATCCGAACACAAACGCAGATACGAGCAGTAACGGAATCGGTTCGTTTGGTTTGTTTTTTGTTTTTGTTGAACCGACATCGTCCAGACATAACATAGGACATGACACCGTAAAAAGAAAACCAGCCACCACCCACCCACCCATTCTGTCGCATACAATCGATTGAAACCAGTAAATTGGAAACGATAAAGACCGAACGCCCGGGGCGGAGTGGAAAATATTCGAACGAACCAAAATGAAACGGACCGGATCGGATCGATGCGGTTGGGAAAGGGTGAATCTGAAGGGTAATCCCAGAGCAAGTGACAGGAGGAGCAGCAGCAGTAGCAGCCGTAGCAGCAGCAGTTAATGTCAATATTGAACGGAACAATTTACGGTTGTGGCAGCGAAGGGTAGGGGGTGGGTAAAAGCCTTTATGGCAGACTGTTTGCTGACTGTCGTTGGCCATTTGGAATGGAGTTCATTCGGAATAGCAGCGACAGTCAACGCCCGATTGTTTGGGATAAGAACAAGGACGAGGATGGACGTTTTAACGGGAGGTGGCTGGCCAGGGATCATCGGGGACGTCAGAAGTATGGTAGTAAAAGAAAAGAACATTTTTGGGAATGTCGATGATAACGTAAACGAGGCCGGCCGAGTTAATGGCATCCGGATGAAAGATTACAAAAGAAAGTTGATAGGACAGGACGCGGGGGCTATTACTGGTAAATGGAAAATACTAAAACACATGCGAGAACAAATGACTTTTGCGGGGAGGGGACGGGGTTATTCGATGTTGTTGTCTTGGGGCGATAAAAAAGGGAATTGCACAGGCAGCCCATAAGTAATCGTGCACAGCACAGCCATTACCGCAGGTCGAAGTCAGTTCATCGCCCACCCCAGTTGAACTCTGTTCGCGTCGGAAACGAAAATGAAGACGAAAGTCTGCTGCTGTCATCGAACATAGGCTGTCGAGAGGAGAAGGTGGTGACGAGGAGAATGTGGCACGAATACAAATTGACCGTCGACGACGACAAAGTTTTCTGAAGTTTTAGGGTTCGGTTCGGTTGTTTGTCATTCTGGGCGGGGAACTGCGGCAAAGGGGAAGCACAATCGAACGACCTTCAAGAAATCAGGTCAAATCGTATAATCAGCAGCAGGAGTAATGTCAGCCGCAACAGCAGTGGCAGTGGCAGTGGCAGTAGCAATAGCACCTCCGGCGGGTGGGGGGGTTTCTGTACCTCGTAAACCGGGTGTGGTCTGGTCCGTAGCAGTGTACGTTTGGGCTTTTCTTTATTGTCGAATCGTCCCAACAAAACCATTCATCCTTTAGTCCTTCAGATCTATCCGTTCGTCCCTATGCGCCTTTTCGTCCTTCCTTTCGTCCTTCCTTCCATCCATCCGACGACATTCTAACTCAATTTTATGTTATTCTCGTTGCAGATAAATTACAAGAATGTATGTTTTGTATATGAAAACCAAGCTCGTCTGTGTGTGTGTGTGTGTGTGTTGAAGTGTTGTTTTTTTTTTGGTGGGCGGAGAAGGGCGGTTGTTTGTGAGAATAGAAAATTTTACATTGTTTTATCTTGTTTTAATGCCGAAAGGGAAATTTTTCTAATTAGGTTGAGATGATGTACATGCCCTTCGTCTTCCTTCCTCTGAGAGACGCCCCCTCCCTTCTCCGTGTGCCCCTCTTTCTATGGAGCTCTAAAAAAAAAAAATTTCAATTCCTTCGGGTTTTCTTAATATTTTTTTTAAAAACATTTTTTTTTCTTATTTTCTGCAAAAAAAATTTTTTTTTCTTATTTTGTAAAAAAAAATTTTTTCTAATTTTTCGAAAAAAAAATTTTTTATTTTCAATGTTCTTAAGAGAAAATAAAAAAAACCACAAAAAATTTAAAATAAAAAATATTTAACAACAAAAAAAAGGGGAAAAAGTTGGAGCCAGTTTCGAGTGAGTTTTTGATTAAAGAGCAGACTCCACTCCAGAGTGTGGGACAGTTTGGACAAATCAGGGCGATGACGTTTATTTGGAGTTTTCAAGGCATTTTTTTTTATGTACATTTTTTCTTTCCGAGGGGAAGGGGGAAGGGTTGTTGGGGAAGTTGTGTTAAAAAAAAAAATTAATCAATTTTTTTTTTACCTTAAATTTTTTTTTTTAAAAGGGATTATTTTTTTCCACTTTAAAGTATTTTATATAATTTTTATTTTACTTAATTAAGTCGAAATTGTCTCTTTTTTTAAAAAAAAACCTAAAAAAGGTTATTTTTAGTAAAGAAAAAAAAAAAATCACGTAAAAAATACAAAGAAAAACGAAGCACGGCAATGGAAAAATCTAAAAACCCCCCAATTTGCGTTATAATTTTTTACAACAAAAAAAAAACAGAACAAAAAATGAAAGGATTCGTCATCATCGAATTTTCTTTGTGCTCAATTTAATCAAACGTAAAAGTAAAAATAGAAGAAAAAAACTAAAACAAATAAATTCTTCTGTAAGCAAGGGGAGACTTTCTAGACATAAAAAAGGGTCAACAAAAGCTATAACTGAGTCCTTCTGTAATGAGTTCCAGTTTCCCCCTCTTTTTTGATACAAGAAGTAGTTCTTTTTCTAATTACTTGAAAAGTTGTTGAAAAAGGACATTTTTTTACAACGATTAAAATTTGTTTTTACTTTTTTTTTACCTAAAAGGAAATTGCGCATCCTTGTAGGGTTCCTCCTTTGTTACACGAAAGAGTACTTCCATTTTCGAAGGCAGCACTTCCCAAATCATCACTTTACAAAATTCCCAATTGAAAAAGAAAAATGCGTAAAATTCCCTCTTTTTCTCCATTTTCTTCTTTTTTTTTACAATTATTCAAACTGCACCTATTCACATGCACAGGCATTCCATATTCAAATTTATTGGTTTTCAGATCCTCGGCCTTATTTAAAGCCGAAAAATTACCAAAAACGTTTATTCCAGATTTTTTTTTTATTGATGCCCACAAAAACAAGAAAAAGGATTTTTTTTCATCCTGTCTGAAAAAAAATTCTAGTACAACGAAAAACCGCTTAAGGATAATTGTTGCGCAGACAAATTTTTACGCAGAATTTTCGGAAGTGGTTGGGGAGTGTGGGGGTTTGACGTGTGGGATGTAAACTTTTTTAAAAAAACCTTCTTTCTTATTAAAAGAAAATAAAAAAAATCTCTTTTTTTCCGTCCTTTTCTGGGTTATATTTAAATCCCCTTAAAAAAATGGTAAATTTTTCTCTAAAATATTTTTTTTCACCTTTCCTTTTTTCTTTTCGATGATGCACTTTTTTTTCTAAGCAAAATTTCTGGTATTTTCTTCTTTTTAAGAATTACCCCCTTTGCCCTTCCCCCCTTCCACATTACTTTTTCTTTTTTTTAAAGGAAAAAGTAAAGTGGGAGGGGGGAAGGAAAAAGGGGGTAATCAACTCGGTTTTTTGTTTTTGTGCGGAAGAGTGGAGGGGGATTATGTAAAAATTACAAATAACAACGAAAAAAAAAAATGGATTCACCCACGCTTAAATGAAATTGGGGCTGTTTAAGAGAAAAAGAAATTTTGTCGCGTCTGCATTTGTTGTTTGGTTCTGTAAATTTGGAAATTATTGCAACGACAGCAGAGGTAATAAGACTGAAAAGAAAAAAAGGGAAAGAAGAGAAAATGTTCATCCTAGTTTGAAGCACGATTCTCTTCTTGGGGGGGGGTTAGAGTGAAGGCAATTGGAAAAGACAGAAAAAGTGGAGCCACTAAATTTGAAGTTAGTACATTTCGTTATGAATGCCAGTCGTCATTTTTTTTTTGGTAAAAACTGTTTTTGTCTAAAAGACACCTCCTCTCCCCTCTTTGTTTTTGTCGCGACCTATTTTCGTGTGCCCATTCCACCCATCCTGGGAATTGTGTGAGCAGTTTCAGTTGAGAAAATTTCCAAACTTCCGATCGAGAGTGAATTCCTGTTCGGTCGGCGCCATCAGTGTCCTTATCGATGGTATTCGTAGCCGGAACACAGTTTGAAGGATGTTCGCCCGGAGTTGGTCTTATAGAAGTGGGCCATTCGTAGGAGAGTCTCCGAACCCAAAAATTCTTTTTCCTTATCGAAAATGTAAGTCAATCTAAAAATTCGATCAAAACAAGTAAAAAAAAAGAAGAAAAAGGAAAACGGAAAATTTGTGGCGAGAAAAGAAAGGATGAGACGATAACCGTTATTGATGGTTACTCCTTCTGGGCTTCGGGGGATGACAAAAATCGAGTCTTTTGCAAAGTAAAGTTTTCTTCAAGCTTTTAAGGGTATTTTTTAGTATTTGGTTTTTGGTAATTTTGGGCGTGTCGCAGACATTACAAAATTTTTTCTTAAATCAATTTTTTTCTTCTTCAAAAAATCATCGGCAAAAAAAAGAGGGGCTTCAGCTGAGCAAAAAAAAAAAAAACAAAAAAGAAAATGAAAAATTTTGTTGGTTTCCTTTTTTGCGTAGCGACGACAAAAAAAACCCCATAAATTTCGCTCATATTTCAAAAAGTGCTCCCAGAGCTAATATTCCACTTTCTCTTAGAAATGTGTCCTTAGCCAACGTCGTCGTCGTCGTCGGATGTGCACACAATATTCCCATGCCCCGTTGTCTATTGCTGTCGCCACACACACCCCGTTTTTATGGCCCCCGCACAGCATTAACCATCGAAACTCTCTACCCCGGAACGTCGCGCGGCGAAGTAAACTAACGACAGACGAGGAGGAGGGCACTGGCGTCTCTCGAGTGGAAGGAAAGCTTCTTTTAAGATCCATGAAGGATAGCGTCTCATCAGGCGAACGTGCTCGATTTCGTCGTATCCAAAGCGAAAGCGTATAACGCGACGACGTCATTGTCCCTTGCGTCCCATACACCCGCACAATTCACCCCATTTTCTTGTGTACGCTTCGCATTCAGAATCGGCCGGCGTTGGTTTTTCGTCTGTCGGGACATATTGTCGACTTCGAACGCATGTGTACGACCGGGAGTGGTGCTTACTCAACACGAATGTGTGCTTAGACTAAGGATTATGTGTGTGTGCATGTCTAAGGATTATGCTGACTAGTTGAAAAAATTCCATATTGTTTGGTGTGTCTTCGTTTTGCCCGTAAGTGTGTTGGTGTAAGGCGAGCTGCACAATATCGAGAAAAGAGGACATAAAACCGAACCTGAATAGACAGCGCGGAGCGAAGGGGCAGAGCCGTGTTGAGTGGGAACGAGTTGAACTTATGACATTGCGTATGGCGCCATAGGAGACTTTGGGTTGGTGTGTAACGAACCAACATCACCAGTGCCGTCACGTTAGGGTAGGGTAGGTTCGGTTCAACCGCAATGGGGTAGTCAGTCCTTCAGCCAACCACCAGTCAACATTACTTTTCTTGCTCTCGTTTACGATTCTGTGTGCGTCCGGACTGTATGTCGTGCGGGCCATCCACCCCTTAAGCCACACCAGAGTAGGTTGGGTAAGACAAAACCGGATAGGATAGAGTAGAAAACGGTGTCCCGTATTTTTGGGGTTGGAAAATTTATTCGCTGTGCACTGGAGCGCGACAGGAGAAGGAAAAAAAGGGGATCGTTTTGGCGCTTTTTACATTCGTCAGCTCAGCGCCCTTTGCCGACCTTCTTTTGTTTAACCGAAAATGGCTCGTTCGCCTTTTTGTGTGTTGGTCGTGTCGGTTTTTCGTGTAATCTGACCTGACTGCCACCGTCATCGCCGAGTGCACACAGCGTCTAGCGGGTCGAAGGCAGCAAAAAAAATCGATAGTGGCCCGACGACGGGATAATAATTTATGTGCGAAAATGTTGAATTCCATTTTCTCGTCTGGTTACCGAGGGTTGTGGTGGATGGTGTGTGGGTGCTTTGTTGGCCCTCTTCTCGCCGCTCTCCGTTGTTAATTTGTGAAAATTTTCTCATGTTAATTTCCTCTTATTTTTTTTTTGCTTTTGCATATTTTTTTTTCTTGTATAAATTTCCAGAATAAATTGCTCTCCTTTAGGAAGGGTGGCCTCATAATATCCTTGGGCTCTGCCCTTTTAATTTTTCTATGTTGAAACTAATTCTCCCACGAAGGCTTTTCTGATTATGACCATAAAAATATGATGGAAATTTGAAATATGTTTGGACTTTCTAATAAATTGGAGGATGCCCCGAACACTCTGGGAGATCCTCTTTAATAATTTTTTTCTACTGAGACTAGTTTTATTTGGACTCCTAAGGTTAGGTACAGCTTCGGATATACTTCAAAAAAAAAAAAAAAAATTTTGCCGATTGAAACACCTTCGCCCACGTTGAGTATGCATTTTAAGACCTCAAAATATGATGAACTTTTGTAAAAACGTGAAATAATAAAAACTTTAATGAATACACCCTAATAAGACCTCAAAAAAATATATTTTTTTTATAGTCCTAATAAGTTTGAAAAGTCAAATGGGTCCTAGAGTAAAATATGTCATATTATTGATCTGTAAAGTTTGATTTGGCCTCTTTAGGGTCTTAAATAATGATGAGAATTCTATAATATTCAATTTAAAGGTCCTAATTATCGTTAGGAATCGCAAATTTCTCAAATTAAGGGTCCTAATTCTCAATTAAAGGTCCTTAAGTTTTTAAAGAACGCGTAAAATTCTATAATCAATATTTAGAGGGTCCTAATTCTCGTTGAGAATCCGAAATTTATCGAATTGAGGGTCCTAATTCTGATTTAAAGGTCCTCAAGTTCTTTAATAGTGCGTAAAATTTTGTAAATAAAATTTAGAGGGTCCTAATTGTTGTCAGGAATACGAAATTTCTCAACTTTAGGGTCCTAATTCTTATTTAAAGGTCCTCAAGTTCTTAAATATTTTTGAATTAATAATTTCAGGGTTCTTAAATACTTGTTGATAGGTCCTAGAGCCCTCAAATATTACATAGAATTTGATAATCTCTGATTTGTGGGTCATAATTCTTATTTAAGGGTCCTAAAGTTCTTTAATAATTCAAAAATTGATAATATTCTCAAGACGATTGTAGGGACTTTAGGATCTATTACGATAATCTGAAAGCTTCAGGACCCTGTGAGTGGAAAAATTTACTTTTCGGGACGCATCTCATAAAGCTTTGGGAAAATATTTTCATGATAAAAAAATTCCGATTGCTAACGATTCTTTTTATAACACTAAGTCTTTCTCATCCAAACCCCCTCTTCCACCTTTCCCATTTGCTAATCCTTCCACGACCCTTTCGCTATTTTATGATGACAATCATAAGTAAATTCCTCGTTATTAGTTGGAAAACAAAGACATTTTTTTTGCGTTTCAGGGTGTTCTTTTTTCTTTTGTTTTCTTTCTTGAAGATGAACTTCAACATCTTCGCATAAACGAATGGCATTTGCTTATCAATAATTCGCAATCTTTATGGACTGAATAGAAACTAAAGAACGAAAAGCAAAGATCAAAGAATAACGAATCTTGTGCGCATCATATTAAATAAATAAACACCGAATGCTTAGGAAGTGAGGAAGTGGGGAGATGTGGTGGAGGTGCTGTTTAGAAAATATTCCGTAGGGAAAAGTTATGCCATCGTAAAAGTGGCATTCAAATATGGCCGGCTGTCCATTCGAACGTTGAGACCATCTGTCGGTTGGGGTTCTAAGAAGTCACATTTTATGTTCAGTGGGAATTTGACTGGAGTTTGTTTGTTTAGAGAAACATTGTATGAATGCGCCCATATTTGTGTGGTGTAGAGTGGAGACGATAGAACTGGAAGAGTGACGGAAGACAGCGTTGGCATGGGGACGACAACTGAACGAACGATCACAGATCGGATAACAACAAAAAAACTGTTCAAATTCAAAATGGAAGAACTTTCAGAGACTTTATGGACTGTGTGCGCAGTTATCCGAACAGATAGAAAAGAGAAAAAGAAAACAACAAAACAAACATCATCAAATGATGACACCATCTCCGGGCTAACTTTGCAGTATTGCATTAGGAATTTTTTAGCCCTACCGCCACATCCCCGCTACATCTCCAAAAGAAAAGACAGAAAAAAAAACCGATTTTGTTGATATTTTATGATTTTTCCACTGCAAATTTATAGTCTTTAACTTGAGGTGGTGAGTCGCGCTCACTAACTAACCAAATACTATTTGGTTTTGAAAATAGTGAAGAGACCCCTGCGCCCCCCCCCCTCCTAACTTTGCTAGCTTAAAAAGATAATTGAATTCTTCTAAAAGCGTTCGGGTTTTATTTTGTTGGAGCCCGCGAGCAATCGCATTCGTTTGCGATTGCTCGCGGGCAATGAAAATCTTTAGAGTTTTTGTCGCTATAAAGAGTGCAGATTTAATATGACAGGGGAAGAGGTTGGGGGGGGGGGGCGTGTCAGTTGGCAACAAAAAAAAACTTAACTGGTCAACTACTAAGAGAAGAGTTACTGTTCGATTTAATTAACTTTTAAACTTTGCTGATTAAACTTTTATCTTCCGATATTAAAATCCATCAGCTTCACTGCTTACAAAGCTTCAAAAAAAAAAAAAACCAAAAAACTTTCAATTACAAAATTTTGCCTTTCAAAAAAAATTCTTCCTTAAAAAATTACAAAGAATTTTTGAAAAGGAAAAGAAAAGAAAATTTTCCCTTGACTTTAATTAGAAATTATTGTAGAAAATTTTTCTTAGAAAAAAACCCGCGACCTGCTATGAGTCCCCATTTTTTTCTATAAAATTTCCTGTTCCCCATCCAACCATCACGCTTCCATGGCTCTTAACCTTTTTTTTTTTGGGGTTTGAATTTTGTTTTTCTTTTTACGGCTTTCCCAAAAAAAAAATTCTGTTTTTTTTTGTTCACTAAAAACTAACCCTATCATCCCCATAAGCACAACAACCGAACACTAAGTAAGTCAATAATAACGAAACATGGCCGAATGCTAACCGATTATAAGGGGTTCGGTTTTTCGCTTTCGTATTAAAATCAGATCACCAGACGGTGGCAAGGCCATTTGAAGGATAAACTAAACCACACACCGTAAACAGTAAAATTGCACAAAACCCCAATGAAAAGGGAAGTGTTGTGGTCGGGAGGGGGGCGTCAAAATAATCAAACAAACAAAAGAACAGACGAGTAGGAGGGTTTTGGAGAGGGGGGTGGGGGTCATACAACGATTTCCACACTCAGTCGCAAGACACACTAAAACTGAACAGACAGAACAGCCGGGCCCAATTTCAAAGTGGCTGCATTACAAACCAGCTCCACCCTTCCCTGATCGCTTTTAATGTCACCACCCTCCTCCCATTCACCGTCGCATTAGATTTTGTTATCGAGGCACAGTCAGTCACACACAGTCAATCAGCCAGCCAGCCAGTCACTCAATCAGTTATCCTGTCAGTTACCCTGACAGTGAACTACTCAGCTCCCCCCATCCGTCCGCCATTTTCTTCGCCCACTCCTTTTATTACAATCGAAATTGGGATATTTTTAGATACGTTTTATACATTCTGTCTCTCTCTCTCTCTCTCTCTGACCTTTTATTTTTTCGCTCTTAACTCTAAAGTTCATCGAAGAAAACGTTGCCTTTTCCTTTTGGTTTACGCCGCCATCTTGAAAAAATGTTTTAGTAAAAATAAATTGACTTGGAGATTTGGGCTGAGCTGAGACGGTTGTGCTCTCGATAATTATTAACGACAAACAAAAAATCTAATTGCGAACATTCAAGGAGAGAGAAGGAAAAAAAAGGATACATCAAGGATGCTGTTTATTAGCTGTTTAGTGTGCTTGGTTGGGGGGGGGGGAGTTCAACTAGCTGATGGGTGGGTAAGTACACCACTATTAGTGGTTGATCTTCTTAAAAAAGAAATGACTGGTAATTTAGTATAAGACCTAAAAGTTTCGTCCTTAATGTCTAATTGAAGATTTGATTTTTTTTGTTCTTTTATTATGCATGAAAATTGGGAGGGGTGGGGGGTATGTGCATTGATGAAAAAAAAAACAATTTGCCTTTCAGAGTTTTTGAAAATATTTCGATAAAAAAAAAGGACTCAACAGAATTTGGCCCCCTTTAAAAAATGGACTGTGAATTTTTTTTTTGGTTGAAAAAACTGAATTTTTTCTTTTTACAGTTTTTTTTTGAGGTTTTTTATTTATTTATTATCCAATAAATAATATGGTGGGGGAAGGGAGGGGGGTTTGAAAAACCATTTTAAAAAATCACCAATTTCTTATGGGGTACATAAAAAATATTTGAATTTGGTTGTGAGTAGAAAATTTCCTTGTGCAAAAATAAATGAAACGAGAGCAAAGGAAAAGAGCGTAGGCGGCAATTCCAAGGCTCGATGGCAACGAATGCAGAGACAAAAATAATCTACGAGCCTATTTGGTGAAGAGTTTATGCCTGCCGCTGTGTTCGGGTGTACACAGAAGAGGAAAAAAACATCCACACAGATGCACACATACGTAAAGACACACCCATTTTAGTAAAAATCGACAAAATCAGACAAGCTCATAACCTATAAAAGTAAGTTTGGGCGGCACATAAACTAACGAAAACCACAAACAACGACGATGGTGGTGGTGATCAACCGTCACAAGCCCTAACCCTCCCGCCAGAAGCTCAAGCCGAACAAGCCCAGGCAGGCACAAAAACAAGCTCTTCAAGTAAAAATCCATTCAGTACGGGCGACAAGAACGCCATCTGCACGATAAGCAACACTGGAACCAAGCGGCGGCATCATCATCATCAGAAATCCTTCTTTGGCATTAGTGTTAGTGACTACGGAGGACACACACATGCAATTCGCAAGAAGTAATATCGTCAAAAAAAACCCCGCCGTTAATAACCGTAAGGCCAGACACACTGTTTGTAGTGTAAAAGCACGTGCCCGGCAATTTGGGTGTGAGTTGTTGGGTCTAAAGGCCGAAGGACGAACGAACGCATGCACGTGTTTGTTGGCATCGTAGAGGAGCATGGCCCGTCACAACGTCAAATGTTGTCATGATGTCGGAAAGTGATAAAATGTTGTGTGATGGAAAAGACGCCGCCCGTCCGGCGAAGGGGGGTTAGGAACGAGTGAAGTCTGTCAAAAACGAGGACAAATCGGCACCAAACCCCGCCGTCGACATGGCATCCGGTGAACGGCGACGAAACTAAAATCGTACCAACACGAAATTCCGATTTGGATTCGGTTCGTTTCGGGTTTTTTTTTCTTCTGCTTTTGTGGTAAGGTTTTTTATATCGTCAAGGCAGCGCCGTAAAGCCTGGGCTCAGACAAGGATACACGTGCGTTCAGGGTGGGTTTTATTTTATTTTTGTCCTTTTGTTGGTATATTGCCTCGTTACCGTCCCGGGTCGAGTCTCGTTTGTATCTCTTGTTCTTCAGTTGACGCCAAGGACATTCGAATGTCTACTGTGACATCTCCTATTCCACTGCCAGCTCGTTAGTGTGTGAGATTTGTTGTATTGTAGAAGCTGCCGAAGAGCAAGAATAGGCAAAGTCAGATCGTTATCAGTATCTGCTCTCTTTCTTCGAATGTAAACGCTTAATTCTGAACGGCTCCACCCCCTCTCGCCCTCGGCGGTTGAACATGAAATTCTCTTCCAATAACGAGAAGTGTGCGCGCGGAGCATGGCGGGGCATGGTTCCTTTGGTGGTGGTTTTGTGTTTTTGGCAACAAATTCAACGACAGTAACAAAACCCCCCTCCCCCACCGGAAGGCGACCGTAAAGTTGACGTCAAAACCGAAGTAAACGTCAAGGAGGACGTTACCATTAGATCGGGTTGAGGGGAGATTTTGGGGAAATTTTCGTGTTCTCTAAATAGAAGCTCGTAACCAAGCACTTGAACTGATGAAGCTTTCGTTGTGTGTGAACGACTGCGTAGGAGATTGACGGAGAATGGGACCGAAAGATGATAGAGAGAGAGAGAGGAACAGAGACATGAGTGATGATTGAGTTGAGTTGAGTTGAGCGAAGGTGTTTGCTTTTTTCCTTTGTACGAGGGAGAAGGGAACACAGATAAAAGGACTCACCAGAAAGAAATACTGATGGTTGCAGTAATAAGCTTGGAAACGCACATCAGCTAAACACAAGCACACATGCCCAAACATATCCAAGTGTGCTCTCAAGGATAAACAAAAATGGTTTCAGTTTTTTTTTTGCTCATTTCCATTTTCATGTGATTTTCACCCTTAATTCAGTAAGAAAAAAACGGAGATGGTATTAGGTGAGTGGTTAGGGCAAGGATGTAGCCCAGGTAGGCTCTACAGTCTCCGTCAAAATCCTGTTCAGCTCTTTTAACATTTGTTGTTATCGTTACCGGTACACACTTGTCCCTTCACCCAGTCCTGGTCCACTAGGTGTGCTGAAAATTTTATTCTCTTTTGCACCTTTTTTTTACTAAGTGCTTAGAAAGAAAAAAAAGAATACCTAAAAAAAAGGACGAGAATAAAAATTCGTTGAATGTGTGTCAATGAGTTTTTCTCTTTTCACTTTTTTTCTTTTTTTTATTTGTTTTCACAAATATTTTGTCTATTTTTGCTTTTCATAAAATTTTCCCATCTTCAGAGTGTGTGTGTTTGTAGTTTGTAGAGGCGTTGACTGTTTGGATGTGTGGTGTAAGTGTAGGTGTGAGTGTGTTTTAAAAAAAAAATTATTTTCGTATTTATAGAAGCAGTTTTGTTTCGTTTGGTTTTCTTTTTTATGTATTTTATGTAATATTTTTTTGTCAATTAAAATTTTTCGTTAAAAACTTTTTAAAAGTCGAGTGGCTTAAGAAAAATAATTCAAAAAAGAGAGTTAAAACATTAGAAAAAGAGAGTTAAATTTAAGCGAATTTTTTTTTTTTTTTGAGAAGACACTCACTTATTAACCAGCTTGCTGAGTCACTCATTTACATGTGACAGTGGCTTATCAAATCGATTGCGAATGGAAATTGGTTTTTTTGCTTCCATTTTTTTTTCTCTGATTATTCTTTCCCAATCGAAATTATTTTCTCTACTTAACTTTTTGTTTTTATATTGTTTTTTTTTATTATTACTTAAAAAATTATTTTATTAAACAAAAAAAAAGAAGAGACAAAAAAAATGCAATAATTAATTGGAATTTGTTTGACGCTAAAAAAAAGGAAAATTCTTAAAAATGGATCGAAAAATTTTTCATTGGAAATGAAAAAATCCTAAAAATTTTGTTAAAAAATAATTCCTCTTCCTAATTTCCTTAAAAATGTTGACAAAAATTTGTTTGAATTTGATAAAAAAAAATCTTAAATATATTATATTTAAGACAAATGTTAAAAAGTTAGTTAATAGAAAAAAAATTGTTCAAATTTGTTTAAAAAAAAACTAAAAAAAAAATTTAAAAAAAAAATTTCTTTTATTTTTTAAATTAAAAAAAAATCTTAAAAACTTGTTAAAAGAAAATTCCTTCAATTTTTAGCAAAAAATTTCTTCGAGTTTATTAAAAAAAACTATTATTTTCTAAATTAAAAAAATAAATCTTAAAAATAAAAAAAATAAAAAAATTCCTTAAATTTTTATGAAAAAATTTCTTTGAAAATTGTTTAAAAAAAACTTCTAAAAAACCTTAAATTTAAATTTTTTTTCGAATTTGTTAAAAAATAAATTCTTTAATTTTAAATTAAAAAAAAAAGTTTTTAGGAAAAAAATTCTTAAATTCGTTAAAAAAATAATTTTTTAATTTTTAAAATTTAAAAGAAAAATCTTAAAAATTTGTTTTAAAAAAATTCCTTAAATTTTTATGGAAAAACTTTCTTCGAAAATTGTTAAAAAAACTCTTATTTTTAAATTTAAAAATTCTAAAAATTTGCTAAAAAAAATTCGTTTATTAAATTTAAAAAAAAGTCCTAAAAATTTGTTTTAAACAAATTTCGTTTAATTTTTAGCAACAAAGTTCTTCGAATTTAAAATTAAATCCTAAAAAATTTAATAAAAAAAATTTTTTTCAATTTTTAGGAATAAATTTCTCCGAATTTGTTTAAAGAAAACTTCTTTAATTTTTAAAATTAAAAAAAAAAAATACTAAAAATTTATTTAAAAAAAAGTCTTTAAATTTTTACGAACAAATTTCTTTGAAAATTGTTTTAAAATTAAAAAAAATTACAAAAAGTTTTTTAAAAATATTTCTTCGAACAACTACTAAAAATTTATTAAAAAAAATCCTTAAAATTTGTCGAAATTTTTTAATTGTAGAAATTTAAAAAAAAAAAACGGTTATTAGACAAAAATACCGCCAATTTAAAGAGAGCAAACACAAAAGAATATTCCCTAAAATTAAAAAAAATCCCTGGACTTTCACAAAAAAACTTCCCTTTGTTTTCCCGCTACTCACTCTCCCCATTAAAATTCCATCCAAAATGAGAAACTGCTTTGAATTTTTATTACGTAAGGTCGCGTCACAATAAAATCACTTATGCCAGTGGCGGCGGCCATTAATCAGAATTAATGTGTACACCACAACAAAACTGGCTCTGCTCCCTTAACAGCCTCCCTTTCCCCTCACCAAACTGGTATATTACGCATAAACAAATCCAAATTGAATTACGGAAAGAAAAAAAAAACGAAAACTATTAATTTTCATATAATATAATTTCTGTTGTTTAAATGTATTAGTTCGCCTACAGTTGTGTGTGTGTGTGTTGTTCTCGTTTGGATATACTGACATGCCGTGCTACGTTTATTATTCGAATTTTATGATCATCGGCATTGGTGACATTGCTGCCGCCCGCCTATCCCCTTTTTTTTTATTATTTCCATTTTGATTGTTATTGTTCGGTTGCCGCCACTGTCGCTATGTGACTGAACATCAATGAGCGATTGGCTCATTTGCCGCCACCGTGCGTTGTCGACAATAACTCGTCATTGACGTGTGTGCCTGTCACTCACTTGCGCTGCCCTCGCTAGACATTAAGGCGACCATTGAATAGGATCAGTGCGACTGGTGCGACCGATTGACTGGTGGAGTTACAGTGCAGCCGCTTGGCGGCTTTGGTTGGCACGAAATCCTATCCGCGCTGTAGCCAAACAGTAATAATCGATTGAGAGAGAGAGAGAAGGACAGAAAAATGAGAACCAAATTACAGAGGAAATTAGATAAAAAAATGCGGCATTCATCAATTATGCGTGTGCGAGGAGCACACAATTTTCAGTAAATTTTCCATTGTTTTTTTTCTCTATCTTCTTTTGCTAATTCTATCTAAAAGGTTGTGATTGTGTTGGTTGGCCTACAATCGTTAACAGTGCATTCGTTATTGAAGAGAAAATCATGAAACGAGTGTATGGGTGTGTGTGGACAGTTTTTGTGTCAGTCAGCCAGTCTATAAGATGCATTTAAAAAAATAAATAGAAAAGAATCAAATCATCCGAAATGAATGTTGTTGCGGTGGAGGGAGGGAGGGAGGATGAGTTTAAAACTGACTCGAATGACTAATATTGGTTTTGGAGAGAGGGGAGAAACGCTCAATCCCAAGAGATTCGCATTGATGGGAAAAGAGCAAAAGAGATGTGCGGCTAATATTTCATTTTTAACAATTACTCATTAACTAATGCAAAAAATTCATTTTTTTCTCTTTCATCTGACAGTGGACAACAAAAACAACTGAATAAGTTCTTTTCCTTCACAATTTCCAATAAAATAACTCTACAAAATTGATTTTTTCCTTTAAATTCTCAAGAAAAACTTTATAATTTAAATCGTTTTAAATGAAAAATTTGTTTGGTAAATAATTACAGTAAAAATTTCTAACAAATCATGTTCAAGAAAATTGCCAGTAAAAACTGCGGTAAAATAATTTTTCGTTGGAATAAATAAAATCGAAAGAATTTTTGCTGAACAATTCCCAGTTGCCTTTTTTTTTAGACCAAAAAACTGCAGTAAAAATTTGCAATTTTCTTATTTAAAATTTTTGAGTTAAATCATTTTTAAATGCAGTAAATTATTTTTATAATTTTTAATACAGTAAATTATTACATTAATTGCTGTAAGAATTGTTGTAAACATTTACAAAAAAAATACCGTTTTGAGCAAATTGATGCAAATTCAAAATTTTTGTTAAAGGCAAAAAATTTTCAGTGAAAAAATACTTTCAAACGAAATTTTTGGTAAAAACTTTTGTAAAATACTTTTTTTTTCTTTCGAAAACAAAAATGTAGTTAACATTTTTCAAAACAGAAAACTACATGAAAAGTTCTCAGATAATTTGTTCAGTAAAAACTGCAGTAAAAATTTGTAATAATTTAGAAAAAATTCATTTATTTCTATTCGGTACATCATAATTTTAAGTAAATATTTTTTATTGAAGTTTATTTCCTATTGAAATTTTCATTAACAACTGCAATAATTTTTTTGATTAAAAACGGCAATAAAATTTTTTTATTAAAAACTGCAGTAAAATTTTTGATTGCATTTATTTTGAACAGTAAACTTTTAATAAAATAACAAAATTGATTTTTTTTAAATTTTTCTTAGTAAATTGGGGTGCTGCAGTAAAAATTTATAAAAAAAAAGTCTTACAGTTGCCAGCTATAAACAATTCAATGCAATCTGCCAAAAAAATCTGAAGTTAAAATTTTTCAAAATAAAAAAATTGCAGGAAAACTTGAAAAATAATTTTTAAAATAAAAAACTGCGGTAAAAAATTTTCAAGTAGAAAATTTGTAATTTTTCTTAATTTTTTAATAAATATCTTTTTACTGCAGTTTATTTGCTATTGAGAAACAGTTTTTTAAAAAGGTAAAATTTTCATTAAAAATCGAGAAGTAAAAATTTTCTATAAAAACTGCAATAAATACTGCACAAACAAGATTGTTGGTAGAAATTTTCAGTTTTTTTTTATTAAGTAAGGCAATATTTAATTTTGTGTCTAAAATATCATATTTTTGACAAAATTTTTAAAACTCTTTTATACAAAAATGATTAGTTAAAAATAATTTGATATTTTTTTGTTGATCAAAATAACTTTTTAAATTGGGCTATTCACTCTTCTTAATTACGTTGAATCGATTTATTATCAAAAATTAATTATTACCGAGAATCGAAAGAAGGTTTACGATATGTAATCATGAATAATCAAATACTGATTTGCATAAATTATTGTTGATTAGCCGTTTTTGCTTTGTTATTGTTAGAAAATTGGAGTCGCAGATTTTATTTGGGGTCTTAGTTTTGAATAGCCAACCAACATTTGTTGACCGGCCATTACAATTTCTGATGGAACTGATCTAAATTTGAATTTCCTAATCGTCTAATAGTGACTATTAATTAAAATCACGACCACTTGTAACTCTAGCTGTGCATCGGCATTGGAATCAGCACAAAGGCTTCGATCTCGGTTGGGTTATTGCCATTCATCTTGCTCATAAAGGCTGGCGTCTTACTATGCAAAAACACAAATCCACGTTCAATTCGGTTTTGTTTTATTTCATTTATTTTCCATTATTTCATTTGCGGAACAGGTGCGCTTGGTCATTAAAATGCTTAGATTTGCTAAAAATGAACTGAAGTTGAAGTTTAGTCGACTCGATTCGGTCGTACTTGCGCCTGGCTTGTATTTACAGAACAAGTGCATTTCGTAATAAAACTTAATTTTTTCTTCCGATGCACATAACTCCGTGAGCAGTAACACGTTTTGTGACCGCCGAGATAATAATTATTATTTTTTTTCGAAAATAATTATTACTATTGATGGTGTCGTATTGCCCAAGAGTACTTCTCCTAATCTCGTTTTGCCACACACTTGAAAATATTCTCGTTTCTTTTTTAATTGCACCGTAGACTGGATATGCATTATATACATTGTTGTTTTTATTTGTGGTTTTTATTGATAGTTTTTCGATTGTGGTAAAGTTTTTTCAATAAAAAATTGATTTGGTAAAACTGCAGTAAAAAATGTTTTGTCGAAAGATTTTGTACAAAATTATTTGTTAAAGATTTCAGTTAAAATCATAATAAAAAATGACTAAACAAATTTTCGTGTCTGCTTAAACTTGCAATAAAAACTGCACAATTTTCGTGTCTGCTTAAACTTGCAATAAAAAAATGAACATTTTCCTTGCAATTGGACAGAATCAATTTTTACATCAAAAAAATTTGATGTAAAAATTGATTCTGTCCAATTGCAAGGAAAATGTTCATTTTAAAAGAATTTTCTCTTAAAATTATCTGTCAAAAATTTTAATTTAAATTACGAAGAAAAAACAACTAAAAAATCGTTCTATAAGAATTTTCAACAAAAACTGCGTAAAAACTGCAATAAAAACTATAACAAAATTTTCATGACCAGTAAAAAACAGCAAGAAAATAAGAATGTTCATCAAAAACTGAGAGAAAAGTTTTCGGTAAAAACTTCAATAAAAACTGTCATAATTTTTATGATATTTACTAAAATTGGCAGTTAAAAACTGCAAGAAAATCTGTCGATAGGAATTTTCAACAAAAATTGCTGTTAAAACTGCAAGAAAAGTCTGCAGTAAAACTCATAAGTTTTATGACATTTACAAAAGTTGACAGTAAAAAACTGCAAGAAAATCAGTCTATAATAATTTTCATCAAAAAGTGCTATAAAAACTGCAAGAAAAGTCTGCGGTAAAAACTGCAAAAAAAAACTATCGAAATTTTTATGATGTTTATAAAAATTGTCAGTAAAAAACTGCAAGAAAATCTTTCTATAAGAATTTGCACCAAAAAGTGCAAGAAAATTGTTCGGTAAAAACTGCAATAAAAATGGTCATAAATTTTATATTTACAAAAATTGCCAGTTCAAATTTTCGCAAAAAAAATCTTTTGTAAAAAAATGCGAGAAAAGTTTTCGGCAAAAACAGCAATAAAAACTACCGACATTTTTATGACAATTACAAAAGTTGACAGTAATAAAATTGCAAAAAAATCTTTCTATAAAAATTTTCATCAAAAACTGCTGTAAGAACTGCAAGAAAAGTCTGCGGTAAAAACTCATAATTTTTATGTAATTTACAAAAATTGCAAATAAAAAAACTGCAAGAAAATCTTTCTATAAGAATTTTCATCAAAAAGTGCAAGAAAATGGTTCGGTAAAAACTGCAATAAAAATGGTCATAACTTTTATGATATTCACAAAAATTGCCAGTTCAAATTTTCGCAAAAAAATCTGCCTAAGAATTTTCACCAAAAAGTGCTGTAAAAACTGCAAGAAAATTTTGCGGTAAAAACTACAATAAAAACTATCGAAATTTTTATGATATAAAAATTTTCAGTAAAAAACTGCAAAAAAAACTGTCGATAAAAACTTTCAACAAAAATTGCGGTAAAAACAACAAGAAAAATTTCGGTAAAAACTGCAATAAAAACTATTGAAATTTTTATGACATCTACAAAAATTGCCAGTTCAAATTTTCAGAAAGAAATCTTTTGTAAAAAAATAGCAAGAAATTTTTTTCGGTACAAATTTTGACCTTAAAAGTTCGATTTAAAAATGTGCAGGCAAAATTTCGAGCACATTTTTTCTACCAGATTTTCTTCTGTACAAATTTCTGCCATTTTTTTCTCTGTAATAATTACAATTTTGTGACGTTACCTGAGTCTTCTGCAACTTTGTATGTAATTTAAAAAAAAAAAATTTTAATAAATTTG
Source organism: Atherix ibis (assembly GCA_958298945.1). Taxonomy (NCBI): domain Eukaryota; kingdom Metazoa; phylum Arthropoda; class Insecta; order Diptera; family Athericidae; genus Atherix; species Atherix ibis. The sequence continues at coordinate 83,763,214 of OY282609.1, forward strand.
AGGAAAAAACCTTCCAAAAAAATGGTAAATAATTAATCAAATTGCATTCTCTTAAGTGAATTCGTTTCAAGATCACACTCCGATCGTTCTTATTTTTCACACACTTTTCGTTTTTGGTTTTCCTTTTCTGGTTTTTATGTTATTTTATATTTTTTTTCATTGTCTTTTGTGTTTACGAATCGATTGTGTCCAATCAGATTAGCAACATTAGCATTGCTCGCTGCCTTGTCTCTCTCATATGCACTGACAATACGATTTTTTTTAAAGAATGACTAAAATCCATTGGAGAGAAGAAGAGGAGAGTACAAGTTTTGCTGAGTGCCAAAGAGAAATGGAATGAGAACTCCTTTTGCATAGTTTTGATTATTCGTGATTTGCCGTCAAATTTTCCGATTCCGTTCCGCAGACGGCAGATCAACAACAGATAATCTGTTACGAAATATGTTACTCAGCCGCCGTGCGGGAGAGTATGAGGGAGAGAATTGTTGGTCCAATAGCTGATAAATGAGAGGAGGCAGCGTCCATAATCTTCTTTTCACTTCCTCTGATTTTTTGTTCCGTTCTCCCGCAGTCGGTCAGGCCTGTTTGCAGTCATTTAAATTCGGTTTTTTGTTTTCTTTTTTCTTTTGGTTGACGCATATTTTAAGTGGTTGTGCAGTCGTGCAGGAAAGAGATGCCAACCACCAATAATGGCACAAAATCACGAACCAGTCGTTCGGTGGGCTGCTGAGCACGTACGTGGTGCACATTCAAAACACACCCACCCACACAATGGACGGCTGGTAACGACTTTACATAAAATCAAAGTGAAGTCATTGGAATCGTTATCGACCAACCGATAATTGCAATAATGCATTTTCACGAATGCAACCGATTTCAAGGACAAATTAGGAAGGCAACAGCGTTTCGTAATGAGGCAAAATCAACACCGACAAGCACTGCGCGAGTATTGGAAATCCGCAGCGACATCGCACACGTTCTGCTTCACATTCAGTTCGGATAAGCTGGCACATACGCCATCGCAGTAAGTTGCATCGGCTGACGCAACCCGCACCCGCGAACCTCCTCTAATGCGCATCGTTCAGTAACAGATGACGACGTAGCAAAGGATTGATGCGTTGTGCGGCGTCAGGAGTCGGCCGTGCATTGCTCGTTTTTTACTGATTGTAAATAATTTGCATTGTTTTTAATATGTCCGCGGATAAACGTATAAATGAAAAATAGGTGATTATCCGATAATTATTATTTTTTTCTTTGATCAAATTTAAACGAATCAAATTGGTTGGATCGGGCTGGGGAGGAGAGATAACGTCGGTGTTCGTAATCGTTTTTGGGTGCGCACTTCTCTATACTCTACAAACAAATATATACAAATATACACGCATACATCCACATTTGCAATAAAAAACACGTGGGTTGGGCGTACATTTCGCCAAATGCAAACAAGCAAACTGCAATTGAAGGTCAAAAATTCAACTTGGAGCAAAATAGCGACTCAGAAAAATGGTTTCAGGCAATTTTTTTTAACTGTTTTTTTTTATATTTAATTTTTTAGTGTTTCAAATGACGTGACACAGTGTGTGTTCTTATATTGTAATTGTTCTTGGATTGGATTTTTCATGATTTCTAATTTTTTATTGCAGTTTTTTGTTTCTGTTTTTTTTTTATAGAAATAAGCTAAATTTGCATTTTCCAAATAATTTAGAAAAGAAGAAAATTAAACAGTTTTTCGTAAAAACTGCAAATGAAAATTTTATAGTAAACATTTTTTGAGGAAAAATTTATAATAAAAACTGCAGTAAAATTTTTGAGTGAATTTTTTTGAACAGTAAATTTTTAATGAAATAACAAAAGTAATTTTTTTTTTAAAGTTGCAGTGAACATTTTGAATAAAAGAAAAATTTTTACTAAACACTGCAGTAAAAATTTATAGAAAAAATAAAATGGCAAATGCAATGTGCCAAAAAATCTGAAGTTAAAACTTTCCAAAATATTAATTATTGCAGGAAAATTTGTAAAATAATTTTTTAAATAAAAACTGCAGTAAGTTTCTTTGATTTAAAAATTGTTAATACGAATTTTCGACTAAAATTTCCATAAAAATGTTCATTAAAAACTACAGTAAAAAATGTTCTAGCAAATCTTTTTATTTAAAAATTACAGTAAAAAAATTTCTTGCGGAAATTGTCCGTGAAAATATTTGTAAAATGGTCCGTAAAACTGCAGTTAAAATTTTTTCACAAAAATTTTCGGTGAAAACTTTTTTTAAAAACTGCAGTAAAATTTTTCTAGCAAAAATTGTCAACAAACATTTTCGATAAAATAAAGCATTTACATTAAAAACTGCAGTAAAATTTTCAGTAAAAACTGCAATAAAAATTTTCAGTAAAAACTGCAGTAAAAATTTTCAACTAGAATTTTCGGTAAAAATTTCCATAAGAAATATAATAAAAAATGGCAGTTCAAAATGACTGTGGAAATATTTGGTTAAAAATTTGTTGTAAAAACTGCGGTAAAAATTCTGATTACTGCCACAGAAAAAAAATAACAAAGACAAACTTCTTAATGGGAAACTGAATTCTGAATTTAATTCCTGAGAACAATAGAGAGTAAGGTGAAGAGGGGAGCAGACGGTGTGAAAGGAATTTTGTTAAACTAGAAAACACACCACAACGCTATTGGGTCCAATTTAATATTTCCTTGAATTTTAATCTGTTCGTCCCCAATTAACATGGAAACTTTGAAGAATAAATTGCAGACAAGATAATTCTCAGGTGTTTATTTCGGTTTTTGCCTAGAATTATGTACGTTTGCCTTTAATTGTCTATGAATAACAGGAAAATAATTTTGAATTCTAAGCAAAGCAATCGAGCCGATATGAAAAAAAACAGCTCACGGCAACTTATTATTCCGTGCAAAAGTCTCCGTTTAGTTTTTTTTCTTCCATAATTTTCGTTGCGTTCCGTTTATTTTTGTGGCCACAGCCGGTCCGTCGGTCGGTTGAGTGTTCGTTGGCTACTAGATTTATTGGTGTCGACCATTGTGGAGCCTTAGTGGCAAGGCTACTGACCACAGTCTCTAGCGATAATTATTATTTTCGTAGCTGGAAAACCTGAACGGAAGCGACAAAATATATTCCGACCGATAATAAATGGCAGGTAATTCTAATGTGTGTGCATGCACGACGAATATCCACCTTGTGGAATCTCCGAAGACCTACCAACCAACAAGGTAGACAACCTCACGTTGCTGTGTATCAAATTTACCTGTCAAAAGCATTAAAACTGCTTTCCGAACGGCCAAGGAAGTCCAACTTGAATTGGTTATGCTCGGCGCCGCTCCCCAAACGTCGGTCCATCAATGTTCGTGGTTTCATACACCACAGGCTACGAATACAAAAATAAATAAAAATACAATTTGAACAAACCAAAGTTTTTCTTAGACTTTACCTAATTTGATTATGAAAAATTAAAATCGGAAAAAAAATAAAAACAGAGAAAAAATATGAAAACATTGACAATTTTTGCTTCGATCGAAAATTTTTCTTGCAGTTTTTAACTGAAGGAATTCTGTAAACGGCTTTGATTGAATATTTTTAGGTTTCTTACTCTTACGTGTTCTTAAGGTTTCTTACTCAAGTTAATTCTGAGAAAAAATACAGATTTTTGCTGTAAAATTTTCTCGTAGTTCTTATCAGCGATAATTTTTACTATACAATTTTCTTGCACTTTTTACCGACGACTATTTTTACTAGAACATTTTCTAGTACTTTTTACCGTCACCGATTTTTACTATAAAATTTTCTTGCACTTTTTACCGTCACCGATTTTTACTATAAAATTTTCTTGCAGTTTTTACCGCCGACGATTTTTACTAGAAAATTTTCTTGTACTTTTTACCGATGACTATTTTTATTATAAAATTTTCTTGCAGTTTTTACCGCCGACGTGTACTGCAAAATTTTCTTGTACTATTTACTGTCGTCGATTTTTACTGTAACATTATTTTGCAGTTTTTACCGTCGTCGATTTTTACTGTGAAATTTTCTTGCAGTTTTTACCGCCAACGATTTTTACTGTGAAATTTTCTTCTTCTTGTCGACGACTATTTTTATTATAAAATATTCTTGCAGTTCTTACCGTCGTCGATTTTTACTGCAAAATTTTCTTGTACTATTTACCGTCGTCGATTTTTACTGTAACATTTTCTTGCAGTTTTTACCGTCGTCGATTTTTACTGTGAAATTTTCTTGCAGTTTTTACCGCCGACGATTTTTACTGTGAAATTTTCTTCTACTTGTCGACGACTATTTTCACTGGAAAATTTTCTTGTAGTTTTTACCAACGACTATTTTTATTATAAAATTTTCTTGGAGTTCTTACCAATGAATATTTTTACTAGAAAATTTTATTGTACTTTTAACCGGTCATCATTTTTACTGTGAAATTTTCTTGCAGTTCGTATCGGTGGCAATTTTTACTAGAAAATTTTCTTGCACTTTTTACCGTCGTCGATTTTATTGCAAAATTTCTTGCAGTTCTTACCGACAACTATTTTTACTAGAAAATTTTATTGTACATTTAACCAGTCGCCATTTTTACTAGAAAATTTTCTTGCACTTTTTACCAGTGGCAATTTTTACTATACAATTTGCTTGCACTTTTTATTGGTGGCAATTTTTACTAGAAAATTTTCTTGTACTTTTTACCGTCACTGATTTTTACTAAAAAAATTTCTTGCAGTTCTTACCAACGACTATTTTTACTAGAAAATTTTATTGTACTTTTAACCGGTCGTCATTTTTACTCTGAAATTTTCTTGCAGTTCTTATAGGCGGCGTTTTTTACTATAAAATTTTCTTGCACTTTTTACCGTCGTCGATTTTATTGCAAAATTTCTTGCAGTTCTTACCGACAACTATTTTTACTATTGTAGAAAATTTTATTGTACTTTTAACCGGTCGCCATTTTTACTAGAAAATTTTCTTGCAGTTCTTACCAACGACTATTTTTACTAGAAAATTTTATTGTACTTTTAACCGGACGTCATTTTTACTGTGAAATTTTCTTGCAGTTCTTATAGGCGGCGTTTTTTACTATAAAATTTACTTGCACTTTTTACCGTCGTAGATTTTTTTGTAAAGTTTTCTTGCAGTTCTTACCGACAATTATTTTTACTAGAAAATTTTCTTATAGTTTTTAACGAAAATTTTTGTGGTTGTTCATTTTAGTGAAAATACAAAAAAAAATTTCTTTAAAATTAATTTCGTATCGAAAAACAATTGATTTTAAATAACGTTTTACATCTTTTTTTGTGTTATTTCGATTAAAAATAACTCAGATTAAAGAAGTTATCAATACGAAAACGATAGATAAGAACGACAAAAAAATTTATTAGACCAAAAATTGAATTTTTCCGATAAAATTACTGACCTGATGAAATTTGGACTGATCTGACCATTCACAGAAAAAAGCTCTTTTTGGTATTAGTGTGTGGGTCTATCAGTGATTCATCTAGAATTTCGGTTAAACAAAAAATGTACAAAATTCACAATAAAAAAGTAGAAAATTCAAAATAACATTAAATAAGGTCCGGTTGGTTCTGTGCGGTCCAGCAGCAGAGGCATGAGCGTTTCCAAAGAAGATCGAATTTCATAAAATTGGATTTTGCTATTGCTGGTCGGTTCGTAATTCTTGGAAGTTATTTGGCTCATTATTTCTTAATAAAAAAGTTCTAAGATATGCGAAAACAAACGAAAACGAAATAAAGAAATTTTGACAAAAAATGGCTGGCGAAAAAAATTCGCTTTTGAACCAATAACAACTGATCAACTAAAAACAATTTTTTTCATTTAGGGTTAAATGAAATTGCGGGTCTGTGCATGCATGCTTTGAATTTGGTGAATGCTATAAATTTTGGAAGCACAACAATTTGAAGGGCAGCGTAACATAAAACCACGCAGAGCCCCACCAAAAGCAACAGAAAAAAAAGACCAGCGATTCGAAACTAAACTAGAATAATTAAGGTAAAAATTCTAGGAAAATGCGAAATGGTTTATTCTAGGAATAGTTCGTCCATGGATATTTATGAGTGCGTATCTACGAATAAGATTTGACCGAAAATTATGGGAAACTGGAGCCGTAACGGGGAAGAGGGGACCCTGAACAATAAAAAAATCAAATCAAATAAAATTTTTATATGAGAACCGTTGTTGTTACTGTTGGGGGTGGTCTAGCGGCCATCGTTCTTCTGTGGAAAAAAAAAACACAACCAACTTTTTGTAGGTACAAATTTAAATGAGAAAAAAACTAAAACGGGCCATAAAAAAGGCAGAAGAATTAACATAATGGATCCTATCGGCAAACTTAAAAAGCACCTTTTTTTCAACCGGCATTAGAATTCGGAGGTCGTAAAAGAATTTTTGCATTTACGGAGCAGCAGCAACACTATCACTGTTACTATTTGAGTGCGTAAAAAATACAAATATAGGACCTACAGCCCTTTCCTCCCCACACCCTCTTACCATAAAAAAACAAAGAGAATATTTGCTTTTATGCGAGGACTTTTTTTTGGTTAATAAAATTTTTACATACTTGAAATTTTACCCCCAATCTTGAGGTTTTTGTTTATTTTTATAATTTTTGTTCGAAGAAGAAGAAAAAAAATTGATTTGCCAAAGAATTTTTTGTCCAGTTGTTCTTTAATTTTTACCTGTAGTAAAACAATTGGTAGACAAACAAAATGGCTGAATGTTAAGAAGAAAAAGCGAAAATCGTACAAAAAATTAAAATTTGGTTGTTAAAATTATAAAACAAGAACACATGAAAAATTATAGAACAAATTATCGAATGTTCATTTATTGATAATGAAAATTATAGCAATAGAAATTATGGCAGAAACAAACTTGAAGCAGCGGAAAAATTTATTTTTGCCGTAAGCAGAAAACTTATAAAAGATAGACGATGAAAAGTACAAATAAAATGAAGACAGACCCAATAGATCTTTTGGCGACAGGTTCAAAAAGATAAAGCAGAAACAAAAATTTGTTGCACAAAAAAATGCCAGCAGAAGAAATGCTTTTAAAGAAAATTTTAGCTAGAAAATATCATAGCAGAAAAAACATATGCCCTAGAAAATCTAGCAAGGAAAATTCGATCAGGAAAATTATGTCAGAAAAAAATGCTAGAATAGAAATGCTAACAAGGACAATTATAGCAGTAAAAATTAAAGCAGGAAATAAATTGAACAGAAATAAATTCTGGACTGGGAAATTGTAGTACAAAAAATGGTAGAAGAAAAAAATATACCCGAGAAAATCTTGCTAAAAGAAAAAAGGCTAATAACAAAAATTTTTGTAGAAAAATTATAGCAGAAAAAATTCTAGAAATAAAATTGCTACCAAGAAGAATTGTAGCAATAAAATTTTGAAGCAAGCAGAAAAAATCGAACAGAAAAAATTATAAATGAAAAAATGCTGGACGGGAAAATTCTATCAGGAAAAAAATTCACTAAGAATTTCTAGTAGGAAAATTATAGCAGGAAAAATTGCAGAAGAAAAATGCAAGTAGGAAAAACGATTTCAATGAAAATTTTAGTAAAAAAAAATTACCAGGAATAAATGTTGCAAAAAAATTCTAGCAAAAAAATTAAAGCAGAAAAAAAATCTTTAAAAAAATTAAGCAAAGAAAAAATTGTATCTTAGAAAATGCTGGATGGTGAAATTATAGGAGATAAAAATTCACTAAGAAAAATTCTAGCAGAGTAAATTCTATCAAGAGCAAAATTTGCAGATAAAAAGCTTACAACGAAAATTATAGTAGAAAAATGTGAACAGAAAAAATGACAGCATAAATGGTAGAAGAAAATTTATAGCAGGGAAAATACAAGCAAGCGAATTTTATCAAGAAAAATTCAAATTCCAGCAGTAAAAATGCTACGAGAAAAATTAAAGCAGAAAAATGGTAGAAGAAATATGCTAACAGGAAAAATTCTAGCAGGAAAACAATGTAGCAGAAAAAATTGTAGCAGAAAAAATTATAGCAAAAAAAATTCCGCCACAAAAAGTTCTAGGAAGGTAAAATTTCTTTCAGGAAGAAATTTGGCAAGAAAAACATTTAAAAGAAAAATTTTAAGCAAAAAAAACATTAAAAAGAAAATTTTTTTTTTTTTTCATTGCCAGATTTTTCTTTTTACTGGTCATATTTTTTCAGTAAGCCAGCTGAAAAAATAAGACCAGTAAAAAGAAAAATCTGGCAATGAAAAAGGCTAACAAAAAAAATGCTAACAAGAAAAATTCTAGCATAAAAAATTATGTTAGAAAAAATTATAGCAGAAAAAATTCTAGCAAGAGAAATTCTTTCAGGAAAAAATTTAGTAAGAAAAAGGCTAAAAAGAATAATTTTAGTAAAAAGATTTTAACAGAAAAAAATACCAGAACAAAAGTGCTAGCAGAAAAAATAGTATAAGAAAAATTATAGCAGGGAAAATACAAAATCTAGCAATAAAATACTTCAAAAAAAATGCTGCCATAAAAAATGATAGCAGAAAAAATGTGGCAAGAAAAAGGCTAACAAAAAAATGCTAACAAGAAACATTCTAGCATAAAAAATACGTTAGAAAAAAATTACAGCAGAAAAAATGTTAGCAGGGAAATAGTAGACCCGAAAAAACTGCCTGTTGAAAAAATATGAGCAGTAAAAATGTTACCAAAAAAAATGTTATGAAAAAATATAATAGCAGAAAAAATTATAGCAGAAAAAGTTCTAACCAAAAATATTCTTGTAGGAAGAAATCCAGTAAGGAAAATTCTAGCAGAACAAATTCTAGTAGAAAAAATTATAACAGAAAACATCTTAGCAGGAAAATTGTATGCAACAAAAAAAATTGTCAGCTGAAAAATAAAAATGCTACCATAAAAAATGGCAGAGAAAAATCTGGCAAGTAAAAGGCTAACAAAAAATGCTAACAAGAAAAATTCTAACAGGAAAAATTATAGCACAAAAAGTTCTAAGCACAAATATGTTGGAGGAAAAATCTAGTAGGAAGAAATCCGGCAAGGAAAATTCTAGCAGAAAAAATTTTAGTAGAAAAATTGCTAACAAGAATTTATATAGCAGTTAAGATTTTATTAAAAACAAAATGATAACGATTCGGAAATAGAAAGAAAAATGGCGCCACCTAGCAATTATAGCAGTTCCAAATTGAGAGCAACTGCAACAATAAAAAAATGGTGGCAGCAGAAACAGTTGTCATTGCTACCAACTATCAAGAAAATGCTGATTTTCTTAAGAGTTGGTAGCAATGACATTTGTTTCTGTTTTCAAATTGAATTCAATTAATTTTTTTCAATTTTTGTTTCCGTAACTTTTATTAACAGAAAAAAAACTTCCAAACTAAACCGAATCCGCTCTTGTTGCCGAGTGTTTAAAATCCGAAGAAGAGAAAAATAAATTCTATTCAAAATCAAATCAAATGAAAATAAACAATGCCCACGAATCTGGTTTAATAAAATAATAATAAACAATTAAAAAAGAAAAAAAATATTGAAAAGAAAACAGACAATAAAAATAGGGACTCCTTTTGAGATGAAAAATTGAAAAAAAGGCGTAGATTTTTTATAAAAGCGCGTCTCCAGTCGTGGTAGAATTTTTTGCTGTTTGTTGCTAGGAAAACATGTAGTCCTGGAATCGATTAGAGTTCAATGTACGTCCTTCGGCATCATTCATCATCCCTAAGGGGACGAATAGCTAGCGATTCCTTGAACTCTGCAAATAACAAAGAACGAAATCCCGCAGGAAGAGAATTTTCTGAAAGGGACGATCTGAGGTATCGTCAAGACGAGGATGGCTTCCCTTCAAAGGCGAAAGTTGACGACGATGGCGACGTACCGTTTATATTCACTGTGCCCCGCGCACACACTTCTAAAATACCGAAACTCCCTTGTGTGTGTAGGTAGGTAAGCATTTTTTGTTGAGCCCAGTAACACTGCCGGTGGTGGGGTGGCTGTGTACAGAATCGCTTTAATCGCAAATAAACACATTAACGCGCGGTCGTATACGCAAACATACACAAAATACCATATATACGCACTCCAAAGTGGTTGGGATTTGGGTTGGTAAAGGCGTAGACGTGCGTGCTTTTGTTAAGGAGGCATGAATAGAAAGAACAAGAGCCCGCAGAGTTACGGTTATTGTACTGTTACCGCCTTCTTCCTGCTCGTTCCTTGGCATTTCGGTTTGGCCTTTTGAAGGTTCATTCAACCCAAGCTAAGATGACGACGACAGAGCTTTACCCTCTATATGGAAGCAAACTTTGACAGGAACACCTCCTTGCTGCCTGATAAGCTCATCCTCTGACGGATCAGTGGCAAGCCTATGCGACTAGGGGAGGCAATTCGTGGCTGCCTCTTCAATCCACAATAAATAGAAAAATTCCCTATCGCTTGGTGAATGGTGATTACGGATTCTGGAAATAAAGTAAAATCGGTATAAGTGTTGGTTTGGGGGGAGGCGATGGGGTAAAAAAAAGATGAATATTAAAACAAGGATAAAACCAAACGAAAATATGTAAAATTCGACGAGTGGGCCGGATGTGGGGGTGGAGTTGTCTTGGATACTCGAATACAATTTTTCAAGATGAACATTTCTTTCTCAATAAATAAAAGCCTGCCCGTCTTAGTTGGTCTGTTTGTTCGGTGGTTTTTTCTTTCTTTTATTTCGCATTCGATGTTTCTCTCTTTTCTGACTCATTCAACGGAAATTGGAAAAAAGTAAATGAAGTGAGACACGGAAAATGTAAACAACTTAATTTTAAGATTATCGAAAGATGAAAGGTGAACAGACTAATTGGGGGGAAGGGAAACAAAGTCGAACGTAAGCGGGGTTAGGTACGTTGCGACTCCTTGTAAAGTTGGGTTAGGTTTTGTTTCTCATTCAAACAAGCACGCCAGAAAGAATTAAAATGATAGGAAAAATATAGAGAAAATAATATAAAGAAAAACCTCAAAAAAATTAAGAAAAAAATGCAAATGGAGACAAACAAAAAATTCATAAAAATTACAAAAATTTCACAAAAATGCAATATTGAAAAAAATTGTTAGAAAAAGAATTCACAAATTTGACCTGATTTACACAAAAAAAATTTTTGTTGAAAAAAAAACAGAAAAAAAATATATAAAAATGGCAGAGCAATTTCACGAAAATTTTTAGAAAAAGAATTCACAAATTGGCATGTATTGAGGGGGTGAGGTGGTTCTGGGTTGGTGGTTTAATTTTTTTATAGATGCACAAAAAAAAATTATTTAAAATTCACAAAAAAGGGAAAAAGAGTTGAAAAGAAACTGAGAAAAAGTAACAGAAAAATTTCACGAAAATTAAAGGAAAAAAATTCACAAAAAAATTAAGAGAAAAAATTAACGAAATCGTAAGGGAAAAATTAATTAAAATCGCAAAAAGAATGTTAGATGGGAGAGAGGGCTAGGGGGTTATGGTTTGTTAGTGGAAATTTACAAAATTAACACAAAAACAACTACAAGAAAAAAACAAAAAAAAAATTCACAAAAATTAAAGCCAAAAATATTTACAAAATTTAAAAAAAAAATTCATGAAAATTAAACAAAAAAAAATTCACAAAATTTGAAGCAAAATTTTACAAAATGTATTTTTTTTTTAGTAGAGGGGATTAAAAAAAAATTTAAAAAAAAACACAACAATTCATTTAAATCTAAGATAAAGAAAATTCACAATAATGAAAGCAAAAAAAAATTCACAAAAATTAAACAAAAAAGTTCACAAAATTTTAAGAAAATATTTACAAAAAGTATATGGTGGGGGACAAGAAAGAAGGATTTTTTTTTAAATACACAAATGTTCATTTAAATTCAAGATGAAAAAAATTCACAAAAATTATATCAAAAAAAAAATTCACAACATTTTAAGAAAAAATTCACAAAAAGAATTTTGGGATAGGAGGGAATTACAAGAAAAAAGGATTAAAAAAAATACACAACAAAATCCCCTCTTGGGGGGAGAGGGGATTACAAGAAAAAAATAATTTTTTTTTAAAAATACACAACAGTTCGTTTAAATCGAAGATAAAAAAAATTCACAAAAATGAAAGGAAAAATTCAGGAAAATTAAAGGGAAAATTTACAAAAAGGATTTTAGGGTGAAGAGGGATTACACAAAAAAGAATTATTTTTTAAAAATCTTCAACAGTTCATTTAAATGCAAGATGAAAAAAATTCACAAAAATGAAAGCAAAACAAAATTTACAAAATTTTCAGAAAAATTTCACAAAAGTTAAAGCAAAAAAAAAAGTCACAACATTTTAAGAAAAAATTCACAAAAAGAATTTTGGGGGGAGGAGGGGATTACAAGAAAAAAGGATTTAAAAAAATACAGAACAAAATCCTTTTAAATCCAACGTAAAAAAAATCACAAAAATTAAAACAAAAAAAAATTTACAAAATTTGAAGAAAAATTTCACAAAAAATATTTACAAAATTTTAAGAAATAATTGACAAAAAGAATATGGTGGGGAGTAGAGGGGATTACAAGAAAAATGGATCTCTTACAACAGTTCATTTAAATCCAAGATGATAAAAATTCACTAAAATGAAACGAAAAAATATTCACAAAATTTTAAGAAAAAATTCACAAAAGTGACCGAAAATTTAACAAAAATTAAAGGAAAAATTCACAAAACAACAAACACACAATAATGAAAGGTAAATTTTTAAAATATGGAAAGTAGTTAAAATCCTCCTAGTTTGTGATAAAAAAAAGGGTGCCAAAAAATGATACAGGAAAAAGAAGAGTAATGCGATCGAATGGAACGCAACGCAACAGAATACAACGCAGAGTGGCTAACAGCGGTGACGTTGAGTTTGTTTTTGTCATTTCACGGACGTGCGATCGCTGGGTCGTATTGTATTTTTGCGCGCTCACGTATTTATGTAAATTGGCAACAAAAAAAAACAAAAAAAAACACCGTAAATAATTGTCAAAAATGCCTTTTTGTCGTAGATATTAGGAAATTTTTTGAAAAAAGAGCGCATTAAACTGAGAGGGATTTTTTTCCTCCCCTTCAAACACGTGTCGTTTGTTGTCGTTTGTTGCGATTGCAGTTGTACTTGAATCTTTTGTTGCTGCTTCTTAAATTTAAGCGCAAAAAAATTACATAATATATATATAAAAATATATTATGTAAAATAAGGCAAAATATATGAAAATTTGCATCTTAAGAAATTGGAAAATTCTTTTTTATTTTCACTGCCGCGCGCGGTTGCAGTTACAATCAATGCGCGCTGCTGTTACTATTACCGTCACTGCATGCGTTCGTGCTTTGCTGCATTCGTCACTGCCGTTGCTTCTTCGTTGTTTTCGTTGTTATTCTTATTGCGTCGCGTATTTTTATTTTTATTTCTCTCCCTTTTTATGATAATTTTTCTTCTTTATTTCTCCTTTTTAATTTCTCTTAATTTTTTTTTTGGAGCCAATTTTCATTTTGTTTTTTTATTATTATAAATTTCATTTAAATGGAAATCTCACATCCCAAAAATGGTATTTATTTAAGCATAAAAGATGAAGAAAAAAAATAAAAGCCCAATAAAAGTAAGAAGATGAGAAAAAATCAAATTCTATTTTTTATATTGACCTCCGCCTACTCTTCTACGATGTTTTCTTTTTTTGCGCTCATTCATTTTGTTTTTATTTTCAAAATAATAAAAATAATGAAGAAAATCATAACCAAAAAGGAATTGAATGGGATTGAAAAAAAAACAAAATTTTATGCGGATTTTTTTAATATTCTGTGGTGTGCAGTTGTAATGGAAGAGACAGAGAGAGAGTGTTAGGGAGAGGGAGGATTGCAGCTAGAGTGGGTGGAGATTAATTGCGAATTAATAATTTTATGAATGCAAAATTGTGAACATCAAATCGAATGTGTGGGCTTTTGTTCTCTTGTTTATTTGCATACAAATGGGAGAATTCTTGCAGGTGTTTTCTCTCCCCCCGCCCCCTTATTTTTATCCCGTTCCGTTCTATTATTTATCATATTTTCCTTTGATGCACTTTATTTAATAATATGACTGAGCCACCACTCTTCTACTCTCTTCCCAATCCAACCAATACTGTTAATGGCACTAATTAACCGTTTGCCCACTCATTTACCATCTTTTCTATTTTGAATGAATTCATTTTCTTTTGTTTTTATTTCTTTTTTTTTGTTGATGATGGTCTTTTGCTATTCAGCGGCTGATTTGTCGTCTCACAATTGCTGGGCTACTCATTTTTTTTGTTCATTGTTCAATTCTTTTTGTTCATTTTGCAGTGCCTTTTGTCGTGTTAGGATTTTTTTATTATTTCTTTTTCTGCTGCTGGTTTTTTTTTAATTTTTTTTCTTCTGTATAATATTATTCGCTGTAGCAGGAAAGTACAGAGCCGCCACATTTAATTTCGTTTTGATTCTATTCACAATAAGGTTGGGTATCTATCTCTGCTGTGCGGCGGTCTTGTCGTGCGTCCAGAAGAGAGACCCACCGAATAGAATCGCATTCCTTTGTGATTATTGACAATAGCCAAAATAGATGCGACGACACATGTGCGGTAAAGTGGCATTGTTTGGACTCTCAAAGGCCGACAGTTTAATGACCGAATAAGTTGATGCAGGCGCTACTTTTCAAAATCCCCTCAAACTTTTCAATCCATTCACAAAGGTGTATTGGAAAAAATTCCTAGAAATAATTCACAGAAGGGCGGAAACATTAACACAATGAGGAGCAATAGAGCAGTGGCGGACATAAACAACAACAACAAAAATTATTAATAACAATCGCAAAAAGGGGAGCAGAAAATGGAATGAGCAACAAAAAAAAACAAGCGTAAAAAAAATACGGATTTATTTATGAATAAAATGACAGAAAAATCCAATAATATTAGTGTTTTTTTTGGTGAAGCAGGGCAGGGGTGGCGGAGGGGGGGGGGGGTGAGTATAGAAATTTAGTTGTCGAGGGTTTTTGGCGTCCCCAACTCTGCTGAACATATTTTTTTTTATTGTGCAGAGCAGATATTATTTTTTTGGCAGAGAGTGTTTTCCGTTTTTTAATTTGTTTTTTTTTCTTTTTTCTTTCAAATATTTTCAAATATTTTTTTTGTTTGTTGCCAAATGCACATTGGTGCCATTTTTTTTAGGAATAATTTTTTATGAAGGTTTTTATTTTAACAAAGTAAAATTTATTTGAATGGCATCTGAAAAGGGTTGTATTTTTTCGATTACGACCTATACTAACCAGTAGTGTTGATTGGCGGCTAGCAGACAGGTTTCTTGATAAGTAGAGCATGGGACGGAAAAAGATTAATGAATAGTTAGGTTGTTTTTTTTAGAAAAAATCAGTTTTGTTTGATAGTAAGTGAAAAAAAAATTTTCACAATTTACTTTGATAATAAAAACTTTTTAGATTTAAAAAAAAAATTCCAGACATTTTCATTAAAAAAAACTATGTGGTTTTTTGTATTTTTTTTTATTCATATAAAAAAGTAAAAATTATAAAAATTTAAAAAAAAATTTAAATGAACAAAAAAAAAATTTTTTTTAAAAAAAACACTTGCTAAAAATGTTGTTTTACTTTTTGTTAAAAAAATTTGAATAAAAAACTCTTGGTAAAATATTCCTTTTTAAAAAGTTTTCAAAACAAAACAGCTAATTTTAAAAAATGTTTATTTAAAAGAAGAGAAAATACTTAAAAATATTACATTTTTTTTTAAACTTTATAAAAAGGAAAATTTAAAAAATAAAATCCAAATTTAAATAAATTTTAAAACGTTTAATTTATTATTTTAAAATCGGCTTAAAATTACAAAATTTTCCAATAAAAAATATTAAAAATAAAATAAAATTATTAAAAAATTACTAATTAACTTTTGTAAATAAAAAAAATTGAATTAATTTAAAAACAATTCTTAAATGTCGAAAAATGTTAAAAGAAAAATGTCAAAAAATATTTTTAAAAGAATTTTTGACTAAAGAATATTTTTAATATTTTATAATTTTTAACTAAAGAAAATACCGGACAAAACACACCGAATGTGTTAAAATTCTTAAACTGTCTAAAAGGAAAATTACGGAAAATTATTTTTTAAAAAAACTGCAATAATTTTATAGCAGTTTTTTTATAAAAGCAAAAACACGAAAAATTCTAGCAAATTAACATAAAAAAAGTGAAAAATAAAAAAAATAAAAAATATTTGCTTCGAAAGAATCACAAAAGGAATTATTGCAGTTTCGTTTGATTTAAAAAAACATATAACGGAAACTGCTATAATTTTATGGCACTTATGATAAGTGTCAAAAGTGACACCAAATTTTGGCTCAGAGAAGAGTTGATGAGTTCTCACAATAGACTGATTGGCAGTCGTTAAATTTTAACGTTAATTTTATTAATAAAAAAATTGAATTCATTTAATAACAATTCTTAAATGTCGAAACAAATTTAAAAGAAAAATGTCAAAAAATATTTTTCAAAGAATTTTTTGGCTAAAGAAAAAAACCGAACAAAACACACCGAATATGTTAAATTTCTTAAACAGTCTAAAATGAAAATTACGAAAAATTATTTTTAAAAAAACTGCAATAATTTTATAGCAGTTTTTTTTATAAGAGAAAAAACGCAAGAAATTCTAGTAAATTAACATAAAAAGAACAAAACATATTCGCTTCGATAGAATCACAAAAGAAATTATTGCAGTTTCGTCTCTTTCATGAAAAAGAATTCATGGCGGCAACTGCTATAATTTTATTGCACTTTTGATAAATTTTTTTTTTCTTCAAAATATTTTAAAATATTTTTTTTTATGTTTGCTAGAAATGCGTTTTTTTCTAGTCAATTTATGGCGGCAATTGCCCGAAAATTTTGGCTCAGGGGAAGTTGATGAGTTCTCACGATAGGCTGGTACCAAATTTAACGTCAAATTCATACCTATTTGATGGCAGCACATGTACTTATGCACACACACCCGGTGTAAGCTGCGTCATTTGATATCACACGTGCTTGCTTGCAACCAACACACACCCAAATATATTGATGAGCTCGAATTACTTTTGCAACTTCAGCGTTTTGACTTTTTGCGTTCGTAATGCAATTTTTTTAATGCCTTCGTAATTTTAGAAGAAAAACGAATTTTTTTTCCATTTTAATTTTTTTTTGTTACGTCATAAAAATTTATTTCGCTCAACGAACTGGAACCGAGCCTGTGCGCTCACTCTTGGTCAGTTGCGTTAACATTTCCGAAACGTATTAAAAAAAAACTGATCTGAAAATAATTTTTCCAGTAAAAAAAAAAAAAAACAAGACGACGGGTTAGTACGGAGGGGGGCACCATGAAAATGGCAGAGGATCGGGGCTTGAAAATGTGACCAGCGCAGACGAATCGGGTCTGTGTTTTTTTAACAAAAAAAAAACTGAAAACGAACAGAAAAAAATGAAATGTTGCCGACAGTCGTCGTTGTTGTTGTTGCTGCTGCTGATGCTGCTGTCGCCGAAGTGTTGTAGCTTTTGCTGTTAACGACGGAACTGTCCACATCGAAGGGGGTTGTTATTGTCATTCTCGTTGACGCCTGTTGCCTTCAGTTAAAATATGCCTGCTGCTCCCTTTTTCTTCTTCTTCTTCGTCGTCTCCTTTTCATTTTTTTAGTTTTGTATTTTTTTTCTCTTCTTACTGCTCGATGCGATGCGCATTTAAACGTGTTGCATGATGAAAATAAAAACGACAAACAACAAACAACAAAAACGGAAGAGAAAAAAAACTAGCGACATGAACAGCCGCACCGCATCATCAGTGCAACGTCAGCAGTAAAGGCGACATTGATTTGCGCGGACGAGAACGGAACGGAATGGAAACGGCAGGAGACTCAGCGCAATCTGAAAATAACACGCGCACGGGGTCATTGGCCTACACGATTATTGTTATTAAATCAGGGATGCATTTCGGTTCAGTGTGCATAAAATTTCCTATCTCCCTTCCCTGTTCAACTGTTCCTTATCACTGTACTCACTCATTCCTTTCTTTGTTCATTGCCGTGTTCGGCGTTGTTTATTTTCTGATGCGTTGTTAATATTTGCACTCGTAACGAAAAGAGCGAAAGAGAATATTTTTCTTTTACGATGTTTTTGATTTTACAATCGGTTGCGAAATTATTTAAAAAAAAATTTATTTTAGAAAAAAATTGTTGGGATTTTCTCTTTTTTCGAAAATGATTCTTTTATTAAACCTTTTTTTTTTTAATTGAATTTATTTTTGCCTATAATTTGAAAACAGTGAGTCAGTCAGCCATATTGTTTCAAAATCGACTATCGATACAAATTGATGGCCATATTGGTTTTTTTTGTAATCGATTGCAACTCAAAACAAAAATGGCCGATTTTACTGGGTTTTTTAATTAATTTCTCTTTTTTTTTAACGGAAATTTCTATACTAAAAATGTTCTCCTATTTTTTAAAAACAAAAATCAAATTTAAATAAAAGAAAAAATATTTAATAAATATTAAACAAAATTCTATTATTTATTGCACTGAAAAATAAATAAAAAATACAAAATAATCCCACCAATCGTGTCAAGCACCCAGCAAAATAAAAAAATGATTGACAATAAAAATATCTCAATGAATTCCGTCTGATTCGGTAGCACCAACAAAAACTCCCCGCTTTCAATGAAATATTATTTAATGCGTTTTTTTTGGAATATAATCGATCAAGACGAGAGAATTTCAATAATGACAACGTGGAAAAATAGAAACGACCTCTTCGATGATACTTTGAGGAATGAAGAAAAATTCAAGACATTCGAAAAATAAAAAAATAAATAAAAACCATTTGGTCGATGGTCTGGCCTATAATATTTCGAGAGAGAGTACGTACGTAATAATGTCTGCGACGATAATGAATGAGAGGTCTTTGTAACTATAATACTCGGTTTGTGGTGTTTTTTGGTACAAATACAAGGATGGAGGGAAATAGGCATATGGAAGAAGTAGGAAAGCATCAGAAGAAGTGGATTTGATGATCAAGAAAGCGATCGTGGGAAGTGTAAAGAGAGTACAGAATAACAAATTTTTGGGCGCAAATATACTAAATAAAAAATTATTGGCATAATGGTGGGGAAAACTTGTTGATAAATAAAGAGGGGGAGGGGAGGTCAGATACACCAGCAGACCGCCGTCGATCGCAGCGACTCTGTTGGTTGCGATCGTGGGTTGGGAGGAGGGTGGCCGTTCGTCTTGTGATCGTGTGTTGAGTCTGTGCGTGTGGGAGCAAAGTATCCGGCACATTTCGTCTGTCTAGCCATAAAATTAAAATTCCCAAAATGCTCCGGATCGAGACAGTGTCTAGACTCGAGACGTCTACCAAACCGAACGACCGAAACCAGCCAACCAATCAGCCCAGCCAGCCAACCAGCCACCCAGGTTCGAACGCTACCAGCTCTTTATGATTACCAGCCGCATTGTACGTACTATTTTCGATCGTAATCTTTGATCTGCCATTTATTTTGTCTATTCCCTCCCCCCATTGTACCCCACACACCTCCTCACCAACCTTCCACTTTCAATTGTTTTTCCTTTCGTCATCGTTTTTTTTTTATTTCGAGTTTTTGTTCTTATATCTTTTTTGGCGCGTAGCTTCTTCTTGTTTGGTTTTTTTTTCTTGTGTTTTTCTTCCCTGAACTCATCAATTTTGTTTTAATTTTTTCCTTTTGCTACTTAAAATGGAAAATAGTACCAAAATAATAATAATAAAAAAAACCCGATTTTTTGTTATTAAAAAAAAGAAGAGAACAAGTGAAGGCGAAAAAGTCTCTAGACGAGAAAAAAATACACGTGACTGACTAGAAGATAAGCCGCCATTTTATTTATGCTCGTAGTACTTTTATTTGAGATTATTTAATTTTTTATTGTTTTATTTTAAATTCATTCAATATGTTCGATTTGGTTGTCTAGACTAGACACTGAATTGTTCACAAAACCAAGCCAAATGCTGTAGAGCAACACATTTTTTATAAATGTGGTAGAATAAAAAATAATCAAGCAATAATTGATGGCCTAACGTTGAGGGGAGCTAACTAATCATCATAGTTCTTACTTAAAAATAAGTAATCATCATAGTTCTTACTTAAAAAATAAGTAAGAACAAATCTGCGTACCAATAGTCAGTTAGTTAGTGAGTTAGTCAGTCAGTCTCCATTAAAGAGTGTCGGCCATTTTTTTAATTTTTAAGAACGCTCGTATTTTGGTTGAAAGATAAAAAAATGAATAAAACTATTTTTGACAAGAAGAAAAACAGGTCAATTTTTTAATAATACAATAAGAAAAAAAATATATTTTTTTTGGAGCTTTTTTTTTTGATCAACAAAGATCGCGCTGATCATGAGGCGGTTGTCTAAATTTTCATTTCTGGACGCCCAGCTAGCTCTTCTGTGCAACACATGCTGGAATGGGGATTTTTTGCTGGTTGCTCTTTTTTTTTATTTTCTTGGTCATACAAAATTATAAAAAAAAAATTAACATGTGACCAACGCAACGAATAGTCTAACTCACCCCAATCCACGCGCGATCATTTAAAGATCATCCGTCGATCGTCGTTGTTATTTTCACATTTTATAATTTTTTTTGACTTTTCCTTATTATTTTTATTTTCATCTTGTAGGGGGAGGAAGCGAGTGTCAGTCGAGTTTAATTTTTTATTGGGTTAATAAGGAGAAAAAAAATTAGTTCCCTTATATTTTGTGTGGTCGTATTCAGAGTAGGTTCTCTTTGTTTTGGGTGTTAATGTCAAAATTTCTTGTTCACAAAAAAAACAAAATAACAATAATAAACAAGAAGAAAAATGAAAGTGTCTTCCTTCATTAATCAAATCCCGTTTTATGTGCGCTTCAATTAATTTTCATGTAATCAAATTTTATTTACTTGCCGACAAAAGAAAGGGTCAGTGTGGTTATTTTAATGAAAGCTAACAGCTTTTGACATTAAACAAACATTTGAAAAAGGAAAAAAAACGAAGGAGGAAGAAAACGCAAAAGAAAAAATTGTGTGGATCATCAGAGGATCGGAGGATTATTGTGACCGTCGTCAGTAGCAGCGCTCGGTTTTGATGGTGTCATAAAAATTTGCACAAAAAAGGATCGATTTCCATAAAAGAAATCAATCGAAATGCAAAAAAAACCTCTTACCCTTTCTTTAAGCATAAAAAAATATTGAAAAAACGAATTTAAGTGTAACTGGTGGAGACAGTAGTGAACCCATTTTTTTGGGGCGTTTCAATTTTTTAATTTTTGCACAATTTGGGAAATTAATTAAAAAAGAAAGATTTTTTTTGTTGTTGAAAAACCCCATCAACATGTTGATAGGAACATTTTTGACAGATGAAAATGCTTATAAACATTTGATCGAGCATGTCCGAAACGTATAAAATGTTTATAAACATTGATAAAATTATTTATTTGTTTATAAGCATTTGGTTTTGTTGTTGTAAGGTATTTGAAAAAGAGCCAGAGGGTATCATTATGTAGCGCCACCACAATGAGGCCATTTGTGGCGAATTCATCTTGTATGTAGGCTGGCATTGATGGCTTACCATTTGATGGTCTACGAATGATTTCGAAAGTTGCAAAACCGTCGGTAAAAATATATTACACCGCGATCTTTTGCGGAGATTAATTGGAGTCTCAATTGCCGTCTTAATTGCTCACAGTCAAAGAGTAATTTCTACCTGTTAGATAGCAAATGTTTCTAACAGCTTTTCATATGAATGCTAACAGCTTTTGACATTAAATATAAAAGCTAACAGCTTTTGACATTAAACAAACATTTGAAAAAGGAAAAAAAACGAAGGAGGGAGAAAACGTAAAAGAAAAAATTGTGTGGATCATCAGAGGATCGGAGAATTATTGTGACCGTCGTCAGTAGCAGCGCTCGTTTTTGATGGTGTCATAAAAATTTGCACAAAAAAGGATCGATTTTCATAAAAGAAATCAATCGAAATGTAAAAAAAACCCCTCTTACCCTTTTTTTAAGCATACAAAAATAAAAAAATAAATTTAAGTGTAACTGGTGGAGACAGTAGTGAACCCCTTTTTTGAGGTGGTTTAAATTTTTTAATTTTTGCACAATTTGGGAAATCAATTAAAAAAGAAAGATTTTTTGTTGTTGAAAAACCCCATCAACATGTTGATAGGAACATTTTTGACAGATGAAAATGCTTATAAACATTTGATCGAGCATGTCCGAAACGTATAAAATGTTTATAAACATTGATAAAATTATTTATTTGTTTATAAACATTTGGTTTTGTTGTTGTAAGGTATTTGAGAGAAGAGCCACAGGGTATCATTATGTAGCGCCACCACAATGAGGCCATTTGTGGCGAATTCATCTTGCTGCATGTAGGCTGGCATTGATGGCTTACCATTTGATGGTCTACGAATGATTTCGACAGTTGCAAAACCGGCGGTAAAAATATATTCCGCTGTGATCTTTTGCGGAGATTAATTGAAGTCTCAATAGCCGTCCTAATTGCTCACGGTCCGCAATGCAAAGAGTAATTTCTACCTGGTAGATAGCAAATGTTTCTAAAGAAGATCTGATCGTAAAATTTAAATTTTTATATGAAATTTATTTAAATTGTTTTTTTTTTTTTTTTTAAAGAAAAATTCATAAATTTGCCATATTTTAATTAAATTCTTATTAAATTTTTTTTTTTTTGATTTTTGTATAAATTTAATTTTAATAAAATTATTTTAAGGAAAATAAAGTGAAAAAAATTGTAAACATATTTTTATAAAATGAAAAAGAAGAAGAAAAAAATATTCCCCCAAATGGCCTTATAGTCATGGCGCTATAAAATGTTCTCTAGCTCTTGGCTTAGAAAACTGAGACATACAAAGAAAAATAAATACATTCAGTTTCATAAGTTTTAAAGGATATCTGGTGAGGTCTCGATTGATCCTGTTCCAATCTGCAGTCGAGTTGTTTTGCGTTGTGGGTCTTAATCGGTAATGAACGAGCAACTAAACTGGTAAGGGAGGACTATTCTCAAAGAAGATGTTTTTCAGCAAAAGATCTCCAAATCCGCACTACTTAATAATCAACCTCGTCCTCTTCATGCCATTCCTGTGTGGCGTTCAACGCATCCATCTTCCTTTGAATTAATGTCTCTTATGACCCATAATTTCTGTTGGAATAGAATTTAATCCATAAAAAAATTTAATAGCGTCTAACAATTTTTTCCAAGCATTAATCGACTAGTTTCATAAAGGAAGCTAGCTGGCAACGCCAATGAACTCGAAACATCAAGTTACCAAATGGTCTTATCTTGGTGGCGTAGAGACCTTTCATAGAAACTGGACAACCCTCTAGAGATTTTATTATTGATTCATTTCTCCAGGCAAAACTGACAGTTGCAAATGTTTATAAACATTAGAGGTGTTTGCAAATGTTTATAAACATTTCGTTTTTGTGTCAATTCCAATAAAATCAAATAATTTTTTTTTTGATTCAATTTTAAATTTACTGCAATAAAAACTACTGATAAGCTGAACCTAAAACCGTCTTTCCCAATTACCATTGGTCAGAAGAAAAGTAGAAGAAGAAACAAATTGAACAAAAAAAAATTCAAATCGAAAAATAATTGAAGTCGTGCGTGACCCCCTCATTAGTGTTTCTTTTTTCTTTTTTTTTGGTAAGTACAACAAGTGCCCATAAACTGTCCATATTCGGTTCTCGTCTAAATACGGTCTGATCCAATCCCGGTAGTTATTTATTTATTCATGAACCACATTAGCTTAAATATTGACTATTCATTCGAATGGCAAACAAGCAAGCATAATTCAATTCTACGATGCGATAATCTCTGTTGTTATTATTATCATTAATAGGAATTATGTATGAGGTTACTTAGACCTCCGCGACATTATTGTACAAAAACAGCAGCAGTAGCAGCAGCACCAGCGACGACGAAAATAAAGTAAATTACAACAACAACAAGAAAAAAACTACGAACAATTTGGAACGAGCAAATAATAATAATTTTTAAAATAATTCCATTGATAAAGAAGGGTTGTTGGTGTTGGCATTGAGGAGTGTGTGTTGAGGTCTTTGTTTTTCTGTGCTATAAAATTAACAGGGTGAGTGTGTCCCAACTATAAAATTCTTTTCAGAGGCACTTTTGTAGTTAATTTTAAGTATTTGTTTTTTTCTTTATACTAAAAATTTTATACCGAAAACCTTCGTAAACGTGAAAAAATTGATCAAAAATTTTTTGTATTAAAAACTTTATACCAAAATCCCGCTTAAACATTGGATAATTGATGAAAAATTCTTTGCGCTAAAAATTTTATACCAAAAACCATCTGGCGCGTAAGAAATTCTTTGTACTTAAATATTTTATACGAAAATTTATACCAAAACTTTGTGGATAGTTTCACGTTAACAATTAAAAGAAGAATTTTTCAATTAAATTTTTATTAAAAGTTATACCAAAAAATTATTATTATTAAAGGAGTTATTTTTCTAAATTTATACCAAATAGTTTTCTTAATTTATACCAAAATTCACTACAAAAATGTTTGCTTTCAATTTATGGCCAACAATTTTTTTGGCTAGTTTATACAATTTTCAAAAATAATCTTAAACGTGAAAAGAAATTGATCAAAAATTCTTTGTCTTAAAAATTTTATACTAAAAATATTTATATCAAAAACCATCTGACGCTGTACTTAAAAATCCTCTGAAAAAAAATTTTACACTAAAACCCTCTTCAACGTGAAAAAAAATTGATCAAAAATTTTTTGCACTAAAAAATTTATACCAAAAACCATTTGATGCGTGGGAAATTCTTTGTACTAAAAATTGTATACCAAAAACCTTCTAAAACGTAGAAAATTATTAAAAATTCTTTGCACTAAAAATTTTATACCAAAAACCCTCTTCAACGTGAAAAAAAATTGATCAAAAATTCTTTGCACTAAAAATTTTATACCAAAAACAATCTGACGCATGGGAAATTGTTTGCACTAAAAATTTTATACCAAAAATCCTCTTAAACGTAGAAAATTATTAATAATTCTTTGCAGTAAAAATTTTACACGTGAAAAAAATTTTTTATACCAAAAGCCTTCTTATATGTCGAAAATTGACCAAAAATTATTTTTATTAAAAATTTTATACCGAAACACTCTTAAACGTGGAAAATTTTTGTACTATAAATTTTATACCAAAAACGCTCTTAAACGTGGAAAATTTATAAAAAATTCCATGCACTAAAAATTTTATACCAAAAACCGTCTGACGTGTAGGAAATTCTTTGTACTAAAAATTTTATACCAAAAACCATCTGATGCGTGGAAATTTTTTTTGTCGCCATTCTTGATTTAGTTGAGACCATGAATTAGCAAAAAAATACCAAAAGTAATCGTTATTTGTAAAAGCAAAAAAGATAAGACCATATTGACCAACTAGTGTTGCCAGTGCTTACCTATTTTTTTCCATTAAAAGAATATACAAAAAAATTACTATTCCGACTCATCCTGTCCCTGTTGAGGGAAGAATCAAAAATTTAAAAAACCAAATCTTTCGCGAAAAATGAAGTTTGCAAAAATATTTTAAATAACCCGAAAATCCGAAAATCGTTTCCAAGATCACCAGTACTAATTGGACTTTATTTTATCATTTTATCAATCAATTAGCCATCAAAGTTCAATATAGCAAAACAAAGAGAGAAAAAAAAGAAACGAAAAAAAAAACAAATTATAATAAAATGAAGATCAGCAAGAATAGTTTTCATGCTAAGCGTTTTAAGGTCAGTTTTAATCGCGCATTTCTTATCGAATCAAATTGTGAATGATTTGTCGTTATCGGTGTCTGACGTGATGTTATGGGGTAGTAAACGTTTGAAAAAGATGGCGACGCGATGTGGAAAAATCGCTGAACTCAACAAAAGTGCCCCAGCTTCAGAGTTACAGCGACAATAACAGCAATGCGCGCGACAATGAGCGTATAGCTCTCAACTGGCAACTGATAAAAGACGACAACATCGCAAACGCCTCTCTTTTGTTGAGAGCACAGAGCATCGGTCATTCGAAAACAGCGTCATTAAGTGAGAGCGTTGCGCTCATTCACTGCAAAAAATTCCGTTCGCCATTTTGATTTTTTGACGCCATGTTTTTGTGGATTGCCCTTAAGTTCATTAAAAATAACCCTTCACGAAAGGGGCGAGGGGGTACAAAATAACAACAAACAATTTTAATCAGAAGAGGATAAAAAACTTCAAATTTCGGAGCAAAAACGAAAATATTTACTAATCACATGCCTCTTATTTGCTTAGAACAAAATTCCATGACGACAAGAAATTGCTCGTGTGGACTTTTTTGTGTCTATTTTTTCTGTTGTTTCTTTTTATTTTATTTTATTTGGATTATTCCGAAATGTGGATACAATTGCGATGCTAAATCATAAAATTTTTAAACCGAGCCGTACTTGCAGAGAGAGACAAAAAAAATAATTTGTGATGAGTTTTGGGGGGTGCAGGGAGGGGAAAGGGATTGCAGAAATTATTATTGGGGATAAAAATGTCATTTTCATATCTCATCGAAATGGACAAATCCACTTGACCAGACCTAAATACCGAATTTGTGGGTGTGCAAAAATAAAGCAAGACAAAAAATCTTCGACTGTGTGTGTGTGTTCGCTGCTGCACAAAAAATATTATCAACAAAAAATAAAATTAAGTAAAAATAAACGCAAACAAAAAAAAAGCTAAGTTCAATGAATCTCCATGAACAATTTTTTATTTATTTTATTATCAAAAGTCCATTCAGTCCGTTTTGTGGTTTTCTCAACTTAAAATGGTATAAATTTTCAAAACTCATTTTTGATAGTGAATTTCAAATTTTTTTTCCTTTTTTTTCTTATTTTTTCTTACAATTGAATTAAACCAAAACAAAAACGTGTTTACAGGAGAAAAAAAATTAATTTTAATTTTTCTACTAAGATTTTTTATATGATAATTTATACCAAAACTTTTTAGATGGTTTCACGTTAAAAATTAAAAGAAAACTTTTATAATTAAATTTTTATTAAAAGTTATACCAAAGAATTATTATTGTTAAATGACTTTTGCTTTAAATTTATGTCCAACCATTTTTTTGGTAGTTTATACCATTTTCAAAAACTCTCTTAAACGTCGAAAATTGACCAGAAATTTTTTGGACTAAAAATTTTTTATACCAAAAACCATGTGACGCATGGGATAATTTTTGTACTAAAAATTGTATACTGAAAAGCCTCCGAAACGTGAAAAATAATTTCTTAAAATTCTTGGCACTAAAAATTTTATACGAAAAACCATCTGACGCGTAGGAAATTCTTTGCACTAAAAATTTTATACCAAAAACCCTTTTCAACGTGGAAAATTTATCAAAAATTCTTTGCACTAAAAATTCTATACCAAAAACCATCTAAAGCGTGTGAAATTGTTTGTACTAAAAACTTTATACCAAAAATCCTCTTAAAAGTGAAAAAAAAAATTGATCAAAAATTCTTTGCACTAAAAATTTTATACCAAAAACCATCTAAAGCGTGGGAAATTCTTTGTACTAAAAACTTTATAACAAAAATCCTCGTAAACGTAAAAAAAAATTGATCAAAAATTCTTTGCACTAAAAATTTTATACCAAAAGCCCTCTTAAATGTCAAAAATTGATCAAAAATTCTTTGTACAAAAAATTTTATACCAAAAACCATCTGACGCATGGGAAATTGTTTGCACTAAAAATTTTATACCAAAAATCCTCTTAAACGTGAAGAAAAAATTGATCAAAAATTCTTTGCACTAAAATTTTTATACCAAAAACAATCTGACGCATGGGAAATTGTTTGCACTAAAAATTTTATACCAAAAATCCTCTTAAACGTGAAGAAAAAATTGATCAAAAATTCTTTGTACTAAAAATTTTATACCAAAAACCATCTGACGCGTAGGAAATTCTTTGCACTAAAAATTTTATACCAAAAAACAATCTGACGCATAGGAAAAATCCTCTTAAACGTGAAGAAAAAATTGATCAAAAATTCTTTGCACTAAAATTTTTATACCCAAAACAATCTGACGCATGGGAAATTGTTTGCTTTAAAAATTTTATACCAAAAATCCTCTTAAACGCGAAGAAAAAAATGATCAAAAATTCTTTGCACTAAAATTTTTATACCCAAAACAATCTGACGCATGGGAAATTGTTTGCACTAAAAATTTTATACCAAAAATCCTCTTAAACGTGAAGAAAAAATTGATCAAAAATTCTTTGTACTAAAAGTTTTATACCAAAAACCATCTGACGCGTAGGAAATTCTTTGCACTAAAAATTTTATACTAGAAACCCTCTTCAACATGGAAAATTTATCAAAAATTCTTTGCACTAAAAATTCTTTACCAAAAACCATCTAAAGCGTGTGAAATTGGTTGTACTAAAAACTTTATACCAAAAAACAATCTGACGCATGGGAAAAATCCTCTTAAACGTGAAGAAAAAATTGTTAAAAAATTCTTTGTACAAAAAAATTTTATACCAGAATCTGTTGATAAAAAAAAATTACATTCAAAATAAAATTTATATTTTAAACAGAAAAATTTGTACTATTAAAAATTCTAAAATCTCAATATTTATACCAAAGTTTATACCATATTTACTATTTCGGTAGTATGCTCAGAATTTTATCAGAATTTTTCAATTCAAATTGTTTTTAAAAATTTTAACAAGTCCTATCGACATTTTATACCAAAATGCTTAGCGTTTGGTCTTAGCGACTTTCAAAACATGCAGAGTAGAATTTTTGAAGCCACGATTATTTTCCCAACAGTTTTGGTAAAATTTATATCACCTTCAAAATTTATAAAAAATAAATTTTATACCAAATTTTTTCTATTTAATTCTTTCCATAATTCCGGCTGGCATTTAATTTTTTTCGTTTTGAAATTTGTAATCACAATTTTTATATTACAAAATATTCATCATATTTTAGATCAGGTTTTTTTTATCAATATTCTTGTTTACAAAAAATGCTTTTGAATTGAAATTTTTTATCATAATTCTTATCACAATTTTTACCAAAAAACCAAAATTTTTATACCAAAAAAAAAAAAAATATTCTTTGTTTTCTGAATTTTTTTACCACAAATTTTATCAATTTTTCTTACACCAAACATTTAGTGATGCAAACGCACGCTTTTATTGAAATTTTATGGATCGGAAAAATAAAATTTTGATCAGAATTTATACCAGAAATGAACCAAAAAAAAAACGCTTTGATAGCTAAAAAATTAACGAATAGAAATAATGATCATCAGAATGGCAATAATAGCAATCATGTGAATAATAGTCAAAACGAAAAATGATTGAGAAATTTAGACCGCCTTCAGTTAATGTGGGCCTCATTCTTGTACATCGTACAAAGTCGAAACGTTTCAGTTCTGATCAGAATTTTAATGAAGACACCGCCGTTAATTACATGTTAACGTGGTATCCAATCCTAATTTCATATCTAATGGGTGTGCTGTAATTTGTAGACTTCTTGTTACAACACACAGTCTGTAATTGTCGACCATTAATTTTCCGTTTGCCATGTTCGGTTGGGGCTGTTCAGTTGAGAAATCATGTCTCGATTGGTAGTCGTACAGGTTTCGTTGGTGCAATTTTCAACGTTCTCATCGTCAAAAAATCGAAATGCTCTAAAAGAAAAGAACAAAAAAACCAACACTAATGAAGATCGTCGCTTTTGGAACGAACGATTCAGAAAAGACCAAACCAGAATTCATGCTAAAAATTGGTTCTGGTTTTACTGCCATGTCAAGAGTGCACTTAATCGTAGAGTTTACGAGTTGCCTAACTACCACAATTCGAAAAGTCCATCGAAATTGATAAGAAAAAACTCAAGTTTCCGTAATAAGAGAAAAAATGGTCTAAAAACGATCAAATCGCAAGCGGACGATCATCAGTTAGGACGATCAGAGTTAGGTGGAAACGTTTAGTTAAGAAGAAGAAAAGAAGAAGAAAAAGGAGATCCAGATGCAGAGTGCATTTTGTATGCTTTCGTTCCCCCATTCATGGTATGGCGTCGATAAGATCCGCTGCAGATTTATTGACGACTTGATCGCAAAAAGCGCTTCTTCACGAAACAGCCGTGAATGGTGCTGCGAGAAAATGAACGTACTCCACAGATCCGGTCCGGTATCTTATCGCGCACCTCCTCTTATGAACTGACAAATGCCAATGAACCGCCTCGTCCGATTTTGTTTCTTTGATTATTTTTTGTTCCGGTTTATTTCAGTCACGATTCTTTGGTGATAAACAACTTGTTTGCCCCGTGCACCTGTACACAACCAACGCCAATGATCTGTGCTATCTGCCTGCCAACCTATTTCACCTGTTCATCTATTGGACCATGTCTAAATTGGCCAACGGCCTTGCACTATTATCGTCGGCTGCTATTCCCCGTTTCCTGTTGCCAGATGTACTCGATCCCATCGTGAATTATAATATCGCAACGAGCCCATCCATTACGAAGATGAGTTGCGAGAGATTTTCGATTAGTTCTTTTTCTAATCAGAAATTTTTTCAATTCTTTTTTTTCTGCTTCTTTAGTCGAAATTCTTTTTTCCTTCTTTGATTGCAAAATCCTTCTTTTCTTCCTTTTAGATCAAAGTTCTTTTTTTTCTTCTTTACACAAAATTCTTCTTTTCTGATTCTTTACAAAAATTCTTCTCTTCAATCAAAATTCTTCTTTTCTTCTTCTTCAGTAAAAAATCGTCTTTTCTGCTTCTTCAGTCAAAATTCTTCTTTTCTGTTTCTTCAATCAAAATTCTTCTTTTCTTCTTCTTCAGTCAAAATTCTTCTTTTCCTCATCTTTTTTGTCAAAATTCTTCTTTTCAGCTTCTTTAGTTAAGATTTTTTTTCCTGCTTCAGTCAAAATTCTTCTTTTCTTCTTTTTTGATCAAAGTTCTTTTTTTTCTTCTTTACACAAAATTCTTCTTTTCTGATTCTTTACAAAAATTCTTCTTCTCTTCTTCAATCAAAATTCTTCTTTTCTTCTTCTTTAGTCAAAATACTTCTTTTCTGCTTCTTCAATCAAAATTCTTCTTTTTTGCTTCTTCAGTCAAAATTCTTCTTTTCTTTTTCTTCAGTAAAAAATCGTCCTTTCTGCTTCTTCAGTCAAAATTCTTCTTTTCTGTTTTTTCAATCAAAATTCTTCTTTTCTTCTTCTTCAGTCAAAATTCTTCTTTTCCTCATCTTTTTAGTCAAAATTCTTCTTTTCAGCTTCGTTAGTTAAGATTTTTTTTCCTGCTTCAGTCAAAATTCTTTTCTTCTTTGGTCAAAATTCTTTTTTTCTTTAGTCAATATTTTTTTTTCTTGTTTAGTAAAAATTCTTCTTTTCTGCTTCTTATTCAGTAAAAATTCTTCTATTTTTAACAAAATTCTTATTTTCTTCTTTAGTAAAAATTCTTCTTTTCTTCTTCCGCAGTAAAAATTCTTCTTTTCTGCTTCTTCAGTTAAATTTCTTATTTTCTGCTTCTTTATAAAAAAATCTTCTTTTCTTCTTCTTTCAACAAAATTTTTCTTTTCTTCTTCTTTAGTTAAAATTCTTCAATTCTTCTTCTTCTTTAGTTAAAATTCTTCATTTTTTCTTCTTCTTTAGTTAAAATTTTTCATTTTTTCTTTAGTCAAAATTCTTTTTTCTTCTTTAGTCAATATTTTTTTTTCTTGTTTAGTAAAAATTTTTCTTTTCTGCTTCTTATTCAGTAAAAATTCTTCTATTTTTAACAAAATTCTTATTTTCTTCTTTAGTCAAAATTCTTCTTTTCTTCTTCTTCAGTAAAAATTCTTCTTTTCTGCTTCTTCAGTTAAATTTCTTCTTTTCTGCTTCTTTATAAAAAATTCTTCTTTTCTTCTCCTTTCAACAAAATTTTTCTTTTCTTTTTCTTTAGTTAAAATTTTTCATTTTGTCTTCTTCTTTAGTCAAAATTCTTTTCTTCTTCTTTTCTCAAAATTTTATAAAAATTCTCTTCTTTGCTTTTTTAAGATTTTTTGATTATTTTATTTTTTTGCAGCAGATTAGATTTTTTAACTGAAAATGATAGCCTAACCTAAAATTATCATATAAAAATTGAAATAAACTTTAAAGGGTGGATTTATGGAACAGAGGAGAATTCAATAAAAATGGTTGATGGTCTTAACGGGCGCTGTTAGCCGCTGATTTTTGTAAAGATGGAATGAACAGACCACACAGGGAATGGCTGCCAATGTCGATCATCTCTCCCAGTTCGAAGCTGTACAATCGACGATTTAGTAGCCTCGTAATGGCTGGCGCAATAAAAATCATCGATTATTGCTTCCTGTTGCAATTTTTGTTTCGATCAACATTTTTTCCGCACAGACTACATCCATTCCGGTTTGCTTTTTTACAACAGTTGTAAAATTCTACTCAATAAGAATTTTCCCAGATCTAATCTAACCCAATCACTCGTCCATTATTATTTTGCTTAGTTTATTTTTCTTAAAATCGAACGATTGTGAATTTATATGAGCAACATTGTTGCCAACATGAAAAAAAGAAGAAAACAAAGCAAACATTTTCCCATCTTCCGTGTTTGATAATCTAAGCCCCACGATTATTATGATGGCAATGCTGATGTTGGATGCTGAACGGAACCACGAAAATAAATAATCTTATTTATTATATGAAAATTATGAGGCAACCTCCACACAACCCCCCACCCCCACATACGAGCCGAAATTTCTACTTTTATTTGTGATTATTTTGTATTTATTTAACTACTCCTCAACACTCGTCAATGGAATTTTCAATTTGAACCTTTTTGGCAACATCATAATTTTTTCTACAATTTATAAAACATCACAAAAAAAAGCAAATATTTTTCAGGTGTGCGGAACTATTTATTTTTCTATTTAAAAGAAAAAAAAAATTGTTTTCTGTTAATTTTCGTAGTTTGGAGGTTATGAGAGCAATTTGAGGTTATGTCATCAGGTTTGAGGCTATGTCGCCATTTTGAACGTGTATGCATGCCCAATGTGTGTCGAAATGTCAAAAAAAAATAATCTATCGACTGACCGGAGATCATCGCCATTAATGGAAACTGATACGAAGGCAAAAAAAAAATGCAACATTTTCAAAATGATTTATTCTCACTTATTAGGTCATTAAACGTTTTTTTTGCTACTGTTTTTTGGTGGGAAGGGGAGCGTGTTGAGGTATATTTTTGTTTGTTTATTTATTCAATATTCTTATCAGTATTTTTAGTTGGTTTTTGTTGTTGTTGTTCACACTTGCTTGGTGGTTGAGTTCGCTGGTTAGTTTCGATTGGGCTACTGTAACAGGAGAGGATAAAAAAACAAATTAAATTTTCATACGCACTTATTTACAAATCATAGTTAAGTTAGTGGGGAAGTTGGTGGAAGGGGGAGCAAGTGTATAAAACGAATGATCTTCGTTCTACTAATTATCGTCTCTCGGAAACTGTAATGCGTCGTTGTAGTTTGTGATGTCGGAAAATAGGTTGACGAGATAAGCGCACAAAAAACAATAAATAATAAAATGCGATGATTTTTGATCGTAATTGTTTTTTAAAAATTTCAAATGGAAAAAAAAATTACTAAAATTCATTTAGTGAGTAAAGGGGGGAAAGGTGAAATGCTTACTAACCTCTCTTAAAAAAGGGATTATTTTGAACTCCTCTTTTTAAGGGAAATTTTTATTATCCTCTCTTAAAAAAAAGAGATTATTTTGGATCTTGGGAATCGTGCCCAAGAAAATGAAGTGGGCTTAATTGGGACCATCGAGAATTGCCCAAAAAAAATTTATTTGTTTTAAATTCCCTCTTTTTTTTTGAGGAAGCTAATATTTTTTATGTAAAGTTTTTAAGTTTTTACTGATCTTTTTGACTTATAATATTTTTTTTCGCATTCAAACAAATTACAACAAACAAACTCAAATACGACACACAACAAAAAAACGAAAAGAAATTCAATTTTTATATTTGATGCGTTTTTCTCTTCTCTTTGCAGGCTGATATTATTAATGAACAAATGATTCCGACGGAATGCAAACGTGAACCGATCGACATTCCAACGAAAAAATCCAAATTGATCGATGAATCGTACTTGATCGAATACCAACGATACCAGCAAGCCATGTATTTGGCGCAGTATGCACAGCGTGAACAATTGTCAGCGTTCAGACCATGGGCGCCAAAGCCAATCATCCATTTGCCATATAGTACAGTTGCTGCGGCAGCATCAGCTGTGGCCGCAGCCGCCTCACTGCCATATTTAAGTCAAGAGCCGCCAATATTGCAAAATCCGGAACGTGTTGTTCGGCATACGGAAACTGAAAGGTTCGAGCGAACTTTCCAACCGAATGTGGCGCTGGCGCCACGCAAAAGCATTTTGTCGAAAGAACGTGAAAGGGAAAAGGAACGCGAACGGGAGAGGGAACGGGAACGAGAGCGGGAACGAGAACGTGAGAGAGACAGAGAGAGGGAACGTGAACAACAAGAGAGAGAACGCGAACGGGAAAGGGAAAGAGAACGCGAACGGCAACGAGAGAGGGACAGAGAGAGAGAACGACAGCGCGAAAAGGAGAGAGACCGGGAAAGGGAGCGCAAAAGTTCAACTGTCACGAGTCTAATTAACATTGGGGAGATTCGAATAAAACAAGAACGGCCAAATTCAGCGGATTTAATTGTGCAATCGTCGGAGGAGCTGCAACCGAAAGCGGCTGTTGCGTCACCACTGGACGAAGCGATTGTGTCGCTGGCGAGCAGCAGCAGTAGCAGCAGCAACAGCGGCAGCGGTGGTGGTGGCAGTCATCATCACCAGCAGCACACGCATTCCAATTCCCACCACCGGAGCCAAAGTCACCACGGTCTGCAGCAACACCACCACACATCACTGCATGACCATCCAGTTCAGCATCGAATCCACCATTCCCACCACCACACATCACACCACCACCACCATCATCATCACAGCAGCAACAGTTCTAGCAGCAGCAGCAGCAGCAGCAGCAGCAGTGGAAGCAGCACTGGAAGCGCCAGCAATGGTGGAAGCAACAACAGCAGTCATAGTCAGCTGCGACACGCACAGAACGAGTTGAACAATCAGTGCTCGACGTCATTGGCGAAAGCAGCGACACAGTCAACAGGTGCGGCGGAATGCAGCGGTGCAACGATACCAACGTCGGGAGTTGCACCAGCTCCCATCAGTCCCGAGGAATTTTCCGGCTCAAGCGAAATAACATCCTCGACATCGCCGGTCCCCAACACCATCAAGTCGGCGACAATTTCGCTTCGACAAATCCGGCATTTGCAGCACCAGCACCAGCACCAGAACGAGGCTGAGTCACACCCTCCCCACATGCATTCCCAGTCACATCAACTGCAGCAGGCGAGCATGATCGCGGTGACAGATGGCGTCGATGCCAGTTCGGATGCCGAGGACCATGGTGAACTCGCTGCCCACAGCAAAACCGTCGACGGTAACATGATTGTGTGCGTGCCTGGTCGTTTCCGCAACGAAATGGCTCGCTCGCCCACGCCAACACCGCCACCACCTGTCCTCCGCGAGCATTACGTGTCCACGGCCCGTAGCAGCAATCACGGCTTCTTAAGACACAGTCACGCCAGTTACGACAGTGCCAATAGCAAAGGCCGAGGAGCGGTGCAACAACAATCACCGCCTCAGTCATCGTACTCTCCGAGCGCAGTTGACCCGCCAACGTTTAAGGTGCGAATCGATGGTGCCAGCGGAAGTGTGGGCAGTGGAGTTCTCGTCAAAAACCTGACAAATGGTGTCGTCCCCGGTGGAAATTCCGAGTTCGAATTGTCCACAGACACGGACGACGACAGTTTGGCTGGCGAGCCGGACAGCAGCAATATGACCGCGCCATGGGATGTGGCTGTGGAGGCGTTAAAGGACTTGAGTCCTGACGACCGAGAGAAGGTGATGCATGTCATCAAACTACTGATCCAGGAGAACGCCCAGCTTAGACATTTCAGCGTCGACAATACGCGGCTGATCCAAGAATTGCGAAGTCGAGACGCACAGATTGTGGCATTGGAACGCGAATTGGAACTTTTCCATCGGAAGCTGAGTAATCGCTCACCGCATGCAACTTCATCTTCGGTTGGTGGGGGGATCGATACACAATCACTTTTTACTGCCGCGGTTGGTTGCAGCACGATATCGTCAGCTTCGTCGATTTGCCCGAAACCATCCTTAACGTGTGCGACTGCTGCTGGTGTCGCTCTCAGCGGCGGAAGTGTTATTGCCAAAGTTGAAAATTGCACATCCAACAATGGAGCCGACGGAAATCCACTTCATTCCAGTCCGTCGCTGATTGTCTATAAACACCAAAAGCCCGAATCTGAAAAGATCAAAGTTCCGCTGAAAAAGTCATCGAGACGAAGTCCCGAGGACACGGTGGTCGTGCTGAACCAAAACATGCACCGCGACGAGGTCATTACCGAAACAAAATCGGCCATTGAGGCGGCCGCAGCGTCGGGATGTGATGCTAACGCGATGGTAGCACGTTCCCCAATGTCGGTGGTGGCGTCTTCTCCGACGCCGTCAGCTACTGGTGTGGTGGCATCTTCGTCAACAACACTGCTAACACCCAGTGCTGCCCAACAGGTGTCGTTGCTC
Source organism: Atherix ibis (assembly GCA_958298945.1). NCBI lineage: Eukaryota > Metazoa > Arthropoda > Insecta > Diptera > Athericidae > Atherix > Atherix ibis. The sequence goes on from OY282609.1 coordinate 83,799,970, forward strand.
AACACTACCGCAACTACCAGCGAGTCGCCTACCTCAGCACCATCTGCGTCAGCTGCCGCTAACACCTCCACATCACCTACCACGGTTTCGACCACAACCGTTTCGACAGCAACGTCGTCAGATTCGCAAAAGAGCTTCGATCTCGAGGCCAGCACAACCACGAACCCGAACAACAATGCCTCTTCCGCCTGCACATCGTCATCGTCGGCGACGTCCTCCTCCTCCTCCTCCTCCGCATCTTCCGCCTCGTCGACCGGCACTACTCCCTCATCAACCAATAAAGCCCCAAGCGCAGGCAAGTCGCATCACCAAAACCAACAGCAACAGAAGAGCGCCGCCATCAAATGCGACTAAACCGGAACATCGGAAATATTCTCTTTGGTTTTTCGTCAATCTTCAAAATTGATTTTTGCGCGCAAACGTGTCACCAAACACGACGGCGCACGTCACCGGCCTTGTCCTGCACGTGTCGACAGTGAAAAAGGGAATTTTCCTTTTCAAAATTTCAACTCCAACGCCGAGAGATGCGCCACGACATACGTCACCGCACGCACGCTACAATGCGTCAAGTTGATGTGTTTACAAATGCAAGCGAAGCACTTGCCTTCCGTCGTCATTCATCGTGCAGGCTTTCGTGAACTTTGTTTTTTTTCCCTCTCGTTTTTGTTTTGGTCACTCCGTTGTCGTTGTCGCCGACTCTGACGACACCCACACTTGGAACGCTCCGGGGTCAACATTCGCTGTCAACATACGCATCCATCCACACACACACACACACACACACACACACAGCAGAGACGAACGTGATTTTTGGTGCGGCATTGAAATAATGTCCGTTAGTTAAGGCCGGTTTCGGTCGGTCGTATTTTAACAAAAGAGCAGAAAAAAAAAACAGAAAAAAGAAAACAAAAAGAATTGATGTGATTTCTCGAAGGTAAATTTTGTTTTTGTTTTTGTTTTTGTTTTAGAATTTCTTGTCCGTTGTTTTGTTGTCATTTAAATTTTGATAGAAGTTTTTTTTTTTAAGTGGGAGTGGCCCCCCCTCCCCTCTGGGGGTTGGGTGGTTTGGGTTTAAGAAAAGATAATCAACATTATCACTGCAATTTTGAATTTTCATCTTTTTTCCTAGCATTTGCCAAAAAAAAAATAACTAATTTGAAAACGAACGGAAATTTTCCAAAGCATAAATAGGGGAAAAGGGGGAGAAAAAGACTGTTCTTTCCAATCCGTCTGCACGTTCAGTTAATTCGGCTAATCTTTCTTTGGTCAATTACTAGTTCAGTTTTGTCGACGTCCTCGATCCTTTGTCGGTTTCGTATAAACACTTTGTTCGAGAATCTGCTTTTATATTTTGCGGATTTTTTTTTGTCAACGTCGTAAACACTGCAATCCGGGTTTTTGCATTTTTATACAAAATTTGTACCTGGAAGGGCAGTATTCGTACTGTTCCGGGGTAGCATATCTAAAGTTATTAGTTAGTTGCCCTTTTGGCGTGATCGAACCAATCTTTCAGTGCTTTGTGTTTAAAAATATCCAAAAAAAAAACAAAAACAATCAAAAAAATACAAAAAAGAGCAATAAATAAAAAAAAATTATTTAAAAAAAATTTGAAACAAGAGAAAATTAATGTGAAAATTCTAAAGAAAAAATTTGACAAAAAAATGCACTTTTCGGTTGACGTGTTTTTTTAAAAGTTTTAAAAAAAAAAATGGCCGGAGGCCATATTCTGTACTGCCACACGACAATTAGGACATTTGGCGATAACAGTTGACATGTTTGTTGCCGACTATTTATTAGTCAAAAAAAATTAAATTGACCCTGAAATGTCGAAAAAATCAATTAAACTCAACAAAAAAAAGAATTTTTAATTTGTAAACGTCAAAAATCGACGTGTGTTTGGTGGCGATTGTTCACTTAACAGTGCACCACTGCCACTTGGCAATCACATCAAATAAATTCGTGAAAGCCTATTCGTAACAGAGAGATAGATAGAAAGTGAGTGTGTGTGTAAAAGGGAGAGAGAGATAAAAGGATAATAAAAATTAATAGTTTTTTTAATAAATTACTTCATTTTGACGGTTTTGAATACAAAAAAAAATATGGAAAAAAACTTCTTTAATAAAATCGGAATAAAATTGGAATTTTTCCGACTACTGTATTTTAAATAATAAATTAATTAAAAAAAACCCGCCAAATTATTTATTTTCAACAAGAAAACTTGAAAGAAAAAATGGCGGATTTTCAAAAAATTTCCTAAAATGTAGACGCCATTTTCTCGTTTCTGTTGGCGCCATTTTTTTATATATTTTTTATTTTGTTGCTATAAATAATAAATAATTTTCTTATTAAATCAACACAATTTTTTTTAAAGTAATTTTTAACTTGAAATAAAATTTTTTTTTAGTTCTAAATTATTCGGTTTTTTTTAAATTAATTCAGTTTGACGGTTTTGAGTACAAAAAAAAATTAGGGAAAAAATTTTCTTTTAAATAAAAATGGAATAAAATTGGAATTTTTCGAACTACTCCAGTTTCATAAAAACGAAAAATTTCTTAAAAAGTAGACGACATTTTCTCTTTTTTATTGACGCCATTTTTTTAATTTATTTTTTTATTTTGTTGTTATGAATAATAAATAAATTTTCTTATTAAATCACCACAATTTCTTTTTTAAAAAGTAATTCTTATCTTGAAATAATTGTTTTATTTCGTTCTAAATTATTAGGTTTTTTTTTTTTAAATTAAGTCATTTTGACAGTTTGGAGTAGAAAAAAAAATTAGGGAAAAAATCGTCTTTTTAATAAATTGTTTTTAATAAAAACTGAATAAAATTGGAATTTTTCAAAACACTCTATTTTGAATAGTAAATTAATTATAAAAATTGAAAGAAAACACAAAATTATATATTTTCGACTAGATATTCGCAAAGAAAAAATGGCGAATATCTTAAAAAGTATCTTTTTTCATGCTATAAATAATAATTTTTCTAATTAAATCAGCATAATTTTAGAGCAATTTTTTTAAAAGTAATTCTTATCTTGAATAATAATTTTAGTAAATATGAAAATTTGCAATAAATTCTATTTTTTTTTTTTTTTGAATTTGTGTGAAACTGAGAAAAACTGATTTTTGTTGTTGTGTGTGATTAAATTTAAACAAGCAGAAAACGTTGGTAAACAAAAAAAAACAATTATTCGTCTTCCAAATTGACGGGGAAATTTTTAATAAAAAAAAATAAATAAAAAATCATTAAAATTGTCTGTGCAAAAAAAAAATAAAAAAAATTAATTCACAAACGCAAACGTTTTTTGTTGTGCCTCTAAAAATAAATTTAAAAAAAATCTTTTTTTTTTGTCGATAATTAAATTATTAAGTTTTAAAAAAAATTAAAAATTTTAAATTGAAAATTTTCGAAATAAAATTTTTTTTAACATAATTTTAAAAAAAAAAAATCTTACCTAAAAAATTGACCGACTAAAAATTACGAACACTGCCCTTAAATTTAATATGATAAATAATTATAAATAATTAAAAATAAAAAAGTAAATTAAGAAATATGCGCGTTCTTTTTTCTTTTCTTTTTTTGGTTTTGTAAAATCAAATTTTAATGTTAAAAACAAAAAAATAAAAAAATTTCTAAAAAGGCCAATAAAAATTTATAGCCATTCTCACATTTTGGCTTTGTATCGTTTTCGATTGTTATTTTGGTGCGACTATTTTTTCCTCTAATGTGTGCTTTGGAAACTGACTGTTCGGTATGCGATTCAGAAGAGAGAAAAATTTTGCTGTACTAGAACAACCACCATTTTTAAGTGTGCCAACACGTCCGCAGCAATCAAGTTTAGAGACAAAAAGGTTCGTTTTCCTTATGATTTATTTTGGTTGTTAATTTAAAACAAAATATTTTCTCTTATTTTTAATTAAAACTTGGATTTTGTGAGTTTTCTTATTTAATATTCTTTATTATTGTTTAAACAATAATAATAAATAATAGAGAATAAAATAAATAACAACAAAATTATGAAGGAAAATTCTTGGGGAAAAAAGATGAAAATATTGAAATTGGAAAAACTTATTTTTTGTGGTATTTTTTTCTTTTGGGGATAATTTTTTTTTTTTGTATTTGACAAGAAAAACAACAAATTTTCTTTACGGCAAAACAAAAACAAAATACAAAGAAAGCAAAACAAATTTTAAATTTATTATTTTAATTTGAAGAAGCAAAAAAAAACAAAATACATTTTTGGTGGTTTTTCTGTTTTAAAGAAAATTCCAACAAAAAAAAAAACTAAAAAGGCTTTCTTGTATTTATTAAAATAAAAAATACAAAAGAGAAAGAAACATTTTTATTGTAGATAATAAATAATAATTTAAAAAAAAAGGAAGAAAATTTTAAAAACAAAAACAAAATGGAGGAAGGAAAAATGTTTGTTTTTTTTTTGGAAAAATGTAAGAAATAACAAACAAGAATTAAAAAGATGAGAATAAAAATATAATATATGGTAAAATTAAAATTCAATATTGGTAGAAATTGCCAAAACTTTCTTAAAAACATTAAATTCAATTTGTTTGGGCTTCATTTTTGAATCATTTTTTTTAATGGGGGTGTATATACTCCTTAAATTTTATTGTAAATAAATTTCAGCTATTAATATAAAATACAATCTTTAATTAATTATAATTATTTTCGAAAAATATATAAAAAAAAAACTATTATTAAATTTTATTATAAGCAAAATAAATAAATATTATTATATATTGTATTAAGAATTATTCTAGAAAGAAAAATACTAATAATAATAATAATAATTAAAAATCAGATTGTATTTAAAAGTAAAGAAGAAAAAATTAATTATTATAATAAAAATAGATTAATTAATATACAATAAAATTAATAAGTGGGGAAATTTATTGACAAAAAAAAAAGAAAAAGAAAAAAGAAGAAAGAAACATCCCCGAAAAATAACTAGCATTAAATATACCTGAGAAAAAGAAACAAAATTGAATAAATTCAAAAAGGAATCAAAAAAATAATTGAATTAATTGATTAAAATAAGAATTTAAAGAAAATAAGAGTATTTACTTTTCCAACAAGAAAAAAACAAATCAAACATTAAATCACAAAATTAAAACGTAACTAATTAAAAAATCGGTTTTTTTCTCTTTTAATTTTTTTCTGTTTGTTGATAAATAAATGACAAAATCAAATTGAGGACTAAGAATCCCCAGTCAGTCTACTTTATAATTCTCATATTTAAAGTTATCAAAATATTTACTGGAAAGTAAAAATAAACTTCATTTTTTTTTGATATTTAACTGTCGATCTCTCAATAAACAAAAATAAAAGAAGTTTGACATTTTCAGCGTTAAATAAATCGACATTACCTTAAGAAAGGGAAGATTTTTGACATTTTGAAAAAAAATGTTGACGTTTAAATGTCAAAAAATCTACTAGGTCAAGAATTTTTTTTATGTTTAAATGTCAAAAATATTGGCCTAACCTCAACAAGCTAATAGGAAGTTATTTTCGTGTTTAATTGTCAAAAAGTCGCTTTAGCATCAACAATAAAATAAATTTTTTTTGAAGTTTAAATGTCAAAAAAATAGAAATAACCTCAACAGAACTGTCGAAAAAAAAAATTGCTCCAATCTCTACAAGAATTGACAGCTTCAAAAAAAAAATAATCACAGAAATGTCGAAAAAAAATTGGTTCAATCTCTACAAAATTTACAGCTTCAAAAAAAAAAAATCACTTTGACGTTTAAATGTCAAAAAAGTTGAACAAGAAATTGTTGCTCCAAAAAATATCTACTTTAAAGTTTAAATGTCAAAAAAAATCGGCTTAATCTAAACAAGAATTCGAAAATTAATTTCACGTGTTATGTCAAAAAATCACTTTAACATCCACAAAAAATGTTTCTTTGACGTTTAAATGTCAAACAAATCCACAGCCTCCAAAACATAATTATTTTAAAGTTGAAATGTCAAAAAAATTGGCTTAATTTCAACAAGAATTTGAAAATTAGTTTTACGTGTAAATGTCGAAAAATCGGCATAACCTAAAAAATATAATTACTTTGACTTTTAAATGTAAACTAAATTGACATAACCTTAACAAAAAAAAAACAATTATTTTGTTGATTAATTGTCAAAAAAATCACTTTAACATCAACAACAAAAAAACTTTCTTTGACGTTTAAATGTCAAAAATTGACAGCTTCAACCAAAAATAATCACTTTGACGTTTAAATGTCAAAAAAAATTGACATGAGCTCAACGAGAAATTGAAATTTATTTTGGCGTTTATCTTGTCAAAAATCAATATAATCTCAAAAAAATTACTTTGACACTTTAAGTTCAAAACATCTATATAACACCAAAAAAAAAGAATTTTTATTGTATAAATGTCAAAAATCGACAAGCTCAAAAAACAACCAGTTACTTTTGACGTTTAAAATTTTGAGGTTATGTCATCTGTTGAGGTTATGTCATATGTTGAGGTTATGTCATCTCACAAATACTCCGCTAAGGCGAAAAGTTTATCAAAAATTTTATCATCGAATACAAAAAAAACAATACCACAAAAAAAATGGCAATAATCAAAAATGGCTCTCTTATTTTCTTTCATTTTTCGTTTCTCTTTTTGAATTAAACATTTACAATTACACATAATTGAAATTTTATTTTTTGGGGTTTTTTCTATTCACCTTAATTTTCTTTAAAAAAAAATGATTAAAGAAAAATCAATCTTTTCTCATTTTTTTTTTTTAAAAGGGGCTGGGATAGGGAGCGAAGGGCTTTTATTTTATTTTATAATATAATTTTTTACCCGCCAAATATGATTTTGTTTTTATTAAAAATGATTTAAAAAAAAAAAAATTACCTTTTAAGAAATTGTATAAGAATATTATTAAAGAATAAATATTTTTATTATACAATAAAAACGAAAATTAAAAATTAAGAAAAAAATATTGTATAAAAAAAAAATATTCAAAACAGCTACGAAAAAAAAATATAAATTATATTATTAAATTTATTTATTAAATAATAATTAATATAGCATAAATCATAAATAATTAATCATGTTAAAATTAATATTACAAAATATATATTAATATATATATTAAAATGGTAGTTAAGTAAGAATGATGTTGGCGTTACGAGAGGGGCGGGGGGAGAGGAGCTACAAAATAAATAAAAATCAAATTAAATATGCTAAATAAAATATATGTAAAAAAAATAATAATAATAACGAATAGAAAATAAAACTTGTTTCAAATTTCAAATAACAATAATTATCTTTATTGATTGAGAAAAAAAATAATTAAATAACAAAAATTTAATTAAGAAAATTATGTACATTAAAATAAGCTAAAAATTAAAAATTAAAAAAAAAAACTAAAATAAACAATAAACAATGATGATATAATAATAATAATAATAATAATAATTCAAAATGAACGATTTACAATAATTCCGCTTTCTCTTGTAGAATTTTTTATCTTCATTTTCTTATTTTTTTTTTAATAACTCTTTTATTCCCATTTTAAAAATGGATTCTTTAATATTTGACTAGTTAATAAGTGAACCAAAATAAAAAACAAACAAAAAATTAAAAATGATTTCTCAAAACAGAAAAAAAAATTAAAATGACGCAAAAAAAAGAAAAACCAAATAATTTTCTTTTCATTCTTTTTTCTTTCTTTCCTTCTATTTGTTGTAAGTTTTTGGTCCTTTGCTTTAAATTCAAAAAAAAAAAAAAAAAAAAAATGTTTTGTGATCAAACCAAACAAAAAAAATATATTTTAAATATATTAATTAAGAAGAGCTTTTTCTTAAAAACTAAAACCAATTACAATAAATAAAAAAAAGATAAGAGAGAAATTATAATTGATAATAATAAAAAATAACAAGAAGAAGACAAAGAGAATAAACTGATCAGATTAGTTTTGAGATGACTTTGAAAAATTACGAAGAAAAAAGAAGAAGAAGAAGAAATAAAATGTCAAAACGGCATGGCCTTTTTGGCATTTGAACAAAAACAAAAAACATTCAATTTTATTTGAAAAGCAGATAAAAATTAAAAAGAAACAATTGTAAATAGCCGATTTCATAATTAATTATAATAAATAATTTATTTATCAATTACCGAAATGAGGGAAAATATTATTTTTCCAAATAGTTTTTAGATTTTTTGATGACACTTAAAAATTGTGCTGTGCTACAATAATTGCTGATAGATGGCGCAGCAATAGGTCTTGTTGTATATGATATATACATTGTACTTGGCATTAGATGGGAAAAATTTCTACTCACAAGTACTTGGCAGTAGATGCCCAATGAAACGCAAAATTTACTGACAGAAATAAAATATAACCTCAAAATAGTCAACAACAATACTAAATTTATTCACACATAAACAATACTGAGTAAACATAAACGATAAAAACAAAAATATGACAATACTTCAACATAACCAACGAACCCGCTAAGCCATCTATTTTCATTTTGGAAACTAAAATCCCCCAACTGTAAATTGTATGGCGTAACTGCTTATGCGATCTGCTCATTTGTATAAGCAAGAGTAGCTGCTATTTTTCGAAAAAGGGTCTTTATTTCTTTGCTAAAATTTCCCAGTTTTTTTATGACAAAAATGTAAATTTTCTTAGTTAGAAAAAAAAAGAATTGAACCAATAATAATTATTTTTGTTTGTTTTGTAAATAATTTAATTTTTTTAAAAAAAACCGTTCTATTGCAGAAAAAAGATTTAAAAATTTCATAATTTTTTACTATAAAAAAATTTTAAATTTTATATTAAATTTTACAAAAAATACAAATAATTTTACTTTATAAAGGGTGTTCCAAAATCACGCAAGAAGTAATTGTTTCTCGGTCTGTTGAAAACACATGTCGTCCACAACCATATCTTGCGATTTAGGCTTCAAAATTTTGATTATCATGTCGCGATATTAACTGTTATTGCCTGACCAGCTCTATTTTCGAAGAAGACGTTTTTCACGTTTAAAAGTCAAAAAAATCGGCATAACCTCAAAAAAATAATTACTTTGACGTTTAAATGTCAAAAAAATTGACATATTCTTAACAAAAAAGTAGAAAATTATTCCGATGATGCCGCTAGCCTAAAATCCACGTTGATTTTTAGTTTCTCAACGATCACTTCTGGACTTTTAGTTTCACGTTTAAATGTAAAAAAAAATCGGCATAGTCTCAAAAAAAAAACTTTCTTTGACGTTTAATATAAAAAAAATTGGCATAACCTCAAAAAAATAATTACTTTGACGTTTAATGTCAAAAAAAATTTACATAACCTTAACAAAAAAGTAGAAAATTATTCCGATGATGCCGCTAGCCTAAAATCCACGTTGATTTTTAGGTTCTTAACGATCACTTGTGAATTTTTAGTTTCACGTTTAAAAGTCAAAAAAATTGGCATAACCTCAAAAAAAAATTACTTTGACTTTTAAATGTCAAAAAAATGACATAACCTTAACAAAAAAGTAGAAAATTATTCCGATGATGCCTCCAGCCTAAAAATCCACGTTAAGGATGCATTTAGGTTCTCAATAAACCCCAAAGGCGACAATTTTCTCGATTAATCAAGCCACCGAAATGAAAATGAGCCACATTATTGAAGAATTTTTTTTCGGAGTTTGTTGTTCTATAGTTTCTGAGGGCTTCAGTTCTTGAGTCAATTGAACTTTCGTGAGAATACGCTGTAGAGAAATACAGAGCTTCTCGAAATGTCCAATTCATGACCAATACGGTGCCCAATTGATATTCCTGGACCCTCCGCTTCGATGTTTCGTGTTGAACGGCTACACCGTTTAAGATCACTAATTGATCCAGTCTCCATAAATTTTTTTAAATTAATCTCCACAGTTGATCAAGTTAAAAATCATTATTGTACGAAAATTGCAAGTTGTAACTGCCAAAATCCTGCCATTGATTTTAAAATATTGCCCAACAATGTAAAATGCATTGTTCTCTCATATAGAACGCTCCATTTTTTTTAATAGCCCTGAACAAGTCAACTGTCGTGCGCTGTCTTTTTTCTTCGTTGGCAACACTTTACCACAAAAATGGTGGCGCCGCTAAAATGAAATCTCGAATGATATTTTAAGACACCACCTCTCATATATTTAAAGTTAATAAAAATAAATTATTTTCAATTTTATTTAATTGATTTTTAACTAAACATAAAAGAAAAGAATTTTCTTAAAAAGAAAAGGGGAAAAAAATCAAACAAAAAAACAATTCTTCAATAAAAGTATTAGTAAAAAAAAATTTTTTGACATTTTTCGCAATTAAAAAAATTTATGTGCAAATTAAAAAAAAAAAAACAATTTAAAAAAAATTACCTTAAAAAAAATTTATAAAATTTTATGTGGAATTTTTCGGAACTATTTTAAAAATTACTTTGAAATTTTTGTTACAATAATTGCTGAAATAAAACAAACTCGAAAAATAATTTGTAATTAAAAATAAGGGGAAATTTTTTGTGATATTTTTTTTTGAAAATTTTTCTTAAAAAACTTTTTTTCCTAATTTTCTTTTAAGCGTTTTCTTCAAAAAATATTGGGGTTGGCAACTAAGTGATTGCGGTTTTTAAATAAGAAGAAAAATTCAAAATTTTTACTTAAAAATATAATTGTCCGTTTTTGTCGATTACCCTTTGCCATCTTTCAGGCAGTTGGTCATAATTCCGTGTTCGTAAAACTTATTACTTTTGCTACCAAAAAAAAACTGAATTAAATGTGATTTTACATAATCAGCGCTTTATTAAAAATTTTACCCATTTAAGGATTTCTGCATGGAACGAAATAAATGGTAATCTGAAGGAGGCGCTAGGTAGGTCAGGGCTATATGGTGGATGTAAGACAACACATCCCAACCTAATTCCAATAATTTTTGGTGAGTGACCAAAGATGTGTGCGGCTTTGCATTTCTTGAACTGCATTGCATTGCTCAGTTTGACGCGTTGTTGAACGTACACGGTGGAATTAATCGATTGGTTTCTTGGTAAAAGTTCAAAGTGCAGAATTCCTTTAGAATTCCACCAAACTGACAGCATAATCTTCTTTTGGTGCATCTCAGCTTTTGATGTCGTCTGAGGTGGTTCATCTCGCATCACCCACGATCGTTTCCGATCAACGTTTTTGTAAACTAACCACTTTTTGTCGCCAGTTATCATCAGTTGTTTCAGAAGCGAATCGCAGATGCTAATTCGTTACGTCAAATGAATTGTTTCAATCTCACGTGTTGTGCTATGACGATATGAATCGATAATGGCCTTGATATGGGCCCGGCCCGATCGTTGTGCAAATCACCAGAACGGAATTTTGCAAACTAATTTTGACCCTGCCTTTCTTTTAAGGCTTCATTCCTATAAAGGGCACATAACTTTTTGGGTATCTGCGATGCGTTTTTGCCTTTTCGGAAATAATACAATAAAATATGTCTAAAATAATGCACGCCTTGTCGTTCCATTTTTAAATTTGGATGAAAACAAAACTAAATAGCAAAACGGTACAATTTTTTTTTTTACTAAATTAAAGGCAGAAGTCCAAACAACAAGAAAACAATATATTGTAGGTTATGTGCTTTGAACACGTTGACATAACAAAAGAATGTGCTAATACCATCTATTGGGAAAAATCCCGACAATCACTTATTTGCCAACACAAATGTGTCCATGGAACTTTTACTCTTTGCCATAAATCGGAAAAAACAAACAACACCAGCCCCCCCCCCCACTACCCTCTCTTCAATACACTGTAGACACTGATCTTCGATACCAAGGAATGAATTCAGAAAATGGAAACCTCACAAACAAAACTTAGAAGGGGAAAAGGGCCCTTTTCTGAAACGTATATGGACTTACTGACTAGAATTCTGAGACTCTACTAAGCATTTTACATTTTTTTTTTACTGTTTTTCCTATAATTTTACTGTTTTTCCTATAAAATAATCTTCTAGGGGGGCGGTGATAAAGACCATGCATTCACAAAAGAGCACACTTTTTTTTGTGTTAAAAAAAAAATCTAAATTTTTACTGCACCATCTTTTTTTTTCTTATCAAATATTTTCCTTTTCTTTTACAATTTTTAGTTATCGTTAAAAAAAAACTACCAATTAATTAATAAAATTAAAAAATTCAACAGAAAACAATTATAAAAAAAAACTAAGGAAGCTATTCCTAAAAAATATAGTAGTTATAGTTAAAAAAAAAAAAAACAACAACCAACAAATCATAAATAAACCAAGTTTATTTATCTGCTCGTATGATGATGGATGATGATATTAAAACTAAAAACATTAAGGAAAATCTTATAATATTATTGTATATTTAAGAATAGAGGATAAAAAGTTTTCTTTATTTATGTAAGAATTCTTTTTTTCCCCCCCCCCAAGTCACAAAGTGGCACATGAGATATAATATTAAGATGAAAAAAATTATAAAAAAATCAATGATGCTGTTTTCCTTTCTGAAAGAAATAAAAATTTTCAACAAAAAAAATTCAACTAAAAACAAACAAACCTAAAAAAACTTATTTATTAAAATTATAATCATTAAGAATATTAAATTTTATCTTATATATAGTATATTATAATATAAATAAAATAAAATAAAAAAAAAAATATTTCGAAAATAAATAAAAAAAATTCATCAAAATTTTGATCTTACACACAACATAGTAAAAGCGTTACGATATTATTATTATTATTATTATTATTATTAAAAAAAAAAAAAAAACAAAATAAAAATACAAAATATTAAGTAATTAATAGGAAAAAAATAATAATTAATTATTATTATTTACGCGTACATATACATAGATCCAAACATGCATGCATATACACACCCATATATGCATATAAAAAAAATAAAAAAATGCAAAATAAAAACTTATGTTTAAAAAAAAAACAAAAACAAAAAATTGGTTTTTTTTTTTGAAAAAAAATTTCATCGTTTACACTATTTTCGGTCTACACTGTACGAGGTCTGTTCAAAAAGTATCGCGAATTTTGAATTTCGATTTTTTTTGTGACTTTATGTTGGTACTCATGTCACTCTCATTTATGCCGATAACTTCGGCCATTTTGAAGGTTCAGTTAATTTTTGACAGCTGCTTTGCTTGCACATATTTTGGCTCGTCTTCGATTTTTGCCCATTCCAAAAAAATTGATCAAAGAATCTGTTTCGGGAACAAGAAAAAGTCACAGGGGGCCAGATCTGAGGAATACGGTGGCCTGCGGCATTATTAGTGTGTTGTTTTTTTTTGACCAAAAATGGCAAAAGCAATTTTTGTTCTTCTACAAATCCATGCGTTTCTGACGGATTGATTCGCGCAACTTGCGCATAACTTGCAGGGTATTATAATATTCCTTATTGACCATTCTACCCTGTGTCAAGAACTCATGATGCACCACGCCCCTGCAATCGAAGAAAACTGTAAGCAAAACCTTCTCATTCGACCGAACTGAATCTTTGTTTTCCACGTCATAACCATAAACCCATGATTAGTCAACAGTTATGACCCTCTGGAGCAAATTTGGGTCTAACAGTTCAGCTCCTTAGCAATGTTAATGCGATGCTGTTTTTGGTCAAAATTGAGCAAAAATCGAAGACGAGCCAAAATACGTGCAAGCAAAGCAACTGTCAAAAATTAACTGAACATTCAAAATGGCGATACTTTTTGAACAGACCTCGTATGTGCAGTTTTTCTTACTTTCTCAGATCTTGTCTAGCTGCCTTTCTCTCACTCTCTCTCTCTCTCACTGTATCTGTCTGTCTGCATGAATGAGTCCGTGAATGACACGCAGGGTAGCCATAACCGGCTGAAAGACCAAGGTCGATTCCAGTTGTACTTTCGGGTCTTGGCAAACTCGCGTACCTGAGCTGGATTAGCGGTGGCTAGGAATTTACAAGATTCCTTACCGTAGCTCAATGAGCGGAGTACAAACCGATGTACTCTTAAAACATAAATTGGTACCCCGGGAATCTGGGGCCCCATAGTAGAACACACTATGCCCGATTGAGGTGAGGCGCCATTAGGCAGCAACGTAGTGGCTGTGGTTGATACCCATATCGCGGGTACGGTCTTCGGATCGCAGGTGGGAGGTAACTGGCGAATGTAGTAATGCGTTGCACTTATCTCGGGCACTGTCACTGCTAATGACAGTAGAGGTTTAGATAGTCATAGCCGCCCGCAGGTGGGGAGAGTCAGCTTGTAACTGACTACTGACTGTTAACTATCATTTATGGTAGTGCGCTGATTGAGCGTAATCCCAATCCCAATGGTCTTGGGCGACTGGTGCTATGTTGGCTTAGGATGAGGTGTGGCACCACTAAATATAAAGATTTAAATGTATCTGTCTGTCTATCTGTCAATCCATTTTCTGTCATACAAAACCCAAAAAAAAAAACTTAAAATTATTACATTAAAAAAATACAGTTTTTAAAGACAACGAAATTTTACAAAAAAGAAATTGGAAAAAAAAAATAACACAAAAATTTTAAAGCAAAAAAAAACCCCCCAAAAACAAAAAATTTATTATTAATTATTAGAGAAAGAATAAAAATTTTGCCGCCGACTGTTCTTTTGGTAACATTTTAAATTTTAATCACTTTCGGTGCTGTCACTTTGCATGGAATCAATCGTAAAATTAAAGAGAAGAGAGAAGAAAAATAGCAGAAACCTTAAGAAGGAGAAGTTAAAAGAGAAAGACAAAAAAAGGCTTTTAAACTTTCAAAATTTTACAGTCGAGCACAAAAAAATATATATTTTTTTTTTTAAATTTACTTTTAAAAAATAGTCCATTAATAAAAAGAAAAATTAAAGAGGAAAAAATATAACAAATGGAAAATTATAGAAACTTTGTTTTAGTAAAAAAAAAATAATAAAAATAGAAAAATGAACAAATGAACGTAAAAAAAAACACGTGAAAATAAATATGATGAACAAATTTACGCCAATTAGACCTTAAAAGGGAGTGTCATTCGGTTTGGCACATGTTCTGGGCATTAAATCCTCCTGGCACATGTCCTAAAGAACTTCTCTTCTAACTTTTTGGGCTTGTATCCTAGAGAGAGACCTGCTTTCTCATACGGACAACTGCCCAACTGAATATAAATAAAAAAAAAATTTATGAAAATAAATGAGAAAAAAAAATTTAAAAGATTTTATTCTCTTTAAATTATCAATTATTCTTTAAAAATGCAAAAAAAAATAATATAAAGGACGACATGTCCAAGGAGGAGGCAGGCAGTGGAGGCGGTAGTTGAAGAAAATTTCATATTTTCATGTATGCTGTTTTTTTCAATTTATTTTTCGTAAAATTTGCTATTTTTCTCAGAAAACATTATCAATTTTCCTGTTTTCTATTTAAGATAAAATATTGTTAAAAAAAAAAATGAAAAATAAAAAAATTCTCACAACAAAAAGAAGTGTATTTATACCAAAATAAAATAGAGATTTATTAGGAGATGGTGTGGGGAGGGGGTGGGGGGATTTGGTAATTGCTGAGTTGGTAGATGGGTAAGTGTGCCTACAAAAAATCAAATATTTATAAAATGAATCCTGAGAGCAAAAGCAACGAAATTATTTAGGACAATTTTCTGCTCGTCAGTTTCTTTTTTGTCCTCCATTTTTCTATATTCGTTCTTTTCCTATTTTATAAAATCCAACAAAAAAAACAATATTTTTTTTTTAAAAAATCATCATAATTAAAGGAGTGAATTTCTAAGGATTTCAATTAAGATTAAAAATGTTATGACAGCAATCTAGAGAAAGAAAGAGAGAGTGAGAAAAAAAAGGGAAGGAGGAGAGAGAAATATTTAATAAAAACGAAGAAAGAAGAGAAAGGTTAACTTTTGATGGCCTCGAATGTACCTCGTTAGGTCTCGAACCCCCTCGTTAGGAGTGCGAAAGGACGGACGACTTGTTGTCGGCATGACGATTTCTTAGAAATCATTTTCATTTTATTTAATTCCAATTTTAGAATAATTCCTTTTTTTTCTTTCCTCTAAAACTTTTCGTCGTCCATTTTTATTTTGATTGTTTTTTTTGCATTTGTTTGTGTGCGTGTGTCAAATGGTTTTCTTTTTTTTTTGAAAAGGAATTATTTAAATTTACTTTTTCAATAAGAAATAATTTGAAAAAAAAGACAAACTAAAAAAATTGTATGAACAACCAAAAAAAAAAAGGTATTTTGGACATCCCTAAAAATGGCTGTTCTTAAACGAGAAAAAAGAGAAAACTTTTTTTTTAATTTAAGAAAAGAACAGAAAATTAATTAAAAACTGAGGGAAAAGAAACAAAAAACTATGCTGACTGTTTTGGACAACCTTTATTTTAATAGAATTTTGAGTTTTTATTCTGTTACTGTCACTGTCACTGACAGTTTGTGAGAACGGAGAGAAGAAAAAATCAATTGTAAAATAGGGAAAAATTGAAAAATTTAAAGAAAATGGAAAAAGAAGAACACGTAAAAGCCGATAAAGAATAAATTGGTGTAAAACTTTCAATTATTAATAACAGTCACATACAAAAATATTTAAATTCACTTTTTATAAAAAAAAATTTTAAAATATTTTTTTAACAATTGTTTTTTTTTCGTTAAATTTAATTTGATTTGTTTTTACCTTCTAATTTCCATCTTATCAATTTTTGACATATCCTATATTGGGGGTTATCTTGCATCTCCTCTTCTGTCATTTACCAAAAATATTTCTCTTTTATTATTTGTATCGTTCCATCATCTACTTTCTCATCTCGTTTGTGCAAATTAGCAATAATCAAAAAGAGACAAAACTTTTTATGCATCTAATTTTTGGTGATCAATAATGAAAAACAATAACAACAACAACAAAAAATAGTTTTTAGCGTTAAAATTATTTAAAAAAACAAAAAAAAGAAATTCAAAAATTTATATTGATTTCTGGCACATGTCCTAAGGTGGACCGGACCACCTTTCATACAAAAAAGGTATTGGGAAAAATTTTCAATAAAATTCAAAACTCGATTTTCGTATTTGTAAATTAAATTATATGTAAAAGAAAATTACTTATAACAAAAAATAATATATTTAGAAAAAAAACAAAATATACTAGAAAAGTTCACAATAAGCAATCAAAAGCAAAATAGAAAAAAAGATACGCTCTAAAAAAAAAAAACCAAAATAATGGAAATTTTATTATTTTTCTTTATAAAATTAATAAATACCATATAAATATTGGTAAATAAATAGTTCACTTAAATAATAATAATAATAATAATACCAATGGTAATAAATAAATAAATAAATAAGAAAACAAAACAAACAAAAAATGGTGAAAATTTCAGGTTTGAAATTTAACAATAAGTAAAAATGATTATTACGAGTATGAGAAAATAAAAACACATTAAAGAGTACAAATTAGAAATAAATATTATTATTATTATCATAAAAAATAGCTCTTCTCATGTATTTATACATAATTATATAATAAATTAAATGGAAATATTTAAAAAAAAAATAATAAAACAAACAACAACTCATTTAATAAAAGGAAAAAAAAAATATTTTTTCAAAACGAGAAAGGAAAAAAGACAATTTATTTGTTTCGTTAAATAATTCTGAAATAATTGAACGATTGTGAATTTAACTCAACGACGGACAGGACTCTAGTCAAATCAAAGCGAGATAGAAACTAATAAATCCGATGTGAGAAAGAGTAACTGCCATAAATAAATAATGAGAGCGAATTTTAGCTATCAGAACGGTGCGAGAGCGAACGAGGCGGTGCACATGCTTGAGTGGGTTTGTTTGCATTGTGTTCGGAAGCCAACCCCAATCAACGACCAAACAGACCACAGCACTTTCGTTTTGGGGATAAAAGAACAATAATTTCAGGGCGGGACGTGTACTTTCATTTTGCGATTTTAAAAGGCTTTTTTTTTAATAAAATTTCTTGGTTTTTTTTTTAAATTTTATTTTTTGCGTAAAATTTTTTAGATTTTCTTTTTTCAACTAAAATTTTTGTTTTTTTTAAATAAAATTTTTAGGTTTTTTTTTTTAATTTTAATTTAAGTAAAAACTTTGGTGTTTTTTTTGGCTTAATTTTTTTAGTTTTTCTGTTTTAATAAAAAAATGTTGTAATTTTTTTTTTAATTGTCATGTTTTTGAGTAAAATTTTTGCAAATTTTTGCAACTAAAATTTTTGGTTTTTTTTTCTAAATAACATTTTTGGTTTTTTTTTAATTTGATTTTAAGTAAAAACATTTTTGGTTTTTCCTTTTTTAATGAAAATTTTTTGTAGTTTTTTTAGGTGAAATTTTTTTTAACTTAAAAAAAAAACCACAAAAATTTTTATCAAAAAAAGAAAAAACCAAAAAATTTTACTTAAAAAAACAAACGTTTTGACCTTGAAAAATAAAATTTAATAAAAACTCAGAAATTTTATTTGTTAAATTTTATTTTCAGTAAAAACTCTTGTGTTTTTTTGGTAAAACTTTTGGTTTTCCATTTTAATAAAAATATTTATGATTCTCTTTTAAGTGCAATTTTTTTAAGTAAAATTCTTTGGTTTTTTTTTTAAAATTTGATTTTAAGTAAAAAGTAGATTTTTTGTGAGAAAAATTTCTTGGTTTTTCGTTTTTAATAAAAAGTTTTGTGATTTTTTAAAGTAAAATTTTCGGAATTTTTTTTAAACAAAATTTTTAAGATTTTTTTAACAAAAATTTTATTAAAACAAAAAAAAAAACAAAAAAAATTTTTGTGAAAAAAAACTCAATATGTTTAGTTAAAAGAAATTCAAAAAATTTAATTTAAAAAAATTTCACCTAAAAAACCCACAAAAACTTTTATCAAAAAAAAAGAAAAACCGAAAATTTTATTTAAAAAAACAAATTTTTTCCTTAAAATAAAATGTTAATAGAAACTAAGAAATTTTACTTTTTTTTTGGGTAAAATTTTATGCTTTTTTGTTTTTTGATAAAAAGTTTTCTTATTTTTTTAAGCGCAATAAAAAAAAAATATTATTAAAAAAAAAAAATTTCCAAAAAATTTGCATTTAAAAAAAAACCAAAGTTTTTTCTTAAAAAATAAAATTTAATAAAAAGTAAGAAATTTTAGTTTTTTTTTGGGTAGAATTTTTCGGTTTTTCTGTTTTTTGTAAAAAATTTTCGTGGTTTTTTCAGGTGAAATTTTATTTTTATTAAAAAATTTGTTTTTTTTAAATAAAAAAAATTTATGAGTAAAAAACTTAATTTTATTAGTTATAAATTTTACCAAAATCTCAATCAGAAAAACTGTTTTTAATACAAAGGAAGTTAATAAAAACTACTAATTATAATTATTTATTGTTAATCAACTTTTAATATTTATTTTTATTATTTTAAGTTTTCTAAAAACCAATACTTAAGAAAAAAGAAATTAATTTCAATAGAAAAATTATAAATTGAAAAAAAATAAAACAAGACAAAATTAGTAAGTAAAAAATGATTTTATTAATAAGTTGATTAGAATTAATTTGGCAAGTAAAAAAAAAACGCCAAAATAAAAAAAAAGAGAAAAAATATTACGAAAGAAATTTCAAAAAAATAAAATAATAAAAAAATTAAAATTACCAAATTTCCAGAAGTGATAAAAGAAAAAATTAAAACAACAAAAAAGTTAGTCTATTTAATAATAATTCTTAGTTATTAAAATATTTATTTCATATGATCAAAATAGACCGGAAATGAATGTTGAAAAGAGGATGTAGGAGAAATGGGGAGAAATTAATAGAAAAGACAAAAAAAAAGAAACGAGAAGAAATAAAAAAAAACACAAAATGTTATTGTATATTAATAATAACGTTAAATTATAATAGTAATAATAATAATAATAACGGATACTAAATGAAATTTAAGCTTCAATAAAATAATTTAAAACGAAAACAATCAATTTTTTGGGTGATTTTTATTAATTTTACTTTCGTTACTTTCCTTCTTGTAAAAGTTTAACATACTTCCCCAAAAAAAAAGGCAAATGCTATCAAAAAAAACAGAAGAAAAAAAAGATATTCAAGAAAAGTCTTCTTACAGAAAAGGAAATTTCCAAAAAAAACTTATTAAAAAAATTCTTTATAGTAAATAACAACGACAAAAAATTAACGAAAATTTGCAAATTATTAAAATTTTGTCAGACACCATAAACTGTGTTCAGTTACGTTGGCTTACTAGATTCTCGGATAGATGTCACTATTGGTGAATAATGAATTTAATTTGAGAAAGTTTTCGAAAGAAGAACGGCGAAAAGCTTCCAACTTGAATGGTGCGATCTTTGGATATGGCAGAAAAGCTCCACTTTTGCAAGTTGCCAGTGCGAAAAAAGCTGAAACGATAAACTTTCGCTTGACTCGATAAAGCCAGTTCTCGCATTCACCGCTTGGTAATGAAATTGGCGCTCGAATGACGGCTTTCGCTTCGAAAAAAAAAACAATAACAAAAAAATTAAAAACACAAAAAAAAGCGGAAGAAAATTAGGAAAAAAGAAAATAAACAGAAACACGAAGAAATCCTATAGAGAGAGAAGAGTTAATTTTAAGTTTAGTTGTGTTCAAAGAAATAGAAAAAAAAATAGAAAAGAATGGAGCCCAGAAACTAACAGGAAACGATGGGAAAAAAAACAAAATCACCTGAAAAAGGAAAACGAATCGTCGTCCGTTACGTAAATGGAGGCGATGAGGAGTCGTGGAATTTTCATCGCGAATAAAAATTATTATTTAAATTTAGAAATGCAGAAGAAGAAAAAATGTTATAAGAAGCCGAAGGAGAAGAGGACAGAAGACAGTCTAAACAAAGTAGGAGGAAAGGCAAGAGAGCACGCACGATTGCAATAAGAATAAATAAAATTACTTTTTTTCAAAATTAGACGATGCTCCGGTGTTGTTTTTGATTATTCGCACTTTATTCCCTCTCTAACCAAAAGATAGAAATTGTTTTCTTTTTTTTTTGAAAAGGTTGCATTTTGTTTACCCAAAAAATAGTGGTTTTTCCTTGTCTTCTCTCATCCACAAAAAACTGGGACTTCCCATCACAAATAAGTTCACCCTTTCCGCTTATTTTCTGCTGATATTGACTTGATCCAAGAACCGTGTCGTTGGAAAAAAAACATTTTTGTTACTCTACTAGGAACAGAACTCATCATCTTTTGGGGAAAAGGCTCCAAGAGTAGAAAGGTAAAAAAAAACCTCCCAAATAGAAAAAAAAATTAAAAAAAAAAAAACCAGCATTTATTAATGCTATTAAAAAAAATTTACATTGAGTAAAAAAATTTTAATAAGAAAATTTAAAAAAAAACTAAATTTACAAACCCCCAATTTGAGCACCACCCCCCTTCTCCCCTTATATGACAAAGAAAATCCAACGAGAAAAAAGAAAAAAAATTTTATCCGAAAAAGTATCCGAAAACAAAATAAGTCGACGCCTAAAAGGTATGCAAAAAAAAAATCACAAACCAAAAATCCGAAAAATACAAAATTTGTCGCAAAACTGATTTTTCCACCAGGCGCTCAGTTTTTCAGAAAATAGGAGTCAAACCTTTTCCACTCTCTCTAAAAATAGTTTTTCACTATGAAAATGGCGGTTTTTTGGAATTATTTTTTTATGGTGTCGGTTTGCATAAATACTCGAAGCTTCTCCAATCCATATTATCCAGATGGGGAGGAGAATGTCCTTTCGGGATAAATTTTTGTTGGCGATTTTACGAAAAAATGTATAAAATTCGATGTTTTTTTTTTAATTTGTTTTTTTTTTTTGCATGAAAACGGTAATTTTAGTAGAATTTCTTTTTATGCTGACTTAGGCAAAGTTTCTCTGAATTATATTATTTTGATTGGAAGGAGAATTTCCTTTGAGGATAAAAATCTAGACGCGTTTTTGAGGAGAAATGCATAAAATTCGATGTTTTTTTTTAATTTGTTTTTTTTTTACATGAAAAGGTCAATTTTTCTTAAATTTTGTTTTATGCTGACGTTGCGTAGAAATAGACGAAGCTTCCTTTTAGAAAAAGGATATCCTTTTAGGAAAATTTTTTTGTGTTTAATTTTGAAGAAAAATGCATAAAATTCGCTGTTTTTTTTTCTTAAAATTTTCTTTTTTCCCATGAAAAGGACGATTTTTGGAAGATTATTTTTGTGGTGCCAATTTCTTGAATTATATTATCCTACTCGGAATGAGAGTATCCTGTTAGGATAAATTTCTGCAGTTGTTTTTAAGGAAAATTTGATAAAAATTCGTTAAATATTTTATAAAAATTGGTTTTTTCTACGAAAAGGACAATTTTTTGGAATTATTTTTGATGCTGACGTTGCGCATACTTAGACAAACCCTTTTTAATCCCTATTATCTTGTTTGGAAGGAGAATGTCTCGTCAGGATAAATTTCTGCAGTCGTTTTTGAGGAAAAATGCATAAAATTCACTTGTTTTTTTCTTAAAATTTTGTTTGTCATTCTGAAAATGGCAATTTTTTTTTAAATTTAATTTTAGGCTGTCGTTGCGCATACTTAGGCAAACCTTTTTCGATCCGTATTATCCTAATTGGAAGGAAAGTATCCTTTTAGGAAAATTTTGTGTGTGCAATTTTGAGGAAAAATGCATAAAATTTGCTGTTTTTTTTCTACGAAATGGAAGATTGATGCTGACGTTGCGCATACTTTGGCAAATCTTCTTCAATTAACTTTATCCTTGATCGCAACGGGAATATCCTGTCAGGATAAATTTCTGCAGTCGTTGTTGGGGAAAATTTGATAAAAATTCGTCAAATGTTATATAAAAATTTGTTGTTTTTTTTTCCATGAAAAGGACAATTTTTTTGGAATTTTTTTTTATGGTGACGTTGCGCGTGCTTACGTAAAGATGATCTAATCTATATTATCGTAATCGGAAGGACAATGTCCTTTAAGGATAAATTTCTGTAGGTTGTTTTTGAGGAAAAATGCTTAAAATTCGCCAGTTTTTTTACTTAAAATTTATTTTTTAGTCTGAAAATAATAATTTTTTTGGAATTTATTTATATGCTGTCATATCGCATGCTCAGGCAAAGCTTCTTTAATTTATATTATCCTGATCGAAGGAAGTATTTTCTTTAAGGATGAATTTATATAGGCATTTTTTCTAAAAAAAAAACGAATAAAATGTAATGTTCTATTGAAAAATATAGTTGAAAAATAGTGAAAAATAACATAAAATATTTGTTTACTCCTTGTTTAAATTTATTTGTAGTCCTGAAAAGGACATGTTCTGTAAACTTTTTTGATCCTGTTCTCTCAGAATGTCCTTGGCAAAAAAGATCTGGATCGGGGAGATATGTTGTGGGCAGGAGAAAATTCCATTGAATAGTTTTGAATTTTTCATCAGATTTAAGTTGCGAATTATTTTAAAAAAAAGGAGAAAAATAAGAACATCAAAATTAATAGAAGAAAAAGAGACAAAAGGAAGAGCAGCTGTGAGAACATAATCGATCGAAGAGGGCGTGTTAGTGCAGAGTGCAAATGAGAAGCAATGAGAGCAGTAACAACAACAGCTGAAGAGCATCACTGCTACTGTTGACATTGACCCAAAAATGAGCGCGTGCATGTGCTCTTTCTGGAAGTGCCATTGGTTATTATCTTAGATCAGTGATTCCCAAAGTGATATATATCGACCCCCAGGGGTCTATGACAACCTGCAAGGGATGTACATCAGCGAAAAAAAAAATTTGGGGTTCATGAAATGAAAATTGGGTCAACATACACTGATAGTACCTATTTACTTACATTATATTATCTTGTAATATAAAGACATATACCTTATATATAAAAGTACCTATGAAGTAAAAAATTTATTATATATGTTTTTAAAATTGTGTAAGTTGTAGGATGTAGGCATTCGCTTTGTGGTCGCAATACATTTTGAACTAGTATCATCTTGTTACAAGCATACGGCGCAGTAAAAATTCTTGTCAATTTTTGTCTCACAGCTTCGCGAACTTGCATTGACTTGTTCAATTCGTTACTCTATAAATACGAATGTGAGATAAATCCGTTTATTCGTTTCCTGAATCTTGAAAAGGAAAGTTCTAAGAAAATATTTAAAAAAATATAAACTGGTAGTTTAACACACAAACTATAGTGCCGGAGAAATATAAGTACATTATTTTTTATTAAATTTTAGTTTTGTACTCGTACTTAGCAAAGATAAATAAATTACGCCGATCATGACTTCAGTTATTATTAGTTTAATACTCAAATTATGCAAAATTACACGAGTACTGCTCAATAGTTTCTTTTTTAAAGTTTTAGCAATCGGTATTATAATTACAGTGCAATATACGTAATCCGAACTAATTGCTGCAAGGAGATGTTCGGATTGCCGAAAAGTTTGGATTACTGAAATGTTCGGATTTTCATGTAAAAAAAATACAAATTTTAAGAAAAAAAACATCGAATTTTATGCATTTTTTCGTAAAATCGCCAACAAAAATTTATCCCGAAAGGACATTCTCCTTCCGATCTGGATAATATGGATTGGAGAAGCTTTGCGTATTTATGCAAACCGACACCATAAAAAAATATTTCCAAAAAACCGCCATTTTCATAGTGAAAAACAAATTTTAAGAGAGAGTGAAAAAGGTTTGCTTTCTATTTTCTGAAAAACCGAGCGCCTGGTGTAAAAATCGGATTTTCAGTTTTGCGACAAATTTTGTATTTTTCGGATTTTTGGTTTGTAATTTTTTTTTGCATACCTTTTAGGGTTTATTTGTTTTGTGTTCGCATACTTTTTTTTTGGGGTAAAATTTTTTCTTCTTTCTTTTTTCTCTTTGCACTTAGTTTTTTTTAAATTTTCTTATTTTTGTTTTAATAAAATTTTTTTAATCAATGTAAATTTTTTTTAATAGCATTAATAAATGCTGTTTTTTTTTTTTTTTAAATTTTAGTTTTTTTCCTATTTGGGTGAAGGAGTACTTTTGGTTTGCACTTTACATACTACCGCTCAGGTAGGCTTTTTTTTACCTTTCTACTTTTGGAGCCTTTTCCCCAAAATATGATGAGTTCTGTTCCTAGTAAAGTAACAAAAATGTTTTTTTTCCAACGACACGATTCTTGGATCAAGTCAATATCAGCAGAAAATAAGCGGAAAAGAGGAACTTATTTGTGATGGGAAGTCCCAGTTTTTTGTGGATGAGAGAAGACAAAGAAAAACCACTATTTTTTGGGTAAACAAAATGCAACCTTTTCAAAAAAAGAAAACAATTTCTTTCTTTCGGTTAGAGAGGGAATAAAATGCGAATAATCAAAAACAACACCGGAACATCGTCTAATTTTGAAAAAAGTAATTTTATTTATTTTTATTGCAATCGTGCGTGCTCTCTCGCCTTTCCTCCTCCTTTGTTTAGACTGTCTTCTGTCCTCTTCTCCTTCGGCTTCTTATAACATTTTTTCTTCTTCTGCATTTCTAAATTTAAATAATAATTTTTACTCGCGATGAAAATTCCACGACTCCTCATCGCCTCCATTTACGTAACGGACGACGATTCGTTTTCCTTTTTCAGGTGATTTTGTTTTTTTTCCCATCGTTTCCTGTTAGTTTCTGGGCTCCATTCTTTTCTATTTTTTTTCTATTTCTTTGAACACAACTAAACTTAAAATTAACTCTTCTTTTTCTATAGTATTTCTTCGTGTTTCTGTTCATTTTGTTTTCCTTATTTTCCTCCGGTTCTTTTTTTTTGTCTGTGTTTTTACTTTTTTTCTAAATTTTTTTTATATTTTTTTTTATTTTTTATTTATTTCTTATTTCTTACTTAATTAAATATAAGAATTTTTTTTTTGCTTGGGGCTGTGATTTCTTTCACAGTTTTTTTTTTTAACTAATTTTTCTCTCCCGTTTTTTCTTTTTTTTTCAAATTTGCATGATTTGGGAAAGAGTTCTTCTTTTTTCTTATTTAAAAAAAAAATCAAAATTTGTTCTAATTTGTTTGCCCGATTTTCTCTTTTATTTTGTTTTTTTTTTCTTCTAATAAATTTTTATCTGCAAAAGTATTTGTTTTTAACTCAGTTTACTTTCGAACTGAGATCTTTTGTTTCATTTCAGATTTTTTTTTTTTACTATTAATAATAACGATAATAATAATAATAATAATATTAATAATAATAATTCTAATAGTATTAATAGTGGGAGTTCTTGATTTTCATTTAATTTCTCTTAATTTTGCAATTTATTTTGTATAAATTTCTTTTGTTAGAATTTTAAGAATTTCCCTTATTAGGATTTTTTGTTTTTAAATAAATTAATTAACTATGACAAAAAGAAGGAAATCATTATTTTGTTATTGCCTTAAAATAACGAGAAACCAAATAATTTCAGTTGTTATTATTATTTTTTTTCATCTTCTCTCGTCGGTTTGTTTTTATTTTTAATTTTATTATAAATTAGCTTTTTGTGTTGTTGTGATTTCTTATACAAATTAAAACAGACAAAAAATACTTTTATTCACGTTTGTTACTGTTTCTAACAACAAAATTAAGCAATCACCTTTTGACCACCCCGTTTTTTTTTTTATATAATTTTTAAATTGTTTTTCCTTTTTCAAATTTATTTTCTAATTTATTATTATTTAGTATTTATTATCTTCCCTTAAATTGTATAATAACAATAATTATAATAATAATAATAATAATAACGTCTATAATAACAATAAATAATTTATCGTATTTGTTGTTAATTTGAAAGATAAAGATCTTTTTTTTTTGTTCCGTTTTATAATTTCACTAAAATTCTGATTATTTTTATTATATATATTTTACTATAAAAAAATTCCAAACTTTTTTTCAATTTTCATCTTTTTTATTTTTATTTTTTTTTTTGCTACACTTTTTATTATTCTATTTGTTATCTTATTTTTTGTAAAGCATTAATTTTTCTTTAGTTTTTTATTTGTTGTATTTTTTTATTGTAATTTTTCTTATAATTTTTTTAAAAGTAAATAAAAATAAAAATTATTCTTAAAAAAAAAAAGGATACAATTTCTAATCTTTTTGATAACCTTTACTTTCTTATGGACAGTGAACAAAATTCCGACAGCATATCGCCGAATTAGATTTTCTTTTAACTTTGCAGTTTGTAAAGTCGAAGTACTGCCATACATTTTGGGCAACTTTTTTTTTTATGTGGCAGTATTTTTGATTAACAGTTGAAATTGAAATAGAAATAATATAAGTTTTTATTAAAGAATCAAATAAAAAATATAATTTATAATAAAATAATAAATTATTTTTGCACAATTTTTATTGGGTTAATTCGGAAGAAATTCATTAATTTTTAACCAGTTTCGATTGGAATTGTGTTCCTCGAAGCAAAAATGCAAAAAAAAGAGAACATTTTCTAGTTTCAGTCGGATTTGTGTTAGTACCGGTTCAGTAGAAATGGAATTTTTCTTTATTAAAAAAAAAAGCAATTTTTCTCATTTTTTCTCGAATTCTCTTAATTTTTGTTGTTCTTGTTTTTCTCAACTCAAAAACCAACTTCTCTCGTTCTCTCTTTTATCAAATATGAAATTCTTCTCACATTCCAATTTGCCTCAAAAATTCAACTTATCTCATTTCTTCTTTAATGAATAATGAAGAATGCAATCCTTTTCGTTCCGCCTTTATTGCCTAATGATCTCCGCTCATTGATTCTCTCAAAACTCATATGACTTGTGACATTCGATGCACTCTATTTCTCAGTAGCTCGCTCTTTTGCACCGTCACTTTTCTCTCTTTTGCTCATATATTTTCTCACATCAACCATTTCTGTTCTATTCTCCCACTTTTTGCTCTATTCTCCTTCCCTCTGTTATTCCTTCTCAACTTAGACTATTCGATTAAAAAATATCTGAATAGGCTCATACGTCAAATTTTCGCAATTTTCTCTCTGATTTATTGCAAAAAAGCGGCAAGAAACCGTACTGCTTGCATATTTTTGTGTGGATTTTTTTATGTAGACATGACCAACCACCCTTTGACATTTAGTTTTCATAATAGAAATTAAATGAACTTACTCCAAAAGAAATGCATAATTTTTTTTTCAAATTTTCCAATATTAAATGCAATTTAATTTTAGTTGTTTTTTTTAAAATGCAATTCTATTTTCGGTTTATTATTTATTGTTTAAAAATATCAATAAAAGGTCAAGCACCTCAAATTTTTTAGGATTTAAGGATAGTTTTAAAACACGTCCATTCTCCATGAAGGTGGTAGTAAGCCGAAATGCTTGCATACTTTTGTTATGCTTAATGTTGACATTTAGGATACAGAGTTGGCCTTATTAATTTAAAATGCATTTAACTGTTTCTTTGTTTTTTTTAACAGATTATAAAAGAATTTAAGAAAAGTTTTTTAATGTCTCTTTATACTCAATGCTAGAGATGTGTCAGAAATTATTGAATTTTGCTTCTCTTCCGGACGATCTGTTCTTAAAATACGAAAGAAAATATCGTCAGCACTTTAGGACTTTTACAGCTCCCCCCCCCCCTTCCCCTCTAATTTCAAATATGATAAGAAAATTAATAATCCGTTTTTAAGGGGGGGTTGTGGTGCAGTATTTGATGAGAGTCACGAACAAATTTTAATCTATCTGTTCGCAATGAACGCGTAGATGTCAACGATGATCCATTTGTCCAGGAAGCATTCTGAAACTTGATCTGAGGATGTTTCCATACAAAATTCATTTTGCTGAAGAATTATTTCTGACAGATGCAACACAACCAGCTGCACTATGCCAAAATTAGTCCAAGTTGGCCCACCCCCATGCTTTATAGCGATTGTGAAATTTTAATTGCGGTTTTAGAATAAATTTTTTAATAGTTTACGAACAAGTAAGTTTTTATTCTTCATGACAATAAATATGAAGTTTTCATTTACAGAATACCAAGTGTTTCGTGAAAGGTTATTTTTTGCAAGCGCCTATTCTAACGAATGTGTATTCTCGGAAAAATTTTGACAGCATTTTTTGTACATAGAGACCTGCCTAACAAGTTCTTCTACCCAATACAACCGAACAAACTAGATTGACAGAAATTTCTTTTTTTTTCTTTTTTTTATAGAACCTAAGCTAATTAACAAGCTGATTTATTAGTTTTTAAAAATATAAAAAAATCAGGTGTGATAGGATTTCTTCTTTACTCGTAAGCAATTGTGTTCAATTTGTTAAATCGAAATTGTGTTCTTCGGTTAAAATTTTGATGCATCATTTTTCTGTAAAATCCCGCAAAAATTGGGTAATTTTTTCTTCTCATTGATTAATTATCAAAATTTCCTATTTATTTTTATGCTAATTATTATTTAAAAAAAAAGGAACAACTACAAAAAAATTTCTTATAGTTCCAAAAAAAAACAATGCATCCAACGACACACTTTAAGAAAAATCTTTTCGAATTTCTTTTGGTACACACAAACACAAAATAAAACAAAAATTTAAAAAAAATCAAAGGAGTTTTTCATTGGTTTTTTCTTCTTCTTTCTTTTAAATTTATTTTTTATTCACTTTTCTATATAATAAATATATTGTGTTCTATTTCATTCTAGTTTTCATCATCATAGTTTTCCCTTTTTCCTCTCCTCTGATCCATTCCATTTTTTGTTTTTGTTTTATTTAGTTTTGTTTTGATTTATTTAGTTTTTATTTATTTTGTTGTTGATTTTTTTCGTCCCTTTTCTATTTGCCAAAAAATCTTTTTTTAAGCATTTTTTATTAGACTACTTTTTTTTCTTTAATATTTTTTTTTCTTATTTTTTTTGTTTTTTTTTTATTTTTTTTTATTGTTATTTATTACAATTTCGTCCTTTTACAAAAAAAAAATATAAAAAAATACCAATTTTCTAACCTATTAAAAAAATTCTGTTCCAAAAAATTTCCCTTTGGTTTTTCTTCTTTTTTTTAAATTATTTCAATTGGTTTTTTTTTTGTAATTAAAAAAAAAATATGTCCATTTAGAAATGCCTTCGTATTTTAGAAAATACAACCCGCCCCCCCCATCCCTCTCCTTTAAAACGATCAACAGTTTACCAGTTTTCCATTAATATTAAAAAAAGGAGAAATATTTAAAAACAAAATGGAGAATGAGAATTTTGAAAAAATTTACTTTTTTTTCCTATTATTTCCGTTCTGAATTTTTTTTTATTAATTATAGTAAAAAAAAAAAATACAAGATTTTTTTTAAAAAAATGAACTAAACCGCGAGATAAAAATAATTTAGTAAAATATTATGCCTTCTGTTTTTGTTGTGGAGGAATTTTCTTTCTCTTTCCTTTCTTCTGTAATTTTTTTTTCCTTTTATTTTTATTTTTCTTCTAAAAACTATGACATGTGCGCCTATATCCCCATCCATCCATCTGTCTCTCTCCACTTTCTCCATGCCAACACAACAAAACATTTTTTTTTTTGTATAATTTAAAATGAATTTTTTTCTTCTTCTAAAAATTGATTGTTTTCTTCTCTCTCTTCCTTATTTGTGTGTGTGTGTCTGCCTGCTTTTAATTAATGATAAATTGTTTTTTGTCTCTTTTGTTTCTCTATAAATTTTTTTCTTATTCATTCAATATACCATTACTATTATTATTATTATTATTATTATTATTATTATTATTTAATTAATTAATTTAATAATTTGTTTTGTTTTTGTTGTGTTTCTAGTTTTTGTTTATTTTTTATTCAATTTTAATTAATAAATTTATTAAAATTATTTATTTACTCATTATTCATTATTATTATTATTATTATTATTACTATAAGAATTGTTTCTTTATTAAAGTTATTTTTATTTTTATTTTTATTATTATTATTATTATTATTATAATTATAATAATAATTATTATTATTGTAGAATTTCTCTTATAGAAAGTAATCGGGTGTCCTTCGTGTAACATGTGGTTCCCCACGTCGTGGTGCTGGATCAAATTGTAGGCTAAAAAAAATATAAAAAGAAGAAAATTAGTTTTCAAAATTGTTTACAAAAAGAAAAAGTAGTTTTTTTTTAATTTTATTAATATTTAAAATTATGGAAAAAATTAAAAGAATTGCCCAATTAAAATGGAGGCGTCTAAAAAAATCAATTTGTCCGAAAAAGCAAAATTTGTTTCTCAAATCGTTTCAAATTTATTTATGACTCATCGTTTTAAGCTAATCAACAACAAAAATTAAAAATTGACAGCTAATCAAAAAATTCGATAATTTATCACCGTTCAAATTTTATAAGAAATCATTAAAAATAAAACCAAATATTTTTCTGATTAGAGAATTAATGTAAAAATTTAAAGAAATCAATTATTTTTTGGTGAGAAATACTTACAATGAAAATTTAAGTGAATCGTCTAATTCCATAAGGGCGGCTTGATTGCCACACCGATAACAGTAATTTGGCGCTGAAAATATTGTGACAACATTCCGATCATGACACCAATTGTAGCCTTCCATAACGAGTTGATGAGCACGGGAAACCAGCGTTAAACCGTTTGTATGATTAAATGTTTCTGATATATCCTAAGAAAAACGAAAGAAAATAAATATTAATAAATGTCCAAACGGAAAAGTTAGCAAATCAAGGCGCATACCCCCCCTCCCCACTCTCCTTTTTTTGATAAACAAAGTTAAATAGTTTGATCTAAAATTTCTATTACTACCAAAGAGTTTTCACACAATAATTTCCTAATTTAAGTTGAAATTTTCTTTTTTTTTTTAAAGTGACCTAAAATTGCCAATTACAAAAATATAAAGACCTAAATTTAACCTCAAATTTCCTATTCGAAATTTATGACCTAAAAAAAATTTTCATATTAAAAATGTGAGAACTAAAAATGTTCCTTCTACATCAGGACCTAAAAAATTTTCCATGTAAAGTTTCCCATTTAAAATTCGTGACCTAAATTCTACCCTAAAAATTGTTTTACTAGAAATTTCTGATTAAAAATTTTCCCATAAAAATTCTGTGTTTAATATTTCTTTTTAATTGCTGACAAAATTTCTAACCTAAAATTTTGTGTAAAAAAAGGGCTGACCTAAAGTTCCCTGATTAAATTCAAAAATATCCGTTAAAAAATTAATAATCTAAAAATTTCTGTCCTGAAATGCTCAATTATAAAATATCAAGACTTAAATCTAACTTAAAATTTCCTATTAGAAATTTGTGACCTAAAAAAGTGTTCATATTAAAATTGTGAGACCTAAAATTTTTTCTTCTAATTCCGGACCTAAAAAATTTTCTATGTAAAGTTTGCCATTTAAAATTTGTGACCTGAAATTTGTTGTACTGGAAATTTCTGATCAAAAATATTCTCCAAAAATTATATTTCGACCTTCCAAAAATGTCTGACCTAAAATGTTGACCTAAAATTTTTCGTAAAAAAAATGTCAGACCTAAAATTTTGTGTAAAAAAAATTTCGGCTTTCGAAAAATGTCTGACCTAAAATTTTGTGAAAAAAAAAATTTGACCTTCCAAAAATGTCTGACCTAAAATTTTGACCTTCCAAAAATCTCTGACCTAAAATTATGTGTAAAAAAAATTTCGACCTTCCAAAAATGTTTGACTTAAAATTTTGTGTACAAAAAAATGTTGCCATTTTAAAAATGTCTAACCTAAAATTTTATGTAAAAAAAATGTCGACCTTCCAAAAATGTCTGACGTAAAATTTTGTATACAAAAAAATATCGACCTTCCAACAAAAAAGTTTGACCTAAAATTTTGTGTATAAAAAATATCGACCTTCCAAAAATGTCTGACCTAAAATTTTGTGTACAAAAAAATGTTGACCCTCCAAAAATGTCTGACCTAAAACTTTGTGTAAAAAAAATTTCGACCTTCCAAAAATGTTTGACCTAAAATTTTGTGTAAAAAAAATGTCGACCTTCCAAAAATGTCTGACCTAAAATTTTATGTACAAAAAAATGTCGATTTTCCAAAAATGCCTGACGTAAAATTTTGTGGAAAAATAAATTTCGACCTTCCAAAAATGTCTGACCTAAAGTTCTGTACATAAAAAAATATCGACCTTTCAAAAATTTCTAACCTTAAAAATATTTTCTACTTAAAACTCTACAATTTAAACAAAAGAATTCTTTCATTGTAAAAAGGATTGGAGGAGGGTAAGTCCCTATTTTTAAGAGGGTAAAAATATATTCAAATAAAGTACGAAATTTTACCTGTCCAAATGTATAGCCAGCTCCACGTGGTGAAATGCCCCAGCCGCCCCTGTCATCTGGATCGGACCATAGCAGATCGCACATTGGTCCTTCGTGGGGTACTTCCTGTAATCTGTCTAATGCTCGAATATGTTCCAAACTATCAATTGATGGACTAAGACCGCCATGCAAGCAGAATATTTGACCGTCGACTAATGCTGTTAGTGGTAAAAAGTCGAATAAGTCCGTGAAGTATTTCCAAACCGATGCGTTTCCGTATTTCCTTAGGCATTCATCATAGAAACCATAAACTTGGGTGATCTGACGCGATTCATGATTGCCACGAAGAATTGTGATTCTTTCACGATAGCGAACCTTAAGCGCAACTAGCAGTGTAACTGTTTCAACTGAATAGTATCCACGATCAACATAGTCCCCCATAAATAGATAGTTAGTATCGGGCGATTTTCCGCCTATCCGAAACAATTCCATTAAATCGTGGAACTGACCGTGCACATCGCCGCACACTGTTACCGGACATTTTACCTCTTGTACGTTTGATTCGTTCGAAAGGATCTCTTTTGCCTAAAAATCAAAAAAAAAAAAAAAAAAATTTATAAAAACAATGTTAGTATGGAAAAAATTTAAAAAACCAAAAAATTCATTTAAAACTCTTACAAAAATATTCTATTTGCTAAAAAAAGGGAAATTATTAAGAAAAGCTAAATAAGAAAATTTGAGAAAATATTACACAAAATGTCTGCCAATTTTTTTTGCAAAGCTGATTCTTTCGAGGATAATTGGCTGTCAAATTAAACCTACTCTAGCCAATGAGAGGGAAGGGATTTTCACCCAATCCAAACTGCACGATTTTGCCCAATCAGCAATGAGTTGAGCGAGCAAACGAATTAAATTGCAGCGCACTT
Organism: Atherix ibis; assembly: GCA_958298945.1. NCBI lineage: Eukaryota > Metazoa > Arthropoda > Insecta > Diptera > Athericidae > Atherix > Atherix ibis. The sequence goes on from OY282609.1 coordinate 83,834,078, forward strand.
TCTCAGTTACTGACTGCTCAACACAGTGCAGTGCCCTGTATTTTTATTATTTTTTTATAGATTTTTTATCTCTTTCGAAAGTGTTGTTTCCCATAAACTGAAGGGAAAATAACTCATAATTTCGTTAAGTTAGGTTAGCGCAGCTCTTTTTTGTTTTTTTGTTTTTGTTTTTAAAATAATTTTACAGAAATTCTTCTAATTTAAATAAATAATATTAATTAAATATTAATTATTAAATCAATTAAAAAGAAGAAAAAGAAAAAAACCGTCAACAAAAAAAAAAAAACAAAAAAATATGTAAAAATTTTCCAAAAGTTAAAAAAGAATTTTTTTAAAAATATTTTTATTCTACTTTTATTAGAGATTTTGTTTGGCCCTCTATACCTCTATCCCCCCATCACCAACAAACATTGTCACTAATTATTGGGGAGAAAAAAACGTATGAAGTTCATTCACACTTGTTGTTTGGGGACTTAAATACCAGCCAGCACCAGACCAGATCGGACAAGCCAACAAAACTTATTCGATATCAATCAGCGTTTGTCCTGTCAAAGTTTCAAATAAATTAGGTGGAAATGGTGGGAGGTAGGGTGGCGCGCAAATGAAAATAGAAAAAAGAAAGTGCCAAAAAAAAAAATCGAAAACTTCTCTCGCGTCTATTTATAGTGGAGGAAACCATATGCGGCAGCGTCGACAATACCGACTACCAACCAACCAATCAACATCGATGTGAAAGGGGTAAGGGGAACAGGCGTGTGGATGATTGGCATACGGAAGTCTAAATAAGAAGAAAAAAAAATATTGTCCAACAGAGAGATGGAGGCGAAAAAAGAAAAGAAAAAATTACAAAATAAAAACAAAGTATTTGAAAATGAAAAAAAAAGATGAGGTGAAGTGATTGAAAATGAAAATTAAACAGGAAAAAGGAGGGGTGTGCGGGGGCGGAGGTCTATGAAAAGTTCCAAGTGAAATATGGGGGCAAGTTGCAATTGTACGGGCGAGAGAAATCATTATGGAGAATAGGGGGAGTGCTGTCAAACAGGTCAGTCGGCGAGAGATGGTATTGATGGAAACTAGAATCGGCACCGTTTCCCCCACAAAATCACATCGTACCGAGTGTGACAACAAACGGAAATGGGGAGCAGAAAATAAAATCGATCAGAAAATAGAAACAAATGCCTGACAGGGGCAGCTGGTCGATATCACAGTGAATTTATGTATGTCCCACACCGATGTGCAACGAAAAAAGGACACCATCTAAGAGGGGGGAGGGGGGTTGCTGTGAGCGTGAATAAGATATGAAAACAGGAAGTTGGAAATTTTTCAAAGCATTCAATAGAAAATCCAATCTGCTGTGCGAATATGACCCATTTTCAATCATCCACATTCACATTGGATGCACTCTTGCGCAATCACTAAATAAGATGTTGACGGTTAATCCCAATCTTAAAAGGGGGGGAATAGAAGCAAAGGGCATTTCAGAAAATTTAAACATTTTAAACTATGAAAAAAATTTACAAAAATTGAAAAAATTAACCGAAAATCATTCATATTAAAACAAAAAATTTTTTTTTAATTTAGAATTTTTTTAGTAAAAATATTTTTTTTAAATTTGAAAAATTTAATAATTTCAGACATGAAACTAGCCAACCCCAATAACTGGGAACTTTTAGACCAAATAAAGTTCACAGTTTTTCTGCCAATTCGCTTATTCCTTTCATTATTTAGCGACTCCCCTCCCCTCCCTCCCTCCACCCATTTTTTTTTGTTGAAAAATTAAAAATATAGTATTTGGAGCCCTTTTAAAATTTTTTAAAAAAAAGCTTCTCAACTGGAAGGCGGCCACGATAGAACTCGATAATCTTGAATGAGTCGTTGACTTTTTCGAGCACTGTTTGTAAGGTTTTTTTTATATAAATACTCAAAAGATGATGAAAGGCAAACACTTCAAAATGCTATTTTTAGTTTGGGTTTTTTCTTCATTTTTTTTCTACAATCTGGGGCAAAAAAATTTCTATAAAAAAAAATTCGAATTCCAGAAAAAAATGCTTGGTTTTTATTTTGATTTTCAGTTAGATGTAAAAATTTCTATAAAAAAATTTTTTTTTTACTGAAAATAAAAAAAAAATTTTTAACTAAAAAAAATATTTTGGTTTTCACTAAAAAATTTTGTTTTGTTGAATCTTTTTTTTTACTACAATCTGGATGCAAATAAATTTCTATAAAAGAAATCGATTTTCAGGAAAAAAAAAAAACTAGTTTTCCACAGTAAAATTTTTATTTTTTCATTTGTTGGTGGGCATGCCCAAAATATTATATTGGACAAATTAATTACTACCCCTTTACCCTCCCTTTCAACCCTTTGCCTAAAACAAACTCTCGCACACAATATACACAATAGAATAAAAAAGCAGAGTTCAGATTGAAAAGTTAAATATTTATTTCAATTGCTTTCAGAAAGAAAAAACAGAGAAAGTGAGAGAAAAAGAACAGATCCGACTATCATCAATCAGCACAGTGTTGTGGGTGAGAGGACAGAATCATGGGAATTTCGTTTTGTTCACCTATACACCTTCAATATCATAAACAATTAAAGAGAAAAGAAATTGCTTTTAAATAATTTCTATTAGAAAAAAAACCTTCAAAAAAAAAAAAAATAATAAGAAAACAATGGAGGAAAAAAAATCACAACAATTGAGAAATTTTAAAACAATAGAAAAGAAATATTTTTTGATATTAATAAAAAAAAAACCTTGCTTTTTACTGGAAAGTTAGTCATTCAGTCAGTTAATAATTAAACAAACAGTTCCCTCCCCTTTCTCGATTAGATTCGATTTAAGGAAATTTAATTCTTCACTCCCCGTTCCTTTATGACTGATTTAATACCAATAAAGCCCAAAGGAGAATCGTTACGTCTCTCTCAACTCGCTGAAGATAATCACTCACACTTGAAGGTAGACAAGAAACCGGAATGGCGAAAAGGGAACTGGCAAAACTTTATTACGATTGTCTTGTCTTGCTCGCACTCTTTCTCATTTTTTCTCAATTCTAAATTCATAATAATTAATTTCTAATCAATAATTTTACCTACTTTCCTCGTGAATTAATTCGATTAGCTTTCAGAATACGAATAACGTTACCCCAATGAACAGTAATAATCCGTGATTGATTTTTAATCGCAAAAAAATTATAATCAATAGAAAAAATTCAAAAAAAAAACAAGAAGAAAATTAAAACTCGACGACGGCGTTTGGCTGTTTGTGATAAAAACAAAAAGTCGATTTCGATGAACTTGACACTTTTGACCGCGACTGTTATGCGTCCGGCCTTCCTTACACTTGCAGCTCAGTGGATAGTGGGCGGCCTTCAACGAATATCGTAGACTGCAGTGTAGACACAATGACAATAAAGTGAAGGTGGCTTTTGCTGCAGCCTCGAACGAGAAATGAAAGTCGCGAGCGAGCGGAGAAGTACTCGTATTATTTGCTAAGGGAAACTTACGAAAAATACAATAAAAAATTGAGAGAGAAGCCCTAATGGGTCGTCGGCATTTTTCAGTTGCTCTAACATCAAAACACTTCCGAATCTGCTCGACCGGACTCGATTTTCCCGGAACTCGCCTGGCACCTGTCATTATTATCGACAACTGATTTCCGGTGTTCCGTTTTTATTTGGTCCGCACGTGGAAATGGTTTTACTTGCAGCTCATTTCAGTCTACCACAAAAATTCACTCAATTTTCTCTGCTTTTAATTATTTAATTACCGTTCTTTATTTCGAATTAATTTGCTTTTTTTAGGGAAAAGAGATTGTGGAGAATTTTTGTGAGCATTTTCACTGGAAAATTGGTAAAAATTTATTCTGAAAATCTTTTTTGTCGCAAATTTTTTGTTTAAAAAAATTAATTTTTTTGGAATTTTATTTACTAAACAGTCTGGTCTAAAAATTTGTTTATTCAAAACTTTTACTGGAAAATTTTGTTTGTTCACAATTTATGCTTGAAAATTTGTTCTTTTACAAGTAATTACTAAAAAAATATCAATTTTTGACTGGAAAAATGTTCAAATACTAACAATTTTTCCAAATATACTAAATTATGTTTTGTAAAATTTTTCTTCAAAAAGATTTCCACTGGGAAATATTTTACTGCAAATAGTTTTACTTGAAAGATTTTTGGTCCGGATTTTTTTTATTGGATAATTTTTTTTCGGAAAATAAGGACAAAAAGACAAAATTCTTCACTGGGAAATATTTTTCTATGGTTTGAGGAAAAAATATTTACTAATTTTTACTACAAAGATTTTTGGTGTGAATTTTAAAGAAAAAAAAAGATTTTGTAGTAAAGAAAAGGTAATTTTTAAAAATGTGTACACGAAAAAATATATTGGAGAAAAAATCTTTTAAGAACAATTTTTCATTATTTGAAATTTTTCATTGAGCAATTTTGACGGAACAATTTTTTGCTCAAAACTTTTTCTCCAAAAGTTTTTGTTAAAAATTTTTACTGAACGATTTTTTTACTTAGAAAATTTATATTAGAATTTATATTCATACATTTTTTTTCAAATTTATAATAAAAATATTGACTGGCGACAAAAATGAGAAACTTTTAACTGGAAAAGTTTTTGCTGAAAAAATGTTTACTAATTTTTACTAAAAATATTTTCGGTTCAAATATTTTTAAAAAAATGATAAATTTTCCTTGAAAATGAGTGCAAATAGATTTTTTTTTTTTAAATGTCTACACAAAAAAAATATTGAAAAATTCAATATTAAAATTTTTACAATTTTTGGAATTTTTCACTGAGCAGTTTTTGATTAGCAAATTTTTTGCTCAAAACTTTTACTCGAGAAGTTTTTGTTAAAAATATTTACTGAACAATTTTTCTGCTTGAAAAATTTATATTAGAGAACTTGTAGACCACAACACAAAAAAAATTACGATTCATACTTTTTGTTTCAAATTTTTAATAAAAATATTGACTGACAAAGAAAACAAGAAATTTTTAACAGCGAAATAGGTTTTCGCTGTTAAAAGAGAGAAATATTTAGAAGAAAAATTTGGCAACTACAGAATTTTAAACAAAAATAAATAATTCAAATGGCAAAAACATGTAAATTGTGTTGTGTAGTTGCTGTCAAAACGGTCTAATTATAATATTATTGACGTCAATTTGTTTATTACAACAGATTAGAAATTGTTATTTCGCAATTGTCCATTTTTGTTGTAATTGAAAATAATATTTTGCTCGGTCTATGTTAATTTGATTAGTCACCACAACAGCTAATTCAGAGTTGTTTATTCAAATTTTAGTTATTTTAAAAAGTTTTTGTACAATAAATTCGAAATAAATGATGATTTTTTTAAAGTATCACACTTAAAAATTAAATGAGATTCATTTTAGGACAGAATTTCTTAAATGCATTTTTAGATGGAATTTTTTTTTGTTGAATTCTCACAAAGAAAATTGTACATTTTCAATTTTTTTTTTTTTTTTAAGCCAAATCCCTTTTTTTTATTTCCTTTTATCTTGCATATAAAAAAATACAGGAAAAAGAGGCGTAAAATGCACATCAAAACCGATTTCTCTTTAATATCTAAAAGAGGTGTGGATACGGTGATGTGAGAAGCATGGTTTATAGTAAAAATTTACAAATTTTTACTATAAACCACATTTCTTACATCACCAATTTCTAATAAATAAAAAAAAACTATTAAATTCATGCAAGGACTCTCTCTGGCCCATATTTAAACTGAACTATTTTGATAAAAATAGATTTAGCTATTAATAAAGGAGAGAGCGAGCGCGAGATAGGGGTAGGCATAATATTTATAGCAACAATTCAAAATAAATTGAAATAAAAAAAAGAAATCGACCAAATTTGAAGAAAAGCAAATCTGCTATAAAAATGGAAGAGAATTTGTATGTGTGAGTGTGTGTATGTATGGTTGATAATCGAAGGAGTTTTATTCGCAAAAGAATCTACATAAAAACCAACCGCCCCCAAAAACACTCGCTGCTCTAACCTTAAATCTACTCAATTGCTATTCCCATTTGTCTTATCCCATTAATTGTAATTTTTACACCGGGGCAGGGGGTGTGTGGGGGGGGGGGGTGTGTGTGTGTGGAGGGTAGGTTGATTTTTATTTATTTTCCCCATTTTTTTTTTGCAAAATTATTTTTGCCTATGACCGAATGTTTTGAAATGGCAAGGAAATTTATTTACACTTTAAAATATTTGCTAAAACAACATTTTTTTTTGTTGTTGCATAATATCAACGAAAAAAAAAGAAACTAAAAATTATGATAACAAACATAAAGTGAAAATTTAAAAAAAAAAAAAAAAGGAGGAAAATGAAAATAAAAATAAAAATACAACTACAAACACGTGCTCATGCCAAGGATTTAATTCTTTTTAGTTTGTCTTCTCTTTGCATTTATAATATTATTAATATTTTTTTTATCATTAATATTATTAACTATAAAATAAACTATAATATTTTAATTATTTTTTTTGTTGTTGGTAAATTCAAAATAAATTGAGAAATGGTCAAAAATGACACGTTTTTTCTTTCTTATGTAAACAAAACGGTAGGAGTAGGAGTGGGCGTGATTATATGATTAGCCAGAAATGATGAGCAACAATTAGACTAGCAAGAAGACTCTCCTCGCCGAATGGCAGATAGAACGAGAAGAGAACATGTGGATTGGTGTGTGCAAGAAACTGTGCGGTCAGCATTGATGGCGGCTACTCATGAACAGAACGCGATTGGAACAAAAAATACACCAGCGACCGACTGGTTCTCTAACTATTTCGATGGTATTTACTCAAAATCAACATAGAAGAGTAATAGAAGAGGAAAAAGAGAAAGAGTTAACAGTCCTGGGAATAACGACTGTTAGAAAGTAAAGAAAAGAAAAATAGTAACAAGCGCTTGTGCCTGATATGGGTAGTAACACAATTCCGACTGGAACTGAAAACTAAACTGTAAATACTGTCAAAAATTTATGAATTTCAGTCCGAATTAACCGATTATGCTTTATTGATAATGTTTTTATTCGATTCTTTTTTAATAAAACTTCAACTGCACAATTAAAACAAGATCTAATTGGACGATAAAAAAGTCAGAGTCTATGCAGTTCATTCCCATAAGACTGTGAAGATTTTAAAATTTTGACAGCGCCGACTGGATGGAGTTTTCATCAGTTTCAGTCGGAATTTTGTATCCCTTCCCATTACCTTTGGTACTATTTAAAAGCACTTATCCGTTTCCTTTAGAATTTTTTTTTTAATTATGTGGAAGAAAAAAACACTAGTTTTACTTTTAATCATCAAAAAATAGATAAAAACCAAATAAAAATATTTATTTTTTACGCAAAGAAAATTCAATTAAATTTTGTTGGTTGGTATTTGCGAATATATTTATTATGATAACAAATCGACACATACCTTCTTCTCTTTCCTTCTCAATGCGCATTTCCCATCTTCCTCTAACTAACGGAGTATTTTCCTACACCCACCACACTTATTTTTTTGTTGTTGTTTTTCATTAATTTTCTAAATTTTCATTTTCTCTTCAAGGTGAAACTATTTCTAATTTTGACCATTTTTTTCTAAAAAAAAGGGGGAAGGCGGGGGGGGGATATATACGTTTGTGTGTCTGTGACGACTGACTTTAAACAAAATCTTTAAAGTAAAATTAAAAAAAAAACGACCATGCGGAAGAGCAGTTTTTTTTTGTGTGAATAAAATCTGATTTTTGAAGGAAAATTTAGATTTTTTTTTTCTTTCTTCTTCAGAGAACCGCAAATAAAGTTTCATGAATGCCAATTGGCAGAAATTAGTGAGAGAGTGTCATTCAAATTTTATTCTCTTTTAAAAAAAAACCATAAAAACATGTCTTAAGTGGTACGACGGGAAAGGGGGGTTATTTATGGAAATTATCAAAATTAACAATAACAACAAAAAAACAGTTTTTAAACGGATGTCATGGAATCAATTCTTGTAAATCTTCGTTTGAAAGTGCCTTTTTTTATTATTTTAATAAAAAAATAATAATAATTAGGGTGGGGGGAACCTAAAATGATAATTTTGAAGAATAATATTTATAAACTCCAGAGTATAAACCTAAAGAAAATAAAAGTTTCATTGAAGAGTAAAAAAGAGAAGCTGAAAAGAGAAAATGTACAAAAATGACAGAGAAAACCAAAAAGTGGGAGCCTAAAAACGAGACCCCCTTAAGAATGGGTACATGAAAGTGAAAAGGATATAAAAAGGAAAAAATTGTTTAAAAAAATATGAAGAGATAAACAAAAAAGCTCTAGAAGAGGAATCACTAAAGAAGTAAAGGCCTTTTAAAGAGTGGTGCTGAAATAAGAGGTCAAAAAAAAGGAGGCTGTCAACGAAAATGTTACTGAGAAAAGAGTTTGTAAAAAGTGGTCCATAAAAAATGCTATAAAAAATGTACTTTAGAAGATGCATAGAAAATCCATAAAATTAGGATTTTGAGGGGGAAAAAAGTAGTAATAAATATGGATGGGACCTTAAAATAAAATACAGAAAAAAATACCTCAAATTAATTATATTAAAATTCGAGAGAGGTTCCTAAAAGAAAAGTTTTCAAAGAGACATTTTAATGGAGGAAAGGAGACTGTAAAAGTTGAGGAATTAAAAAATTGGAAAAAAGGTATAAAAAATTTATAAGAAAAGAGGTCATAAAAAAGAGAAGACTTTAAAATATGAATTTTACAAAAAAAAAGGATTTTTTTTAAGGGAAAAGATTAGAAACGGGGACTTTTTAAAAATAGGAGACCGAAGATTTTTATGATTACGGCTGATGCGTCAATTAAATGAATCCTTAAAGAAAATATTTTTTAATAGTAAAATTTAAATCAGAACGTTGAAAAAGTTTAAAAAAAACAGACAAAACTACGAGGTCTGTTCAAAAAGTGATTAGCTTTTACACCATGATAACGCTCCTGCTCACGCATCGTTGCTTGTGCGTCAATTTTTGGCCAAAAACAACACACTAATAATGCCGCAGCCACCGTATTCCCTAGATCTGACCCCCTGTGACTTGGCGTTGTTCCCGAAACAGATTCTTTGATCCATTTTTTTTGGAATGGGCAAAAATCGAAGACGATCCAAAACACATGCAAGCAAAGCAACTGTCCAAAATTAACTGAACATTCAAAATGGAAAATAAAACTAAATTTTGACCGAAACTTTACTCTTTTTAAAGGCCAAAAGGTTATTATTATTATTATTATTTTGTGTGTTTTTGATATTTCTTTTTTTTATTTTGCATACGTCTTTGACTGAAAAGTTCAATAAACCCGAATGCAAATTACTTTAGAAAATTACATAAAAACATTAAGAGTTGATCGATTTTTTTTCATTCACTGTCAGTCAAGTCATTATATTGACGACTGAACGAGCGAGCACCTGAAACTTTTTCTATCTACCTTCTCTAATCAATCAATCAATTTTTGTTATTTAACTCGTTTGACAAATTTTCAATTTAAAAAAAAAAAATATTTTTATTTTTTACAACAAAATGGTGGCTAGTAAATTTAAAAGCTTGCTGGGCTGATCAAAGAAGGTGTAATTTAATAATGACTATTAGTAGTTGTGTGCGTCACTTTTTTTTTGCTTTAATTTTTTTAATACAATAAATTTGTGATTGATTTTCTTTTAAAAAGACCAAAAAAAAAAGCTTTTTATGAAATGACATTGTCCTTTTGACTTAAATGAATTTGTTTTAATGGGAATTTTATTGCCCAAAAAAAAAGGAACTTTTAACCAATTGTCTGGCTTGAAAGGTGGAATGAACTCCCCTTTCTGATAGACAAAAATTAATTTCATAATTGACTTTTTAGCTTAAGTAGAACCATGACTTTTTATTTCTACTTTTCACCCCCCCACCCTTTTTTTTTATCAGCCAAATCTAATCTTGTAAATATTTTCTTGTAGATTTTGAAATATTTCACTTTCCTTACGTTATATGATCTTTTCCAAAATATAACCAAATAAGAAATGGAAGTTAATGTAGAACTATTAATCAGTGGAAGCCGATGTAGAATTTGTCAACTGTGGAAACTAATGTTTCGGTAAGATTTTCTTGTCCAAAAAAAAAAAAATTCGCTATTGGAAGCTAATGATTCGGTAGGAATTTCCCGTTCGAAAAAAAAAAATTAGTAAAAATTTCCTTTTTTTTATAGAAAATTTAGTAAAAATTTCCCTTTAATGCTTTTTCTTGTAAACATTTTGTAATCAAAATTTCTTCCGCAAAAATTGGTAGGTAATCATTTATTAATTAAGATTCCTTGCAAATATCTTTTTTTTTACAAAAATTCTTCCCAAAAAAATACATTTTTTGATAAAAACTTTCCTTCAAATAATTTCCCTTTAATATTTTTTATCGCAAAAAATTCTCTTTAATATTTTGTGATAAAAATTTCCCATAAATTTTGTTCGATGAAAATTTCTAGAAAAATTTCCCATCATCATTTTGTGATAAAAAATTTTATGTAAATATTTTTATGGTAAAAATTACCCGTAGAATTTTTGAGCCGTAAAAGCTAATGCTTCGGTAAGAATTTCCCATTAAAAACAAAAAATTAATAATAATTTCATTTTTCTTATAAATACTTCAGGTTTTTTTTAATAGAAAATTTACTACAAATTTCCTTTTTCTTGTAAACATTTTGTAATCAAAATTTCTTGCGCAAGAATTTTTTGGTAAATAGTTATTAATAAAAATTCCTCACCCAAGAATACATTTTTTGATAAAACTTTTCCTTTAAATAATTTCCATCTAATATTTTTTATCGTGAAAATTTTCCTTTAGATTTTTGGCATAAATTTCCGTTTACATTTTTTTTATCAAAATTTTCTATCAACGGTTTTCTTTTATAGAAAATTTTCTGTTTATATTTTTTAGGAAAAATTTCCTGTTAATTCTTTGTAAAAAAAATTTCTTCCGCAAAAATAAAAATTCCTTGCAAATATCTTTTTTTTATAAAAATTCTTCCCAAAAAATACATTTTTTGATAAAAACTTCCCTTTAAATAATTTCCCTCTAATTTTTTAATCGTAAGAATTTCCCAAGAATATTGTATAATGAAAAAGTTCACTTAAATATTTTTATGGTAGAAATTGTTTGTGGAAGCTAATGAATTTCCCGTCAAACAAAAACAGTGCCCGTTTATATTTTTTGGCATAAATTTTCAGTTTACATGTTTTGATAAAAACTTTCCTTTAAAAAACTTCCCTCTAACATTTTTATTGTTAAAATTTTACTTTAAAATTTCGTAAAATTTTAACAATAAAATTTTTTTTTTTTTTCAATAAAAATTTCCCATTAATTATATTTGATAAAAATTTTCCATAAATTTTTTTCGGTGAAAAGTTCTAGGAAAATTTCCCATACAAATTTTGTGATTAAAAATTGCATGTAAATATTTTTGCGGTAAAAATTGCCTGTACAACTTTCCAGTCGCAGAAGCTAATAAATTTCTCTTTAAAATTGCCCTCCCATATGTTTTGACATAAACTATCAGTTTAAATTTTTTTTAAAGAATTTTTATACATTGGAAGCTGATGTTGATCTTTTAAGTAGTAGAAGCCAGTAGAGATTTTTTTTTTGCCAATAAAAAACCACGCGGAACTTTTGGGGAGTAAATACCAATGCAAAACTATTGGCAAAAAATAGGAAAAATTACAAAAGAATATAGAATAATGAAAAATTAATAATGTCGAAAATAATACAAACGCAAATCAGAAGAAACAATTAAAAAAAAATGTAGAAAAATGGCAAATAGCATTTCAGAGAAAATGTGGACGCTCATATTGAGTGAGCCAAAAAAAGAGAAGAGATGAGGTCATCGTAGAAAGACCTTCCCTTAAAAAATGGGAAAATTTGAACAAAAAGAAAAGCGCGACCGAAAAAGCAAACCGGTCAATGAGAGCAAAGAAAAAGAGAAACAGAAGAGAAAAGCCTTGATTAGTGAGCGCGGAGGTCAATGTTAGAAAGGTAAACCAGACAAGGACATCATAAAACGTACAGTGGCGACTGAATTAAATCGTATTCGGTGAATTTATTTATTTTTAGTTAAATCGTTTTTGATCTTGTTCTTTTTTTAATTTTAATTTTTATTTTAATCATTTTGCAATTGTCAATAAAAAATAAAATCAAAATCATTGTTTTGCACATTGAACTTTTGGCATTGATTTCCAATTGACGAGTATTTATAAAAATAAACTCTTTTTTGTTGCTGTTTTTTTCTTCTTCTTCTATTGTTGGTGTCGAGATACTAAAACTAAAAATAAATACGCATTGAATATTTGCTAAAACTAAAAATAAATACGAAATATCGAGTGACGATGACGAAAATAAGTTTTCTACTGCAGACTTTTGCACTTATATTGGCTTGAGTCAGTCAGTCAAGCAGTTTCCATCTCTTTGGCTGTGGATGACCACGTATGCTCTGATCGCATGCGAATTTGAATACGCGAATGCGCAAGTGAGATCGCTCGCATTTACAAATTTGCCTATTCGATCCGATACGCATAGTCATCACACACGCACGTCCAATAAAATTGCACGCTGACTTGATACAAACACACTCAAACTTAACTTTACGTGAACGAAATTTGTTCTCATTGGTTTAAAAAAAAAGAAGAAAAAAACGGAGAAGAAATCACCGTGAAAAATCGTGTTTTTTTCGCTTTCCCCTCTCTTCTCTTTCTCTAATTGCAACTACTTCAACTAAAACGACAATGAGTAATTCGGCTGCTTGGCTTTCTGCAATGACTGACTGAATGTCTCGGTTTTGAAAATGACGTCGACGCCGCCTTATTTTGTGTTATTCTTTAGAATTCGAGGTGACGCAAAGCTTATAAAGTAACAACGTTGACGGAAGGCCACGAGTTATGTCAACCAAAAATTCGTCTTATTAGCCACAGTTTTTTTGGATTAACTTTCGAGTCTTTCAATAAAAATTTTAACGAGGAAACAAAAAACAAGGGGAAAAAGAAGAGAGTAATTATTGTAAAAATAATATTCGAGATTTCTTTATTGTTGCACTCAATTCGCGAGTAATTGTTATAAATTCAGGGTAACTAAAAATGACAAGTTTCTGAGACATGCAAAAAATTTGACAGAAGAAGAGAAGCAGCTCTCTCCCACGGATAAGGATTATCAAACCTTTTTCTTCTTTTTTGAATCAACAAATTATTATTTTTGGAATATTCTGGATTATTTTTATTAAAGCCGATTTAGGAGACTACAAAGTCACCAAACAGTGAATGGATATTTAAATTATTGAATTTTTAACCATCAAAATTTTAGGGTTTTTCTTTTCAATTTAATAATAGCAAAATTTATACAAATCTTTAAAAAAAAAAAATTATTAAAGGGAATTTTTTTTAAACAATTCTTTTATTGTTTTAAAAAACAATAATTATTTGAATTAAAAATTTTTTTTACAAAAAAAAATAAAACGAACTTTTTTTTGAAAAAATTTTAAGAAAATTCTCAAAATTTGCACTTAAAAAACTTGAATTTTTTTAATTAAAATAGAATTTTTGTAAAATAAATTTTTTAACAAAATCTTTTATGCAAATAGAGTCTTTAACAAAAATCAATTTTTATAGTGTAACTTTTTCAATTCAAACTATTTTTTACCAAAAAAAAAAAACCATTGTTCGTGAAAAGGTATTTTTTTATAATATGAATTTTGGGTAAAAAAAATTTCGCAAAATTTTTCTATTATTTTAATCCTTATCAAATTTTTAAAAAAACTTTTTGTAGAACTAAGACAAAAAGGAGTTTTCTGACCGGTACAACGACTGTTTACTTATGAAGTAATGTTCTGTCGGCCATTGTTTTTTGTTTTTTCTGTTTTTTTTTTTTGGACTAGAATAGAATTTTTGGAGTTTTAACAAAAATTGCATGTTTTTAAAAGGTATTTTTAAAGAAAAACAGTTCATTTGTTCAAAAAGTATTTTTTTTAATTCAAAGAATTTTTGCTTTGCTTGCACGTGTTTTGGCTCGTCTTCGATTTTTGCCCATTTTCGACCAAAAACAGCATCGCATTAACATTGCTAAGGAGCTGTTGGACTCTGTCCGCGACGACCCACATTTGCTCCAGAGGCTCATAACTGGTGACGAATCAGGTTTATGGTTATGACGTGGAAACCAAAGCTCAATCATCCCAATGGAAGCTGCCGCACGAGCCAAGACCGAAAAAAGCGCGTCAAGTTCGGTCGAATGTGAAGGTTTTGCTTAGTTTTCTTCGATTGCAGGGGCGTGGTGCATCATGAGTTCTTGCCACAGGGTGGAACGGTCAATAAGGAATATTACTTTCCGCTAGTTGCGCGAAGCAATCCGCCAGAAACGCCCGGATTTGTGGAAGAACAAAAATTGGCTTTTGCACCATTTTTGTTCAGAAACGCCCGGATTTGTGGAAGATCGTTGCTTGTGCGCGAATTTTTGGCCAAAAATAACACACTAATAATGCCGCAGCCACCGTATTCCCCAGATCTGGCCACCTGTGACTTGTTCTTGTTCCCGAAACAGATTCTTTGATCCTTTTTTTTGGAATGGGCAAAAATCGAAGACAAGCTAAGACACGTGCAAGCAAAGGAACTGTTAAAATTAACTGAACATTTAAAATGGCCGAACTTGTCAGCAAAAATGAGAGACATGACTACCAACATAACGCCACAAAAAAATCAAATATACGTAACCCGCGGACATTCAAAATTCACGATACTTTTTAAACAGACATCGTGTTTGGTAAGAAAAAAAGGCTTTTGTTGACGAATTTGCTGAATACTGCCGATATTTGATACTTGCCAACGGATAGCGCGGTGCCTTGGTAGATTCGCCTGTTTCATTAATACAATAGCTGTCTTCCATTGGTAAAGCTTTGGTACTCAAAAAAGCTTCATCTACAATACCTCATAGAAATGAGTACTTCGCTTGTGTAGTTGCGCATACAATTTACGGTAGGGGGATTTTAGTTCCCAAAATGAAAATAGATAGCTTAGCGGGTTCGTTGGTTATGTTTACTTTATTCGTGAAGCAAAAACGAAAAGAAATGGAATCAAATATTACTGGAGTGTGTTTTTATACCGTTCAAGTCATGGAGGACGTACTGCAATTGGTTTTGTTGTTGAAATATACATCACGTTGTGGTTTCTAGCAAATACTGAAAGTGTACCGACAAATTGCAGACAGATTTGATGTCACAGAAAGCAGTGTCCATCGAATTTTATACCGCATCGTAAAATGGTTTATTGAAGTGAGTGCCAATTACATAAAATAGCTAACAGCATCCGAAATGCAAAATAACCAGATGCAATTTGCAGCTATGAAAGACATACCCGGTAATTGTTGGGGCTATTGATGGTTCTCATATTAAAATCAATGCTCCTAAACGTGACAAACAAGCATACTGCAATAGGAAAAATATTATCATCTGCTTTTACAGGGAATTGTAAGCGCCGAGAAAAAGTTTATAGATGTACACTGTGGTGAACCTGGTGCAATGCACGATGTACAGCTTCTACGAAAAGTGCATTACTGAGGATGAGTCTATAGTTATACCAGGAGGAGTGCTAGTTGGAAACTGAGCGTACGGTGTAAGCAGATATTTAGTTCCCCCCGTTTAAGGGTTTTGGAAACTTTATGTAATATTTATCAAATTCAAAGATTCTCCGAAAAACATCCACTCCACTTCACGTTGACAAACTGAATAAACTCAATATTTTGAGGTTATATTTTACTCCTGTCAGAAAGCTCTGCGTTCCATTGGGCAAGTACTCCCAAGTACTTGCGAGTAGCAAAATAGGTTCAATGGAAGATATTTTCTTCTTTGTGTACTGCCATCTATATATGAATAGTATAAATTGCAATTCGTATGACATCGTAGTTAAGTTTATTTGGTTTTAGTTGTTACCAACTAATTTTCTTTTTTTAATAATTTATTTAAAAAATTCGAATTATTTTTTTAAATAATTCCTGGAAACATCCTATTTTTGAGATCTTACAACAGAAATAATACCAAAATAAATAAATTTTGACCATTTTATAATTTCTTAATGAATATAAATAATGTATTCTTTTTTTGTGTTAAGAGATTTGCCTATAAAAACCGAATAAATTTGTGATTCTGGACTTTATTTTTAAACAGAGATTTATATTTATGGGATAAAACTGAGATTTCAACCAGACGTCCAGCTAAATAATATTATTAGTTCATCTATTGGGCGCTCGATAAGTCCACCCATTCAATTGATGAGAATAATTTAATTTAACCAATAATAACATTAAGATAAAATTAATTCAAATAAATAATTTTTGATATTAAAAATACATTTTTTCCCAGTTCCATAAAGAAGGCACTTTATTAAAATGAATTTACGCAACACTACAGCTTTTTTTTTTATGGAGTGGACATTTTTTTATGGAGCGGACTTTATTTTAATAAAAAAAAAAATTGTACAAAATTTTTTTTATATTTTTAGCTAAAAAATTCTTTCTAAAATTGAAGATTTGTTTGGATAAAAATTTTTTTGAATTAAATTTCAATTGTATTTTTAAATAAAAACCGGACCAATTTTTATTTTGGCAGAAAACTTTTTTTAAAATGATTTTCTTTTTTAGAATTCCACTAAAAAAAAAACATATTTTAATTAAGCCAATGATAAAACTATTTGAAAGTCAAATAATCAAAATAATTAAAATAAAACTAAAAATTTTTTTCATTGATAACAATTCACACGATAATGACTTATGTGTATTTTGAATTGCGTTATAATCAAGTAAAAGAAAAGATTTAAATCAGCTCCCCCTCCCCCTTCCCCCTCGTACTCTACACCAACATACAACCACACCAATACCAACCAGTAATCACATGTTTCTAATTATCCATTTTGATTAATTTCATAATAAATTTTAGTCACATCTCTTCAACAATAAATATTTATCCACTTTGCTCTCTTTTTTCCTTCTGCTTATTTTAATTGCCCATATTGATTATTACATAAGAAAAACATTTTTTATTTAAAAACAAATTAAATTAAATAAAAGAAAATTAAACAAAATTTATTGTTTTTTTTTTTCTCAAAATATTTTCTTTTGATTTTCTATGATCGAATTACGTAAGAGAAATCATTTCTGTTCCATTTCCGTCATTCTTTTCTTCCTTCTTCGTCAACTTAACCATTCATTGGCAAATAAAAAAATAAAAAAAAAAAAATAAAAAAAAGTGCAAAAATATCATCAACCATAAAAAAAAAAATAATAGAAAAATTAATTTTGCGCATTTGTAAATTTGCAGAAAACAAAACAATTCAATTCGTCAGGTGCACATGTGTTTGTTTTTGCCTGTTGCGCGCGCATTAACAACACAGCGCACTCGAGCACACACACTTGCCCGAACATTGCCTCTCATCAATTAAAGCCAATTTTCTTCGTTCTCCTTCTGCCATTTCTCTGTGCCACACGATGGAAACTGAATATGAGCAATTGATAAAAGTGGAAACGCTCAAAAGGAGCGAGTGAGCGAATAGTTACCGCAGCAGTGAGTATTTCAGTGAATAATAGAAAGACTGAATAAATGAGCGAGTTGGAAATTTTTTTCTTCAATTTCGTCATAATCCATCCAAGCGTGGTTGTGTGTGTGTTTTTATATGCAATATTTTCACCAAAACGGAATTCGTTGAATTGAAACGCAGATTTTATGAATGAAAAATTATTTTCTTGACGAGACCCTAGGCTATGCTCTAGTTTATCGACAAAATATCTGATTTGTGTATATGCACGTGTGCAAGTAATTATGCTTGATGGATTTTAACAAATTATAAACACATGCACTGATTATTTGAAGTATTTACATCCCATCATAATACACGTTTTTCTCTCCTCCCACCACACCTACACTCCTTTTTTCTACTGGCACATATTTATAACATGATTACAGACGTTCTAATTAATATAAAATCAGCTATAATAATACACGTGCCAGTGTGGGCTTTTCGAGCTGGTTTGCTGTTGTTATATAGAGCATACTTAAAGGGGGGAAAGTTTTCTTATAGAAAAATTTAAAGAAAATAATAAGAAAAACATAAATTTTAAAGTAAAAAAAATATGGTAATTTGCCCATTAATATGTTTTGGTAAGAATTTTTTGTTTGAAAATTAAATGGCCCCTCTTTTATATTATTGGGCATAAATTTTGAGCAAACATTAATTATATCAAAATTGCTCTTTAACAATTCAAAAACAAAAATTCCCCATTTATAATTTTCGGTAAAAAATTCCCCTTGACACTTTTGGTAAAACTTTCTTTTAAAAATGTTGGTTCATAAAAAATCCCCCCCAAAAACGCATAAAAATTTTTCTTTTAAATAATTTCGCTCTAATATTCTTTATCGTTAAAATTCTCCGTTAGTTTGTGACAAAAACTCCAAATTTTTCAATAAAAATTTCCCATAAATTCGGTTTGATGAAAATTTCTAGTAAATATTTTTGAAAGAAAATTTCCCATACGCGTTTTGTGATAAAAAAAATTCCCTGTTTATACACTTCATGATGAAAATTTCCCTTCAATATTTTTTATGGTAAAAATTTCCCGTTCATATTTTGTGTCATAAACTTTCATTTTTTTTCAATAAAAATTTCCCATAAATTCTGTTTGATGACAATTTCTGGTAATTATTTTGAGAGGAAAATTTCCCATAAATTCTGCTTGATAAAAATTTCTAGTAAATATTTTTGAAAGAAAATTTCCAATACGCGTTTTGTGATAAAAAAATTCCCCGTTGATATTTCCTGATGAAAATTTCTTTTTAACATTTTCTAACAATTTTCCTCTAATAGTTTTAACCGTAAAAATTTCCCTTCCAAAAATTTTTATGGTGAAAATTTCCCATTAATATTTTGTGGCAAGGACTTTTATTTTTTATTCCATAAAAATTTCCCATAAATTCTGTTTTGAAAGAAAATTTCCCATACGCGTTTTGTTATAAAAATTTTCACGTAAAAATTCACCCTCTTTTTATATATAAAAATTTCCCATAAATAATTTGTGATGAAAATTCCTTTTGCAGATATTTTATGATAAAAATGTCTTCATCAACATTAATTAATACAATTTTTTTTTATTGTTTTTTTTTTTTTATTTTTTTATAAGAAACACTTTAGATTTTTTCATATAAAAAATTGTTACAAAATTTTTAGCGATTAAAAATCGCTAAAAATATTTTTTTTAAGATGAAAACAATCACAATTTGATATAATTTTTATTGATTTGCCATTAGTAGAAAAAGGACCCAAAAAAAACACCAATCCCTGAAGAATTTATTTATAATGATTGACTAATTAAATTATTACAAAATTCGCACATC
Organism: Atherix ibis; assembly: GCA_958298945.1. Taxonomy (NCBI): domain Eukaryota; kingdom Metazoa; phylum Arthropoda; class Insecta; order Diptera; family Athericidae; genus Atherix; species Atherix ibis. The sequence goes on from OY282609.1 coordinate 83,853,495, forward strand.
GCTAATTGGTATTAACCTCGAATGGCAGCAAAACAAACAAGTGCTCTCTTTCATACACACGTTCTTTTGCTTTGCTATTCCATGGTCTTTCTTATCTACTCGCAGTTATTCCATGTTCGAGTAAGTAGAAAAAAATAGATCAAATAACATCCATCCTCCTCTTATTCAAGTGCACAAATATTCACGACAAACGTTTACTCAATAAATTTTCTAGACGATTTTAGACTGTCAAAAATAAAGGAGAAAAAAATTTATTATCTGCTCAGGTTTGTTTGTTTGTTCAAATTATGTAATTAAAAAGAAAAGGAAAAAAACCACCCAAGAACAGAAAGAGTAATAAAATTTTCCATTTCGACCTTTTTTTTCTTTTATTTGTTCTAAATAAAGAAGGGCGGGCATAATTCGTACAGTTAGCAATGAAGAGGAAAAGAGAGACAAATCCGAGAATGTGACTTGTTTTAATTATAATATCATCATCTTCAGTTCTTCTCTTTCTTCCTGCTTATAGGAATATACCTGCACTGGAACAAACGGTAACAGAAAATGTTCAGCACGTTCATTGGCACATTCCAGATTTGCATAATTTCTTTTTATTCTCTTTATTTTACCGTTATTTAGTGTATTTTTTTTATATTAAAATACAATTTCAATAACGAAATAATATGAAAATTATTTTTATTTGTCAATTTTGATTATTTACTTTTTAAAATAAAAATAAACAATAAATTCCTTTAAAAAACGCTTGTAAAATTTTTGGCAAAAAAAACAATCTCAAAATTGGCAACAGGAAAATGCATGCATTCAAGAGAATTGCATTGTTTTTCTTTTGAAAATGACAAATTTATGCGATTCTTTCTCTGCATAAATTTGTCATAATATTGTGCAATTTTTCTCTGCATTGTGAAATTTTTAGTTTCAATTCAAAATGTGGCATTGAAAATTAATTTCGCAGCTAGAAATTCTTTCTTATTTAAGGAATTTTTCTGTAGTTTTTTTTAAAGGTTTGGTTGATGAGACACAATCCCCCATTAAACCAACCCAAAAAAGGGGTTTCTTCGGTTACAGTAAAATTTAAAAATTATTAGCAAAAAAAAAAACAACTAACAAAAAAATTTAGTAACAAAAAAACTTTTATTTTTATGACACAAAACAATCTTTTTATTTTAAACAAATTTTTATTATTAGCCTCAACTGATCATTAGAGCCTCTACCAAATGCGAAGAAGATTCTTAATTCCGGAAATTAACTGTGAAGTTCTTATGTCTTCAAATGTTAAGAGTTTGCCAATAGGGGTGATAGTTTTAGTCAAATGAACCGTGATGCCATATTTGGAATGTCAAAATCTTCTGTCACTGTCAGTTGTATTCACTGAACTCTGCAATTTATTCATAAAAAGATACACGCTTCAACAACTTTTGGAAATTATCAAAATAATCGTTCTTTTATTGCAACTTATCGTGCACTTCTTCCAAATAATGGTCGTTATAATCGGACTAGTGTGCTCGATGTTCGCTATTCTTAGAACTGTGAAAAGATTTGAACGCAATTTTTTTTTAACTCAATGCTCGTATGCCAATAAGACAAAGTGCCGAAAATATTGCTGTCGTTCAGGCAAATGTTGATGAAGACGAAAAATTTATTGATTTTAAGGCGTTCTCAACAATTTGGCGTATTTTACGGGTGGATTTGGGCTTACATCCTTACCGAAATTCTTTTCACACAAGAATTGAACCCGTTGGAGCCATCGCAAACGCCGTGAATTTGCTGATTTTATTCTGGAACAACTTGAAAATTATGCTTACTTATCCCAAAAGAATCATCTTATCGGATGAGACGCATTTTAATCTTTCTTGATAAGTGAATGAAAAACAACTGGGCTGAATCCAATTCACAAATTAGTTACGAGAAACTTTTACATTCCGAAAAATTGATCGTTTGGTGTGGTTTATGACACGGTGGCTTCATCGGTCATTATTTTTTCCAAAATGAGGAAGGAATTGTCTTTACTGTCCAACGGTGAGCGGTAAAGATCGATGATAACGAACTTTTTGTGACCAGAATTGGAAGATATTGACTTAGCGAATATGTGGTTTCAGCCAAACGGCTCTTTGTAAATAAAAAGAAAATTTCCCATAAAAATCTCAAGCTAATTAGGAAATTAAAAAAAAACTTATAATAAAAAATTCTTTAAAAAAAAAAACCGAATTAAAATTAAAAAATAGTTTTTTAACAAAATAAATAGTTAAAAAGGACCAAAAAAAAACCTTTAATTTCCCAAAAATAATGAAAAAAAACAGACAACAAATAGCAAAAAAAAAATTCTTAAATTACAAAAAACTATGATAAATATTAAAAAAGGGCTTTTAAAAGGAATAAAAAATCCGAATATAATGAAAAATAAAAAAAAATATACAACATTAATAACGAAAAAAGGATATGAAATAATTTTAAAAAAAGACGAAAACTCTAATCAGAACAAGTACGAAGGCGGATCTAAGAAAAATCCTAAAAGAGAATCAAGATGGTCACTAAATGTAAAAATAGGCGAAATAAAAACCTCCAAATAAGAGTAACAACAAATACGCAAAAAGGAAATTTCCAAAATGAAAGAGAACATTTTATTAAAACGATTTTTACCGCTTGTCTGTCAGCCTACCTAAGCTAAGCCGCCATGCTTTCTCTCTTTTGATTCCATATCGATTTCCATCTGAGAGGGCACCCCGTTGTTTTCGCTTATTTCTCGTATCTACTGTGTTGTCCTCTCACCCTAATAAGCCAGCCAATTAATTTGTTCATACTCGCTTTTTCTAGCATACGTGTATCAGCAGATATCATCGATTGTTCAAGTTCTCTTATCTATTATCTTTCCTTTTTGCGTGTTTTGTGCCATCTTTCTTGTTTTCAACTGTGCTTTATTCCGTGATGATTAATAAACGTTCATATATAAGGTCAAGGTGAATTTAATAATGTTAATTGGGAGCAGCGCTAATTAAACGGATATTCTTTCATTTGTTTTCAAAAAAAAAAAAAAAAAGATGAAAAAGAAAATAATTAAAAGAAGAGAAGAGAAGAATGAGGTGCAAGTAGCTGACATTTTGACCCCTCCTCCTACAATACATTTTCTGATTCGTTGATTTGTCAAAAAGTATTTCATGTAATTTTGCTTGGTTTTTAGGTGAAATAATGAGAATTTTTCCAAACGCTCTTTTTTTACCATTTTATATGTTTGTGAAATAATGTCCTCCCAGCCAGGCACTAAAAAAATAACATTGAAAATTGATTTTTTAGTTTTTTTTCTCTTTGCTCTCTTTTACTTTTCGATTTTTATCAGACTCTATGCTTGTACTCTTAATATTTTTAGTATTGTTTCTCTTGATGTTAATAACATATTTTTTTCTTTGCCGAAAAAGAACTCCTACTTTTGCTTATGTGCATAAATTTATTTTTTTAAAAAAATACTAAACAAAAAAATTAGAAAATACCGAAAAAAGTATTTAGTTTAATGATGACAAACGAGAATTTAATTAATCTAATGACTCATAGCATAGATGGTAGCATTTTGAATTGTTTTTTGTTGTTGCCTTTTTTCTATTTTTCTTCTCTTTTTATCAAAGCAATTTTGGTGTAACAAATTAAAGAATAGCGAAGTACGAGAGAATGATGGCAATACCCATTGCTAATTAAATAAATTCATTATTTAAAGAAAGAAAAAAATGAAGGTGAAAGTAAAATTGAATTCATCCACGTATCCATGTAAACATAAACAAACTAACTGCAAACCTTCAGGATGATAGAAAAGATAAGAAATGAGAATTTGGCATAAATTAATAGGAAAAATGATAAGGCAGGAGAAAAAAAGACAAAGAAGAAAAAAAAACAACCCCAACGACGGACCTTGTTTATTGGAAGTTCTCTTTAAAAAAAAAACAAAAAAAAAACTACAGAACTATATCCAATTTGTGGTTCGGAAAGTCAAGTTAAATAAAAACGCACTAAAAATTCACTTTTTGATAATAAAAGTTTTATTTTGTTAAATTTTCTGGACCTTGTCGTTAGCACGCTATCATTTTCAGGTAATTTTTAAAGATTTTTTTCGCATATTTTCGGATTGTAAGTCGGCCATTAATTGACGGATGCTGGTTTTTTAAAAAAAAATGCTATAAAGTTTGAATATTGTCTGTGTGAACAGGATTTTTTTTTGCGTAGTCCCGTCCAACAGTGTCAAATCGTACGATCTTGAATGTCAATTGACAACGCATCAAATCTCGACATTACTTATCCTCGTAACTCTTAGCATTTGGTCTAATGACCAGTTGGCGTTAAAAAAAACAGAATTTTTTGTGTCATAAAATAAAAGTTTTTTTGTTACTAAATTTTTTTGTTAGTTGTCTTATTTTTGCTAATAATTTTATTTTTTACTGTAACCAAAGAAGAAACCAAATATGTTCACTTGGTGACCACATGACGACAAAAAAAAATTTCTTTGATCGATTTTATTGTCTTTTTGGGTTGGTTTAATGGAGGATTGTGTCTCATCAATAAAAACCTAAAAAAAAAAAAAACTAAAGAAAATTCCTTAAATAAGAAAGAATTTCTAGCTGCGAAGTTAATTTCGAAGGCCATTTTCAATTGTAACTAAAAATCGCACAATAAAATCAATTGCAAATAATAGAGAATCGTATAAATTTGTCGCTTTCATAAGGAAAACAATGCAATTTTCTTGAATGCATTTTCCTGTTGCCAATTTTGACAACAGCGTCAAATTGACAGCCCACCAAATATCGACATTACTCATCTTCGTACATCTTCGCGTTATAATGCCAAAAATTTTACCACATATGCTCCTGATTAAAATCTTGAATTTGAGCCCAAAAAAAAAGTTGATTCTTCATTCTTCATTTTCAAAGAAATAGATTCCAATGACACCACCTTCAGACCAAAAAATACACACCAGACAATCACTTATCGCAGATACAATGGCTTCTCTACAGTCACTTGTAAAGTTTTAATTACCCTTATTATATATGACGTATCGTATATATTATAAAGTGGCAAATCAAACGCTAAACAAATATTATCTTAAGCGACATATAAGTTTGGCAGCTGTCAAATAACTCCGTTTTTACTTTCCGTACCACAAAATGTATAATCCTTTTACTACACAAGAAAAATGAAGTCAGAAGTTTTCTAATATTTTCTAGAGTATTTTTGCCCCACCCCTTCAAGAAAAAAAACCCAAAACAAAACAAATTCTGCTCTTTCATGCCAATAAAAGGCCGCATGCCTCTAATAAAATTCAAGCCAATAAAATTCGCGTGTTTGTCATTTTCATAAATTTTATCAAAATTCCTATTAAATGGAAAGCACTAAAAAAAAAAATTATTCAGAAAAATGAAAAATCGAAAAAAACGATAATATTTTTTTGTTTGTTTTTTGTTTGATAAAAAATGTGTTTGTGTGTGCAAACGTTTTATCGACGATAGTATTTATGAACGGTTGGGCGTGGTGTGGTCGGGGGTGGGTGATACTGGTTCATTGAGGTAATAAACAAATGTTATCAGTAAAATCGATATTGTTATTATTCTTCAAAAGTATTTGTTTAGATAATCGAACATAATAAAAATAAAAATATTTTTGTTTTCCTAAATTTCGAAAGCTAAAGATTAGCGAGGAATGTTGATTTGGCTTAAAAATTGGAAGAATCGTCAATTGGGAGCCTGCCTCTTCTGCCAAAAACAGAAGTTTTCTTTCGTGGTTTTTTCTTCTTCTTTTTTTCTGTTTTAATCTACAAATCATTTTTTTTTTCTTTTTTAGATTTTCTTTGATCGATTCCAGTTTCATGACAAAATATCAAGAAAGAAAAAAATAAAGGAAAATTCAGAGCTTTTTTTGTGGTTTTACATTTAATTTGAATGGATTTTTATTGGCGGCATTTTCAACGTAAAATAATGGCCATTTTCCATGCTATGCTAAAATGTTTGTGAATTTTTGGATGGGATTTATTATGCAGTTTGGATTGATAATAATTTCAGAAGGGTAAGGAGGGACTTCGGAGTTTGTTCAGAGTGAGTAGAGAAGGTTCACCGGGGATAAGGAGTTTAAGAAGCTTTTTTGCAGTGGTTAGAAATGTTCACGAGCTTCTTTGGAGTAAGTAGATAAATAAACGAGCTCCTTTGCACTGATAGAGAGGCTTGAAAATACTTTGTCATGACTTGATAGGCTTCACAGTAGCTTGTACAGGGCTTTTTTCAATAAGAAAGATGTTTTTTTTACATACACTTTGAAGTATGAATCGATAAAATTATGTTATGAAGACAACAACATCATTTAAATGGCTGCCTTTTGCTCCGTTTATACACCCGAACACGATGATTCCAATTTTCCACCACCTTTCGCAATAAATCCGGCTTTATTTCATGAATTTAGGGTTCAATTAAATATTCAATTTTAATGCATCAATTATGTAGTATTAGTATGTATAAAATTGTTTTGGAATATATTTTTACCTGTCTACGAGGTCTGTTCAAAAAGTATCGCGAATTTTCGATTTTTTTTGTGGCGTTATGTTGGTACTCATGTCTCTCACTTATACCGACAAGTTCGGCCATTTTGAATGTTCAGTTAATTTTTGACAGCTTCTTTGCTTGCACGTGTTTTGGTTCGTTTTCGACTTTTGCCCATTCCAAAAAAAAATCAAAGAATCTGTTTCGGGAACAAGAAAAAGTCACAGGGGGCCAGATCTAGGGAATACAGTGGCTGCAGCATTGTTAGTGTGTTGTTTTTGGCCAAAAATGGCAAAAACCAATTTTTGTTCTTCCACAAAGTTGCTTCTTGCAACTTGCGCATAACTTGCAGGTAATATTCCTTATTAATCGTTCTACCCTGTGGCAAGATCTCATGATACACCACGCCCCTGGAATCGAAGAAAACTGTAAGCAAAACCGACACATTCGACAGAACTTTTTTCGGTTTTGGGTCGTACGGCAGCCTCCATTGGGATGACTGAGCTTTGGTTTCCACGTCATAGCCATAAACCATTCGTCACCAGTTATGACCCTCTGGAGCAAATTTGGGTCGTCGCGGATAGAGTCCAACAGCTCCTTAGCAATGTTAATGCGATTCTGTTTTTGGTCGAAAATGGGAAAAAATCGAAGAGGAGCCAAAACATATGCAAGCAAAGCAGCTGTCAAAAATTAACTGAATATTCAAAATGGCCGAACTTGTCGGCATAAGTGAGGGACATGAGTACCAACATAACGCCACAAAAAATCGAATATACGTAGCCCGCGAAAATTCAAGATTCGCGATATTTTTTGAACAGACCTCATATCGGGTTTTGCAATAGCAACTTGACACTTTTGAGTATTTTCAATATGAAAATACTCAAAAGTGTCAAGTTGCTATTGAAAAACCCCATATATCCACCACTCAACCCACACTCAGATTGAGTTTTAAGATTAGGATAGACAGTCTTTTTGCCAGTAAATATTTCCGTTTCTGCATTTTTATTCACAAAATTTTCCTTTTTATAGAAAATTTCAATATAATTTACATAAAAAATTGATGTGCAAGAAAATCAATAAATTTACAACAAGTAATTTGAAACACGCTGGCCATTAGTAATTATTATTATTGCTGGTTGGGGCGGAATATCTTGAAATTGGAATCCCTTAATTTAAGTACACTTGATTCGTAGCATGTGCGCTCCAAAATACCTTGAGAAAATAAACAATAAATGAATGCCGTCTTAAAGGGTATTCAAATTTCACGCTTGGACGTAGTAAAAACTCATTCACTTTTATTATATCGACCACATGTTTGGAGAAGTCCGTTATCACTACAATTGACATAGGACCAAGAAAAAGTTTCGGCAAACAGCGAGCATCGATCACAAACTAGGCCGATTGTGTGACGACCATAATTTGGAAAAAATGCACGATAAGTTGCAATAAAAGAACGATTATTTTGATAATTTCCAAGGTTGTGGAAGCGTGTATCTTTTCATGTAGAAATTGCATACCTCAGTGAATACAACTGACAGTGACAGAAGATTTTGACATTTCAAATATGGCATCACGGTGTCTATTGAAAACCCCAAAATTTATTATTCATTTTTCTACAATTTCCATTTTGGATACATTTTTTTAGGAAATTTTTCGATTTTATTTTTTATCCCCAAAAAAAAATTGTTACAGTAATTTTTTTTATATTTGAACAAATTTTTTGGTAATTTAAAAAATTTCTTGGTAATAATTTGCATTCCAAAAATTCTTTAAAGGTGAAAATAGGAAAATTTGCATTTTTGCTTCCTAATTTTCCAGAATAAACTTTAACAAAAATCCCCTTTCTATGCCGGAACGTTATTCAATTTCAAATTAATCCACGATACTCAATACTTCGGGGCTTATCAATTACTAGCCTTACACGATGGAAGAATTTTCTTGGTTGATTGTTTGGTTAATTTTGTTATGCAAATCGATGATGTTATCAATTAGGAAAAGCAGTTATCAATTAGGAAAAGCAGTTATCAACGTAACATTTTTATAATAAAATGAATGGCACTTCAGACTGCATTTTTCCGCCCCCGTTCCATTATTACAAATTTTTAAATGACATTTTTTTAATGACATTTTTTTTTAAGTCTGTTTTTGATTTACTGTATTCTATCTCATACGTGGAGGTTACCTTATCATAATTAAAAGTAAAAACTTATCAAAACTGCCCAAACCTCAAAAATATGCCCTTAAAAAATAACATGACAAGTGTAAGCGCAGTTTTACTTGACCCGAAAAAAAACTGATTCTAACTTTGTTTATTTGTGATGATAATAAAAATTAGTATAAAAAATACTTTTAAAAAAACAAAAGTTCAGCGCTATTTAAAAACAAAACAAAAATAGAAAACTTTTTTTTCGAACTGATTCGATTTCGGTGCATTTTTATTTCCCTTTTTACAATTTGAGGTAATGTTTTGTAACCTCCAATTAGGAGCACCTAGTCTAGTTTTCATATGACCTTAAAAAATGTCGTATTCGAATTGGTTTTCTTTTATTAGGCAGACATAGTAAAAAAATTTAAAAATATTAAAACAATGGAAAGTAGGGGGGAGGGGGTTAATTAGCAGTAAAAATTAAAAAAGAAGAAGATTTTAAGCGGGAAAAGGTGCGGCGTTTTTTTTAAATACGATTTTTACCTTTCTGATCACATTTGCTTCATATTAAAATTAAAACCGAATATAATTTACAAAAAAAAAACTAGAAAAAAAAGGATAAATAAAGGGAAAAAGGCCCGTACGTGAGTTATTCTGAGAAAAACAATTCAATTTTCTTGGCATTTCGTGGAAATTTCTTAAGAAAAACAACCTTTCCACTTGAATGTGTCCCTGTTCTCTTGGTAAATTGTAGATAGTCTACAATATTTTCGTCTCTTTCTTCTTTATACCAACCGGTTTTTTTTTGTTCAGAGTATGCGTATTGACTTTACTTGTTTATGTAAAATCGAAATTCTCCGCAAAACACGGTTTGTTTATAATGTGTTCGTGCACGATTAATGGATGCGAACGAATCAAAAAAGCGAAAATTTTTATACTTTTATGCAATGCTATCAATATAATAAATAGCAAATTATTATCTACCTTTCGAAGGTAAAAAGGAAAACCTTTTTTTTTTATAAATGTTATTTTTCTTTTTTCTTTTTGACAATAAAATCACCCTGATTTCTCTTACAGTTGACATTTTTATTAATCTTAATTTTTTGTTGCATTTTTAATCTTAATTTCTTTGGTACTTTATGGTACTGTGATTATTTGTGATCAACACGTTTTTTCTGATTATTTTTTTGTACAAAATTAATTTGTGTCGGGAAAATAAAGCAAACAAAAACAAACTTGGCGGCTGTCATTACAAAAAAAAAACCATCTAGAAAAAACAAAACCACATGACAAAAATCAATGCCAAAAGTAAATAACCACCGCCCCCCCCCCCTCACCAAAAGAAGACAGAACTAAATTTAAGTTTTTTTTTTAAGTATAAATCAGCAGAAATGTATAAAAATATAATTAACAATATTTCATAAAAATATAAAAACATTTGAAAAATTCTTGTTATTTTCCAAAGATAAACAATTTTTTTTTAAGTGTTCCCCAAAAACCAAGCAAAATTACATGAAAATCTTTTTGAAAAATCAACAATACAGAAAATGTATGATAGGAGGAGGGGTCAAAATCTCAACTATTTGCGCCTCCTCTTCCTTTCTTCTTTTTATCATTTTTTTTCATCTTTTTTAAAAAAAAAAAAAAATGAAAATTGAGCACAATTTGACGTATTTTTTTCTCTCTGTATATTTCAGTAAAAATATTTAAAAAAAACCAACGCAACGAAATTTAATAAAAGAAAAGGGGGGGGGGGGTTAAAGAAGAACGGATTACTCATCGAAAAAGTACATGAAATAAAAAAAAACAGCAGAAAAAAGAAAATAAAATTAAAAATTGCACAATTGAAGTAACAATTGGGAAAAACGAACTGTTCCGTTTCTCTTTGTTCCCATTTTCATTTATTCTTTTTAAATTTATAGTATTTTTTTTATCTTTGTTGTGGACTGTCATTTAATGAAAATAAAGCAAATAATTTTGTCTCTTTTTCATTTTTCCCCCAAAAAAAATTAAAATTTTTGCTTGTTAGAGGACTACCGCTTAAAAAAATGGATAACAAATGTACAAAATTCAGTAAAAGAGAACAGAAAAAAAATCAGTACCGCCATTGTTATGGCGTATGTAGAAGCAAGTTTGCATGAACTAGTGTGAATATGTCACAACCCCATCAATAATATTTAAAGCATGCTTTAAGTGGTGCACATATATTGTATACACTCCTCTACACACTTTCAGTGGCATATATGTACATGCACTACTGATTATTGTTGTTTTAAAATGGAACAGCGTCAGAAAAACAAACGCGACAAGCAAAAAAAGAGAATAAAAATGAGTCAGATACAGTCAATCAAAATACAAAAAAAAGTTCACTGCACGAAAATTACCGAAGATCTCTCACTCTCTCTCTCTCTTTCTCACTATTCGGTAATCATTTACATTATTTATTATTTGTTTGTTGGTTGCAAAAATGAAAAAGAAAAACAAATCGGTTTCTTTCTCTCTCTCTCTCTCTCCGTTGTTTTTCATTCGTTTTGTTTTGTTTTTTCATTTCTTCTCATATTTAAACAAATGTCGTCTGCCTTTTAAAACTCCCACAATTTGTGCCAATATTTTATTATTAAAAGGAAATTGTATGAAAAAAACAACAAAAATAATCAAAAAGAAATATCCTTTTTGACTTATAATTAACTAGATGTTAGGAAAAGTATTAATATATTAGTGCCAACATATGAGAGGAAATAATTATTTTATAAAAATTTTAAATATCTTAAAAAGAAAATTGAAAATAAAATGTTTTTATTTTATTGGAGAAAATATAAATTTTTACCAATTTTTTTTTTCAAACGAATTTTCCAACAAAAAAAATTCACAAAAACAACAAAAAAAAAAAAAAATATTTTTAAAAAAAAAACTTAATTAAAATTTATTTTTTAAAAAATATCAACAAAAAAACGAATTCCCTAACTTCCTTTTAAATTTAAAAGAAGAAAAAAAGCGAGAAAAAGAATAATTTCTACGATGAGAACGAACGCACCTAACCCAACCAACCAAAGCAGTTTACTCATTACTGTGCACACACAAAACAATCCCCACGCAAAAGTGTATACACGTGTCCCATACGTATTTCTTTGAGTATTCATTGCGACCGTATCAAAACCTACTGCACGGAATAGAAAAATAAAACATATGCCATCTGTCTGCTATGCGTTTGAAAGGGACATGAATAGTTTTTCTTTTTCTTTAAGCATCGTTGAATATTTGTCAGTTCAACGGTGCCCAGTGACGAAGCCTCTCTCTCGTGCTGTGTTTCAATCGATTGAAATGGTGTGCGAGTGTGGTGTGTGTTGGCATCTTTTGCAGCCACATTTAGGCAGGCATTCCATCATTTCTCTCGCATGACGATATATACACAGAAGAGAATGAAATAATTCCATTTTACACACGCACACAAAAACATTTTTTTGCTAATTTTCTCTACTCTACATACTCAGCCATATTGCTTATGCGACGGCAACACTATGTAAATAAGCAACTCACCGCAACGTACACTATCAGAAATTGACGTTTGACAGAAAATGCACACAAATAAACATACCCAACGGCATCGTCGTCACACACATTTTTTCTTCTTCTTTTATCTCTTAGAGAATTTTGTAAATTCCGTTTTAACGTAGCAGCAATAAGGCATCTTTCGTTTACTTGTTTTTTCTTCAAATATTCTAAAAGTTATTGGAAAAATCGTTTGTAGAAAAATTGTCAAAATCAAGAGAGAAAATAAACCAAAAACAAAAAAAAACAATCTCCTTAATAAAAGAGGGGAAAAAAACCAGTGCATTATGTCAGAGATGGGTGAAAAAACTCATTTTCTCTAATTTATCCACCATCTTTTTTTCTGTCGCTCTCTTATTTTATTCATCATTAAAAGAAACTGTTTATGTTAGTTACAGCGGTTTATTTTTATAATTAGTATCGTTGCTTTTGACATTCTTAAGAACTTGTTCCTACTAAAAAATACAAATGATTGATTATCCAATTTGTGCTTCGGAAAGTACGATAAAAATTTAATAAAATTACAGTTGTCAGTACCTTGTCCTTATACATGGAATAGTGTCATTGTGAGACTCTTGGAAGAAGTCGAACTTTTTGAGATATTTTCCTGACTTTTTTTTAAAAATTTTTGACCTCTAATTTGGTTTTTAAATGCTCTAAATTTTCAATATAATCTGCGTTAAGTAGTCATACAATAAAAAAATCTAACGGTGTCAAATCGCACGATCTTGGAAGACCAATTGACAACATCAAATATCGAAATTATACGACCAGGGGGAACTTTTCACACAATAAAGCCATAAATTTGTCTTATTGTATAGCTTGTATTGTCATATTGGTGAAACCACCTATAATCCAGATTAAAATATTCAATTTCAGGCCAAAAAAAAGTCGATTATCATTGACGGTAACGTTCTCTTCTTCTTCATTTTCAAAGAAATACAACCCAATGACACCTTTAGACCTAAATAATACACACCCAGACAGTAACTTGTCGCGGATACAACGGCTTCCTCTAGTCGTTTGTGGATTGTCAGTGACACCCCCCCCCCCCTCCCATCCATATGACGCAATTATTTTTATTAATGCATCCACCAAGCGAGAAATAAGCCACCATAACCACACTTCTTTAAGCGAAAATTATTGCTACGACAGAATCGCAAGTTTTGCAGCATTTTTTTTTTAAATTCCTACAAATTTTTTGCTATTAAAATAATTTGTAATAAAAAATTCGCCAAACCGTAAACAAAAAAAAAACTAATTTTAATTTAAATATGTATTTGACAGTTTCCAAATGACAGGAAGTTAACTACTTTCCGAATCGGTTTTTTTTTAAATTTGAGACTAAAAATTAAAATTTTTTTTTTTAAATTGTGGTATTTTTCTTATCTTCATTAATCTTGCTTGGTGACAAGAATATGTATGCCCTATAATGGCGACGATATTGAAGGTGAACGTGCATACATTTTATATTATTAAAAAAAAATAGCAAAAAATGTAAAGAAATAAACAAAAAACAATAACAGCAATTCTAGAGAAATAATATTTGCAACATTGAGATTATTGATAATAAAAACAATTAATAGCAGTAGTAGTAGCAGCGGTAGTGGTTGGTGATTAGTAGTAGTTGATGATAAAAGAGAGAAGAAAAAAGAGAAACACTTTCATAAGAAGTAACTACTATCCTTAGATTAAAGAATACATGGATAGGCCCGTACGTCAGATTTTCGTATATGGATATGCGCAATTTTCTGGCTGAATTATTGCAAAAGCGGCAACAAATCGTAACGCTTGCATACTTTTGTGTAAATTTTTTTATATAGACATGACACCCACTGACATCTAGTTTTCGTAATAAAATTTTAAAGAAAATCCAAAAGCATAATTTATATTCATTTTAATTCAATTATTTAGATTTTGTTATTTATTTCGTAAAATATCAAGCGTCACAATTTTGTAGACTTTCGGAGAGTTTTAAAGAAACGCCATTTTCCATGAAAGTGATTAAATACTTAATCCGCAGTTAAAGTGCACTTTTATTAAATTTTAAATAGTTTACGAACAAGTCAGTATAAATTAATTTTTATTTTTTTTGCAAAAATAGTTTTATTCTTCACAACAGGTAAATAGGAAATTTTTATTTCAGAATATCAAGTATTCGTGTTTGGTTTTTGCAAGTGTGCAAGCGTTCTTACGGATGTATTCTCGAAAAAATTTGGACAGAATTTTTCTACAGAAACCTGCTTATCCAGTTCTTCTATAATCTAAGAAATATTATTTTTGGTAAGTGAAATATTTCGGTTAATTATTGATATTAATATTAAAATTTTCTATAATCTCAGTAATAGAATTGTTAGTTTTTTTCCGTCTGAAAAATGGTTTTTTTCCTCGTAAACTCACGTATTTTTTCCAAAATAATGTTTGAAATTAGGTCAGGCCGTTCTGATTTTTCCAAAATAATTTCTGATAAATATTCCAAGTAATTTTTGGAAATTTATTGTTTATGTTAGGCCGTTCTGATTATTCAAAATATAATTATTTTTTATTTTGGACCATCTTTATTTTTGAAAATGAATTTTTGAGGTTAGGCAGTTAAGATTTTTTCAATTAATTTTGGAAAATTGTCCAAGTAATTTTTGGAAATTTATTTTTTATGTTAGGCCGTTCTGATTATTCAGGAAAAAATTACTTATTGATCTTGGGCCGTCTTGATTTTTGAAAATGAATTTTTGAGGTTAGGCAGTTCGGATTTTTTCAATTAATTTTGGAAAATTGTCCAATTTCTGGAAATTTACTGTTTAGGTTAGACCGTTCTAATTATTCAGAAAAAAATTACTTATTAATTTTGGGCGGTTTTGACTTTTTAAAATGAATTTTTGAGGTTAGGCAGTTCGGATTTTTCCAATTAATTTCGGAAAATTGTCTAAGTAATTTCTGGAAATTTATTATTTATGTTAGCCCGTTCTGATTATTCAGGAAAAAATTACTTATTGATCTTGGGCCGTCTTGATTTTTTAAAATGAATTTTTGAGGTTAGGCAGTTCGGATTTTTCCAATTAATTTCGGAAAATTGTCCAATTTCTGGTTTTTATGTTTTTTGAAGTATTTAGACAAAAACTAAGTATTTATTTAAATTGTTATATTGTTGATAATATTTATTAGGAAGTTTTTCTTTCAGAATATGAAGTGTTTTATATAAAAAAGGGTTCAACGGAATAAAGAAGCCGCAAATTTCTTTCTTTCGGTAAGTTGGCATCTTCAATTTTTACTAGAGAAATTAACAAAAAATTTAATTTATAATGTTTTTAATTGGCTTTTATTGATTTATTTGGTCCAAAAAGTTGTTAAAAAGTAAAAAGTTCGTCATTCAATAAATTGTAAACAAATGTGATGTTGACAGTTCTATTGTTTACCAGAAAAGAAAATAGTTCATTGGCGGCATATATAAGTAAAATGTGCGTTAGAAAATTTAAGGGGACCGTCTTTTTCAGTCTGTTTTTTCATTGTGTTAAAACAAATAAAGTATATTTGGTAGGCCTTAAAGCATTTTGCTATAATATTGTATACAATTAACTTCTATATTATGTTAAGAATTTAATGTAATTAATGCTTAAATTTTTTAATTTAATTTTTAGCATTTTTGGAATGGTTTTTTTTTATATTATTGTGCACATAATAATTATTTTGATATAATCAAAATAATATGCAACAAAATATTTTTACATGTTGTGCTGTTACACTTTTTAAAAATTGGGTTTTCATAAATAAAAATATATAATGAAATATATAAATAATATATTTTCAAATAGAATACTGTGTTTTATTGCAAATTATTAAAACTAATTCAGCAATATTTTAAAAAAAAAATCGATTTGTTTACGCATAAATGACATCACCAATAATATCAAAATGATTTTAAACGAACTGAAGTTTAAAATTGGCCCCCACTGGTTTACGCCGTTTCTGTTACGAATGTATTGCCAACAAAATTTGACCACAATTTTTGTGTAGAGCCCCCTTCCCAATTAATGACGTTACGATTTTCTTTTTTTATTATTATGTTAGGTTAGATTATAGCAAAAAAAAAAAAAAAACAAAAAAAAATCGTAACGTCATTAATTGAGGGAAAAAAAATGAAACGCTTTGATTACTGTCCCTACTTGAAAATTTTTTACGCTCTCACTCTGCCTCTCTCTTAAATGCATGGAAATGACGAAGGGCTAACAGAGAAAGGAAATATAATGACAGCAGTCAAGTATGGAATTAAATGAGCATTGAGCAGAAAAACGGAAAATTGAAAGAGATTTTTTTTTATCCTTCTTTTTGTTCAAATGTCATTCTTTAAGGCTTCTCTTCAGTTCCCTTACAAATTAGCTTCTTTTTTTTACCAATTTAATTAATAAAAATCAAAATATAAAATATAAAAATCAAAATAATAATAGCCAATCGGCGAACAACATACCTTATCGCACAAGGTTTTCACTTGTGTTTCTGTCAACTGATTGCACTCGTTCAATTGTTCGATCCACTGATCTAAATCCTTAGTGGTCACCTTGTCCTCCATACTAGAATAATTTGTTCACTTTTCTTTTGATTCTATTTTATTTTATATTTTCTATTATTATTTTTCTATGAAAATTTTTTCCGTGCAATTCTTTTATTATATTTTCTCCTTTTCAATTTATATATAAACTTGAATTATTATTGATTAATTAAATTTTTTTTTATTTTATTTTATTTTATTATTTGTAACTTAAACAACAAACCGGACACAAAAACTATTGTTTTTTTTTTCTTTTTAAAAAAAATTAAGAAACGTAAAAAAAAAACTTTTCTTTTCAATTATTTATTATTCCTGAATAAACAAGTGCACTTTCAATTGTCAATTCATAGAAGAAAATATGAAAAAAAAACAAACAAAAGAAATTTTATTTATTAATTATTCTAGAATATTAATAAATAAATAATGGAAAAGAAAAGGAAGAAGAAGAAAAACCGGAAAAACAAATGACAGAGAGAGAAAAAGCGAAGAAAAATCAATTTTTTTCTCTCGGCTGTTTTTTGAAGAAGATTCTTTTATTGGGAATTCAAAAACTTGTTCAGCCACTCACACTCTTTGTGTGCGTGTGTATATATGCTAGTTTGTGGAATGAGTTTATAGAGATGCATGCGTATAGAAAAGAAAAAAAATGTTGCTCAATGATTTGTGTGCGTTTGTTCTGTTCAAGTGTGTTATATGCCATTAGGCGAATAATGTGCGTATAGTGTTGTCACTGTGTCTGTCTGTGCATGTGTGTGTATTTGCATATGGTTTAAAAATGTTCTTTTGAAAATCCCGAGAATTTCATCAGACTGTGAAAAAGAGCAAGATAAAACCAGCTAAGTTCTCCGCTCTTTCTCTCTCTTATACTATTTAAACTTTTTTTTCTTCTTCAAAATATCGTTTTTGTTTTCATTTTCTCTTTATTATGTTCATCAAATAATAATTTTTTAAAAAAAGGTTTTTTTTCTCTCCCTCTTTTATTCACAATAACACAAATTATTATTATTATTACTATTAAATAATTAATTAATTTACTTGTCTTTCTCTGTCTTGGATGGGAAAACTTT
Organism: Atherix ibis; assembly: GCA_958298945.1. Classification (NCBI taxonomy): domain Eukaryota; kingdom Metazoa; phylum Arthropoda; class Insecta; order Diptera; family Athericidae; genus Atherix; species Atherix ibis. The sequence continues at coordinate 83,871,303 of OY282609.1, forward strand.
AATTATTTTTCAAGTTAATTTTTTAATTATTTTTCAATTTAATTTTTAAATTATTTTTCAAGTTAATTTTTAAATTTAATCTTTGACAGTGTGTTTATTTGCTTTTATCTCTTTTTTTTATTAAACAAAACTATTTGTCACACAAAATAGGAAAAAAAAATAAACGAAAAATTCCTTCTTAAAAATTGGTGAATCAATCAAAATTAATCTCAATCACTCAAAAGTTGATCACATACCACAGAAGAAAAAAAACAGAACTTTTCCAATTTTTTTACGAAATAATTATTAACTGTTTAATATCTTTAACATTTATTAACAATAATTTAAATAATTTTTTTTTTGTATGACTATGGCTTGGGCCTGTGTACAGAGGCGCACACCGTAAGAATACCGACCCCGGACCGACTCTGACTGTTGCCGATATTTGGGAAAAGATTTCTTATTACTCCGATCGGTTTTTTTCTATATTTTTTATCTCTTTTTATCCTTTCACGTTTGGTAGGAATAGAAACTATTCAATCCCGTGGAATGCGTAACATCAAAAAAAAAAAAAATAAACAAAAATTCTGCTGATCACGTTTGAATTATAGAAAATTTACTCTTTTTCCTCCCTTTTTTTCCGATTATTTTTTTCTTCTTTCAATTTAATATTAATTTTTCTCTATTAATACAACCACAAGACACAATAATTATCTTTTTAATTTTACACAAAAATTGTTTCGTTTTCTTTTTTAAAGTTTTTTTGTTAAAAAAATTTTCCAATATTTATGTAATAATAATTAATGATAATTTTCATATAAAACGAAAAATATCTTTTTCTTTTAAAATTACATTTGAAATATTTTTTATTAATATATATTATTAAAGCGATATTATTATTAAGTTATAAAATTTTCTTTTAATATATTTATCAAAAAAATATATTTACTCTATACTTTATAATATAAATTTTAACAATAATATTTAACGATGATAATGTTTAGAATTGAGGAGAAAAAAAATTATAATCCTGAATACAATCTCAACAAAACCACACTTCGATAAAATGGCCGATTTTATTTCTAATGTGACGTCAGGTTGGCGTTGCCTTGTTCAAATTAGTCAGAACTCGACTGTGCAGTAGCAGCGACACCAGATAAGATGACTTCGAATACGAGAATTATATCAAATGAATGACACTGCACCCGTTATGTGGATGGGTTTTTTTTTAAATTTCTTAAAACATTTCGAAATTTTTATGTATTCCATATATATTTGTTAAAATAAATAAAATTTTATTATGAATAATTACTTTTATCAATAATCAAGTGTATTTTTGTATATAATAATTTTGTTCATATACATTTTCAGCTGAATTTTGTAGCATATCCCTTATAAATACCAAGAAAAATTTATAATAACCTATTTTCGAATTTACTTCGAAAATTTCTTGGCATTTTTCCTATAATTCTCACATCATAAATTATCAAAATTATTGCAATTTTTTTTTATTTTTTTTTATCTGCAACTATAAGCAGATTTACATAAAATATTTTAATTAACAATTCTGTGCATTATGAAATGGGGAGTAAACACCCTTCGGCGTTTTTCTGCAACTAGTGGAAATTAGATTCTTCTAGAAAATGTCTAGGCTATTGTCTCTTAAGTCTCCAACGAGTACTTTCCGGAAAGGGCAGTACAGGAGAATTCTTTCATAAGTGGATTTTGATAATAGGAACAAGGGGAGTGAAATTTTTGATAGCGGGAAATGCACAGGTCCTGAACAAAGGGAACATTTAGATCACGATAAAAGGGGGCATCGACAATTTTATGGAGAATCTTGGGCGCGATAGTAATTTGGAACGTTTCTTTGAGCCCCAAAGTACAATTCTATAAGTCCAAATAGGTTTTATAATTGTATTAGAAGTTTTCTTTTCAGTAAAAGTAATGTGGCACTTTTCTGTAAAAGTTTTGTGAGCACTTTTCTGTTCAAAGAGTAAAAGAAATGTGAGCACTTTTCTGTTCAAAGAGTAAAAGTAATGTGAGCACTTTTCTGTTCAAAGAGTAAAAGTAAATGTGAGCACTTTTCTGTTCAAAGAGTAAAAGTAAATGTGAGCACTTTTCTGTTCAAAGAGTAAAAGTAATGTGATCACTATTTTTTTCAAAGAGTAAAAGTATGTGAGCACTTTTCTGTTCAAAGAAAGCACCCTCACTCTCCATCTCTTAAACCAGAATTGAAGATTGTGGATATGTGATTGTAAATTTTTAGAAGCTATGTCAGGATTTGTATGGATAACAAGGATGGCTGTATCATCTGCATAAGTAGCAATGATAATATTAGGATCAGATGGGATATCATGGGTATAAAAGGATCAAGAATACTCCCCTGTGAGACTCCTGCTAGAATAGGATATATTTTCGATGATTCTGAGTAAATTGCAACTTTGAAATGACATTGGGAGAGATATGAATTTATGATAAAGAACTTGACTTTCCAGAGGAGTCCAAGGATGCCACACACACCATCAAAATCTTTGGGAGAAATCTAAAAATACTTCTGGGCAATACTCTTTCCTTTCGGAAGCCAAATTGGTGATCAGAAATAATTTTTTCCATTAATTAGGACTGGATAGAGAGTCGTTTTAATAGGAGTTTTTTTTTTTAAATCTTACCAATAATTCGTAAGATGCTGATAGGTCTATAGGAGAAAGGAGATTTAACGGGTTTATTTGGTTTAGGAATCATTTTATTACAAAAGCGGCGAAAAATCGTACTGATTGCATATATTTGTGTAGATTTTTTTATGTAGACATGACACCCACTGACATCTAGTTTTCGTAATAAAAATTTAAAGAAATTCACTCAGGATACTATTAAAAAATGTATTTAATTAAAATTAAAGGTTTTCGGGAAATATGCTTTAGAATAGGAGCTGTTATTAGATCATAACTGGGAGCGCAGAATAGTAGATTTAACTTCTGAGGACTGAAAATTTTTGTGAAGAAGACTCATTAGTTCTCTAATAATTTTTTGTTAGTATACGATTTGTTTTCTCCACAAGGCTCGGTATTAGGTCCCTTGCTGTATTCAACGAGATCTGTTCAAAAAGTATCGCGTATTTTGATCTTCCGCGGGTTATGTTTTCCCGATTTTCGATTTTTTGTGGCGTTATGTTGGTACTCATGTATCTCACTTATGCCGACAAGTTTGGCCATTTTGAATGTTCAGTTAATTTTTGACAGCTGCTTTGCTTGCACGTGTTTTGGATCGTTTTCGATTTTTGCCCATTCCAAAAAATGGATTAACGAATCTGTTTCGGGAACAAGAAAAAGTCACAGGGGGCCAGATCTGGGGAATAAGCTGTCTGCGGCATTATTAGTGTGCTGTTTTTGGCCAAAAATTCGAGCACAATTAACGGATGCGTCATTATCATGGTGCAAAAGCCAATTTTTGTTCTTCCACAAATCCGGGCGTTTCTGGCGGATTGCTTCACGCAACTTGCGCATTACTTGCAGGTAATATTCCTTATTGACCGTTCTACCCTGTGGCAAGAACTCATGATGCACCACGCCCCCGCAATCGATAAAAAACTGTAAGCAAAACCTTCACATTCGACCGAACTTGGCGCGCTTTTTTCGGTCTTGGCTCGTTTTGAGCCTTTGGTTTCCACCCATGATTTGTCACCAGTTATGACCCTCTGGAGCAAATTTGGGTCCTTAGCAATGTTAATGCGATGCTGTTTTTGGTCGAAATTGAGCAAAAATCAAAGACAAGCCATAACACGTGCAAGCAAAGCAGCTGTCAAAAATTAACTGAACATTCAAAATGGCCGAACTTGTCGGTATAAGTGAGAGACATGAGTACCAACATAACGCCACAAAAAATTGAAAATTGTATTAATGTAAACCGCGGAAATTAAAAATGTGCGATACTTTTTGTATAGACCTCGTATACTGCAGAAATATAATACCCCCCCCCCCCCCCAAAAGCACAAATGATATTATATGCAGACGACACTCTTGTTTATTCCAAAAGCAAATCAGCAAAAAAAGTAACTGTAAAGAGAACGTAAAATAGGCTACTTTTTAAAATTATAAATTATTATTATAACTGGAAGTTGTCAGTCAATCTTAATAAGTTAAATTTAATCTGTTTCTGTAATCCCAGCACTCGAGAACCGAGGAAAATTTCTACAAAGACTGCGCAAAAAGCTGCGTTGCCTCAAACCAAGTGAAATATTTATACATCAACTTTAACTTAATGTTTAAATTTAATCCACATGTTAAGTCATATTTTATAAACAACTTATTCGGCCATTTTATTGGCTATGCATTTCCGATCTATTTTAGTTTCTCGATAACGTACGCGTATACCAATAAAATCCATTTATTCGAAAAGTCAATCCTTAGGAAATGCCTTTCAAAATATCGTAAAATAGATTTTAACTCCTATATTTATTGTATAAGAAAAGTAATCTTACTCCTTTTATTTCATATATGGTTGGTCTAACCAAAAACTTTCTTCACAATTTAATAGACCATACCAATCCACTCATTCAAGAGTCTGATTTTGCTAAAGATAGGGATATAATTCCTTAACTCCTTCCTATTTCCATTGTGATTAGCGGAAACAACACAAAATTGCCAAAATTCTAATCCGCTCTTCTAAAACATATAATTATTAAGCCATAGTTATTATAAGTAATTCATGTACTTAGTCATCAAAAAAACTAATTTAATATATAATCAAAAGGATGTACAAAGCATGTCTCTCAGCTCTATGTTTTAAATACTATTATCTATTTATGTAAATATTTACAATTAATATGGAAATAATAAATGCTCTATTTAAATGGGAAAAAATAAAAAATTTACATCATCATTAATGTTGTTTACTGTTTTTAACGTTCGTTTTAAGTCAATCTGTACCTAATGCTTTTCTAAATATTTTCCAACCTATTTTGCCATTTATCAGCCTAGAATTAAGTTTCCACATTTAAAATAAAAAGTTTTAATTGATTTTCGAAGCGGTATTTAACCTATTCTTAATGTTTGTATAGAAAAAAAACATAACCTATATTAGAGAGACGCACAATTTCTATTACGTTCGTCTGATTATTATTTTTGTAAATTTCACAGTAGAAATCAAATTGTCGAATTAATAAATAATAATTTTATTAAAAATGGAATTAAATTGAATAAAAATCTAAAATCAAAAATGAACAAAATGTATTTTCGAAAAAGAATATAAAACGCCATCTATACACAACTGGCAACGTTGCAATTGAATTGTCTGTCAAAAGGCGACAACTCCGATCCATTCGAAATAGGAACGTAAATTAATTCTTTCTTTCCTAAACCGCGGTGTGATATTGACCACGTCGTGTTGTCGATAGTGAAATTTTTTTTATCGAAAAATGACTGAAACTTTACAGTTACGCGGAACATTGTTAGGCCATAATGGCTGGGTTACGCAAATTGCAACAAATCCCAAGGATCCCGACACAATTTTATCATCGTCTCGAGGTAATTTCAAACAAACCAAAAAATTATCGGATATGTTTTTTTTTGTGTGTGTGTGGTTATGTTCACATAATTCGGCCGCTAAAATGGATGAATGAGAGAATCCGTCTTAATCGATATGATTTTGTGCCATCCTCCATCGGGATATGATCCATCCGAACGGGGATGGTTTCTTTGATATAATTGTGATGATATTTTTATTAATTTTGTTTTTAGACAAAACATTAATTGTGTGGAAGTTAACTAGGGACGACGATACCAACTACGGTTTCCCACAGAAACGCCTCTACGGACATTCACACTTCATCAGCGATGTTGTACTATCGTCCGACGGCAACTATGCGTTGTCAGGTTCCTGGGACAAAACCTTGCGTCTCTGGGATTTGGCTGTCGGAAAGACTACGCGTCGCTTCCAAGACCATACCAAGGTGTTATTGATTTGAAATTGTTTGAAAGAAAAAACGAGAGCAAAAAAATTGAAAATGCCTCGAACTGTTTAGTTAGGGCACAGTTAGTGAGAAAAAAATTATGGTGCCATCCCCGTTAGAGGAGCGAATCGCTTCTTTTTTCTGGATTAGTTAGGTTAGGGTAGATTAGATAGGTTTTTTGTTAAAAGCAAAAGCGGGAAGATTTTCTTCTCTATTTTCTGTTAAAAAGTTTTATTTTTTTTGTCTTGTGTATTAATTGAGAGGGGATGGCACAGTAAATTTAAAAATAGAAAAAAATATATATTGAGCCTTTGCGAGGCAGAAGAAATCGTCGGTTTCGTTGATGGGATGAAGAACATCACGGATCGATGATATTCGCTGTGAAATTTGTCGTAAGTTTTTGTTGTAAAATCATTTTCATTTGGATACAAAAAAAAAAAAAAAAAATTTCAGATTTAATTAAAATTATTTTTTCTCATTAAATTAAAAGTAAAAAAAACCCAGACTATTTTTAGGCACCACAAGCACTGCTGGAAGAGATTTAATGGAATTTTTTTTTTTTTTTTTTTATTAACGAATGTTTTTTTCCAGGACGTATTGTCGGTGGCTTTCTCAGCTGATAATCGACAAATCGTGTCCGGATCGCGTGACAAAACGATTAAATTGTGGAACACTTTGGCCGAATGCAAGTACACGATTCAGGAGGATGGCCATACCGATTGGGTGTCATGCGTACGATTTTCGCCAAACCATTCCAATCCGATTATTGTGTCGTGCGGCTGGGACCGTACCGTTAAAGTATGGAATCTGACCAATTGCAAATTGAAGAACAATCACCACGGACACAACGGTTACCTGAACACGGTAACGGTCGCCCCAGACGGATCGCTGTGCACCTCAGGCGGTAAGGACGCCAAGGCGTTGCTGTGGGACTTGAATGACGGCAAGAATCTTTTCACTTTGGAGCATAATGAAATTATAAATGCGCTCTGCTTTGCGCCGAACCGTTATTGGCTGTGTGTCGCCTACGGTCCATCGATTAAGATTTGGGTACGTGCTCCGTTTTTATTTTTTCCCTTTAGAAGAGTTTATTAATTTTCTGTTAATAGGATTTGGCATGCAAGAAATCCGTTGAGGAACTCCGGCCGGAAGTTGTTACCCAAACACCAAAAGCAGATCCGCCGCAGTGCTTGTCTCTGGCCTGGTCGACTGATGGTCAGACTTTGTTCGCCGGCTATTCCGATAGGACGATTCGAGTATGGCAGGTTTCGGTATCTGCGCATGGAATGTAAATTTTTTTTAACAAAAATAATAAAAAAAATGTGAAAGGAACGAAAACAAATGCATTTTTTTTTTTTTTCTATTATTTAAAAATTTTTTAGGTTAAATTTTCTTTTATTGACAAAATTAATTTGCCGATTTTCGTACTACTTTTAAGTTTATCGAGTACCCCCCTCCCCCCCACTAATTGTGATATTTTCCTTGGAACCAATTCGAAAATAGTTTGTGAAGCGTTGAAAGGTAAGGGAAAAAAAAACAAAATAATTCGGATTATTGGGGGAGTGCACGTGCTCGCCTAAAAGTTCTCTGCGTGAGAGCGGATATAGAAAATGCGGTTGTGCTCTCAGTTTAATCTTTAAAATCTGGCAACTTTGCGCAAACAACAAGTTTTCCTTTTCTTGAATGTTCCGGGCTTAAGGCTAAGGTAAGGCGTTCAGGTCTTTAGAAGTGGAGGATGATGGGTTTAACATAGCGAACGTCAGAAGGAGGAGCAAATGAAATTATTACTGTTGGGGACGTTCGCAATTATTATTTATAAAAAAAAAATTTCACTTCGGTTTTTTACTTAGAAAGAAATTGAAGAATTGAAATTCTGAAAGTGGGAAATTTTTTTGAAAATAATCAATTTGAATTTCGTTCTATTAAAAAATTGACAAAAGAAACTGAACATTTTGAAAATTCTCCAATTATAACCAAAAAGAAGTGAGAAATTGCAAAGAGAACCGCAAAAATTGAGGGCGCACCTAAAATTTAATAACAATTTTTTGTCCTTTTTTACGCGTTCTTCTAGAACGTTTTTAGTTACTTTTCCACATAAAAAAATTATTACCCAAAAGCACAGCAGTTACTCAGGCAGGCCCAACCGTCACAAGAAGACGACCAATATGTGACAAAAATGTGTAGATTGTCGACAAATTGTGACATTACGGTGACGAAAATGTGGCTGCGGTTTACAGGATTTTTGACATCGGACACGGCATGTTGGTCCATAATTTTGTCACATTTCAGTCGGTATTTTTGTCACATTTTGGTCGGTAATTTTGTCACATTTTAGTCAATATTTTTGTCACATTTTGGTCGATAGTTTTTGTCACATTTTGGTCGATAGTTTTTGTCACATTTTAGTCGACATTTTTGTCACATTTTGGTCGATAGTTTTTGTCACATTTTGGTCGATAGTTTTTGTCACATTTTTGTCACATTTTAGTCGACATTTTTGTCACATTTTGGTCGATAGTTTTTGTCACATTTTGGTCGGTAATTTTTGTCACATTTTAGTCGATAGTTTTTGTCACATTTTAGTCGCCATTTTGGTCGATAGTTTTTGTCACATTTTGGTCGGTAATTTTTGTCACATTTTAGTCGATATTTTAGTCGACATTTCGCTCGATATTATTGTCATAGAAAAATTGGGCAACTTGACACTGCTCTACAGCAAGAAAAAGGGAGAACCTGACGGTGCGCCATCAATTTGAAAATTTACATTCACTGGGAACGACTAAGTTGCCTTCAAACTCAATCTGTGTCTGGGTTCAGTGGTCGTGAATCGTACAATAATTATTCAATGTCCAAGATTCAATTTTACTACATGGCGACCCTGCGAATCATGAACCAAGGAGAATAGAAAAATAGCTAAAGATTCAGAAGAAAATCAACCGAGAAGAATATCGAACCAGAACAATACAAACCCCATCAACAAGTCATCAAAGACCAAACAGCACGTGTTATGGTTTGGAAAAAGAAAATACTGAAAGGTATTTTTGATTGTTGGGCAACGAACGCGAAAAGTACTAACATTTTGATTAAAAATTAAAATTTCCTGAACGTTAAGTTCCACAAGAGAATGCTTTTGAGGACGGTTTCGAAATTGCCGCTGAAATAAGCAGAAAAAAACCGTAAAGGAAAAATAATGAAGACACCGAAAGAGGGGAAGGGAGAAGGAAAAAAAATAGTGATAAAGAAAAGACGTGAAAGGAAAAAGAAATTAAAAGAAAAAAAACAGAAAAAATACTTATTGTGGGACGGCAATAGGAAATGGGGGGAAAGGAAAAAATATTGAAGAAAAAGGCGAAGACCGAATTTTTAGAGCCTTAAATGGAAATGGTCAAAAGTTGATGAGAAGGGAAAGAACAAAAAAAAGGCCTACTACAACACAAACAACCCCCAAAGAGAAGAAGAGGACCGACAAGGCTAGGAGCTTATGGCACGGGAAAAGAGAGCACAGTCAACGACGATCCTCGGACTGGAAGGAAAACCGACTCAAACTAGCGTTACACGACACAAGCGATTTCCGAACCATTGAACATCCATCATTCAACCGTTCACGACTATCTGAAGAAGCTGAGATACATAAGTGAATTTGGTCTTCATGCACTCAAAGAAGATCATTTGATGGCATACATAAACATCAGCGACACGCTCACAAAACGCAAGGAAAACGATTTTTTTTTTGAAGCGGTTGTTATGGTAGCCTTACCGATGGCATTGATGAATTTGGTTGTTACCAAAGAGGTGACGCACAATCGTTCAGTTGGTTAGCTCGGCTGGTATTGCTGCTGCTAGAAGATGCCATGATCCGATGACGCTTCGTCGAATCAACGACAAGAACCAATCGTACGAGTGGGTCGATGTCATGACGCTATCAGGCAATGAGAAAAGGGAGGGGCACTCCAAAATATATTCGGGCCGCGGAGAGTGCCATAGGGCGGCATTGGGGATAGGCCAGCGAGAGAGACAGACCAGCTAGGACGACGGTCGACTTCTTTTTTCTTTAGTTTTTGTGCGTTTTTTGCCGAACCATTTTCTCCCTTAGAATTTTTATACCTTCCCTCCCCCCCTCAAAATCCTATAACTTTCCCCCCTTCCATTCCATGGAGTACTTAACACCGTCGGTTGTCTCCATTATCCCGTATACATTTCGGCATGAACTTTTTCTGTTTTATGGTGGGTGTGGCGGCACATCTCAGCTAATCAATTTCGAACCACTCCGTAATCATCCCATTAAAAGCTACCGACAAGCATTTGGACTCTGAGCATGGCCGGCATTCACCATACTTCACATTTAGGAAATTTTAATTTTTATCCCAATCCAAGGAGTTTTTTCTCAAAATTTTTCCATGCCATAACACGATCGATGGCTGGTGATGAGAAATGGATCGCTTACCACAATTTGAAGTGAAAACGGTATTTTTCGAAAGCGACCAATTATCAGAGGAAACTTACGGCTTTCAGTGTGGTGGGACTTTGAAGGTGTTGAGCTTCTACCAAGAAACCAAAAAAACCTGAACATCAACCAGGAACGTCTGGGCTCGGTTTTTTGACGAGTTCGATAATGCGTTCGACAAGTTCGATAATGCGTCAAAAAATACCGAAGCTTGGATGGTCAGTGTTGTCACACCCACCATACTCGCCTGGCCTTGTGCCGTCAGACTTTCCCTTCAAAGCTGCTTGCGTGGTTATGCCCTTCAATTGAGATGAGGCTGTAAATCATACGTTTACTGGTAAAGACAGGTCCTTCTATCAACGAGTAATTCTGAAGCTCGCTCAAAAATGGCAAAATGGGTCACAACATCAACGATTGATCTTCGTTCTTTTTTTTACAGAAATCAATACACTTTTTGGAACAAATCACGACAACCCAACAGATGCAAATTTAGAACAAAATACGCTAAATTGACAAAAATATAAAAAAAGCTGCGTCTTATCTCAGCTCTGCCCCGCTCCGCCCTTCCCCAAAATCACTGTGGAAAAATTACAGTAAAAAATATCAAATTGGAAAAATTTCTTTTCCGATCGTTTTTTAAAAGTTAATTAACCAAATTTTTTTCCTTTAAAAAATCATTGCCCCCTCCCCCATACAGAATTGGGGGCGAAAAAAAGGGGGAACGTCGGTTCTTATTAAAATTTTTCCAATTTACAAAACGTTTACCCAAAAAAAAATATGCAATTTTCCGCACTCTCCTCAATCTCTACTCACAAACACACACACACAGGCGATAGCAAACATGAAAAAATTCGCATAATTCAACGTTGTTGGGGCATGTGGGGTTGGTGGGTTGGGAAAAATAGTCGCGCCTGAAATTATGCCCACAAAAACCGTTCGAAATGGGAATTTTCTGACAGGCGAAAGAGTTTGGGGGGCAGTGCAGCGTAAAAGAAAAATTAAATTGGACAATTGGTCTCGCGGAATTTATGCCATCGCAGAGGGTGTTGGTGGGAGGGGTGGCTTTAGTGCGAAACTGCAAAATACGAGAGATTGCCGCAAGACGGACGACCTAGCGCATCAGTTGGGGTGATGGTAAGCGGACAGAGTTTTAACGAGTGTCTCCTCATCAAGATGATAGCTTGGAGAGCAGAGATTGGGGAGCAGCAGTGTTTATCTTATTTTTCCTATAATTTTCGAATGTTCGGACATGCATACACACACACGCCCCCTTTTGTTTAGAGGAGACAGAATTGCTTTGACGAACAGTAAAAATTTTCAGTTTCGGACAATTTATGGCCAAACCATAAAACGGCGGCGAAAAATCGGGGGCCGCTCGCCGGAATTACGTCTTTTCTTCAGACCGAAAACAAAAGCACTCGGATTGAGCGGACAATCTCCGCAATCGGAAACACATTATTGGTCGGCGGTTATAATCGTCGGTGTCAGTGGTCCTCGTCATCGGAAGCCCGAAGAAACGCAGCCTCCTCTTCGTTGTGCGTTCGCTAACTGCCCTGTTCGGTCGGTAATTGGTTGCATCTAAAGCCACTTGGGAAATCCCCAACTGGTAATTCGACCAGGCTAGCATGTTACTGCGGGCAACTGCAAATGATTCCGCTTTGGGGAAGCAACAACAATCACGCCAAGTGGAGGAAAGCACAATTTCTCCTTCCACACTCTCCCCACACACACGCTGGAGTGCACGTTACGAATGTGCTTCGCTCGGAAACGAACAACCCGACCGACCGACCGACCGGCAAGCAAGTGCCCACTTTCGATAACCGATTGTGCCCTCCTCCTACGCGCGTATGAGATCATCGTCGTCGGCGAACACATGCCCGCATTGGCGGATGATCCCTGGTGGCGTTCGTGTTCCTCCTATTTCGATAAGACGAGTCCAGTCAGCCCGAAGCATTCTCGCGACGGGCGTTGTTGGGGAGCGGAACGGACTGCCTGCTTTCATTGTGCACTCGTACTTAGCGGGGCGATTACAGTCGATGTGTGCGCACAAAAAATGAACGGATAACGTGGCGTGGGGCAGTCAAAACAACTCATCATACCCTTTCCGAAACTGAATTGGAGCAATTCTCCGCGATGGCCTTTGCCTAGTCTGCCGCCGAGACGTTTCCGATGAGCTCCTCAATCGAAAATCTGCCACTAGAAAAGGTTGGGGAATGTGGAGTAGGGGAATGAGGAGCAGAGACTCGATTGCTTGGGGTTATTCGACGGCAGTCGACAAGCACGGTTGTTGTTGATGTCTGATTTTCGATGTGCATAAATTGAGTTTTTAAAGAGCACGGCTAACTTTTAGCTATTCTGTACGTGCGGTGGGGATTTCCGTGCTCCACTCAGAATCTGTACCACCGTCTGGGTTGGCTGCTGAAATTGGAATTGGCAATTTTCGATTTTACACAATCGGAAATTGGCGGAAACTGATATAAACGGCAATAGTGGCGGTGGTCGGTCAGAGCTTTGCCGTGCGATGCAGTGTCACCTGCGACAGCGGAGCGGACACACACTTCAAAGGGAAATCGCTGAGATCTCAAATAGCAGCTGTCAAATTACGTCAGTCAAAATGACGCATCATGTTTTGTAACCAGGCCAGCATAAATCACGGCAGCATAAAAATTTCAGCTCATCCGTTCGACTTTCTCGACGCGTCATCAGCCCATCCGTTGTTGTTCCCACAAAGGCTGGCAGCACACACCCCCTGCGCGCAGCAGTGAAACACCCAACATTCTATTTATTATACGGCCATGCATTCGAAGGGAGTCAGTCAGTCGGAACGATAGACATGCGTGCCGTTATGCCGCGGTGCAGTAATGTGTGTGCTGGGCTGATTTCCCTTGTACTCGACTCGACTCTTCTGCCATTCTCTCCGACGAGACGCGACCGAACACAATACAAACAAAATCGTTATCAGATGAATTTCGGTTGTCTCTATCCCCTTCCCACTAGCAACGGATTATAAATAATGTACCGAAAATTCTCAGAACTGCGATTCTATTGTTCGTTTATTTCCTTTGTTGTTTCCACTCTGCACCCTAAACTCTCTGTGCACTCGTACGGAAATTTTTTCTCAATTCTCCCGGCAATAGCGTGAAGGAGTGAAGATTTAGTTTTTTTTTTTTGCAATTTTTCTCATTTTTTGAATTGATTTTCAAAAAAAAATTTATTGTATTTTAAAGAAGAAGGAAAAATCTTGTTTAAAGTGCATTTTTTGTTGTTATTTTTGCAACAACAAAAAATAGAAAAGAAAATAGAAAATTGCCGTTTGATATGGAAGAAAAAAAACCAAAGACGTCAAGGCAACGGTAAAGGGCAACAGCCGAGGCAGAATCGAATTGAAAAACGTTTTGTTTGGCCACACGCCACACTGGTGGGCGTGTTATTTATGCAATCGACTCTCTCAGGGGTATGGCAAGGTAAACGATAGCCACAACCATAAAAGCGAACTGCGACTAGCCCAGTCGAGGTCATCAGCTTGAGGCAGTCCCACCTGTCTGCTGTGGACACCGGGAACTCAGAATTGCCGTTTGCTGCGTAGCAAGAATTCCAATTCGATTTGGTTCGCGGTTGACGTCTTCACGTGGTGCCGCTATCGTTATCAACAGTGGTGTATGTATGTACGTTCTCACTTGCTCTCGTTGTATAGAAGCACGCGCTGAACTGTTCGGTATCGCTTAGCTTAGATCTCGTCGGAGTGTGCTTGAGAGAGTGTGTGTTAATGTACGAGTCGCACAGTTTCGTGTTGTTGGCTATCGTCACCGGCAAACTAATTTGCCACATTGCGGTGAGTACCACTCTCTAGTTAACTTAATGTTATCAATTTGCTCTAGTTTTAAGTGCAGATGTTGCGTGTTTGTACAAAGTTCAGTCGCTCGTATATTTTTCTCTCCCTTTTGTTGATGAGAAATCAAATTCGTTCGTTCACGTAGCAATGAGATTTTTCTTTCTTTTTTTTTTCTCTCTCGATATTTATAAATTCTCTCTTATTGCGTGCGAGTGTAACATTGAATAATTACCCTCTTCTTTTTTCTCTAGATAGAGTCTAACTTTTTTTTATTTCATTCATGAATTCTTCTGTGAAAGAGAGAATTTTTTTTGTATACTCTTTTTGTTCTGTTTTCGAAAATATGCGCTGATAAATAATGAACGATAGCAAAGCATTTTCTTTGAACATTTTAATTGTGGGTTGAGAAAAAAGGGGTGGGGAGGAGGGGGCGGGGAGAAGGGGAGAGTTATTTTCGGTGGTCTTATAGCAAAACTTTTTAATTTTATAAATTATATCTAAAAATAAGGAATTACTCAACAATAACAAAAAAATCGGGTAAAAACAAATTATTTTTATTTACTCACAAACAATAAGTTCGACTAAAGTCTCAAAATAAATGCGTCATTTTTGTTAGTATTTTTTTTTTAAATAAACTTTTTAAATATTTTAAGACTTCTTAAAGATTTTTTTTCTATTGCCATTGAAACAAGTTCTAAAATATGTCTTCGGAGAGGTTTTTGCGTATTTTTCCAATTAAAATCATTTCTTTTTATTTATTTAAAAAAAAAATTTCTAATTACATACTTTTTTTTCCATCAAAATATCTCAAGAGCTCTCAGAAAATTTTTAGAGCTCGTTTTTGTGACAATATAGTTTTTGATATTATTACAAAAACGAGCTCTGAAAATTTTTTTGTGAGGCCTTAGAGATTTTTTTTAGAGAGTATCCTAAGCAAATTTTTTTATTAAAATTTTTTGATGCATAAAAATAGATTTTTAAAAAAAAATTGCATAGTTTTTAATCTTCTTAACTTTTTTGCTGTTTTTTTTTCAATTTTTTTTATTTTTATTTATTAGCAAACTAATTATGTAAGCTGAGAACTTTAATTGATAATTGATCAAAATTGTTTAAAAACAATTCGCTTAGAAATAAATAATGGTTCTGAAATTTTAGGACCTTAAAATATGATTTATTTGGAGACAATAACTTAAGCTCTGTGAGGTCTGAAAATGCCTCCTATTATTAGTATTTATTTTACAAAGAAAAGCTCACAAAAATTTTGGTATTTCAATTTTTTGATATTATCATAAAAACGAGATCTAAAAATTTTTTGTGAGGTCTTGAGATATTTTTTTTAAAGAGGGTCTTAAACAAATTTTTTAAATTAAAATCATTTTGTTTTATTTATTTTAAAGATTGTTATTTTTTCTATAAATTTCTTTTTTTTAAGGAAAATTTATTAACATTTTTTGATGCATAAAAAGAAATTTTTAGAAAAAAAATTACATATTTTTTAATTTTAAAACTTTGTTACTGTTTTTTTTTTATTTAATAATTATGTAAGCTGAGAACTTTAATTGATTAAATTGTGGAAATTGCTGAAAATAATGGTAGAAATTACTGAAAAATTTTAGGACCTTAAAAATTAATTTTTTATTAAAAAAAAATGTTTTTTTTTTGTAATTTTTATGAAATTTTGTTTAGAAAAAAATTCAATTCTAACTGAAAATGATGTTGTAAATTTGTTAGAGCCTAAAGAATCTTTTCCAGTTACAGTACAACTTCGCTAATCCGGACACATATAGTTTTGGCTTCGGTCGGATTACCGAGTTGTCCGGACTATATACTTAAAAAAATTTGCTCTAAAAAAAAATTAGCAGTTTCGAACAAAACATTATTAAAACAAAAGACTTGCATTATATGAATTTTTTTATTAAAGTTTCCTTTAAAAAATTACATGTAGGGATGGTATTATTATGCAATAGAAAAAAAAGAACTAATTTTGGGCTGAATAATTTTATTATTGTAACTTTTACGTGCTTTCTCCTCTAGCCTCTTTAATAAGACAATGTCCTGCATGGAAACATCATTTTCCTCAGCCCACTGAGCGCAAATTGCAAATGATTTCATAGCATCATTATGAGCTATCTTAACTTTAACACCCATTGCAATATCTTCATCTTCTTCAGAGTCTACAAGGGATGCTGAAATTTCTTTTGGAGTAGCGTGCTCTATTATCTCTTCATCGGTTAAGTCCATTAAAAACTCATTCACACCCGTTGCCCAATCATGTATTTCTTTTTCAGGAATGTCATCTTTTGGATTTAAAGTAGTGATTATATGTTGTATTGATCTCAAGTCGGCAAATACGGAACCGGACAGTATTTCATGGCGTAAATCTTTAAGCGGAATCAAATCTTCATCTTCCCACTGCGATGCAAGCTGTGTCCACAATGTAGACCAGCTTTTCTGTATGTTTTTTCCGCTAATGTTTTGCCAAGCTAGGTCCAAGAAAGTAACAGCAATCTTCAAGTTAAACTTTTTAAGAACTAGCGCTATGTTCCCATCGTTTTCTTTTAAAATATATTCCAGTAACTGCTTTCTGTAAGAAACCTTAATATTTTGTATAAGATTTTGGTCCATAGGCTGTAAGATTGTCGTACAATTTGGTGGTAAAAATAGCACCCTGAAGTTCGGGTCAAAATTAATATCTTCCTCTTTGGGATGTGAAGGTGCATTATCCAATATTAATAGTGCTTTCAGTGGTCTATTCACCTCAGCTAAATATTTTTTTACATCTAGTATAAAATAATTTTTGAACCAGTCCAAGAAAAGTGACGTTGACATCCATCCCTTTTTAGTTGCTTTATATACAACTGGAAGTTTGGCATTTTGAAAAGCTCTTGGCTTAACAGATTTTCCAATAACCAAAAGAGGCAGTTTGTGCGTTCCTGCAGCATTTGCGCAGGGCATAAATGTGACCCGATCCTTGGAAATTTTTCTACCAGGGGCTGCTTTTTCATTTGCATGCACCCATGTGGTACCAGGCAAAACTCTCCAAAAAGCAGCGGATTCATCTGCATTGTAGACTTGCTCTTCAGTCAAGTTCATTGCAGCAATGATGTCGGTAAACTTTTTTTGAAACGGCTCAACGGCGTTGATATCGCTCAAAATTTTTTCACCACATATTTTTAGAAATCGAATTCCATGTCGTTTTTTAAATTTATCTAGCCAGCCTGCACTGGCTAAAAAATCGTCCTTCCCAGTCATTTTGAAGTAAAAAAATTTTGCCTTGGCTCTTAAAATTTCAGATGAAATTGGGATATGGTGATTTCTTTGTTGTATAAACCATGTATACACTGCTTCCTCAACTTCCGGATGTTCTGCTTTTTTAATAACTTTTTTCTTGCCTAAAATAACTTATTAATTAAAAAAATGGTTTAACATATTTAGATTCAAATTTACCTGCTCCATGATAAGTATTCGAAACAAATCGATTAATTTTTTCTTTATTTTTTTTAATGTCTGAAACAGTTGACTTAGGTATTTTAAATATGTCCGCCACCTGCCTAATAGTTTTGCCTGAATCAAGGCTTTGTAATATTTGACACTTTTCTTTTAACAATAACGTTTTATGCTTGCGTTTACTATTTGAAGCCATGACTTTAAGGAACCCACTTCAAATTTAAAAATTTTAAAATTATGTAAACCTTTCCGAACATGCTCTTACAAGAGAACAAAAATTCAACTGCTATGACTTTAATACAATACTTACACGTACACATATATGTATACTTACTTATAACGTAAAAAAAAATTCACAGAATTCAACACAGAAAAAAAGTAAAAACGGTACAATAACGATTTTGTACTCTTTCAATACGCACGAAAAAATTTGTCCGGACTATAGAGGTTAAAATTTGAAATTGTCCGAATCATGGAATGTGTCCGGATTACTAGCGAAGTTGTACTGTACTTTCGACCTTAGTGAAAAAGTTCACGCAAAGAAAAACAACCGAAAAAACTCTTTTTTTTGTATTAAGAAATTTTAGAAAGTTTCGGTTTTTTCTTAAAGATTTTTTTTTTTACTAACAAGTTCGAAAACATTCCATAAAATAATTTTCCACACAGAATTTTTGGTTGGCGTTTTATAAAAAACATTCCAATTTGCGAAAATTGTGCAAAAAAAAAATCCACAATCCATTTTAGAGTAGAAATTTCATATTAAAGAGGATATTTTTCCTAAAAAATTCAATCCAAAATATTACCAAAAAAAATTTTTTTTTTTTTTATTTTTTGTATATTTTATTCAAAAAAAATTAATTTATAATTCCAAAAAAAAAAAAAAATTCTATATAAAAGATGGAATTTAAAAATAAAACTGTTTCGGTAAAAAAATACCAAGAAAATTGATACAAAAAGAAAAACGAGTACAAATTAAGACCTTATTTTTTTTGGTCAGCACTCCACTCTCCTAAAAGGAGTAAAAAATTGGTCAAATTTCTCCTTTTTCTGTATTTAAAAAAAGGGTAAAAATCTTGAAAATTTGCACAAAAACCATTTTTTTAAAAATATTTTTCATTAAAAATTATCAAAAAAACGAGTTGGAAAAAAATTCCACAATCTATTTTTAGACCACCTTACTTAGCGTTCTTAAAAAAATTTAATTCCAAAAATAACTGAAAAAAATTATACAATTTTTTTTTAGATTAAAAATTAAAAAAAAAAACATTTCAAAAAATTTTTTTTAATACGGAAATTTTTTTCTAAATTTTTGAGGCTATTGTAAAAAATTGTTGGACTGCCTGCCGATTTAGAGTAAACTTTAAACGAAAAATTATCTGAACTTCAAATAAAAAAGGCGAAAAAACACTAAAAGGACTTTTTTGTAATAAAAAATTTATTTTTTCAAAAAAAAAGAGAAAAAAAATTAAAAGCCCAAAAAAACTGTTTTTTAGTTTTAATTTTTTTTTTAAGGAATAATGTTACATCAAAACGGAACTTCCGGTCACCACTTCCGTTTTTCTATTCAAAAACTAAAATGACAAAAATCTCGCCCCAATAAAATGGAAAAAACACCAAATTTTTGTTGATAGAAAAATATTGAGAATTTTTTAAATGACATTTTTTTAAAAATATTAAAAATAAAAAAAAAATTGTTCAAGAAATTATCCAAAAAAAAGGATCTTTTTGCAAGACGAACTGTTAAGAAATAATCGTGCCAGTTAAGTTTACTCACCAAATTTGAGAAATATTCGCGTTTTTATTTTGTTACTAAATTAATGGGGGGAGAAGGAGCAAAAGGGCAAAAAAATGGTTCAAGAAACTATTCAAAAAAAAGGACCTTTAATCCTGCCAGTTAAGGTTTTAAAAATCTTAAGGTTTTTTTTACTTAATTTATGGAGGAAAGGACCAAAAGGGCAAAAATTTTTTTAGAACAAATCATCCAAAAAAAGGACTTTCTGGCAAGACGAACTGTTCAGCAGTAATCCTGCCAGTTAAGTTTACTCATCAAATTTGAGAAATATTCGCGTTTTTTTTGTTACTAAATTAATGGGGAGAAGGAGCAAAAAAATGGTTCAAGAAATTATCCAAAAAAGGACCTTTAGGCAAGATGAACTGTTCAGCAGTAATCCTGCCGGTAAAGTTTACCCACCAAATTCGAGAAATATTCGCGTTTTTTTTGTTACTAAATTAATGGGGGGAAAGAGAAAAATTTGTTGAGAGTGGAGAACAGAATTTCCGCAACTGACTCGACAGCCAAGACATAAGATTTTCAACATTTTCTCTCCAATCAACTTACGACTGACTACCAGTAATAACTCCCCTAATTTAAGAAGAAGAAGAAATAAACCGAAACCGAATCGTAATAAGGCCCACCCCCCTACCCACTATCATTGGGGAAATCGCTACGAAGAAGAAGAGAAGAAAACAAAAAAAGCTTTTCCAAAAACAAGCCAAAAACGAATTTTTCCTTAAACAAAAATGGGAGAGAAAAAAGGAAAGATTTATTTTTAAATTTAAAATTTCTGCCCGCATTCAATCCAGCGCTCAGTACCGGCTGTTTTTCTGGAAAAACTTTTTCCCAATCAACTTGAAACGCGCTTATTTCGGATATTTTCCGTCGATTTTGATCGGGCAGCCATAAAGGTTGAGAAGTAAACTTTACCGACACACGATGATTACCGCCAATTTCCGGTGTTACTCAATCCTGTTTTTATAGAATCTTTTCCCCACCCTTTAGCGCTCGATGATGTTGGGGATTTTACTTGGTTTTTACGTTGGCTATGTTTTTATCAAACAAACCCCTCCTCTCTCGTTTGATATGCGGTCGAAAAATTATAAGAAAAATGTTTCCCCAAAAATGGTGGCCAAGGTTTCAAACGCATTGGAAGAATAGGAAAACATTGAAGAGCGTCGACTCCATAAGGACTTGTTGGTTTTCCATTTTTTTGTTTGTTTTTGTTTAATGGGAAAATTTTTGGATTTTCCTCTTCGTTTGGAAAATGCCCGAGTACGTATGCATCGCGACGTCAATAGCTTTTCACGATTTTCGAACAGGAACGCATACGAAACAGACAGGATCAATGTGCGGATGAGAATAGGCGTCGGCCTCCCCGAACCGTTTCAGCTATCCTAAAAATAGATCGGCAGCCGTTATGCAGACGAGGGTGACGGTGTCTAAAATTAGATAACAGTCAAGTGTGGTTGAGTGCAGCTCGCCCAAAAATAGACTCGATTCGATTCGTTTGGAATTTTTTCCCTACTCTCCGAGGTGGTCGTTGGTATTTGTCAGAGAAATACGAGTAGCAGCTGTTCAGGAAAAGCAGCCATTAAAAAAAAAGTCGACTCTCTCTCTTCAGGTGGCAAGTGAAATGGCGAACGAAACGGGAAGGAAGTGCAGTGCGCACACGCGACGTCGTCCCCATTTCTTCATTCATAAAATTTCTCTTCCTGCTCCACCAAAGTGGTTGTCGTAAAAAAATACCAAAAAAAAAAAAATTCGTCACAATCAACCCTTTTGCCGTCCATTATTGACGAGAACATTATTCGCTCCACAAACTTTTCGAATGGAATTTCTCTTATTTTTCAAAGCTTGGATTATTAGCCTTTAAATTTTTTAAATTTTTTATTTCGTAACAAATTTAAGGAATATCATTTTTATTTCGTAACAATTTAAGGAATATTTCTCTGTTAATAACAAATTTAAGGAAAAAAAAGTAAATAAAAACAATATCCTTTTTGGAATTAAGTTCCAATTAAGTAATAGTTTTTTGGGTAATTATTTCATTGGATCAAAAGAGGAACTTTTAAAGTAAATTTTAGGGGAGTTAAAAACGAAAATAAATAAAAAAAAATGAAGAAGAAAAAAACAGAAAAATTGTAAAAACTCATAAAATTTTTAAATTTTCTTTTCAAAACAATTTAAATTTAAGCAAGTTTAAAAAGAGAGCCAAAAATTTATCAAAACAAGTTTTTATTGACAAAAAAACTAGACGATTTTTAGCTTTTTAAAAAAAAATTTTAATTTTTAAGTTGGCTGAAAAAAAAATTATTTTTAAATTTTTAAGTTGGCAGAAAAAAAATTCATTTTTAAATTTTTAAGTTGGCAGAGGATAAAGTCATTTTTAAATTCTTAAGTTGGCAGAAAAAAAATTATTTTTAAATTTTTAAGTTGGCAGAAAAATTATTTTTAAATTATTAAGTTTCCACCTTAAATATTTGGTTTTTTTTATTCTTATTTAATTTTTTTTAGTAAATATTCTGTTTTTAAGTTTATTGTTTTTTTTTTTTGAAATTTTTTCAATAGCTTGTTTTTTACTTTTAAATTTCTAGTATTTTATTTTTATTTGTAACTGAAACAATTTTAATTAAATCGATTTTCTTTTAGCAAAAAAAAATTGTTCTCAAAGTTTAGCTCAGTAACTAAGACCACCCTCCCCCCCTCCCTTCTTACCCCCCCTCCCTTTTTTTAATGAAAATTTTCATTAAAAAAAGATTCTGTCAAATTTTGCTTTATTTTTTTTTTTAGTGTCTGATTTCTTATTGCAAATCTACTAAAAATATTTTTTATTTGAATTATTATAAAAATCATAGAAAATAATCTGGAAATAATTTAAATTAATTTAAAAAAAAGCTGTTAAAAAAAATACTAGAAAAATTAAAAAAAATCTTAAAAATTTTATAACGAAAAAAAAAGTCTTCTCAAAGCCAGTGGAAGTAACACTCGGAATTGGGCGCTTGGTCTCCTCTTCTCTGCCATACGCCTTAGCAACTAAATTCAGCTCCCCAAAAAATAATCCTCATAAATTTTATTAATTTTGGACGTTTTTTACGTTTATTTTTACCCAAATTAATTAAATGAAAATTAAAAAACTACAAAAATTTAGAAAAAATGATTTTTTTCAATTTTTCAAATAAAAATTTTTCTAATTTTTATGTAATTTTTTTTAAATGAATTTTTGTTATTTTATTTTTTTTTGTAATTGAAACAATTTTTTTGAAAATCTACAAAAAAACAATTTGAATTTGAAAAGTAATTTCAATTAGTTTTTTTAAAAAATTGTTAAAAAAAAAACAATAGAAAAATTAACGAAAATCTTCAAAATTCCCAAAGTCAGTGGAAGTAACAATCGTGATTGGCGCTTGGCCGCCTCTTCTCTGCTTTACGCCTTAGCAGCTAAAGCACTCCTCCACTCCCCAAAAATAATCCTCAAAAAGTTTATTAATTTAATTAATTTCGACTTTTTTTAATTTTTTTTTTAATAATAAACCCAAATTAATAAAATTAAAAATAAAAATGATTTTTCTTCATTTTTGCAAAAAAAAATTTATATTTTAAAAAAAAAAATGAAATTTTTTTTTAAATTTTAGTATTTTTGAAATTTTTTTTAAATATTTTACTTATTTTTTTCTATTTCTCAGAAAACCAAATCACAAGAAAACAAATTAATTCACCACAAAATGGGTCACACCTTTCAAAAATTTCACTTTCCCAC
The DNA here is from genome assembly GCA_958298945.1 of Atherix ibis. NCBI lineage: Eukaryota > Metazoa > Arthropoda > Insecta > Diptera > Athericidae > Atherix > Atherix ibis. The sequence continues at coordinate 83,894,489 of OY282609.1, forward strand.
AAGGGCAGGTTAATAGGTCATAAATTCTTCGAAAAGAATACCGAAAATTCAAGGAAGAATAATAATGGCACATTAACCGACGATAGTAACGTGTCAACGCCCAGCTGACTGGCTTGAATTACGAGCAAGTGTACACACACACTGGGGCGTGTTTAAATGCAATGTTCTTCTTCGTTTGGTTTAGTTTTTTGTTTTTTTTATTTTGATGAAAAATTTCCACTAGTCGTGTTTGCGATGAAAAATAGAACAAAATCGGTTGAAAAGAACAGACGAGAACTGTTCGTGTTGTGTGTGAAGATGACTTGTCGGTTCTTCTGTGGGCCTGGTACAATGCAACCAAGAAAATGTCGAAAATGTTATTGGAATTCCCACGACTCCTGAAATATTCATACCAGGAGAGAAAGAGAGAACGGAACCGCCGAAGAGTGTGAGACAGAGAGACGACGATGAAAAGGAATGTCGACCAACTTCTCATCGGCTGTGGAACACACAAAAACAAAACATGGCACGGCAACTTGTGAACATGCCGTGGGAAAGTAAATAACATAAGAAAAGGAAGGGGGAGAAAAGTCGAAAAACAGTTGCGAAGGGATTTTAGGTTGGTCGAGTGAAGAAGGCGCATCCGTTCCAAGGGAGAAAAATCTCCACAACTCGTAGTGTAAACACAAAAGTAAAATTTTCTTTTCCACAGAAATTCCCTTCATCTGTGACCCTGCACTTCCCTCTCTCATAACTGCCTTATTGGATTCAAATTGGAAAGATTTTCGAAATAATTTCACAAAATTACTATTGGATTGAGAAGGAATTCGTATAATAAAATTCGAATTTGAGAAATAATTAAGTTCTCAGCAAAATGAGAAGCACAAAGAAGCATTCTTCGAACCGACGCGCCATCGGAATCGAATTCCGATGCATTTGTAAGCTTTTTATCCGAACCGAATGAGTTGGTCAAGAGAAGAGTGGAATTGTTCTCGCAACGGGTGCACACAAGAGACTCGAAGAGAGCACCGAGACTGTACTTTTCGAGAGTTTAGAATGTGAGACCTGAAATCGGAATGAAAACGTGCGCGTTGGAAACGTCGAGTCTGATACTTTCCGTTTCTTTCACGCTAACTGGGCTGCCGAGTTTTCAGAGCCAATTGGAATTTTCGCTGCTGCACTTTGTCAGCCGATTCGCTCTCGTTCAATCACGATGGTCGTCGGCTGGTGGCATTTTCTCACACGATGTTAACGGTCGACGGCAGACCATTGATGTTAACGATCTGGTCGGCCAAGTGAAAGGGAAAACGAAAGCCAATGCGCAGACGACGAAGATAGGCGGTCTTTTTTTGTGGTACAGGACAGAGATAGCTGAGGGATGCTGCAAATATGCAAAAGCAGTCATCGTCGGCATCATTTAGACCGGAATACTATTAGGCGAGCATGATTCGGCAGAGGCCGTTTGACTAGTTGGGCTGGCCTTCGCCTTCGTACGATGCTCGGTTTCCGGTCTCACTTCAACTCTTCGAGCGATATGCACTGCAGCCAGTGTATCCGAACAAGTGTGCCTGTGTAGGTGAGTGAGTGGGAATGGCTGCAGTTGCGGTGCTGAAAGAAATACCAAATAGACCAAAGATCAGAGCAGAGCGTTCGGAATTCGATGCTGAAAGAGAGCGGTTTTCTTTGATGTTTTCTGGTTTTCTTTTGTAATTTCTTCTTAAGAATTTCCGTTTTAAATTTTCCTAATAAAGAAATTTCAATTTCCTCGTTTTTTGAATACATTTATACAAAAAATTTTAATTAAAAATATAAAAAAAAATCGATTTCCTTTTTCCCTTGCGTTTTTAAGTTTCTTTTTCCTTTTTTTTTTAAATCTGAAAAATATTTAAAAAAAAAAATAATTTTTGGACTAGAAAAAAAAACGATTTTTTCTTAATTTCTACTTAAAAATTTCGGTTTAAATTCAGAAAACAGAATTTTCTCATTTTTTTAAAAATGCGTTTTTATATTAATTTTATTTAAAAATATAAAAAATAATCAGTTTTTGTTAAAAAAATTTCCTAGCGTTTTTAGAATTTTGTTAAAATCTGAAAAAAACGGTGAAAAAATATAATTTTTGGACTCAAAAAACTGATTTTTTTTAAATTTCCGTTTTAAATTTTTCTCATTTTCTTAAATGTAATTTTATATTAAATTTATTTAAAAATATAAAAAAAGCCGTTTTTGTTAAAGAAAATTTCTTTGCGTTTCTAAATACGATTTTTTCTTAATTTATTCTTTAAAAATTTCTGATTTGAATTTTCGTAATAAAGAAAATCTAATTTTCTCATTTTTTTTAAACGCAATTTTATATTTATTTCCGAAAAAAAACACTTAAAAAAATATAATTTTGGAACTAAAAAAAACGATTTTTTCTTAAAAATTTGCATTTTGTTTTTTTCTAATAAAGAAAATTTCATTTTCTATTTTTTTAAACGCTTTTTTATATTTAATTTGTTTAAAAATATTTAAAAAATCCGTTTTTGTTTTTAAATTTTTAAATTTTTTTTTCTTTTTTTTTAAATCCGAAAAAAGAAATAAAAAATATAATTTTTCTACTAGAAAAAATCTATTTTTTCTTAATTTCTTCTTAAAATTTCCGTTTTGAATTTTCTCTTAAAGAAAATTGAATTTTTTAATTTTTTGAACTTATTTTTATATTAAATTTATTTAAAAATATAAAAAAAAATCGTTTTCGTTAAAAACTTTTCGCTCAATTTTTTAATTTGTTCTTTTTTTAAGGTTTTTTTTCTGAAAAAAATACTAAAAAAAATAATTTTTGGACCACATGAAAACCATATTTTTTGTAATAGTTTTTTTTGATAGATTTTTTTTTATCTAACCAAACAAATTAAATTTTTGTTTAATATTATAAAATTAATTTAAAGCACTTTTATAGGTTCTAACAAAATTTTTGTTTATATATGTATAAACCGAAACTCAAAGAACTCGGTTATTTATGATAAGAAATAAAAACTGGCATCACCGAAGGTGAAAACTAAACGATATTTCGGAAATTTGCTTAAAATCAAGAGTTTTTGTTAGAAATTCCTAAAAGAAAATTGAATATTTCCAAAAATAAATTATATCAAATAAGAAATTAGTTCACAATTCCAAAAAAAATGGTAAATCGAAGGAAATTAAATCTATTTTCAACAAAAATCTGTCATAAAACCAATTCCGAATAATCAGAAACGTACAAAAAATACGAGAAATTAATACAAATTCCAAAAAAATATTTAAAAAAGACGAAGGAGAAAAGGAAGAATCTGATGGGTTTTCTTCACCAATTGGCAAAATTGGTCACCCTCCCACCCACCACCATGGTCACGCCCACTATTATCGTTCTTCTCAGGCAGGGTTTAATTGTACTTTTGAAAACGCAATCATCGTATTTCTTCCTGTCGTCTGGCCGTCGGTGTTGTTGTTTTTTGAGTTTTAAATGTTCGAAATTCAAACTTATTTTACCAGGCAACTAGAAATGCTCAACCAAACGAAATGTACAATCGTCGATCGAAAGCTCTCCTATTTTATGTTAGGTCTACCCATTAACCGGTTTGTGGCCGACAACAATGCTCTCGAAATAAAAAGACTACCTCCTACCCCCTTTGCATTCCCAATCAAACGTATTGTTTCCTGAGTAAATCGAAATTCTCTTTTTTCTTTCGGCTATTGAGAAATTTTCTTTTACTCTCCACGATTTTGTTTGGTTTTGATTTTAATGTTTTTACGGAGTGGAGGGAGAATTGTGAAAAAGTGTTTCGGAACAAAAGACAAGAGTGAGTTTACGGAATGCCAAAGCCTTCTTCCCATCAGGTGTGCGCTAATAGAATGAGTAGCTGAGGAGAGAAAGTTGAGAGAAAATTCCCTGTGTGCTCGCACGTACGTTTTCAACTCATAATATTTTGTTCTTCCTCACGCTCTTTAGTTGTGTTCTCGTTGAAACTCACGTTGTGTACTACACAGTCACCGCTCTCAGCGTTCATATTAACTCACAGTCGCATGCACGAGTGCGACAAAAAATATCGCATTAACGTGAGTAGAAAAAAAAACCCGATTTCCTTTTCTAATATTTCTACAGTAAAAAATTGAAATGAAAATAAATTCCGGAAAATACTTCATTGATAAAAAAGAAAAACGAAAACAAAAGAAAAATCATCTCTTTTGGAAGTGAGAAAAATTTGTCCGTCGTTCCAACGGAATTTGTGTGTGGGGCTGCGCACGTTTTTGAAAATGGAAACAACAACAGCTGAGAACGCTACGCGACGCGCTCTTCTTTTGTATTCGAATAATGTTTTTAACTGAGCGGGGCGCGGAGAGTGTGAGTGCAGTTGTTTTAGAAGTCGGCAAAAATTTCTGGAGAAATTATTGTGTCGGACACAGATTTTTGCGGAATACAAGCTACCAGGGTACCATGCAGAAGAGCGCGTATCGGCAACATTGTTCGAATACTTCTCGCATAGCAAAAGTGAGCGCTGGAAGTTTGCTTTATGCCAGTCGGTCGGTCGGCTGGTAGTGCATTTCGATTGCTGCGGTTTACGAGGATTGGTGAGAAATTCTCATTCGACAATTGGCTGAGTTCGGTTGTGACGAAAGAAGGAGAACCACTTACGATTGAGAGAGAAGATTCTATCATGAAGAATGTGTGAGAGAACGTCAAGAGCGGATGAGCTTTGATTTACCAGCGATTCTTCGTACTCACACATCTGAAAAAACTCATTTCAACCGCAGTTGGCTGTTGAGCGAGTGAGCAGAGGTAGTTTTTTTAATTCCATTTCGTTGTCATTCGATCCACAAGCCATCCGTGTACAAGTCGAGTGTATTGCATGAAAGCATAAAACGATTTGTTTTTTGTCCGCGGAGAGTGGTTGCGGAGGAGGGGTTACGACTGAGAATGAAAGTGAAAAGGGTCGTTGTGATGACATCTAAGTGGTTGTTGTTAACTAAGAAGGGCTCCTCTACCATGCAAAGTATCTATCGCTGGTCACCTCCCCGCGGTACTTTTTAAGACGTTGACGATGACTACCGGCAAAGAGTACCTTCGTACGTGCGTGCGTACAACCGCTGCTGTTCTCATCGTAGCCGCGCTCGTATGTTGTTCTCTATTCGTGCGGCCGCTTGTTCTTCTGTTCGTTCGAATGATTGGTCGATTTAGTCTGATTAAAGGCTGTGTTCGGTGTCGTTAGCGTATGCGTTGGGCGTGATTTTAGTGCGCCCTTGAATTGTAAAAGTCCCTACGACACAATAGGGCAGGTTCGGAGATAAAACATGATAACAGGATGCCATAAAACGATAGGAGGCTATATGCTGTGCCGCAACATATTTTATGCTCCTTCGCTGTGACTCGGGGATTCGGAGTCGAGCCATGTCCGAACACACACAGAAAAACCAATCCCCGCGGGAGCATAAATATGCGACATTCAACATAAGCCGATGTTGACTCCTCACAGTTATCGCGGCATATGCGTACGAGTTGTGTCTATGCTTGCCTATATACGTACGTGCATAGTCAATCGTCTGTCGTATGCATGTCGCCGCACGTCTGCTCCGTCTGGCCATACCATATGTCTCAATGCTGCATTTTTGATTTCCTTTCCGTTGTGGATTCTTTTGCCAATAAACTGTGATGGCGCTGGTGCTATGCATAGTCCAAGGCGGCCCTATAATTAGGTCGGTTGGCATTTCTGCTTGATCGCCGTCTTTTTGGATTTTTTCTAATTCACTTTAAAGGAATTCTCCCCCCTTTCCTCTGTAAGGCCTTTGAGATTAAGCAATGCGGTTTTTATTACAACGAAGGGAATGTGTTTGGACCTTCTTCCATAAACAAAAATTCCTTTTGAATGTAATTAAAAACCGTTTTCATGAGTAAATATAATTCTTCGGCTGCTGACATTTTTACATTTATTGATAATTTATTTGTGAAGACATTTTTATGCTTGAATTTAGCGCCAACAAAATAATAATAACGGTCATAATATCTTTGCCCTTTTCTGACTCACAATTATTGTTTTAACAACACTTTTTTACCAGACAAAAATTACCAATAAAAATTGTGCAAAAAATTCAGCTGCAACAAAAAATTGTCGGAAAAAAAGAAAATTGTTAGTAAAAAAATTGGGCAGCAAAAAAAGTCAATAGAAAAAGCGTGGGCAATAAATTCGGCTGCAAACATAATTTTAAACCAAGAAAATCCTCCAGTAAAAAATTTTATCAGAAAAAACAATATTCCAGTGAAGAATTAACAGAAAAAAAATAGTTCATAAATAAAGTTAGGCAGCAAAAAAAATTGTAAGTCACAAAAAATCTGTCATTTAAATAGTTTTAGGGTAAAAAAAAAATTAAGAAAAGCTTTTTTCTATAAAATAAACTGTCAGTAAAAATTGTCCAATAAAATTTTTTATAAGAACACACATTTTTCTGAAGAGTTGGGTTAAAATTATGTTTACAGCGAAAGACTTGTCAGCAAACAAGAAAATTGTTAGTAAAAAAATTGGGCAGCAAAAAAAAATTGTAAGCTACAAAATTCTGTCATTTAAATAATTTTGGATAAAAAATGTTAGGGAACAGTTTTTTTTATAAAATGAACTGTCAGTAAAAAAATGTCCAGTGAAATATTTTATCACAAAAACACGTTTTTCCAATCAAAAATAAAAAATAGAAAATTTTTGAACAAAAAAATCCTTGATTAAAAAATTTGTTAGTAAAAAAATTGTCAGTAAAAAAAATTTGTAACCAAAAAATTATCAGTCCAAAAACTCTGTCAGTAAAAAATTTGTTCTAGAAAAGAAATGCAGGAAAAAAAACGTCAGCAACGATTAGACAGCAAAAAAAAATTGGGCAGCAAAAAAAAGTCAGTAAAACAGTTTTTAGGAAATTTTTTTTACAAAAACAGTTTTGCTATAAAAGAAACTGTCAGCAAAAACTGTCCAGAAAAAAATGTTATCAGAAAAAACATATTTCCAGGCAAAAATTTAAAAATAAAAAAATTTTGGAAAGAAAAATCCTTTATTAAAAAATTTTTTTTAGTAAAACCCATTTTTAACCAAAAAATTAACAGTCAAAAAATTCTGTCAGTAAAAAATTTTTCCCCAAAAAAAAATGCAGGAAAAAAAATTCGTCAGCAAAAAAGAAAATTGTTATTAAAAAATTAGGCAGCAAAAAAAAGTCAGGCAAAATCGTTACCAAAAAAAAAAATTTGTCAGTAAAAAAAATTATAAGCCAAAAAATTCTGTCAGTAAAATAATTTTAGGTAAACAAAATTAAAGGGAATAGTTTTATTATAAAATAAACTGTCACCAAAAATTGTCGAGTAAAAAAATTTATCAGAAAAAAACATTTTTCAAGCCAAAAATTGAAAAATAAGAAAAATGTGAACAAAAAAATTCTTCATTAAAAAAAATTTGTTACTAAATAAAATTGGCAGCAAAAAAGGAATCGTAAGCAAAGAAGTTGATCAGTCAGTAAATAAAATTGACAGTCAAAAAATTCGTAACCAGAAAATTAGTCAGCCATAAAAATTCTGTATAGTTAAAAAGTTTGTCCCAAAAAATAAAAATTCATCAGGAAAAAAGACCAGTAAAAAATTTTATCACAAAAAACCATTTTGCAGTCAAAAATTTAAAAGAAAAAATTTTTGTGCAAAAAATTATCAGTAAAAAATTTGACCTAAAAAAAAATTCAGAAAAAACAGTCAGAAAAAAAAAATTGAAAAAAAATTAGGCAGCAAAAAAAGTTAGTAAAAAAATTTTAAGTCACAAAATTCGACCAGTAAAATAATTTTAGGTAAAAAAAAATTAAGAAAACTGATAAACTGTCAGTAAAAAAGTTCAATTAAAAAGTTTGTCCCATAAAAAATGCAGGAAAAAAATTCCCCAGCAACAAAATTTGTCGTTAGAAAAATTGTACAGCAAAAAAGAAAATTGTTAGTAAATAAATTTGGGCAGCAAAAAAAGGAAAGTAAAAATCGTAACCAAAAAAGTCTGTCAATAAAAAATTTAGCCAAAAAAAAAATTCAGGAAGAAAGTTTGTCAGCAAAAAAATTGTAAGCCAAGAAAATCTGTCATTAAAATAATTTTAGGTTAAAAAAAATTTAAGGGAATAGTTTTACTGTAAAATAAACTGTCAGTAAAAATTGTCCAGTAAAAAATTTTATCCGAAAAACCATTTTTCCAGTTAAAAATAGAATATAGAAAATTTTTGAAGTAAAAAAATTCTGCCAGTAAAAAAAATTGTTAGCAAAAAAAATCCGTCAGTTAAAAAAATTCATCAGTTTTACACCTGATCTTGAAAAAATGAAGAAACCATGCACGCAGGTAGAAGTGCAATAAAGTTGACCGTGGCAGTCGTGCGTGTTCAACTCTGTTTGCCCTGTCCAACTTACTTGCGTTCAGCGTACGTGTACTCAGAACTAAAGCGTTCATCGCAACGCACGTGACGGATTCTGTTCCGCCAACCAAACGGCAACTTGTTACTCGCACGCACGTCAAATGAAACCATTTGCATTGCGTGCGTTCTACCCCACTAATCACGCACATATCCACATAAATCCAGTTCATTCGCTAATCGTACCCATACACATGCTTTCAAACTCCTTTTCCGGTGCCGAACTGCATCTACGCACACTCGCCCGTCGTGCATGTGCCAAATTCTGTTTAGTTTTGGTTGGTGTATTCGATTAAAGTTGAATGTGTCTTCGCTCGTAACCAAGTAACGTCAAGAAATCTTTCAAAAACTTCAACCAGCCCCTACCGAATATCCAAACTAAACGTCGTATTCTTGTCCAACACTTGTGCGGTTACGATTATTTCGATGATTTTTTTTTCAATTTTACTATTTCTTATTAAACAAAAGACATGTTTTACGAGTTTTTTTTCTAAATTTGTTTATCAAAATATTGTGTGCAAAATAAAAATGCATAAAGAAAAGGTTTTTTATCTTTTTTTCTATTTTTTTTACAAACATTTGTAAGGATTTGATTTTAAGAAAATTTCCGTTCAGTTTCAAGTTTTTTGTTATTTTTCAGTAAAACGTAAATTCTTTTGCGTTAAAAATTCTTTTATTGGAAATTCTAAAATTTGTTTTTTGAAAATAAAATTGATCCCGCAGCAGTTTTCCTGACAATTTTTCGAATTTTGACAAAATTCCATTGCTGAAGGAGGTGGCCAAAGTGCCATTTAGTAAACCGACATAAAAATTCAACTTCTATTAAAATCAGTCTAGCCCCCCCGTTCTAGTGTTATTTGAAATTCGAACGGTTTTCAATTCTGCTAACCTTCAATGAGCCACAAACAAAACTCAGACAGACAGAAAATAGAAAAACACCCACCAATTGGGGGAAGGGACAGCCGAGTAGGGAGATATTTTGAGTCGAGCACGAAGAACGATTTAAATAAAAGAAAGAAAAAAATCAATAAATCGGAAACGATTCGTTGAATGGAGCACATTAGAACTCGTCCCCATTCGATCGTAGCAAAGATTCTCCGAAAACGAAGAAGCTTCACGGCCACCCGCCGCAATAGGAAAGAGAAAGGATCACGGAGCGTCCGAAAATTCTCACGACTTGTTAGCGTTCGGTAAAGCTCCAACCGACACGGCACAGGTACCCATCCAGCCGCTTTGCTTTCGCGGTTTTCACTTTCGAAAAGCCTTCTTCGTGACCCTTTCCCACACCATTACCACCGGTCCATCGACATCTTTTCGGTTCCGAGAATTCAACTTTTAACTTTTTGCGTTTCATTTTTTATTTGATCATCTCACCTGCCCCGCGTCCATCCAAATTCATTAATTCTAATTTAGTTTGTTGCTGGCAGTTTTTGAAAAAAAAATTGTTTTCTCAAAGTTGAAGGTTATCAGCGCCATCGGAAGAAGGTCAAACGCGAACGATGATGGATCGCATCTCAACTCAATTGAGTTCCTAGTGCACCAACGATCGAAATGAGGTAGAGTGCAATCGACGGGGGGTGTGTGGGGGACCGGAATTGAGTCGAAATAAAAAATGTTCAGGAAGAAATATTTCATAAGAATTGACCTTAAACAATTGTTTCTTTATAAAAACTGAAGTATTTAATGAAATTTTTACTAAAATATTGTTTTTGAAATTAGATAAAAGGAAATTTCTTCGAAAAAAATTAGAAAAATTAAAAAATTCCCCGGAAAAAATTAGAAATTATTAAAAGAATTTCTTTCCAATGAAAAAAATTTCAAATCCGCAAAAAAAATTATGGACAAAATATTTCCAGTAAGAAAATTTTAATTGTTTTTTTATTGTAAAAAAAGTGTTTAGTTGAAAAAATTTTTTTCGACAAAAAAAAAAAAGATTAATAATAAAAAATAAAAGGAAAAATTGCCCAATTAAGAAAAAACCTTGACAATTTTGCCCAACAAAAAATGCGGCTAATTTTTGAAACAAGAAATTTTTAAAATATTTTTTTAATTAGAAGCAATAATTTAAAAAAAAATTATATTCTTAAAATGGGAAATTTCTCGGAGAAGGGAATTTTTAACATAAAACATTTTTTTTTTAAAACTGCAAATTTTTATAAAGGGAAATTTAAAAATAATGAAAAATGTTTAACCTAAAAATTCTTTTAAAAAGGAAATTTTTTTGAAGAGGAATTTTTTTTAAAAGTGTTTTTTTTTTGAAAAATGTTATTTTCTATTAAAGAAAATTTTTAATGACAAATTTTTACTGCTAAATTTTTACTGACAATTTTTACTGCCAAATTTTTACTACCAAATTTTCACTGACAAATTTTTACTGACAAATTTTCACTGACTTATTTTTACCGACAAATTTTTACTGACAAATTTTCACTCGTAATTTTCACTGACAAATTTTTACTGACAAATTTTTACTGACAAATTTTTACTGACAAATTTTTACTGACAAATTTTTACTGAAAAATTTTTATTGAAAAATTTTTACTGACAAATTATTACTTCCAAATTTTTACTGACAAGTTTTTACTTGTAATTTTCGCTGCCAAATTTTCACTGAGAAATTTTTACTGCCAAATTTTTACTGGCAATTTTTACTGACAAATTTTTACGGGCAATTTTTACTGACAAATTTTGTCTGACAAATTTTTACTGACAATTTTTAACTGGCAAATTTTTACCGAAAATTTTTACTGACAATTATTACTGACAATATTTACTGACAAATTTTTAATGACAAATTCTTACTGAAACATTTTACTGTCAAATTTTTACTGACAATTTTTTACTGGCAAATTTTTACTGACAAATTTTTACTGACTAATTTTTACAGACAAATTTTTCTGGCAAGTTTTTACTGGAAAATTTTTACCAAACATTTTTTTTACTATTTTTTTACACAAATTTTTACTAACGAACTTTTATAAGAATTTTAACTAAAAAAAAATTTTTCAAAATTGAAAAAAAAAAATTTAAAGCAAAACTTCTTCAAATAAAAGGCAAGTTTTTTAAAAAAGTTGATTTTTTGAAAAGGAAATTTCGAAAAGAATTTTGATACCAAAAAAAAACTTTCAAAATGAAAATCGGTTACTGAGATTTTTTTTTAAGAACGTAATTTTTAGCAAACAGGAAATTTTTATAAAAGGAAATTTAAAAATAATTGATTACCGGACATTAAGATGCAGATTCAAGAAAACGACATTTTGAACCATAAAAATTTGTTTTAAAAAGGAAATCTTTTTGAGGAGGAATTTTTTTTAAAAGGTTTTTTTTTTTAAAAGAGGAAATTTTTATTGAGGAGAAATTTTTACCAATAAATTTTTTTAATTGGAAATTTTTTAAATCGTAACTTTTTCAAATAAAAGACAATTTTTTTTAAAAGGAAATTTCGAAATTCAAATTTAGATACCAAAAAAAACTTTTTCAAAAGGAAAATCGGTTACTGAGAATCTTTTTTTAAAAAATAGGTAATTTTTAGCAAAACAGGGAAATTTTTTCAATAAAGAAAATTAAAAAAAAATTTGTTTTTTGTTTTATTGTAAAAAAGATGTTTTAATTAAAAAAAATTTTATTCGACCAAAAAAAAAAAGAAGAAGATTAACTAACAACAAAAAATAAAAGCAAAAATTGCCCAATGAATGGACATTTCGCAAAATTAAAGTTCACATTACGAAGATGCTGTTGCTGGGGGCGAGAAGAGGGAAGCGGTTTAGGGTTTTCTGTTTATGAAGAGTTGCTGCGGGTGTGAGTATGTGCCAGTCCAGGTAAAAGAGCACAAAAAAAATTCAATTTATTTCGATTGTGAATTTTGCAATTTCATTGACAAAACGCGAATGAACATACATTCCCATATAAATGTCAGTTCATGTCATCGGCGGTGTGTGCTTGCACGTGTGCAAATCGAAGGTAAAATCGTCCAAAATGCACAAAATGATTTCGTCAAAATTTCAATCGATTTCCATACTGACATGTGTGAGACCGACAGTCGCTCATGCAATTTTGTTGGTACAAGAAAAAAAACCCGACCGACCGAACATGAATTGCCCAAAAAATTCGCGTGTTCAATTCAGTTTTTTTCTCTTTTTTCCGTGTGAATATTTCGTAATTTTGCACGTTATTTTTTCTTTTTGTTGCTACCGAATTTGGCGTGTACTACTTTCTGATGCGAGCGGCAATGATGTTTTTCTCTTCCTTTCTCTCTTATTTAAAAATGTAAACATTTGCGATTACAACAATAGACAATCACCCATCCTCCTCGTCATCTGTGAACGCAATCAACCATTTTGCCATAATCAATATTAAAAAGGAAAAAAACAACAATCTTCGGATGAACTCGTCGTACGGAAAACATTCTTTCTGTCTTCTTCCTTATCGTTTGATCTATCGAAATTGTTTTACTCTATTTTTGCCAATCATTCTGAAAGAACAAAAGACAACAAATGGAATTGAGAGAAGAAGATTCTCAAAAAAGTGCGATCGCACTCAATTCTCCTCGTTTCTCCCTGGTTGCCTCTTATAAAAGAGAGTAAAATTTTAACGAATTCCTTTTCACACAAATTTTCAATATGGTTTTTATTTCTCTTTTTCCTTTGCATCAGTAAATTTACCATAAATTCGTAGAGTGTGAAAAAGAAAACAACTCATTTTTACGATGCTTTTTCGATATTTAATTCGGAGAAAAATGGACCAGTGAGAAAAAGAAATCGTCCTTCATTAGGAGTTCTAATAAATTTTCTTTTCAATATTATTTAAATATTATGGCTACACAGTAAGTGTAATGGGATTTTTAAGAAAAATACATAATTTTCTTAAAATAAATTTAAACGTAATAGTTTAAGGGATGTTTGAGGAAAAGGTAAAGGAAGGGATATAATCTGCTACAGAGAATGTTAGATCAAATTTTTAATTCTACAAAAAATAAACTGAATTTTTGCTCCATTTTTGAAGTACAGGGTGGGCCAACTTGGACTGACTGATTTAAAATGCATTTAACTTTTTTTTTTTTTACAGAATATAAAGAATTTTATAAAATTGTTTTTTTTATGTCTTCATACTTAGTGCTAGAGACGTGTCAGAAATTGTTGAATTTTATTTTTCTTCCGGACGATCTATTGTTACAATGCCAAAGAAAATATCTTCAGTACTTTAGGAATGTTACAGCTACACTCAGTGCAAATATTATAAGAAATTTAATATGATGAGCTACGAACAATGGACAATCTGTAACAATTTATAAGTATTTGATGAGCTACGAACAATGGACAATCTGTAAAAAAGGAGTGAACGATGATCCATCTGTCGACCTGTATTCAACAGGATGCATTTCCATACTTGATCTGAAAATGTGTTGCCATACAAAATTAATTTGCCTCAAGAATTATTACCGACGCATTGTAGCACAACGGCTACAATACCAGGTGTATAAGCTTAAATCCGCAGTTTGGTCATAGATGGCGTGAGTGAGCGCATTAAGCTACCATGGACATGCCATACTTTTTTTGTGTGAGTTTGACATCTGTCAACATTAATCAGTGTACATTGTCAGGAATTTCGTACAACAACATACATTTTTCCTTTGGTAATCATGTCTAGTTTTGTGGCAAAAAAAGAGAATATGCGGGAAGCTTTGCTTTTCTGCTTTAATTGGAAGAAATTGCATCGAATGCTTATGGAGGCCTATGGTGACTGTGCTTTATCAGAAACAACCTGCCGAGATTGGGTTCGTCGGTTCAAAGACTTGTGGGACAAGAAGCGTGAAAATCGGCCTAGGAAGGTTGAGGATCATCAATTGCAGGCTCTTTTGGACGAAGACGATGCTCAATCGCACGCAAAAAATGCTCGCGGAGCAATTGGGTGTTACTCAACCAGCCATTTCCATGCGTCTGCGTGCCATGGGGAAGATTGAAAAGATCGAAAAATGGGTGTCGCATGAATTGAACGATAGGCAAATGGAGCGACGCCAAAACACATGCGAAATCTTGCTCGCCAGACAAAAAAGAAAGTCGTTCCTGCATCGGATTGTGACAGGCGATGAAAAGTGAATATATTTCGAGAATCCTAAACGCAAGAAATCGTGGGTTGATCCCGGCCAACAATCAACATCTTTCCCAAGACCAAATCGTTTCGGACGAAAGGGAAGACGATGCTGTGGGTTTGGTGGGATCAGCAGGATGAAACCTGGTCAAACTATCAATGCCCACCGCTACCACCAACAACTGATCAAATTGCACCGTGCTCTGCGTGAAAAAAGGACGAATTATCACAAAGACATGACAAGCTGATTTTCCTCCACGTCAAAAATGGTCCGAAACTACTTAGATACACTCAACTGTGAGGTGCTACCCCACCCCGCTTATTCACCAGATCTGGCCCCTTCCGAGTACCACCTGTTTTCGTCGATGAGCAACGCGCTCGCTGAGCAGCACGTCCGAAAATGGCTTGATGAGTGATGAGTGGTTTGCTTCGAAAGAGAAGGAATTTTTTTGGCGTGGTATCTACAAATTGCCCGAGAGATGAGAAAAATGCGTAGTTAGCGAGGGCAAGTACTTTGAATAAATTTGTTTTTGCTTTCTATGAAAAAAACATGTGTTTTTTGACTAAAAAACAGCGGATTTAAGTTTATACACCTGGTATGCCAAAGTCCGTCCAAGTTGGCTCACCCTGTATACAAAGTGCTTTTTGTTTTATATCAGGTTGGGTGTGTGTGAAGTGTGCCTGGGTTAATTAAATACGAATATACAAATGTGAGTAACAAAAATAAGGGATGAGAGTGCATAGAAGGGAGATAGATCGATGGATAGCTGGGAGTCCTCATAGTTCGCTGCAAGAACTCCATAAGCACCTTTTTTTCTTCTTTGTTGTTGCGGTGGCTCATTTGTTGATGCGAAGGCCCCTTTGTTGCTGTGTTTGCCCACAAGGAGGACGGGGAGCCACGAATAATAAAAAAATCATATCGAAACGATTACATTCGAAAATACCAATAATAATAATGACAATCGTCAGCATGTCTCTCTTAGTTCAGCACCCCCCGTTCGCCGGTTGTTCGCACTTACATTACATCAACTGATAACTCTTGGGGATTCGATCGCAAAAAAAAAAATTCACTGAAAAAAAAGCCAGTAAACACGACAGTTACTTACGTAAACGGCAAATTTTTATCTCTTTTATTCTTAATGAAAGCGTTTTCGCTATTTTATCGTCTCTTTTCCACCAATCAACCATCATATACCTTCTCGTGACTGACTATTCCACAGTGATGAGTCGTCGTTACCGTCTGATATTATTGTTGCTATTTTTGTCTGCCATTTTCTTCCATTCAAAAGAAATCAAAAGTTTTCTACATCGAAGAAAAAAAATCTATTTCCTCATTATTACCCCTTTAACCGTGCACCAAACAAAGTCTTTCGTAAATGTTCTTCGTAAACAATAAAATTTTCCTTTCTGCGCGATGTCAATAAATGCGAAAAAGCGGAAAATTGTCTTTAAATCACCGACCAAACTGACAGCCAGCCATTAATGTTGGTTGTGGTTGAACAAAAACAATAACAAAAATAAAAAAACAATAACAAAACAAAAGTCATGCGGTTTTTCATAAATTTATGTTTTTGCGGGGTGAGGGAGGGGATAGAGTGAATAGTTATAGGTAAGTTATCTGCCAGAGATCGATTGTGGTGCCCTTATTTGTTGTTGCTGTTCTGATCCCCCACCTTCGTTTTTACTGCATCGTTAGTTGTTGTTACTATTCTTTATGCACAGGGTGAGTCAGTCAGGATTGACTGTTTCTATTTAAAATAATTCGTTTTTAATTAAGCAAAAAGAATTGAGAAAAAACCTTGGAAATTTTTCCCAAAAAATGGCCCATTGAATGGAAAATTTTTGGAAAAGGGAATTTTTAGAAAAACATTTTTTTTTAACGGAGAAACTTTTGAAATCTTTTTTTTCCAATTTTAGAAGTAAATTTTTTTTCCAATTTTAGCGGTCTGTTCAAAAAGTATCGCGTGTTTTTTCAAAAATTATTTATTTATTCATGAATATCTATTTTGTCCCCTTCAAAGTAATCCCCACCAGATATTAAACACTTTGTCAAAGTTTTTTCCAATCCTCGAAGCACTTCCAAAAATCATTTTTTGTGATCTTGTTCAGCTCCTCCTTCGATGCTGTGTTTATCTCCTCAATCGTAACGTAGCGTCGTCCTTTCATGGGGCTCTTCAGTTTTGTGAACAAGGAAAAGTCACAGGGGGGCAGATCTGGGGAATACGGTGGCTGCGGCATTATTAGTGTGTTGTTTTTGGCCAAAAATGGCAAAAGCCAATTTTTGTTCTTCCACAAATCCGTTTCTGGCGGATTGCTACGCTCAACTTGCGCATAACTTGCAGGTAATATTCCTACCCTGTGGCAAGAACTCATGATGCACCACGCCTCTTCAATCGAAGAAAACTGTAAGTAAAACCTTCAGATTCGACCGAACTTGGCGGCCTTTTTTCTGTCTTGGCTCGTGCGGCAGGTTCCATTGGGATGATTGAGCTTTGGTTTCCACGTCATAACCATAAAACCATGATTCGTCACCAGTTATGACTCTCTGGAGAAAATTTGGGTCGTCGCGGACAGAGTCCAACAGCTCCTTAGCAATGTTAATGCGATGCTGTTTTTGGTCGAAAATGGGCAAAAATCGAAGACGAGCCAAAACACGTACAAGGAAAGCAGTTGTCAAAAATTAACTGAATATTCAAAATGGCCGAACTTGTCGGCATAAGTGAGAGACATGAGTACCAACATAACGTCATAAAAAATCGAAAATCGAATATACTTTTTGAACAGACCTCGGATATAAAAAAAAATTGATAATTTTAAAGTGGGAAATTTTTTAAAAAGGGAATTTTTAACATAAGAAGTTGTTTTTAAAACTGAAAATTTTTTATAAAGGAACATTTGAAAATACTTGAAAATTTTTAATCAGAAAATTCTATTCAAAAAGAAAATCTTTTTGAGGAGGAATTCTTATAAAAAATTTATTTTTCAAAAAGGAAATTTTTATTAATGAGAAATTTTTCAGTAAATTTTTTTAAATTAGAAATTTTTTCAATCGTAACTTTTTCAAATAAAAGGCAATTTTTTGAAAAGGAAATTTCGAAAAGAATTTTGATACCAAAAAAAAAACTTTCCAAAAGAAAATCGGTTACTGAGAATTTTTTTAAAAAAGGTAATTTTTAGCAAAAGGAAATTTTTACAAAAATAATTGATTACCGGACATTAAGATACAGATTCAAGAACGGAACATTTTTAACCATACAAATTCTTTTAAAAAATAATTTTTAAAAAAGTAAATTTAGAAAAAATTTAAAAAAGCCATAACTTAAAACCCAAAAATTCTTCTAAAAAGTAAACCTTTTAATGACAATTTGTTACAAAAAAAGTAATTTAAAAAAAAGGCATTTTAATATTTCAATTAAAAAAAAATTCAAAATAAGGAAAAAATAAAAAAAAAACCTTTTTGAATTTGAACTTCTTAAAAAAAGATATTTTCATTAAAATGCAATTTTTAAATTGCTAAAAAAAATGTAATTTTAGGAATAGGGGCAATTTTTATAATAGGAAATTTTTCCAAAAGAGGGAATTTTTTAAAAGACACTTTTACCCACATTTTTTTTTATTTTAACCACTTTAGCCGACCAATTGGGGACCTTTTTTTAAGGCTTGGAAAAAATATCGCTTTTAAAATTCGTACAAAACAAAACGCTAATGTTTTCCAAGAATTTACATTTGGTTGGAGGGCGAATCACCCTGTTGTGTTCAGTCCCGATTTTGTTGCTGTAACTTTAACGGGATTCATTGCACAAGAGTTGCCCGCTTGTTGCTGTTGGTTTTGTTCTTGTTACTGTTGCCATGATTTCTTCCGTGATTTTTTGTTGTTACTGTTCGTGTGCTATCAGTGGTTAAGGCTGTCCCTTGTTCGCATCTCGAGAGCAGTCCTCATTTAATAAGAGAACATAAACCCAACTTAGGAAATTATCTAAAAACTTTTACTAATTTTGATATTTTTTTTCTTTTGTTACGACTAACAATAATAATGCCAGCCCGCCTGTCCACCTCATCGCATCGTCATTCCTCTTACTAAGTTGAACACACACAAGTAAATCCGAAACACTCACTCATGCACGGATACAAATCCATTCAAATGCAAACGAATGCCATTATTAGCACGTTGCAGAAAATTTATGGAAAATTTATGGAAAATTCTTTAAACTTTCTACAATCGTCCAAAGCGGACAGAGCCATCATTGTCATTGTTATTATCAGGGAAGGTGATGGGGGGATAGTCGGACAGGAGAATTGGTTGGGCATTTTGTTCAAGTTCGATAAATGGTAGAAAATTCAACAGAAATTTCACTAGAAAATATGTCGTTTCGAATTTGTGGGAGTCGAAAAGTTTCCACAGACTAGACACGATCCCATAACTTTTGTTGCACAATTTTTTCCCATTTCCTTCGTCAGTTTTGCCTATTATTTTGAATTTTCTTTTATAAAAAAATCACTTGTCCATATTCACTTCCGTTCGTTTTTGATTTTCTCTAAAATCTTCTTCGTTTGTAAACACAATTTCCGCCCACAAGTAAAATTTGTTTTTTTTTCAAATAAAATTATTAGTAAAAATTTTCAGGAATTAATTTTTCAGTAAAAATTTGTCAGTAAAATTTGTCAGTAAAACTTGTTAGTAAAAATGTGTCGTTAAAAATTGCCGGTAAAAAAATTCAGTTAGAATTTCCGGAAAAAATTGTCGAACCAAGTTTTTCGATAAAAAATTGATGGTAAAAATTTTGACTCGATAAAAATTTTCGGTAAAAATTGACGGTAAAATTTTTTGGTAAAAACTGATGGTAAAAATTTCTACCAAAAATTTTCGACTAAAAGTTTGGGTAAAAATTTGTCAGTAAAATTTGTCAGTAAAAATTTGTCGCCAAAAATTTGTCGGTGAAAATTTGTCACCAAAAATTTGTCGGTAAAAATTTGTCAGTAAAAATGTCCTGTAAAAATGTTCAGGAATAAATTGTTAGTAGAAATTTAACAGAAAAAATTTGTCGTTAAAAATATGTCGTTAAAAATTTGTTAGTAAAAATTTTTCAGCTAAAAATTTTGCAGCTAAAAATTTTTAGTAAAAATTCCTTAAAAAATTTGTCAGTGAAAAATTGTCAGTAAAAATTTAAGTAAAAATTTGTCAGAAAAACAATTTGTCAGTAAAAATTTCCAGTAAAAATGTTCAGTAAAAATTGCCAGTAAAAATTTGTCATTAAAAAATTGTCAGCGACAATGTGTCAGCGAAAATTTGTCGTTATAAATTTGTCAGTAAAAATATTTCACGAAAAATGTGTCAGTTAAAAATTGTTAGTAAAAATTTCTCATAAAAATTCGTCAGCAAAAATTTGTCAGTAAAAATTTGTCAGTAAAAATTTTTCATTAAAAACTTGTCAGTAAAAATGTTAAGAAATAAACCGAAGCAGACAAAATCGAGAAGATTTTACTTTGTTCGTGTTTAGTGGATTTTCTTATAGCAGGAAGATTTGAGGAAAAAGGCAATAATTTCCTCTTCAGTTTAATGTATTTTATTGTGAATGGCAAAAAGTCACCTTTCAGCTCGATGAGCATGTGGATCTACTCCAGAAGGCAATCATAAAAAGGATCAACGGTTCAGAGTTAACATTTCACCAGCTGCGACTTACTCGGAAATCGTTCCATTCCTAAATAGACGGAGAGTTGAAGCCAACTTTGCGTGTGTGGGTACGATTAAGAATGGAAGAATAGACGGGCGAACGAATAAAGGACATCCTTCAATCCTCACAACGACCTTGGGTCTGCCGATTCATGTTCGCTTACAATCTACTCGAAGAGGACGAATCCCTGTGTGGGAGGAAATAATGCCATCCCAGCGAAGGATACATTCGCCGCCACTGGAACTTCTACATCAGCTGTGCTGGCTTCGCGGAGTAGGGTATGTGCGGAGGGGTTTGTGTGTGTACATCGAATCGGCGCGTAACGTACAAAATTTATTTACATTCCGGTAGGCATTTCGGTCAACGCACAATTCATCCAACATTGCCGGCCTGGTTCCTTTCTGCCCACTAAGCAGAACACTTTATTGGGTCATCCCGTAAATATTAACAACTAACCACAGGCCTAATGTTCACCAAATGTACTCGTTTCGAGTCTTTAAATCAGACTGGGTACATTTTCTTGTCAAGATTCTTAGATTATCGCATTGAAGATCCGGAAAAAGAACTACGGGAAAAATTTTCAACAAAAACGCAATGGCTTTATTTACTCGTAAAAACGATGAAGGAGCGTCTGCTAACTTTAACTCAATTTTCTTTTACTAAAAACATTTTACTGTAATTCGTTCTTTTGAATTTTTTAGTGAAAAACTTTTGATTGGAAAAGGTTTAGTGACAATTTTTGCCAGAAATGATTATTTTTTCAGAACATTTTTACCGAATATTTTTTAACGAAAACTCTTACCGACAATTTTTACCGACAGTTTTTACTGACAAATTTTTAATGACAAATTTTTACAGACAATTTTTATCGACAATTTTTACTGACAAATTTTTACTGACAAATTTTTACTGACAAATTTTTACTGACAAATTTTTACAAACAAATTTTTACTGACAATTTTTACCGACAATTTTTACTGATAAATTTTTACTGACAAAACTTTATTGACAATTTTTACTGAAAATTTTTACTGACAAATTTTTATTGACAATTTTGACCGACGATTTTTTACCAACAATTTTTACTAAAAATTTTTACCAAAAATTCTTACCGTCAATTTTTACCGTTGATTTTGACAGAAGATTTTAACCGACAACTTTTGTAATTAATATTTACCGAAAATTCTTAACAAAAATTTTTACTGACAAATTTTTGCTGACAAATTTTTACTGAAATTTTTACTGACAATTTTTTACTGGCAAAATTCCACTGACTATTTTTTCAGACAAATTTTTAAAGGAAATTATTACTAAAAATGTACTGACAGGTTTTACCAAAAATTCTTTACCAAAAAATTCTTACCGACAATTTTTACCGAACGATTTACCGACAATTTGTACCAATAATTTTTACAGAATATTTTTACCGATAAATTTTTACCTACAATTTGGAGCGACAATTTTACCGAAAATTCTTACGGTAAATTTTAACCGTCAATTTTTACTGACAGTTTTCCCTACAATTTTTTACCGACAATTTTTACCTAAAAATTTTACCGAAAATTCTTACAGACAAATTTTTACCAACAATTTAGACCGAAAATTCTTACCGTTAATTTTTACCGACAATTTCAACGACAATTTTTACCTACAATTTTTACAGACAATTTCCACTGACAATTTCCACTGACAATTTTTGCCGAAAATTTTTACCGCAAATTTTTACCGACAATTTTTACCGGAAATTCTTACTGCAACTTTTTACTGGCAATTTATACTAACAATTTTTGCTAAAAAAATTTCACTGCCAATTTTTTACGGCCAATTTTTATTAATAATTTTGTCGAAATTTATTATTAAATGAAAGAAAATCGTTCGACGGTGAAAGTTTCTGATTTGAACGTGTCACTTCGTAGACGTGAAATCTCGGTCACTTCTCCATCTCAGATCATAACTGACAATTAGCAAGAAACAATCAACAAAGAAGCAGAGAATGACTGACTGACCGATGATAGCGTGGATAACGTCAGCGGGTTCAAGGGAGTGAGATGTTCAGAACGCACTTCGCCTTTTCCGGATGATTGCACAATCGTTAATCGGTTCAATGTAATCCACTCAAGACTTAATGTTCGCAATTGCGGTGACCAATTTTCTCGGTGCAGCAATTCAAACCGCAAAGACGGCAGAGAGCCGAACGGGACTGTTCACGAGGGGGTGCTCAGACGTGTCCAAGTAGTCTTGCGGATAAGTTGGTGAACAGGTGCCATTCGTCTTGCCTTCGGAGATCGTGCGTTATTGTCTCGGAACTCGATCTGACCATTTAAGGACTTTGTCTTTGGAACAAGCTCGTTTCGCTGACTTGTCATGGTCTCATTGACGGAACGCTAAGTTTGTGGACAGATCGGGGCAAACCAGTGCGGTTTCTGTAACTGTTCAACATTGTTCGATCCACTTCCGTTTCTCATTCCCAGTTGGTTCGTGCAATAAAAATACACTTCCGGTTTTTAGGGAAATAGTTGCTAGCAAACCTGATACAGTGTTTCTGTGCATGTGCATGAACGATGATCCGCACTTGCAAAGGTCTCGTGGGAATTCGGGCTAATCTCGTGTAACGACAGCATTCTTAAGGCCAAAGTAAGCTAAGTAAAAATTGCACAGGAAATTCTCATCAGGAACTTTTCAAGAAAATATTTACCATTGAAGAAATTAATTTAAAAATGTCATCTTGCTGGGCTCTTTCGACACCATTTCTCTAGTGTTTCCAGTCCCTTTTCGCCCTCATTTGGGTAAAAATACCCTTCTCGGCAATCACTAAACTTCACTAATTTTTCTAAGCATTTTCGTTAAATGATAAGAAATTTTTTCGATTATGACTGACCTTTCCGCGTATTGGATTTTTGTCGTGAATCGTGTTTGCAATCGAAATTGCAGTCGCTTCCATTAGCGAGTTCCAAGGGGATTAATCGAAACGAATTTGAAAAACCACTTCCGATAATCGAATTCGCCCATTTATTCGTTTTTCGAAGGGGATGGCGAGTAGTTTGCGTGCCGAAATCCATTTAGTCGTTCAGGAAAATTAAAACGGAAACGGAGGATGAAGGAAAAAGGACACCCACACTCAGCTCCACTAGTTCCTGCTATCCTTTCGGCAATAATAAAATGACAATGAAACCAGATCTGTCCCCCTTTCGATTAGCACTTTCCCCAGCCCAGCATTATTGGAAAAAATGTCCATCAATGCACGTCCGGAACGTTTTTTTTCGATTAAGCTTCGATGCGCTCGGATAAATGTGGACACGCAAAACAAACACACCCACACTCTCGTCCGCCCAACAAATTTCCATCTAATCTTCCCAAAGGGGAATAGGGGATTCAGATCTGATTGACCGTTTGTTGCCAGAGCCAGCGGTGTTGTTAGCAAAACAAGTGTTGCCTGTTCGTTTGTTTCGTGCAATTTTCTAACAAACCCCGGCTTGCATATCCGAACGAGTTTTCTGCTGCGTCCACGGAATTTGTTGTTAGCGAGATGATCAATCATGCTTTCAGCATTGGCATTGGACTGAGAAGAAGAAGAAAAAATGCCGAAAAGGGAAGTTGGCGACTGGGAACAGGTTCAGATTAGCTTCGATACATCCGAGCACATGTGGTGTACGTGCCAGAAAATTAAAGCTTTGCGTTGTCCTGGTCTATTCACTGCCCCGGCCATGGCAGCTGGTGATGAATTTCGTTCTTATCGGCAGGTTATTCTGGAACTCCCACCCAACCTGATGCTAACTAGTTTCGATCGAGTAGATTCCAATCGTTTGCAAAAATCATCACGCGACTATTACTCTTGCACAGAGCTGGGTGCAAAAAAGAAATTTATAAAAATTCCGAAAAATACCAGCGAAAATTTGGTGTTAATGTGGCACGTGACCGGATTGGATTACCCGTCTTCCTGGATGGAAATTTTGGCATTTTTTCCCAAACAATTTACTCGTTGTTTTTTTTTTGGCCCAAAAAATTTCATTTCCAAAATTTTTTCTGATAAATTTTTACTAGAAAAATTTTGCTGTAAACTTCAATTTGTTTTAAGCTCAAAAGTTTATGCTAGAAAGTACATTTTCTTTGGCTAGAATAAAAACATTAATTTTTTTTAGTAAAATTGTTTATTGAAAAATTGTTACTGGAAAATTTTTGGTAGGAAAATTTTTGCTGTAAACTTTAAACTTGAAATTTTCTGCTAGAAAAATAATTTTTTCTGGTGATATCGAAATAATTGTTGCTAATGAATATTTTTGTTGAAAAGTTGTTTTTGGAAACTGTTTGCTAGAAAATGTTTACTATAGCAAAATTGTCTGAAGGGGGAGGAAGGGGTTGGTAAATGGAAATCAGAAAAAAACTGCTATAATATTTTTTGTGCCGACTTTCCCTTTTATAAAAAAATTCTTTTTTGCAAAATTGTCTATTTCGACTAATTAAAATATTTTTGCAAGGAGAACTTTTGCTATAAACGATTTTCTAGCAGAATTTTTATTTCAATTAATCTAAAATTTTTTGCTTGAAAGACATTTTTTTGCTAGAATTAAAATATTTATTTTTAACTAATATTGGTTAACAAAATTATTGCTAGAAATCTTTTGATAGAAATTTATTGCTGAAAAACTTTTTTTCTGCAAAATTTTTATAAGAAAAATTTTTCTGTAAAGTTCAATTATTATTTTAACTTGCAATTTTCTGCTAGAAAATAATTTTTTTTGCTGGATTAAAAATATTTGTTGCTAATTAATTTTTTGATTGAAATGTTGTTGCTAAAACCCCTTTGCTAGAAAAATGTTTACCAGGAAACTTTTTCTGCAAAATGGAGGGAAGGAAAACAGAAATTAGAAAAAACTGCTATAATTTTTTTTGTGCTAAATTTCCTCTTTATAAAAAAAAGTTCCCTTACAAACGTTTTTCTTGTAAAATTGTCTAATCCAATTAATTGCAATATTTTTGCTTAGCTAAAAAATTAACGAAAGAAACTTTTTACGAGAAAAATTTTACTGTAAACTTTTCACTTAAAATTTTTATTTTACTTTTTAGTATAACATTGTTTGCTTAAAAATCATTTTCATGGAATTAAAATATTTATTTTTAGCAAATATTGGTTAAAAATTATTTGCTGGAAATATTTTGATAGAATTTTTTTGCTGTAAACTTGAAACTTCAATTTTTTTTCACAATAATATAAAATTTTGTACTAAAAAAATTAATTTTTCCTGCTGAAGAAATAAAGTTTTTTTTTAAGTAAAAATAAATACTAAACAAATAAAGTTCTGTTTTTAAATGAATTTTTCTTGAAAAATTATTGTTGGCAATTTTTTTGATAGAACATTTTTGTCAAAAATATTTTTTCTGCAAATTTTTGCTCGAAAAATTTTCGGTAAAATTTTCACTTTGAACTAAAAAGTTTCTGCTAGAAAAATAAATTTTTCTGTTGATTAACTTTTTTTAATCTTGTTGCTGGAAAATTTTTACCAGGGAACTTTTTCTGCAAATTGGAAGAGAAGGCAACGAAAATGAAGAAAAACTGCTATAAATTGTTTAAAATTTTTTTGTGCTCAATTTCCCGCCGAAACAAAATTGTCTACTGCGATTAGTAAAAACATTTTATCCTGGAAGCTTTTCTCTTTTAATTTTTAGACTAATTCATTAATTATTTTTTTTGTAAAGAAACATTTTTTTTAATTGAAATAAAAAAAAAATGGCTGTACAATTTTTGGCAGATTTTTTGTGTTGGCAATTTAGTTCCGAAAATTTTTACTCAAAAATTTTGATACGAAGAAAAATATTTATTAAAAAATATAGTTTTTTTTGCAAGAAAATGTTTACCGTTAAATTTTTCCGATGACAATTATTTTTGCTGAGTAATTTTTTTTAATGGAAATTTTCATTTTTAAAAATAAAATTTCTTATTTTTTGTTGGAAAACTTTTTGCTGTAAACGACTTGCATTTGAAAGTGGAAACTTTTTGCTAGAATTTTAAATTTTTATATGGTTTGCTAGAAAAAAAAATAAAAAAAGTGTTACCCAAAAATGTCTGGTGGAAAATTTTTGCTGCAAATTTTTTATTAGAAAAGTTTTGGTATACATTTTTTTTTGCTTAGTAAATTTTTTAATAAAAATTTACTTTTACCCGAAAATATTTTTTACTGCTTATTTTTTAATTAAGAATTTTTTAATTAGACATTTTTTTTTTGGAAATTTAATTTTTTAAAAGTTTTTAGTTCAATAATTATAGAAAATTCTTTACTCAATCTTTTCAACGTGATAAAATATTTCGAAATTATTAATTACGAAATTTATACCAACAACCATTTTCATGCTCTTCTTAAAAATAAAAACAAAAATATTTTTCCGTTCCGTTCCGTTTCTTTGTTTCTTCTATTCCTTATAATTAAATCAATTCGACGTAAAATAAAAAAAAAATATATATTAAAAAAAATATTAAGTTTTTTTTCAAGCAAAATTTGATGTGGCAATTTTCTTAATTCAAAAATAATTTTCTGCTAATTAATCGGGTTGTGTTACTAAGAAAAACGAAACAAAAAAAGAAATTCGTTTTTTATTGTATGTGCATTTTGAGAAGAGACAAAATGCGTAATAAGAGAAAAATTATGCAATCGCTTATGACACAATAACAACAACAGTTTTTATGGAGGAGGAAAGAGAAAAATACCAACAATTACGATGACGACCGGGAGAATTTTGATGTGGTCGAATAAAAAGATTGGAGAGAGGAGGATTGGTAATTTGAATTTATTTGTGCTCTTCAAATTGCACTCATATAACAATGATGGACAGCGAAGAACAAGAACAGAACCATATTTGATGGGTGATTTTTGAACAGAGAGAGGGAGGTGCAAGCGAACTCTTTCCTCTCCTCATAGTTTTCTTATGTTTTTCTAATTTTTGATTTTTGACAAAAAAAACACGAAAAGTGAACGCACTCCAGTTCTTATGTACGGTCGGTCAGCTTGCACTCTATCGGTTCAATGCGGGGCAATTAAGTTTTTTTCTAGTTTTCTTGGAGCTGTTTATTTTTATTTTTTGTTTGTTTATATTGTTCCACATCAAACTTAGTACAAGGTTTATTTTATTTGTCGTCAGCAATTTTCTCATTTATATTTTGTTATATTTGGTATCCCCCACCACCCGCACACAAACACCTACTTTTGATTAGTCAAAATTTCAATTGTTCGATTTTTTTTTTTGGCAAGTTGCTCTTAATCGGTTCGTGTTAAGAGTTTATATATAAATTAATTGTGAATTAAGTTTTTTCCTTCCTATTCGTTTTGGTGTAATGAGTGGAGAAAAAAAAAACAAACAAATAAAATTCAAATAAAAAGAAACAAATTTTCATTGTCAAATTAACGCACGTGATCGTTTTTAATTCGATTTTTAAGTTTTTTGTTGTTGGTGTTGTTGCCCTTCATTTGTTTATGACATCATTAGTAGACGGTGATATATGGTCGTGTGTGTACCATATATGCTGCCCCGGCAACACTAATTAAACAAAAACAAAACGTCAATAATTCGAGTTCGGTTCATAACTCATCGAATGAGATAAGCGTCCATGAGAGAATAATATAGTCTGGCTAATAAATTGAGTACACACAATTAAGTAAAAATTAAATACGAGTGCGTGTATGTGTTCAGTGAGTTCAGCGATAGAACGGGTCAGTTGAAAGGAGTGTTCCAGCAACGATTCTTGATGGCTTTAAGAGAGCAGGAAATGGTTTTTTTTTTGCAAACAAGTTAGTCAGCCAGTCAGTCAGTCGGTCGGTCGTTAGATCGGTAAGTAAATATTTCCTCAAACATTAAATCTATTGTCATCTTTTCATCTCTTTTACTTGTAAGTGCATTCACGATATTTTCGCGTATCTCGCTATCTCTTTTCACCTTCCATTTGGGAATAATTCACTTACTGAGCTGAGCTTTACTATTTTTATGCAAGCTTTTTTTTATATTATTTCTCACGTTTTTTTGCAAGTGTTCTTTTGTTTTTATCTCTTTTTCTATATTAGCAACTATTTTTGTTGTTGTGGCAATTTCACATAAGTATCAATCAGTCTCTAAAGATCATTAAAGCCACCTAAGCACAGTCGTGCATATCTAAGCCAGCCGTCGTTTAACACTCCAAGACCCTTCAAAAATCGCAACTGACTTCAATGTCGATAATGGGAGCCATTTTGTTTGTTGGTTTTTTTTCTGATTCAAGGTCAAATAGGCACATTGTCATCATATACAAAATAGCCATTGAATAGGAACAATACGATCGATATGGTTTGAGAAAGGGGTTGTGGGGGGTTATTTGGATATGTAATAGTGTGTTTGTCTAGAAAATTAAACAACAATCATGATAGAGAACAACCGACAACAACGAAAATAAAAACACTTTCAAACTATTCGGAACGGAGAAGTTTTTTTTTAATTAATTTTTTGGTGTTTTTAATTTGTTATCTTTTTCATTTCGGTTGCTCCCCAACTCGCCATTTTCAAACTAAAATAGGCGCTTTTATTTTCAAAATGATTTGTTTGATATTTCTTCTTATACCAAATATTTTTTTTTTCTCTTTGCAATTTTTTTTTATCCGCCATTTTTTTTCCCGCCATTTTTTTATTTCGCCATTTTTTTCCCCGCCAATTATTTAAATTCTGTAATTTTTTTTGTCCGCATAATTATTGTTATTATAACAAGAAAAAAAAACAAAACTATTTAGTCTGTGTTGATTTAATTTGGTTTATTTGGGTTTTTTTATGGGATCTTTTTTGTTATATGAATTTTTTTCCTGATTGTTTTTTTTTTTAATAATTTCCTGTTGAAATAATTTAAATATTTTTTTTTCTTCTTTTGAATAATAAAACTGGTTTTTTAAAAAGTATTTTGGCAAAAGGGGTGGATAAAGGCGACAACATGTTAAGAAATAATAGGAAAAAATTTGGAGAATTTGAAAAGGAATTACTCTAAGTAAGATGATAATTAATGGGTGAGGAAATTAATTACTATTAAAAACTTGGCATATTTTTGAGGTTAAAATATTCTTATAATTTAAAAAAAAAATCAAGTTAAAAGGATCTTTTTTTCTACCTACTTCCTCTGTGGAACCCACACACAAATCTTAAAAGAGTAGAACTAAAAAGACGATAAATACAACTTCTTCCGATTTCTAGACAAACGTTCTAAAGTTACTATAAACGCAAAGTACTTTTATATAACGTTTTCCTGAAACCAGTATGGACTTATGGACTAGTACTCTGGGGTCCTACTAAGCCTTCCAATTTCCGTTAAATCCAATCACTTCAATCAAAAATACTCCGTACAATTGTCGACGCCAATACAGTTATTCATTTTTTAATGCGAAATTTTTACTGACAAATTTCACTGGCAAATTTTTCTGACAAATTTTGACTGACAAATTTTGACTGACAAAACTTTAACTGAAAAATTTTGAATGACAAATTTTTATTGACGAATTTTTAATGAGAAATTTTGACTGAGATATTTTTACTGACAAATTTTTACTGACCAATTTTTACTCACAAATTTTTACTGACAAATTTTTACTGACAAATTTTTTATTGACAAATTTTTATTGACAAATTTTTACTGACTAATTTTTACTGACAAATTTTTACTGACAAGTTTTTACTGACAAATTTTTACTGACGATATTTTATTGACAATTTTGACTGACAATTTTTAACTGATAAATTTTTACTGACGAATTTGTACTGTCAAATTTTTACCGATAAATTGTTACTGACAAATTTTTACTGAAAAATTTTACTGAAAAATTTTTACTGAAAAATTTTACTGGCAAATTTTTACTGACAAATTTTTACTAATAAATTTTTACTGACAAATTTTTACTGACAAATTTTTATTGTCAAATTTTTACCGATAAATTGTTACTGACAACTTTTTACTAACAAATTTTAATTGACAAGAATGTACTGACAATTGTTTACTGACAAATTTTTACTGAAAAGTTTTTACTGACAAATTTTTACTGGCCGCGTAATTAATTAATCACACACCTCTTTTGATCACACTACTATTGATTATTGATATTTTTTTGCATTTAATTGTAGCTACGTCCATTGTGTCTTAGTTGAACTAATTTTGACCTTCACTCGATTCGATCTAATGTGGATTTGTCTCAATCGACTTGACCCTGGAATCCATAAGTTTCTTTTGGTTAAGTTTTGAATTGTCTTGCTTTCACCCAATTTTTTTCAATTTGCTATCAAATTATATTTGATCTACAATTTTTTGATATGGTCCCAATCTGACCTAATTTTTACTGACCTAAACTTACCTTGAGTTATCCCGATTTAATTTTTTTTCAAATTTTTTTGAACGGACCTATTTTTTTTTTTTTAACCGTCAATAATTCTCACAGTGAAAGGTTTTTCGCGAAAGATTGATCATTTTTTTAATATCTAACCTGGTTTTTATCGATTATAGATTAAATCAACTGCCTTTAACCTTGACCTAATTTGGTCTTGACAAATATTAATCTGACCTAATTTTCTTCCATTTCAGCCTGGAAAATCTCGATTGGCACAATTAATCAGAAAAATTACTTCAATATGTCCGATTTCGATCATTCTAAGCTAATTTTTATCTCATTTAGATCATTAGCCTTCTCGACCCGAGTTAGTCCTTCGAATTTTTACCTGATTTGACATATAATAATGTCCTTTTTTTGGTTTAGTCTATTTTTCGACTCAAAATAATTAAGCTGCAAAGTCGGAACGCCGTAAATTTCTTACAGAACTTCTTGTTGAGTACTTGTAATACAGTCACTTATCATAAAGCACAGAATTTAAGATAAAGGCTTTAAAAAAAAACCGAAAAAACCTATAGCATAGAAAACGCCAATTTTGGCAAGAAAAAAAAAAGAGAAAAGGTTAGACAGAATTTTTTGTCAAAAAGGTACATTTTTAAATTTCTGTTTTTGTTGCTCATCCTAATTCGACCTCAACGTCATGCGTAGACGAAATTCAAATGAAGTTTTGAGACCACCTACACACCATTGATCATCAGTGAATATTTTCAATTTTTGGTCATCTATTTATTTGTGCACGAGTTGTGGGGGAGGGGTGGGGTTGATTAGGGAAGACTAATTTTCAAGACGGTAGGAAATATTTGGCAACAAAAAAAAAAGAGAAGATAACCACCCGCAGAGTGGTTGTTAATTGAGTTTAATGGAATTTGTTTCTGCGCATTATTTCTTGGGTTCCAAACAAATTTTGCTGTTTTTTTTTCTGCCTTTGAATTAATTTTATTTAAAAAATTTAAAAACTGAACGGAAAATGTTTTATTTATCATCTTTTAATAATTGGATGGGAATTTTTTTGTTTTTAGGTTAATTGGACGAGAATTTGGAGACAATTAAGTTAATTTTTTCTAAGTTCCGGCATTGTTGCCAATTTTTTTCTAATCTGAATAATTTCCTTCTAAAATTTTTGGTGCAATTTTTTTGTGCGCGTGTTTTTTTTCTTCTGTTGAGCAAATATAAATACCTCTGCTGATTTGATAATTATTTTTTTAGTCAATTCATTTTGTCTTGTAATTTATCAAATTAAATAATAATAAATCGTTGAGTAATCATTAACAGCTAACCGTGAAAACTAGTCATCCCCGTCGTCGTTGTTGATAATACGTACAAAAAGATGAGGAAGAATAAATTAGACGCGTTCAAGTCATGCTATTCCGATTCTTTTCAATTAAGCGATTTGCTGCGGTCTCGAGCAAAGTATTGAGTCATTAAA
This sequence comes from Atherix ibis, assembly GCA_958298945.1. Classification (NCBI taxonomy): domain Eukaryota; kingdom Metazoa; phylum Arthropoda; class Insecta; order Diptera; family Athericidae; genus Atherix; species Atherix ibis. The sequence continues at coordinate 83,926,450 of OY282609.1, forward strand.
AAAAAGTTCCTTAAAAGCTTGTCCATGTCACACCCTGTCGCGATTACGTAATTTGCACTTGTTGTCATTCGCACATCCGCCATTTTGTACCTTAAAATTTCTCTCTGGTCCACCTCGACTCCTCGAGCTTCAGTACTCTTTTTTCTTATCAGTTGCGCATCCGGCAGTGTGTACCAAACTAAGAAAAAAAACCGCAAAAAAATTAGCAACTTCTACCAACAAAACAACAAGAAAAAATAATAATAGGACATGTCAACAGAATGGGTTGTTTTGGTTTTGTTTTCTTTTTACTCTTTCCCTCTCTCTTTTCTCCTTAACTAACGAATGACATTGATTTGAAAAATTTTGAAGGTCGCAGCACAAGCGCGTGTTTTTCTATCATAATTCGCTGCTGCGTCGTTTCGCAAATAATTTCTTCGCGCGTTTTTGTTTTTTTTTGTTCTAAATTTATTTATGATTTTATTTTTATTTTTCGAATTTTCTCACATAGAAATTTTCTCATTTCGAAATCAAATCTTTGACAGCTAATAATTATGAGTAAATTTATTTGTTGAAAAATTGCTACGTTGTTAGTGGCTGGTGTTTTTTTTTAACAGTTTTGGGAGGGTTTTCTTTTGTGTTTGTCGATTGTGAACATTGCAACTTTTGTACACGTTTTTATTCTTTTAGCTGTTCGCCTAAGAATTCACTGTGAATAATTTGCGGAACTTATTAATGTACGTACTCACGAATAACAAGTGCATTGTTTGTTATTCTTAGGAAAAATGATGCATTTACTCATCGGGCAATGAGATTTAAAAAAACGGAACAACACTAAAAATAATTATTACCGGTTGTTAAAAAATCTTTTAAAGAAAAAAAAAAGTTGCTTTTTTGTTAGTTTTGGTTTGTTTTTTTTTCGGAAATATTTAAAAACTTGTGTACACGTGACTTGATTGGCAGTCATCTTGAAAATGGCCGCTATCCTAAAATGTCAAAAATGGCGTCAGTGTTTACTTTTTCCTAGTTTAAGTTTATTTTTTCTTTGTTACAATAAAAAATCTAGTTTTTGTTTGAAAAATAATAAAAAAAACATTTTTATTTTGTCTTTCCTTGCAATAAAATTTTTTCTTATCAATGACTTTGTAAAAGTTTTGAGGGATTTTAAAGCTTTACGGTGGAGGGAATCTCATTAGAAGAGAAATGTTGGGTATGGTGGGTGATATTCCGATAGAAGATGAGGAATCAGTGAATTGAACATCCTATGTTTTTGCAAGGTTGTCGAGTAGAAAGAAGTCTCCCATTAACATTTGGTTAGCATATAAAGCAAGTTAGTTGAACATTTCCATTTTTGGACATTTTTAAATAGTCCGTAAAAAAAATTAAAGAAAATTTTTTCTTTGTATTTTTAATTCTAACTTTTTTAAATTTAAGAATTTATTTAAGAAATTTTCGTCTTTATTTTGGATTTGGAATTATTTTAGCGTCAACTATAAGTAGTCATATTTTTAAAGACTATTTAAAAATGTCCAAAATGGAGACGGTTTTAAATTTCTGAAATGTCGATGATTTTTCTGTAATTTTTGGTTTTGTAATTTTTTTTAGTTTTTTTTTAATGACTATTATTTGCTTGGAATAAGGTCTCTTAGCCATGAGAGTATCAGTGGGCATTTTACAGCACCACAGCTATAAGACCATTTGACAACTTTAAGTTAAGTGTAAGTGGACATTACCGGTTTCGTACGTGAAGCTGGTATGTTTTTAGGAAGCTAGATCAGTTAGAATTTGTTACTTTTCTGAAGCACTTCTTAGGAGCTCTACAATGATACTAATTCTACTTATAAGGAAATTCTTGGTTAGTTGACATAAGCTCAAAAACAGGGTTCGCAGATAGGACGAATTTTGGCAAGCATACCTAGTAGACTGGATTGGGGGTAGTTGGTTAGTGAAATGCTAAAAAGAATCGGGCTGAGGATATTATTTGGTTATGGATAGCTGTGAGTACCGGATGCCAGAGAGATTTTTCAGCCGACTGATCAGCACGTTCATTTCTCCTTAATTCCATCATGCTTCGGCTCCCAACGCAATTCGACACTCCAATTGTTGATTATCTTATGCTGATTTCTTATTAAGTACAGAATTATTCAATGGGCTGCAAAATAGTTTTGGCTATCAGCAAAGATATTGAGTCAATTGAAAAAAACCAAAATCAATTTCAACAACTGCATTTATTATCCACAACTCCTTATAATACGAAGCCGACCTCTACGTAAGGACTACACAATGTAGATCACATATTAGGGTGCTATTGTTGCCAATAAATGTAAAGAAAGTTGTGTTAGGGGTGGTTGCTGCATCAATGACCAAAAACAAAGATTCTGCAAACCCGTTTAAACGGTTCGGGAACAAGATTTAATGCCTAATTTTTTAGCATAAGTTTATTAATTATAGAAATTTTTTACTACTTAATAATAGCTACATTCAATGTGTGTCAGTTAAGTTGAGTTTGACATTCTGATAATTCAAAATTTTATGAAATGGCAGTCGTTTGTATTTTTCTAAAAACTTAACAATTTTCTTAAAAAATTATTGAAAAAATTGAGGACATTTTGAAATTATCCCTGAATATTTTGTTGAAAGTCACGTGAAGCTATATCCGTTTAATTTTTTTAAATATTAAAATGTTAAAATTAAAAAAAATGGCGTCGGTTTTTTAATTTTTGCTCGCTTTTAATTTTGTAATTTTTCTTCTTTTTCAGTGGCTATTTTTCGTAAACGACTATTGATTATTGATATTTTTCGGTATTTAATTATAGCCGAGTTTAGTGTGACTTAGTTTAGCTGAGTTTGACCTTCTGGTAATTCAAAATTGTCTAAAATGGCAGTCGTTTTTTTTCTAAAAATCTTACAATTTTCTTAAAAAAATTATTAAAAAAAATTAAGGATTTTTCGAAAGTATCCCTGAATATATTATTGACAGTCACGTGAGGCGATATCTTTGTGAACAGTTCCATAATAAACTTAAAAATTAAAAAAAAAAATTGGCGACAATTTCAATATTTTGCTCGCTTTTAATTCGGTAATTTTTCTTCTTTTATTATGGCTATTTTTCGTAAGCTTTATTGATTATTGATATTTTTCGGTGACTTAGTTTAACTGAGTTTGACCTTCCAAAAGTTCAAAATTTCTAAAATGGCGATGACTTTTCTTTTTCTTATTTTTTTCAGTCATAAAAAAAAACCGGAACATTTTCAGTTTTTAGTTTTCAAAATTAATTGTTTTATCAAAATTAAAATTTTCTTTCGAGATTAGAGAAAATAATTTGTTTCCAATTGTTTTTTGTAGTTTTTTTTCCATTTTTGTATAATTTTTTTTTGATATTTTCTATACAAATCCTCTCTGGTGACCTAACTTTCCATTCAACTGTATCATAATTAAATTGATTTTCATTGCCTTTCTGTGTGCACATTGTTAATTGGCTCTTGGAACATATTGTAAATAAATTCACTTGAAAAAAAAATTAACTCAAATAACAAAATATTTAGTACGAAGTTGACAGATTAACCTGCAAGGACACAACTATGAGTAAAAGTTGGAATTTCTTTGATTAAGACGGAAATTCAACTTTGTTTTGTGTGTTTCTTGTTAACTGTTTCTTCAACTTTCCACCATGCACAATACAAACAAATAACCTTTTAAGAGTAGTTAATATGAATGAATTGAGAAAAGTAAAAGTAAATTTTCTTTCTTATGTACAAGTACTCATAAATTATAGGTTTTTTGCCCCCCAACTTAGTTATTATGAGTGTCACTGCTGTACTTTCTCTGCATTCAAACACTTAAGGTACAAGTACAATAAGTGAAGGATACTCTCGCGTCGATGGGAATGAACTTGTCCACATGACGACAGTACAAGAAACTACTTTGTTCCCGATTTCTCTTTAACAGCGAGAATCATGAAAGCCAGCGAACTCGATGGAACATTTTCGATTTGAATCGCATTCCGATTCCGAATCATTTCACAGCATAATCACTCCATTTTGATGAATTGCGATAAATCGGTTGTCTAGACTGAAAAGTATGCGCTCTGGTGTCCGTAGTATTCTTGTCTATATTCGGTTCAAAAGGCCGCAGAACGGTTGACGTGGTAGCCCTCGAAAACCAGAGCTGAGCACTCTCTTGACCTTCAAAATAGAATCGAATCTGTACTGTCCGCAATCTCAATTAACCAAAACAGCCCAAAGAAAAGAAGAGTTGAGACCTCAGAGGTATTTCCGAGAATCATGCTGGTCGATGTCAATAACTTTAATTGACTGACAGATCATTTTTGTTTTTGGGCTTCTCTTTAGGGCCAATAATTTTTCATTGACATTCAGTGGCATTTTCATTCATCAATTCAATCTCGTTTCATCGATTAAATCAAGAAAAAATCCCACATTCATTAATAAATTTTTGTCGGTACTTTTTTAAAATTATTTTCTTCTCTTTAAGTTAAATTTTTTTATTTAAATTATTTTTCTTTTGTTTTTAAAATAAAAAATCATTGTTTTTTTGCGTTAATTTTTCTAATATTTTTATTTAACAGAAGTTCTTATGAAAAATTGTACGTAAATCTGGCAACAAATTTTATGCACTCAAAATTTACTAACCCAACCCCACCTCCCTCTCACCGAAAAGAATTTTTTTTTATTACTTGTGGTAATAGGAAAGATGTAGGTGAGGGGGGAGGTGGAGTGGGTTAGTAAATTAAATGTTTCTTATTCTGCTTTATTATCCATAATTTTATTTTTCATTTTCTGCTTCATCTTCATCTTTTTCATTTACTTCATCTTTTTAATCTTCCTCATCTTCATCTTCTTCATCTTCTTCTCCTTCTTCCTTATCTTCATATTCTTCTTTTTCATATTTTTCTTCTTCATCTTCTTCACATTTTCCATCTTCTTCTTCGTAATCTTCTTCATTTTCTTCTTTTTAATCTGCTTCTTCTTCATCTTTTTCATCTTCTTCTTATTATCTGCTTCTTCTTCATTTTCTTCTTTTTCATCTTGTTCCTCTTCATTTTATTTTTCTCTCAACTACTTCTTCTTCTTCTTCTTTTTCTTCTTCATCTTCTTCACATATTTCATTTTCCTCATCTTCCTCATCTTCTTCTTCTTTTTAATCTTCTTCAACTCCTTCTTCATCTTCTTCTTTTTCTTCTTCTTTTTCTTCTTCTTCTTCTTCTTCTTTTGATTCTTCTTCATCTTCTTCCTCTTCATCTTGTTCTTCATAATCTTCTTCATTTTCTTCTTCTTCATGTTCTTCTCTTTCATCTGCTTCTTCTTCTTCATCTTCTTCTTTTTTTTTCATTTTCTTTTTTTTCCATCTTTTTCTTTTTCTTCTTTAACTTCATCATCTTCTTCTTCGTAATATTCTTTATTTTCTTCTTATTCGTCTTCTGCTTAACCATCTTTCGTGCCCCATTCATGAAGCAGACAAACATTTAATCTTCCGTCAATTTCTGCGGTAATCGGTCTCAACCAGCAGACCGTCTACGCACATTCCTGCAACTATCTGGTCGTGCCTCTCTAACTAGATCCATCCATTACAGGTAGGACCGTTGCTAATAGTCAGAAACCAATTCCAAGCTAGTCACCCCAACTATTGGTACCAAGTCCTACCTAAACATCTACTATCATCCGCTGTGATAGCATCCGGTATTCTGCCATCACTCAACGTCAGTTCTAAGACTTTCAACCATAGCCACCATGTTTCAGCCAAAGGTTACCGACCCTCGTGGTACAAGGTCAGTTCCACTTTAAGGGTACCTTGTAGGTACTCTTTACTTAAAGGGCTACACTAAAGAGCCTTGAAATTTCCTTAGAACTGCTTTCGCCAAAACCCATAGGCCACTCCTTGTATAGAACTTATAGGTGGATCATTCACCCAGCAGAAGTAACATTTTGATGAGTTTGTTCTCTTGCATTTCCCTGAGGAGTCATAAAAGGTGCGCCATAACAATGAATCCGCATCTATTACCATCAGCCAGAATAGCTGTTAATGATTCTATATGAAATTTGCTGTCACATGTAGATAAAGGGCCAAAAGCCTCTTCTTTGTTTATTTGCATTATTATTATTAAACAGTACAGGGTGATTAAACAGGCGTTGATTGTTAAGAAATCCCATCAAACTGATACGACGACAAATAACGAGATTCGGTTAACAATTTAAACTGTTCAGTCACGTTTAATGTGAAAATTTTTAATGTTTTCTTTTTAAAAATTTTTTTTTATTAGCATTTAATTAATTCTAGTATGGGTCGGACAAGTTGGAAAATATTTTACATAAAATCAATGCGAATAAATCATGAACAAGTCGATTGTGTTAATTTTCTAAGAAATTCATTTTTCTTATCTTAACGCGTCATAGCACGTGTTGTTTTGTGTTTGGTTTTCAAAGTTAAATTTATAATGAATGTGAGAATATGTAAATTTCATATTTTATACCAAGCACGGATGGGGGGGGGGGAGGGAGATATAGGGGAAGTGTGTAAAAAATCAATTTTGAATTGCATAGAATTTTCTTCGTCATTCTTTCGATCGTCTGCCAAATGGATCGATTGTTCGCAGTTTTTTTCCGGGAAACACAAAAGTGAATCCAAATTATTCCAGTAGTTTTAAGAAACTCACATCAATGTTAAAAATGGGCTCCACGTTGATAGGAAAAACAATGGAGTCTTTGGAAGAAAAACAAAAACAAAACAACAGCAACGATCGTGTTTTACACTAACGACCAAAATTATGAGATCGCATGGGAAAAAATCTGCAATAAATTTCAGAGTTTATTTTTGTTGTTTTTATTTAAATTATGGAATTTTGTTTAAATGGATCTCCAAAAAAATCCAAATATGCAGGCTTCCAATGTGATTACCAATTTTTTTTTTGCTATTACAGATTTTTTTTTTAGTATTTCCAAAATAGGTGACCTTAAAATTATTGTTTCTATTTCGCTTTTAACATTCCTTTCCGAACATGGGAACATTTGAAGCGGTTTTAAGATCACATTTCTGTATTCGCTTAGCATCCCACCCAATTTTGGGATGTTATCTTTGTCCAGTACAGGGATGATTGGTGTTACTTTCCCAAAGCTGGTATTGATATTTCTGCGTTCCTGGCGGCTGATGGCTTTTTCAGGTGTCTTTTTTCACAACTTTTTGTTGTTACTATTCAAAAATAGCTAAGAGTTCCGTATTTTAATACACTTTAAAGCAAATAATAAAAATTATGAGAACAAAATTTTTTAAGAATGCGTCCTAAAAAAAACATAAAAAAATAAATGGGGAAAAAAATAAAGAAAACAAACGAAAAATTGGATTTTGCCAATTAGCGGACAATACCTGGATGACGTCACGGCATTTTGGTATGTTAACAAGGACATTAATTTGACGTGTTCTGTAAAAGTAAAACGCACTTTTTTCAATTAAATATTCTCAATTGAAAATTGATTTTCCGAATTGAAGAGAAATAACGAAAAAAATCTAATTAATTATTTTTTGACGTCAAATCATCGTCGGTTTTGTTGTTAGGAATTGTTATTATTGGCGAAGATGCTGCTTCCTCTCGGCTGGGGTTCGATTGGCGCGGAAAAGGATAGAAAGCAACCATTTAAATTGGGCGCAGAGTTGAATACGGAATTTAATTCGATTTATACACTTCACCAAATTGACTGACCTTTATTTGTTCGTTCGAGTAAATCAAGAAGAGGCCTTGACATCAACTAACTGAAAGAGAAATAATAAAATTTTTATTGTTTCCAATTTTGAGTTTCCAAATAATCGAATTTACGAGTGGCTGTATGCGTGGGTGAATAGAAAAATATGCTTTTTTTGGAGAAAGGGGCCCAAGTGTATGTAGATTTGGGACAATTGGGTAACATTCCGCCATTGATAAGGTCTGATTGTGTTAATTAAAAGTGAAAATTGAATTTTTCCGAAGCAATTTCTTTTTTATTGATTGTGGTATTTTTTCTTGTAATTACTTTTTCAAGGATATTTTAAAAAAAAAAACTAATTTTTTACTCTAATACTTTTTCTTAAAAAATCAAAAATAATTTGTAAAATCAAAAATAATTTTGTGTTTTTTAAAAATTAAAGTAAAAAACACACGTGCAACGATATTTTTTTAAGGATTAAAAAGATTTTCTGTTTAGAAGAAATCGTAAAAATTTGTACAAAAAATAATATTTTCTTGGTAAAAAAAAATGGGAAAAACATTTTTTTGAACTCTTTGAACTGTCAAAAACGCTCACAATCTTTGTTGACAAATAAGCGCTCTTAGCTGTCAAATTCTGCGCGGCTTCCATCTTTTATGAAGTTTAAGGCAAATAAGCTCTCCGAGCTGTTAGCTTCTCGCAGTCTTCAATGAACTTTAAATCATCAAAGCTCTTCGAATTGTCAAATTATGCGCAGCACGAAATTTTTATTGAAGTTTCTTTCTACAGCAGCCATTTTTGTGTTTTCTTTATCGTATTTTTGGGGATATATTTTGGATAAATTAAACAAACTTTTTCTTTTAAAAAATAAATAATTTTGCCAATAAATACTTTTTATGAAAATTAGTTTCGATGGCAGCCATTTTTGGTATTTTTTTTATAAAAAAAAACTTATTTATTAAGGATAATTTTAAACAAATTTAATACAGTTATTAAAAAAACAACAAATGATTATGAAATTAAAAGTATTTTAACAAAATTTTAGAAGAAATAAAGAAAATTTTGGAAAATAAGTTCTACGGCAGCCATTTTGTTTTTTTTGCCGTATTTTTCGATACAAAAAAAATGTATCTTTTAACGCATTTAATAAACTTTTTTTAAAGACAATAATGTTTTGCCAATTTGAAGAATATTTTGGCAGAAAAATAGAAACTTTCGAAAAATACCTTCTACGGCAGCCATTTTTGTTTTTTTTTGTCGTATTTTTAGGATATTTTCCGATAAAAGAAATTTATCAAGGATAATTTTAAACAAATTTAATAAACCTTTTTAATATACAATAAATAGTTTTGCCAATTTTAAGAATATTTCATCAGAAAAATAGAAATAATTTTAAAAAATTACTTTCTACGGTAGCCATTTTATCGCATTTTTAAGATCTTTTGTGAAGAATTTTGGAAAAAATGAACCAATTTTAGAATTAAGTGCTACGGCAGCCATTTTTGGCATATTTTTGGGACCTTTTTCGATAAAAAAATTCATTTTTTAAACACTTTTAATAAACTTTTTTAAAATATAATAAATTATTTTGCTAATAAATACACTTTCACAATAGTAGAAAAATAAAAAGTTTCGAACATTACTTTTTACGGCAGCCATTTTGTGTCTTTTTTGGTAGTATTTTTAAAATTTTTTTTGATAAAAAAATTTATCAAGGATAATTTTAAATACCTAAAAGAAACGTTTCAAAAATATAATTAACAAGTTTTTCTTTAACATATTTTGACAATATTTTCATAAAAATAAAAGAATTTTGGAAATTAAGTGTCACGACAGCCATTTTTTTTTTTTTTTTTGTAATTTTTGTACATATTTAAAAGACATTTTTAAAAATAGAATAAATAATTATGAAACAGAAATAAAAGAATTATAAAAATTTCTTTCGACGGCAGCCATTTTTGTGCGTTTTCTTGTCGTATTTTTAGCATCTTTTTTGATAAGAAAAAATTTTCAAAGATAATTTTAAATACTTAAAAGAAACTTTTCAAAATTATAATTAACAATTTTTCCTATAATATATTTTGACAATATTTTAGCAGAAATATAAAATTTGAAAAAAACTTCTTACGGTAGCCATTTTGGATTTTTTTTAAATATTTTTTAATAATAATTTTGAACAAGTTATATAATCTTTTAAAAAACAGAACAAATAATCCACAAAATGAAAGTACTTCGCACAAAATTTTAGAAGGAATGTTAAAAAAAATGCTGTTAATTTCTTTGAATGGTAGCCATTTTTATTTAAATTCCTTCCGTAGTAAAAATTCCCTTCGGGCAATTTATTTTCCTTTGATTTTTTTTTTGATTAACTCGTGCAATACTTTGAGTAGAGGAAAATGAAAATTAATTCCCATTTTATGCAAGTTACAAAGAATAAATTCCATTTGTTTTCTGGGAAGAAAAATTTGTTCAAAAAAAAATAAAAAAATAAAATTGGAATTTTCCAATGGAAAAAGGACTCTAACATTTTGAAACGAAAAAACTCGGAAAATTTAATGAAAATCTTTAGGGAAAAAAACCTGTGAACAAGGAAAACCTTTGACGTTGGACTTATTGATGGCGGAGTAGCGCAGATGAGAACGGGTTATCCTTTCGTTGATTAATTTGTTGGGGAAAAAGGACTTTTGACCTGATTTCTATCTATTCGCACAAGTATGTACGTGCCGATACCGACAAAATACTTCAGGTGAACATTCCACCTGAAGGTAATTCCGTCATAAAGTCGACGTGCTATGCCCGAGGTAACTTTGAGAAACTTCTTCTAATCTAGTCCTTTTCAGAACTTTTTTTGAACGGAGGACAAGAGCTTATTATGAACGTTGGCAACAAGGGAAAACTTAGCCTAGATTCGAGTACGTACACAGTCAGTCCGTCGTCCGATCATGTTCATCCGTACTTGTACAAGAGTGCAAAGAAATTGACTTGTTGCAAAAGTCAAAAGTCATTCTAGCTTTTTTGTCAAAACTTGAAAAACTATTCACTACTTTAACCCCCCCACCTCCACTCCACTTGGATTTTTTCCTACTATTGTTCATTGTGCTAACTGATAACCGACTGCATCGGCTGATGTTAAGTACCAGGAGCAACACCACCGTCCACTTGTACTTGTTAATTCTTGACGCTAGCCGAGCTGATGAGATGAGATCTGAATGGGGGAAGAGCTACTTGTCCATAATAGCTAAGTAAGTAAGTGGATGCGCTCAGAATGTTTGCAAATAGATTTTTCTTGGTTGTTTTTTTTGTTGTATTTGTAGTCATCTGTGCCTGCTTATATTACCGGCTACCCTGCCACTTAAGATGCACTATGATCCACCAAAACAGTAGACAAAGAGTGTCAATGGTGCAATGGCCTCACATTCTCGTATTTCCACAAAAGATATACTTTGTTTGGATAGCTTTTCGCATTTGGACGGATCAGAAAAAAGATGCCCAATTGCTCGAGTCTCGTGTCATCTAATCGTTACAAGAGTTCCTCGACATTTTTTCGACTTTTCTTCGCTTTTTCTTGTAAGACATTCGATTGAAGAGCATGTTTTCAATTGAAGTTTGTTGTTATTGTTCACGAAACTCTTACTTATTACGAAGCTGTTCATTGACAACATCTCGCTTTGAAAAGATTTTCTTGTATCTCGTTCATGGCCCCTTCATCCTTTCCTGGTCGTTCCCAATTCATATCATTGCTCTTAGAGAACTTTTCGAATTATGTCTTGTTCAACAAAAATCGTTAACAAACTTTCACAACTTCTTCACATAACAACAAATTTTTTGTATCTGCTTTTTCTGGAATAATTCAATGCACATAACTGAATTTTCGGGCCAACTACTCCTTTCAGATAGTTTTTCAACTAATCTTTTTATATCTTGTTTTTTCTTTCTTTAAAAAAAATTACACTATTAATTCTTACTTGATTAAAAATAATTTTTTTTAAAAAAAACATTAAATAAAAATTAAAATAAAATGAGGAAAGTGCAGATAATATTAATTTTGGCATAATTTGACAGCTCAAATTTCTATTTGTAGTAAAATTTTGTTAAAATATTTTTAACTTCATAATTTTTAATTTGATTTTTTTTTAGAAAATTATTCAATTTGTCCAAATTCTTCAAGATAAATTTGAATTATCAAAAAATTTACTAAAAATACCAGAAAAAAAACAAAACAAAAATGGCTACCGATAAAAAAAATTATCAGAAATTGTTTTTTTTGGTAGTAAAATTTTGTAAAATTATTTTGGTCAGTCAATTTTTTATTGTGTTTTTGCCAAAAATTTATTTAATTTATTCAAAATTATTTAAGATGAATTTTTTTTTATCAAGAATAATTCCAAAAATACAACGCACAAAATATGAAAATGGCTACCGTCGAAAGAATTTTTTTATTAGTACTAAAATTTTGTTAAAATATTTTCCTTTTCAAAATTATTTATTATATTTTTTAAAAATGTATTCAATTTGTACAAAATTTTTCAGAAAAGATCTTAAAAATACGATAAAAATAAAACCCAAAATGGCTGCCGTAGAAAGTAATTTTCAAAAGTTTCTATTTTTTTTTGCTAAAATTTTCTTAAGAAGCATTTATTAGAAAAATTATTGTATTTTTTGTATTTAAAAAAAAGTTTCTTCAATTTATCCAAAATTATGTACAATAGTTTTTTTTTTAATGTAAAAAAACTCCCAAAAATACGACGTACTCGTAGAAAACCCAAAATGGCTTGTGTTCATTTCTTCTAAAATGTTGTGCAAAATACTTTCATTTATTTTGGTTTTTTTTTTAAAAATGTATTTAATTTGACCAAAATTATTTAGGATAAATTTTTTTTTATTAAGAATAATCCTAAAAATACGACGCAGAAAACGCAAAATGGCTGGCGTAGAAAATATTTTCCGAAAGTTTCTTCTGCGAAAATATTCTTAAAATTGGCAAAACAATTTATTGTATTTCAAAACAGTTTATTAAATGCGTTAAAAATTATCCTTGATACCTTTTTTTTATCGAAAAATACCCCAAAAATACGCCAACAAAAAAAAAAAATGGCTGCCTTAAAAAAACTTAATTTTTTAAGTTTTCTTTATTTCTTCGAAAATTTTATTTTCAAAATTTTATGTTGTATATTTAATAAGTTTATTTAAGTTGCCATATTTTCGTCATATATATCTTTTTTTAATCAAAAATATTCTCAAAAATACGACAAGAATACAGAAACATGGCTGCCGAAAGTTTTAGATTTTTTTATTCTTTCTAATATTTTAGGCAAATGTCTTCGTTAGTAAATTTTATATTATGTTTTTAAAAAAATTATTCAATTTATCTAAAATTATTCACAATAAGTTTTTTTTTTATCGAAAAGGGTCCTAAAAAATACGCCAAGAAAACACACAAAAATGGCTGCCGTAGAAAGAAATTTTTATAATTTTTTTCATCCCTTCTAAGAAAATTTTAAAATAATATTTTGTTAGGAAAATTATTTGTTGCATTTTAATAAAAATTAATTAAATTTGTTAAAAATCCTTCTCAAAGCAGTTTTTTTAAAATAAGGAAAATGCAAAGAAAAAAAACAAAACAAAAAATTGCTACGACAAGAAGAAATTTTCAAAAAATTTTATTTGAAAATAACATGCAATTTTTTTATATTGTTTTGAGAAAAAAAATCTATTGAAATCTTTAGAAAATCCTTTTCAATGTCTATGCTTTAAAGTAAAGAGAAAAAATGGCTGAAATATGTCGTAGAAAAACAGATTCAAAATGGCTGCCGAAAGAAGAAGTCTTTTTATAAAATCTGACAGTTCAAACCTGTTAGCTGGCCAACTTCAATTTTTTCTTATCTAAATTAATTCAAAACTAAAGATTTTGTTTTCTATTTTCTAAAAAATTCGATTAACAAAAAAAAACAACAACCACAAAGTAAGGGAAATGAAAGCGATTCTCCTATAAAAGTGATCGAATTTATTTTTTGCTAATAGTTTTTGTCACAAAATTTAAGCAAAACAATTTATTTTCTTTGAATTTGATGTCTTTTAATTTGTAAGATTTTTTTTTCTAAATTATGAATAAAATCGTTTTTTGTTTGTTCTCATAAATAAAAGAATTTGTTTTTAGTTGCGCTCAAAAGAATCTTGGCTTTGGTTGCTCTTTGTTAACACCTTTTAGCGTTCACTACTTCTCTCGGTCGCTCGTCTTCTTCTTAGTCTTAAAGTTCGTCCAAAAATTGGTGACGCACATGTGATTATTCATCCACCAATAATGATGCTGTGTTCACCTTCCTCCGCCCTTAATGCTTTGTGTTTGTGTTGGGCTCTGCGTAACTGTCAATTCAAAAATCAATCTGCATACACGCACACACACATACTCAAGTGTAATTTGAATTTTGTTATTTTTACAAAGTAAATTTCCACGCTTAAAGCTGCCACTTTGAACACCTAAAACAAGTTTAATTGTCGAAATCAAACACACTAAAAAAAATAAAACGAAAATAATAAAAATTGTCAATTAACTCCAGCAACAACAACAACACAAACGCCGTCCATCGATGCTCATAAATTTAAATTGAATTTCGATCGTTCACCTCAGCTGTCAAATTGTCAAATTTTCTGCGATTATTTTGTTCTTCATTAATTTTTGTTTTTCTTTTCGCACTCATTTCGAAGTGGGGAGCAAGCTTACGTCAATACGAGTTTTTGTAAAGAAGAATAGAAAAGAGAACAGGTTTTTTATTGTGATTTTTTTCTTTTCTTTGTTCGATTTTCTTTTGTGCGTTTTTTTTTGTTGTTGTTGCCATTTGTGTAATGACGTATCGGAATGAGTGCGTGCATAATTTTCAGTTCATTTGCACTGAAATTGGTTTAAAAATGCAAATTAATTCAAATAAAAAAAATAACCACAATAATTTCGAAGAAATTCTATAAAAAATGAACAAAACTTTTCGGACTAAAATACTATGGCGGCTAAAATATGTTTTATAAAATATGAAATTTTTAATGCAAATTTATTTAAGAAAAAAAACTATAGTTTTTCGTACAAATTTTAGGCAATTTCTAATTTTCAAATTCAAATTTGTTATGGGAAAATTTTTTTTTCGAAAATAATTTGTTCGAACATTTTTTTAAAAGATTTTCTGTGTATTTTTATTTGGTTAATAATTTTTATATTTTATTAAATTTTCTTAAAGGAAGAATAGAAATATGCAAAAAGTCATTTCGAAAACCACTTATTAATTTTTTTAACTCATGCTTTTCAAATGCGAAAAGCTTACAAGAAAAAGATTTCGAAAATCCTCTCTTCGGAAAATTTTAAATAATTTCCTTTCTAATATATTTTTTTAAGTTTTTTATATTTTATTAAATGTTATTAAAAGAAGAACAAAAAGTCTTTTCGAAAACCATTCATTAATCTTTTTAACGCATGATTTTCAAATGGAAATTTACCATACGAAAAAAACCCATAAGAAAAAAGATGTCGAAAATACTCTCTTTGACAAATTTTTTGTCCTTCCATTTCTCATATTTTTTAAAAGGATTTTACATATTTTATTAAATTTTATTAAAGGAAGAAAAAAATATGCAAAAAGTCTTTTCGAAAACCACTCATTAATTTTTTTTAACGCATGATTTTCAAAAAACAAAAATTTACTATGCAAAAAAATCTACAAGAAAAAATATTTCGAAAATCCTCTCTTCGAAAAATTTTAAACTATTTCCTTTCTAATATTTTTTTAAAAGAGTTTTTCATATTTTATTAAATTTTATAGAAAAGAAGAACAAAAATATGCAAAAAGTCTTCTCGAAAATTATTCGTGACCTTTTGTAAGTAAATTTCGAAAACTGTACAGCATATTTTCCATACTTTTTTTAATGTATTATTTGTTTTTTTAAGTGTTAAATTTCGAAACTCTAACGTGGGCTTTTTGCCATTTATGTAATTGAAATGTAATTCTTTTGTAAAATTTTTAATTTTATGTATTTTGGAATGCGAGATTTGTTTTTATAAAAAAATATTTCGAAAAACCTTTTTTCCATATTATTTTAAAGGTTTTTTATTTTTTAAATAATTCTTTTCAAAATGTTTAGTTTTTTTAAATCAAATTTTGACTGTAAACTCGTTGTTAAGAATAAAAATTTTACGAAAATTTTTCAAAAACCGCTTCTGATCCTTTCTCAGCAATTTCGTTAGCCCGACAATGACTTTTCCCAATTATTTTTGGGTTTTTCTACATATTTTTTTGAACATTTTTAAATTTTTCTATTTTCTGATGTGAATTTGTTATTTTAGAGAAAAAATACACTCGTATTTTTAAAAAACCTTTTCGAAAACCATTTGTCATCTTTTTTAAGCAAATTGCGAAATTTCGAAAACTATTCGTGATCTTTTTTGTCCATCCTTTTTTTCTATATTTTTAAAAGTATTTGTTTTTTTGGCTTGCTTTTTAAAATATTTTCTTTTTTTTGGCTTGCTTTTAAAAATATTTTGTTAAAAAACGAAATTTCCGGGAAAAATCTATGCATTTTCTATGCAAATTTCGAAATTCTAACATGGGTCTTTTGAGATTTTCCTATGTAATTCTTTTTTGATTAATTTAAATTTCCGAGCGTTTTTCTATAGTTAGAAAAAAAAACCTTTTCGAAAACGGCCCGAAAAAGTGAAAGATAGAAATTTCGAAAAAGAAATCATTTTTACGGAAAATAACAAAAAAGAAAATAATAAAAATAGAGAATGTTTTTTTTTATTTTCTTAAACTCAGTTTTTAGATATTTTTTTTTAAAAAAAAATTATTTTTTAAACTTTTTTAGTGTAATTTTAGTCGGACAGTACAGAAATTTCAAAAATACTATTCGAAAATAACTTGTTTTTTTTGGGGATTTTTAAATTTTTAATTTTTTTTTTCATTTTATATTTTGTTGGAAAAAAAATGATTTTCAAAAAAAAAACTTGTTTGTGTGCGTTTTTATGCAGTTCTATTGTTCAAAAATATTATATTTAAGTTCAGTAAATTTATTGTGAGAAAAATGAATGTCGAAAACCACTTATCGCTTATAAGCAAATTTGACTATCAAATATGGTCATTTTCGAATTTTCCTTTATACAATTTTTGGTATTTTTCTAATAAAAATGATTGTTAATTTTCTTTTGTTGATGAACTTTATCCTGTTTCGAGATAATATTTTTTTTATTATTGAAAATATTGCATTTTTTTCGAAAACCAAATTCATTTGGTCAGATAAGTTTCGAAAATCTGTAATGCTCTTTTTCTGAATTTCTTCTCTGAGACTTTTGTTTATAATTCATTTTAAATTTCTTGCTCTAAAGAAAAGAAAACCACTTTTTTCTTAAAAATAATTAAATTTTTTAACTTTTAAAAGCGTTATTAATATTTATTTTCGTATTTTATTTAAGGAAATTTAATTTCCTTTTACAAGTTTCTGTTTAAAAAAAGGTCGACCTTACAATTTTTCTTAATTTAAAACGGAGTGTTCGAAAATAGGAAATTCATCGAAAATATACAGTATTTAATTAAGAATTTTTAAAATGTGTTAAACTTTTTCCAATGAATTTCGAAAATCGGCGTATTTTATGGAGTCTTCAAAAAACTGAGAAAAAAGAAATGGTTTTTTTTTGTTGAAATTTTTAATGTTGTTCCAAAAATCCTCCCCCATTTAAACGCAACCCTTTATTTTCCACATTAGCCCAGCTTCTAGTTTATTCGTAATAATATTCCTGTGGGTAAGAAATTTCAACGTCGTTTATCATGTCACACGAAAGAAGTCATTAACCACATTGAGGGAAATTTATAACGGATGAGCACTGAGTATCTGTGCAAAAGCGATTCTTATACGAAAAAGACATTCACCACTGATCCACCTTCTTTTCAGGTCCCACTCCTTCCCAGCCGTTTTGATAAAAGTTTTCAGTTCACTTGGGATAAGTTACTAAATTCAGACAAATAGTCACACCGTAACTGGGAATAAACACTCTCGGATTTACTTTTATGAATAATGATGGTCGGATTTTGTTCTGATTCCAAACATTTACGTTCAGAACGTGTCATATGTGGACACAAATCCAACGTTCACCCCCTCGCCAAGTGAAGACAAATAGGAAAATCTGTAATTGACCTCAGTAAAATGTGTTTACAATGTCTTGGCATCTTTGAACGTATGCGTGGGTACGGCAGGATTGGAGATTCGGTGTTTACTTAAGGCTAGACTCTATTTCTGGCACTGTAAATTCAACCGTCAGCACCGTAAAGCTTCTAAACGTCGGATCAACCGTTCTGTTAAAACCCCTCCGGCACAATAGCAACGCTTGTTCGGAGTCTGGCTTATCAGATGCGGAACACCTAAAACGGGTTGGGTTCCAGAAGAACTAAATTTTGTCACGATTGTTCGTAAAGCTTCTCAAAAAAAAATCCCATTCCAATGGCCATGTTGGATTAGGGCTCTCAAATAGGAAAATAATTTTCGAAAAAAAAATTTCCTATTTATTGGTTTGACCTAAATTTTTTTTCAACGCCTTCATTTTCTCCCATAAAAAATTATTGTTTTTTTCGCGCTTTATTTCTAATTTTTAATTGTATTAAAAATTATCAGAAATGAAAATTTACAACGAAAAAAAAATTACACAACAGCTGATTGGGGATATTTTAAAAAACGAAAACTTTTCGAAAACAATTGAAAAATATTAGAAAGAAAATTTATTGAGAAATGCTTCGTGGGGTCTGATAAGCGCGCCCATAAAGCGTGGAGGGAATTTGCATGATAAGCGGTCCAATTGTTACGCTAAATTTAACTGTTCGATAATAAATACGGTGTGCATGTGTAAGTGTTAGTGTTTAGTCGCACGTGCACTTATTTGTAAAAATGGGGAGCCGCAGGTTTTTTTTTCTTCTATTGAATATTAAATGTTGCAAAAGATAAAAATTTGGTTTGTCGAGTTGGGACCACCATAAATAAATATTTTCATAACAAATTTGGTTTTTTGAAGAAAAAATTCAAATTATTGCAGATATTTTGAAATATTTTTTAAGGTGTAACAATCTGTGTTGATATATTTAATAGCTGACAGTGCAGTTTGAACGTGTTTATAATAAAAATTGTAATAGTTTTGCTAAAAATTTCCTATTCTTCAAGCGGCAGTCTCCAGTTTCCATCGTGAATTATTGATAATTTAAATTATTTTTGAAATATTTCAAGAAAAACTGATAAACATAAACAATTTTAATTTAAAAATGTCAAGACATTTTTAGCACTGAGAAAACTGCTAACATTAACAGCAAAAGGAAACTCTACTTTTATTGGAAATTACCAAAATAAGAATATTATTTTAAAGAGATCAAGTAAAATATAATTTATATGTTTTAAAAACAGTGTCTAGCAAACATATTCTAGGAAAAATTTTCTAGCAAAAATATTCAAGCAAAAATTTTCTAGGAAACATTTTCTAGCAAAAATGTTCACGCAAAATTTTTCTAGCAGAAATATTTTCACAAAAATGTTCAACCAAAACATCTTCTAGCAGAAATGTTGAAGCAAAAATTTTCTAGCAGAAAAGTTTAAGCAGAATTTTCTAGCAGAAATGTAAATTTTCTAGAAAAAATGTTCAGGCTAAATTTTGTAGCAAAAATGTTCACGCAAAAATGTTTACGTAAAAATTTTCTACTAAAAATTATCTAGCAAAAATGTTGAAGCAAAAAGTTTCTAGCACAAATGTTCACACAAACAGTGTCTAGCAGAAATGTTCAAACAAAAATTTTCTAGCAAAAATGTTTAAGCAAAAATTTTCTAGGAAAAATTTTCTAGCATAAATATTCACGCAAAAATTTTCTAGGAAACATTTTCTAGCAAAAATGTTCACGCAAAATTTTTCCAGCAGAAATATTCTCACAAAAATGTTGAACCAAACATTTTCTAGCAGAATTGTTCAAGCAAAAAGTTTCTAGCACAATTGTTCACGCAAAAATATTCTAGCACAGATGTTGAAGCGAAAATTTCCTAGGAAACATTTTTTAGTCAAAATTTTCTAGCAGATATGTTTTCACAAAAATGTTCATGCAAACATTTTTTAGTAAAAATTTGCCAGCAGAAAGGCTTAAGCAAAAATGTTTTAGCAAAAATATTCTAGTAAAAATATTTCCGCAAAAATTTTCTAGCAGAAATGTTCACGCAAAAATTGTCTTGTAAAAATTTTCTACCAAAAATATTTTCTAGCAAAAATGTTCAAGGAAAAATTTTTTAGTTAACGCTTTTCCAGTAAAAATATTGTATTTTCTAACAAAATTTTTCTAGCATAAAATTGTTAGTAGTTAATATTTCCAGTCAAGAATTTTAGTAAAAATTGTCACTACAAAATTTTCAGATTACATTTTCTAGTAAAATTTTCCAAATGAGTATTCTAGAAAATATAATTTTATCAGAATATTGTAGTTAAAGTTTTCTATTAAAGGATTTGCAGTTAAAAGATTTCTGGAAAAAAACCTTTTCTAGTAAGAATTGTCCGATCAAAATTTTCTAGCAGTTTCCTTCTTGTAAAATTTTTATAATACAAATTTTTTGGTACGAATTTTCAGTAAAAAATGTTTTGATGCTGCATTCATTTTATAATAGTTAAAATTGTCGAGTTAAAAATTCTAGCAGAAATGTTGTAAGAATTTTTTTTTTAAGAACAGAAAATTTTCTATTCATATTTAAACCTGAAATGTTTAGTGAAAATTAAGTAGTCGACATTTTCTAGTAAAAATTGTATAGAAAATCTTGTTGAAATTTTACACTCCAATTTTTTCTGGTAAAAAAATTTCTGGTAAAAATTCCCCAGTTTAAATTGCTAATAAAATTTTCCAGTAAAAATAATCTTTTCTGGCAGAAACTTATTAATAGAAATTTTCGAGTTCAAAAAGTTGACGTCTTTGCATGTCGTCAGTAAAAAATCGCAGTAAAAATTCTTAAAAAAACTGTTAATTTTCTATTAAATAATTTTTGTGAATTGACAAGAGTTTAAATTCAATTTCGGCGTGTAAACATTTAAATTGGAAAATAAATTTTTTCCTGAAATTATTGACACTTGAAACGAAAAAAAACTGTTTAAAAATTGATCACGTTTTCAATTTCCAAACGCCATTAAAAATACTTTGATGACAACATAACAAAAACAAAGAGTGAAAATAATTGCGGTGGGTAGAAGGGAGAAGATCATAAGTGGCCCTTTATAGGAGCGGAAGGCAGAAAAGGGTAAGAGCAGATCCCACACCGAAATGAAAGTTAATAGAATAATAGTCTGCGAAGGACAATTAATGAAAGTTGGTTGTTGGGGGGAAGGGTGAACGAAATGGTGGTGGGCCCTCATTTTTTTTGTGCACATTCAATTTCCATAAAAAACTGAATTAATTAAGAAATTTTAATTTTCGAATGAATACGGAATACCAGTTCGACTGCGTTGGTGGGAACTTGTTGGATCTTCACTAATTAGCATACGCACACACGCATACGGGCATCTTCTCCCCTTTCTCCGTTTATTTACTTCTATTTCCAGCAAACATTCTAACCAAGATACTTAAAATTCGAGTATAATATTCAATTGAAATCTCTCCAAACTCCTCGTCAAGAGAAAAGCTCCATAAAACGGGCGCCATTTAATAGCCACACAGTACGAAGTGGCAGCGCTTGTCAATGTTTTGGTAGGAATCGCAAAATGGCCACTTTCACTTGGCTCTGAAATAGAATCGCTCTTAATTAGGGGACGTT
The DNA here is from genome assembly GCA_958298945.1 of Atherix ibis. Taxonomy (NCBI): domain Eukaryota; kingdom Metazoa; phylum Arthropoda; class Insecta; order Diptera; family Athericidae; genus Atherix; species Atherix ibis. Next base: position 83,947,908 of record OY282609.1, read on the forward strand.
TGTTCACGTTTTGCTTTCGACAATAACGCATTTTCATGCCCTTTCGAACACTCAATGTCCACCCTGTAGTGTGTTTCGTAGTCGAGACTGCCCAGCGTTGGGATTAATTCACTTTCGTTGTTGTTGTTGTTGTTGGTGTTCGTCCTCTTCCCATCGAGTAGAATGCAAGTTTCCATCCGAAATTCCAATTGTGCACTCGTTGCTTGTTACGACATTGTTTGTCGGTTGGTTTTTGATTCCTGGAAATTCTAGGCCGACCAGAACTGAAGAACAAACGAAGGAGCGAATTGGTGGGAGCATGGACTGATTAACGACCGAATAAGTTATGAGGGAAATTTCGGCAGATTTCAGTGCCGATGTTTTACCAGCAGTTGTCTCTCGTCCCTCCGAACAACACATTGCATTAATAACGGAATATTTGTGATAAATTTTATCGTAAACTGAAAACGAACAGAAGTTCATGTGTGAGCGACGAGAGTGTGTTTGGGTTTTAGTGCGGACACACTGTTTGCCCATCGAAACTGTTTAATTACAGAGCCAAGCCGCAACGCTTCAAGTTGAAAGTTGATGCCCTTTTGGGGAAAATTATGTGTCGTCAATTCCCCTTCCGACTGTCGTAACTGTTTCTATAATTGCTACCGATTTTAATTAATTCATTGCGTTTGACCTTTGGGCACATATTTCAGATACACAAATTCTTATTGACCAGTGGACCAGTGTTTCTGATAATGCTGGTGATAAGGTGATGGCTTTTGATAAGTCGATTGATAGAAAAGAAGTTTGGGAGACAAAATTTATTAGAAATTATCGATGAAAACTGTCCGTACAAATTGGCGATAAAAATTCTCAGTAAAAATTTGTGGTAAAAATTGTCGGTAAAAACTATCGATAAAAATTGTCTGTAAAAATTGTCGGCAGAAATTGTCGGTAAAAATTGTCGGTAAAAATTTTCATAGAAATTGTCGGTAAAAATTTAAGGTAAAAGTTTCGGTAAAAACTTTCATAAAAATTGTCGGCAGAAATTGTCGATAAAAATTGTCCGTAAAAATTCTCAGTAAAAATTTGTAGTAAAAATTGGCGGTAAAAATAGGCGGTAAAAATTGTTAATAAAAATTGTCAGTAAAAATTGTTGGTAAAAATTGCCGATAAAAATTGTCAGTAAAAATTGTCAGTAAAAATTGTCGGTAAAAATTATCGGTAAAAAATTTTCAATAAAAATTATCGGGAAAAATTTGCGGTAAAAATTTTGAGTAAAAAATTTGTCAGGTAAAATTCGTCAGTAAAAATTTGTCAGTAAAAATTGTGAATAAAAATTGTTGGTAAAAATTGTCGGTAAAAATTTTCAGTAAACATTTTTGGTAAAAATTGTCGGTAAAAATATTCAGTAAAAATTTGTCAGTAAAAATTCACCAGTAAAAATTTGTCAGTAAAAATTGTCAGTAAAAATTTGTCGGTAAAATTTTGACATTAAAAATTTGTCGATAAAAATTTGACAGTAAAAATTTGTCAGTAAAAATTTTTCAGAAAAAATTGTCAGTAAAAATTTGTGGGTAAAAATTGTCGATAAAAAGTTTTGTTGTTAAAATTTGCAGAAAATATTCTTTTTTCTTCTTCTTCGAACTGAGAACATCCTTTAATTAAAACGCCTAAAAATAAAATGGAAAAATTTAAAAAAGCTTCCATGATTTTTGTTAATTTATTTATAAAAAAAAACAAAAAGCTCTGCCGAAGGTCGTACTTTTTTAGATATTTTCCCATTTCAAATTGCATCCCACCTCCTTCGATGGTGGATAATAAAATCATTTCTATTCTCAAGGACTTCTTTCGACTGTCAACAAGCACATCGTCTTAAATTTCGATTGAATTAAGTTTGGTTGTTGTTTTGTTTTCGTTTGTTTTGATGAAAACTTATAGAAATCGCAAAAATCTTTACTGAAATGGGGGAAGAACTTTTACTTCACACCGCAAGTGAACCGAAAACTAAACAAAAGTCAGAAGACGGAAGGGGATTTGAGTAATGGTTGTGAACAGTTCACCTACAAATGCGATAATCACAGGAAAAGAGAAAAAAGTTCGAAAATGGCAGCAGCAAGGAAGTTGGGGTGCCTGTTTACCATTCGAAGCATATCGATTTCTTTGCCATTGTAATGCGACCATTTTATGCAAATTATCCCCTATCAGGTACCGAGGAAAATCCACCAACAGTTTTTGCGAACAGCTCGCATCCCCTTCCAAGTCTTAACGTTCGCTTGAAATCGATTCCCTTTTGTTCCTTCCGACTCCCGTTGTTGTCTCGGCACGCTGCAAAATTACAAAAAAGTTTGCAGACTCGTCCTTGTAAAATGGGAAACATGCGAATTTCTGTAAAAATGTGGATAATAATTTAAGATGAAAGTTAAGACAAAACCGAAATATTAAATCAGAAAGAATTTCGAATCTGTCACTAACAAAAGTCGAAGTACAAATTTTAGCTGCTAATGGAAAAGAGAGGGGGGAATTGGGGCTGAAATGTGATAGCCTTCAATTATTTTTGGTATCCTTTCCCCTCAATATCATCTTCTCCAAAATACGTTCACCAATATTTCGTGTTTTCATTGACAGCAGACAACTTTCAACCGCAACTCACTGTCAAAATTGGTAAAAAAAAAATTTTGATCCTGAAAAGGTTTTTGTTTTTATTTGAACTTTAATTTTTGGTAGAAAATATTTAATTAACGTTATGTGAAAAAAAAATTTCCATCAATTTTTTGATCAAAGTTTTCTAGTAAAAGTTTTATAGCAAAAAATTGCTGGCAAATGTTTTCTAGTCAAAATCGGCTGGAAAAGTTTTCTAGCAAAAATTGTCCATCAACAATTTACCAATAAAAATTTCTGGCAACATTTTTAAATCCTAAATTTTTTTTGTAAATGTTTACTTGCAAAGAATTGTCAGTAAAATTTGTCGGTAAAAATTGTCTATAAAAATTGTCGGTAAAAATTTACGGTAAAAAATTGTCGGTAAAAATTGTCTATAAAAATTGTCAGTAAAAATTTGTCAGTAAAAATTTGTAAGCAAAAATTTTTCGGTAAAAATTTGTCAGTAAAAATTTTTCAATAAAAATTTGTCACTAAAAATTGCCATTAAAATCTAGTCAGTAAAAATTTGTCTGTAAAAATTGCCAGTAAAAACTTGTCACTAAAAATTAGTGAGTAAAAATTGTCAGTAAATATTTATCAGTAAAAATTTGTCATCAAAAATTTATCGGTAAAAACTTGTCAGAAAAAAATTGTGAGTAAAAATTTTCAGTAAAAATTTATCAGTGAAAATTTATCAGTAAAAATTGGACAGTAAAAATTTGACAATAAAAATTGTCATTAAAAATGTATTAGTAAAAATTTGTCAGTAAAAATTTGTCTCAAAAAATTTGCCAGTGAAAATTTGTCAGTAAAAATTTGTCTCAAAATATTTGTCAGTGAAAATTTGTCCGTGAAAATTTGTCGGTGAAAATTTGTCAGTAAAAATTGGTTAGTTTAAATTTTCTAATAAAAATTTGTCAGTAAAAATTGTCAGTAAAAATTTGTCAGTAAAAATTTATCAGTAAAAATTTGTCAGTGAAAATTTGTCAGTAAATATTTGTCAGTAAGAATTTCTCAGTAAAAATTATCTAGTAAAAATTTTAGAGTTTTCTGCTAAAAATGGTCTAATAAAAAATCTTCCAACAAAATTTATCGAATTAATAATTCCTAATCAAATTTATCACCAGAAAATGGTCGAAGGGTTAGTGTTGCCACACAGAAATTAATATCCCGAAATAACTGAAAGGTCATCGTTACCAAGCAGAAAAGTGCGTCGATATTTCGAAGAAGAACAAACCACTTCGATTTTTCCATATTTCTCATTGTTAGTCGTCTTTCGTTTAGGAACACTGAACACATGAGAATATGAGATTTTTCATTATGATCGCCGATAAAACTCGTAAAAGAACGTGGCGGAAAAAATCCAAAAAATAACGAACTTCAAAGAATGCGTTTGAAATCCGACACCAAATATGAACGAATAAGCGGGTAAAAATGCTGCGTTCAGATGAGATTGAGTAAAGTGAGCGTGGGTGAATACAAAAGGGAAGAACGGTGGGCTTAGAATTGCAATAATGGGAAAAATTAACCAAAAACACAACAAAAATCCACTTGAAATCGTATCTTTTCTTAAGGCGGTCGCACAAAGGAATTTGCAATTTGCAGTTAGCGCTGGCCTGGAATAACAATTAAAAAATGCACTTTTCACGAGAGAGACATGCTAGAAGGAGGGATAAGAAAGATAAAGAAATAAATAATAATAAAAAAAAACAGCAAATGGCTGGCCCTAAAGGGTGAATGCTGTTTCCAAAGAAGACCTGCATCACAGCAGCACACTCACACCGAACCGTCAAACGGCACGGAGCGTCCCATTCATTGCGGCCGCGAGTGTAACGATCTTTTTGTCGCAAAAAATCGTCTTCTCTTTTTTGCGAGTAGTTTCTTCCCGTCTCTGTTTGCTCCTGTGACTTTCGTCCCTTTGATTTTTCCTCTCTTTCCTTTTTTTATTATTTCTCAACTGAAAATGCAAATTTCCGACGTCCACTGGACAGTTTCGGTAAAAAGTAATCGCCGATTTACAGTCAGTAACAAAAATTAACGATTGATTTTTATCAAAAAAAATATTTTCTTCGTTTTTATTATTGAAAAATTTCCTGTTTTATGAATTTTTCTACAAAAAACGGTGATTAATTTTTGCACAATTTCCAAAAGAATATTTTGCATGATTTTTTTTGAAAAACCGCGGTTTGGAAAGTACAACCCTGTTATTTGGCAGTTCACATACATTTTCGTCATGGAAAATATTATTTATTTAATTTAGGATTTGTCATTTTTTAATTAATAACGGAGTGATCATTAAAAATTGTCGGTAAATTCTATAAAAGTGCTGATTCTGCTGTAGCCATACTGTGATGGCGCTCCTTTCTCACTCGGTGGATATATAAATAAGGGAAATTGCCATTTAAGGGGCTTTTAAAAGCCAAAAATTATTCTAGAAAAGCCGTTGTATCCGCGAGAAGTGCCTGTTTGGTGTGCACTGTAGTTTGAAGTTGTGGTTGGTCAGCAGATTTTTGAAAATAAAGAGATACCGTTACCGACAATTCTGAGCACCATGGTTGTATGATAATTACCTGTTACAGTCTGAACTTGAAGATTTTAATCGAGACCATATGTGGTTTCAGCAATATGGCGCCACAAGCCACACAAAACGACAAATTTCCAGAACTTGTAATTTCCAGATTTGGTGTCAAGGTCCATTTTTTCAAAAAAATCTTGTTTACGCTAACAATCTTCTAACTTTAGAATATTTGAAAACTAATAATTTTCAGTAATGGCAAAGTCTATGCATTTTAAGCAAAATCTTTATTTTAAATATGCTTTAGATAACTTTACTTTCCAAAATACAAAATCGATATACCTTTTACAAAAAAATAACTTGTTTGTATTTTCCGTAAATTTACTTAAAACTGCTCCCAAATGATTGGGAAATTTTTCTCAGCTTTTTATACTTCATAATTGGGACAAGTTTCTTAAAGTTAAAAGAATTTTTTATATTAAAAAAAAAGAAGAAAAATTGCTAAACAACTTGAAGGCCTCCCTTCCAAATGGAAAATGACCAAATTTTCTGCCTGTGTTGCTCAAGTGTTTTGGAAAGCGTTTCCATGGATTAGATTTCAACAAATCACATTTTTTTTCCAAACAACAATCAAAAAATAATCCATCGAAACCTTCAATGCCAAATCCCAGGTAATACTCTCGTCGTCATCGTCGTTGTTTTTCTCCTCTCGTCGAATATTAAAGATTACGAAGAAAATTTTATAAACAAAACGCAATTAAATAATTACTTCAAATTCAAAGACGAAATAGATTATTTTGTTATATGCAAAAAAAAGAACTATTCAAGCTTAAAAAGTAAATCTTCTAGACGAAAAAAAAAAATGGAGGAGCGAGGCAAAAACTTATCTTAAAGAACACCCCAAAAACAGTAGAGAAAAAGTGAATTTTGAAATTTGTTTTTTTTTTATTTAACTTTTAAACGAAAATCAAATCAAATAAAAACCGAAGAAAATGGTTCCAATTTACATGAAAACGACAAGAAATAAAGGCGAAAAAAGCTTTGGCCGGTCTTGAAAATGTTGGAAAATCAAAAAGAAAATTTTTTTTCCTAAACAAATGAAGTGGAAAGTTGCCTTTGGCGCTTGTTTACTCGGTTTATGGTTTATCGTATGAGAGGGGCAGAAGGGGGAGGAGATGGCAAATCAATCACACACCCAGTAGACAAATTCTCCATAAACTCCTTTTTTCAGTAGAATTTCGTATTGAAGGCCACCAACCACTTCCGTACAATGAGTACAACCGCCCCCCAAAAAAGAAAAAACTCACCCCCAGCTGAGCGAAGCACTCGATAAACGCTTGCAGTGTTTTGTATTTAAAAATTTGCTTAGATTTATTTTCTTTGCAAATAGGAAAAAACGGGGGAGCAAGGAAAAAGGGGAGACGGGTTTTCAAAAGTGAATTAGAACGTCTTCTTGCTCTGCCATGCATTGTAATAATTTAACTGATTTCCGTTTTCCACCCTCGGCCCATCACGATGTCCTCCACATCCGCACAAGGGCAATTCAATTGACTCCTTATTCCGTTCGTCCTTCGACTTGTGGGATTATCTTTTTACCCATAGACACCGGAGGGATGTCCCTAACCTCGTCCTGCTTCGACACTAGAAATTTTTTTCCAGTATGTTTTCCTAACACCTTTTGACATCAGGAAAAATTACCTCATTTTTCCGAACAAGGTCCTTTTTTGAGGATGTCTTTTTGGAGTAATTTAATTTCTTTTTCAATTTCGTTTAAGTCCCGCTTATGTGGGGAGGATAATTGTGTACAGGAGCTCAAATAAATGAAATGGAATTTAATCTCATCGCTTTTTTCTCTTTAGTCCTTACTCAGAAAAGATTTTATCCTTCCTAAAAGTATTTCGCGACAAAATTTATATTACTGAGAAATTTTAAGTAAACATTTTTACTGACAAATTTTTTGTGTCAAATTTTTACTGACAATTTTAACTGAATAGTTTTACTGACAAATTTTGACTGACAAATTTTTACTGAATAATTTTTACTGACAATTTTGATTGTAAAATTTTTACTGCCAAATTTTTACTAACAATTTTTATTGCCAAATTTTTACTGATAAATTTTTACTGAACTTTTTGACTAACAAATTTTTAACTGATAAATTTTTACTGACAAATTTTTACTGACAAATTTTTACTGACAATTTTGACTGACAAATTTTGACTGACAAATTTTTACTGACAATTTTGACTGACAAATTTTTACTGACAAATTTTTACTGACAAATTTTATTGACAATTTTTTACTAACAAATTTTTATTGACAAATTTTTGCTGACAAATTTTGACTGACAAATTTTGACTGAATAATTTTTACTGACAAATTTTTACTGAACCTTTTTACCTAAAATTTTAACACAACATTTTTACTTAAAATCTTTTTCCATAATTTTTATCCAAAATTTTTGATAAGAAAATGTTTTCTGAAATTTTTCCAAGACTCTTTATTAAACATCAAAAAATGTCTGATTTTTTCGTCTTTATTTTTGCCCAAAAAAATGGGAAAAAAATCAAAAACAAAATCAATAAAACCTACTCAGTTATGCAATGTACTATTTTCAGTATGAATATTTTCGTGATAAATTCATAAACGAGCTAATCAAAAATTTATTAGAGCATCACGCGGCAGGTACGAATTGTCACGAATAAATTAATTTCGATTTAATTTGTCGCCATTTTCATGGAAGTGGTTTTTTTCCCTGCCCTTTTTGGTTACGAAAATTGGAACTAAATTTAGAAAAATTTTCAGATTTAATAATTTAAGGAAATTATACCAAAAAAAAGAATACTTTAAATTTTCCTTTGTGTTAAGAATAGGCAAACTGAACTTGTTAATTATTAGCAAAAATCGATTTTTGACAGTGGTTCCCTTGCGTTTGTTTATAGAAAAACAATTTTAAGCTCAGTCGAAAAAGAATAATTTAAGTTGACAGTATAAATTTTAGAGCGAACAGCGGCGAATGCAAAGAAACTGAATTTTCGGTAAATTCGACAAAATCTTTCAACTAAATTTAAAAAAAAACAAAAACGTTTGGTGCGCGTTTGAATCTTAATTTCTTTGTTGGCTTCGTTTGTAAAGAAACGCTAACCGGACAGGTTCGTATAAAATTTTTTTATCTGATAAGAACACGTCTTCAAACTCAGGAGTTTATCTGGGAGTTTTGGAGTTTATCTGGGAATTTTTGACGATAAAAAAACAAAAACCAAGGAAGCATTGCACTTTAAGACCTGTCCGCTTTCATCTGGTCTTAAAGTGCAATGCACGTAAATTTTTCATGTTTTCTGTTAATCGATCGGGTCTTATCAGGTTCCGGTGTTAAAGGCGTAATTTTGAAGAATCCAACAAACGAAAAAAAAGATACTGGATCGATGGTCAACCGTCCTGCCTCCATTCGAGTTGTTATAATGCGATACTCTCGGAATGGTTCGCCTTATTTTTCGTTCGGGGAGCTCTTGAGCACGTTAAGTGTTCTTTTTTTTGTATAATTTTTCAGGCGTCACTGTGTTCATGGTAAAGGCTCACCACACTCCATACTCCATTTCACACCATTCATCATACTCCATACCTAATCGCACTACATCTGGCGGACAAATTAAACTACAAGCCAATCATTTCTGCTTGGCGCACTTTTCAAGTTCAATAACCCGAAAATGATGCGGACATGCATGCATACACTTGCGGCTGGACTGTTAGTTGAATTTGAGACTTTTTCATCGTCTCTTCTGTGGAGTTTTGAGTGTTGTTGATAGGTTTTTGGAGGGGTGGGGGGTCGTGAAGGGGTACAACGGAATGTAAGCATTCGTTCTATCGTCGTATGTGCATGCATCGAAATCAAAGCGAAGACTTGAGACAGTGCCGATTAATAACCAAACAACCGGTCTTGCGTCTCATTCAAGTCGGTTGATGAGCTCTTCCTACCGACTTAGGCTGCTCCTCCTCCTTGGCCCACATTTTGATTATTATTTATTCGTCGATCGAAACCTAAAAAACCTAAATTCGTATGCTTCCCTGTTGTGAGTACGTAAATTGGTCTTCTAGATGCGGCTGGACACTTCTAGATGCTTGGTAGGCACCGTGCTGATCGAAATACCTGAGCGGACAGGTACCTGTGCACTATAAGATTTGGGAGGGGGGGGGGGGGCAGAGAGAACGGGATAAGATGGAACGAATGATCGAGGAGTGCAGAAGCTGAGATTCGTCATATTCGGATGAGGAGACGACCGGCCAAGTGCGTGCATCCACCTTTCGTGTGCATTTTGATGGATGATCGCATACAGTTCAGTAGTGCTTCTCGTCAATAGAGTTAATAAACTATGGAACAGAGCCCGAAACGGAAAAGGGGAGACTCAAAAGAATATAACCAAAGGAATACGAAAAGAAAATACGTTTGGGCAACAGTTAGAAGCTCTCCAAGTCAACCAAAACCACGTGTTGGAGAGAGATAGAAAATGAAAAATGTCAAAACGGTAGTCACGTCAAATTTACCACTCACACATACACACACATGAGAAGAATGTTACACAAAATGTGCAATGCAAGTAACTTCGTAGCATTAAAAATTCGTGGTGAATTTTGGTTTTTTTCTTCTTCATTTTGAGAGTTTTTAGCTACGAAATAAATAATTTTAGGCGAAGGGATTTTAATAAAAACTATTTTTGAGGTTCTGATTAGAAGGTTAGTAATTTTTTTATAAAATTTTCATTAAAAGGGAAATGCTGAAATTTAATTCAAGTTTTTTCTGAGGTGAATTTCTAAAAAAATTTGGTAGAAATGTAAAAATTGGTAGACATTTTATTTTTAATTATAAAATAATTGTAAGGACAAGGAGTAGGTATTTAGATCAATTTTATTAAAATCATAAAAACCTCAAAGTGTCATCAGAAAATATTAAAAACTTCAATAAGAATGCGTTCTGAGGTGAACTTCCAATAACTTTGACCTCAAATTCTTAGGAATATTTTATTAACATAACAAATAAATTATGGAGGGGTAAGGGATTTGTTGGAAAAGTGAATTTTCAAAGAGTTTTTATGAAAACGTCTTTAAATTTGCTACGAAAAATATTGAAAATTCAATACGAATGCGTTCTGAGGTGAATTTTGCATAAATTTCGATCTAAAAATTGGTGATAACATTTATAGAGAAGTGTGTGTTATTCATTGAAAAAAGGGAGGGGTGGGGGGGTTGTAAGGTAGGTGGAGTTGAAAATTGCAATAATATTTAAAAAACTCAAGAATTTATCAATTTTTTATATAAAAATGTTGAAAACAGCTTCTGAGGTGAATTTCTCTTAAAATCCATTGCGATCAGGGCAAACCATTCAAGTTGTTTTTTTGTTTTTTTTGTCATAAAAGAGGTGAAGGAAAGGGGATGTACTATAAAATTTATTGAATTTGAAAAGAGCAACAAAAATTTCTCAATATTTTAAGTTAAAATTTTGAATATAGAATTTGAGGTAAATTTCTTATAATTCTTATTACGAGTTGGAGAGTCATTCAGCCTCGTTGCTTTTTTGGATTTTAATTATCAGGAAAGGGCGGAAAAGGGGGTTAAGGTATTCATTTTTATAATATTTTGAAAACTCAAAAATGTATTAATTTTTTAAGTAAAAATGTAAAAAATTCCTTTTGAGGTGAATTTCTCATGAAATTCCATGACGAGAAGAGGAGTCACTAAGTCACGTTGCTTTTTTAGATTTTTGTTCATCGAAAAGGTAGGGGAAGAGGGTAAGTTAGTAATTTTTATAATATTTTGAAAATTTAGAAATTTACCAATTTTTTTAAGTAAAAATTCCTGAAAGTTTCTTTCGAGGTGAATTTCTCATAAATTGTTATTACGAGTTGGAGAGTCATTGAGTCACTCTGATTTTCTCCTTTTTCTTTCTCAGCAAAGGGTGGGTGTAAATTTTCATAAAAGTTTTTAAAAACTAAAAAATTCATTAATTTTTTGAGTAAAATTTCTGAAAGTTCCTTTCGAGGTGAATTTCTCATGAAATTACTTTACGAGAAGAGGAGTCACTCAGCTACGTTACTTTTTTGGATTTTTAATCATCAAAAAGGATTTTAAAAGGGGGTGAGCGTATAAATTTTTATAATGTTTCGAAAAATAAAAAAAATATTAATTTTTTTAATAAAAATTTTGAAATTTCCTTTTGAGGTGAATTTCTCTTGGATTTACTTTACGAGTGAGAGAGTCACTCACTCAGTCTGCGTTTCTCCTTTCTTTTTTTTTTTTATCAAAAACCCAGGAGCAGCTACTCCTCACGTTGTTCTTTTGCATTTTTACTCATCAAAACGATTTTCTTGGATATCTTTTTCAATTTCCACTTGATTTTCTGTTTTCTTTGACATAAAAAAAATATATCAAAATAAAAATACAAAAAAGATTCTTCATAAAAACGCACCGACGACAACAAACGCTATCGGATTTTTTCTCTAAACACCAACAATCAGTATCGTTTTGGCAATAATTTTGAATAAAATTAGGTCGTAACACTTTTTTTTGCCTACTCTTTATGATAAAATATCAAATTTTAAAAATTGTTAACAATTTTTTGTTACTAAAAATGTATCTTCTGCTAAGTTGGGGAAAAAAAATTTCAATTTCTCATTTTTATATCTTTTCTGCTGTGGTTTTCTGGGTTTCGAAATTATGTGTTTATTGCCGCCGATGGAATCTAAAAAGTTTTGGTTCGATGGAGACTTTCAAACCCGATGCAGATGGAGATGACGAAGACGATGATGACGACCGAAATGTGGAAGATGAACTGAAATGTCACCAATTAAGTTTTGAATTGATTTCAATTGAAAATTAAGTCCAACTTAGTGAAAGTCATTCATTTTATTCCGTTGGCATTTGGATTCAATTTTTCTTTGAATTTGTTTTTTTCTAGTTTCCAGTTCGCGCTTCTATCGATTGACCTCCCTAAACTCTGCAATTCCACTTTCCATCTAATTGGATTCTTCAGTCGAAATACCACGAATTTTTTATTTGTTATAATTTCCCACAAAACACTCAATATTAACAGAAAACGTGGTAAAAAAAATATTTTCCCTTCTACCTGATTTTCTTGCAGAGCTTATTGGCTTCTCAAGGGTCTGGAACCGGCGTCTGGTTATTGTTGTAAATTCAAATTTTCCGAAAAGTCTTAAATTTTGTACTTGTCAAAATTAAGGGATTTTCCCGGAAAAAAAATTGTCCAAGTAGAATTTTCGCATTTTTCGGAAAAAATTGTTTATTAAAAAGTGTCTTCACTTCTTACACGATTTGGTCCAAAAAATTACAGAAAATGGCTCCGACAAAAACTATTTTTTTTACCAAAATTTCCTCTGATTTTATTAGTTTTTTTAAATGAATTCTTTTCGAATTTCTTAGGCATTCAAAATATTATTTTCTCAGACTTTTCTCATCAAAAAGTGTCCACACTTCCTTGACGATTTGTTCCAAAAATAAACAGAAAATGGCTCGGAAAAAAATATTATTTTTATTCGAATTTCTCCTTGATATTATTAGTTTTTTTGTGTAAATTCTTTACGAATTTCTTAGGCATTAAAAAAAGCCAATATCTCAGACTCTTTTCATCAAAAAGTGTCCTTACTTCTTTGACGATTTGGTCCAAAAATAAATAGAAAAGGGCTCACAAAAAACTATTTTTTTACTCAAATTTCTCCTCGATTTTATTAGTTTTTTTTTGTTTAAATTCTTTTAGAATTTTTTAGGCATCCAAAAAACTAATTTCTCATCAAAAAGTGTCCACACTTCCTTGACTATTTGTTCCAAAAATAAACAGAAAATGGCTCAGAAAAAATATTTTTTTTATTCGAATTTCTCCTCGATTTTATTAGTTTTTTTTTGTGTAAATTCTTTTCGAATATCTAGATATAGAAAAAAGCCAATTTCTCAGACTTTTCCCATTAAAAAGTGTCTTCACTTCTTTTACAATTTGGTCTTAAAATGAACAGAACATGGCTCCGAAAAAAACTATTTTTTTTACCAAAATTTCCTCCGATTTTATTAGTTTATGTTATGAATTCTTTTCGAATTTCTTTGGCATCCAAAAAACCAATTTCTCAGACTTTCCTCATCAAAAAGTGTCCTCACTTCTTTGACGATTTGGTCCAAAAATAAACAGAAAATGCCTCAGAAAAAAATATTTTTTTTATTCGAATTTCTCCTCGATTTTATTACTTTTTTGTGTGAATTCTTTTCAAATTTCTTAGGCATTAAAAAAAAAGCCAATTTCTCAGACTTTAAAACGCATAGTCGCAATACTTTATCGGTTGGACCTGTTGCAATCAAACGCGTTACCAAACCAGAAAATCTACAAGAAAATTTATGCGTTGCACCTGCATTTTCGGGTGTATTTTTAATTAATTTTTTTTTCGTTATTAGTCCCCAATGAGACCGATGGCATCCATGAAAACGTACTCCAACCTTTATTCCTGTACGTACACGAACGGGTTTAGAAAAAAAAATTGTTGGAATTTATTGTGTGGAATTTTTTGTTTGTTTTTTGGTAATTTTTTCTAAGATTACCCATTTTTCTAACAATGTAATCGGCTTTGATAAATCCTACAGCAACAAATAATCTTCATAATTCATGAGTGAATTTGTACCATTCTAGACTGACCGTATTTTTATCATGCGGACTGCACGTGTAAAAGGAAATTTTTTTTTTTGGGGCCATAGCACTGAGTTTAGGGAATTAACGTTGAGTATTTCGACATTCCGCATTCGTTGGAGAAGTATCCGTTGCGAAGAACGATAAGCGAGAATTTTTAGGTACAACATCGACTGGGAACTGAGCATTTCGAACAGGTTGGACCAAAAATCCCGATTAGCCGGTGACGGGGTAACGACGAGGTTGGGGGAAATTGCAACCGGACCAGCCAGTATGTGTGTGCTCGGAAATAAATGATAACCAAATGTACAGGATGATCCCATGGAGATGTGGACTCTTCTCAACCTGCAGACGAGCATACAAATAAGTAAGGATAGACAGACACTCGCAGATAGCCGCCGCGAGTACGGTTCAATTCACGAAGTTCTTCTTGTACAAATCAAGTCGAGTCGAGAAACTCGTTTGGCAACTTCTTAATTTTTCAAATGACATCATTTTCTCCAGTCGGAATTTATGCTCCCAAAAACATAAACTTCGAATATCATAAACTTTTTGCTTTCCTATTTTGCATATTTTATGCGTTATTTTTGTCAATATTAAAATTTTAACAGCGACTTTTTTTTCCATCATCACACTTAAGAGAAATTGAATTTTTTGTAAATTTATTAAATGACATTCTTCTATTAGTGTCCTCCTTTCCCTAGTAGTAGGACTGTAAAGGTTCCACGGTACTTTTTTGAAAAATTATTCTAAGTGCGGACTGTTAAATTTGCTGCACGTGCGCCAGAGTTGAAATTTAATTAAAGTCTTTTCTGAGGTGAATTTCCAAAAAAGTTTTTGTAGAAATGTAAAAACTGCTAGAAATTTAAATTTAATTATAAAAAAAAAATTGCGAAGAGGAAATCGGTTGTACCATAAGCAAAATATGAATGCCGTCACAATAGTTCGGGTTAACGAAGGCTTCCGTTTTAGACACTCGCTGATATTGTTTGGGTTTTGGAAGGTGTTAAATAATGTGCAGGTAAAAACACAACCGAGTATCATCATAAGAGAAAAGGTTCCTTAGAGCAGAAAGGTAGAAAAAAATACCACCTCAAAAAATATGTGAAAGCAAGAAAAATCAACTCCTAAAAAAACAAAAATCAAAAAACCACCGCTTCTCCAATTCAAAAAAAAAAATTAAAATAAATTGAACAGCATTTATTAATGCCATTAAAAAAACAATTGACATTGAGTAGAAAAATGTAAAAGAAAAAGAGAAAATTTAAGAAAAAAACCCAAAAATTTACACAATTCCGACCCTCTTTTCCCCTCCCCAAAAATAAAACAAAAAAAAAATTCACAAAATAAAGGCTCCGATGTACACCGAAAAATTTGCAAAAGCAAAAAAAATCGACGCCAAAAACGAAAAAATCAAAAAACATTTGAAAAATCCAAAATTTGTGACAAAAGCGAAAATTCGATTTTTACACCAGGCGCTCAGTTTTTCAGAAAATACAATAGAAAGCAAACCTTTTCCACTTTCTCTTAAAATTTGTTGGTCACTATGAAAATGGTGGTTTTTTTAAAATATTTTTTGATAGTGTCGTTTTGCATAAATAATCGAAGCTTCTCCAATCCCTATTATCCTGATTGGAAGGAGAATGTCCTTTCAGGATAAATTTTTCTGTGCAATTTTAAGGAAAAATGCATAAAATTCATTAGTTTTTTTTTCTTAAAATTTGTTTTTATGCTGAAAGTGGCAGTTTTTATGAAGTTTATTTTTATACTAACGTTGTGCAAAGCTTTTTCAATTAATATTATCCTAATTGGAAGGAGAATATCCTTTTAGAAAAAAATTTTGTGAGCGTTTTTCAGAAAATTTGACAAAAATTCGTCAAATGTTCTATAAAAATTTGTTTTTTTTTTTCTACAAAAAGGACTATTTTTTTGGAATTTATTTTTATACTATCATTGCACATACTAAGATAAACCTTTTCTGTTCATATTATCTTGATCGAAGGAAGTATTTCTTTTAGGAATAAATTTTTGTAGACGCTTTTGAGAAAAATTTGTCAAAAATTCATAAAAATTTCTTTTTTCTATGAAAAAGAACTATTTTTTGGAGATTTTTTCATGGTGACATTGCGCATATTTAGGCATAGCTTCTCTAATTAGTATTATTTTGATCGAAGGATATATTTGCCTTAAGGATAAATTTTTGTAGCTATTTTAGTAAAAATTTGCCAAAAGTTCATGACATTTTCTATTAAAATTTCTTTTCTTTTTCTCTGCGAAAAGGACAAAATTTTGAGAAAAATTTCTTTAACTTTTCCAAGTAACAAGAGATCCAATTCTACCAAAAATTCAGTGGTCTCATAGTTAGGTCCACACCTCCTACTACTCTATTCGCGTTGGTGTTTGTACTAAATACTCACCACTGAGCTAAGAGTTTGTTATTTTGAATTATTCTTTATAAATTCTCCATTGGATTTTTTTTAATTATAAAATAACAATTCTAGAAAAGGAAAAGGATTTATTTAAACTTGTTGAATTTTTCGTATTTTATCTACAGCACATTGGGTTTATTACGGCTGAACTGTTTCTGTTCTTTCTTACGAAAAATCTCATAAGTTTTGTTACCGTTCGTTCAAAAGCGGTAAAATTTTTTTAAATCATTTTCGATTTTGAAAGACATTTTTTTTTTGGTTTTCTTTTGTGTTTAGTATAAAATTTGTCCACGGACGCGACGTTATCACAGATGACCACGAACGGTACTTCCTCAGAAAACACATGCAAGCGCTCATTATCGGGTCAATGTCAACAGCAGCAATGATGCTCCTCAGTTGTTGTTGCCGCTCTCATTGCTTCTCATTTGCACGCTGCACTAACCCGCCCTCTTCGATCAACGATGTTCTCACAGCTGCTCTTCTTTTTGTCTCTTTTTCTTCCATCAATTTTGATGTTCTTATTTTTCCTACTCTTTTTTTAATTACTCGCAATTATTAATAATTTTTCTCAAATCGAATGGAAAATTCAAAATTATTCAATGAAATTTTCTCCTGTACTCAACATATCTCCCCGATTAGAGCCAAACATATCCAAATCTTTTTTCCAAGGACATTATGAGAGAACAGCATCAAAATGCTTACAGAACTTGTCCTTTTCAGGACTACAAATAAATTTAAACAAGGAGTAAACAAATATTTTATGTTATTTTTCATAGGAAATTTTCTATCAAATTTTATCCCAAATAATAATAATTTTCCATTAAGGATCAAACAATGTATTATAAAATATTGTCCTGAATCGTCACAAGAATATCATCAGAAAATATTGGTAAAAAATCATTCTTTTCGATAGCAGAAATTTAAAAAAAAAAACAATAAATTCAATGCATTTTTTTTCAAAATTGCTTACAAACATTTATCCTTAAGGAAAATGCTTTCTTCAATCGGGATAATATGGATAAGAGAAGCTTTACCCTGAGTATGTGATATGATAGCATAAAACAAATTAAAAAAAATTAATATTTTCGGACAGCAAAAACAAATTTTAAGACAAAAAACAGCGTATTTTATGCATTTTTCTTTTAAAACGCCTGCAGAAATTTATCCTGAAAGGATATTTTCCTTCCGATCAGGATAATATTAATTGAAAAACCTTCGCTTAAGTATGCACAACGTAAGCATAAAAATTCCCTCTTTCAGCGTGAAAAACAAAGTTTAAGAAAAAGAAACTAATGAATTTTATGCATTTTTCCTGCAAATTGCCCAGAAAAATTTATCCTGAAAGGATATTTTCCTTCCGATCAGGATAATAGGGATTGGAGAAGCTTCGCTTATTCACACTATTCAAAACGATACTATCAAAAAATATTTTCAAAAAACCACCATTTTCTTTCTATTGTATTTATTGAAAAACTGAGCGCCTGGTGTAAAAATCGGATTTTCGTTTTATCACAAATTTTGGATTTTTCAAATTTTTAGCGTCGATTTTTTTTGCTTTTGCATATTTTTTGGTGTAAATTTTTGTTTCTTTTCTATCATCGGTGGGTTTTCTTTGAATCGTTTTTTTTCGGTTTTTTTTGATTAAGGGGAAGGGGGAAGGTTGTTGTATAAATGTTTCCCTTTTTTCAGGGTTCTTTTTCCATTTTTTCTTACTTTTTGGTTTTTTCCTAGCATTTTTTTTTAAATTCTGAATTTTGTTTTTCCTTAGTCGTACGGTGTTTTTTGATCAAAAATGTCCTTGAAAAGGATATCATAAAGAAAATTTTGAATAAGAACATAAAAATTGTTTTAACTCTCTGTTTATAGTTTTCTTTAGCTCTGAGAAGAGCAGATTTTTTTTTTTTTTTTTCGAAAGTGGTATGAACGATAAATTATATTTTTTTTATACAATATTCGTAATTTTTTTTTTGGCATTGATAAATGTCCTTTTCTTGTTTTTTGTTTTTTTTTAATTGTTTTATTGTAGTTACGCCATTTTATTAACTCTTTTTTGTTTTTTTTCCTTAGAAGTTTTTCAGAAGAAACGCTTGATTTATGACAGCCTGTCATTTTGACATTTCAAAATGACAGGCTGTCATAAATCAGGCTGTTATTCTGATATGTTTGGGTTCTGCTTTAGTCATCATTTAGTCGTGGACAACTACACAGATCCTAGATTTGGTGGAAAATTATTTACAAGCAAAATTGTCGAATATGAAACGGCAAGCAACCACAACATTTCCAGGAGCTACTTTTGCATTCAAGGAAAGTTAATGTCTAGAGTGAAATTTGGTCACGGCTGACGCAGCGGCATCCAGTGATGGCAAAAGATTTTCTTTGTCGAATCAAGATACTAATTGCAAACGAAGCTTCCCCGTCGCGATATTTCGATATCAGCTAACCGCCAAGATCGTGCCGGTTGATGACGCCCTTAGACTTTCTTTCTAAGCGGCTACGTTAAATCAATGGTCAACGCCAATAAGCCGACAACCCTTTCCACGCAGGGAATATAACTTGATGAGGTCTGAAGTCATCAAAAAATTATTTAACTTTTATGGGTCTGAAGGCGGACCATTCCTTTAAATTTTGATGGAGTCTGAAGTTGTAGAAAATTGCTGTCGCTCTTGTACGGCTTTATGAGGTCTTAAGTCGTCATAAGCTATCGAAGCTTTTGTGGCGCCAAACAAATAAAAATATTTTAATAATTAAAGGACTCCAGAAAAAATATTATTTTATGTTTTATGGGGTCTTAAACCATAGGTCAACGCCAATAAGCCGACAACGCTTAACTAATCGGAAGGTAAGATTCGCTGCAACTTCCCAAGTAATCCAAGATGCCAAACACGGTCGGAAGCGTTCGAAACGTCCAGAAATACGTTCTGCTTTTGTTCTAGCAAGGTCGCTGACGTGATCACACTGCTCGATAGTGGAATGATCTGTTTTAGGATTAATCTTTCAAGGAGTTTTGATAAAATGGGAAGGAGACTTTTGGGTCTATATGAGGTGAGGAGTTTTTCCGTTATTTACTTAAGTATTTCCAAAGACCATACAATCTGCGCCATTTTTGTTTTTATTATAAAAAAAAATGGTTTAAGCAGAAAATTTCGATTAAATTTATTTTCTTTACGTCTTCATTCAAATAATTTCGATAAAACTGACAAGATGTCCACGTTTAATTCTCTTTTCACTCTTATCTTCTTCTTTTCCACCATTTTGGATGATGACAGTTCAAAACTTCTTCGTATCTTCTTCTTCTTCTTAGTTTTCTTCTTATTTTCAAAATCGTGCACCTTTCAACAGTCGCCATTTTTGATGTTTGCGTTCTTCTCCAAATATTTTCCTTGTTACTTTTTCCGGTATTATTATTCCATCTCAACCTGCCCCCCTTCCCCTTCACCCACATATTCTTTCTCTTATATTCTTTGATATTATTTAAAAATACACTAAATTTAATTAAATCGAAAATATTTATTTCTGTTAAGAAACTTTGTTCTGTTTTTTTTTCTTATTTATTTTGTTTGGAAAAACTCCTAAGCCAGTTGGCGGAAGTTCTACCTAAGAAAAAATTGAAATAAAAGCGCAATTTCCTCACAAACTGTTTTTGTTAGCGAATCTTGTTTTTCTCCCCCTCTCCTTCTTCAACAAACTATTAATATTATTATTATTATTATTTGTCTTTTTCTATACAAATTTAATGGCAAAAATGTGTATGTGTACTTTGAAAAAATATCTTTTGTTAATATTTTCACCTTGTAGGAAAATTGAGGAAAAAAAAACCAACTTGAAATTAATAGAAAAAGATTTATGACCTTAGATTAGATGGTTAGTCAGTCAGTAAATAATTAAATAAACTTTTTATCTGATGGATCGACGGGCATAAAGAAATCTTGTAAGAATTTGTTAAAATCTTTTTTGTTTTTTGTTTTATTGTTTCTCGTTTGGGGTGTTACCGTTTCTTCTATGGCAACTTCTAGTTTCTATCTAACATATTATCGTGTATTGAATAAATAACACTAATACGCGCAGAAGATTTGATGTATTTTCTGATAATAGTTAGAATAGTAATAATCATGGTGGATGATGTGATCTTGTCTGTTTTTCTCTTTTTCCCTTGTAGAATGTGAGATGTCAAGGTTTGGTTGGAGGTGCAAATTCAAAATTTTTAAGATAAAATCAATGTTTTAAGCTTTGCGATAAAAACAGTGAAAATACTTATAATATTTAAAGCAATAAGTAGTAGACATTAGTTTTGTGTTTTCTTAAATTCAAATAAAATAAATGAGCGTCATAAGCTACCGAAACTTTTGTGGCGTTTAAGAATGGACATGTGGCGTTTAAGAATGGACATCAGTTTTATGGGGTCTTGAGTCGTCAGAAAATCGTCTTAACTCAAATGGGGCTTGAGGCGGAACATTCCTCTTATTTTTGATGGGGTCTCAGGTCGCTAGCAAATAATTTTAGCTTTTGTAGAGTTAAAGGACGAGCATTCCTTCTGAAGTTGTCAAAAATTAAGTTTACTTTTGTTGGGCTTTATGGGGTCTACTTTTATGGGTCTTAACAAAGATCAATATTTTCAGGTTTATGGGGTCTTAGGTCATTAGAAATCTTAGATTCTATGGGTCTTAAGACGGAATATTCCTTTAATTTTTGATGGGGTCTGAAGTTGTTAGAAATAGTTTTATGTGGTGTTAAGTCATCATAAGCGACCGAAGATTTTGTGAGACATAAGAAAGAACATTATTGTCAGTTTTATGGGATCTTAAGTCATCAAAAAGTTATCTAAGCTTCTATGAGTCTGAACACGGAACATTCCTTCCAATTTTGATGGGGTCTGAAGTTGTTAAAAATCGCTTTATATGGTCTTAAATCGTTATAAGTTATCGAAAATGTGTGGGTCTTAATAAAGATAAATATTTTCAGGCTTGTGGGATCTAAGGTCATCAGAAAATCATCTAAGCTTCTATGGTTCTTAAGGCAGAACATTCCTCCAAATTTTAATGGCGTTTAAAGTCTTCAGGAAATTTTCTTGATTTGTGAAGTTTAAGGATGAACATTCCTTCTAGTTTTTGTGAGGTCTGAACTTGTAGAAAATTGCTTCCGATTTTGTGCAGCTTTATGGGATCTTCAGTCATCTTAGCTTCTATGGGTCTCGAGTCGGAACATTCCTCTTATATTTTATGAAGTCAAAGATCATCAGAAAATCGTCTTAGTTTTTGTGGAGATACTTTTAGTTCTGGGGTCTCAGGACGTCAGTAATCGCTTTAACTTTGGTGGGGTTCAAAGAAGAACTTTCTTTCTAGTTTTTAGGAGGTCCGGAATTACTATCTAAAACGCGCCTGCGGCTTTATAGGGTCCTAAGTCATCACAAACTACTCTAATATTATTTTCAGTTTTAAGGGGTCCTAAGTCATTTGGAAATCATCTTAGCTTCTATGGGACTTCAGAAAAATTATTATTTTCAAGTTTATGGGGTCTCAAGTCATAAGAAAATCATTTAAGCTTCTATGGGGCTTCAGAAAAAATATATTTTTTTCAAGTTTTTGGGGTCTCAAGTCAGAAGCAAATCATTTTAGCGTCTATGGGACTTTAAAAAAAATATTATTTTCAAGTTTATGGGGTCTCAAGTCATAAGAAAATCATATTAGATTTCGTAGGTCTTAATGAGTAAGACTTCTTCCAGTTTTTATGGGATCTTAAATCGTGTAGTAAATCATTTTCGATTTTATGAGCCCCATGAAGAGGAACATTCCTCCTAATTTTTATAGGGTCCTAAAATATTATATAATCCCTTCTGGTTTTGTGGCTGACAAGGAAAATTTCTCCCATTTTTTCTATGCCCTAAAAAATAATTTTTCATACCCAAAGCGTATACAAGTTTTTGTGGTGCTTAGCGCGAAGAAACATTTTCCGCTTATAATTATAGGGTCTTATGATGTTAAAAAAAAATTCTAGTTTTATGAGGGTTAGGAGAAAATTTTCTTATTCTTTTAGACGAATTTTGTTTATTGCAGAAAAATAAAATATATATTTTACTAAATAATATTTTTATTGAAATTTCATTTAGTAAAATCGATGAAATTTTTATTTGAATGACGACTTCTGAGAGAAGAAAATAAAGAATAATAAAAACAATAAATTTAAAAATAAGTTTGTAAAAGTGATTTACAGTCGAACAGTGACTAATGAACAAACAACAGCTTTGAGAGTATACAAAGTCGACAGTAAATCCGAAGAATATAATCCACACTGTCTGTAAGCCTAAAAGCCACGAGTCATGCCCATTATTATTATTTACCAATTAATTATTAAATGTAGGGAATGTCTCTTTAGTGAGTATATCATTAACAAAATTTCGAATAATTTATTTACTTTGAGCGCCTTTGTGTCTAACAATAGCAGAAAATTCGAAAGAAACACTTTCGAATCACACCACAAACTTTGTAATCAAAAAAATGTGAATTTTTCTCTGGAGACGAACTTTATCCATCGTCTTCTGTGTACAATCAAAGCAGCAACAAAACAAAATCATATCGGAAAGACGAAATGTTAATTTTTATAACAAACAAAACTGCACGAGCAACAAAGAAACGAGCTTAAATAAATATTTAGAAAAAAATTTTCAACAAATCATCAACAAATACTCGTAAATGTTGAAAATTACGAGCATTCATTATCGAACATCTCCTTCCTCTCGTAATATTTGATGCATCATCGAAAATATTATTCAATGTTTAACCGCAACTAACCCTGGCACTATCGAATGAGTTTATTATGAAAAATATTAACAACAACAACAAAAAAAACATCATAGAAATAATCTCCAAGACATTTTAAAGAGAAATTAGTGGGGTTGGGGAGGGGGTATTACCGACAAAAATAGTGTGAACGATTTTCTTTGAAATGATTTTAAAACTTGGTGGTTAGCACTTCGCCGATACAATTTCAATAAACATGAAACTTTTACACAGTCGTTGATCACATCATAATCGTGAATATGTTCGCAAAAAATAGCAACAAAAAAAACAAAAAAAGCCGAGAGTTTGTAAACAAAAATTATACAAGAAGGAAGACAGTAAAAAATAAAGTAAAAATAAATAAATTAGAAAATGACAAAACTCTTCAAAATATTGTTTTTTTCCGATGAAGTTTTTACTGCATTTAACAAGACAACTGATTATTTCCAACAATCCCCCCAATATGCCCATCACCAAAGTCGATGGTGTGATTCGTCTAAATACACACCCGCGCACCCAATCAGATTATTCCATCGTAAGTTCAGTGCCTATAACACAAAACTGTTTGTTTACCTCTACTCGTCCTTATGCCATCTCGAGGCCTCTCAACACATTAACACTCAACAAAAACACTGACTGAATGCTTGTCTGTCATTTCTTCTGCGCTTCTCTTCTCCAAGCCGACGGCAGCATTTTCTGTTGACATTTTACGTCAAATCAACTTGATTAACTGACAAATTTGGTTTGTTTAAAACAATTTCGCCACCCCCTTTTAAGAGGAAACTTCTACCACCACCACCCCTCCCACACTATGGCCACCGATCTTTTCATTCCATCACGTATAAAAGTTGAATTTTCGAATAAAATGAATTATTTCCCTTTGATCAATTCGAAATTTGATTTACTCGAAAACTTTGCAAAATTAACCAAAAACCAAATTAATCGGTTCTTTTTTTGTCGTTTGTCTTGTTTTTTTTTTGATAATATTTTTTACAGTACTAAAAAGGGGCGTAAACTCCTTTTTTTTAATTTTATCGTATTTTGCTTTATTTTTTTCCGTTCTTTGTTGATTAAATTATGTAAAAAGAAAAAAAAGGGAATTTATTTTTTTAAGAATTTTGTATTGAATTGTCAAAATTTCGTAGCTTCCATTTTGTTTTTTAAAAAAAAAAACCGCTTAATATTTTTAACGATTTTTTTTTAAAGTCAATTATTATCGCAAATAAAGAAGAAAATATTTATAATTTTTAAAAGTTACTCACTCGTAAGGCTCCAACCATTCGGATAGCTCTCCAAACCTTTATGAAAATTATGTCCTCCTAAAAATAAGTACGAACATATATTGCTGATTGAAGATGACGGAATCCAACGCGGCGGGTCAGATAGGCAATTATGACTTTAGGAAATTGAATTTACTCTCGTATCTAAGGTCAAAGATAACAGCCGATGAATTAGGGAATTCGCGTACTGCTGTTAGAGGTCAGCAGGGTCTACTTCAGTGAAACCGGATTATCTCGCTCCGAACTTGTCATCGTAATATCGAAGCTGCTGCTGTAAGGAACCCCATCCTGGCCAGTTCTCTTCCCTTCTTTGGACAAATGACTCCACTGCAAGAATCCCTGTGAACTCTGAGAGTGCCAACATTTGGATGGACCTCTGCATGGAGAATTCTCCAAAGAATATTTGGACCCCTGAATACGAATCGATGATTTCAAGGATGGACCCCTGAAATGAGTCTATCGATGAATATTAGGACCCCTGAATTAGGATGGATAATTCCAGGAATCAATACTGCATGGAGAATACTTCAAAAAATATTTGGAATTCTACATGATTTCCAGGATGGACCTCTTCATTCAAGATCCTTTGACGAATTTTTGGACCTCTGTATGAAGATGGATGATTCCGAGACTGAGCCCCTGTATTGAGGATTCTTCGAAGTATATTTGGACTCCTAAATGAGGGTGGACAATTCCAGGGATCGATACTGCATGGAGGATACTTAAAAAATATTTAGACCTCCACATGATGATGAATAATTCCAGGCATGGACCTCTGCATGGAGAAATCTTCAAACAATTTTTAGACCTCTGCATACTTGGGGATGATTTCAACGATCGATACTTCGTGCAGGATTCTTCAAACAATTTTTGGACCGCTGATAAGAATGGATCATTTCAAGAATGGACCCCTGCATCGAGAGTCGTTCTATGATTAGGACCCCTGAATGAGGATGAACCCCTGCAAGGATTCGTCAAAAAATACTTGGATCCCTGCTTGAGGAAAAGTGATTCCGAGAATATGCCCCAGCATTGAGGATCCTTCGAAGTATATTTGACACACTCCGTTAGGATGGTGGGTTCCGTTCATGAACCACTAGATGGGAGATCCTGCGAAGTTTTTTTTGGCTCCCGCATGAAGATGGAAGTTTCCAAGGATAGACCCCAGCATGGAGCATCCTTCTAGGTATTTTGGAGACCCCGCATTGGCAAACCGTCCTGCGTGATGAAAATTAATTCAAACACCTATTTGACATGTCTCTTCGAAGAATATTAGGACCCCTTCATACCGATGGACGATTTCGTAAATGAAACCCCGCCAAAATGTTAAGTAATTCCGAGGCTAGACCACTGCAGGCAAGATCCTTCGCATAATCTGCATGGTAATGGACAAATCAGTCGTTCAAGATGTCTACATGATAATCAAATTTTACAACGCTATCATCTTACAGCGACCCCTGTTTTTTTTTATAAAATTATACTAAATAGGCTGTGATAGGCAGTAGTGCCCGTAACATTTAATTGATGAATAAAAAGATTTCGCATCCGAAATTTTCCAGGTTTTGCGTTACATTAAGAACGCAATACACATAATTATGTTGGAAGCACCAAACTGAACATCTGGAATTATTCGATTCAGCAGGTCTAGACCAGATTCCCAGTTATTGTGTCCCATTAATGATAATGAATATGAGATAACACCACCAAAAAAAACCACTTTCTTTTCACTTAAATATATATGATTTTATTGATTTAAATAATTTTTATAACATTTTCATTTTTTCTCCATTTAAATATTATTAATTATTTTATTATATTTTTTTTTTCTTCTTCTTCATAGATATTTTTATATGCGTTTATATATATATATATATATATATATATATATATTAATAATATAATAATAACATTTATTATAATTGAATTGTGTTTTTTTCTTTCAATTTTTTATTTTCATTCCTTTTGAAATTTGACAAGGATTTTTTTTTATAAATATTATTTTCTAACATTTAATAAATAAATTATTGGCATTCTTTTAATAAAATATTTTCTTCTATATTTTTTACTATATATAATATTATATAATTTTGTTTAGATAATCTTTTAATTTACTTTTTAATTGATTAGTTTTTAAATGATTTTCTTTTTCTTCATTTTTTATTATTAAATTTAAATAACAGACATTCGTGTACACTGAAAATGTTCCATATTTTTTCATAAATATTTTTATTGTTGCATTTAAGTTCAGTTAAAAATGTAATAGCATTAAAAGAAGAAGGAAAAAATAAAACATTTAATTTAATTAATTTGTTATGGGTTTTTTCCAATTTTCCCTTTGCTCACTTTTTATAAAAGTTTAGAAAAAAGTAGAAAAATTTACCTTGCCAGAAAATGTATCCTTTTTGGTAAAATAAAATTAGTAAAATTTGCCAATTAAAAAAAGAACTTTTAGAGCAAAAATTAAAAAAAAAAAAATTCTCAATAAAAATAGGCAATTTTTTTTAACCGAAAAAAAAAATTTCAAAATTTTAGAGAAAAAAAAAGATTTTTTTAAATTAACTGCAATTCTTTTTTTATCCTTTTTTGTAACTTTTCCCTTTTTCATGTCAAATTAAATGTTCTCCAATTCCCTAAAAAAGGACAAAAAGGGGGAAAAACAGAAGAAAGTAAATTTTTTTTGACTGATAAACGTTTGGATTTACTTATTCAAAATGGCCGAACTCTGATATTTACAGGGTGTCCAGTGGGAAAAATTTTTTTTTCTCTAAACGAAAACTTTAAATAAGTAATATTATTTTTTTTTAAATACCATAAAAAATATTTAATAAAATGAAAATTTCTTCTTGAACCCAATTTTTCACCATCCTTTATTTTTCAATTCACCAATTCTTATTGATTGGTATAATAATAATAATATTTTCATTAATGCTTATATATTTATAATAATTCTTATATGATAGTTAATTGAGGATATTCACTGATCTCTTATAATTAGTTTTCTTCCTTTCACTTTTTCTCTCTCTCTCTCTCTCTCTCTCTCTCTTATTTCTTAGTTAATATAATTTATAATTTTTCTTATTAAAAGAATAGTTTTTTGTTGTTGATTTTTTTATATTCTTAATAATAAGTTAGATTTTTATATTCAATTATATTCGTTAAGGTATTTTTTTTCTTGTTGTTGCTCTTGTTTCTCAGGATTTATTATTATTATTATTATCATTATTATTTTTTCTTCTTTTTTTTTGATGAATTTCCAAAATTTTTTAATTGGTTTTTATTTTTAAAATTAATAGTTTTGTCTTAATAAGAATAGCAAAACTTAGCATTAATAATAATAAATAAACTTTTTGTATTAATATTTAAAGCCATTAAAAAGTATTTTATTTTTTTCTCATATTTTAATATTTATTTTTTTCTTTATATTTAAAAATTATAGTCAAAAATTAAATAAAAAAATATATATACTCGTATATAAACACCATTTTTCTTTCTATACGGTTGCTGTCTCTTCTCATCTTATAATAATTGAATCTTTTCCATTTTAGAGTAATGTCGTTGTCAAAAATGACAACAGAGGGTGTTAGTTACTTCAACGAATATACACATACACGCACGCGTACTTATACTATAATAATTCTTATACTATTACTGATAATCAAATAAAAATTACAGATTTGTATTCTCTTTGTAGCTGTGTTAGTTAATTTCCTATATACTCATAATAATATTAATAATAATAATAATATTATATTATTGGTTACTCTTACATGGTTTGTTTGTCTCTCTTACTTGTCTACAATTTGGAAGGTGAATGATTACATACGTTTTGTTTCTCTTTCTGCGAACAAAAAATGGCTTCCCGTAGCCTATTTTCATTATATTGCATTTTTTCCTCTTTAGACAATAAATATAATTAATTAATGTGCGTTTAAATTTATTCATTAAAAATAACCAAAAAAATATTATATTTATTTTGATTTTTGCTTCTTTTTGTATTTTACTTGTAATTTTGTTATAATAAAACTATTTTCATCAAAGAGATATGGATATTCTCTCTTTTTCATTCGTTCTTTGTTTCTATTGATGTTACTGTTCATTATTGACAGCTAACACATGAAGTCTATTCCATATTGAACTGGCTATGTACAAATTGCACATTTTCTCCGTTTTCTTTTGTTGAGAAAATTCAAAATATTTATTTTGTTAGCGTTTTTATTTTTGTATTTTTTTTTCAATTAATATGAATTTATTTTTAAGAAATGTGTTGATTTTTAAGATATTGTACAATTTTACTTGATAATAACACCTGAGTTAGTGACATTTCCGACTAAAAATGTGCAATTCGTTTTGAATTTGTTTTCGATCAGTAGAAATGCCCCCAAAGTACTTTTTTTTATTACTATTATTACTTTTAGGGAAATTTCTTACTTTAAAAAATTATTCCTTTTAGGGAAATTTTTAAACAAAAAAATCAATAATAGACAATGCCGATTAAATCAAAGAGCAAATCTATCACTGATTATCGGATAATAATTTTTGTATTATTTCGTATTTTTATTTTTCTATCTGTGGAAGCTAGGATATTTCGATTTTCGATATTTTTATATTTTATAAAAATTATAATAATAAAAATAACTTATTTCGAATAAATTTAATTTTTTTTTCTTTTTATTATTTCAAATTTACATTTAAAAAAAGGTTGATTGAAAAAATTTAAGAAAAAATATTACTTTTTTAATGCACATTTTGCCAACACTAAATAATCCATGTTATTTTGGTATTTGTGTAAAAAAAATTTCCTTCAATTTTAAATTGAACTTAAAAACAAAACAAGAAAATGCCAAAATAATTTTTTCAAAAATAGGAAAAATTTTCTCCTTGTTTACTTTTTAGTGTTTATTTGTTGTTTTATTTTCTTTTTATTATTATCACAGTCAAATATTTACAAATGCATACAGACATTATCAGAGACACGTCCAATTATCATCATATGCTCCTTAATTGACTCACATCCACCCACCCACACTCACACACACATACACACACACGCACACACACACAATTATTTTGTTTGATATAATTTGACTTATTTACATTTAGAAACTTTAAAAGAACAACGCAAAAAATTATTGTAATTATTTTAACAAACAAAAAAAAACCGAAGAAAAAAAAACTAATATTAATAATAAAAATATATTTAATTAGATTTTATAATATAACTTATTAAAAGGATATATCCTTGTGATAACAATACACTTGTGTATGTGTATTTGTTTTAGAGTTTTTTTAATTAATTAATTATTTTTATCGTATCAGTTTGGTTTTTGGGCGTTGGTAGAGTGTAGTTCGATGTATTAAGGATATTTGTTTTGTTGTTTGTTATTTAGTAGCACATACCTGCGATAGATGGCATTGGAAACGCATCAGAGTGGATGATGGCAGTTGGTTTTGGTATGTTGGATCTTTGTGGATTGATTGAGATTATAATGATGATGTTTGGTGGTGGGCTTAACGGGGGGATGGGTATGTGCGTTGTGGTAATTGGAAGATTCCCCAAGGCTGGTTAGTGCGAACGATGTTTGGCAGCGTTCGATTGTGGTGTGACGAACGCTTGTAGACTGAAGTATCGTGGGGCGTCTTCTGGTGTCACACTGGTGACATGATGAAACTGGCAAGGATGGGATATTTGAGATTTTGGCGGCAGAGGTGCCGGTTTCTGGCGTTTCTGTTTGTTCTTCTTTCGTCCGGGCACACTGAGCGCGATATTTTCTGGATCGCTAATCAACTTTTCTATGGTCTTCCATAGGTCACGGGCTGCTTCGCTAGAATCAAAACTGAAACCGATCACTTGTCGATGATCTGACGATAAGCACATCGTGTGAAATGCTGGACCGGCAACTTTGTAGTCAGACAAATTGTCGATTGTGTCACGCCATAGCGCAAAGCATGAACCACGTTCAGCCAAACAGAATTGGACACGTGGTGTTGTCCTTGATCTGGCCGATCCTTTATCGTGAATTAGGACCGGAATTCCGGTATATACCAAACGCCAATCATCTTTACCGATGCTCTCGTACAAATTGGCCAATGATGCACTCACAAATATTTCCGTACCCAAACCGCTGAAAAAACTCTCCACTTGACCACGTTCCGTTTCTGTCAATACTCCGGTTGTCTCAATGCTAATCCCATCGTCCGCATCTGAATTTATGAAAAGATTATTCGGTGGCGGCTGTTGTCCATCGATCGATGTCCAATCGTGATTTATTTCGCATGTCTCTGATGCTGTACCTTCCGATGAGTCACTCGGCGGTGCTGAATCACCAACTGATCCTAAGCGTCGACGTGCTACGTGCGACATCTATCAACAAAAGAGTAAAGTTCATTTTTAGTTGTAATGTTTTTTTCTCTCAATTTATTCTTCTAAATTAATTTACAAAATTGATATTTTATATTAAAATCAACCAAAATTATGTTAAA
This sequence comes from Atherix ibis, assembly GCA_958298945.1. NCBI lineage: Eukaryota > Metazoa > Arthropoda > Insecta > Diptera > Athericidae > Atherix > Atherix ibis. The sequence continues at coordinate 83,978,678 of OY282609.1, forward strand.
AAACGATATTGTTTGCCGAAAACTTCAATTTCATTATAAAAAGAAAAATACAAATGCACATTTCCACCAAAAAAAAAAAATCTTTCAAAAATTTTAAGCAAGAAAAACGAGGCAAACAAAATTTCTTTCCTTTCCATTTCAATTAAAAAAGACACCATTTTTCTGATTCAGTAATTCTCAATTAAGCGTGATCACGTAGCCACGTGGAATGAAAGAAGTCATAGAGAAGTGGACTACTGTATAGCCATGGCCCAATTTCGGATCTTAAGTCAGCTCTTAAGCTGGACGTTAATGCGACATTCCCCACTTACACTGTCTACGTTATACCATTTCGGTGGTACCTTCGGGTGTTGGTGAACCCGCGTACCCCAAATGGTCCAGCGGTGCCTATGAATTTACAAGGTTTCTTACGAACCGAAGTACTCTTAAAACCAAAAATTCGCACCACGAAAATTATGCTAAAATACTGATGAGACGCCCCGACAATAATGAGGCGCCTTCGGCCTGCCGGTTGGAAATATCGACTCTTATCTCGGGCGCCGTTTACTTACTGTTAATCGCTAATAAATTTTCGGTTGCGTTGAGTGGGCGTATCTCATTCCCTATGATTCCCATAACGATCCCAGCAGCGCAACCTTGCATGTATGTTAGAGTGGGTTAGCTGAATACGTAACACGAGTAATAAAGAAGCACCGTAATGAGGAAAGAATAAGAAAAAGTCTAGCCTGCTTGATGACAGAAGTAATCCTGACGATTTAAGTACAAATCGCTCTTCAAAAGATTTCCCCCTACCGATGCTAAAAAAATCTCATTTAGCAGGTAATGTGTCACCACATTACCTGATAAATACCAGCTGAAATACCTGATAAATACCAGCCTAGCATCAATATCACGAATGTTTTCATGGTTTCCCTATACACCAACCTGATATCTGCACTTCTCTAATAGACCAACCTATAAAGAGGTTGATTTTTTTACCGTTTGGTTTTTCATTTTTGTATGTTTGGCAGAGCACGCGTGACACATGATGTGTGTCATTATCAAAAGTGCTCAGTTAGCATTGCCATTTCATCATGGAAAGAGTTGCACCCGACAAATTATTAAATTTTGTTATCAAAATTCATGCTCTGTGAAAATGTGTTTTTTTCTGAGGCAAAACAACAACTGCCCAGAAAAATGGGCTGTTTGGTGCGGTCCGTATTTCTTAAAAGATGACGCTGGCAGCAACGTTTCTGTCAATGATGCTCGCTATCGCTCGATTATTTCGAAATTTTTTTTTGCCCAAAATGCAAGACACGGGGTTTTAACAACACGGCGCTAAATGCCACACAGCACGTGAAACAATGGACATATTGAGAAATGAGTTCGATGAGCAATTTATCTTACGTTTCGGACCGGTGAGTTGACCGTCTAGATCCTGCGATTTGACGCCTCTAGACTATTTTTTATGGGCCTATGTGCAGTCACTCATCTATGTCGATAAACCAGCGTCACTCTTGCAGTCTTGGAAGACAACATTACACATTTTATTAGCAAGATACCAATCGAGATGAATATTGGACCTTTCGCATGGATCACTTAAAATGTAGTCGTGGCCAACATTTACCAGAAATAATCTTTAAAAAGTAAATGGCAAGCATTGATTTATCGATTCTTCTGTGTTTTTTTTATTGAAAATTTGAAAACCAAAGACTTAAAAAAACACCCGTTACAAATGTAAAATTTCCCCTTTAAAAGTGTATTCTGTTTTTCGGCCATATTGGAAATGTCAAAATCTTCTGCCACTGTCACTCCAAAACCTCAGTTTTGACATTTCAAATATGGCCGCACGGATTAAAGTACATTCCATAACAATTATTATTTAACAGGTCCAATTTTGTTGTTCTCCAGTTTGGAAAGTATTGTTGGCAGATTGGCATAAACCATTGGTTAAATGTAGCCGCATAGAAAAAAAGTCTAAGGGTGTTACATGGCACGATCTTGGAGGCTACCTGGCAGCAGCATGTCCGAGTCCATGTAGTCCTTATCCAAGAGGCCTAAAAAAATCTGCACTATCGCCTCGATATCTCATAATTGTCAGTTAGCTTAGCACCAACCTCATTCCAAAAGCAGTAAGTTTTTCTGGGTGCAAAGAAAGCTCTTGGAACGGTTATGGAAGCACTATCGTCGCAAGATCCAAAAATGCGCATTATATTTGGATTTTTTTCACCAAATCTGGGAAAGTAAAATAAATTTTCACTATGTCGACGTGGTGTTGAATCGGGTAGTTAGTTGTTCTCCATGACTAAATGAAAACAACAACAGAAAGTCATCAAGATAAACAGTCACAAATCGAATTTACCTATTGGAAAGCCCCTGTTCTAACTAATCATAAAAACAAACGTGAATAATTATTTAAAAAAAGATTCTTATTTAATTATTACATAAAAATAATATCCGACTTTTCCCTCTAAAAATATATATCTTATATAAAAATGTTTGCCAAATGACAATTGATATTAATCTATTTTTCTGTAAGTAAATGGCAACTATTAATTTATTGAATCAAAGAACAAAATTATAATCTTTTGAAATTTTTCTGTTGGTTTTTCGGAAATTTGAAAACCAAACACTTAAAAAAATCAGCCGCCCGTTACTTTTATTGACTTTAGCGCCATATTTTCCATACAATTCCTGTAGCGGAAAGTAAAGGAGCTAAAAAATGACGTTTACTTGTTGGAAGAAAAAATGACGTTTTGTTTTCAGTTCACAATGCGATTTATTTATATAAGTTTGCAAGTGAAAATGATATTTTTAAATATTACTTTTACTTCCCCAACTGGAGCTAGTATTCTATAGGGTTTTCCAATAAGAGTGATATGATTTCTAAGTGACGTTTCGGCCATTTGTAATATGTCATGTGCGCTTTTGCCATTTTACTTTCATCTGAGTGGTGCGGTAAATAAACAAAACTGTCGATTATGGTGCGAAGAAAATCCACAAATTATTTATGAACACCCATTACATTCACCTAAATTGACAGTTTGGTGTGGTTTTTGGTCTGGTGGAATCATCGGTCCGTACTTCTTTCGAAATGAAACTGGTAACACCGTTACTGTCAATGGAGAGCGGTATAGATAGATGATAACCAACTTTTTATGGCCGAAACTGGAAGAAGTTGATCTTGACAACTCCTGGTTCCAACAAGACGGGACTATGTGCCACACAGCACATGCAAGAACCGAATTATTGCGAGAAAAGTTTGGAGATTCGTTATGATCAACACCATTAGACTATTCTTGTGGGGTTATTTGAAGTCATTGGTCTTTAGCAATAAACCAGACTCTCTTCAAGCTTTAGAAGTCAATATTGAACGTGACATACGACTTGATTTAGTGGAAAAAGTGCTCGAAAATTGGGTTCATGGAATTCATTCTGCAAAAGAAGTCATGGAGGCCATTTGAATGACGTTTTATTCAGAACTTAATTGTATCGATTGTACTTCACATTAAATAAAAAACATTTGAATTTCCTTAACAATTAGTGTGGTTTTTTTTGTTGAAAAGAAATCATATCACTCTTTTTGGAACACCCTATATATGGTATCCATACCAGCTGTGTGTCCCTAGCATTAGATAAAAACTATTCAATATGGAACTACTCAGGTGCATCCAAACAAACAAAAAAATAACAAACAAAAAATTTGTCAAATGACGTCGTCGTCCTAAATAAACGAAATCACATAAAAGGCATTTCTCATTTTTTTTCTCGTTTCTGTTTCGTTTCTTTTCACTGACCACCGTCACTAGTTTCCCATTTGTGCATAATTTAAATTCCGGTCTATAGACCCCTTTCCGCCCCCACCGACATTCTCTAAAACCTATTGCCAGGTAAATACCAGCGAAGGTAATGAATGCATTGAAGACTGTAGGCCTATGTGTGTGCGCCCATCCATTTGGCAGTGACTCGTCTTGTGAGAGTATAAAGTTGGCACCCGAATAGCTACTCGCCTGAGTGGTGTTCTCTCATTTTCGCTTGCTTGTTTTTTCTGTTTTTCTTTAAGTATTTTTTTTTCTTGTTTGCACAAGCGACCGTCGATTGATGTGCCTCACGTTCAAGTTCACGTTCAAGGACTATTTTCCATCTCTTCGCTCTCTGTGGCTTCGCACTGCTTCCCGATTGACCTTTTTTTCTATTTCTGGTTCGGATTCTCGTTCTGTTCCGCCATCGCTCTCAGCTGTTTGCTCGTCTTCTAGTCAGATCGGAAATAATGTGAAGTCGGCCCCACATCACATATGAAAATGCCATCGTCACCTTGCCAACGGAACCGTAACGAAATTTCCTCCGCCACATCAACGCATAAACAGAAACTAAAGGCGGCCGCCTCCCCCCCACCTTTCTGTTCTTGCACTTAAATTTGTGCACGTTTACGGCTTTGATTTTTATTATCTTTTTCCCAATTCGTTCCTCCTTGATAATTTCTAGAAGGTCAAGAATTTTCACATCTTTCGTAGATGTTTTTAGTAAATATTTTCAGTTCTACTCGTATTTTCATAAATAAATATTTTCTTATTTTGCTTGAGCGGTTTTGAATTTTTCTCCCAATTTAGTTTTTATTATTTTTTTTTATTCATTCAGTTTCTTTTGGTTTTTGTTTTTGTACGTGAAAAAGTTGTTACGCTATTGATTTGATGAATTCTGATCACGTCTTTGAGAAAATGTCCGTCAAGTTTATTTTTTATTTTTCGAGAATTTAAACAAAACAAAAATATTCAAAAAAAAAATTGCTTTACAAATTTTAATTTTTTGTTTTTTTTATGGTGAATATTTTTGCATTAATTTTTTTTTTATATTTTTACCTTTATTAGGAATGGGATCCCGTGGAGAATTTTAGGACCCGTAGGAAAAAATGGCTGAGTCGAATATAAAAATTAAATTAAATTATTACGACACCTAACAGGGTTGGTTTCTATATTTGTTGCTGTTAAAGACCTTACCGAGATATCCTTATATGGTCATCAGGTTAGATCATCCGCCATCTTGTGTCCATAAGAAACAATGGTCTTTAAAACAAATTTTCTTGGCTAGGTTTGACACCTCATCAAGACATACTTATATGGTCTTCAGGTCAGATAATGAGCCTTTTTGTGTCCAGAAAAAACAAGAGTCTTTAAAACAAATTCGCTTAGCTGTCTTAGGACCACATAAAGACATCCTTATATGGTCATCGCGTCAGATAATGAGCCCTCTTTTGTGTCCAAAAGAAACAAGGGTCTTTAAAATAAATTCGCTTGACTATGCTTGGGACCTCATCAAGACATAGTCAAGTGAATTGGGACCTCATCAAGACCTCATCCATAAGGTCATCAAATTAGATCATCAGCCCTTTTGTGTCCATAAGAAACAAGGGTTTTCAAAACAAATTCGCTTGGCTAGGCTTGGGACTTCATCAAGACATAGTCAAGCCAATTGGGACCTCATCAAGACCTCATCAATAAGGTCATCAAATTAGATCATGAGCCCTTTTGTGACCATAAGAAAGAAGGGACTTTAAAACAAATTCGCTTGGCTAGGCTTGGAACCTCATCAAGACATAGTCAACCGAATTGGGACCTCATCAATAAGGTCATAAAATTATATCATCAGCCCTTTTGTGTCCATACGAACCAAGTGTCTTTAAAACAAATTCGCTTGGCTAGGCTTTTGACCTTATCAAGACATCCTTTTGAGTGCATTGGGGCCTTTGAAAAACTGGCCTTATTTATGTAGAGGTCCTGAATCAAATTTGCCATATTTGAATAGAGGTCCTAAATCCCAAAAAATTTAGGACCTCTAATGGCCAATTTTTACGCATAATTGTTTGTTTGTCGTTAAAATTAGGATTCTCTTCCATTATTCCAGATGGAAGAGTAGATCCTACATTTCTGATGCGAATAAGACAAGCGAGGTGCCATCTTCAATATCAGTATTGGTATCCGCTAAGACCCCAAAAGTTTGTATTCAATTTTTAATCCTTCAAGACATGGAATATTAAAAATGATTACAAAAATTTATGAAAATTTTTTTTTACAAAGAAAAAACAAGAATTTTTTGAAAAAATTTCCAGTTTTAATAAGAAAAAAAAAGTTTTACTTTTATTTTTTCATAAAATCATATTTAAAAAAATTAAAAATTTTCAATACTAATCAATATTTAATTATAAAAAATTCCATGCCAAAAGAATAAGCTCATTTTCTAATTAATAAGAACAATTTTTCTCATTTTCGAACGGAGCTTATTCTTCCCCTCAGCCGCACCCCTCCCACACCAACTCCGCGAATTTCTCGAAAATTTGCATATTTTTTGGGAGATTTTTCTGATTTTTATCTAATTTTTTGTCTAATTATTTTTATTCGATTATTTTCGATTTTTTTAATGATTTCTATGAAAATAAATTCGTTATTTTCTACAAGTGTCTTCCGATTTTTTCCAGTTTTTTTAGAGAATATTTATGGGTATTATCAGGTTAAAAAGTGGACCGTTGCAGCTAGGAGCTCCATAAATGGGTGGAACCCTGTTCGGGGAAAAAAATTCTTAATTTGTTGAGTAGGCTATGTCGATTCTCTTTATGAACAGGATCCTTTCGCTAATATCGTTGAAGGGGGCTTGGCTGTCTGTAAAGATAATAATGATACTGCGTGGCCCACAGCTCCACATTATACGGAGCTCCGCTATACGAAAAGACTCCACAATGCATATCACGGATTTGGAGTCCATTAACATCAATAACAGCAAAAGAAATTGTATTAAGGTCGATCTACGCATCCGTAAAAAGATATACATATTCTTTGAGCGCATCAAACTCTATGGAAGTGGAGGAAGAGAGTGGTAAGGATAACGAGAATGAACTTCCTCCCGAGTTGGGGGGTAGTTCTAATAGTTTTAACTAAATTATGATTTTTTTTGTAAATAATTCTGATTGGGGCTTTATGAAGATACAGAAAGATGGGTTTTCGACCAGTTTCGATAAGGATTGAGTGCACCAGGCCAATCAGATCAACTCCACTGGCTAGCCTGGTGTAATTTTTAAAATAATTTTAATATTTTCTTAATTATTTCATATTTTTCACAATTTTTTGCCGTTTTTTTCTTTTTTCTGAATGATTTTGATTTTGTTTCGACTAGTTTGAATTTCAACTACAATAATTTATTTCCATTTTTTTAATGCTCTCTGTTAAATTACATATTTTTTAATTATTTTTTTCAAGTTTTTCTCCAATGTTTTTATTAGCAAATTTTTTTTATATTTTTACTTTTCAACTGTTTGTCCTTCGAACATAGAAATTAGTCGATATTGGACACAAAATCCTTTTCATCACAATTTCACAAGAACATTTTCATGTAACAATGTTTTGCTGCTCCAATTAATCGAACAAGTTTTTTTTTTTGCTGCTATCATCCCTCATCCAATTTTGTATTTCCCACGCAACGATAATCTACTAGTAGAAACTAATTATCCACCCCCCTACAACCCACACACACACACAACCAACATGATAACCCATTTTATACGAACATTATCTTAATTATTGATTTTCTGCCATTAACAAAAGGTTTTTGCTTTTACATTTGGATGTGTTTGTATGTGTTTGTGTATATGTATGCTCTTAGCAGGATAATAGACTTTCCTTCTAAATTTATCCTTTAATTTATTTTTGTTTTTTACCCCGCATTTAATGCTGGTTTTAATGAAGTTTTGATAATATTTTCTATAGTAAAATACATAGAATTTCTTTTCTTTTTTTGTGTGCATATTTTTCATATTCTATTTGCCCTTAAATTTTCTAAAGTCCCAATCCCCCCTGGTTGGGGTTGAATTGCTAAAATTAATACCGGGATTTTTATTTAGCTTATATTTTTTAGTAAATTTTTTTTTTTGATTTTCTAACTGATTTTACTGAGAAAAGTCTCGTATTTTTTATCATAAATAAAAAGACTTGAAATAAAAAAAATTTTCACATTTTCCAAGCCGTTTTTTTTAAATAAAATTTTGACTTGATTACTTTCCTAATTGGAAACTTTGACAAGTTAAAAAAAAATGGCGTCTCCTCATTTTCAGGGAAAAAAATTTCAAACCCTCACCAAGAAGTTCGGTTTGAATTTGAATTTTTATACTGACTTTGCAAATGGAATCTTCAAAGTGATATATAAAAAAGAAAAAAAATAAAGAAAAGAAAAAAAATTACAAAAAAAATGCATTTGTTGGGATGCGTTCTCGTGCACATGTTATAATTTCAAACGTCATTCATGGGAAAATATATTTGCAATCACAACACAAATAGTAGCAATTAAAACTAAGAAAGAAAAAATGAAATTATAATACTTTACCGCTTATCTTACAAGGGTGAATACGATGTAAAGAAAGAAAGAAAGAATAAATAATAAGCCGGGGAAAAAAAACATCGGAATTTTCTCACAGAAATTGAATAACGCCTACTACTAACTTCTTTTAGTATAAATCCAGATTTAGTAATTAGAAATAAAATGCAAATAATTATGAGAAAAAAAATTATGTAAAAAATAAATAAGAAGAATTTGTTGCTGTTTAAATAAGTAAATAGAAGAAAATGGCGGAAGACCAACAAAAAAAAAGCCAATGAACTGACAAGAGGCGTGTGAATAGTTTAAAAAAAAAACAACAATAAAAATAATAATAAATATAGTCAACGAAGAAGAAGAAGAAACGAAAAAAAAATAAAGTTGCAGCTTTTGTCAAATGTGTTCGAAATCTAAGTATTCCAGTTTAAACCGTTCCCAAGATTTTTAATTTTAGTTTAATTTAATTGAATTTTTGCCTTTTTCTTTTTCTTTTTTTAATTAAAAATAAATTTGATTTGCTAAAAAAAAAACAGTACAAAATTTTTTATTCTTTTTCGACGAAATAACAGCCTTTTTAATTTATCAAAACATTACCAGGTGTATAAGCTTACATCCGCTGTTTTGTCATAGATGGCGTGAGTGAGCGTATTAAGCTACCATGGGCACGCCATATTTTTTTTTATGAGTTTGACACTTGTCAACATTAATCAATGCAGATTGTCAGCAATTTCGTACAACAACATACATTTTTCTTTTGGTAATCATGTCTAGTTTTGGCCAGAAAAAGAGCATAAGCGGGAAGCTCTGCTTTTCTGCTGCAATTTGAAGAAATCGGTTGCCGAATCGCATCGAATGCTTATGGAGGCCTATGGTGATAGTGCTTTATCGGAAACAACGTGCCTAGATTGGTTTCGTCGGTTCAAAGACGGCAATTTTGACTTGTGGGACAAGAAGCGTAACAATCGGCCTAGGAAGGTTGAGATCATCAATTGCAGGCTCTTTTGGATGAAGACGATACCCAATCGCAAAAAATGCTCGCGGAGCAATTGGGTGTTACTCAACCAGCCATTTCCATGCGTCTGCGTGCCATGGGAAAGATCGAAAAGATCGGTAAATGGGTGTCGCATAAATTGAACGATAGGCAAATGGAGTGACGCCAAAACAAATGCGAAATCTTGCTCGCCAGACAAAAAAGAAAGTCGTTCCTGCATCGGATTGTAACAGGCGATGAGAAGTGGATATATTTCGAGAATCCTAAATGCAAAAATCGTGGGTTGATCCCGGCCAACCATCAAAATCTTCTGCAAGACCAAATCGCTTCGGACGGAAGGGAAGATGATGCTGTGAGTTTGGTGGGATCAGCAGGGTGAAACCTGGTGAATCTGTCAATGCCCACCGCTACGACCAACAACAACGGTATCCACAAATTGCCCGTGTGATGAGAAAAATGTGTACCTAGCGAGGGCAAGTACTTTGAAGAAATTTGTTTTTGCTTTCTATGAAAAAACATGTGTTTTTTTGAATAAAAAACGGCGGATTTAAGCTTGTACACCTGGTAATGATGATGAAGAAGAAGCAAAAGAGATTTTTCTATTTAGAAGAGCAAGAAACATTAATATATATCCTCGTATGTTGGAGAAAAGAAAACAGAAAAAAAAGATGGAGAAAAAATGAAATTTCAAATCAGTTTTAGACAATTTCACGTGGAAATTTGCATTGAAAAATTCTCAAACTTGTTCTTATAATCAATTAATTTCGTTAAATTAAAAAAAGTTTCCTCTTTATTTCAGATCATATTATTTTAATTTTTTTTAGTTACTATTTTCTTAAAAATATTGCGAGTGCAAATGGAAAATGGACGGTTTTTTTCAAAATTTGAGCCTTTTTTCTTCAAAATTCGAGGTTTCAAAGAATTTTCCCCAACTTTCTGGTAGCATACGGTGGCAATGACAAAAATACTACTTGTCTTTTGAGGCGATAAGATCGGAATTGGTGCTCAGCTCTAGGCTCAACGCGTCATCGATCAGAAGAGGTAGCAGTCGAAAGTACGTCATGTCTGGAAAATATGGCAGATGGGGGTAGGACGTCCAATTTCAGTGTTTCCACGTAGGTTTTAACCTAAGATTAAAGAATACCTGCAAACCTATACGGAAACTTTCTGTCTGAACTATTACAAAAGCGGCGAGAAATCGTACTGCTTGCATTCTTTTGTGTAGATTTTTTTTAAGTAGACATGACACCCTTTGACATCATGTTTTCGTAATGGAAATTTATTGAACTCTCCAAAATCTTAATTAATGTCCATTTTAACTCATTTATTCCAAAGAAAAATATCCCCAATCTTCTGGTATTAATTGCTGACATTAGGGCCTATCCAATAGGCCCAAACGTCAGATTTTCGTATATGTGCACAGAATTTTCTGTCTGAATTATTGCAAAAGCGGCGAGAAATCGTACTACTTGCATACATTTATGTGGATTTTTTTCATGTAGACATGACAACCACTGGCATCGTGTTTTCGTAGTAGAAATTTATTGAACTCTCCAAAAGCATAATTAACATTTAAACTCACTTATTCCAAAGAAAAATATAATTTTTCCCAATCTTCTGGTATTAAATGCTGACATTTGGGTCCATCCAGATATTCTGACGTTCGGGCCTATCCAGGTAGTCTTTAATATAAACCTTGAATAAGCCCAAATGTCAGATTTTCGTATATGCATACAGAATTTTCTGGCCGAATTATTGCAAAACCGGCAAAAAATCGTACTGCTTGCATATATTTGTGTGGATTTTTTTATGTACACATGACATCCATTGACATCTAGTTTTCGTAATACACAATTTTTGAAAATGTAATTTTTCTCTCCAATCTTCTGGTAGTAAATGTAATTCTATTTTATCATAAGTTTATTATTTATTTCGTAAATATCGAGCGCCTCAATTTTCTTTACTTTCGGAGAGCTTTAAAAAACTCCATTCTCCATAAAAGTGGTAGCATACCGAAATGCTTGCATACTTTTGTTATTTTCAAAGTTGTTATTTTGGCATTTATCGGAAAGTGCAAGTTAAAGTGTATTTTTCATCTTATTTTAAAAGAATTTACGAAAAAGTAAATATTTACATAAATAGTTTTATTGTTGATGACATGACATTTAATAGGAATTTTTTATTTCTGAATATAAAGTATTTTATAAAGGGTTGCTGATCATTTAACAGAATGAGGAAACCGAGAATTTTTTTCATTTCGGTAAGTTGACATTTTTATTTTTATTACAAAAATTAAAAAAAAAAAATAATTTGTGATATATTTAAATGGTTTTTAATAATTTGTCCAGTTAAAAAAATTGATTAAAAAGGGAAAAGTTCATATTTGAATAAATGTAAACAAATGCGATTTTGACAGTTCAATGTTTATCGGAAAAGAGTTCAGTGCCGGCGTGCGTAAAGTGTGTGTACGGTGGGTGCGTAAAGTGTGATTGTTAAAAAAATACTATTCCTAAGAATGGCTAATTAATGCAGGAAAATAAAAATCTGAATATAAAGACTTAGTAGAATGCACAAACAATAAAAATTGATTTGCTGAAAATTGACCATCCATTTAAAAAAAATACTATCGAATCATCTAATATTAACAAGTAAACTATTAGTAATTTTAAAGTGGAGAGAGAGCGGATTATATCAAAATTGAAATAAATATTATGCCGAAACATAAGACTTAAAAATTGATCTGGAAGAAGATAGAAGAATTCGTGAAGTCGTCAATCGCATACTAAACTTTAAAATGACCCCATGGATTTACGCCGTTCGTCTCATTTTGTGTAGGTCTGCGTTCTTACGAATGTATTCTCGAAAAAAAATTGAAAATTTTTTGTACAATATAGATGCCTGCCTGTCCAGTTCTTCTATAATCTAAGGCCACCTTAGCGACATGTGACCGAGCGTTCTCGTCTCCTTGCTCGTACTGTGGTCGTTTTTCCTTCAATGCTAGGCTCAAACGCATCAATTGTGTTCGGTAGCGAGCACCTGCGATGGTTTCACCCGGTTGCAACAGCTTATAATACAAGTATACCACGCCACTTTGGTCACGCCAAATACAAAGCATAAGCTTCGAACCATGGATATTTGGGTTGACCGTCGATGTTGATGCAAGGCCGCGGCGCCCCAACGATTTTCTTCGCTGTGGATTATCGTCATAATCACAATACGATGCAGAAAACCCTTCCTTTTTTGCCGTTGGAGCAGCCGTTCGCACGTGAAAAAACCCCGTTCGACATCTCTCGGCTTTCAAACGATGGGAAATTGCTTGTTGAGTCTGCAAATTCTTGTTAAGCCTCCAATTCTGCGTCAGCAAACATATTCACCGGTCCGGGACGCTCCTTGTCTTCCACATCGAAATCACCACTTTTGTAGCGTTGCAACCATTCGCGACACGTGATTTTGAACTTTAAACTTTTAAAGTTTCAAATTTAAGACAAAAAGTAAAATTTCGACATTTTCACTAACAAAAACTATTGTAAAAAAACGCCGATAAAAAATCATAAATGTACTGGATGAGTGAGGAGTTTTTTTTTAAAAGATGCCTAAGCTTACGATTTGACGTTTCTGATCTGATATTTTGAACCAGCATTTACTGCTGGGGACATCTATTAGAAAACAGCCCAATAAATACTGCAATATATAAGGTAATATAAAATTACATGGGAAAAAACAATCCGATTAAATAGAAAAATGTCGTGTTAGCATTTAGCGCCATTTTCTTTTTTTAAAATTATTTTTCATATTATTGCCTCTAACATTTTTATTTTTTCCCTTTTTAATATGTTTGCTTTCGCTGTGAATTAACTGGAAAATTCAGAATTTTTTCTTGTGCAATTAAAAATAACTAAAATAATGATTAAATTTAAAGAGCTTCTCTTCTAATAAGTAATAAGAGTAATCAGAACTAAAGGATTTTTTTCTGTGTGGATGTCTACCTCCCAACTGAGAAGCCTTATTAAAACATAGAACAAAAGAAAATATTGTAAAACCAAATTTTTTTAATGGTCCAGCTTATAGGGGAGATCAGAAGAAAGAGGGTTCATAATCTATAAACTAAAGATCAAGATTATGAAAAATCACTGAAACCTGACAAAGTTTATGTTTTTTTTTTGTATTTGCAATAAACAATAGTAACGATGACATTTGAAGGTTAATTGCGTCATTTTGTACAAAATAGTCGTTGGTTAAGAGAGTTTGGATTGTTTGGGGGAAGGCAGCAGCATCTAGTGTCGATTACACGCGCTTTCATTTTATTCAATTCCATTCACAGTAAATTGATAGATGATCAATTAATTATCAGTTAGTAAATTAAGAAATTTAATCAAATCAATGTGAATATGTAATTTGAAATGATTTCCATTTACGGCTGGGCTAGGCTAGGCTATAAAATTATATAACTGCGCAGTATTCTCAATGCAAATTTTCAATTTTTTTTTAGCGTATGTTTTTTTTTGTTTTTTTTGTTAGTTATTGTTTAATGATCTTTTTTGAAGGTTAACTAAATTCTTTGCTGCTTGTTTTATTTTAGTTTCGTTTTTGCTTCTTCGTGTTTTTAGATCTGAGTAAGTAATTTCAAAATGGAGGAATTGTCAGTCAAAATACATGTCACTTAAAATGGGAATTAGCAGTCAATAGCGTTACGATTTCAATAACCAAAATGACACACAATTTCTACTATTTCAGAAAAAAAAATTTCTATTATTCGAATGCAGTTTAAGGTCGGTCGCACGCAGTCTTCGGAAAGAAGTTTTTAAAAAATTTCAAAAAATTTCAATTTGAGGTTTAAGGTTCCTAAACTGATTGAAATACTGAGAACGAAAAGGCAGTTTAGGTCTTTTTTTTTCCTATACAATAAGATCAGCTATTTAAGACCCTATAAAGACGTTTTTATGTATTTATCGAGCTTAGACCATAAGTCTTTATGTGTCCATAGGAAAAATTGAACGTCAAAAAATCATCTTGATAAGGTCCGGAAATAGAAGCTCGTGGAGAATATTTGGACCCGTATGAATAAATGGCCGAGTCGAATGCATATTTAATAATAAAATTAAATTATCACGACACCCAAGAGAGTTGGTTTCTATATTTACTGCTGTTAATGTCCTTATCAAGATATCCTTATATGGTCATCAGGTTAGATCATCAGCCATCTTGTGTCCATAAGAAACTTGGGTCTTTAAAATAAATTCGCTTGACTATGGTTGGGACCTCATCAAAACATAGTCAAGATAATTGGAACCTCATAAAGACCACATCAATAAGGTCATAAGGTTAGATAATAATCCCTTTTGTGTCCATAGGAAACAAGGGTCTTTAAAAGAAATTCGCTTGGCTACGTGTATGCTTGGGACCTCATCAAGATATCTTTATATGGTCATCGCGTCAGATAATGAGCCCCCTTTTGTGTCCAAAAGAAACAAAGGTCTTTCAAAGAAATTCGCTTGGCTTGACTTGGGACCTTATCAAGATATCCGTATGAGTGTTTTGGGGTTTTTTAAAAACTGGCCATATTTGTGTAGAGGTCCTAAATCAAATTGGTCATATTTGTGTAAAGGTCCTAAATAAAATTGGTTATATTTGTGTAGAGGTCCTAAATCAAATTGGTCATATTTGTATAGAGGTCCCAAATCAAATTGGATATATTTGTGTAGAGGTCCTAAATCAAATTGGTCATATTTGTGTAAGGGTCCTTCATCAAATTGGATATATTTATGTAGAGGTCCTTAATCAAATTGGCCTAATTTGTGTAGAGGTCCGAAATCAAATTGACCATATTTATGTAGAGGTCCTAAATCAAGTTGGCCTAATTTGTGTAGAGGTTCTAAATCAAATTGGCCATATTTGTGAAAAGGTCCTAAATAAAATTGGTTATATTTCTGTAGAGGTCCGAAATCAAATTGACCATATTTGTGTAGAGGTCCGAAATCAAATTGACCATATTTATGTAGAGGTCCTAAATCAAGTTGGCCTAATTTGTGTAGAGGTTCTAAATCAAATTGGCCATATTTGTGAAAAGGTCCTAAATAAAATTGGTTATATTTCTGTAGAGGTCCGAAATCAAATTGACCATATTTGTGTAGAGGTCCTAAATCAAATATATTTAGGCCCTCTACACAAATATTGCCAATTCTTAAGCAAATTTGTGAGTTTGTCGGTAAAATTAATATTTTCTTCCATTATTCCACATGGAAGAGTAGATCTTACATTTCTGAGACGAATAATTGCTATCTTCAATATCAGTATTGGTATCCGCTAAGACCCCAAATGTTTGTATTCAATTTTTAATCCTCCAAGACGTGGAATATTAAAAATGATTAAAAAAATTTATCAACATTTTTTTTACAAGGAAAAAACCAGAATTTTTCGAAAAAATTTCCAATTTTAATAAGAAAAATAAAAGTTTCATTTTTATTTTTTCATAAAATCATATTTAAACAAATAAAAATTTTCAATACTAATCAATAATTAATTATATAAAATTCCTAGATAAGAAAATAAGCTCATTTTCTAATTAATAAGAACAAATTTTCTCATTTTCGAACAGAGTTTATCGTTCCCCTCAGCCGCACTCCTCCTTCGCCCACAACGTAACAAAAATCAATTGCAATTAAGTGAAAACGATGGAGTACACATAGAGCCATAGTACACTGAAAGTTGAATATTTCGAATTGTTCTTATCAGCTGGAAATATTGCTTCTTTAAAACTAATATTTTTCTAATGATCCATAAATCTAGAGTAGGTATGTTATTTGCCGAGCACTTTAGTAAAGACGAAGAATTATTATCGTTATTATGGTGAAGGTACAGAATAACGACCACTTACCATATACAAAGTTCATAGTGAATAGTGTGTGGCTCCGTATTTGTAGTCGTTGGGGTGTTTTTGTAGTAGTGTTTATAATTAAAAGGGCATAGAATTAGTAGTAGTAGTATGATGGCGGGCCTTTAGGGGGAATACGGTCGGAGAGAAGTGTATTAGGAAAATATATACATTCAAGGCTAAATGTTTAATTAAATTTCTCACTTTTGACCTTTAAACTTGCCATCATTTATTCAGACTGTAAAACTAATCACTTCAAGAAGGATGGATGAATCGATGGTTGGAGTGCTGCCTGCATGGATGGATGGATGGAAGACGACAGAGTTGTTTGTTTTCAATTTAACCACAGCTCAGTTCTAAATGTGTCAAATGTGATGGGGCCTAGAACGGGGCAGGAGGCAACGGAAAGTGAAATTATTCTGACGTCTTTAACATCACTTATAACTTAAGGAATTTTGTATCGTTTCCAATTTTCAAAACGTCAAATATTCCAATTAGAGAAAATTGCAATTCAAATTATCAAGTGGGTTGGCACATAAGAGCCATCACATAACCCATCCGCATCCACATCGATCCAAATTGTCGGGTCCATTCAAACCCGTCCACCACTGGTCAATATTTTAATTGTAATGTAAATTTGCAATAACAACGCCGTCTATCGTATCGACAATTATTCAAAAATTATTTTCTTGGTCGTTTTTCTTGTGCGAATGTGGGGTTTTTTAATTAATGCGCAGCAAAAAAAAAAACTTCAAAGTTTTATTAAAAATGAGTAAAAAAAAACTTTCAAAATAGCAATGAAAGCCCCAAAAAATGCTAAAGAGAACCGTGGAATATTGGTCGTTCCCATTAAAATGCCAGATGTGAAGGAATTTATCTGAAAATATGCCAAATTTTTTCACATATGATCAGAAATGGTTGTAATTTTTTTGCAATTTTTCTTTCTTTTTTTTCTAATTCATAATAATTTTTTTTTTGGGTTTTGATTATTTTTCATGTTCGATATTACGAGTATTAATATCTGAGTTAATTGATTTTAATTGAAAACGAAATAAATAGAAAGTGATCTAATCATTCGCATGGTAAAATTGAAACGATGGAAAAAAATCTTTTAATTATTCTCAATTGTAAGGCGTTTATTGAGAGCTGCTAGAAAAAAACAAGAATTTTTTCCTCAAGTTTTTGTTTGTTTAAAAATTTAAAAGTTAAAAGTAACTTTTAAAAATTATGATAAAAAATATTGACTTTATAAACACGCTTTTCTGTAACAAAAAAAAGCTACTCACTCAAACGATTTTTCTCCGGAATCATTAATTACGAGGTCTGTTCAAAAAGTATGGGGATTTTTGTGTTTTTTTTCAAAAATTATTTACTTATTCATGAATATCTATTTTGCCCCCTTCAAAATCATTTTTTGTGATCTTGTTCAGCTCCTCCTTCAATACCGTCTTTATCTCCTCAATCGTAGCGTAGCGTCGTCCTTTCATGGGGCTCTTCAATTTCGGGAACAAGAAAAAGTCACAGGGGGCCAGATCTGGTGAATACGGTGGTTGCGGCATTATTAGTGTGTTGTTTTTAGCCAAAAATGGCAAAAGACAATTTTTCTTCTTCCACAAATCCGGGTGGATCCCTTCGCGCAACTTGCGCATAACTTGTAGGTAATATTCTTTATTGACCGTTCTACCCTGTGGCAAGAACTCATGATGCGCCACGCCCCTGAAAACCTTCACATTCGACCGAACTTGGCGCGCTTTTTTCGGTCTTGGCTCGTGCGGCAGCTTCCATCGGGATGATTGAGCTTTGGTTTCCACCCATGATTCGTCACCAGTTATGACTCTCTGGAGTAAATTTGGATCGTCGCGAACCGAGTCCAACAGCTCCTTAGCAATATTAATGCGATACTGTTTTTGGTCGAAATTGAGCAATTTTGGTACGAATTTCGCGGCGACCCGTCTCACGCTCAAATCATTGATAAAAATCGAATGACACGAGCCAATCGATACGTTTAAGTCCTCAGCAACTTCTCTAACGGTGATTCGACGATTGGCTAATATTATTTTCTTCACTTCATCAATGTTTTTGTCTGTTGTTGACGTGCTTGGGCGTCCGGCACGATTTTTGTCGTTCACATCTTCTCGGCCCTCTGATAACATTTTGTACCACCGATAAACGTTGCTTCGGTCCAAGGTAGCTTCACCATATGCCACAGTCAACATTCGGAATGCGTCCGCGCAATTAATTTTGTTTTTCACACAAAATTTGATACAGATTCTCTTTGATCCATTTTTTGGAATGGGCGAAAATCGAAGACGAGCCAAAACACGTTCAAGCAAAGCAGCTGTCAAAAATTAAGTGAACATTCAAAATGGCCGAACTTGTCGGCATAAGTGAGAGACATTAATACCAACATAAAAATTCGAAAATCCAATATACGTAACCCGCGGAAATTCAAAATTCGCGATACTCTTTGAACAGACCTCGTATATGGAAAAAATTTTGTTGAGGCAAAAATATTTATTATTAAATTTTAAAGAAAAAAATATTTTTGACATTTTTTCCCTTAGTCTAATCGTACGATCACAATCAGTGTTTGAATTTCTACAATTCAGATCGCACGTGGCAAAAACTCAATTGGGCGCCATTTTAAATAATGGTTTGTGTCTTTGCTATCAATTAACAATTTTAAGACCTTTGAACGTTGATTGCGATTAAACGGTTTGGTTTATGAACAAAATTTATAGAATATTTTTTATTGAAAATTTTTAATCGGGAATTATTTTAGATCAATAAATTTTATTATTTGGGAAAACGTTTTGAAAGAAAATCTAAACTATAAAAAAAATCGGGTAAGGGTATTTTTTTTTTAAATAGATTTTCGGCCGGCACAGTTATTTACTACCAAATGGAGGTAATAAACACGTTTGAATTCCGACTATAAGATGATCTTAGATATTGTATGGAAAATATGAAAAATATAAAATATTTTATGTGATTTGGCTTTGTTCCATTTTTCTTTTCAAATGGATAAAAATTAACGGATTTAAGAATTTTTTACAGTTTTACTTCTGTTTAATCAAATTACTTTATTTGAAAAATTAACGATAAACCAATTATTTAAAAAAGTAATGTTGTTGATAATAATAAAAATAAATAAGAACAAACAATAGAAAAGATAACAAACAAAAAAATGAAAAAAATATAATTTCGAAAATTCTTACCATTAAGAAAAAATGGAAAAATTAATTTTTTCAACAGGTAATATATTGTGGAAAGAAGATGAGATTTTCACATTTATAAAAATATCAACAAAAAAAAGAAGAAAATCTTATGAAAAAGAAGAACGACCAAACATTAAAAATAACGTAAAATTTATGAAGATAATATGAAGACGACAGTTTTTATAAAATAATTTTAACCGTTTTAATAATAAATTTAATGTGATCTAATCTGCTTACAATTATAACTGTAAAAATTCTATTGTGACCCTTTTCGTTCATTCGAGAACAGCACGTGTACCATACCCAATCGTTATGGTAACATCGCGTATGGGCAGTCAAATGTGAACAAAAATTTCATAACCTCTTTTTTTGAATAAGTTAGGTTAGGTTACCCGTATTATTTTTTCCCTCTTTTAATTTTTGATTAAATTACTTTTTCTTGCATTTTATTTTGTTTTTAATTGAATTTTGGTATTATTTGATTATCTTAATTTTAGTGATTGTTTTAACATCAGTAGTGACAGTTAATTGGAAATTTCAATAAAACAATATGGCGAATATTGAATATTTAAATAAATAAGTTTGAAATTCAGAATAATTTTGAGCATAAAAAAAAATTTATAACAAAAATAATAAGGCAACAAATAGTGTTGATGATTTCCTAGTGACCAGCAGGAAAATAAAAAATAGTCTTACTTTCACCATCGGTGACTGCGATATTATTTCAAAGTCATCGCCCTCGATACCTGGGAGTTCAAATAGATGCCAAGTTGAGCTTTGGAGAACATTTGAGAATCGTTGCTGAAAATGAAAATCGGGTTGTGAATGTCTCAGTAAGGATCATATGTAACCACGGAGGTCCCAGACAGAGCTATCAGCTCTACGATTGCCTACGCAGTTCCTATCTGGACAGAAACGTACAAGCGTCAGGTGATGACTTCGAGTCTCGAGACCATTCTGTACTGCCTCGTATAACGAGATAACAGCAAGACCGTGCTTTATCGATTAAAGGAAGATGGACGCATTATCTCATTCTTGATATAGTAACGTGGAACGGAAGAGCTCATAAAGAAGTAGACCATTATAACAGGGCATGGGCACTTCATGGCATAGCTTTATCGCTTTAAGATGAAAGTTGATGCGACATGCCGTAATTGTCGAGGATGCGGAACACGTATTTTTGCACTGTCCACGCTTTAGTGAAGAAAGGAAGGAAGCGGAGAAAATTATCGGGAAAGAGGTGTCTCAGAAGCGCAACATCACACAATTAAATAGGGCAGTAGTCTAGTCCCCATGATGTCAGTCTACTCCCAAAGAAGTAATACCTGATGGAGGTCCCATGGGAAATCATATTTGAAGAAAATGAAGGTAGGTATTAGTGTTGCCGGCATCTCTACAGCGTCTTTCGAAGATTTCCTGCTACCCACGGTAAAAAAAGCAAAGCACATGATGATGAAAATAATAACAAAATGGCGATGGAATCGAAATCAAAACAAAATGGCGGCGAATTGTCAAAACGGGAATTCGAATTAATTTAAAATGACAAAAATATCAGTTTTAAGGGGAAATTTTCCTAAACAAAGCAGATTTTGACAATAATTAATATATTTTTTTAAAGATTTTAACTTGATTTTCCCCCTAAAAAAGTTTAAAGGGAAAAAATCAATATGGCGGGTGGTCAGAATGATTGGAAGGACATAAGGATGTGTCTGTTTATTTTTTTCCTATTTTAAAGGGTTATTTTTGCAATTTTAATAAAAATAAAGTGAATTAACTAAAAAAAAACGATTGTTTTAATTTTCACAAGTTTTTTTTCCACTAAAATTAATATTTTGTAATTTTTTTTAACGATTTTCTTTAACTTATTTTGTAAAAATTTAATTTATATGGTATTTTTTTATGTACTATAATTTAGTTATTTCAGTAGCAATTAATTTTTCTTGCATTATTTTTACATTCACTAAAACTAATTATAGCTTAAAAAATAAACAAAGAAAAAAAACAAATTGATTATTACGGTAATAGCGATGAATTTTACAATAATTAAATTTATGAAATGACTAACAAACCATAGAAATTATTCAATTAACAAAAAAAAAGAAAAAATACACACTGAAAAAGTGAACTGAAAACAAAATGCGTTCAATCGTTTTAGATATCGTAAAAGCATAAATCGTATATAAATATACTTTTTGCATATACGTATGCAATTGAGAAATAAAAATAAAAATAAAAATCAGAATTCAAGTTAATCATCAGTTAATTAAGTAGCGGCCATTTTGTACGATTGATGTTTGGTTGATCGATGACCCAATATTTTTCTTAGTTTATCGGAAAAAAAAACAAAATTTTTTTCTTTATGCATTTTCTTAAATCCATTCACAGAAAAATTGAATTTTTTTCTTTCATAAAATAAAATTTTCTTTTTGATTGGTCATTCGATCGATCCATCAAATATGATAAAATAGGTCGTCTATAAATTGACCTTATTTTAAATTATTATTTTTTAATTAGGAAAATATTTTAAAAATATTCAATTCTGAATTTGAATGAAATTTTCAATTCTGAATTTGAATGAAATAGAAAATATTATATTTGTCGCAATTTTAAAAATTTCTAATATTGATGCTCGCGCCGCCATTTTTATTCTGTCAAAATGTCAAAATATCAACTGCCAATAGTGGGAAATGTCAATATTTGTGGGAAATTCCCTTTTTCTGAATACAAACAGAAAATATAGAAAATTATTTTTTTTTTATTTTTAAATTAAAAATGCGAAAAATTTTTTTAAAGACAGTACTTTTTTTTAAATTTTGTTTTATTTTATATTTTTACCAACAAAAAATTTTAAAAATATTTTATTCTAAATTTGAATTGTTTTATTTATTTTTTTTTGTAAAAAGGAAATTTCGAAATGTCTAAAATGACACCGTATTCCCCACATCTGACCCCCTGTGACTTTTTCTTGTTCCCGAAACTGAAGAGCCCCATGAAAGGACGACGCTACGCTACGATTAAGGAGATAAAGACGGCATCGAAGGAGGAGCTGAACAAGATCACAAAAAATTATTTTTTTGAAGTGTTTCGAGGATTGGAAAAAACGTTGGCACAAGTGTATAATATCTAGTGGGGATTACTTTAAAGGGGACAAAATAGATATTCATATATAAATAATTTTTGAAGAAATACAAAATTCACGATAATTTTTGAACAGACCTCGTAGTTGAAAAGAAAGTATTTTCTGAGTAAAAGTTGAAACCGATTAATTTTGGGATATTTTTCTTTTTGCTCCACACTTTTTAGAATCTTTTTTTGTGCCGCTAAAGAAGATTTTTCTTTAACGCAAATTTATTAGTAGTTTTTTTCTTTATAGCAAATACCAAAGAAAACAAAATGGAATAATAACATTTATTACTTAAAAAAATAGTAAATTTCTGCGATTTTTTATTAATAAAAGTGTTTTTTTTCTTGTTGTTTTTTTTTTAAGTAATATTTTCACTTCGGTGAATAATTGAAAATTTGCTTTAAAACTCTTTTTTTGGAAATGTTTGTATTTATTCATAAATTTCGGATGTGAAACATTTCGGGAAGGGTAGGGGAGGGGGGTGTAGAGATACAAGAAGAAAACGTGAGAAGATTAATTTGGGTTTTGGACGACGGTGTGAATAATTTAAATTCAAGATCGAATGGATAGTGTTTATTGTGCATACATGTGTGTGGAAGGGAAGGGCGGAGGTTGTGTTCGCTTTCTACCTACTATCAAGCGAACGTACTCTGGGGCCAACCTTTTATTTCCTAATATTGATACTGCCCACTCTGGCCGTTGGGCAATTAGTCAAATTTGTAGGAAAAATTTTTTTAAGTGAAATTTACTCCAAAATCCTCCTAGGCTAATTCTATAAAATCCAGTGTTACAAGCTTTCGTTGCAATTCACTGGAGGAGTGGTGAAGTGGCCAAGAGAGGGTATACTGGGTGATTCACGCTGGTATCAATGATTATGGTTATCAGTTGCGCATTGGGATTCTTCAGCGTCTTACGGATAACTACCGGCGATTTTGCTTTTCTAATCGTTTTCTTCATTTCCCGATTCATCCCCCTCCCCCCCCCCCCCCCCAACCTTCCCCAAAACGATCACTTATAATACCGGCCTACGAAAAGAAAAGATGCCTAGTAGTCTACCGAGTGTCACATGACGACAAGCATTTCATTTAATCGGTTTTTTGTGTTCCATTCATTTCTTAGGTCTCCAATCCATAAAGAAATTTTTATTCGATTCAGCAAAATATTTTCATTGAATTTTTATTATTTTCTTAATTTAACGATGCGATTGAATCGTTTCATAGGTGAAACAAAAATCTTCCTATACACAAACCTACCTGTAGTGATGGTGATCTCCGTCGATATTGGCAACTTAAACTAAACAACAACAAAAATTGGGGAAAAGAAGAAGAAAATCAAAAGCTTTGCAATTTGGGTTCCGTTGGTTCCGTAAACTCGGTTTTTTTTGTTTGTGAAGAAGAAACCTTACCAATTATGGAAAAAATGGAACGTCGTCGTATATTGGCGATTTATTGACTTTATTTTATTTCCGAATCTTATTAACAAAATATTCCATATCCAAACCACCACTGATCATCTTGTCGATTTTACATTTTATAGCAATTTAATCAACTTAATTTTTATGATTTTGAATTTTTTATAAAAATTGGTCTTTCCTTTTGCCTATATTACATCTTCGCTTTTGAGTTTTTTATTTAAATATTGGTGGGGGAAGGGGGGTAATGGGCACAATAAAGACAAAAAAGAGAAAGGCTTCTTTTCTTTACTATTCGATTAACTCTAATAATACACAGAGTAACGATAATAAATAATGAAGAGAAACACAATTTTTTTTTTTACATTTCTTTTCTTCTTCTTTTTTTCTATGATCACTAACTGTGGAGACCTACCTAGGAAATTTTTTGTATATATTCAATAACAGCAACAACAAAAATTTTAATAATAATAATAATAATAATAATACTATGTAAGAAGATAGAGAGAGACAAAGAGAGAGTGAAAAAGAGAAGGAAATAATAGAAAACCGACTAATAAAAAAGTTGATTTTTCGAGAGCGATTTATGACAAAAAGAAAGAAGAAATCTTTTTTTTTTTTAAAATTCTGATTGAAAACCTAAAAATTATCAAAGATATAAAATTACCGAAAAATATTTGAATTAATTTGACAGAACTGTGCGTTCGTTTTGGTCAGAAACGGTATTTATTCCCTTTTGAGCTTTAACTGTACGTATGTGTACGGTAACCAGTTTTGGGTGTATTTTTTGAATTATTCCAAAATACTTCCAAAAGTTACAAAAATTCATATTTATTTTTTTTATTTCCTCTCAAATTTATCAGACCGGTACACACGCAAATAGATCAAATATCTCTAATTACAGATGGAGTTAATCAAGGTAGTCTTCTTGGTCCTATACTATACAAAATTTATGCGAGCAACATTCCTGTCAGTGATAATAGGTCAAAAATGTCCCGATTTGAAATGGAGTTCATCAAGGTGGTCTTCTTGTCCTTATACTAAACAAACTACATACGAAAAGCCTTCCTAATAGCGATAATACTTCGAATTGCTCAAAGCCTGGCTCTCAAATAGGTCAAAAATGTCCCATTTCAGATGGGGTTCCTCAGGGAGTTACCTTTGCCCTACACTATACAAAATTAATGGAAACAACATTCCTATCAGTGATAATACTTCAAATTTTGTCGAAACCTGGCTCCGAAATAGGTCAAATATGTCCCATTTGAGATGGAGTTCATCAAGGTGGTCTTCTTGGCCATATATTGTACTATACAAACTTCATGCGAACGACATTCCTATCAGCGATAATACTTCAAATTTTTTCAAAGCATGACTCTCAAATAGCTCAAATATCTCAAATATCTCTAATTTGAAATGGAGTTCCTCAAGGGAGTATCTTTAATCCTACACTATAAAAAATTAATGCAAAAAATGGATTAAAGAATCTGTTTCGGGAACAAGGAAAAGTCACAGGGGGCTAGATCTGGGGAATATGGTGGCTGCGGTATTATTAGTGTATTGTTTTTGGCCAAAAATGGCAAAAGCCAATTTTTGTTCTTCCACAAATCTGGCCGTTTCTGGCGGAATGCTTCGCGCAACTTGCGCATAACTTGCAGGTAATATACCCTATTGACCGTTCTACCATGTGGCAAGAACTCATAATGCAAAGTGTAAGCAAAACATTCATATTCGACCAAACTTGGCGTGCTTTTTTCGGTCTTGGCTCGAGCGGCAGCTTCCATTGGGATGATTGAGCTTTGGTTTCCACGACATAACCATAAACTCATGATTCGTCACCAGTTATGACCTTCTGGAGAAAATTTGGGTTATTGCGGACGAAGTCCAATATACTCTGTCCGCAACGACCCAAATTTTGCCCATTTTCGACCAAAAACAGATACTGTTTTTGGTCAAAAATGGGCAAAAATCGAAGACGAGCCAAAACACGTGCAAGCAAAGCAGCTGTCAAAAATTAACTGAATATTCAAAATGGCCGAACCTGTCGGCATAAGTGAGAGACATGAGTACCAACATAACGGCACAAAAAATCGAAAATCGAATATATATAAACCCGCGAAAATTCAAAATTCGCGATACTTTTTGAACAGACCTTGTATGCCCCATTTGAGATGGGCTTCCAAAGGGGAGTTTCTTTGATAAAAAAATTTCGAAATTATAAGAAACTAATACTTCAACTTTCTCAAAGTACCAACGTGGTACTCTCATATAAATAGAATTTCTTCCGTTTCAACTGGAGTTCCTCAATGCAGTATTCTTGGTTCTGTACTATCCAAACTGCATGCGATCAGCATTCTTATTAGCCATAACACCCGTAACTTAATAGAAAATAAAGTTTTATCTCATCGTAATTCTCTCACATACATGAAATATCAATTTTTTTAGCTAAAGTTCCTCAATGCAGAATTCTTGGTCCTGTACTATAGAAACTTCATATAATATTTTATAATACAAAATTTCCGTACAGATTAGATTCATAATCGAATTCACCATAAATCTTTCTTAAATATGCACAATTATACGATTAAAAATGGATAATTTTCCAATTAAAAATAAATAATTTTACTTAAAAAAGTTTTTTTTTTTTCAAAAATTTCAAAATTACACGAAACTAACTTTTTGTTTAGTCTTTTTCCTTTTTTAATGTTATACAAATATTCAAAAAAGATAAAATGTTAATGTTAAAAATACAGATTAGATAAGAATATTTCTCCTTTCAAAAATTTTTCGAATAAATTTTATAAAAATTATTACACTTTTTAAAGAGAGCATTTGGTATTCCTGATTTGTTAATATCAAAATTCAAAAAAAAAAAACATGGCACCTTTTACCGATCGTAATATGGCGTTTTTCTTTCTCGACACAAAGACTTTTTTATATAATAAATAAATTAAAAATCAGTTAATAGCAACAAAATAATAATAATAATAATAATAATAAACCCAAAATGCAAATATAATCTTTGTTTTTTGTTTTTAATTAAAATGTTATGCATTTTTTACAAAATCTTTTCCATAATTTTTGCATAGAAAATTTTTTAGTTTATATGAAAAAAAAGGTATTTTCTGGTATTTTTTTTTATAAATTTCACTTAATTTATTAACGAAAAAATGTTTTTTTTAAAAAGTCGGTCGTTACCGAAAAGCTCTTTTTTACCGGAAATTTAATATTCAACAGTCAACAGGGTGTGGTGCAGTCTTACGACGATAATGCGACACATTATTCGTCATCGCTTTCCAAAAAAATAACAACAAAAAATATTTATTTTTTAAAAAACATGAGACAAAAAATATGTAAACAAATAATTTATCTTTTTCTTATCTAATTTTTTTCTTCTTCGGAATTTTAAAGTCGTCAGTGTGGAATTTTTCTTTTTTTTGTGCAATAAATCACTTGTAAATCGAAACGAGCTGAGGCACATACGAGAATAAGAAAGAGAGAAGGAGTGCGAATTATGTTGGAAACTCATATCGAAATACCTGAGCAAGCGAGAGGGGTAAGCATGCGGATTCATATTTTTCTTGTTTTGAATTTTTTTTTACTTTTTTCCGCTTGTGTCATCTTCGTTTTCGCGTTAATTTTTCTTTCTCATTTTTGCTTCCGATTTCATGAGACATTTTGCTCTCTTCTTGTTTTGTGGTTAATTTCTCTCCTCTTTACGTGCTCACTTTAAGGGTTCTCTTTAAAACCTTTTCTGTATTTTTTTCCCTTTTAATTTGGTTTTTCCCCGATTTGGTCTTTTTTTGTGTGAGTTCACATTCTTGTGCCAAACTTAATTGTGACGTTTATCACCACCGCTACCAACTGACCCCGCTCAATTAACGATGATGTGATCAAAAATTCGGTGAATTCTTCTTGCACGGGGCTCTGAATTTTTTTTTTAAATTATTATTTTTTGTGTAATTAAAATGATTTTGGTACGCTGTTTTTTTTAATTAAAAACTCATAACATTTTAAAGATGATTAGTTTTAAATAACAAAAAAAAACAACAACAAAAGCAAATAATAAGTTTTTGATGCCATTTTGATTTTTAAATTACGCACGCAACTTCACATTTCCTTAAATTTTTGACAATTTTTTTTTAAATATATTATTTGTTTTTAATAATAAATTCTTATATAAAACTTGACAAATTTTTTAATGCCGAAAATTTACCCAAAAACAAATTTGTTTGGTCAATTTTTTTGTAAATGTGTGAATTTTTGTGTGAATTTTTTTTTGAAATTTTGTGTGAACTTTTGTATGAATTTTTCCTGTAAATTATTTTATAAGAAAAATTTCGACCAATTTTTTTTTGTAAAATTTTGAGTGAATTTTGTGTGAATTTTCGGTCAATTTTTTTGTATATTTTTGAGTGAATTTTGTGTGAAAATTTTCTGTACATTTTTATATGAATTTTTTCTGTAAATTATTTTATAAGAAAAATTTCGAACAATTTTTTTTGTTAAATTTTGATTGAATGTGTGAATTTTCGTGTGAATTTATGTGAAAATTTTCTGTGAATTTTTGTGCGAAATTTTTAATGCGAAAATTTTCTGCGAATTTGTTTGAAAATCGAATAAAATATTTTTTTTTCGAAAATTGAATAAAATATAAACAAATTTTACTGTTTATGCAATTTTTAATAATTTTCACATTTTCTTTATGCTTAAGCACTGCATCTAATACCCCTTTTTAACCCTTTTTTTGGGTAAAATATACCTTTTTTGCGCATCTGCCAATGTTATATATACGCCAGTACGTGAATGCCATTGTGTAGGTTCACCGCAAACGAATTTTGCGTATTTGACGATCAGTCTAATCGTAGTGTAATCGCTTCAATGAACATTTGCAATAATAATTAATGGCTACACACGCGCAATTTTAAGCGAGCAACAAGGATTTTTTAACATGTTGTGTTCAAGAACACAATTTGGGAACTGTTAAATATCAACAAAAAAAACCGCTCAAATGATGAACAACCTCATATGTAATATATCTACGAGCACAGACGATTAAATTATGTATAGGTTCACCAACTTATCCCTTCTACATTCTTACCAAGAAAAAAATTTGCACATTTACGAGCAAATATCGTACACTTGCACGATCAGTGTAATTTACCAGCTAAGCAACTTGACAGTGACCAATTTGCAATAGAAAATAGTTAGAATAATTTCGTTAGAATATTTTGAGTTTATTTAAAATAAATCTTCCGGTCTACTTGTTAACTGTGAATTATATGAATTTAATTATCATAATTACAAACGAGAATAAATACAGTAATGCAGGAAAATTCAATTAACCTTAAAAGTATTTACGACAAAGTTGCTAAATGAATCCCTAAATTTGTACAGGAAACACTCAACCATTCAATAGTGTTCATTAAAATTTCTGAACCAATAGTTTTTTTTTTGGATTTGTCATAAGGAAACCATGTGTCACTTTATCTGCACTCAACTGTCCTGCACCCTACCGCAAACACTCTTCGTTGAATTAAAAAAAAATTCTCTCCTGTTGCACGACCTGTTGTTGTTGTTGTTTAATGGTCTCCATTAATACCACACAGTTTTGGTGGGCGCTGTTATCATCTGAGTTGCTTTAAATCTATCATCACACTACTATGGATCTCCCTCTTCTCCCCTCCATCATTGTTTTTCTATAATTGGTACGACTAAAGTAGATTTTCGAAAAGTTCATTGTACGCACTCTTCTTCCAACCAGACAATCCTTAGTTTTAGGGCGTACTTCAACCACTCCGATAGCGGTGGCAGTCTATATCCTCATATATGTGCATACGTTCGTTAAAAGGGAAAACTATCGTTCAACCCCGTCTCCGGTGGAAATAAAATTTTATCACGTCGACGTCTGGACTTTCCGAGACCAAATGTCGTCTTTCCATCATTCAACAACGTTTAACTAACTACCGATGCGTGTTCATTCAAATTTGTTTCATTATTTTTGCTTGTTTATCGTCATTTTTTTTTCCTACTATAGTTTGTGATCCTGGCCATGCCCGAATGACTTCCCAATTTACGACTATAATTTGAAAAGGAAAAAAAGAAAAAATATATTCGCCATCGCTCGCTTAGAGAGGTTAGGGCGTGGTCCTTTAGTTTAATGGTTTGTTGAGTCTAGGCGAAAACCTGTCCCAGAAAAGTGTATTTATGGGTTTGTAGATGATAGAATAAAAGCCCTTATTTCCGGTGGAATTGACCAGAACGCCAACAATACAAAAACACATTTGCAAATCATAAGCAAATAATTGAAGACATTATTTACGGGAAGGGCCACCCACTATCGAAATCGAATGCCAATCGTTTTAGGGTTCAAAAAGCAACACCAAAAAAATAAGTATACTAAAGAAAATATGCGTTTTCTTTGAAAAATTAGTTTTTTTTTTGCTTATCAATCGATAAATAAAACTGAATTAATAAAAATTGTAGTTTTTGACTAATGACGGAAGGCCATTGACTAATGGGCAAAAAATTGGGTCAGAGAGGCACATGTGAGGCATCACCAATTCTGGCGAAAACATATTTTCTGTTTTCTTTTTTAGAGGGCCAACAATTAGGATTTCATGAGTAATACCTTTTCCAAGGTAGACATTTTTCAACGATAACAAAATAATTTACCAAACAAAGTCATATTTCGTCTTTGGCTAAAACTTGCTCGTAGTAGGGACCTTTTTTTGTTGATATTATTACCTATCATAAGTTAACTTTAATTATGTTGGCTAATACTAATACTCAATAATTTTCGAAACTTAAAAAACTACAAATTAAGTCAAAAAAAAAGGTAATGGGATTTTTTTCCCCGACTATTCCTTATCTTCTAGAACTAATATTTGCCCTGTGATAAGATATGAGAACATATTTTTTTCAATGTGATTATTGTGAATAGAAAAACAATTCACAATCAAACCATCATTAAAGAAACTAAAAAAAAATTGCCTTTCATATTTATTTTGATTTTATCAAATAATTTATAGCCAGTTTATCAATAATTTTATTTTTACTCAGACTGTGAATATTCTTAAATTTAAAAAAAAATACTTCATAAAAAATACTATCTCAACAATTGTTTAAGGTCTTAAAAAATACCAAAAATCGAAGGTCTTTTTTGGTAAGTGTTTTTTTTTCAAGTTTGAACAAATTTTCTACCTAAAACGACCATGAACTGGTCTAAGGCGGACATTTTGCTTTTGTTGAACCCAATTGAGAAGAGGGCAAAAAAACAACGCCGAAATTAGGACCTACTTTTCAATATCTCTTAGATTAACTATAATTAATTATAATTATGGATTTTTGTTGACATTTTTTTATGAAAGTTTTATGGAAAATCCATAAAAAGATTTGTTTGTTTATTGAATAGCAACGAATTTTTTTCTATATTCTTTTTTTTTAATCGAAAAACATAAATTATGAAAAGATTAGGTGCGAATTATTTATAGAATTAATTTTATTATTTTAATTACGTTGAAAATAGAGTAATTTTTTTTTTTTTGCAAAAGCCCATCCATCAGATATTTAGTGAATGTGAATATTTTTTAGTGTGAATTTCTTATAATTTTGTTCCATTATTTTAATTTCTTTTAATTACGAATATTTTTTCTTGAATATATATTTTTTTTTGTAGAAGGATTTTTGTGAATTTTCAGTAAATTTTCGATGAATTTTGTGTGAATTTTTGTGTGAATTTATTTTGTAAATTTTCATGTAAATTTTTGTGTGAATATTCTGCGAATTTTTTGTGAATTTTCGTGTGAATTTTTGTGTAAATTTTTATGTGAATTTTTGTGTGAATATTTTGCGAATTTTTTGTGAATTTTCGTATGAATTTTTGTGTATATTTTTAAGTGAATTTTCGTGTGAAATTTTGTGTGAATTTTGGTGGGAATTTTTGTGTGAAATTTTTATGAGAATTTTTGTGCGAATTTTTCATTTGAAAATTTTCTGTGAATTTGTTTGGGAATTTTCGTGTGTAATTTTGTGACAATTTATTTTGTAAATTTTTGTATGAATTTTTGTGTAAATTTTTCTTCGACATATTTTTGTGAAAATTTTCTGTGAATTTGTGTGGGAATTTTTGTGTAAATTTTCGTGTAAGTTTTTGTGAGAATTTTCGTGCGAATTTTTGTGTGAAATTTTGTGTGAATTTTTGTGTGAATTTTTGTGTAAATTTTTGTGTGAATTTTGTGAGAATTTATTATGGAAATTTTTGTGTGAATTTTTGTGCGAATTTTTTATGTGAAAATTTTCTGTGTTTGAATTTTTCCTGTAAATTAGTTTATATAAAAAATAATCCGTACATTTTTGTATGAAATTGTAGGTGATTTTTTCGTAAATGTTTGTGTGAATTTTCGTTTGACTTATTGTAAATATTTTTTTGTGAATTTTTGTGTGAATTTTTCATGTAAATTTTAATGTTAATTTTGTGAATTTGCGTATAAATTTTGTGAATTTGCGTATAAATTTTGTGAATTTGCGTGTAAATTTTCCGTACATTTTTGTGTAAATTTTGGTGTAAATTTTTGTGTAAAATTTCGTGTGAATTTTTGCCTGAAAATTTTTAATTTTCGTGTGAATTTTGTGAAATTTTTTTTGTGAATTTTTGGATGAAATTTCTGTGAAATTTTCTGGGACTTTTGTGTAAATTTCTGCTGTGAATTTTTCATGTGAAAATTTTGTGTGCATTTTCATGTCAAATTCTATGTGATTTTTTGTGCGAATTTTCGTGTGAATTTATGAGTGAATTTATCCGTTAATTGTATTGAAATTTTTTAAATAATTTTGTTTTTTTTTTGTAAATTGTTTTTTCGTAATTTTATTTTGATATATTTATTGGGAATTTTTTTCTGTATTTTTTTTTTGTGAATTTTTTTGAGCTTGTTTTTATAAAATTTTATTTTGCAATCTGTTTTCAAAAATTTACTTGGCATTTTCAACAACAAAAATTTGAATTGTTTTAAACATTTTCTTAGAGTTTTTTGAATTTTTACTTGAAATTTTTGTTTTAAATTTTGTGTGAATTTTTCTTTATTTCTAATTTTATTGATAAATATTTTGTGCATTTTGCAGTCCTTTAAGGTATGTTTTTTTTCTTAAGGGTTTAAATTCTATACCATAATTTTTTTGTAATTTTTTGTTATTACCATTATTTTGATATTTTCTTAAATATTTTTAATAATTCGTTTTTTTTTTAAATTAAAAAATTCGCCTAGTTTTTTTTATAAAAAAAATGCATGGTTCAGTACAAAAATAAAACAAAATTATTACCAAATAGATAAATTCATAATTTCAATAATAACGACAAATATTTAAATAAAAGTTTTATTTTCTTTTAAAAAAAAAACCCTCTTGAAGAAAAAAGTCACGTATTTTTATTTAAATACAAAAACAAACATAACACTTGGTTTTTTTTTCGACCAAAAATTTCTAAATGAATGTCCAACATTTTCTAAATAATCTCACAGGAAATACAAAAAGAGCTCCCTTTTCTAAAGAATTTTTTTTTTCAGAAATACCAAAATAATGGTTTTTTTGTGAATGAATTCATAATAAAATTTTACTCATAATAAAAAAAGGACAAAGTATGTCGATTAGAAAAAAAAGAAGGCAACAATAAAAATAATATGTCTATGAGCCGTCTAAGACTCGCTGTCAGTTTACCACACCTGCATTCCATCGCGCACGCATATTTTAGACTCTCCTCAAAAAGGCGAACATAAAATTAATAATCCAAAAAAAAAACAAAAAAAATATAAAAGAAAACCTTAAAAACTAACATAGGAAAATAAGATATTTTACCTTAAATTACCCAATTTACAAACACGCCAGAATTATAAAAAAACCTTTTAAAATTCCCACACAAAAAAAATTCCATAAGGAATTTCTTATCCACTTATACAAGAAAGTGCCACAAACACCAACACCATCTAGCCTAGGGGTTATTATTAAGTCTAGACGACTACGGAATAACTTCGAATTGAAATTCCAGAGACTGTAATTTAGATTTTTTTTAGTTACGACGGGTTTTTTTTCCCATCCAGGTTTTTTTTTTTTACCGAAATCAAGAATATTCAAAGAAGAGAGAATAAAAACATCTGAAATGAAAAGAAACCGGGAAAAGAAAAATGACACCATCCACTTAACTATTAACAAGGATAACGTGACAAACATTCTTAAACTCGGTTAGGTTCGTAAAAAAAATTCTAAACAAACTTTCAACATACACAAAATTTTGACAATTAATCAGAAAATATTTTCCCATTTTAAAAAAAAAGGTAAATTTAAACCGAAAAAGAAAAAAAAGAAAAAACAAAATTAAAACAGAAGCAAAAATAATAAGACAACAAAAAATCTACGTGAAACCGCAGCAGAGCTTGAATACGTAAAATGTAAAATGGCTGCGTTACGTTAGGTTGGCCAAACTGACTAATCTGTCAATTCGATGAATTTTCTTACGTCTACCTTTTCGCACTCTCTCCTTTGTATAGTCAGTTTTTTTTTAAAGAAAATTTCTTTTTCTTTAGTTATCATCAAAACAAAACAAAAATTAAATTCAGTAAAAAACCTCAATTATTTTTCAACCAGTCTCTTTCTCTCTTAGTCTCTTATTCTCTCTGCTTATAGTTCTCCATTTTTTCTTTGAACATTGACAGCTCATTTTTGCGGCAATCGCTATTGTTATAAAAAGAGAAGGTATTTTTGTATTATAATTTTTGCGGTGATAATTTAAAAAAAAAAAAAAAATTAAAAAAAATAAGCCGGATTCATAATATTTGCATTTCTCATCAATAAATCAAAGATATCATCGGCCTTCCCCCCTTCTCTTCGGTGCTGTCATTATTGCATTTATTATTAGTTGCGGTAGTGCATGTGCTATCAGGGATTATTTTTGATTATTATTTTATTTTCTCCTCCATATTCCTTATCAGTTTTAATTATTTTCCATAATAAATTATTATTATTATTGCTTTTATTGACGGTTTGAAAATTGATTAATTTTGATATGCAAATCAATACTGCCACGAATAGTGTGTCGCCATTTTCGTTTCACGTGTTAGTTTGGTTGTTAGAAAAGTTTCCGACTATCGGGAGTATCCACCTCGTGGTTTGAAAAGTATAGAGCTCTTCAATTTTAAAGCTGTTAACTATACAAGGGGTATAAGCTTAAATTCGGTGTTTGGTCATAGATGGCGTGAGTGAGCGTATTAAGCTACCATGGGCACGCCGTACTTTTTTTATGAGTTTAACATCTGTCAACATTAATCAGTGCACATTGTCAGCAATTTCGTACAACAACATACATTTTTCCTTTGGTAATCATGTCTAGTTTTGTGCCAGAAAAAGAGCATATGCGCGCAGCTCTGCTTTTCTGCTTCAATTTGAAGAAATCGGCTGCCGAATCGCGTTGAATACTTATGGAGGGAGGCCTATGGTGATAGTGCTTTATCGGAAACAACATGCCGAGATTGGTTTCGTCAGTTCAAAGATGTCAATTTTGACTTGTGGAAAAGGATCATAAATTGTGCGCGTGAAAAAGGAAGGTTGAGGATCATAAATTGCAGGCTCTTTTGGACGAAGACGATACCCAATCGCAAAAAATGCTCGCGGAGCAATTGGATGTTACTCAACAAACCATTTCCATGCGTCTGCGTTCCATCGAAAAGATTGAAAAGATCGGAAAATGGGTGCCGCATGAATTGAACGATAGGCAGATGGAGTGACGCCAAAAACACATGCGAAATCTTGCTCGCCAGACAAAAAAGAAAGTCGTTCCTGCATCGGATTGTGACAGGCGATGAAAAATGGAAATATTTCGAGAATCCTAAACGCAAGATATCATGGGTAGATCCCGGCCAACCATCAACATCTTCCCCAAGACCAAATCGCTTCGGACGGAAGGCAAGACGATGTTGTGCGTTTGGCGGGATCAGCAAGGTATCGTCTACTATGAGATGTTGAAACCTGCTGAAACTATCAATGCCCACCGCTACCACCAACAACTTATCAAATTGCACCGTGTTCTGCGTGAAAAAAGGACGGATTATCAACAAAGACATGAGGAAGCTGACGACAATGCACCATCACACACGTCAAAAATGGTCCTAAACTACTTGGAGACACTCAACTGGGAGGTGCTACCCCACCCCGATTATTCACCAGACCTGGCCCCTTCCGACTACCACCTGTTTTTGTTGATGAGTCACGCGCTTCCTGAGCAGCACTTCGATTCTTACGAAGACGTCCGAAAATGGCTCGATGAGTGTTTTGCCTCGAAAGAGAAGGAATTTTTTTGGCGTGGTATCCACAAATTGCCCGAGAAATGGGAAAAATGTGTAGCTAGTGAGGGCAAGTACTTTGAATAAATTTGTTTTTGCTTTCTATGGAAAAAACATGTGGTTTTTTAAACTAAAATATAGCGGATTTAAGCTTATATACCTGGTATAAGTCATCGAAGCTGGAAATTTGCTTAGTTTAGGATTTGCCATTTTACAACCATGCGTTTTTAAGACAAGATTTTCTTCAGTGATAAGTGAAATTGCTTATTCAAAATTTATTACAAAAATTTTCTTTAGCAATAAGTATTTGTAAAACCAACAAGTGACTGTGGCGCAGCTATTGTGTCCATGAAAACTGACCATCTTGGGTCAGAAAGAGTCATTCTTTGAAAATGAAGAAGAACAGACCATTACCGTCAATTCTGAGCACTATGGTCGTATGTTAACCAATTTTTTTTTCGACCAAAACTTGAAAATTTTAATTTGGACGATGATTAAAAAACCATACAACATATAAATTTTAGCTTTATTGTTTCAAGGATACGTAATTTTCAGATTTGGAATTTTCATTTAGCCCTCAAAAATCGTCTAATCTGGCGTATATGGTTTTTTTTTTTTGGAGGGCTACACAAAATTCTCAAATTCTTAAAGCATTTAAAAACTAAAATTCGTCACGAAATGGCCAAGTTACAGCCAGAAATTTGCGAAAAAGTCATCAAAAATTACCTCAGAAAGATCGAGTCATTAAAAACTACCTGCAAAAAAGCTTGTGTTTACCTTTAAAGTAATGGTCCTCTCCTTTTATGAATAATGACAAGTTTTAAAAGTAAAATATGAATTTTGAACGTTACATTCCGAAACACAAATTGACTTAAAATGTTTACTAAAAACCTTTACTAAATAAACAATTTTACTGATGGTCTTATCCAAAATTTAAAGAAAAAAACTAAAAATTTTAATTAAAAATATCCAAAAACTGAAGTTTTGTAAAAACTTTTTAAGCAAGCATTTTTTTTACCGAATATTTTTACTAAAATTTTTTGGACAAAACTTTTTTTACCAAAAATATTCTAGCAAGAAATTTTTTTTTTTTTGCTGAAAATTTTATCCAATATTTCTTAACCAAAAATTTTTTACGGAAAATTTTTACATATTTTTTATAATAAAATATTAAAAATAGTGTGAAAATCAAATGGCAAAATATAAGAAAGGACAGTTAAGGAACAGTGTGGAATTTTACAATATTTTTTTTATTAAATAAAGTTTAACGATCAACATTAGATAAAGAGTTGGAAATTATTATAAAATGTTTACGAATGATTATTTATCAAATTGGGTTAACATAAACAACAACGAGGGACCCTTCTGCTGCTATCAGGGTCTCAAATGATAACGCAAACAGTAGTGCAGAAAGATAAACTGGCCACACGCAACTGTTCTGAGCGGATTCTTCATATTCGCAACGATATGCAAAATTCTTCCTTTATTTTTCTAGTGTATTTTTTATCGAATGTTTATCACTTTCTGGGTCTTATTTATTACCACCCACCCTCTGATAAAGTGCCTTGTTCTTTTCGGTTTTGAGACGACAACGAGACAACAGTTTTGCGAAGCTGTGTCTTGTAAGAAATTTAAAACGTTTTATCTTAAAAATGTATTTTTATTACCAAACCATTCCGAACACACAACACGAGTTCAGTTAACATAACAAAACTCAGCAATCTTGAAAATGAAATTTTACCAAAATTTTCTCGATTATTTAGGATGAACTTTATCGGCAAAACGCATACACTAAAATTGATTAAATTTCATCAGAAAGGATTAATTTTTTAAAGAATTTTCTTATAATCTATCATTTTTTTTGAACGCACGCCTTTTTACCATTTGCGTTCAGAGAAAAGTGGCCACGTGCGACAATTTTAACGCACGTCGTGTATGTCTTTGCCTTTTTTTTTGTTTAAATATTTTTTAGTAAAAATTACCAATTTCAGATTGTTTACTTTTTTAATGAATCAATATTTTTTTCTTGAACGCACGCATTTTTGCCATTTACGTTCACAAAAAAGTGGCCACGTGCGACCAATTAAACGCACGCCGTTTAGGAATTTGTCGTTTCGTCTTCTTTTTTAAATAATTTTCCGTAAAAATTACCCAAATCAGATTGTTTACTTTTATTCAATAAATCAATTTTTTTTTTTGAACGCACGCGTTTTTTCTATTTCCGATAAAAGAAAAGTTACCACGCGCGACAAATTTAACGCACGCCGTGCAGGACTCAGTCTTTTCTTCTTCTTTTTTAAAAATACTTTTCAGTAAAAATTTACCAATCTAAATTGTTTACTATTTTTAATCAATCATTTTTTTTTGAACGGACGCGTTTTTACTATTTTTGTTCAAAGTAAAGTGACCACGTGCGAAAAATTTAACGCACGCCGTGCAGGACTATGTTTTTTCTTCTTTTTTAAAAAAATACTTTTCAGTAATAATTTACCAATCTAAATTGTTTTTTTTTTAATGAATAAATCTTTTTTTTTAACGGACGCGTTTTTACTCTTTGCGTTTAGATGAAAGTGGCCACGTGCGACAAATTTAACGCACGCCGTGCAAGACTTTATCTTTTCTGCTTGCTTTTTAAATATTTTTTCGTAAAAATTACCCAATTCCGATTGTTTATTTTTTTTAATGAATTCTATTTTGAACGCACGCATTTTTACCATTTACGTTCAGAGAAACATGGCCACACACGACAAATTTGACGCACGCCGTGCAGGACTTTATATTTTCTTCTTCTTTTTTTATATTTTTCCATAAAAATTTACCAAAATCTGAATTTGGTTGCTTTTCTTAATGAATCAATTCTATTGTGAACGCACGCATTTCTACCATTCACGTTCAGAGAAAAGTGACCACACGCTTACAAATTTAACGCACGCTCCCAAAATGGTATGTGCGTTAATTTATTATTACGTGCTGCGCTGCAATGAATGTTCTTGTTTTTCTTTAAAAAAAATTTATCAGTTGAAATTGTTTTTTTTTTATATATAAATTTCTTAAATAAAAAAAAACTTTAATAATAAATTAAAAATCAATAAAAATATTTTACCATAAAAAAATTCAAAGAATGTCTTTAGACAAAACGGATGTATTTATAATTTTTAAGTTTTTTAAGTTGAATTGGAAAAGAAAAGAAAATTGCTCTTAATCATGTTGAAACTTAAAAAGTGCATCATCCCTTTTAAAGGTTAAGGGTAGTGTTTTCAATAAAAAAAATAATGAAGGAAAAAATTTAAAAAGAAAAAGCAAAATTACAATTAAACCCTATAAAGAGGACAAAATTTGAAAAGTTTTCATTTATATTTTTCCTTGACCAAAT
Source organism: Atherix ibis (assembly GCA_958298945.1). Taxonomy (NCBI): domain Eukaryota; kingdom Metazoa; phylum Arthropoda; class Insecta; order Diptera; family Athericidae; genus Atherix; species Atherix ibis. Next base: position 84,018,329 of record OY282609.1, read on the forward strand.
GAAAAATATTCAAAGTAAACAATAGAAGAAGAAAAAAGAAATTGTTAAAAAAAAGAGGTGAAAAATCCCTTTTTACCTCCCTTCAAATAATATGAATATTAATAAAAATGAAATCTTATTAAATATACTAAATAGAAGCAAAAAGAATACAAACATTCTGAAGAAGGTAATGTGAAACTAAGCAGATAATAACCTGCCGAAGGTAAATACTAATTTCAATATGAAGTAAATCACTCAATAAGGTCTCCGGTTAATTTTCACAAACTGAATTTTATTTGTCTGACGTTGCTTTTTATAAGTCATAGCCGTTTATACCAAGTTATAAGTACAGTGAGGGTCAGTTTTATTTTGGAAGGAGTGGTGTTGCGGAGAGAGTACACGCACGTGACTTAATCATTTCAAATAATAATAATAATAAATATTAAAAAAAAAATTTATGCACAAGTGCATAAATAATTTTTTACTTAAAAATTTGTTTAATTTCAATTTTTAATAATTGCTTCAATATTGTCCCTTTAAAAAGCAGTTGTTAATTATTTTCACCTGTAAACAAACATCCATCATTGAAACAACGATGGAAAAGGGGAAAATTGTAAAAAAAAAAAAACCCAAAAAAAATTCGGCTTTATTCTTTTCCACCTGATCTGTACCCACGCTCACTATTCAAAATGGCATCGCCAGCACCTGTTCTCTTTCCTTTTTTTTTTTAACCCGAAAGAGTATTTCCGTTTTTTTTTTATTCTTTATGCACTCACGCAGAAAAAAAAGGGAAACAAAAACCCAAATTCCTGTTCTAATTCCAACTTTCATTACCATTCAATTCAAAACGTTCTCCTGCAAAAAATCCTGCTTTTCTTCACGTTTCAATTCCATTCGTCCGACTGTGCCGCCGTTCTCTTCCCATTAGAATTTCGATTCCGTTTTCATTTTCATTTTCACCATTTTTTTGTTGTTGGAAAATTCATTTTCACAATTCCTGGTACATTTGCGTTTGTGTAAAACACAGAAGAAAAAAATGAGCATTGCCGGTAAACTGTTACCGTTCGAAGAGACCATAATTCACAACCGCTTTTTTTTCTTCTGTTGGATGCTTTTTTCGTCTTGAAAATTAATTTGAAACCAAAAAAAAAAAAATTATTTTTTCTTATTATACTTACACTTCCATATTAGTGTATATAGAATAATAATAGAGACAGTTAGAAATTTATGTATGCAGACACAAATGAGAAACAAGTAACGGAATTTGTAGAAAAAGAGAGAGAGAAAAAAAACCCAACAATTTAATGCTCATCATAGATTATATGCGCTCTTGTATATAATCTGCATAAATGACGATAGAGAATGATACGGCAAGAGAAGAGCCGAGAGAGAACAAGAGGAAAACATAGAATTATCCTTTTTGGTTGATAATAATTTCGGAAGTGTGTATTTTGCAAATGTTACCACCGAATAATTTCCGAATCGTAAATCGCAAAATTGTCCAATACATCCAATCCGCTTCGGGGCAATTGCGTCTGTAGTGAGGGTTTGAGGGGTTTTTTTTTTGTTTTGTTGGCATAGAAAAACAGAAAATTCCTTTATTGATATAAACTAATCCGAACAGAGCCATCGTCGCGTTGTCCTTGAAATCGTCGAAAAAGTCAAAACAGATTCTCTGTGTATGTGACCCAATAAGAAGAGCAGGCAACAAATTCTCTGTGATTACAAACACAAGTAAAAGCGACAAAAGCATTTGTAACAGGCTGAGAAGGGTGGTGGGCGTTATACCAACTAGCACCAAAAATACCATCGCACAAAACCAGCCTTATTATTGTACCTGTTAAGCTAAGACAGACTCCTCTTATCGCGTCACCGAATCTGCTCTTCCCCAATACGTCACAGCCGCTCTTCTTCTCTCTGTTCCCATTTCATTCATTCTACCATCAAATCGGTATCACCTATTCTCTCTTCTTATTAGGCCTACAATGAAAATTTCCCTTTTACATTTGTGTGTGTGTGTGTGTGTGTGTGTGTGCGTACATGTCCTAGTTTTTATTATTTTTCACCAAAGCTTCTTGTTGTCATTTTCGGGTGCAAAAACAACAATTTTTTTTCTTCATGATAAAATCTTCTCTTTTTTATTATCAAAAAAGAAAAAACAACAAAAAAGAGGAGCAGAAGAGAAAAAAAACCCATTTTAAGCTGCCCTAAAATGTAAATTAGAATTTTTTTCTTCTCTTGAAATTGTGGTGTTTTCTTTTTTTCTTGCTCCTGTTATGGATTATTTATATACAATTTTTTTTCTTCCCTTTCCAGTGGACCATTTTTAATATTTTCCCTTGATTTTCTTTTGAATGTGTTTGTTAGGAATTGATAAGCTCTAATGTAGGTAATAATTTCGGATTTTTTTGTAAGAATTCTGTTTTGTTTTGTTTTGTATTTTTTTTTTTGGGTTTTTGGGTCATAATTGGGGGGTAAATTATTCTGAATATTAGAAGTAATTCCGTATCTAAGAAAATTCCTATTTTATTTCTTCTTCCTTTTTTTGCTCTTAAATGAATTTTTTTTTGACATATTTTTTAATAACAATTCATAATGAAAATTTTGTTGAATATTTTTACTGAAATTTTTGTTGGAATTTTTAGTAAAAAAAAAAATGTTTAAACAAATTGAAATTCCTCCCAAAAAAATTTTATAATTTTTATTGAAAAAAAAACAACGAATTTTGACTTCAAAATTTTTTTTCTCGTAATTTTTATTTATCCTAAAGTTTTGTTTTTTTTTTAAATAAGAAAGAATTTTTACTAAAAAAATTTTATTCGAATTTTTAATGAAACACATTTTTTGCTGGAATTTTAAATGAGAAAATTTGTTTATAGTTTTAAGTGAACTAAATTATGTGCATTATTACTGAAGAAATTGCATTAAAAAAAAATTTGCCGAAATATTTACTGAAAAAAATTTGCTGGAAGTTTTACTACAATAAATTTTGTTTGAATTGTAAGTAAAAAAACAATTATGCACATTTTTACTGAAATAATTTCGCAAACAAAAAGGCAAAAAAAATTTTACTAAAGCAAAATTTTAATAAAATTTTTAATAAATAAAAAATTAAAAATTATTTTTACAAAAAAAAAATTTAAAAAAGTGTTTACTAAAAAATAATGTAGAAACTTTTACTAAAAAAAAATTTAGAGAAATTTTTACTAAATAAATTATGATAGAATTTTTATTTAATAGGTAAATTTATGGATATTTTAACTGAAATAATTTTGCTGTTATCTTCACAAAAAAATTTTGATTTTAAAATGTTTACTAAAACGAAATTCTGAAAATGTTTTTCACAAGAAAATTTAGTAAAATTATTACTAAGAAAAAGTTTCATGAAATGTTTACTAAACAAATTTGGATATATTCAAAATTTGTGGTCATTTTTACTGACATAATTTTACTGGCATCTTTATATAATTTTTTTTTTAATAAAATGAAATTTAAAAAATTTTCACTAAAACTAAATTTAATAAAGTCAGCAAAACAATTAATTATTGCTGACATCTTTACAAAAAAAAAAATGTGTGTAAAAACTTTTCATTAAAAGAAATTCAGAAAAAAATTTTCTTCAAAAAAAAATGTGAACAAAATATTTACTGAGACAAAATTTTTGTTGAATTTTTAGTAAATAAATTTTTATATAATTTTTAGTGGGAAAATGTATGTGCATTTTTACTGAAATAATTTTGCTGACATCTTTAAATAAAAATGTTTAATTAAAATGAAATTTATAAAAGTTTTGACTAAAAAAAAATGGAAAATTTTTAAATAAAACTAAGATTAAAAAAGTTTACTTAAAAAAAATTTGCAGTTATTTTTAATAAAAAAAAAATTTTGAAAAACTTTTACTAAACAAATTTCAATATAAATTTGAAATTCAGAAAGTTTTTTACTAAACAAATTTTGATATAATCAAAAATTTATGGACATTTTTACTGAAGTCATTTTGCTGACATTTTTTTACTAAAAAGAAATTTTAAAAACTTTTCATTTAAGAAAAATCAGAAAACATTTTTCTTACAAAAAATTGGCTGGATTAAAAAAAAGTGAATAAAATGTTTACTAAAAAAGAGTTTTTTCTAAACAAATTTTGATTTAATTTTTAGTGGAAAAAAGTATGGACATTTTTACTGAAATAATTTTACTGACATTTTTATAGAAAATTTTTTTTACTAAAATTAAATTTTAAGAAAATTTTTTTACAAAAAAAAATAGCAAAATTTTTAAATAAAACTAAAAAATAAAACTTTTTACGAACTTTCTGAATTTCAAATTTATATAAAAATTTGTTAAGTAAAAATTACTTAACAAATTTTTATATAAATTTCAAATTTTAGCAAAAAAAAAAATTGTTACCAAAAAAAATTTTTTCAAAATATTTACTATACAAAATTTCAGAAATTTTTCATTAAAAGTACAATAATAAAATTTTTACTGAGACAAAATTTTTGTTGAATTTTTACTAAAAATTTAACAAAAATTTGCCTTAAAAAAATTTCTGTTCGAATAATTTTTTTTTTTGAATTTTTAAAGGAAAATGTTTAAATTTCAAAAAAAAAATTAAATTTCTATTTTCTCTTAAAATTTTATTTGGATTTTAATCAAAACAAATTTATTTTTTTCTCTTCAAATTTTTGTGTTTTGTTTTTAAATAATATTGTTGGAATAATTCCCACCGAAATAGTTTTGTAATAATTTTTTTAAGCATCTAATAACAATTTTTATAGATATTTTTGCTTAAAAAAATTCCCCAAAATTAAACTGAAATTAATTTCCAAATATCATCTATGAATTTCTTTCTGTAAACATTTTTTTTTTTCTCATGTAAAAAAGACTACAATTTTTATGTATATTCTCCGTTAAAGGATATGTGCGAAAAATAGGACAATTTTTCTCTCAACTACACGTGTGTGTACATAATAAACGAGGACCTACACTGTAATTTCCCCCCCAAATTTGAGTATTATTTACAGTATTTCGTCCTTGTTTCTGTTTTAACTTAACCAAAACAATTGATATTAATTAGCTCAATTGAAAGTGTTTTTTTTTCAATTTCTAATTATAAATGAGTAAAAACTTTTATTAACAAGAAATTTTTTTATAAATTAAATTAAGTAAAATAATAAATATAATATATTCAATAAAAAACAAAGACCAGAAATATGAAATTTGTAAAAAATTCTACTTACATTTTTACTGTTCAGCAAAAAATTCCTTTTTTCGAAGTAACTACTGCTTCTAATAGCATAAAACTAAAAATCCACAAAATTATATCCTTTAAAGTAATTCCTTTTTTTCTTTTAATTATTTTTTATTTACACCTTTTTCGCGATTTTTTTTGCACTAAATTTAATTTTTTTCACTTATTTACATTCAATTTTCAACATAAAAAAAAAAACTCAACTAAAAAATTCACAATTATTTTTACTTTCAATAAAAACACTTACGGAAACACTAAAAATTATTCACTATTTTTTTTTAATTATTATTATTTACTTTTGCGTTTATTAAAAATTATTTGTTCAAATAAATTTATGAAAAAATCAAACCAAAAATAATAATATCCAATTTAAATACAGCTAATACCAAATCACATACCAACAAAAATTCAACTATTTTCAAGTCGAATTGAAATTTTTCTTAAAAATAAGGGTTTTTAATTATTAAAAAAAAAAAACCAAAAACAAAATCCGTACAAAATTTTCACAATAACTAATAAAAAATTACCACCAAAATCGTATTTTTATTCGTATTCGATTGTTTTCTTTTTTGTTCTTTTTTATTAGAGAAATTTCGTAAAATAGTTAAAGAAAAATTTCTTCGTTTTTTTAAATTTTCTTCAATTTTCAGAAATTATGGAAATCAAGAATTTTTCAAGAAAAATAAACTTTTTTTTTCGCTTGGAAAAAGATTCGCGCCACGGGAATTTACAGAGCGAATTTTCACGTCATCTAAAGTGTACGAACTAATAACCGTCAATGAAATGTTACCGAAGAGCGAACGTCCTGAGTAGCAGCGATTATTGCCATTCGTGCGCGCTCATTTCTCAGCCTTAGCAAGCAGCACGTAAAAGGTTGAGAAAGAGAGTCTGACAATGATTACAGAAAATTCTCTTAAAAGTAAACGTTTTCGCGTTATTATAGGAAAAAAACCTTCGATACTTCGGAACAGAGCAGAGCGCGAGACTTCTTATCGCACAACTTCGAGCATACGCGCGATTTCAAGAGAACTACAAGAAAATAAACTTGCCTTTTCTCTCTTAAAAACGCAAAAACATTTGCGGCAATAAAAATGACCCCAAAAATTAATTTTTTTTTATTTCTTTCAATTTTTTGCTAGTTTTTTAATTTTTTTTTGTTTATTATTAATGGAGAATTTTTTATTAAAAATTTATTAATAAATATTCTTTAAAAAAAATTCTAAATAAAACAAATTTTGAAAAATTTATAAATTTATTAATAAATATTCTTCAAAAAAAATTGTAAATAAAACAAATTTTGAAAAATTTATAAATGAAAAATTTAAAGTAAAAATTCATCAGTAAAAAGTTGGCAGTAAAAATGTTGTCAGTAAAAATAGGTCAGCAAAAATTGTTCAGCAATAATAATTTTTTTGTTTATTATTAATGGACAATTTTTCATTAAAAATTTATTAATAAATATTCTTCAAAAAAATTGTAAACAAAACAAATTTTGAAAAATTTATAAGCAAAACAAATCAGTAAAAATTTATAAGTAAAAATTCATCAGTAAAAATCTACCAATAAAAACTTTGTTAATAAAAATAAGTCGATAAAAAATTTCTTCAGTTAACCGAAAATTCATTAGTGAAAACTCGGCAGTAAAAATATTTTCACTAAAAGAAAGTCAGCAAAAATTTATCTGTACAAATTTTTGAGTAAAAAATTGTCAACAAATATTAACAGTTGAAATATTGTCAGTAAGAATTTGCTAGTAAAAAACTATTGAAAAAAAACCCTACTTAATCATTGAAAATTTGCCAATTAAAACTTGTTTGTTAAAATTTGGTTGTGAAAATTGTCTATTAACAATCGACCAGCAAAAATAGATCAGTTAAAATTGGTCTGTAAAAATTCGACAGTCAAAATTTAAAGATAGTCAGTAAAATTTGTCAACAAAAATAGATTACAAAAATAATTAAGTTAATAATGACAATTGGTCAGTTAAAATTATTTCTCATTGAAAATTTTTGAGCAAAAGAAAAATTTGTCAGTAAAAATTTCTAACAAAGATTTTTTGAGCAGCAAAACTTAACCAGCAGAAATTGATAAGTAAAAAATTGTCAGCAAAAGTGAGTCAGTATAAAAATATTATGAAAAATTTGTCAGTAAAAATCGGTGTGCAAAAATTTGTCAGTAAAAATTCTAGCAAAAATTTTTGAAACAGCAATAATTTAACAGCCAAAATTGATTAGTATTGGTCAGTAAAAAATGGGTCAGGCAAAATTGTTCAGTAAAATCTGTTAATAAAAATAGATCACAAATATAATTAAGTGAAAATTTGCCAGAAAACATTTATCAATAAAAATAGTTTAGTTAAAATAATTTCTCATTGAAAATTTCGAACAAAGGTTTTTTGAACAGCAAAACTTAATCAGCAGAAAGTGATAAGTAAGAAATTGATAAGTAAGAACTTGTCAGCAAAAAATAGGGTCAGCATAAAAAGATCAGTAGAAATTTGTCAGTAAAAATTAGACAGATAAAATTTGTCACAAAATTTTTGATCAAAAGTTAGACAGAATTCGTGCATAAAAATTAATCCTTAAAATTGGTGAGTGAAGTTTGTCAACGAAAATTAGCCATTAGAAATTCGTCAGCAAAAATGGATCAGTATAAAAATTAGTCAGTAAAAATTGGTCTATGAAAATTTAATAGTAAGAAATTATTAATAAGCATTTGTATATGTAAAAAAATTACATTAAAAATTTGTCGATTCAAAATAAAACTGATCAGCAAAATCTTTTTAGAAAAATTAATCAGCGATTATTAACTAGTAAAAATTGATTAGTAAATGTTTTGACAAAAATTTGTTATTAAAAAGTTTGTCAGTAAAATTTTTCATTAAAAAGTTTAATGAAAAAAATTCATTATAAATTTTTGCTGATTAATTTTTGCTGATCAGCAAAGCTTGATTAGCAAAAATTTATTAAAAACATTTTATTTTAAAGATGGTCAATAAAACCTTCTTGTTTAAATTTTTTGATATGTTAATGATTGACTTAATGGTTCCCATTTAAACTCTTAGCCTTTGTTTAAATGGGAACACCCTAATCACACAATCAAACCAACAATTGCTATCGAATTTTTCTCTTACTTATTACAATTGCAAATTTTCCAAAAACCAAAATCAAAATCGATCCAATTAAAAATGTTACAGTGTCAATGGCTATGTTGCAATAGCGCCTCGTCTACGACAGCAAATTTAAATTCGATCAACAACAAACTTTTTTTTACAAGGTAACGTTTAGCATAAAACAAAAAAAAAGGGAAATCAGCAAAATGAAGTAGAAAAATCGGTAAAGTTTTTATAGACATTCTCTACTCTTAGTAATAAAAATCTTTTGCAGAATTGCCGAGTGTTTATTAAAGATTTTTCGGGACTGGAATACGACAATTTTTTTAATTTTAAGCTGTTGTTGGTGTTGTTAATAATTTTGCAAAAACAAAAGCTTGTTGATTTCTGTTTGTTTGTCTAAAGCCGATCTGTGCTTATTTATTTGGATTTTTTAAAATTAAATTGCGGATCAATTGACGTTGTTTCTTACGACATCATCTTTACTCATCCAGTCAGAGCTACTCAGTCAGTTAGTCAGTATTGCGTTCAATTCACAAATAACGTAACTGATTGCAAACGATCGTATTCGCATCTGCTAACATGGCAGAGTGATACGATATACGATACATGATACCCCAATGCCCCCAATGCCTTCCGATGGCCACTTGAGCTTCCCTCACAGAAACGATTCAAAACGGTTGATCAACGGTTGATATATGAGAAGAGCCCACAATACATTAAACTCACTGTTTACATTGGGAAATATTGGATTTTTGGCCCAATTGGGGGGAGTATCAAAAATCCGTATACGTCGTTTCTGAGTCATCGATTTACATTTGCGGTCACAACAAAGTGCCCCTCGACTACAACGACTAGTTTTGCTCCTGTCCTCGTAACAAGAAATTTGACTTTGATGGGGCCTCTTAAAAGACCCCCTCCCCTCTTTTCAACCTTTTTCTTATTTTTTCCATCAACAAATTTGAGACCATGATAATTTACCACAAATGCAAGTGAACCAATTGCGGTAAGGCGGCGGTAGCTGAATTTCAAATTTCTTTTAATCAGTTTTGTCGTCGTTTTGCTGTTGTTGCACTTGTTTTGTTTTTTTTTTCATTTTTTTTTCATCGAATATTTTACAAAAAAAATGCTGGATTTAAAAGAAATTTTATTTTTTCTTCTGTGCTTTAAATTTATAAATTTATGAGGACGTCAAGGGCATCGAGGGATCCGGTTTTGGATGTGTTGCTGGGGATTTTTTCGTAATTGTTTTTAGAGCATTATTTTTTTGTATTTACTTTAGTTTAGCCTAAAATGTTAACATTTTTTTCTTTTCATGTAAATCCGGCTCAACGATCTTCCTTGCCTGCAATGAATAGCGACTTAGAGAAAAAAATTAGGACCATTTGGACCTCTCTTAAGGGTGCTTGAGCGAAAATTTTATTTTTTTATGATTGACTGACACTTTCTTTTTTTTTTAATTGTGAATGACGAGTTTTTACTGAAAAAATTTTCTCTACCCAAATTTTTCCTGACCAATTTTTTCTGCCCAAATTTTTGCTGATCAACTTTGTACTACAATAATAAATTTTAAAAATACTTCTGCTGTTGAATTTTTGCTGATCAACTTTTACTAATATAGTTTTCATAATTAATTGTGCTTTATGGGATTTGGATCTCTTCGATTTTTATAAGACAACTTTTGCTGACAACTTTTCTTCCAAAATTCTTAAAGTTTAAGAATTTTTTTTGTGAAAAAAATTATTTATTGACAATTTTTCGCCGATACGTTTTTAGTGCGTATGAAAATATATATTTTGTTCTTCATTTATTTTCTTAATTTTTATTGACTATCTTTAAATTTTCACTGTCGATTTTTTGCAAAAATTTTCGCAGATCGATTGTTAATAGGCAATTTTCAGTGCCGAATTTTAATAAACCAGTTTTGATTGACAAATTTTCAATGATTAAATTTTCATGGAAAATTTGTACTAGTTTTTTTCTGACTAGAAAATTCTTACTCACAAGTTTCAACTGATTAATTTTTGTTGACAACTTTTTATTCAAAAATGTTTGCAGACAAATTTTTGCTGACTTACTTTTACTGATAATATTTTTACTGTCGACTTTTTACTGAAGGGATTTTTTATTGACAAAATTTTGATAAACAGTTTTTGCTGACCAATTTTTACAGCCAAGATTCTTCTAAAAATTTATGCTGACCAAATTTCATTGAATGACGAGTTTTTACTGACAAAATTTTCCCTGACCAATTTTTTACTAATACATTTTTCATAATCAATTTTCATTTATGGGATTTGAACTCTTCGATTTTTACAAGACAACTTTTGCTGACAGCTTTGCTTACAAAATTTCCATTAATTCCATTTTTTTTTAATGTTTAAGAATTTTTTTGTTGTGAAAAAAATTATTTACTGACTTTTTTCGCTGACAAAATTTTGATAATCAATTTTTGCTAACTAATTTATTACTGCCAAGATTCTCCCTAAAAATTTATGCTGTCCAAATTTCGGTTATGAAATTTCATTGAAGGACTACTTCCAATTTCGCTGACCAATTCTTACTAATAAATTTTAAAAATACTTTTGCTGTTAAATTTTTTGCTGATCAAATTTTTGCTGACCAATTTTTAATTTTTGCTGATCAATTTTTACTAATAAAATTTTCATAATCAGTTTTTATTTATGGGATTTGAACTCTTCGCTGACAACTTTTCTTCCAAAAACTTTGGCTGACAACTTTTCTTCGAAAAATTCCATTTTTTGTAAATTATTTGCTGAAAATTTTTCACCGATAGGTTTTTATTGAGTATGAAAATAAATATTTTGTTCCTATTTCTTAATTTTTATGATTTATGATTTTTGATTTATATTTTTTTTTATATCAGAAATCTTTCTTATTAAAATTTTTTGCTGACAAAGAAATTAAAAGTAATAACAAATTTTTTTTCTCAATTCACCACTTATTCGTAACAAGTCATTAGCAACGGCAATTTAGCATCCGTTATAAACGATGATTAATCACCTGCCAATAAAGTTTAAAAAAGGGCAGAATATTCTTTTTGGAAAAATTGTGGGTGCAGGTGCGAAATGGGGGAGAAATATGGTAACTTTTCCGTTTTGTTACTTGGCGTTAATTAAATTTTTGCATTTTATCGAAACAAAAAAATTGAATCGAAATTGACTGGAAATGATAAGAAATTAGCTGGGAAAAGGAAATTATCGAAAGAAAGCGATGGGGCTGAAGGAAATGTGGTGTTTGCCTTGGAAGTGCGGAGAATTTCTTTAATGAATTTTCCGAATGCACTTGAGTGCATTCCACACAAGAAGACGTTTTTTCTTTCTTTTTTTTTAATGATTGTCCTAGAATGGAAGAAAAATTAAGTCAGGACAAGAATCGGGTTGTTGGTAAGGGGGGGGGGGGATATCACAGATGTTTGTAATGAGATGAATCTGAAAAACTGAATTGAGGCAACTGTTGAATTACAAAATCGACCAGATTTGCCCTGAAAGCTATTCCGGTGGCAGTGGGTACGAGTATCTTACTGCTGTTGTGCTCAAAGTAGGGCAGATAATGGAGTTTTGAGTAATACAATAGCTTTGTTGGTGTTCGACGATGTTTCTTTTGCGCGGCAAATTCGAATTTATGTCAAGCGGTCATTAGGACGGATTATTGAAATGCCACCAACAAAAGCTTCTTAAGAGAACAACAGAAACTATGGAATAAGAACAGGAACCAGAACGTATTGTTACTAGAAAGTTAACGATGGACAAGGGGGAAGAGTGGGTGTAACGTTGAAAGTGGGTAATGGAAAAAGAGAACGAAATGAAAAAATCTCTGTCGAGTGAATAGCACTTCGAGGTCATCCCTTATTGACTGTTGATTATTTTTATATATATTTTTCTTTTTTTTTATTCGGTAACTTTTTTTCTAGTATATCAAAAAAAAAACAAGAGCGTTTTTTGAGGAAAAAATATTGTACATTTGGGGATGTGAGTGCGTGTGAATTTTGATGTTATCCGAAAAATAAATTTTTCTTTAAGGGAGGAGGGCTTGGTTAGGTGACAGTGAAGTTATTTTCAGCACTTTGGTTTTTGTGCAAAATTGATTTTTTTTTTGTAAATTGTTATAAATGTTAAAAAGTAAAGAAAAAAATTATGCATAAATTATGAAAAATTAACAAAAGTCTTGGATAAAAAATTCTAAGCTTCCACATTTTTTTCTTTTCGAAAAAAATTTAATTTTCTAAAAAAAAAATGAAATCTTATAAAAAATTTGCACTGCTGAGAAAAAACGCCAGAATACAAAATTATGACAATTTGGGGTAGCCAACAATCATCGAACGACTATAAATTCACGTAGAAAATTGTAAATTAAAAACAATTTTTTTTTGTTGTAAAAAATTTTTACTGACCAATAAATTTTTACTGACGAAGTTTTACCGACGACTTTTTTTACAATCTTTTAAAAGAAGAGCAATAATTTTACCAATAATTTGTAAAAATTGGTCAGCGAAAATTCGTCAGCAAAATGTTTTTTGATAAAAAGTTATTGGTAAAATTATTGCTCTTCTTTGGATTTACTGAAATGTTTGCTCTTTTTTTGAGTATTTTTTTAGAAATTGTTTTAATTATTTTTTTTTTGGAGACATTTTATAAATTTTTAATATTATATATTAAATTTATATTTTTAATACAATTATTTTTGATTAGTACATATTCGAACAAATGATGTTAGGTGATTTTTCCGATAATTTATTTGTTTTAAATTGTTTCAATTTAACTGACCGATTTTTATAAGTAAATTTGTACTGACCAATTTTTATTAACAAATTTTTACTGACGACTTTTTACTGATAAATTTTTACTGCCGAATATTTGCTGCCAAATTTTCGTCAATTTTTACAAACAAATTTTTACAGACAACTTTTTACTGAATACTTTTTACTAACAAATTTTTACTGACAAATTTTTACTCACCACTTTTTATTGCCCAATTTCTGCTGTCAAATTTTTACTGACCAATTTTTGCTGTCGAATTTTCATCAATTTTTACCAAACAAATTTTTGCTGACCACTTTTCACCAATAAGTTTTTGCTGATGACTTATTACAAACAAATTTTTGCTGACGAATTTTCGCTGACCAATTTTTATAAGTAAATTTGTACTGACCAATTTTTATTAACAAATTTTTACTGACGACTTTTTATTGATAAATTTTTACTGCCAAATTTTCGCTGCCGAATTTTCGTCAATTTTTACAAACAAATTTTTACAGACAACTTATTACTAACCACTTTTTACTGCCCAATTTTCCCTGACCAATTTTTACCAATAATATTTTACTGACCAATTTTTACTGACAAATTTTTACTGATGACTTTTTACCAACAAACTTTTGCTGTCGAATTTTGCTGACCTATTTTGACCAATAAATTTTTGCTGACCACTTTTTACTGACCAATTCTTACTGACATATTTTTACTCACTTCTTTTTATTTCCCATTTTTTGCTGCCGAATTTTCACTGACCAATTTTTACTGATAAATTTTTACTAGCAAATTTTTGCTGACGAATTTTGACCAACAAATTTTTGCTGACGAATTTTCACTGACTAATTTATGCTTTGAAATTTTCACTAAAATATTTTTCTACCAATTTTCGGTAATTACTTTTTACTGATTTTAGTTTATTTGTTTTAAATTGTTTCATTTAACAGTACATGCGCTGAGTAACGAATGATGATGACTTCATTGGCCAGTTATTCCGGAACACTTGATCAAACATTTGCGCGAAATCGTGTATTTGCATAGTGATTTTTTTTTCTAAATCGAGTTAATAAGATATTTTGTAAAAAAATTTAATATTATTTTTGTTGAATGATTGAATTTTATATCAAAATGATTTTGTCGTCAATTTAGGATTTTTCCTGCAATTTTCACTAAACAATTTTACCGACCAATTTTTGCCAACGAATTTTCCCTGAATTTATTTTTAAATAAATTTTTGCTTTCAAATTTTTTGCTGAAGAATCTTTTCAGATAAATTTTTACTGACGAGATGTTAATGGCGAATTGTTTACTGACAAATATTTACTGATCAATTTTAACCAATAAATTTTGAATGAATTTTTCGCTGATAATTTTTACTAACAACAAATTTTTACTGCCTAGTTTTTACTGATTAATTTCCACTCACAAGCAAATTTTTATTAGTGAATTTTTATGACAAAATTTTAATAATCTTTTTTTGGTGACCAATTTTTGCTTACAACTTTTCACTGAAAAATTTGTACAGCCAAAAAGCTGACTTACTTTTACAGACAACATTTTTACTGTCGACTTTTTACTGACCACTGCCCAATTTTTGCTGTCGAATTTCGCTGACCAATCTTTACTAATAAATTTTTACTAGCAAATTCTTATTGACGAATTTTTAATGACCACTTTTTTCCGTCCAATTTTTTCTGTCGAATTTTCATCAATTTTTACTAACGACCTTTTACCAAACAAATATTTGCTGACGACTTTTTACCAACAAATTTTTGCTGACGAATTTCCGCTGACCGATTTTTATAAGTAAATTTGTACTGACCAATTTTTATTAACAAATTTTTACTGACGACTTTTTACTGATAAATTTTTACTGCCGAATATTTGCTGCCAAATTTTCGTCAATTTTTACAAACAAATTTTTACAGACAACTTTTTACTGAATACTTTTTACTAACAAATTTTTACTGACAAATTTTTACTCACCACTTTTTATTGCCCAATTTCTGCTGTCAAATTTTTACTGACCAATTTTTGCTGTCGAATTTTCATCAATTTTTACCAAACAAATTTTTGCTGACCACTTTTCACCAATAAGTTTTTGCTGATGACTTATTACAAACAAATTTTTGCTGACGAATTTTCGCTGACCAATTTTTATAAGTAAATTTGTACTGACCAATTTTTATTAACAAATTTTTACTGACGACTTTTTATTGATAAATTTTTACTGCCAAATTTTCGCTGCCGAATTTTCGTCAATTTTTACAAACAAATTTTTACAGACAACTTATTACTAACCACTTTTTACTGCCCAATTTTCCCTGACCAATTTTTACCAATAATATTTTACTGACCAATTTTTACTGACAAATTTTTACTGATGACTTTTTACCAACAAACTTTTGCTGTCGAATTTTGCTGACCTATTTTGACCAATAAATTTTTGCTGACCACTTTTTACTGACCAATTCTTACTGACATATTTTTACTCACTTCTTTTTATTTCCCATTTTTTGCTGCCGAATTTTCACTGACCAATTTTTACTGATAAATTTTTACTAGCAAATTTTTGCTGACGAATTTTGACCAACAAATTTTTGCTGACGAATTTTCACTGACTAATTTATGCTTTGAAATTTTCACTAAAATATTTTTCTACCAATTTTCGGTAATTACTTTTTACTGATTTTAGTTTATTTGTTTTAAATTGTTTCATTTAACAGTACATGCGCTGAGTAACGAATGATGATGACTTCATTGGCCAGTTATTCCGGAACACTTGATCAAACATTTGCGCGAAATCGTGTATTTGCATAGTGATTTTTTTTTCTAAATCGAGTTAATAAGATATTTTGTAAAAAAATTTAATATTATTTTTGTTGAATGATTGAATTTTATATCAAAATGATTTTGTCGTCAATTTAGGATTTTTCCTGCAATTTTCACTAAACAATTTTACCGACCAATTTTTGCCAACGAATTTTCCCTGAATTTATTTTTAAATAAATTTTTGCTTTCAAATTTTTTGCTGAAGAATCTTTTCAGATAAATTTTTACTGACGAGATGTTAATGGCGAATTGTTTACTGACAAATATTTACTGATCAATTTTAACCAATAAATTTTGAATGAATTTTTCGCTGATAATTTTTACTAACAACAAATTTTTACTGCCTAGTTTTTACTGATTAATTTCCACTCACAAGCAAATTTTTATTAGTGAATTTTTATGACAAAATTTTAATAATCTTTTTTTGGTGACCAATTTTTGCTTACAACTTTTCACTGAAAAATTTGTACAGCCAAAAAGCTGACTTACTTTTACAGACAACATTTTTACTGTCGACTTTTTACTGACCACTGCCCAATTTTTGCTGTCGAATTTCGCTGACCAATCTTTACTAATAAATTTTTACTAGCAAATTCTTATTGACGAATTTTTAATGACCACTTTTTTCCGTCCAATTTTTTCTGTCGAATTTTCATCAATTTTTACTAACGACCTTTTACCAAACAAATATTTGCTGACGACTTTTTACCAACAAATTTTTGCTGACGAATTTCCGCTGACCGATTTTTATAAGTAAATTTGTACTGACCAATTTTTATTAACAAATTTTTACTGACGACTTTTTACTGATAAATTTTTACTGCCGAATATTTGCTGCCAAATTTTCGTCAATTTTTACAAACAAATTTTACTAACAAATTTTTACTGACAAATTTTTACTCACCACTTTTTATTGCCCAATTTCTGCTGTCAAATTTTTACTGACCAATTTTTGCTGTCGAATTTTCATCAATTTTTACCAAACAAATTTTTGCTGACCACTTTTCACCAATAAGTTTTTGCTGATGACTTATTACCAACAAATTTTTGCTGACGAATTTTCGCTGACCAATTTTTATAAGTAAATTTGTACTAACCAATTTTTATTAACAAATTTTTACTGACGACTTTTTATTGATAAATTTTTACTGCCAAATTTTTGCTGCCGAATTTTCGTCAATTTTTACAAACAAATTTTTACAAACAAATTTTTACAGACAACTTATTACTAACCACTTTTTACTGCCCAATTTTCCCTGACCAATTTTTACCAATAATATTTTACTGACCAATTTTTACTGACAAATTTTTACTGACAAATTTTTACTGATGACTTTTTACCAACAAACTTTTGCTGTCGAATTTTGCTGACCTATTTTGACCAATAAATTTTTGCTGACCACTTTTTACTGACCAATTCTTACTGACATATTTTTACTCACTTCTTTTTATTTCCCAATTTTTGCTGCCGAATTTTCACTGACCAATTTTTACTGATAAATTTTTACTAGCAAATTTTTGCTGACGAATTTTGACCAACAAATTTTTGCTGACGAATTTTCACTGACTAATTTATGCTTTGAAATTTTCACTAAAATATTTTTGTACCAATTTTCGGTAATTACTTTTTATTGATTTTAGTTTCGAACAAATTTTTATTGACCTGTTCTTGCTAATGTATTTTTACTATCCAATTTTTACTATCCAATTTTTACTAATAAATATTGTCCAACGAATTTTTTCAGACCAAATTTTAGCAGCCAATTTTTACTAAATCTTATTAACTTTTCTAAATGTTTACAAACTTAATTAAATAAAGGAAAAAAAAATATAGAAATGATTGAATAAAAACTAAAACGAGTAGGTCCATTTGGGGTGATGATTTTATTGTTATTTAATTGAAGTAATAATTGGTGTGAATTAAGAGCAATAATTTCATCTGCCTTGAATGTCATTTTAAAATGGATGGAAAAGATTGGCGTGGTGCCATAGAAATTTGGTCAGAAAATTATAATAACAAATTTTTTTACGATAACTTAATTTGGTAAATGAGAGAATTATTTTCTTAATTGTAAAGAATCTGATTTAAATAACAGAGAAATGTTTAAGGAACTAATCTATTTAAGGACCGTCAGCAAAATTTTATTATAAGAATTTGCCAGTAAAAATTGATTATTGAAATTTTGTCCGTATAGGGTTGCTTGTGAAAATTTGTCGGTAGAAAACTTCACTGAAAAAAATTATTGGTAAAAATGGTTTACCTGTCGAAAGTAGCCGATAACAAAAAAGAACAATCGAACTTTCTAACGTTTATTCCCACTTTTGGTATTTCGAAGGCATTATTTTTGAAGAAATTCAGAAACCATTCCCAAAAGTTAATTTCGTGTTTCTTTTTACCACAAACCAATACGATCCCAACAAAAGCCCAGACACTATAGAGACTTTTTTTTCAATTGTTTCGTTTTATTTATTTATTATTATTATTAGTTACGATTCAGTATTTTAATCCGAAAGCAGACAAACATTATTGTATGATATAACAATAATACAAACGCTTCCACTCAACATCGGTTCCAACACAAAAGTTTTATCATTTTTCCAATTACAATCGAATTAATCGCGATTCATAGAAAACCAACAGCGAAAATCTCAAAACAAATCATAAAAATCGTAATTAGGAGATAATAAATTGTAAAATTCGTAAAAGCTAAGAAATTCGATTAGAAATTGGTTGTAAGTGTTGTGAGGTCGAATGGCGACTCGATGATGACCTGTTGAATTTACTGATCAAAGGAGACAATGTTGACTGGCACTGGCAGTGTTGGTAACAGTTCATTTTTAAGTTAATTATTAAAAATGAAATGACTTAAAAAATAATAAATTTATACAAAAAAAATATAGATAACAAAAAATGAAACGCAGTCCAACTCAAATGCGTTTGTGTACCTTCTAGTTGATCATCAACACTAGGTTTCTTTTTTTTAACAAACAAATTTAACATATTTTTACCAAGTGTATAAGCTTAAGTCCGCTGTTTTTAATTCAAAAAAGCACATGTTTTTTTCATAGAAAGCAAAAACAAATTTATTTAAAGTACTTGCCCTCGCTAGCTACACATTTTTCTCATCTCTTGGGCCACACCAAAAAAATTCCTTCTCTTTCGAGACAAACCACTCGTCAAGCGATTTTCGGACGTCTTCGTAAGAATCGAAGTGCTGCTCAGCGATCGCGTGGCCCATCGACGAAAACAAGTGGTAGTCGGAACGGGCCACGTCTGGTGAATAAGCGGGGTGGAGTAGCACCTCCCAGTTGAATGTCCCCAAGTAGTTTCGGACCATTTTTGACGTGTGCGATGGTGCGTTGTTGTGGAGGAAAATCAGCTTGTCATGTCTTTATTGATAATCCGTCCTTTTTTCACACATACCAGTTGTGGGTGGTAGCGGTGGGCATTGACAGTTTCACCAGGTTTCAACATCTCATAGTAGACGATACCCTGCTGATCCCACCAAACGCACAGCATCGTCTTACGTTCGCAGCGATTTGGTCTTGTTTTGTCTTGGGGAAGATGTTGATGGTTGGCCGGGATCAACCCACGATTTCTTGAGTTTAGGATTCTCAAAATATATCCAATTTTCATGGTCTGTCACATACCGATGCAGCAACGACTTTCTTTTTTGTCTGGCGAGCAAGATTTCGCATGTGTTTTGGCGTCGCTCCATCTGCCTATCGTTCAATTGATGCGGCACCCATTTTCCGATCTTTTCAATCTTCTCCATGGCACGCAGACGCATTGAAATGGCTGGTTGAGTAACACCCAATTGCTCCGCGAGCATTTTCTGCCATTGGGTATCTTCTTCGTCCAAAAGTGCATTCCTAGGCCGTCTTTCACGCTTCTTGCCCCACAAGTTAAAATTGCCGTCTTTGAACCGACGAAACCAATCTCGGCACGTTCGTTCCGATAAAGCACTGTCACCATAGGCCTCCATAAGCATTCGCTGCGACTTGGCAGCCGATTTCTTCAAATTGAAGCAGAAAAGCAGAGCTTCCCGCATATGCTCTTTTTCTGGCTCAAAACTAGACATGATTACCAAAGGAAAAATTTATGTTGTATAAAATTGCTGACAATGTGCTCTGATTAACGTTGAGATGTCAAACTCATAAAAAAAGTATGGCGTAGCTTAATAACTCAGTAATGCCATCAAAACAAGTAAACTCCGATTGTCCAGTCAGAGAAATTACTTTTCCTCTTTTTTAAGTTGTATTTTGATGCAAATACGTTAAATTCTTTATTTTAAAAAATATGTGATAAATTTAAAAAAAAAACCCTTTTATTGATCGTAATTAGAAGTTTCTGACAAGAATCGCCGATTTTAAATGGATTAGAATAAAAAATATTTCAAATAAATAGGATCGGGGGAGCAGAGTTTTGGAATGTATTGTATTTAGAAAAAAAAACGAATCGTTGTTTTCTTTCCTTGCTCATTTCGATGGATTATAATTTATTCTTTTCAATATTGTTCACTTGTTTTACATTAAGTTCAAGTATAAAAATTTCCCTCCATTTAATACACTGCCAATTGTGGAATACTTCTATTATTCTTTTTCTTTTCTATTATAACATTTAAGATACTGAAACTTTCTTCTTTTCAAAAATTGATGATACTATCGACGTTGTTCTGCTGTTTAATTGTTACGATGTTCCTTGGCATTTTGTAATGATTGTGTTATAAAAAGTTTAGCAAGCGCCTGTGAACAGAACTGCGATATATGCTGAGAATAGGTACTGATTTGTCCAGAGACTATCATCGAATTCAATTTAGGCGGCACTGGCAAAGGACGGAAATGCTTGATAACCTCCTCGTCCGCTATTTGTGTCTCACCATTGGATTTACGCTGCTCATTCTCTTGTGCTTGTTTTGCTAGCATACGATTTTTATCCTAAAATTTATTATTTTTTGCTTGAATTACGTATGCATTTTTGTTGTTGCGAAATAGTTTAGACTCACCTGTTCTTGTTTAACAACGGCCTGTTGGTATTTGTTGAATTTGGTTGCTTCCTGATAAATTTCATCGACACGTTCGATAAGACAACGTAAATGATTCTCGAGTACGGAGGCTGTTCCGAGATCAAGGAACCGGTTGCCCTCCTCCTCTGGCACCATCTCGGCCAGCTCAGTCATCATAATATTGGTTAATCGGGAATTCTTAACAACGATTGGCACTTCAACAAATAAATGTTCATAGCCCATTTTAAGTTGCCTAAGAGCATCCGGTGTGAAATCGTTTTCCTTGTACATTTCAATAGCCTGCGGAGTTAGTCGGTATGCTTTCAGTGTTAAGAATCCGCGAGCAGATTTTTGTGTATCATAGATCACAACGACTGATTCCTCGATACTAGTCTGGTAGTGATATTGCGATTCGAGTAACGCAAGAGACAGGAAGTTACCAACATCGGCACTCTGATACCAACCAACATGGAAATGATCAACGTTCACCCGACGTAGACGACGCATCATTGCCAATTGGTATTCCTCCTCGTCCATAGTCTCATCGCCGCTCTTCGGGAATGGAAAGCAATTTGTTATTTCCAGTCTTTTTTCCACCACCAAACCAAGGAGTGCTCCCTGAGCCAATTCCATATTGCTAGTCGATTCCTCATGGCAATGTTTTACCATTTTCATAACAGCCTAAAAAAATCAACAACTTCATATCAAACGAAACTTTAGCAGACCCATGTAAAATCATTAATAATCGTAAAAATATTGTGAAACTCAATAAAAACCGAACACTTCATTACAAAAATTTGTTTGGTTATGTTACCCGACCGTGTACGTGGTTTGTGTTTGGCAGACATAAATACGAAACCAACCACAGTAAATTTGGTTTTATTTAATTACACACAATATATTAAAGAATTTTTCCAACTTACCAAACCGTCACATTGTACTAAATTTATTGCATTTTCATTTTCTTGATCCCTACGAGAATTACTAGCACGATTTGATGCCATGTTGACTTGTCAAAAAGAAGACAGTATCTGCCAATCGACTGAAGTTGGCACCGCTCGTGAGATATCAATTTTTTCTCTATACTTAATGTTCTGTGTTTCCAATATTCCCTGAGCGCTTATATTCAATATTCTTAATGTAAAAAGTAAAAAATATATTTATATGTTAACCAAAAGAAAGAAACGTAAATTTATTCATTTAAATACGTTTTATGAAATTATTGCTTTTATATTTAATACACTTTTGATTATAAAAAAATTAAACAAAACATCATTGGAATAGGCATAGGCAACTATGGTTTGAATTGGATAATATTTCTTTGCTAAGGTATATTACCAACAAAAACTACTCCTGCGATTATAAAAATTATAGAAATTAAGAAAACTAAATTAAAACTTTTTGAGTGATATAAAACTTTTCATTTAGCAAACGCCACTATAATAAAATAGTTTCTTTCGAATATAGAAAGGAAATTATATTGAAAACTTTTTCCAGTTTAGATTGGAAAATGGCACCCACAAAAATATTAAAGATGACATGCGCAAAATTGTGGTAATTCCAAATTGAAGTGTCAATGTTTATTTACACCCAAGTTTAATTATATTTGCTAAAAATTATTGTAATAAAGTGATTATCACTAATTAAAATTTTGATAAAGTGTTTGTTGCTGGAGAAGTGAAATTGCAAAGAAGAAGAAGAAAACTCAAACTGGGAATCACCATTTATCAGTGAATAGAAAAAAATTGAGGTTGGAGGAGACATTGTCGATAGTGTTGATCTGAAGTAATGGCATCGGGATCCAATAGATTGGATCTGAACGAGCGATTGTATTATTACGTTGAGAAGCGCGATATAAAGAATGTTTCAAAGTTGCTAATGGAAGGTGCCAATTCAACGCAAGTCAGTTTGTGCGGTCGATCGGCAGTGGGACAAGCAACCTTTAAAGGCTATGCGGATATTCTGAAGATTCTCCTGAAATCTTGCGAAGAAGAATATATCAGCTATAATGGAGGTGAGTTTTTAACGTAAATTTATTTTATTGGAAAGATCCATCTTTTCCGATAGTTACGCTTTTAAATAATTGCAAATATTTATTCAAATTAGGAAGTTTAAAGAAGCTTAAAACAGACAACGACATGGAAAGTACACCGGACGGAATGGACGGACTTCAGTGGGATGATGAGATTCAAATGCAATCTAATGGATGCACCGGCGATGATGAATGGTCGCGTCTGTACATGTACTATGCACGTATGATTGAGCAGACGGGAGAGCTATTAGCCAATACCATCAAACTGAAAGATCCTCACTGCTTGGATGCATATCATCAAGCACCAATACATTATGCGGCAGTCCTCGGTCAAGTCGACTGTCTTCACGTACTGTTGGAGAACGGCTCTCCAGTGGACATCACCACACACAATGGCATTACGCCACTACATCTGGCAGTCCAGAATCGGGATATAGTCACGCTGCTTCTAAAGCACAAAGGCGATCCCAACAGGAAAACCTATCATACTGGGGAGACGGTATTGCATGTAGCAGCACGAATGGGCGATATTCAAGTGGTTAGTATCCAACAAACAAAAAATCTCATAAAACGACATAAATCCTACAGTTTGATTATTTATAATAATTACATGAAAAATGATAACTAATAAATTCATTCAATTAGTTTTTGGAAATATATGCAATGTTCCGTAGGGCAAAATTAATTTCTTGATGTCATCAGTTAAATCCAAAGTGACAGGAGTGCGAACATAATAGAAATGGCCTCCAAATCCAGCGATATCTTGATAAACACCATAGTTCCGGTTGAATTTAAGAGCTTGATTGCAGTCCAATGTCTCCCGGAACGATTCGATGAGGATCCTTCTGCGAATGTCGCTCTCCTTGTATTTACAAGCGAATTCGACCAACACAGAGTAGTTTCCATTCAGTTTCTTTGAGTAAACCCGAAACGGTTTTACCAAACGTTTCGATTGCAACGACACCAGCAGTAATCTCATCATCTGATCGACATAAATTTCGTATTCGGGATTTGTGCAGTCCCTTAAGAAATTTAACCACTTAAAGCCGATCTGTTGTTCGCTTTCTTTTTCTAAAGATTCGCATAGCCTAAAGGCCAAAAGTCTTAAAAATTCTAAATGCTGATCTGGATTGGTAGACATTGTAAATTTCGAATTATCTCTGGTCACGACCGATTGATATTTACTATTAATAAATTTCGAACACGAACTCAATCAAATGCTTGTTTTATTATGGCTGGAATTTTTTTTTTGTCATGCACCCGTCAAATCTCAGTCAGTTTACTGGGATTGAGAATTTTTTTCAAATATTTTTCAAAACCGCAGTAGTAAAATTTGATCAATTTCAGATTGAAATTCTGCTCGAAGCTGGTGCGGACATAAATGCTGCCAACAACATTGATCGGACGCCTCTGATGACGGCGATTAACAATCATAATATCGAAGTTGCGTATTATTTGATCGCGAAAGGTGCAAAGTTGAACGTTCAGGACCATGAAGGTGAGTGAGGGCAGGAAATGTTTTCGATTTTATATTTTTTCAGTTCTTGTTTTTAAATTGAAAATGAAAAATAATAATTTTCTCTTTTCAGGATATACGGCACTCTATTTTTCCGCCGTGATAAACAATATTCCGCTGACACAGTACCTATTACAGCGAGGGGCGCGGCTGTTCGTGACTCACCATTTGCTGCACTTCTGCGTTAGTAATAATTTGCTAGAAATGGCACGCCTACTAATCGAGGCTGGCGAAAATGTTAACGGTCGGGATTTCTCAAGTTGTACACCACTTTTTCTGGCGATAAAGATTTGCAACGCGCACATGGTCGAATTTCTGCTAAAAAATGGTGCTCAGCGATTCGATGGGGAGTTCAATTTGAAGGAGCTGCACGTTGCAGTAAAGCACGCAGAAACATACGAGAAATTCCATTCGGTCGCACGGGTCCTACTCGCCTATGGCTGTTCTACAGACGAGTTCAACTATTGGCTGGAAACGCCGCTAATGTTGGCGATTCTATTACAAAAATACAAAATGGCCGAATTCCTTCTGAAAGAGGGCGCCGACGTTAACAAGCGGAGTCACAACTTTGTCGTCGATAACTTCACTTTGGCCCGGCGTGCCAACAATTTAAACTTATTCATTTTACTTGGTAAGTTATTATTTTCAAAAAAAGACTGAAATCTCTTATCGAATATTTTCTATAGTTAATGTTGGACTTAAGATGACACCGCGGCCAAGCAATATAAAACCACCGCCATGGAATAATATTAATGAGAAACTTGAGGATTGGTTAGGGTATACGTATAGTAATCCGTTGTCGCTGCAACAACTCAGCCGGATAAGCGTTCGTGAGTGTTTAAGAAAAAACATTAAAGTTTGCAAAAGGCAAATGGACACTAACGATAGGGGCTATGCGATGAGCAGTGATAATAGCATCAACAGTGAAAAGTCTACAATGCACTGGCTGATCAAACAGACCGGTTTGCCAAAATGCCTACAATGTTACCTGTACGAATTTAATGATCTTCCCGATATTTGATAGGATTTCACCCTAAGCACCTTGGCCATGTACAATTTTTGAGTACCTAAGTTTCAATCATAAAAAAAGAACATTGTTTTTGTTATTCATTTTCTCTTCACACATAATTTTCGATAATTTTCTTTATTTATTATTATTTTCTTTTAAATTCCTTACCCATCGGTATCTTAATGACTCTAGGAAGGAGGGGGGGGGGGGGGGGGGGAATGGGGGTTGACAAAATTATCCTCTTTTTTTTTTACACAAAAGAAAAAAACGGGTTTTTTGAAAATTTCGTTTAAATTTGTAAAAAGCCAGTGCAGTCGTTGACGGAAATGGATTTTGAACGTGGAATATGGGTATGCTGGTATGTATCAATGGCGATGTTGTTGTTCGCATTATTATTATTATTATTTTGTTCTGTTGCTTTTCGACAGTAATAAAAATCTTTTCTAAAAGTTTCTTTTAAATTGGGGCGAAGCTTGAGTTTATATATTCAATTAATAGATTTAAGGTCTAAAAAAAAAAATGCAAAATTAAAATATCGAAAAAATAATTATTTAAATATATTTACTAAGTATATAAGCTTAAATCCGCGGTTTTTTAGTCAAAAAAAAAAACAAATTTATTCAAAGTACTGTCCCTCGCTAACTAAACATTTTTCCCATCTCTCGGGTAATTTGTGGATACCACGCCAAAAGTATTCCTTCTTTTTCGAGGCAAACCACTCATCAAGTCATTTTCGGACGTCTTCGTAAGAATCGAAGTGGTGCTCAGCGAGCGCATGCGTCATCGACGAAAACAGGTGGTAGTCGGAAGGAGCCAGGTCTGGTGAATAAGCTGGGTGGGGTAGCACCTCTCAGTTGAGTGTCTCCAAGTAGTTGCGGACCATTTTTGACGTGTGCGATGGTGCGTTGTCGTGGAGGAAAATCAGCTTGTCATGTCTTTGATGCTAATCCGTCCTTTTTTCACGCAGAGCACGGTGCAATTTGATCAGTTGTTGGTGGTAACGGTGGGCATTGACAGTTTCACCAGGTTTCAACATCTCATAGTAGACGATACCCTGCTGATCCCACCAAACGCACAGCATCGTCTTCCGTCCGAAGCCATCATCTGAAGGGAAGACGTTGATGGTTGGCCGGGGTCAACCCACGATTTCTTGCGCTTAGGATTCTCGAAATATATCCACTTTTCATCGCCTGTCACAATCCGATGCAGGGACGACTTTCTTTTTTGTATGGCGAGCGAGATTTCGCATGTGTTTTGGCGTCGCTCCATCTGCCTATCGTTCAATTCATGCGGCACCCATTTTCCGATCTTTTCAATCTTCCCCATGGCACGCAGACGCATAGAAATGGCTAGTTGAGTAACACCCAATTGCTGCGCGAGCATTTTTTGTGATTGGGTATCGTCTTCGTCCAAAAGAGCGTCCAATTGATGCTCCTCAACCTTCCTAGACCGATTTTCACGCTTCTTGTCCCACAAGTCAAAATTGCCGTCTTGGAACTGACGAAAGCAATCTCGGCACGTTGTTTCCGATAAAGCACTGTCATCATAGGCCTCCATAAGCATTCGATGCGATTCGGCAGCCGATTTCTTCAAACTGAAGCAGAAAAGCAGAGCTTCCCGCATATGCTATTTTTCTGGCACAAAACTAGACATGATTACCAAAGGAAAAATGTAGGTTGTTGTACGAAATTGCTTACAATATGCACTGATTAATGTTGACAGATGTCAAACTCATAAAAAAAAGTATGGCGTGCCCATGGTAGCTTAATACGCTCGCTCACGCGATTTTATGACCAAACAGCGGATTTAAGATTATACACCTGGTAATAATAATTTTTATGGTAAATTTCCTTCTAGTCCCATTATGGTTTTCGATTTCTTTGGGGATTTTATTTAATTCTTTTTTCTGTCAAATCAAAAAGGAAACAGATTAGAATTATCAATTTTGAGTATTTATACTATGAACTTGGCTACAATCTGTTGTAAAATTAATACAAATTACTCTCTAAAAATATTGTTGTCACCTTAGATTATAGAAGAACTGAAAAGGTCTTTACAAAAAAAATTGTGGCCGAATTTTGTTGGCAAAACATTCGTAGAATGCACACACATGCAAAATAACAGAAACGGTGTAAATAATTGGGGGCCAATTTAAAATTTCAGTATGCGATTGAAGCGGTTCGTTTAAAACCATTTTTCATATGTGATATCATTTATGCGTAAACAAATAGATTTTTTTATTTGCAATAAAACAGTATTCTATTTGAAAATATTATTTATTTATTTCATTATACGAGGTATGTTCAAAAAGTATCGCGAATTTTGAATTTCCGCGGGTTTTGTATATGCGATTTTCGATTTTTTGTGGCATTATGTTGGTACTCATGTCTCTCACTTATGCCGACAAGTTCGGCCATTTTGAATGATCAGTTAATTTTTGACAGTTGCTTTGGTTGCACGTGTTTTGGCTCGTCTTCGATTTTTGCCCATTTTCGACTAAAAACAGCGTCGCATTAACATTGCTAAGGAGCGGTTGGACTGTGCCCGCGACGACCTAAATTTGCTCTAAAGCTCAATCATCCCAATGGAAGCTGCCGCACGAGCCAAGACCGAAAAAAACGCGCCAAGTTCGATCGATTACAGGGGCGTGATGCATCATGAGTTCTTGCCACAGGGTAGTTTCTATTACGAAAACTAGATTTCAGTGGGTGTCACGTCTGCATAAAAAAATCTACACAAAAGTATGCAAGCGTTACAATTTCTCGCCGCTTTTGCAATAATTCGACCAGAAATTTGCGTATAAATATACGAAATATTCAGTTGTCAAAAAGGGAATTTTTAATAGTAAATTTAGTTGTAATTATATATATTCAAATATATATTCTGTATCAATAAATGCATAACAATAAAAAATATTTTTTTTATTTCGTTATTTTGTCTTGTTTACATTTTATTACTGTATATATAAACACAACTTTAATAATACTTATAACTTCATATATTTTATGTAAAGATTAATAAAAAAAATAGTAATAATAAATATAATAATGGAAATAATGGTAATAATAATAATTAAGTATTGTTTTTATATCTCTTATACACAATTTCCTAATTGAAATGATTTCATTGGTGTTGTTCGCAAGTTTTACCTTTTTAGCGTGTGTAAAGGAAATGGATGATTAAAGAGAGATTGCAAAGAGGATATGGGGGTTTAGAAGATGGAAAACTATAATTTCTAAAAATTTCATTTAGAAAATCATCATTAATTTGTATAATAAATCAAAAATAAAATTTTAATATAAGAATTTTTTTTGTATTAATTTAGAGAAAAGAGAATTACTTTAAATAAAATTACATATAAAAAATTTTTATCCCCGCTTTTTCTTCTTAATAAAAATATTGCATTAAAATTATTAAAATTTTATCGAGAAAAATTTAAAAGTTTTCCAGAAAAATGGTTTTTTTTTTATAATCAACAATTCGAATTTTAAAAATACTATTTAAGCTTTTCCGAATTGGGAAAATTGAAAGCAACTTTTTCAATTTTAACATATATAATTTAGACAGAAAACAACTACTTTGAAGAAAAGTATATGTAACTCCTTTTGAATTTATGGAAATTTTACCTTTTATTTTTTTCTTATTATTCAATTATATATATTAAATTAGTTTTTAATTCATATCCACCAAATTGAATAGGAAAAAAATCCTGAACGCATTTGTTTTCTTTTTAATAAATTTCTTTTGCCATTTTATATTTATTTTTTTTACCTATGCCGTTTTACCATTTTCCAATTCGTTATCCCGCCATTTTCTAACTATCATTATTGCCATTACCAAATTTAAAGTAATTTTTTCAATTCACCACAATTATCATTTTTTCCTGAGACTAAATCAATGGGTTTACGATCTTTTTTATCCGCAATCGCTTTCAAATTGCCACACTTACTAAGAAGGTATTCCGAAATTTGCAGGTGACCCTTCTCTGCTGAACGATGGAGCGCTGTTTGTCCGTCTTGATCTTGTAATTCTAATTTTGCACCAGATTCTATCAATAAACGAACAATATTTAAATGACCTAAGAAATAAATATTTTAAAAAAAGTCCTGGTTTAAGTTTGTTTTTGTAAATTTTCGTGAACATTTAAAAGTACCCATCATAGCCGCACGATGTAAAGGTGTGGCTCCACCGTTGGTTGTAGCATTTACATCGGCATGCGCTTCTAGCAATTTTCGACAAATCTCCTCGCTACCATTACGCGCTGCATAATGAAGTGCTGTATAGCCACTATTGTCACGATCATCAACTTGTCCTTTTTCAATAAACTGTCTCAAACGATCTGTTTCTTTATTGATAGCTATAATTTGTTAATATAGCAACAACAACAAAAAAATACAAATTTACGTTTAAATATTATCATATTTTTAAGACTGTCTTTTATTAATTTTCTTACATTTGTAAAAACAATAAAACAAACGAAAATTAATATATTCAAATTATTATAGTTCATCGTTTTTACAGAAAAAATTTTTTTTTGGTATTACAACGAATTTTTGCACGCTCATTTGAAGAAAAACCACAACAAATTCGCGTATTTACCGTTGATTTATGAAAAGATATAAATTAGCAGTTTTGCTTGAAGTTGGCTATAATTGGGTATTAAAAAATCAAAACTGATCATTGTAAATGTTCATTTCAGTCGACAAATTTTAGTTGTCAAAAATATATTTTTTTTTTCACAACTGAATATTGGTACAGCGGCGATCTTAGATTAAAGAATACCTGGATTGGCCCGTGCGTCGGATTTTCGTATATTTATACGCAAATTTCTGGTCGAATTATTGCAGAAGCGGCGAGAAATTGTAACGCTTGCATACTTTTGTGTAGATTTTTTTATGCAGACGTGACACCCACTGAAATCTAGTTTTCGTAATAGAAACTACCCTGTGGCAAGAACTCATGATGCACCACGCCCCTGTAATCGAAGAAAACTGTAAGCAAAACCTTCCCATTCGATCGAACTTGGCGCGTTTTTTTCGGTCTTGGCTCGTGCGGCAGCTTTTGGGATGATTGAGCTTTAGAGAAAATTTAGGTCGTCGCGAGCACAGTCCAACCGCTCCTTAGCAATGTTAATGCGATGCTGTTTTTAGTCGAAAATGGGCAAAAATCGAAGACGAGCCAAAACACGTGCAACCAAAGCAACTGTCAAAAATTAACTGATCATTCAAAATGGCCGAACTTGTCGGCATAAGTGAGAGACATGAGTACCAACATAATGCCACAAAAAATCGAAAATCGCATATACAAAACCCGCGGAAATTCAAAATTCGCGATACTTTTTGAACATACCTCGTATAATGAAATAAATAAATAATATTTTCAAATAGAATACTGTTTTATTGCAAATAAAAAAATCTATTTGTTTACGCATAAATGATATCACATATGAAAAATGGTTTTAAACGAACCGCTTCAATCGCATACTGAAATTTTAAATTGGCCCCCAATTATTTACACCGTTTCTGTTATTTTGCATGTGTGTGCATTCTACGAATGTTTTGCCAACAAAATTCGGCCACAATTTTTTTTGTAAAGACCTTTTCAGTTCTTCTATAATCTAACGTGACAACAATATTTTTAGAGAGTAATTTGTATTAATTTTACAACAGATTGTAGCCAAGTTCATAGTATAAATACTCAAAATTGATAATTCTAATCTGTTTCCTTTTTGATTTGACAGAAAAAAGAATTAAATAAAATCCCCAAAGAAATCGAAAACCATAATGGGACTAGAAGGAAATTTACCATAAAATTTATTATTACCAGGTGTATAATCTTAAATCCGCTGTTTGGTCATAAGATCGCGTGAGCGAGCGTATTAAGCTACCATGGGCACGCCATACTTTTTTTTATGAGTTTGACATCTGTCAACATTAATCAGTGCATATTGTCAGCAATTTCGTACAACAACCTACATTTTTCCTTTGGTAATCATGTCTAGTTTTTTGCCAGAAAAAGAGCATATGCGGGAAGCTCTGCTTTTCTGCTTCAGTTTGAAGAAATCGGCTGCCGAATCGCATCGAATGCTTATGGAGGCCTATGCTGACAGTGCTTTATTGGAAACAACGTGCCGAGATTGGTTTCTTCGGTTCAAAGACGGCAATTTTGACTTGTGGGACCAGAAGCGTGAAAACCGGCCTAGGAAGGTTGAGGATCATAAATTGCAGGCTCTTTTGGACGAAGACGATACCCAATCGCAGAAAACGCTCGCGGAGCAATTGGATAATACTCAACCAGCCATTTCCATGCGTCTGCGTGCCATGGGGAAGATTGAAAAGATCGGAAAATGGGTGCCGCATCAATTGAACGATAGGCAGATGGTCGCGGAGCATACAAAAAAGAAAGACGTTCCTGTATCGGATTGTGACAGGCGATGAAAAGTTGATATATTTCAAAAATCCTAAACTCAAGAAATCGTGGGTTAATCCCGGCCAACCATCAACGCCTTCCCTTCAGATGATGGCTGCGGACGGAAGACGATGCTGTGCGTTTGGTGGGATCAGCAGGGTATCGTCCCTATGAGATGTTGAAACCTGGTGAAACTGTCAATGCCCACCGTTACCACCAACAACTGATCAAATTGCACCATGCTCTGCGTGAAAAAAGGACGGATTAGCAACAAAGACATGACAAGTTGATTTTCCTCCATGGCAACGCACCATCATACACGTCAAAAATGGTCCGAAATTACTTGGAGACACTCAACTAGGGGGTACTACCCCACTCAGCTTATTCACCAGACCTGGCTACTTCCGACTACCACCTGTTTTCGTCGATGGGCCACGCGCTCGCTGAGCAGCACTTCGATTCTTACGCAACGTCTGAAAATTGCTTGATGAGGGGTTTGCCTCGAAAGAGAAGGAATACTTTTGGCGTGGTATCCACAAATTACCCGAGAGATGGGAAAAATGTTAAGCTAGCGAGGGCAAGTACTTTGAATAAATTTGTTTTTGCTTTTTGAGTAAAAAAACAGCGGATTTAAGCTTATACACCTGGTAAATATATTTAAATAATTATTTTTTTTGATATTTTAATTTTGCATTTTTTTAAATTTCACCTTTATCTATTATTTAATATAATATATAAACTCAAGCTTCGCCCCAATTTAAAAGAAACTTTTAGAAAAGATTTTTATTACTGTCGAAAAGCAACAGAACAAAATAATAATAATAATAATAATAATAATGCGAACAACAACATCGCCATTGATACATACCAGCATACCATATTCCACGTTCAAAATCCATTTCCGTCAACGACTGCACTGGCTGCCCTTTCGCAAGAACACAATTACAAGATGACGATTCGTGTTTATGATCGAATGGCATCTTCTCTTTCTCTTACGCCACCTTCTTTTCTCTAATTATTTTTGTTTTAATTTATTATTAATTACCTCTTCTTCCCGTCTCTTATTTCGAATTCAACTTTAAGCAATATTAAGAATCTCAACAAAAATAAATCTTCCAACCGTTTTTTTTAACTTGCTTATTAAAATAAATATTATTTAGAAAAAGTAAAAACTATTTTCAATTAAAAATAATAGTAAATTATGTTATTCACGTATAATTGAATAAATTATGAAAATTATTTTTCCCATTAAATTTTTGTCTTTTTTTTTAAATTTAGTTTTCTCCACTTTAATATGTAATTTTTTTGTTCTTTTTTTAATTGCTGGTTATTGACAATTTTATGCAGCTTTTCGTTGATAGAACCGTTTTTCTTTAATTAAATATTTTTCAAAGAAAAAACCATTTCTTATCGAAAAATATTGTTTTCTTTTTTTCTCTATAAGCTGAACTCATAAAGCCAAGTGTAAATTTTTTTAAGTTTATTTATTTTTATTATTTTCTTTTTTTTAAGTTTATTTATTATATTATAAATAGAAGAAAAAAAAATTTTGTAGAAAAAAATTGTCCGATTATGTAAATTTTTTTAGTGTTTCAAAAAAAATGATTATATTTAAAAAAAAATTGACCGAAAATATTTATCTCTCGTTAGACTTCTCTCTGCATTGTCCAAACAATTTCCGCTTCCCCAGTACTACAGATGATTCTATAGCCCAACTGACTCAATGAGTTTATAACACGTATTGGGGCACATTTAACCATAATTCCATTAATTATTTCGGTTGAAGCGTTGGGATATCGTTTCGAAATTGCAATCAGTTCCTCCTCGTTCAATCCGAATACGGCACAATCTTGGGAGTGTAGCGATGCTTTAACAGCTATGTAAGTGTAAATTTCCGGTGGCGATACAACAGGAACTGGTATTGTAACAACATTTGGTGTTTGAGTTGGTGTATCCATTTTTCAATTATTTGTATTTTTATTTATTTCACTATCGTTATTCGGAAGTGACAATAGAAAATAAATTCTCTCTCAACGATGAAAATTACAAATTATTTAAATACTTTTTGCAAATATATTAATTTTTAATGGAATGCTGATGGGGCAGGGGGGGGGGGTAATGGTGTGATGTAAAATGTGAATTTGAAGAAAAACTAGCCTTTTTTCTGCAGTTATGTCACTCTTTTTGCAATTTAGTTTAAAGAAAGAAAAAAAATATTACACACCAAAAAAAACCGAACGGCTTAATAATTTGTCGATGAGTTAATAAATTTTTTTATAAAAATAGCAAAATTTTAATAAAGTTCAATTTTTCTTAATTATCAAATCATTTTTTTTAGTATTTATGGTACTAATTTCCAACGTCTTTTTTCTGGTCACTTTTTTTTTAGCTTCTTTACTTGTTTAGTTTTAAATTTTTATTTAATATTATCTCTTGTAGGTTTTTTTTTTAATCAAAGGTACCCGTTTTATTTTAATTTTTCTTTATTATTAATTTCTGAACTTTATGTGTGTGTGTGTGTGGTTTTGTTAATATGCTTTTCCTCAAAGTGCAAATTGTCCTTCTTTTATTATTGATTAAATAAAATTTTTATTCTGGCAAATCAACTTTATGATAACTACGCGTTCCAACAGCTTCGCGGTCTTTATTTGACAAATTTTCTCGTATTAATGCTGCATCGGCGGTATCTTGATGATGCGTTAATAATGCTTCAGGCTCAATAAATTCCTTTCGCATAGTCCACATATACTCATTGTAGTCTTGTTTAACAGCTGTCGACGATGATGCAACGACACGATAGCCAAGGACCTTAAAAATAACCAACAACAACAACAAAATAAAAAATAAAAATAATTTATTGATTATAAATATTATTGCCGTACAGAAATAGTATGAATTTTAAAAATGTAGAAAATTATCGAATATTAAATTATTATTAGAAATCTATTGATTCACACACACACACGTTTTATGGACACAGGTTTATGAATATTTTATCAAATATTATCGATAAGATTATGTTAGGCTATGCGCGTCTCCCAAAAAAAGGTTGGGGTTTTCATTGTTAGACTATCTTATCGATTTGTGTTTGTCTTTCTTTTATACATCATTTGATAGGGAAATAATATATTTAAAAAAAATATCCATCATGTATTGGTAAATATATGCTCATAAAAATTGACAAAGTATTCATTATAATAAACCAAAAAAATAAAGATAAAAGATAATATAATTTTCGATAGGGAAGAGAAGACAAGAAGTTTTTGGCGAGAAGAATTGAAGAATCAAAAGTGAAGAGATGATATGGGAAGGGGTTAATTCAAATGTAAATTTTTCCAAAATATGTTCACAAAAAATTCTACGCAAAAGTATGCACGTTGTTCAATTTATAACCGCCAGGTGAAATATGACCTATTCAGTAATTCTATAGCTATCGTAATTTTATTTTAGATAACAGCAGTCACACAAGAATGAGAAAAAAAGGTCGCTCTCATTAAAGAAGAAAGCGAATAAAAAATTTGACAGAAAAAAAACGAAGATAAAGAGAGAGAAAACATCTAAGAAGTATTTGTGTATGGAGCAGAGGGATATAAAGTCAGGGTTTTTTACTAAGAGTGATATGTTTTTTTTTATCAAATGAAACAAATAAGGAATGAGGGGCAGAGCAAAATTTGTTATTTTACTTTGAAGTATAATCGAAGCAATTATGTTCTGAAAAGAATATAATTCAAATGGCCGCCTTTGCTCCGTTTGCAGAACCTAATACGATGGTTCCAATTTTCGACAACCTTTCACAATAAATCGGGGCTTATTTCATGTACGAGGTCTGTTCAAAAAGTATCGCGAATTTTGA
Source organism: Atherix ibis (assembly GCA_958298945.1). Classification (NCBI taxonomy): domain Eukaryota; kingdom Metazoa; phylum Arthropoda; class Insecta; order Diptera; family Athericidae; genus Atherix; species Atherix ibis. The sequence continues at coordinate 84,054,099 of OY282609.1, forward strand.
ATTTTCGCGGGTTACGTAGTTTTGGCTTGTCTTCGACGTTTGCCCATTTTCGACCAAAAACAGCATCGCATTAACATTGCTAATGAGCGGTTGGACTGTGTCCGCGACGGCCCAAATTTGCTCCAGAGGGTCATAACTGGTGACGAATCATGGGGTTATGGTTATGACGTGGAAACCAAAGTTCAATCATCCCAATGGAAGCTACCGCAAGAGCCAAGACCAAAAAAAGCGCGCCAAGTTCGGTTGAATGTAAAAGTTTTGCTTACAGTTTTCTTCGATTGCAGGGCCAGAGGGTAAAACGGTCAATAAGGAATATTACCTGCAAGTTATGCGCAAGTTGCGCGAATCAATATGCGGATTTGTGGTAAAAAAAACGCGCGGATTTGTGGTAGAACAAAAATTGGCTTTTGTCATTTTTGGCCAAAAACAACATACTAATAATGCCGCAGCCACCGTATTCCCCAGATCTGGCCTTTGTGACTTTTTCTTGTTCCCGAAACTGAAGAGCCCCATGAAAGGACGACGCTACGCCACGATTGAGGAGATAAAGACGGCATCGAAGGAGGAGCTGAACAAGATCACAAAAAATGATTTTTTTTAAGTGTGTCGAGGATTGGAATAAAACGATATGATAATTTACATAACAAATTTGCTATTGATGCACTTATGCATCGATGTGCAAGAAAATCAATCAATTACAACAAGTAATTTGAAACTAGCGGGTCATCACTACTTATTATTATTATTGTTGGTTGGTTGCGAAAATTCTTGAAATTGGAATCCCTTGGTTTAAGCACACTTCATTCGTCATTCATATCACATACCATGTGTACACCAAAATTCCATATGCAAAAAAAAAACAATAATTTAATGCCGTCTTAGGGTATTCAAATTTCATGCTTGGAAGTATTAAAAACTCATTCATGTTTATTATATTGACCACATGTTTAGATAGGTCAGTTATTACTACAATTGACATAGGACAACGAAAAAGTTCGAAGGTGTTAGTGTTAAATCACAACGTCGTGGAGGTCAGCGAACATTTGTTTTTGCCTTGGAATTATCGACTTCATATTCGTTAAATCAATATCTTCCACAAAAAGTTCATTATCATCGATCTGTACCGTTCACCATTGACAGTAACGGCAATTCCTTTCTGATTTTTGAAAAAAAAATAAGAATCGATAATGTTACCGTACCAAACGGATTCCTCTTGAATAATTTGTGGATTACCTTCATCCCACAACGAACTTTTTTTTCAGAATAACGATTATTTTAATAAAAAAATTGGATAATTTCCAAGCGTTGTTGAGGCGTGTATCTTTCTGTGAATAAATTGCAAACTTTACTGAATACACTTTACAGTGACAGATTTTGACATTTCAAATATGGCCACACGGTCCATTTGAAAACTTATCACCCCTATTAAAAAAAAAGACCCTGTAGATAAAAATGGCTTTAGACCAATGCGTGCCTAATTTATTATGTCATTAATTATTTTTTATTTTTATTTTCAACTATAATAGGTGTTTTTCAATTATTGTTTTTTTTCCCTTGTCCTGTAACCGGAACAATTTCACCTTTTCGGGAAATTCAATGAAATTTTTACATTTGACTTTTTTATGGTAATTTTTCGTGCTAAAATGTAAATTTAATTTTTAACCACTCAATGCAGGCCTTTTTTTCTAAATTTTCCATAAAAAATTATCAGTTTTTTTTTGTTGCAAACGTTAAAGTCACTCATTCCTATTTTTAATATAATTTAAAGCTGAAATCATATTTTTTTACTGATGTAGTAGATGAATTCGCCAATTAATACCAGGTGTATAATCTTAAGTCCGCTACTTGGTCATATGATGGCTTGAGTGAGCGTAACATATTAAGCTACCATGGGCACGCCATACTTTTCTTTTTCTATGAGTTTGACATCTGTCAACATTAATCAGTGCATACTGTCAGCAATTTTGTACAACAACATACATTTTTCCTTTGGTAATCATGTCTAGTTTTGTGCCAGAAAAAGAGCATATGCGGGAAGCTCTGCTTTGCTGCTTTAATTTCAAGAAATCGGCTGCCGAATCACATCAAACGCTTATGGAGGCCTATGGTGACAGTGCTTTATCGGAAACAACGAGTCGAGATTGGTTTCGTCGGTTCAAAGACGGCAATTTTGACTTGTGGGACAAGAAACGTATAATACCAGGTGTATAAGCTTAAATCCGCTGTATTTTAATAAAAAAACATGTTTTTTTATTAAAATACAGCGGATTTAAGCTTATACACCTGGTATTATACAAAAATCATAAAATAGCAAATTTGATTAAAATTTTTTTTTAATAAAAAAAAAATATTGTGCAAAATTGACCGTGTCACGAATGGTTATGTGCATTGAGAGCAGCTGATAACAAAACATTACTATTCAGTATGAGGTGCAACAGGGCTTTTTCTTGCGAGAGGGTTGACTAAGTTTTTTTGTTGTTGTTGTTGTCTAAATGAAGTGCAAAGGGGCTTTTTCTTAGGGTCCATATTTACTGTACAATTTCTAACAAACCACCCGCAAATGGTGGTAAATTCCTTAATAAATTATCCATAAACAGTTTTGTACAACCCTGACAGGTAGTAACTCTATGTTCAAATAAAAAAAAAGGATTCTGACTGCCTGAAAATTTACATCAAGTGATTTTAGTGCTAATATAATTAGGGTTGAATAATTCAAATTATTCAGCGGAGTTTGCTTACAGCGGAACCGTTTAATCCATAGTGTCGACGATTGTTTTCTATTTAAAACCTCTTGAGTGGCATATAATTAGAGACGTCTTAAAAGTAGCTCCTGGTTGAGTTCATTTGCGTGCCAATATATCAAAATAATTTTTCTTTATACTCAATAAATTATTTTCAGCTTCAGTTTCAATAATTAAAATATTTATATTGTAAAATTAAGTGTGTTTATGGCAATTAGATTTCAGCATCTGGAATTGAACTTAGGCTACCCGCAACTTCAGTTCAAATCTAGCTGGTGAAATAAGGTCTCAGTCTCACTAAATTACGGCACTAATTTTTACTGATTGCCTTTCAAACAGGTTATCTTAATTTTATTATCTACCCCACAATAAGCTCTAACAATAAATAGATTTGGATATTTTTTATTTGTTTCTATGTTTTCTGTCTATCGCGACAATACTCACCTCTAAGGCTGTTAATATTACGCACGGATGAACCAAATAGACTAACGTTGATTCATCACTGCAGCCACCACAAGGGAACCGGCTCAATTGTTCAATATCATCCGCTAAACAAAAAAATATTTTCTCTTTGGTTTTTTCTTTCTTTCTTATTTTGTTTTCTGTTTTTTTTTTTTTGCGTTAACATATACAATGAAAAAAGTATTTACATAGAAAAAATAAAAACAACAGAAAAAAACAAAGAATAAAGCATATTTTACAAGTAAAAATTTTAATTAAAGATAATTTAAAAAAGAAAAAAAAAAACAAAGAAAAAATTTTTTATCGGTGAAAGGGAAATCTTATAGTTTAGGTTATAGTTTAGGGTCGAGGTGAAAGGGGATTGTTATAGTTTTTATTCTTTTTCTTTTTAATTAGCACTAGCTTAGGATTTTTTGTACTCTTTTTTTGTTAAATATTTTTAGTTTTTTATGTTTAACCTAAGCTGGGATGGTTAGAAGGATGGAACTCACTTAAAAAATTTCATAGAATTCGAAGAAAGAACTTTAAAAGCGAAAGCACCTACCACAACCTTTTTTTATATCCTATATCAAAACCTAGTGTGCACACAACAATTCCGACTGCAAATGAAGACACCGCTGCAAAATGGAGGCAGCTCCATTTTAACCATTTTTTTAGGAGAAGCAAAAAACTGTATCACTACGAATTCTGTAGATTTTTTAAACTTTATTCAATATGTGGAGTTAAACTCTATTACTTAATACATAATATACTCTCAAATTACTCCTCTTGGAAACTTGAATAGATAATAATATAAAAAATAAAACGATGAAGCTGCCCCCTTTTTGCACCGGAGGACAGACATTAGTCTGTAAGCTATCTTCTTTGTGCCCAACAGTTTGCTCTTCAGCTGGTCATAAAACCACATACAGTCTGGGGGCACATATTTTGTTGCGAATTCTCGGACGTTAAGATATTTGCGGCGCTTAAGTGGTAACGGCCTATAGTAGAAGAAAGATGTAAAAGCAGGTAAAGTTAACGTAACGCCATGTTTCTGAAGGTTAAACAAATCCTTTAGCAAGGCAGAAACAACACTGCTGCATTCTACGCCTTTTGCTGTATACGCTATGACACGGTAGGAAGATATCCAAAATTTTTGTTTCCTTTTATTTGAAACGGTTGTTTTGATAGCCCCTTTAAAATCATCAGTGAAATCTAAAATCATATCTTGGGAAACTAGAACTACTATAAATTGAACCCATTCTTCTGGCAAATAGATCCTTTCCCGTTTCCTTTTCTCTTTTTCGATTAATCCAAAGCTCCCGTCGCAAGGAAGAAAACTGTGCCCCGGTTCTGGAAATCTGTGTATCAGGTGTTGTAATTAATTCATAGCGTTTTTTTGCAAAGTTTCGTGGTTTATTATGACAGTATCATTACAGAAGCGTTATTCAAAGTATTGTCCCTCGTTATCCACTAATTTTTGCCATCTTTCTGGTAATGTTCGGATACCGCGTCGAAAAAATTCTTCTTCTTTAGATTCGATGAAAGAATCGATCCAATTTTTGGTCATTTCGTAGTTATCGAAGTGCTGCTCTGACAAGCCATGCGCCATGGATCGAAGCAAATGATAATCAGATGGGGCAATGTCTGGTGAACATGGCGGGTGAGGCAGAACTTCCCATTTCAGCGTATTTAAATAAGTTTTCACGACTTTCGCAACATGGGGTCTTGCATTGTCGTGTCAATCTTTATATTGCGGCCGCTTTTTTGTAATGCTCTGTTCAAACGCATCAATTGTCGTCTGTATACGTCCCCAGTGATGGTTTCACCCGGTTGGAGGAGCTCATAATAAATAACACCCAGCTGATCCCACCAAATACACAGTAAGATCTTCTTTCCATGAATATTCGACTTGGGGGACGATGTCGATTTATGACCGGGCAAGCGCCACGATTTTCTGCGTTTGGGATTGCAGTAGAGTACCCACTTCTCGTCACCAGTGACGATTCGATGCAGAAATCCCTTCCTGCCTGCCGTTGGAGAAAAATCTCACAGGTGATTAAACGCCGTTCGACGTACCTTGGCTTCAACTCATGTGGAACCCACGTTCCCTGTTGTTGTACCATTCCTATGACTTTCAGGCGTTTTCCGACCGTCGAAAAGTCGACTCCAAGCAATGTGGACAACTCCCGGAGTGTTTGGCACGGGACTTCGTCGAGCAACGTCACCAAATATTCATCTTCGAACTTTTTCGACTGTCCAGGACGTTCCATGTCTTCCAAATCAAAATTTCCATTTTTTAACCGCGCAAACCACTTTCTGCAAGTTTGCTCAGCAAGAGCATGTTCGCCGTAGACATCCACTAAAATACGATGACTTTCCGCGGCACTTTTCTTCATGTTGAAGTAATGGAGTAACACACAAAAAAAAACGATTCTTCAGGCACGAACTTCGACATGTTTGACACTGCGCAACAAGTGCTACTGACACTATAACAAAATGTCATATAGTGGAAAAGTTGCGTTATGTCAGTAGCTTCTGGGAGAATATTTACTTTTGTGTGTGTGACTATGGATAGTTGGCTAACGCCAAAACGCTACGAATTAATTCCAACACCTGTATTAATCTGTTAGTATTTGCAAGAAGTGTATAAAGGTACTGAGCCAAGACTTTGTTATTATTTTGTTAGCTGCAGTTATCGGAATAAAGATATATTATTCTGACTGTTGGTACTAAAAACTTCTCAAGAAAATAGTGTAAAAAGCTTACTACATCATTAGCTCCTTTCTTGGCTATGGTTTCATCGTACATGAAAAAGTACGATTTCCTAGAACTAGCTGCAGAAATGCAAAAGTTATATTCCCACAGTTGCCGTTTAAAAAAAACGTCACCACTAGTTACATGTTGGAGAGGCATATTTTGTTGGAAATCGAAAGCTAACAGCTCCATCTCATTTAAAAGAAAAACAGAACAGAAAAAATGTTAACTTTTACAGAACAATTTATGTTTTTTGGGGTCGCTATTGTGAAGTAATTCAATAAAAGATTTTTGACAAATTAATTTTCAACAAAATGTAAATTTTTCATTTAAAATAAAGAATTTTTATAGGGGAAAAAAAGATTTAAAACGAAGGAAAAGTAAATAAATTCTGGTGAAAGTATCGGAAATGTCGATAATGCAGTTCTATGCAACTCAATTTTTATATGCAAAAAGATTTATTTAAAAAAATTGTTTTTTTCCATTTTTTTTTGTATAATCTGATTTTTGAAGAAAAAAATTTAAAAAAATTATACTTTTTACCGAAGTGGCAAACATGTTCGTTGGCAAAAATAAATAATAGAAAATTTATATAAGAAAATAACTGAAATAAAGTAATTTCAAAATAAAGGTTTTATTATTACAGAAAAAAAAATATGAAAGAGAATATTTTGTATTTTGTATTTTTTTTTTGATTGTTTTTGTTTACCTTTAAGTCCGGAGACAAGAACACGCCAAGGATACTTATGGCTATAAGAGGCTAAATTACCCCGAATTAGGATGTATGGCATTGAAGAGCCTTTTGTACGGTCTAAAAATAGGTAATTTTATATCACCAGAAGATAAAATAGAAAAAAAAACGTGCAAATTGAAAAATATTCGTTGATATCGTTTTAGTAATTAAAGAAATAATATTATGTTGTCGTTTTTTTTTGTAAAGCTGTAGGCATTGAAAAAATAGAATAAACAGAAATAAGAACGTTGATTTTTTTTATACTTTCTTATGAAATTGAAATGAAAACGATTGTGTACATTTTTAGAAATATGAATTTCTATATACCAAAGAATAATTCACAATAAAATACATTCCAATACAATATATAAGGATAAAAAGCTATAAAACAATTTAGAATCAGAAAATATATTGTAAACTTTAAAAAAAAAAAATAAATAAAAACCAATTAAAGATTATTTATTTATACAATATAAAAATAAGCTTAATTGGTATGTGCGTAGAAAAATTCTGAAATGAGATGCAAACAGGCATTATAATTTTATAGAATAAAAACTAATCCAAAGCTGAAATAATCAATAAATTTATTAGAAAAGAATAAATATAATTCGATAATTATTTTAATACTATTTTTTTCTTTTTTTTTTTTATATATATATATAAAATTACAATAGATAAAATCGGATCAAAGAGAAATTTGTTCCAATTCGTAAGGCAAATCAAAATTAAAGCAGATTTCAATAAAGTCAATATGAAAAGACATAAAAAATATTGTAAGAAATTTTGGAAAAAATACCAAAATAAAAAAAGCAGAAATTTTGAAATCAATTTTATTGAATTTAAAAAAAAAGGAAATTTTTTTTGATAAAAACAAAGGTAAAAACAATATCTGAGTTTGCTTATTAACAACTAATACGAAGGAAATTTAGAAAAAGCCTTTTTCAAATTAAACACAAAAAAAACATAATTTCCATATTATGATTACAGTAAATAGTAGACAATAATTAATAGAAAAAATAATATTTACTTAGGAATATGATAAGATAATTGTGTGGTGGTGGTGCTTTTGAATAAAACAATATTTAAAAAGCCAAAACCTCTTTTCCGAGGGTGGTATGTGTAAACAGAACAATATTATTGAATGAGTTTGCTTATAAATAGTTAATTAATAATTGTTAGTCATATAAGGTGGTAATGGGTAAAAATGGTCACACATTGATTTAAGCATTTGTGTTTTGTATTTTTGATTACCTGACAACACTGTCTCTGCTCTTTATTGGTTTAATTTGTCGTCAACAGTGTGAAACATTTCAATCTGAAACTTGATTTTTTTCTCTTCTTTTTTTTCTTTAAGAAAATCTTTTCTTAATTCCAATTAGTCTTCTTCCTTTCTTTTCGATGGTGAGATTTTCTTCTCTTATTTCCTATCAACAGAAGACAATTTTTCAATTTATTTTAATTTCCTTTTCAAATTTTATTTTATAAAAATTAAAAAAAAATCTCTTTTAGATATTTATGTACTTGATTACATACAATTCCGCTTTAAATTTCTCTTCCTCCGCTTTCACTTGTCAATAGCGCAGTTTACTGATATTAAAAACCGAAATCGAAATGTTCGAATGGTCAGAGGGCCAGGCTAGCAGTAAATAAATTTTTGACAATAATTTTTAATTATTCAATTTATTTCTTCGATGTTATAGATGTAATAGGGTATATTGTTTTTTTTTTTATATTTATTTAGAAAATAATATTGCACAACAAATAATTTTAATTAAAAAAATGAATTTTTCTTTCTACGCTAGAAATACAAACGCACTACTTTAATTAAGAGTCACAAATCATCAGTGCCAACCGACGATTATGGCGAGTAGAGAGAGGCAAATGACAATTCAAAAATGTTCATTGAGTAAGGGGATAAAATGTGGATGGATATTCGCCTGACGTTTAATTCGCCATGAACATATTCCTCTCATACTTCAAATATGATATTTGTCGCTCCAATATCTTATACAGAACTTTATAAATAATTAACGTAATGAAAGAAAATAGTTTAAAAACTGCTTCATTGAAAATATTAGAATGTTTTTTTATTTTTTAATATTTACGTTGTACTAAGTAAAACGTTTGTTTTATATTAAAATAGAGAAACTTTTAATAATAGTTTAAATAATTTTTATTTATATTATTTTTATAATGAAAACTATAATTTTTATATATATTCTCTTGTCTGATTTCAAAAAAAAAATGCTATTAAATATTGTAAAATTATCAAATTAACAAAATATATGCTTGTTAAATGTTGACAAGAGTTTACGCATTATTGGCAGCACTGAACAGCGTATGTTTTTGTGTTGAATAAGAGGAAATTGTATTGCGCCTAAGAACTGTCATTTCGTTTTGATCACGTCTTCTCCGAATAGTTTTTATTGTGACCGGAATTGAAGTTAATTAAAAATCTCCTCGGATTATAAGGTGTCCTCTTCGGCTTGGATATCACACATCTATTTAGTCAGCAATAGTTTTCTTTCAATTTATTTGTAAATGAATTCGGTATAAGATTGTGTACAGTTGAAAGAATTCGGTGCGGCTTAGAAAATAACGAATATCGAGTGGTACCACGGAAGAAAGTTTAATTCGCTTCTTCTAAATGATCGTTTTACCTTTTGAGATTTTCACAGAAAAAAATATGTTTAAAATGCTGATTTTTTTATTTACGTTAATATACTTAATAAGCAATGATTTGCCAGTAACAGCTGCGGCGACACACATGCATACGCATTCCCATCACGATACCAAAGAACGTCTTAAAGATGGGGTGTACAGTCCAAGGGATGCACAACATCACGACGAGGCTGGCCAACATCATTCCGAATTCGATCATGAAGCTATTTTAGGTATAGTTTGTAATCAATCATCATTGATTTGCTGCTGTTTTCTTTCGTTTTATTTTTTTTTAAAGCAGAATCGCATTGTTAATTTTATCATTTCTATTTAAGGTAGCGTCAAAGAAGCGGAAGAATTTGATAATTTATCCCCAGAAGAATCGAAAAGTCGTCTGTCATTATTAGTTAAAAAAATGGATACCAACCAAGATCAATATGTTGATAGGCATGAATTGAAAGCTTGGATCCTAAGGTCACTTAAGTAAGTTGGTACATTTAGATTGATTCGATTATATGAATTTTTTGTTGTTGGGGAGAACACATTTAGTCCCTATATTATTTATATTTTTATTTATATCATCATAGCCGTATGTCTGTAACATTTCTTAAAAAAATCCTTTTCTTTTTATTTCGCTCACTGAAATAAGAAAACGGATATTTTTTTTATCACGTGTTACTAAGAAAACTGATTTAATTTTTTAATCTTTTCAGTAAGGGGGGAGGGGAGGGTGGTGGTTGCTTTGAGAATAGCCGGCGTTTCATAATTTCTATCTTAAAACGGTACAGCTCGGATTACACCAAAACATTTTATCGCAGTTCTGAGATGCGAGAAACTGTTTTGGTGCAACCCGAGCACCTGTGGGGGGCTTATTTGACTGCTTATAATGCAAATTCCAATAATAAAAATATTTACAAAACGGGAGCACAAAAAAAAAGTTGTTTAAAAATGTTGTACATGAAAAATTTGACTATTTTTATTATAGAAGTTTTGTTGTCGGTTTCTGTTTAAAAAAAAAGGGTGACAAAATAATGCATTCAAGGCAGATATATAAATTTTATCTAATAAAAAAATTACTACAATTGTAGGAATTTATAAAAAAAAAATTATGAAGTAAAAATAATTCCCTCGTTCTGAACAAAAAATTAAAATAAAAAAAATCAATTTTCTGAGCACAAATTCGATAAGAAAAAAAAACTATTTGCGAAAAATTAATTTTTTTGTTATAAAAATTGAATTAAAATTTTATTGTGGAATATTATAAAAATGTTATTTCACATAGAATGCTATCGGAGGAAGAGGCGAATGAACGGTTTGATGATATCGATGAGAATCAGGATGAGAAAATTTCATGGGACGAATATATGATTGATGTGTACGGTATGGAAGATGAGGAGAACGAATTAGAGAAGGACCATCCGTATATGAAGGATCGACAATTTACTGAAACTAAAATGATGTCTGACGATAAGGAGATGTTCCATATGGCCGATCGGAATAATGATGGTTTCCTTGATCACGATGAATTTGTTATGTTCCAAGTGCCGGAAGAGTCACAACAGATGCTTCCATTAATATTGAAACAAACGCTTCGTGACAAGGACGAGGATAAGGATGGTTATATTAACTTTAAAGAGTTCATCGGTGAATCGGCAAAGAATCACGACAAAGAATGGCTGATTGTCGAAAAGGAGAAATTCGATAACGATTTTGATAAGGACAAAGACGGTATACTAAATGGAAATGAAATTTTATCCTGGGTGGTACCGAGCAACGATGAGATCGCCCAAGATGAAGTTGATCATTTATTTGTCGCCTCCGATGAGGATCATGACGATCGGTTATCATATGCGGAAATTATCGATAAATATGATATTTTTGTTGGCAGCGAAGCCACTGACTATGGTGATCATCTGCAGAAAATTCACCATTTCGCTGATGAACTATAAATGCCACACCGATCAATCGTTTACGTTTAATTTCAATCAATTTGTATATTTATTCATTAGCAATTTTCATTTTTTTTTGCTGCCATATTCGAATATTTTTCAATGTTGTTTGTATTGTGTTTTTTTCGAACCCATATAAACAAAAAAAAAAACAAAAGGGAAAAATGGCAAATCTTCCATTTTTTACAATTAGGCTGATTTTGTTTGTAAACTTATTTGAATTAGTATTATTTGTTTTTAAGTAATTTTGTGTTATTTTTTATTAAATTCATTCTAGTTTATTAAATGTTGATTTTTTTGGTATTTTGATATATTTTTTGTTTTTTTTTTTGATTCAATATTCCAAAAATATAAATTTTAAGTTGAATTTAATTCTTTCTTTTAATAATAAATATTTTCTCGAATATTTTTCAAAAATCGTGTGTATATTGTATAATACTTAAGTAAATAATAATAATAAAAAAAATACCCAACAAAATTGTATTTTTTCTAAACTATATTTTATGGGAGTTTTTAATATAAATATTTTTTTTTATTGAAGTGGTTTTCTGTGTGCGAGTAGTGATTTTAAAAGAAAAATCCACTTCCACTTTTCCATTTATTGGCCTATAACCAATTATCCGGCATCAAGAAGCTTTCAACGTTCCAATTAAAATTAATTAAAAGCTTTATTAAAAGTTCATGTTTGTTTCGCTGCGGTACTATGGGTGGCGGTATTAAAATAGACAATTATTTATGGTACTTGAAAATTGAAACTAATTTCACAGAATAGAAAATGTACTATTAAGTCTGTTTTATAATTAGAAACCTTCGTTCGTTATAAAAAACTGATTGGTTAACTTTTTTGCTTTCTTGAAGACGAATTTTTGTTAAAATTACATTTTTTAATAAAATCAAATCATTATTAATCAGAGTATTATTAATATAAAAACTAAGTGACACAAATGATGATTGTGATGATAATGGCGATTAAAATGGCCTACTTTAAAAGCTGAGCTACTCTGGAAATTCAAAAGTTTTATTTTCTCGACAAACTCTATATTATTTTGAATCGATAATTTTCACAACGCAATTTCCAAGTACATAATATTAAATATTGTGTCGTCCAGAAAGTAATTTCGTTTCATTACGAAACTACTTTCCGAACAATCCAATACTTTATTTATAGGCCTTTTTTTCTTTAAGTGAATCATTCAATTTGTCCAACTGATGACAGTACACTTCGAGAATTGATCGTTGTGTTGCTCGGTAGAAGCTCAAAGTTAACGATTCCTTTGAAACCTGCTTTGAACCGGTTCCTCTTTTCTACTCCAGGATCTTTTGCGCTTAACATTGTTGTAGACAACCCATTTCTCGTCCCCAGTGATGATACGCTTCAAAAATGGACCATTTTCTTGGCGTTTGAGAAGCAAATCACAAATGTCAATGCGACGGCAAAAATTTATTTCCATAAGAAGATGAGGAACCCATATGTCGAGCTTTGAGATAAAACCTAGCCGTTTAAAATGATCATGAACGGTCGTATTCGATAAATTTAATATCTCAGCGATCTCACGAGTTATTATTCACCGGTTTGCATCCATTAATATCTTTATTGTGTCTTAATCAGCTTCAACTGACTTTCCAGAACGTGGTGCATCTTAGAGATCAAAATTGCCTGATCGAAATTTTGCAAATCAGTTTTGTGCTCACTTAACACATCTTCTCCATACACATAGGATAATTTTTTTCTTGCTTGAACAGCATTTTTATCTTTTCTATAGTAAAAAAAGTAAAATATATCGAAAATGCTGTTTTTCACTTTTCATATTTAAAAGAGTACAACCAAAAACTAGTGTGCAGAATCAATCGAATTTTTTCACAAGCTATCAAAATACATATGATTATGCGTCTTAAGTGTGAAGTTGGTTGTGAAAAAATACAATTAAGTTCTCTATTGGGAAACAAAGGAATTATTTTCTGGACAACCCAATACAATAGCTGTCTTCCATTGGGACAAAAAAGATGCCCAATAGAACGCAGAATTTACTGACAGAAGTAAAATATAACCTCAAATTAATCAACAACAATACTGAGTTTATTCAGCTTGTCAACGTGAAGTGGAATGTATGTGTTTCGTACAACCTTTGAATTTGATAAATATTATATAATGACTAAACAAATTGGACCGATAACGAGGGTAAAGCATTAATAAATGTTTATGCCAACCGAAAAGAGGAATATCTCAAAACGAGAAATAAGAAACTTTTAGGAAAACATATTCAAAAATTCGAAAGACAGAGGTACAGGGACCAGTGCTTCAAAATTTTTATACCTAAGTGAAATGGAGAAAATATTTTATAGTGACCCAGGAATATCATCACCACTTTCAGTGTCTGTGGGAGGAGAAAGTTCTTTCTTTCTACTCCCACAGACATTCAGTGTCTGTGGCAGTAGAAAGAAAAGAAACATTCATCTGAATCGTCATCATCAAATGTGTCTGAAGTATCACAAGCTTGTGATAGACAATGATAGAAATTAAAAGCAAACATTACGCAGATAAATTACAAATAAAAAATAAAAAAACTTCTAAAAATCCAAGAAGAGTAGGAGGTTCCTGTTGTTGGCCTTGTTCAGGTCAATCATGCTCTATGCTGCATCCAGTTAAGCGGATCTGCTGAGTCAAGCAACCCACATACGAGGTCGGTTCAAAAAGTATCGAGAATTTTGAATTTCCGCTGGTTACTACGTATATTCGATTTTCGATTTTGTGGCGTTATGTTGGTACTCATGTCTTTCACTTATGCCGACAAGTTCGGCCATTTTCAATAGTCAGTTAATTTTTGACAGTTGCTTTGCTTGCACGTGTTTTGGCTCGTCTTCAATTTTTGGCCATTCCAAAAAAATGGATCAAAGAATCTGTATAAAATTTTGTGTGAAAAACAAAACTAATTGCGCGGACGCATTCCGAACGTTGACTGTGGCATATGGTGAAGCTACCTTGAACCGAAGCAACGTTTATCGGTGGTACAAAATGTTCTCAGAGGGCCGAGAAGATGTCGAATGTGAATGTTTTGCTTACAGTTTTCTTCGATTGCAGGGGCGTGGTGCATCATGAGTTCTTGCCACAGAGTAGAACGGTCAATAAGGAATATTACCTGCAAGTTATGCACAAGTTGCGAGAAGCAATCCGTCAGAAACGCCCGGATTTGTGGAAGAACAAAAATTGGCTTTTGCCATTTTTGGCCAAAAAAAAACACTCTAATAATGCCGCAACCACCGTATTCCCCAGATCTGTCCCCCTGTAACTTTTTCTTGTTCCCGAAATAGATTTTTTCATCCATTTTTTGAAATGGGCAAAAATCCAAAACGAGCCAGAACACATGCAAGCAAAGCAGCTGTCAAAAATTAACTGAACATTCAAAATGGCCGAACTTGTCACCATAAGTGAGAGACATGAGTACCAACATAACGCCACAAAAACCGAAAATCGAATATATGTAACCCGCGGAAATTCAGAATTCGCGATACTTTTTGAACAGAGCTCGTAGTGTCTTAGAAATTAGGAAATTTATTATATTTAACACAAACAAAAAAAGACAAAAATATATAGGAAAAAAAACCTTCTAAATAATTAAATCACATTTATTGGGGGGGTGGGGAGGTAGGTGTTTTGAGCAACCGAAAAAAAAACAAACCATAACTGACCTCAAAAAATGTGTGTTAATAGTTGAAAAATGTTTCAATTTATTTTTTCTTTCATTTTATTTATTTCATTGATTAGCCATAGAATATTTGACGAAGAAAAAATCTAAATTAGAATAATCCAAACTCTTCCTGAAATTTTTTTTTTTATTGAAATTTCCTGCAAAATATTCTTATCACGTGTGTCATTATATTAAAGATTATCAAAAAGGGGAAGGCAAAAGAGTATTAGAAGCCACGAACCACTGGACATATTGGCAAATAGAAAAATATATACCAAAAAAAAAAAATTATAATAATTTAGTTAAAAAAATTTCTAAATAAAACACAGAATAAAAAAAAAACTTCATCATTGACTTTTTTGAACTTTGGTTGATTTTATTCACATATTGAGATTTTGTCAATATTTTGTTTCCTGTTCTTCTGTTATTTCCTTTAATAAGATTTTAAGCAATCTAAGTGAATAAATATAATTTATTTATTTAATTATTTACTAAATTGTTTTCTTCGTTTTTTGAGCTCTATTTCAATATTTTTGTTAATATTTAATATGGAGAAAAAAACTCCGATTTTTTATTGGTGGATGATTTAACATTTTATAGGAAATTTTTTTTATTCTTCTATGTTAAATTACTTTTTATACCTAAAAAAAATATTTTTTTTTGTTTTTTCTTTTTTTTTGTTGATACAGTAGTAAATTATCAAAACAGGAATTCTAATTATCAATAAAATTTCTTACAATATTTTCTTTCTGCTCTAATTTAATTGAAACGTACACACACACAAGTACGATTTTACACTTTATTTTTTAAATATAAAATATCAAATAATTTCAAATAATTTATATAATAATGATGAAAGAAAATCTCAATTTAAATTTATTTCTATTATTTAAGATATAATTACTTTTTCTCTTATTCAATTCAGTTTTTAGGTGGGAACAAACCGAACACCCATAAAATAATTAAATTTTTACCATAAATATTTTTTTTTTACATAAATTTGGGGAAATTTTTAAAATTTTTACATTTGTCATATTATTATTATTATTATTTTTGAAGTATAATATTTAATAGTATATTATTATTTTTAATTTTAAATATTATTATTATTAATATTTAATTAAAGTTTTCTTTTTTTTCTCTCGATTATTTTCTATCATAATATTGCACACATTTGGCCAAAATAAGCATAAATGCTATATTATAATTAATTGTTGGTTTTTTTTTGTCAGTTTTAGTTTCTATCATATTTTCAAAATTCATATTAAAAATTGTAGTTTGTTTCAATTTTTTATTTATATTAGAAAAATAATATATTGTTTAATTTTTTTTATTCTTCTTTTGTCTGTTATAAAACGATTATTATTATATTTATAATATGTACATTAATACATGCAAATATGTATGTATAAATCTAATTAGATAATTAAACTACTTAATTAAATATACAATATTATATTGTATATAAAAAGAAAAGAAAATATTAAATCGGTTAGAAAATAACAAATTTCCATAAGCGTTAAGAATAAACTGAAAAAAATTTCAACTATTTTGTTTTTTCCATTGGAAATTATTAAAAAAAAATTGTTTTAATAAAAAATAAAAAAGGACAAAAACAAATTCCATTATACAACAAAAACAAAAAAATTAAATTAACAAGTTAGTCTGTTGTCTATCTAGAAAAAAAAATATTAGTAATTACTATTAAGTAGTTAGTATTATATATTTTCTATAATACAACTAATTTTAATTAGTTAAAATTAGTTGTATTATAGAAAATAAATAACATTTTTTTGAATAATTTTCTTCATATAAAAAATCTCCTTAATTAATTTTCATTAAAATAAAATTGTTAAATAAAAGTAAAGCGATTTTATTTTTTTATAATTCATAAAAGAATTTCTTAATACAAAGAAATCTTTTTTTTTTAAAGATTTTATTAATAAAAATTTTTATCAGTAAAATAATTTGAAACAACAACAAAAAAAACATATATTAACCAACAGCTTTTGTCCTTACCCTCCTTCTGACTCCTAATCGGCAAAAAATGCAGAGTAATCGCAAGATTTACATTATTTACTTGCGATGATGAAATTTATTAATTATTTTAAAATAAGTTTATAGTCTAAATTGTATTGATATTGAGGAAATATATGTGAAAAAATATATGTTAAAAATTAAATGAATATTTTTGAAGGGCCGAAACGATAACCTCACCAAAACCATATTTGGTAATGACCCTTTTGCCATAATATATGACCCCCCTTGTGCTGGTCGTAATCGATTCTTATAATATTTTGTAGTTGGTCAGTTGTTAATCGATGATGATATCAGTATGAATTTCCGCTAAGGTTTTTTCTTCATTCTGCTTTTTTTTTCTGAATTTTTTTCTCTTTTACTTTAAATGTACATAATATTTTTTTTCTATATTCAATTAATCGAATTTTTTATTGCAAAACTTTTTAATTAAAACAAATTGCATATTTTTGCAGACATTTTGAATTTTAACTTATTAAAGGCAATATTTTTGAATATTTGCTTATAGTTAAAGAAAAAAGTGTCCAAAGAAAACTAAAAATAATATTAAAAATTGAGAAAAGATATTCGGAAGTTTTCTGATACAGCAAAAATGGCCGATTTTTATTGTCTTTGAATTAAAATCTAGAAAATGTAAACCGCAGATACCAACCCAATATCGAGAAGGTTTTTGCATTCAATAAGAACAGTTTCAATTAACGAAACGTAATTACAAAAAAATGTGACAGCGAAAAAGAGAGACAAAATACTAATTGGAAATGATCACCACTGAGTAAAAGGTTCTAAGATAAACTTTAGCAGTGATGACATAACCAAAATTGATGAAACTATGCTAAAAAAAACTTAACAAGTCAATTTTATGGTAAATAAAAAATGTCATAATATCTTCTATTATTTTTTTTACCATTTCTTAAAATTTGTTTAAAAACAAATTGCTTTTATTATGTAAATTTTAAATTTCCTTTCGTATTTAACTAAAAATGTTTTGGCATTTTTTCCAAATGGAATATTTTTTTATTTATTTGCTTACAAATTAGTTATTGAAAATATTTATTTGGAGTAAAATCCATTTGATAAATTATTTAAAATAGTTTAAATAACAAAAATATTTTCTGTTTTTTTTTCTCGCATATATTATTGTTAGTAAAAATATTATTTCCCTTTTTCTTCTTCTTGATTGTTTTGATTTTGATTAATTAATTAGCAAAAATTATGTAATTAAAATTTATTTTTTAACTAAGTATATATAATATATATAAATAGTTGATTTCTTCTAAATATTAATTGAAATTATTTTTATATTATATTATTACTATTATTATAATTATAACTATTACTATTAATAAAATATTTTTCTATTATATTCTTTTGTTTTTTTTAATAATTAATACAAAATAATGATAAGATGGATGAAGAAATTTGTATTATTCTTTAATTTTATAATAATTTCCAATAAATCAAAATTGAAATATTTGCCATAAATAAATATCTTCTATCTTTTATTAATTGCTATTCAATTTTTATTTGAAATGTTTAACATTTTTTACAATATTTCTTTAATTTTAATATGTTTTTAGTTAAATTGCAGAGAATTTATTTTATTTTTTAATTATATTGAAGCTTGAAGCCTTTCAAAATTTTACCTAAATGTGTATTTTTTTACACAGTAATTATTGTTGTTGGTTTATTTTTTTTAGTTTTATAAATAAATTCCAAAGTAAATTATTTTTAATAAAATATAATAATTTACAAGAATAAAATCAAAATTTTAATTTTTAATTTATATTTAGTTTATGTTTGTTTTGAATATCTAATCTTATTATATAATACATAAAGAAATTATTCGAAGTACAATTCTTAATAATATTTTAGCTTCATTAGAAGTGACTGTAATCGTGATTTTTTTTTCAAGTTTAATTTTGCATTTTAATTATAAAAATCTCGCTGAAAAAATATAATTTTTTTAATAGATTAAATTCTTGGATTTTATAAAAGATATAAAAAAATTTGCTTATTGATTAAAACCAAAGAAGAAAATTGCGAATTTTTAAAAAAAATTGATAATTTTTCAAAAAATTATCAATTTTTTTTAAACAGTTTTTTGTTTTAATACATTAATTTATAGTTTATTGTGGTTTATTTTTTAAATTTTTATTTTCGATATCTTTAATCCCTTCTCCCCTCACTACCGGTTTAACATCAAAAAAATTGAATTGGGTAAAAAAAAAATTTTTTCCTATAATTTTTTATAGCTTCGGTTTTTTTCAAATTTTTTTTACTATAAATTCGAATAAAATATAAAATGTTTGAAATTAAATTGTTATTGGTAAATTGTTGATAAAAAAAATAATCCGAAGTACCTTTTAGAAATTTTCGAAAAGTTTCCTAATGTATTAATTTTTTTTTATTTTAATATTTTTTAATCCATAAAAATATTTTAAATTCCTCCTCCCTTCCCTCATCATCTCTTAGACATAGAAAAACTAAATAGAAAACCCTTTCTTTTTGGGCAATTATTTTTCGCACACTACTGCCATATTTGTTTGCTATAATTTTTTGTAGCTTCGGTTTTTCTCAAATTATTTTACTATAAAATCGAATAAAATATGAAATGTTTGAAATTAAATTATAATTGGTGAAATATAAAGGAAACAAATTAAGTAAATCAAATAGAAAAATATTTGAATTTAGAAAAAAAAATTGCCTCAACCATTTTCATATCAATACAATTTGACTTGTTCCACTGTTGAGAGGTTACTGAGGTCATGGATTTTATATGTCATCATTTTCGGTTATCAATTAGAAAAATAAAACAACAACAAAAAAAACACGATACTCTTGTTAGTACATAGATACAGACCAAAATAAGTTAATTATTATTAGTATTAGAAGAAAAAATACACATTTTTATATTAGAAGATTCAAATTGCGAGTTTTTCATTTGGTTTTGTTTTTTTCTTCTTCTTTTTTTCAAATAAACTTGCTTAAACGTGTGCACAAAATTAATATTTTCTAAAAATTAAAAAAAAAATCTAGTATAGAAATTATAAAAATTAAATCGTTTCCATTTATTTGTTTTAATAAAATACGAAGGGGATAAAACGAGTAATAAGAAACTACCAAAACGTAGTGTGTGGCTAACCTTATCAATTGTAAGACAAAAAAAAAATTCTTCTTCTTAGATTGTGAATATTTGAAATAATTCAACTGCTTTTTTTAAGTAAAAATATTTATTTTCAAATCAAAATTTATTCTTATTTTATTCCATTTTTTGTTCAAGTTCTGTTTTTTATTTTATTCAAATTTACCGCCAATCGAAAAAAAATATTTCTAAAATATTATGAACGAAACTAGAGTATATTAAATAATTTTTTTTGGTGTTTTTGGAGAAAAATTACAAATATACATAAATGGGTAGCAGGATGGGGAGTGATAGCCAGTTAAAGAGGGGGAGGGGGGTTCGATTCCACAATAATTTATGTCCGTTAATGTACATATAAAAAAAAAGGTCTTTTTCCAATTTTATATATTAAATTTTAATTTTATTTTGTAAATAATTTAATGGTGATTTTTTGTTCAAAATCCTTTACCATATTGAATTTTTATATAAAAACCTCCCAGCGATCATATGTCCATAAGCCCAATTTAATAAATTTTTAGAGTAACGATATATTATTGGCAGTCAGTTAGTAGTAGGTTAATGTGGAAGCAAAGTGGACACGACGTAAGGAGATATTGAAAAGTCCTAAGGGTCGCCATTATTAGAAAGATGATATTTTATATAAAATGCTGAGAAATGTTTAGTTAGACATCACCGAATTGTTAGATGGCGTGTGAATGTGCCGTCAGTTATTTTAACCAGAATTTTTGGTAGGATCCTTGAGTGTAAAGGCTTAGCCAATATTATTTTGTTAGAACGACCTTTGGCTCAATTCGTAAGTTTACAATTGGCTGAAAGTGTTATTTGGCACTTGGTTAAAAAGTGCGTTAATTAAAAGCTGACTATGTTCATAAGATTCTTTATCCCAAAATTCCAAAATAAAATAGAAGAAATCCTTAATCTCTTCTTGCCTCTCTACCTCTTATTGGATTGCCGCATTAGGTTTATACAGCCTGCGTTAGGCTTATACCATTGAACTTGTACCCTAAAAAAAAGTTGTGATTAACTTGGAACTAAATTTCAAATCACTCCCAAAAAATAAAATACATATTAAAATTGATTTTAAATAACTTTCGATATAATTGATATTCAATTAAATTACCAATCAAAATTTCAAACTTAAAAATTATTTAAAAAAATCTTTAAATTATTTTTTTTTTAACATTTAAAAAATTATTTAAAAAAATCTTTGGCTTCTTTTCATTTTTATTTAACTAAAAAAAAAATTAAAAAAATTCAGCAATTAAAATAACATAATTAATTTTAAAATTTAAAAAAAATGTTTAAAATCGTATAAATTTTGAATGAATTTATAGCTCGTAGGAAATTTTAGTTATCGAGCTTTTTTAAATGGTTTCTTTTCACTATAACCTTCAGTCAAATAGTTCGTTATATTTTTTGGTAGTTTTAATTCTTTTAAATCGTTACGATTTTTAACATGTTTTATAATTTCCGCCCGGCAACGATCTTGTAAATTGACAAAATCTCTTCTAGCACATATCAAGGTGATTTCGGTTTTTGCTGCTGTCGAACAAACGATGGGATACAATTGTTCCTTTACCTAATAAAAATGATAAATAAAAAAAGACGAAAGTGAATATCAATTAATTGATATTAATTAATAATGAAAGATTTTTATAAAAAATTTGATTTTCCTAATTTTTTCTTAATTAATTCAATATTGGAAAAAATATATTTTAGTCAAAAAAAATAGAAATTTTCGATATTTTCTTGGGATTTTTTTGAAAACTAGAAAAGAAAAATTTAAAACTAGAAAAGAAAAACTAGCATTTGAATTGATAAAAATGTGAATTGAATTTAATTAAAAAAATATTAAATTTTAAAATAGATTTTTTTAAATTTTTTTAACTGGATTTTTCCTCATTAATTGGCAAATTAGCATCGTTTGATTTAGGGGCTCTTTTTACCTTAAATTCAGATCAAAAATATTCAAAGCCATATCATACTACTATCAAAAATTATATTTAATTCTATTATTATACATACGAGGTCTGTTCAAAAAGTATCGCGAATTTTGAATTTCCGCGGGTTACGTATATTAGATTTTCGATTTTAGTGGCGTTATGTTGGTACTCATATCTCTCACTTATGCCGACAAGTTCGGCCATTTTGAATGTTCAGTTAATTTTTGACAGCTGCTTTGCTTGCACCTGTTTTGGCTCGTCTTCAATTTTTGCCCATTCCAAAAAATGGATCAAAGAATCTGTATCACAATTTGTGTGAAAAACAAAATTAATTGTGCGGACGCATTCCGAATGTTGACTGTGGCATATGGTGAAGCTACCTTGGACTGAAGCAACGTTTATCGGTGGTACAAAATGTTCTCGGAGGCCGAGATTATGTGAACGACGAAAAGCGTGCCGGATGCCCGAGCACGTCAACAACAGACAAAAACATTGATGAAGTGAAGAAAATAGTATTGGCCAATCGTCGAATCACCGTTAGAGAAGTTACTGAGGACTTAAACATATCGATTAGCTCGTGCCATTCGATTTTTACCAATGATTTGGACGTGAGACGGGTCGCCGCGAAATTGGTACCAAAATTACTCAATTTCGACCAAAAACAGCATCACATTAACATTGCTAAGGAGCTGTTGGACTCTGTCCGCGACGACCCAAATTTGCTCCAGATGGTCATAACTGGTGACGAATCATGGGTTTATGGTTATGACGTGGAAACCAAAGCTGAATCATCCCAATGGAAGCTGCCGCAACGAGCCAAGACCGAAAAAAGCGCCAAGTTCGGTCGAATGTGAAGGTTTTGCTTACAGTTTTCTTCGATTGCAGGGGCGTGGTGCATCATGAGTTCTTGCCACAGGGTAGAACGGTCAATAAGGAATATTACCTGCAAATTATGCGTAAGTTGCGTAAACAATCCGCCAGAAACGCCCGGATTTGTGGAAAAACAAAAATTGGCTTTTGCCATTTTTGTCCAAAAACAACACATTAATAATGCCGCAATCACCGTATTCGCCAGATCTGGCTCCCTGTGACTTTTTTTTGGTCCCGAAACTGAAGAGCCCCATGAAAGGACGACGCTACGCTACGAATGAGGAGATAAAGACGGAATCGAAAGAGGAGCTGAACAAGATCACAAAAAATGATTTTTTGAAGTGTTTCGAGGATTGGAAAAAACGTGTCTTTTTGAAAAAAAGGGGACAAAATAGATATTCATGAATAAATAAATAATTTTTGAAAAAAACACAAAATTCGCGATACTTTTTGAACATACCTCGTATTATGATATAAAAATATCATCTCAGTCAATTTTTTAACAATTTAAATCGAATTAAAATCGAATTTAAATCATCTTAACAATACTAACGCCATCTCTTGGAATACTTTCGAATTTGGGAAAATATTTTTTTTTGCTTATATTTATAATATGCATACGAATGTGTGTTTGGGTGTGTGTGGTTTTTTTTTTAAAGATGATTTTGAAATTTTTCCTATATTATAATAAAAGTTTTTGATTATAAAAGACAAAAATTGTAGGAATACTTTTTTTCTAAAAGTTCCATTTACGTTTTGTAAAGAGTTTTGGGCATTTATTATTTTGCAAATGTTGAGATTATAATGTACACTTTAGTAAACTGTACAGTTTATAGGATATTTTATATAGTAAGTTTGCAAAAAAACAGGTATCAGGTTTTTCAATAGCAACTTGACACTTTTAATTTTTTACTTTAGTTCTTGAGTTAACTTGATCGTAAGTTCTTGATTTAACATAAGATCAAGTTAACTCAAGAACTAAAGCCACTTGACCATATGAAGCGACGCACGTTCTCAGATTGGGCTCTAGAAAAGTTTGCCGAAAATGACGACTTTCATCGCAAAATCATCTTCAGTGATGAAGCGCATTTTTGGTTGAATGGCTTCGTCAACAAACAAAACATGCGTTATTGGAGTGCTGCACACCCTCATGTGCTTCATGAAACACCACTTCATCCACAAAAAGTGTCTGTATGGTGCGGTTTTCATGCCGGTAGTGAAAATGACCGTCACGTTACAGTCAATGGTGAACGCTACAGAGACATTACGTTGCAGCGTTATTTCTTCGATCAGTTGCATGGGCTGGACATCAGTGATATGTGGTTTCAACAAGACGGTGCCACATCCAACACAGCGGGAGAAACAATCGACTTGTTGAAGTCCATGTTCGGTGAACGTGTTATATCGAGAAATGGTCCTGTCGATTGGCCGCAGAGATCTTGTGATTAAACACCTCTAGACTTTTTTCTGTGGGGCTACGTTAAATCGATGGTCTATGCCAACAAGCTGGCGACGTTAGAGGACCTAAGAGCCAACATCAAACGAGAAAAAGCGGCCATTCCCGTCGAATTGTGGGGCCGAGTCATCGAAAATTGGCTTCAATAATTCGACCGCTGCAAGCGTGCCCCTGGTGGACATATGACCGAAGTCGAGTTCCATTCATAATTGCATTGATTTTACTTTAAGCTAGTAATAAAAGTGTTGATATATCTCAAATGGTTTTAGAGATATTTAAAAAAAAGTTGTCAAGTTCTTATTCAAAAACCCTTTATAAGTCAATTGCTCTTATTTTCAGGTATTAGTAAATTTTTCACCAGTGTGGTTAAATACCAGCGCCATCGCTTACGATCTTTTTGAATTCGAAAAAATATATCTTCTTTTTATATAATCTGTTTTCTTGTATTGAAATAATTTCTTTTCTTTACTTGAGATAAAATTTCAAATGCTAATAAAATTTTAGAAATGTTTACTTTGGCAAAAAAAAATCACCATCGCATTTTGTAAGAAATTTTCCAATTTTTTTATTTTAATCAATTTTCATCTATTAAAAAATAATATTATTGTAGGTAAATTTTTAGATAATTTTTTTTATATGTTAAAGAACGAAATAAAAATTATCGTTTAATTGCGAATAAAGATGAAAATTAAATATGATAATTTAGTGAAGTACTAACGCCATCTGTTAAAATATTCTTGTATTAAAAAATTTTTTTTTTTTAAATGTGTATTTATAGTACATTGTGGATAATATTAGTGGATAAATGGGGAAAATACCTTATCTAAATCTCGAAATGCCACTCCTAAGCATTTGCCATCTTTATAATATGTTAGAGTGCCTTCGATACCATCGAAGAGTAGACCAACTGAGGCCGGTTGATTTTCAGTGAAGCGTTTCGTATAGACCAGGGCGAAACCTCTATGCCAGATTAGGCCTTTGTGCGATAGTCCCCATCCATTCTTATCCATGCCAAGCATATTTGTGAATACGTTCGAATGCAGTTCGGCATATTTTGTACCAATGCCAAACATAATGCTGGTGCCAAAAACTCGACGGGAAAGATGAAGTTCCCAATAGAATCGACCATTATTCAGTGGCCTCTCCCCACGTACACCTGCAGTACCTTTACTCCAATTCGGATGGAAATATACCGTTCGATCGTTGGTGCCAAATAAAACAACTTCCAACGAACGATATCGCTTACTCCATGTCCATGTATCGTTGCAGCCATGTTTTAGGGGAATCTCATCATTAATTGACGCCTCATTATTATCGGTACTATCGCCATTGCCATCGCCATCGCCATCACCATTTATACCGCTATCATCCCCATTATCATAGCTACTATCCCTATTACTATTCCTGTTACTATTACTATTACTATTATTACTATTACTATTACTATTACTATTATTACTATTACTATTATTTGTACTACTAGTGTTACTATCGTTGGTTATGCTTGTATTATCACCACCATCGTGACTGTTGCTCGTACTATGCCCGATAAGATTATTATTACGATTTCGATTATGATTCATACCCAACACAATCATATTGTTAACACTTTATTTATTTAACCTATAATTAACTATTTTGCATATATAAAAATATTTTTCACTATATAACTATCTATATTTATATATAAACACAACATGTGCATAGGCTGTGTGTATGTGTGTGCGTATTTTTTTGTCGTTTCCTCTTGTAGATTATCCTTTTTTCATATAATTAATTTCTATTTAAAATTTATTCATAATAATTGGTATTTTCTATTTTATTTTTGATTTACTTTTAATTCTTATATGAATTTTGAAACTTCATCATATTAACTATTATAGTTTAGTCCTTTTTAATAATAATACCTCCAAAAAAAATAAAAAAAATTCACTCCTTTTTTTTAATACATAGTTTTTTTTCTGTTGCAAATTTTTTTTTAACACTTAACACTTGAAATTATTATCATTAAAAAATTGGCCACATTCACTTTTTGTTCAAATTGTAAATTAAAACACATTTAAATAGAGAGTCCTTATGTTATTAGAGTTAATCAGAATAAAAAGTTAAAACAAAAACTCAAAACGAAGGGCACAAAATGCTTTCTTAGCACAGTCCCCTTTTCTCTGACACAAATTAAATCAAATTTTTATTCCAACAAGTTCAATGAACTCTTCTTCATTTCGAAACGAGGGAATTTCCTTTTCCTTTTTATTATCATTTATTTGTTCGCTCCTTCATCCCCTTTTTCATAGTAAAATCGTCATCCCTTTTCAACTCCCTCGTACAATATCCAATTCTATTTATTAACCCCTCATTTTTCTGTCTAATTCCCAAAAAAAAAAAACATTTACGATTAGATGCACTTTGCTATACACAACCATATACACATATATGTACAATAAGAAAAATTGTGGGTGTATATGTATGTGTATGTACGTCCAGTTGTGTTTAGGTTTGTTTTAAAGAAAATTTGTTTTTTTTTTTTGGTTAAAAATTTTTTTTTTTTTAATTTTTTATTGTACAATAAATTTTAGGCGTTTTTGCAAAAAGGACGAAAAAAAAACCAGTCAAAAATCAAATGATGACAAATTGTAATTTTTCGAAGAAAAAACCAATCCAAAATAATCTGACAGGCAACATTTAATTCACCACAAAATTACACTTGTTGTTAATCTACAATATTCACCACACTACACCATCGTAAACCAATCCACCAAATTACTACAATATTATTATTTTTATTATTATTTTGTGTTTTTTTTTTTACTTTTTCCTTTCTATTATTAAATTGTCAAAATAATCTGACAGGCAACATTTAATTCACCACAAAATTACACTTGTTGTTAATCTACAATATTCACCACACTACACCATCGTAAACCAATCCACCAAATTACTACAATATTATTATTTTTATTATTATTTTGTGTTTTTTTTTTTACTTTTTCCTTTCTATTATTAAATTGTCAAAATAATCTGACAGGCAACATTTAATTCACCACAATTACACTTGTTGTATTGTTGTTCATCTACAATATTCACCACACACTACACTATCGTATCCAGCCATCTTTGTTAGTATTTATAATAAAATTTCACCACATTTCTATTTGTTAATGTTTTCTTAGTTTTATTTTCTTTTTTTTGTCTTCTTCTTTGTTTTTTTTTTCCTTTTCTTTTTCTTAAAGTTTTAATTATTCAAAAAAAAGGAACACAGTGCACCCTTTCTTTTTGTGGCAAATTTTACAACAACTGCTACTTTTAACTTGTGTACACGTCATCGTTGTGCAATATATGTAAACGCTATTAATGTACACGCGTTCTTATCTATTGTACAATCGGTAAATGGGCAGAAAATTTTCCCCTTAGATAACTGTATGCGTACATGGGCACATTTACTTATACAAAATATATCCTTCCTTAATTTCACTTGTGCAAAACCTCCTCCTTATAAGTAAAATTAAGTCAAAAACGTTTTAAAAATTAGGGGGTGGGGAGGGGTGGAAGATAGATAGCTTGGTAAATTTTCTTATTAGAAAATGTGTTAAATCTTTCTTATCTTATCAACAATAAAAAAAAAACTAAAATTCCCTATTTTTAGGCAGGAAAACCCTTTTTTTTCTCTATTATCTCAATATTGATTTTTTTTTCTCTACGCAAAATTTGATAAAAGTTTTTTCCGAGATAATAAACAGCTGATGGATAAACGGAATAAGCGCACAAGAATGACTTGCACCAAAATCAATTTCACCACAATAGATTTTTCACCACTTTTTATTTATTCATCAAAAAAAACACACAAACACCATCTTTTCGTCTGGAATAATTTCGGTTTTTTTTGGAGAGTTACAAAAAAAAAACCCAAGGAAAATTTATTATAAAATAAAATAAAAATATTTTATTTTATATTTGGTGTGTCCTTTTTTTTTGTTTATTATTAAAATATTGTAGTTTACACACACACTCAAACAAAAAATAGTTTTCTTTTTGAATTTACACTTTTTTTTTATATCAATATTATCTGAAAATTTTATTTTATTATTATTTATTTGTAAAAAAATGTATTCTTTGCAATTAAATAAAAAAAAGTACACTACACTTTGCCCATAAAGCGTCGTGTATAGGCAGGCAGACAGAGAGAGAGATACTACAGACACAAAATTCTTCCCCTATCACAGCTGTTTTAAGGGTTTGTACTTTTTCCAAAAAATTTCCAATGTTTACTTAATTTTACATTACATTATATACACACAATATTATATACGCCTTTTAGTCGAATGTGTTAGGGGAGAATCATCCCTATTCGAAAAGTTCACCAATAATAATCAGCACTGCTCATAAGTCATGAGGAGGACATTTGATTGTGTGCTGTCGTATATCCTTTTTTAAATTTTGCTCGTATTACGATATTATATTCACAATTTACAATGCCTCTCCTTCCTATTTATTTATTTGTATATAAACATTGTTTATTATTTATTATTATCGTAAATACGATAAGCAAAAAAGTGGATTTTATTTTTTTCCAACCTCATAAATGTATATGTACTATCCAGCGTATAGTACGTATCGAATAGGTCTAAATTTTTTCATTAAATGATTTATTATGATTAATTATTAAAATTATATCCTTTAATGTTATTGTTTTTTATTATTAAAGTTAAGAGAAGAAGGAAAAAAAACCAATTATTTTATAAACCGAATGGGGGATCTCTCTCTTCTACTTTTTTTTTCTTCTTTCTAAATATGTTTATAAAAAATAAAGGAAATATTTTTTTTTTAAATTCACAAAAGTTCAAGTTATCCTTTTTTTTTTTGTTGCCCACTATAAATAATAAATAAGGATTTTTTTATCAAATTTTCTATATCAAATTTGGTTAAAATTAATTAAAAAGAAAATAAAGAAAAATTGATTTTAATAAGTTTTTTTTTGGATGGGGGGAGGGGGGGGGGGGGTAAATAATGTCTTAAATCGATTAGGTTTAATTAAAAAAATATTTGCGTAAGCGAACAAGTTGAATGTAACCTTTTTTTTTTGGGCTCCCCTTGTTTGGCACTATGATTGGATAGGAAATTTTCTCTCATCAACGATTTATGACCGAATTTATATTGTAATTTAGATGATTTCGTTGATGTCTACAACGACGATATCGATTCGTAACTCGTCTTTCATTATTATTTAATATATTACAACTATTACCATTTTCATAATCGTTTAAATGATTTTTACTTTTATTATTATTATTATTATTATTGGCAATACAATATTGGCAATAATTGTTAATATTTTCACAATTATTTGTATCAAAATCGATAAAATTCGTATTCAAATTTTGATATTGATTCGCATTATTATAATTTGCATATGGAAAAAATCGATTCTTTTGTGGATTTAACCATTTGTCATAAACATAAAAAACAATATTTTGCAAATATAAACAAACTGATTTGAAAAATATGAGCACAATAACAATCATTAAATATTAATATTAATATTAGAATTATTAATATTTAATAGGTGTTTTTTTTTAAATAATTATGTTCCCCTTTTTCACCACTGTTCCTTTGTTGTTTGGTTGTTTGTTGCCGGATTGAGGCTTATTTGTTCTATTTCCCTACGACACCCCCGTTTTCACTTTTAACTATTTCCAATTTAATTATAATAATTTTTCTTTTCTAGTTTTGTACAATATTTTATTTTGGTAGTTTTTTTTACTGTCTCCTTTTGATTTTTTATTTGTTTTTATTTTTATTTTTATATATTTACAAGTTTTTAATATTAATTATTATTATTCGTATTTATTTTATTATCGCATTAATTCATATAAATGTTAATAATTTACCCTCTAGAATAGGATTTTTATTTAATGGAGAAAAAAAAACGTTTAAAACAAAAATGTTCGTTGTTTTTTTTTGTATTTTTTTTTTGTTTTTTGTTTTAAAGTACAACCAACGTAAAGTTACACCACACCGACGTTACTATAATAAAACACTTAAACGATTCGACTAAAACACTACAGTTTCTATCGATAACAATTCAGATAATTTTTATCTGATGTATTTTGAAAAGGAGAAACCCTGAATTCGAATAGGCATTTTATACATAAAATCGCATAATCACATACACACACCCACACGTAATGGGGGAAAAAATATTTCTCCTTCGAATAAATCGTCATCTAAATGCCAGTAATTATGTTCACAGAAAATTTAAGGGAGCATGCGTTTGTGAAATGCATTGACCAGCAGCGGCCAATGCTGCCGTCGACAAATGTGTGTACAGGGCAACAATATCGTAACGTTTTTTTTATCGTTGATAAACGGTCGTGTACAGAGTGGACCATTTAAAAGTTGCATTTTAAAATGTAAATAAAAAATAACTAGTGTATGTTTTTTTAAATTTCCGGTTTTATTAGAAAGATTGAACCTTGAAATTTAAGAATAAAATACAACATCATTTAAATGACTGTCACGGCTGGCCTTACAGTACTACCACATTTGCTCGACCGAATTTTTCAGTACAATTTCGATTGTCTGGGCCTGTATCTCTTCAATGGCAACTTTGATTTCGTGTTTGAAGGCCTCAGTTGTCTCTGGATGGCTTGCATAACATTTATCCTTAACGGTTCACCGTAGAAAATAACCTTAACATTTATTCTTAATGGCTCACCATAGAGCAACGGGCTCAAATCACAGCTCCGAGGCGGCCAGTTGACATCAGAACTTCGGCTGATTATTCGGTTTTCGAAAGCAGTGCCCAGTTGGATTGTTACGTTGGCTGTGTGGCAAGTGGCCCCGTCCACTGTATTGCGACCACAAAGCGAATGTCTACATCCTACAACTTACACAATTTTATAAACATACACGTATATAATACATTTTTTACTTCTAGGTACTTTTATAAATAATGTATATGTCTTTATATTACAAGATAGTATAATGTAAGTAAATAGGTACTAGCAGTGTATGTTGAGATCCACTGTCGTACCATTTTCATTTCATGGACCCCAAATTTTGTTTTCGCTGACGTACACCTCTTGCAGGTTGTCATAGACCCCTGGGGGTCGATATATACCACTTTGGGAGTCACTGGTGTAAACCCATAAAAGAGTAACTGCATCGAGGAATTGAGATTCCCCAACTATCGTGTATTTTACAGTATGTCTGAAAAAAAGGTTTCAGGGTAGACTGATGTGCATTTTTGCATAGATGTAACTAGGAAATTCTCTGGAAAACTGTTTATGGAAAATATTAGTGAAAGAAAGGAGACATTTCGTCTAATGACTCCATAAGAAATATTGTAATAATGTAATTATCTTAATGCTTTTTAAAATTAAAAATCTATTCACGTCCTTTTTTTTGCCATAACAGTTCCAAAAAGATGAGAATAAATGTTAACCTTTTATTTATGATACTCTTTTGGTAAGTGCAAGTTTTTCACTTTCTTAACATGCCTAAATATTATCCTGACTCCTAGCTTGAAGTTTACAGGATCGAATTTCTTCGTTGGATTCCGAGCAACTTTTCTTTCTGTCCTGAACTTGCAGATTTTAATGGAAACTGTATATGATTTTAACAAAACGACGCCACAAGTCACATAACGCAATAAATTTTGGCTTTTTTTTCCTCGAAAATTTCCCAAGTCGCTTTTTTTGGATTGGACTTCACTTTCCGTAACACAAATTGGACAGCATTTATCGAGTAAAATTTTTTTTAAAAAATTTACTTAATTAATTTTCAATTACAGATGCATACAGAGGAATTACAAATCATTAAAAATAAAAAAATCCACTAACAAAAAAGCTCTTTTTAGAGCTAAAAATCAAAATTCTAATCAGAGAGTAATGAAAAGTCAAGTTTTCTTGGTGTTCGAACAAAAAAAAAATACACAAAATCAATCACCAAGAATTTTGTATAATTTTTGCTTGGCCGGAAAAGTAATAGGAGCCCAGTTTCAGCAGATGGTAATTGCAGTCGGAGCCTGCCTCATGCAGCAAACACAATCTGACGGTAACGTCGACTTGGCCGGGTATTTTTTTGGATTTTCTCGTAAAGCACCGCAGCAGTTGGAATCTGCCGCATGCAGTAAACACAACAAAACGGCAGCTTGAACTTTGTTTTTTTTTTCTATTTTCTCTTAAAGTATATGGATTGGTGAGAAAAGGACGACATATCCTTGGTCAGGACATTATCCTACACATCCTCACAAAAGTCATCTCCCATGTTGTTAGCAACATTTTTTTGTTGCTAGAAATAACCCAGCAACATTTGTAAAAATACGCACAAAAATGTATGAAAAAATTGTACCCACAGTAACAGGTTAACAGCAACTCAGTAAATAGGAAGGAGATGGTCATCACAGAAAACCCATCAAATATGGCCAATATCCAAAAACCTTACAATCAAAATTTGTATTAATTTCATTCGCCTATTGCTATGCAATCGAAAAACTTTCCTCTCACATTTGCTGTCTTC
The DNA here is from genome assembly GCA_958298945.1 of Atherix ibis. Classification (NCBI taxonomy): domain Eukaryota; kingdom Metazoa; phylum Arthropoda; class Insecta; order Diptera; family Athericidae; genus Atherix; species Atherix ibis. The sequence goes on from OY282609.1 coordinate 84,087,032, forward strand.
CTTTGGACCAATTTTGCTACTCCACGAGTAGGAGTTGCGCCTACTATTTATGGTAGGGGGATTTTAGTTTCCGGACTGGACATATATGGCTTAGCGGGTTCGTTGGTTATGTTGAAGAGTCATGTATTTGTCAGTATTTTCTATGTGTGAATAAACTCAGTTTTTATTGTTTATGTGTGAGTAAACTCAGTATTGTTGTTCACTATTTTGAGGTTATATTTCTTGGTCCAAAGGAAGACAGCTATTACTTCTCTGTACTCGTACATGACAGTGCCCAATTCTGTATTTAATAAATATTTTTAATTGGACATTTTTTTGCGGGAAGTTTTAGTTGGAAATTTTCTAAACCACACACCCCCGCCCCTCCCCCTACCTTCTTGTCGAATGAGCTGTAATTCTGTGGTTATGTTAACTTTTAATTCATCGATAATTAATTGACTGTTAATTTTGAATAGTCTCACAGGAAGTGATTTTCTCTATTGTAAAAAAACACTCTAACCATAATACCAGATGTATATGCTTAAATCCGAATGTTTGGTCATAGATGGCGTGAGTGAGCGTATTTAGCTATCATGGGCACGCTCTTAGATTCAAGAAGAACTGGATAGGCCTCTACACAAAAATTCTGTCCAAATTTTGTTGGCAATACATTCGTAGAACGCACGCACATGCAATACAACAGAAACAGCGTAAATCATTGAGGGCCAATTTAAAAGTTCAGTATGCGAATGAAGCGGTTCGTTTAAAACCATTTTTCATATGTGATATCAATTATGCGTAAAGAAGCAGATTTTTTAATATTGCGGGTCTTGTTGTTTGATGGAATTAGTTTTGTAAATATGCAATAAAACACAGTATTCTATTTTTAAATATTATTTATTTATTTATTTCACGATATATTATTTATTAAATTATATATAGTGAATAAAATATTATTTATTTATTATTTATTGGAATCATAATTTTTGTAGTATTAAAACTTACCGTGTGGCTTTTCCATATACCAAATACGGAAGGAATAGCATTTCTTTGCAATATGCTCCTGCTCGCTCCTACTTTAATGTCTGCTCTATGAAAGTGGAGCGAGCACACAACGTCCCGATTCTTGGGAATACCGGATGCTGCTGCCACAATCCACTTTTCTCGTAACCATTTATTTTGTGGGAACTTGTAAAGTTAACATATAAATATACAATCGTTACATTTACTTTTTCAATTAAGAATTAACATAAATTGAAGTATTTTTTGCACTATTAAAAAAATTCGTTCCCTTAAATTTTCTTACACACACTTTACATGCACTGAATTTTTTTCTGGTAAACATTGAACTGTCAACATCGGATTTGTTTACATTTATTCAATGCTGAACTTTTCACTTTTTGACCACTTTTTGGATAAAATAAATAACTAAAAGGCATTTAGGCACATCACAAATAAAGTTTTTATTATTTTGTTTAGTAAAAGTAAAGATGTCAACTTACCGAAAGAAAGAAATTCCCGGCTTCCTCATTTCTTCGGTTGAGAAGCAATTCTTCATAAAACACTTCATTTTCTGAAATAAAAACTTCGTATTAAGTTTTATCGTATAAATATTTATAAAAATACTTACTTTTCCGTAAATACTTGTAATTATGTGAAGAAGAAAAAACACTTTTAATGTCACTTTCCGATAAAACTTGACAAATGACAACAATAGCTCTTAAGTTACCACTTTCATTGAGAATTAAAGTTTTCAAACTCTCTGAAAGTCTACAAAATTGAGGCGCTTTATATTTGATTCATATTTACGGAATAAATAATAAACCTAAAATAGAATTCCATTTGTATTTAAATTGTATTTTTGTTTCCAATAAGTGAATTAAAATGAATATAAATTATGCTTTTACAATTCAATAAATTTCTATTACGAAAACTAGATGGCAGTGGGTGTCATGTCTACATAAAAAAATTTACACAAACATTTTTCCCTTTATTGCTATTTCTCGCCGCTTCGCAATAATTTGTACACAAAATTGCGTATATATATACGGTAAGGGCCTATCCAGGTATTCTTTAATCTAATGGCACGCCATACTTTTTTTTATGAGTTTGACATCTGTCAACATTAAACAGTGCACATTGTCAGCAATTTCGTACAACAACCTACATTGTTCCTTTGGTTATCATGTCTAGTTTTGTGCCAGACAAAAAGGCATATGCGTGAAGCTCTGTTTTTCTGCTTCAATTTGAAGAAATCGGCTGTCGAATCGCATCGAATGCTAATGGAGGCCTATGGTGACAGTGCTTTATCGGAAACAACGTGCCGAGATTGGTTTCGTCGGCTCAAAGACGGCAATTTTGACTTGTGGGACAAGAAGCGTGAAAATCGGCCTAGGAAGGTTGAGGATCATAAATTGCAGGCTCTTTTGGACGAAGACGATACCCAATCTCAAAAAATGCTCGCGGAGCAATTGGATGTTACTCAACCAGCCATTTCCATGCGTCTGCGTGTCATGGGGAAGATTGAAAAGATCGGAAAATGGGTGCCGTATGAATTGAACGATAGGCAGATGGAGCGACGCCAAAACACATGCGAAATCTCGCTCGCCATACAAAAAAGAAAGACGTTTCTGCATCGGATGTGACAGGCGATGAAAAGTGAATATATTTCGAGAATCCTAAGCCCAGGAAATCGTGGGTTGATCCCGGCCAACAATCAACATCGTCCCCAAGACCAAATCGCTTCGGACGGAAGACGATGCTGTGCGTTTGGTGTGATCAGCAGGGTGAAACCTGGTGAAACTGTCAATGCCCACCACTACCACCAACAACTGATCAAATTGCCCCGTGCTCTGCGTGAAAAAAGGACGGATTATCAACAAAGACATGACAAGCTGATTTTCCTCCACGACAACGTACCATCGCAGACGTCAAAAGTGGTCCGAAACTACTTGGAGACACTCAACTGGGAGGTGCTTCCCCACCCCGCTTATTCACCAGACCTGGCCCCCCTTCCAACTACCACCTGTTTTCGTAAATGGGCCACGCGCTCGCTGAGCAGCACTTCGATTCTTACGGAGACGTCCGAAAATGGCTTGATGGGTGGTTGGTCTCGAAAGAGAAGGAATTTTATTTTTTGCGTGGTATCCACAAATTGGCCGAGAGATGAAAACTTTGAATAAATTTGTTTTTGCTTTCTATGAAAAAAAAACATGTGTTTTTTTATACTAAAAAACAGCGGATTTAAGTTTATACACCTGGTAAGAGAAGAGAAAACTGAGAAAATTTATTAAATGATACTACAATATATGTAATTTGCGCAGTTAAGACAACAACAACAACAAAAACAAAAAAAAACAAAATCACAATTATTATTTTTATATTTTTATTATCATTTTTATTTAATTTCTCTTCGTTTTCGTCATTATGATTAGTTTTTTTTTTGTATTTGTCTCGTCCTTTTTATATATAAATTGATGATTTTTACAATATCCATACATAGGTACATGTCTATATATATATATATATATATATATATATATATATATATATATATATATATGCAGATGTGCATGGGTGTTTTGGCAGTTATTTGTTATCAATTTAAATAGTACATTAAAATTATTAATTTTCTACTATTATTATTATTATTATTTTGAATAAAATGCATAAATCATCATCATCATCATCATTATTTGATTACTTGTTTTCTATTTGAGGTTGTTTTTTATTTTTTTTTTTGGTTTTGGCTTTTTTCCCTTAATATCTACTTTAATAAAATGGTTTTTTTTTAATATATATTAACAAGAAGAATAAACAAACGGACAACAAAGAAGTATTATTAAATTTTGTTTCCCTCTCTTATTGACCTATGTGTGTTGTGTGTGTGTGTGTGTGTGTGCGTGTTAAATAAATTGATTAAAATAAAACAAAGAAAATTTTACTGTAAAAAAATTTCATATTTATTCGCTATCACTGGATTATTTGAATTTCATCTAAATTTTTCTAATATTATGTTGGTCTTCCGGTATGGGTATGGGTAAAAAAAATATCTATATATATATGTGTATTTTCGAAAATGTGAAATTTAATTAACGAAATTATATTATTTTTATTCTTATCTAATTCGAATGTTGTAATCACAAGATTTTTTTGTTTTTGTTAACAAAGCAAATTTGTAGGTTATTTTGTTCTCTTTAAATAAAATCGAATTTCTTCAATAATTTACATAGAAAAAAGGAGAAGAGGAACAGTGTGTAAACTATAATTGGTTTTCTCTTCTTCGCACATTTATTATGCTTGTGTTAATTAGTATATATTGGGATACCGTAGATAGACCAACTGGAAATGTATAAAAAATATTGGATTTTGTTTCTCAATTTTTTTTTCCTTTTTTTTTTTTAATTAATCGTTATTACTATTATTAGAGCAAAATTAACAGAAAAAAAAAATTATTATTATTATTATTTTTTTGTTTTTTCTTTTTTTACTTTTTGTGTGTGTGTATGTGTATGTATGCGTTTGTGTGTGTGTATTTCTGTTTTATTTTATTTTTTTATTTATTTAAAAAAGATAAATAATAATAATAATCAAATAATAATAATCAAATAATAATAATAATAATAATAATAATAATAATAATTAATAATTAATAATTAATAATTAATAATTAATAAAATAAATTCCTATTATGTTTCTCTTATTTTAAATTATACAAAAGGATAATTATATTTTAATAAACACCATTCTTTATGCATACTTTGCATCGGGATATTTTTTGTTTAAGGCTACCAGCTTTGAAAGTTTCTTTAATTGGCTTTTGGAAATGTTCACGATCTTCAATTGTTACAAGCCAGAAACTGTATTGCGATTCGAAATAGTAACAGTGACCGCTTTCGCCATTGCATTCGATAAATGGTGTCGCTCGGAAATCTTCCAAACAGGAACCTGTACCTGATAATGATTGACCGCCACCACCGTTACCAACACCGGTATGCTAATATTGTGTAAAAAAAAAAAAGATGAAGAAGAAAATCAAAAATTAAATACAACAAAAAAATATATTACAAAAAAAAGAGAAAAGAAAAAAAGAAAAACAATAGAAAAGGGAGACTTACCATTGCGAAACTGTAACCAATCCATAAGCCTTCCCAGCCGGCTGGGCATTCGGGCACTGCTAACGATTGGCTATGCACTGCTATCACATTCGATGGTACCTCGCATACAACACATCTAGATATGTAGTTTCTCATTTCGTTGCCTTCGATTGGCATCATTGGTATGGCTGCCGAGGTTGATAGCCAAAATGAACGATCGTTACGTGATGCATAGTTGCAAATATTCTGTTGTCCGCAAGATAGTGTTGGCAGTGTTGAGAATCTTTGTACGCATGATCCAGCTGATCCTAAGTCTTGATTGTGTGGATAATCGTTGCCATCAACATATAGTAATGAATATCCTTCCCATAACTTAATGTGTCCGGGTTCACAGCGAGGAGTTTCTTCGGTTTGACTATGTCGGACGAGCAATATTCCGGTTAAATAGTCCGGAGCTTGCGAACACGAAAGTCCAGCCTCGCCCTTTAATCCAAGTGTTCCAGGTAATCCATCATTTCCAGGCATACCTGTTGGGCCCATTTCACCACGGGGTCCAGGCGGACCGGGTGGGCCTTGTAAACCTTGCAAACCTAGGTCTCCTTTTTGTCCACGTTCACCCTGTAGGCCGACTTGACCTGGTGCACCCATTGGACCAGGCTCTCCTTTTTGACCTTCAAATCCGGATCGTCCGGGTACACCCTTCGGTCCAGGTGGTGGCATCATTCCTGGTTGACCTTTGTCACCCTTTGCACCTTGGAAGCCATCAATTCCATCACGCCCTTTCGGTCCAGGGAAACCTTTTTCACCAGGGTATCCAATTTGACCTGTTGCTCCTACCGGTCCTTGTAATCCGATTTCTCCTTGTTCACCATTATATCCATTGATACCTGGCGGACCTGGTGGTCCTGCTATACCCTTGTCGCCTTTTTCTCCGGGAGAACCTGGAACACCTCTATCTCCTTTCAATCCTTGTGGACCAGTGGGACCTGGTCTACCAATAGAACCTTCTGCACCATCTCTTCCATCTTTTCCAGAAATTCCTGTCATACCTCGATCACCTTTTTCACCTTGCAATCCTGGCAAACCTGGAGCTCCATCCATTCCTGGTGCTCCATGTAATCCTTGAAGTCCTCTTTCACCTTTTTGTCCAGGCGAACCATGTGTACCATCTCGACCGCTTTTACCAGCCATTCCAGGTAAACCTTTTTCACCTTTAATTACTATTCCCGGAGCACCAGCTTCACCTACATAACCTCGATCACCCTTTTCACCTAACAAACCGGGCAATCCTGGTGCACCTCTAGCTCCTGGTAATCCATTATCACCTTTAACGCCATCTCTGCCTGCCAGTCCTCTTTCGCCTGTCTGTCCTGGAGCACCTTGAACTCCTTGTGATCCAGGCAAACCCGGTTCTCCTTTTATTCCTTTGATATCATTTTGTATAGATATTCCAGGCTCACCAGGAAAACCTCTGTCACCTTTTGGACCTTGTAAACCATTAAAGCCATTAGCACCAGCATTTCCTTTATCTCCTTTGTCACCACGAAGGCCAGCTATACCAAGGTCTCCTTTTTCACCCCTAGCTCCATTAGGTCCACGTGGGCCAGGAAAACCACGATCACCTTTTAAACCACTTAGTCCTTGCGGTCCTTGCGGTCCAGTTCGGCCCATTATACCTTTTTCACCTCTTGGACCTGGCGAACCAGGCAATCCTATATCGCCTTTTGCACCATTTAGACCAGCTTGTCCTTCGATCCCATCTCGACCTGGTTCTCCTTTTGCTCCTTGAAGTCCAGGCTGTCCATATCCTGGAAAACCAGCATCTCCCTTTGGTCCCGGTGCACCATCTATACCATTTCGGCCAGGTATGCCTTGTGATCCTGTAGCCCCTCTTTCTCCTTTTTGACCTCTTTCTGAAGCTCTTCCGGGCTCACCTTTTCCACCTGGTAATCCAGGAAAACCTATATCGCCTTTATCTCCAATTCGTCCTGGCAATCCATCACGGCCTGGTAAACCAGCCGCACCAATATCACCCTTAAGTCCTTGTTGTCCTGGAGCTCCAGCCATGCCTGGTAGTCCTGGTGCACCATCATTACCAATCATGCCCATATTGCCTCTTTCACCTTTTTGGCCGGGCTGGCCTGGTGTTCCTCTCAATCCAGTTAAACCACGGGGACCTTGAGCTCCTTTGAATCCTTTCATTCCATCTTCACCTGGAGCACCTTTATCACCTTTTAATCCAGGAAGTCCAACAAGACCTGTCGATCCCGGTTCACCCTTTCCTCCGGGTAATCCTGCTTGTCCATCTAAACCAGGAGGTCCTCTTGGTCCCAAATCACCTTTTGGTCCTAATAGTCCTCGTTCTCCCTTTTGTCCTCGGCTACCTGGCAGACCTGGTTGCCCTTGATCTCCTTTTTCACCATCCATTCCACGCATTCCCTGAAGTCCTGGTGATCCAATTGGCCCTTGCAAACCTTGTGGTCCTCGTTCGCCTTTTGGACCTGGTTGACCCGATAGACCTGGAGGACCTGGTCTACCTGTCATAGACAGTCCGGTTTCTCCTTTAGATCCTTTTTCACCATTATATCCGGGTGGACCTTGAATACCATCTTTACCTTGAACACCCGGTGCGCCAATTGAGCCGGGTTCTCCTTTCTCGCCTCTTGGCCCCGATAAACCACGTGGACCAACAGGTCCATCTGGTCCAATTAGTCCTTGATTGCCTTTATATCCTGGTAGACCGTGATTACCTTTTTCACCCATCTCGCCTCTGTCACCTTGTCTACCTGGATCACCTTTTTGACCTTTACTACCTTTAACCAGTATATTTGGATCAGCTTCACATGTACCAGGTTCACCTTTTTCTCCATAATATCCGGTATCACCTTTTTCCCCCTTTGCACCATTAATACCTGATACACCTGGTTCGCCTTTAATACTTTCTCCAGGTAAACCGGGTAAACCATTTTGTCCATTTGCACCAGAACTACCATCGGCACCTGGCTGGCCTTTTTCTCCACGATTACCTTTCATTCCTGGTTCGCCTTTAAGACCGGCAAAACCTTGTGGACCAGGCATTCCTTTATCGCCTTTTATACCTGGAAATCCAATAGCTCCTTTCTCACCTTTGTCACCTTTTTCTGATTTTGTAAGATTCAGATATAAAACCGCATCTCTACCAGATACACCGACGGGTCCAGGTAATCCAGGGGAGCCGTCTTGTCCTTTTTGTCCTGCTGCCCCAGGAGGTCCTGGTAATCCATCATATCCTCTTTGCCCCGGTGGTCCAAGCTCACCTGGTGGCCCACGTGCTCCTGGAGTTCCTGGTATTCCGTCTTCACCGCGATCGCCTTTCAAACCTTTATCGCCCGGATAGCATATATTGCATCGTCCGCCAATATCGCCTTTCGCTCCCATATCACCTTTTTGACCTGGTGTTCCCGGAAAACCTTGTAAGCCTTTGTCACCCGGTCTACCTTGCATGCCTGCTGGTCCAGGAGAACCATATTTAGAATCTCCAGGTGCTCCCACTTGCCCTTTAAAACCGCGTTCACCCTTCTGACCTTTCATTCCGGAGAGGCTGTTAAAAATTAATTTTATAAAATAAACTATATCGATTATTAGCATAGCCATATGTTAAACATACCCTGGAAAACCATCATCTCCTTTTGGACCCATTATACCGATTCCAGGTTCACCTGCAATTCCTCGTTGTCCGGGTGGTCCTTGCGAGCCAGGAAAACCTTTTGGTCCCATTGGGCCAGGAAGACCAATCTGCCCAAGCATACCCTTATCACCTTTATCACCTTTTGAACCGTCTAAACCAGGTTGTCCTGGAATACCAGGGCCTCCTTTGGGTCCTGGGTAACCACGTTCACCATGGCGACCTGGTGAGCCTTCTGATCCTTGTAAGCCTGGCGCACCAGTGTAACCACGTTCACCTTTTTGACCTGGTGGACCAGCTGAACCTCTTCCACCACCAGGTGGCCCTCTTGGTCCAGGTAAACCGGTCTGGCCAGGCAAACCGGGAGTACCAGGATCACCTTTTGGCCCATCACGACCATTTAAACCAGATAAGCCTAAATCACCACGATCACCTTTTTGACCAGCTGCACCTGGAGGTCCATAATTTCCTTGCCGACCCTTAAATTAGGCAAATTAATTTAAAAAAAATTTCATATTGTATATAATAACAAAGAATATTATTTGATTCTTACTCTTTCTCCTGCAGGTCCTGGTAGTCCCTTCTCACCCTTTTCACCATATTGGCCGGTTGGTCCTTGTTGTCCCATATCACCCTTAGCGCCCGAATCACCTCTATCACCTTTTTGGCCTGTTTCACCCTGCGAGCCGACTTTTGTTTCGCTGCCAGTTACATATACACCAGTATTCGATTCGCCCTTTTGACCCTTATCACCTTTTTGACCTTCGAACGGCTTCGACTCGCATGATGTTCCCTTGTCACCTTTTTCGCCTCTGTCACCAGCTTGACCCGGTGGACCAACCGGTCCAGGTATACCCATTTCACCTTTGGTACCATCTCGACCTTGCGGTCCTGGAAGTCCTTGATTACCCGGAAATCCAGGTTCACCTTTTTCTCCTTTACGAAACGATTCTGAATCTCGTGCGGGTTCACCTTTCAAGCCTTTTATTCCCGGTGGACCAGGATAACCACGTGGACCAGGGTTTCCATCTAGACCTGGAATACCAGCTACTCCATCTGTACCATTACAACCATCTTTTCCGGGTATGCCTGCATCACCAGATGGACCATCACGTCCTGGTTGACCTTTGCCTCCTGGAAATCCTGGCATACCACGCGCACCACGATCACCTTTTGGACCTACTATGCCCATTGGACCTGGGTCACCTTTGTGCCCCTTCGGTCCAACTAAACCTTCTGGTCCCGGATATCCTTGAATACCTTTCTCACCTTGTATTCCCGGTAGTCCAGGTAAACCGCGGTTACCTTTTTGGGCAAAACATTTTGGCAAACAACATTTCGATGAGGTGCAATTTTTCGGTGGTCCACCACCATATTGTGTACCAACAGTATCCAAAATATCATAACTCGAGTCGATTTGTTGGGGCTGTTGCTGCTCCCGATATCTTATATACTCTTCTTGCTTATCAAATAATCCTACACCAGCAGCTTCACCAGTCTCTTCCCAAAATTGCTAACCAAAAACATTCAACAAATTATCTTAAAAAATTTTTATACATTTTTTTTTCTTTATTTTTAAATTCAACAATATTTTCACATTTGACAAAAAAAAATTTAACAAAATATTCACTTACCGCATCAACAGCGTATATAGAGACGGTCAGTGCTATTAGCGCGGCAAATAGTAGCCTATAATGTGAAAAAGTTAACAAAATTAACCGTTTTCGAAATTGTCCAACATCATTTCAAAAATTTATTTTAAATATTTTCCTTAAAAACTTCTTTTTTTTGGGTGGAATTTATTTAATTTTTATCAAAAACATTTGATAGCAGCAATAAAAATTTAACAAAGTACAAATTCTACACAATCAAAAAAAATAACGTACTAGAATTTCGATAGAAAACGGACTAGAACTTACCGCTTTATAAGGGGTCCCATCGTATGGTTCCCCAATAATCAATGAAGAAGACTTTTTTTTTCCTTTTTTGAATTTTATGCACTTATCACAAACTATTGATTATAAATCAATAAAAATTAATTAATTTCATTCAAAGTGTTTTTTTTTGTTATTTTTTTTTTTAATTTAAAAAAAAATTTAAATAAATACTAACAAAACAAACAAAAAAGAATTATTACAAATTCATCTGAAGTCTTTTTTTTATTGCTAATGGAGGCGTTAGGGCAGTTAATCGTCGTACTTAATATGCCCAATTCGATTTATTCATTAATTTATGTGTGTGTGTGTTTTTTTTTGTTGTTATTCTTATTAATTTTATTTCGTACAGTTTCGTATAGTTTCCTTTTTATTAAGATTTCTTTATTATTTCAAATTCTATGAATTCTTTCTGTTTTAGTCCCTTTTTGTGTGAACGTTTTTTTTTTATGAGAAAAAAAGAACAAATTAGAGAAAAAAAACAAATAAAATGCAATAAAAAAATATAAAACCAAACCGCACTGAAGTAAACTTTTTCAATAAAAAAAAAAAACAAAAACAAAAAAAAATACGTCAATTTTCAATTGTGTTTTATTTTTGGATTTGTTGTTATTTCTTCTCTTCTCTTTCTGGTCCTTGTCTTCTCGCTTCTCTATCTATTCCCTTTCCCAACATAGAAGCAATGTTATTTTACTTAACTGTTATAATTACAGCTGTTCGAAAAATTTAACTTTCGCCTCTCATTTTCAAATTGAAAATTCGAAATTTTTTTTCTTTATTTGAACTTAAATTTTTTTTTTACAATAAATTTGAAATAAATTAAATTAATTGAATATTAAAAATAAAAAAATAAATTCCCGAACATATATGAGAAAAATAATCAAATTAAAAGTGTTTTCGTTTTCGCGTTTTTTTTAAAAAAAAAAAAATTTTTACATTACGAATTTTCACAATTATTTTTTTCGAAAATACTTTCGAATTTTTTTTTTTCAATTATAAATTATAATAAATCAATAGAAGCAAAAAAAATTCAATTAATATTATAGCACATTTTTACAAAAAAAAAATTATTTATATTCTCTAACACATTTTTAAATCGAAAATTTAATGAATTTATTAAAAAGATCCATTTAATCTTATACAGTTTTAGATTTAAATTGATTTTTTTTTGTTGGGGGTGAGGGGGTATAAATTATTTAAATTAGAAAACAATTTTTATACTTTTGATTTTATATTTAAATAAATAAAAAGAAAAGAAAAAAAAATTAATAATTTTTTTTTGCTTTTTTTTTGTTGAATATTTATTCTAATTTTTTTTCGTTTTCATTTAAAAACAAAAAAATTTAAAAAAAAAATTTATTAAAAAATCAATAAAAATATTTATGAAAAACAAAAAAAATTATTGAAGAAAAATTTGAAATTTTTTGAACTTTTTTTTTTTTTAATAATTTTTGTTAATTTTACTTTTTAATGTTAGTTTTTTTTTCTGTTAACTAACAAAACAGTTAAGAAAAATACGTGTTAAAAAATTTAAAGAAATCAATTAAAAACTTTTTTATGAAAAGTTTAAAAGAAATCAAATAACAACTGTTGACAAAATTAAAAAAGAAACACACGTTCGAGGATTGATAATGACTAAAGATGCGCTTTTCCCCAAAAATAAAACTTAAGAAATTGACTAATTTTTTAAATTTTTTTGTTTTAGTTTTTTTTTTTTAAATTTTATGTTGTTTTTTTTTTTTTTTGTTCTTTTCCGTTACACAATTTAATTATTTTTAAAAATAGATTTTACAAAAAAAAAAAAATTTTTTAAAGTCTAGTTTTAAAACTAACTAAAACAAACAATATTCATCAAACCAACGACAAAAAAAAAGAAAAAAAAACAAAACAAAATCAAAGAATTGAAAATTTTACGCAAAAAAAAAGAATTTTTTTTGTTCTCCAAATATTCCCATCCACCCAAAACGTAAACGGGGGAACCGATGGAATTTTCGATCTATCGCGGTGGATCAACCGAAGCTTACTGAATAATAGCCGGGTTAGAATTTTACAGCGACGATCCTTTCTGGCTTCCAGCTTCGATGTCGCAAACGAACTGCAGTCCACGATACAGCGACAAGACATACAACCGACGACCGTTTCCCCATATGTATCCGCCAATGATACGGAAAAATGGCCAGATTGGCTAACCGTCTATAATAAGAAAAAAACTTCTCATACACATATTCTATACGAATATGAATATAATAAATATTCTTCTCTGCTCCACCAATCCAATTCCATACTAATCGGTATATTATCAACACATACACTATTAAAATTCCCCTTTTGGTCAAAAATTATGCAAACGATTAAAACTGATCCCATAAAATTTATTAATATTATTTTGATATTTTCAACAAAAAAAATATTAGAAAAAAATTCTCAAGGAAATAAAACTATTTGAAAATTTATTCTTACAATTTCTAATACAGAGACGTGACCACTCACACATCCAAATATGCGAGCAAAGTCTTAAGAAGAATATAAGACTTCCAAGACGAACACCAAAGACGGAAACTGATTGAAATTCTATTCGTGGGAGTTCACACTTGTGCATGTATTCAGACTGTGGCTAGATTGTACAGAACCTACACAATCATCTCCACCACAGATACTATTGGCTTCTTGATAACGCCGATCGCCGATGATCAAGATCGTACTGGTGGTGGTGGTGATGGTGGTGATTCTGCCAACTCCACTGTTACTGATAGTGCACAATTTAATCTAACACACTACAAGCTTCAAGGAGGCAGCAAATCAAGGAAGTCAGAAGTCTCTTTCTTTGGCTACATAGATCCGCGATCACTAGATCATCAGTCACCAATACAACCTGCCTAAATAACGAAAACAATCGTGTGTATGCCTATGGGGGGATCATTCATCATAGGCGCTCTTCTCGTAGCATATGGCACATACATACTTGTACATCATCCGCTATGTTTATACAAAGGGGGCAAAATGTATGCCAGCCGAAGAAGTTGCTTTTAGTACCGTTTCGATCGTTTGTCGATCTCCATGTAGGAGAATCTATCGCCCCACATCGCCAGTGTGGTGCTTATTTCAACAAATAATTCCGATTACTGGCTAAAAAATACTCTAATAAGAAATTTTTTTTCCATTTTTTTTTTTGTAATTATTTTCATTTTGAAAATTCTTAAAATTTTTCCAAACGTTTATTCAACAAAAAAGTAATTTCTTTATTTTGTTTTTATTTCTTATTAAATTTAAATTTTTATCTAACCGGTAAAAAAAAAAGAAAAAAAGATTATTTTTCTTAAATAATTCTTTTATTCCAAATGTTATTTGGTTGTACTTTTCTTTTGAGAAATATTTTTTTATAAACTTAGAAGAAGAAGAAGAAAATTTATAAGGCAAAGTAAAAGGAAATTGTTTTTAAAAAAAATAGAATTTAAAAAAAGGACAATTTAAATAATTTAAAAAAAAAGTAATAATTAAATATTAAACAATCATAAAAAATATTATAATAAAAATAAAATTTTTCAATATTAATTAATACTTTTAAAAATAGTTAAAAAAATGTTGTTAAAAATTCGGTTTAAAAATAATGAATTCATTAAAAATAACATGTAAAAATGCAGAGGGAAAAAATTCAATTTTCAAAAAAATTAAAGAAATAAAAAGTCTATGATTAAAGGAAGATAGAAGATGATTAATTCTTCTTCTTCTTCTTTTTTGGTTTTTGTTTTTTGTTCATAAAATTTATTTCCATTTGTTAAAAAGTCATTTTCTATTTCTCCTAAAAACAATAATCACAACAATAACAACAACAAATTTAAAATCAAATTCATTTAATTGTGGTTTTTTTCATATTTTTGTTTAATTTTATTTCTTTTTAAATTGTATTTTTTCTCCAATTATCCAAATTAGAATTGTTTATTGTTAATTTGATAAAAATAAGAAAAATTAAAATATTAAGACTCAAAGGAATAAAAAAAACGGGTAAAAAGAAAAACCCGGTGCAAATTGACTTAATAGACAGAAAACAGTTTTTTTTTAATAATTTTATTAACGGAGTGTGGAAGCGTAAAAGAGAAAAAATATTTTCTAAAATGAACGAACCCGGAGGGAGTGTGTCCCTCTTGGGCAATAAAAAGGCAAAATCTTCGAAAAGGACATTTTTGATTTTGTTCCTAATTTGTTTTGTGCTAAAGTTTCAACAAATCAATGCATTGGTAAGTGGAGGATGATAGTATTTTTTTCTATATAATTTTCAAAATTTTCTTTTCATTTTCATTTTTTTTAATAGTTTTTTTTATTTAAAAAAAAAATTACAATAAATAATTTCCGTACGTTTATGTGGTTTGTCTCTTATTTTTTCTCAGAAAATTTCCAAAAAAAAGTGCAGCCAACCTAAAAAAATATGCACAAAAAAAAAAACATTAACATAACCAAAAAAAAAACACTCCAACTTTTGAATTTGTTACACTTTCAAATGTCAGTTTAAATTTGAATATACATCGTAGTATGCGCCATTTTCTTCTTAATAAAGTCAATGATTTGAGGTTAGGTTTCTTAACTATTAAAAATTGATGTAATTTTTTTAAATGTCGAAATAATTGTTTTTTTAAGAATAAAAAGAATTTTTTTTAAATCTTAATTATTAAATTTAAATCTATGCAACAAAAAAACAAATCTGAGTAAATTTTGAAACTAATAATAAAAAATTAAAAATTAACAAAAAATTGTTAAAATATTCATTTAAAAAAGAAAATAGCGAACCAAAAAAAAAATGTTATTTTATAAAATTCCGGATAAAATTTATGAAAATTTTTGAGAAAAAAAAATACTTTCGATTATAAAAAATGTTAGAAATTTTTGATTTTCTGTTTTAAAATTTTTAAAAAACTTAAACTATCATCATTTTTAGATAATCATTATTTAATAATTTATTATAACACTTTAAGTTTAATAAAATTGAACAAAGAAAACATAAATAATAAAAATCTACAATTTTTTTGAGAAATTTATCATATTTGATATTTACTATGAAATTTCTTGCACACAATCTTCTGTAATTACGAATACTCTCTCATTTACACATACTAAAACGAGTACTAACACTTTTACAAATTACCACTACATACAATCAACAGTCCTCGCATACACAAGCATATATAAGCGCACACATGTTAAAATTTTTTTTTGAGATAATTATTGAACAGAACACAAAAAATTTGCGTTATCTTGAAAACTACAAAATGGTGGATATTCTCAGTTCAGCCTTTTTTCGAAAATTAAATGGTTTCGATTATAAATTTTCCGTTAATAGTTTTAATTAAAAATATTCAGTAAAAATTTTTGGTAAACAAATTTTCTGTAAAAATTTTCACCAAACAAGTTTTCGGTAAAAAATTTTAATAAAAATATTCGGTAAAAATTTTCGTTAAATAATTTCGGTAAAAATTTTTGGTAAACATTTTTGGTAGAAATTTCCAGAAAAAATTTTTGGTAGAAATTTTTAGAAAAAATGTTTGTCAAAAATGTGCAGTAAAAATTTTTGTTAGAAAATTTCAGTAAAAATTGTCGGTAAAAATATCCGGTAAATATTTTTGGTTAAAATTTTCAGTAAAAACTTTCAGTAAAAATTTTAAGAAAATATTTTTGGTTTAAATTTTCAGTAAAAATTTTCGGTAAAAATTTTTAGTAAAAATTTTCAATAAACATTTTCAGTAAACATTTTTAGAAAAAGTTGTGAGTAAACATTTTCAGTAAAAATTGTCGGTAAAAATTTTAGTAAAAATATTCAGTAAAAATTGTCGGTAAAAATTTTCATTAAAAATTGTCAGTAAAAGTTTTCAGTAAAAATTTTCGGTAAACATTTTCAGTAAAAGTTGTCAATAAACATTTTCAGTAAAAACAGTCGGTAAAAATTTCAGTATAAATATTCAGTAAAAATTATCGGTAAAAATTGTCAGTAAAAATTGTCGGTAAAAATTTTCAGTAAAAATTGTCGCCAAAAATTTTCAGTAAAAATATTCAGTAAAAATTTTCGGTAAAAATGTTCAGTAAAAATTGTCGGTAAAAATTTCACTAAAAATTTTTAGTAAAAATTTCACTAAAAATTTTTAGTAAAAATTTCACTAAAAATTTTTAGTAAAAATTTCACTAAAAATGTTCAATAAAAATTATCAGTCAAAATTTTTGGTAAAAATTTTAAGGTTAACATTTTTATTAAAAATTTTTGGTAAAAATATTCAATAAAAATTTCGGTAAAAATTTTCAATAAAAATTTTCGGTAAAAAGTTTTAGTAAAAATTTTTGGGAGAAATTTCCAGTCAACATATTTGGTAATCGAAAATTTGGCAAATAGTCTCCGTTAAAATAATTTCAGCAAACAATTCCATTAAAAAATTTCTATTAGAAAACAAAATTTAAAAAATTGAAAATGTCCATTTTACTATGTAAATTTTTTTTAAAAACCAAAGTTTTATGTTCAAAATTCTACAAAAACATCCGAATACATTTCAATAGGTAAATTAAAAATATTTTTAAAAAAACCGATTGACAGTTTGTCTAAAATCGATTAATTAAAGTATGCATTTTTAATAAAAAGAAAAAAAATTCTGTTAGAAATTCAACATAAGATATTTAATTAGAACAAAATTCGTACAATGACATAAAAATTGTTTACTTCCTAGAGCACTAACACCAATTGTACTAGAATCAACACCAACTAGTACATTATTGCCTTAACTTAAAGTTTCAATTGAAACTGTTCGAAAATTGCGAAAAAAAATCTTATCAGTTCGTTAATATTTTGAATGCTTTTATGTCGGTCCATTAATTTTTTTCAATGTCCTCGACAAAAAATTTCTATTTTAGGGACTATGAACATGAACAATTCTTATCACTGTACGCCTTTTAATGATTTCTTTATATATACCATATATATATATTTTTTGTGTGTTTATAATCAAATTACTTCTTTTCCTGCTTGGTTGCCATTAACAATTCAAAAATATAACAACAAAAAAATTGATTTTTTTTCCAATTTCTATTAATGACCCGTCCTTGCTATATAATTTTTTTCCCTTCTCTCATGCTTATCTTACATTTATATTTATTTGCATATATTTTTGGTAATTGCCATTAAAAGAAAAAAAAACTTATACAAAAAATTAATAAAAAGCAGAATCAAAGTCAAAAATGGGGTTATCTATTTAAGAAGACATTTGATGATTGATCTCAAATTTTTTTATTGTTGATATTTTCTATAAAATAATTATTAAAAACCGGAAATGATGTGAAACATTTAATAAAATATTTTTGATAATTTATATTTATTTGACCAATTGAACTAGTCTTAAATTATAATTCAAGGAAAAATATTAAATAAATTCAGTGATTATGAAAATTTGCCGCATGCTAATCGAATGCCATTCATCGCATGTGTTGATTTTTTTTTTTAAATATATTTTCTCGTTAGCTTTTTATTTCTTTTAATATTTATAGAATTATATATGATGCAATAAATAGTTAAAAGTAAAATAAACTATAAACAGGAATGTGGTATTATTGATAAAAATCGAATTTTACTCCTTTTCTGATTATAACAATTGCCAAAATGCCCGCAAGGATGGATCATATGGTAAAACCTTACAAATGTTATTCTGTTTACGGCCAAAGCGATTTCATGCACTGCGCCATTTTTTGACTTTTGATTTGACACCATTTTATTTTTATTCTTTCAATCAACTATGAAGACTAATTTAAACGTAAAATCGATAAGCATTTAGTAAAATTAATAAATTAGAAATTTCACATGAATACCTTAATACAATTTTATGGATATTGGGGCAACAATTGATTCGGATCAGTTTCTGAAAAGCTGTTGCAAAAGAGATTTCGCTTAACCAAAAAGCCCATTAAATGTTCAAAAAAATATCTCGCTTTTAATTAATTAAAAAATTTTTTTTTTAAAAACAAATCTAAAATCAATTTAAAAAAAAACTTAATGGAAAAAAAATGGAATTTTGAACAACTTACACACAAACATGAGCAGATCTGTCTAATCTCGATTGACTTTGGTACGACCCAATTTTCAAAATGAACTAACACACATTTTATGATAACCAATAAGATCGTATCTCAATTTTTTGTCCTCGAAACAACAGCAAACAACAACAAAAAATATTAATAAAAATTTAAAAAAAAAACACTAACAAAAATCTATGGTCTATCATCTATTATATTTTTTATGAATTCTTATCAATAAGCGATTTCGAATAAAACCATCATTTTAGCCTGATTTCTAAATGACATCGTTACGAAATTATTTTTTCTTTTCCTTATTAACTGCTATAAAAGTTTCTTTCTAATCTTCTATTAGTAACAGCAGTTTTTAGACAAATACGTTTAGATGAACTAAAAAAAAATCCTTAAAAAAAATCGAATAGCAAATGAAAATTGAGAAAAAAAGCACGCGACAAACGGAAAACCTTTTAACCTTTCAAAAAATTTCAAAAAAAATTTCCTTGATTAATTTTTGTTGTCCCAAAAACTATAAAAAATATCATCAGAAGGAAAACCTTCAAGTTTTATAGTGACTATGTTACTAACGTTATCCATCCCGTCCCATATTCGGTTCATTGAGTTTTCCCTTCCAAGTTGTTTTTTTATATTTATGCATTCATTGGTAGAGATACGAATCCGACTTATAGCAAAGATTAAAAATGTTAGAAAATGTATTAAAATAAAAAATAATCATAAAACAAGAACTAAAAAAAAAATAGACAGCATTGAAGGAAACTTATCAACATTTCCTTTGATGAGCACATCTAATAAACATAATGAAATATTGTCGGGGGAAAAAAGTTAATGAGACTGAACAATTATCAACTGTTATCACAAATAATTGAACTTTGCTTTTGCACGAGTAAATTGGGTTTCAGCAATTCGGATTGTGCGGGAAAATGTAGTTCGTACAAAAAATATTTTACGCTTTTGCGCCCATTAATGCGAGTACCAAAAAAAATTAATGAAACTTTGCATATGGAAGACATTTCCTGTATTATCAACTGAATTTATAATAGCATATTTTGCTGTTTGCAATCCAATTGAATATTTGCAGGAAGAACAAAAACAGGGTTGGAAAAATTTACCCCAATCACTGCTAATCCAATGGAAAAATTTCCTTAAAACTTTATTTTGTAAACAAAATTTTCTAGACAAATTTTCATTAGAAATTTACGGTAAAACTTACAAAAAGGATTTTCTGTAAAATTTTGCTATACAAATTTTGCAGTAAAAATTTTCGATAAAAATTTACAGTAAAAATTTTCGATAAAAATTTCCAGTAATTTTCTATAAAATTTGCAGTCAAAATTTTCTATAAAAATGCGCAGTACAATTATTCAATAAACATTTTTCCAGTAAAAATTACCAATAAAAATTTCTTGTAAAAATTTTCTATAAAAATTTGCAATGAAAATTTGCAATAAAAATTTTCTAAAAAATGTGCGGTTAAAATTTCCTATAAAATTTACAATAAAAATTTTCGATAAAAATTTACAGTAAAAATTGTCGATAAAAATTTACAGTAAAAAATTGCTATAAAAATTTGCAGTAAATATTTTCGATAAAAAGTTACAGAAAAAAAATTTCCTCCAAAAATATTTTGCAGTAAAAATTTTCTAAAAAATTTGTAGTCAAAATTTTTAATAAAAACTTGCAATGAAAATGTTCTATAAAAATTTGCAATGAAAATTTTCTATAAAAATTTACAATGAAAATTTTCTATAAAAATTTGCAAAGAAAATTTTCTATAAAAATTTACAGTAAAAGATTTCATGAAAAGTTGCAGTAAAAATTTGCAATAAAAATTTCTTGTAAAAATTTTCTATAAAAACTTGCAGTAAAAATTTTCTAAAAAAATTCTCAGTAAAAATTTTCCATAAAATATTTGCAATAAAAATTTTCTATAAAATTTTGCAGTAAAAATTTCCAATAAAAAAATTTTCAGAAAACAATTCATGATAATTTACAGTAAAAAATGTCTGTAAGAACTTTAAGGAAAAGAATTTTTAATGAAAATTGTCCATAAATATTTTTAGTCAAAAATTGTTATTGTAAATTTTTAAACAATATTTTTTTAAAAACAGTATGAATATTTCTTCTATATATAAATGTGAAGTTAAGCGCATATTCGCAGTTTTTTTTGGAAAAATTTAATCCACATTTTCCTAATAAAAATTTTTTTAATGAACAATTTCTAAAACGTTCATTTTTTTTTTAGATTTTTCAAAATTACGATTATTTAATTACTATAAAGTGTAAATAGTGAAAATTAGGACAACAATTTTGAATGAAGACAAAAACCAACCAGGAAAACAATTAAAATTAATAGTTCCACTCTCAGAACCAATTGTCAATTTATGTACATTAACGCATTTTATGTGCAAAGAGACATTTTTCAAATTTTTCATTTTGCACGCACTTAAGTTGATGCATTTAAAATTTATTATTCAAAATGTTCATGGTCTTAAATATGAACGCAGGAAATTAGAATTAAATGGTTTGTTCTGCAAGTTAGAATAAGTTTGCGTAAGGTTTTCGAAAAATATTCATAACAATTCTTGTGATAATATTAAAGGAACTACTTCCATTATCCGTTATCGATTAGGGATGCATTCTTAAATTATTTATGAAAATAAATTTCCAATAACTGAAAATTGGTTCTTATTGTGCACGTTCTTAAAGCTCAACCACCAATAGGCGTCCCTCCTTGAATTGTCCATTCGTTTGGATAATAATTTGTTATATAGTTTTGGATAACTGCAACATTTAGTAAAAAATACTCAAAAAAATTGTGTTGAATTTTTCTCGCCGCCATTTTGTCCATAGTTCACAACGTATCAGTTGCTCTTTAATTTTTTTTTCTCGTTTGCCTAAATTCAGGCGGTCTATTAAGACAGACGAGACGATCCATCGTAACCTGACTACTTGTCATAAAATGCTTAGCCAAATCAGAACAGCTAAATTTTTTTTCACATTAATATCCCATAAAGCATTCGTTGTTAGAAATTTCCATTATTTTTTCTCCAATTTTCTGTTGATGTTTTTTAAATATTTTATTTTAGAATAATACACGTATTACAACAATGTATGCAAAAAAAAGAAAAATTTCAACAAATAAACAGTAAAAATTTTATGAAATAAAATGAATAAGATTTTTCCGTTCGCCATTTTATGTGTTGTAATTTTAACGGATGGACAGATTTCGATATTGTCGAAAAAAATCATGTGGTACGACAAGGGAATGGGAAAAAAAGGCTTTTGTGTTATTTTGAAAAACTATTTTGAAGGCCGTCCATGCGGAACTTTTAAAAGATTCTCTCTTCATATTAGCTTAAAAAGGAAATATTATCGCATATTAAATTTTTGGTTTGCCCTCATAAATAACATTTATACCATGTCATATTATTAATTTTTATTACATAAAAGAGGAAGCACTGTTGCAATAATTTGATAATAATATTACTTAGAAAAAGGGAATTCTTTTTAGAGTTGATAATTGTTTTTATATTATTTTTTGTGTGGTTGTTGTCATTCTTGCGGAATGTTGATCGAGCAACAAAAAAGAAGCGCACCCGAACTGAAAGGAGAAGAAGAAGAAGCGAAAGCGCAATTCCTCATTTCTTGAAATTATGATTAATTGCTCCCACGCATTTTGATTTTAAAAAGAAAAACCATCGCATTCACAATAATAATTATGAATATCCACACAAATACACATTTACCTATCCATTCATATGTGGACATCATGTGCAAACGGACTCATAATTTTTAATGAGTACGAAATGTGGTATATTTTGCATGTTCGGTGATAGGGGGAAAATACCCTCTCGGTTCGTATGTACCCTTAACGCTACTTAAGTGTTATGTGGTTTTATAATTTTTTTCAAAAACAAAAAACAACAACAAAACCTTATCTAGCCACTAGAAGATTATGTGTAGTACAGCTTAAATGATCATGTGTTCGTGTGTGTGTGTGTGTGTGTTGCAGAAATTGTCATTAAAATTTAAAAAAAAAAGTCAAATTGTGAAAACAAGAACGCAAATAGGAAAAGGAAAATCTTGAAAAAATTTAGGCCATCAGGATGGAAAAAAAAATACATTTTTTCTTGAGATTAGAAAAAATATTTTTGATTGTATATAAGTTTTGATGTGTGTAAATAGATAAATACAATGAACAAAAGAACAAAAGAGATAGAGAGTCCAAGGCTGAGATAACTTTATTACTATGTGTGTGTGTGTGTATGTGTGTGTGTGTGTGTAGAGTGGATGGAAAAACTAGAAACGGGAGGAAAAAGCCCATATCTCCTCGGTTAGCATAATTTCCAGAATATTTGCTGTCACGTGTATTCTTCAGTTGAAATGAAAACGTGTCAATACGATTAAATTTTAATGTTGCAATTGTAAGCAAGTAAAAATCGACATCCGCCATTTTGTAATAACCGATCATAACCGCCGCTTAGGGGATATGCATACGCTTGCGTTCCTATGCATTGGCATAAAATCTAATCGAACATAATATTCACCTACTCTGATTTAAATGATTAAATCTGTATAAACAAAATGAAGATTTTTTTTTTTTTGATAATAAATATTTTCGATTTATTTGAATAAATTTATAATCATCAGCATTAATGAATCGAATGTTGTTTATATGTTTTTAAATGTTTCAGAATTTCATTCAGCAAATCTCGACACTAATTAGAATAATTAATAATATGGTAATAGTTAACAACAAAAAAATATGAACTATTTCCTGTCAATATTTAAATCTAGAAAATAATATTAAGACAAATAGCTTGAAGAAAAGAATAAAACTAAATATATTATGCGATTTAAATAATAATCAATGAATTACAAACGAAAAAAGTGTGGTTATTTTGAGAAATAAGCAAACAATTTGAATGAATTAGAAAAATATTGACTAACGTTAATCCGTTAAAGCATATTAGCCCAATAAATTTTATTATATAATATAATTTAAATTAATCAAATTACAATATTAAAGAAAAGAACCGATTTTTTTTAGGTACCGAATTCACTTATACAACTAAGAAGGTCCTTGGGTGCTAGAAGGGACTAGGAAGGTCATTGGGTGTTTGAAGGGACTAAGAAAGTATTAAAATTTTGAATAAAATAATTTTTTTGATAAGCTTTAAGTTACGCAGGAGTTAGGCCAATGAGACTATCATACTCAGAGAGCAGCTTACCCTACTGCTTGTCGCTAGCTTTCTGCGTAGATTGCGGGGGGGGGGGGAGGTTGATTTCGAAGTGTCCGGTCAAAATTACAATATTAAAGAAAAGAACCGATTTTTTTAGGTACCAAATTCACTTATATCACTAGAAAGGTCTTAGGTGCTAGGAGGGACTAGGAAAGTCCTTGGGTATTAGAAGGGACTAAAAAAGTATTAAAATTTGGTATTAAAAAAAATTTGTTGATGAACTTTAAAAAAAAAATTTCATTCCAAATTTTAATACCTTTCTAGTGTTTTCTAGCATCCAAGATCTTCTAGTCCTTTTAAAGTTCCACAGGAGTATACCCTGCCAAGCATGCTTGTCACTAGCTGCATGCACAGACTGCCTGATACGCGTTGTGTGAGGGGGAGAGGGGTATTGTAAGTGTCCGCTCACACTCAGAATGACCAGAAAATTCATGCCGAAACATACGAGCTCTGTTCAAAAAGTATTGCGAATTTTGAATTTCCGTGGGTTACGTATATTCGATTTTAGATTTTTTTGTGGCGTTATGTTGGTACTCATGTCTCTCACTTATGCCGACAATTTCGGCCATTTTGAATGTTCAGTTAATTTTTGACCGCTGCTTTGCTTGCACATATTTTGGCTCGTCTCCGAATTTTGCCCATTCCAAAAAATGGATCAAAGAGAATCTGTATCAAATTTTGTGTATTGACTGTGGCATATGGTGAAGCTACCTTGAACCGAAGCAACGTTTATCGGTGGTACAAAATGTTCTCAGAGGGCCGAGAAGACGTGAACGACGAAAAGCGTGCCGGACGCCCGAGCACGTCAACAACAGACGAAAACATTGATGAAGTGAAGAAAATAGTATTGGCTAATCGTCGAATCACCGTTAGAGAAGTTGCTGAGGAATTAAACATATCGATTGGCTAGTGTCATTCGGTTTTTATCAATGATTTGAGCGTGAGACGGGTCGCCGCGAAATTCGTACCAAAATTGCTCAATTTCGACCAAAAACCGCATCGCATTAACATTGCTAATAAGCTGTTGGACTCTGTCCTCGACGACCCAAATTTCCTCCAGAGGGTCATAACTGGTGACGAATGATGGGTTTATGGTTATTACGTGGAAACCAAAGCTCAATCATCCCAATGGAAGCTTCCGCACGAGCCAAGAAAATTGTTTGCTATAATTTTTGCTATAATTTCCTTTTTAATAAGAACGACTCGCCCAACAAAAGTACGACAGAAGAAGAATTATTGATTCTACAAGAAGTTAAGCGAAAATTTGCCTACATTTTTTTCCAAATTGAATAGTAGAAACTTCATAACTTGCATAAAATATGGTGAATCCCCTTGGAATATCATCCATTATGAATTTATGGCAAATATTCTATTACACTTTTACTCGTATATGAAAACAGTTCGTTTTGGAAAATATTTTTGTGCAAGCTAATCACATTTAACTACAAAGTCCAGACAACAATTTTCATATTATTTCCGAATAACAATTCCCATTCGAAACAACTAACTGCATTCTCTTGTATTGAAATTATGTATTAAAAAAAATGCAACAACAACAAAAAAAAACAGTGAACAAAACGAAACCAAAGCTCAAATTGCATTAGATACGAATAAGATTTGAGGCGAATTCTTTACGATAACATTTTCTTTTCCTTATTTTACTTAAAGTTAAATTTTTCATTTTAATTAAAAGTGGAAAAAAAACAAAATATTTTAATAATTTATGATGACTTTTGAAAAGTAAAAATGTACAAATTTAAAGATTTGTCTTTTCTATGACCAATAAGGAAGCGGATTGAAATTAGGCTTTCATGAAAATTGTGTTGTTTTTTGTAAGAAATGAAAATACAATCGGTTAATATAAATCAACATATAAAAAGGTAGGGGGAAGAAATAGAAAACTTGTCACTGATAACGCACATGCGATATGGTCCACACCCACACACGCAAATGCACGTTCGTATTAGAGAGTAATAATATGCACTGACGTGTTCGCTCAGTTTTGCTCGCAAGATGATGGATGCACTTCGAAATGGAATCCGTTCCATAAAAATATGACATGATTTCGAGAATTGTGTCAAAGCTATGATGTGTCGCCTATTCTAATTTTGGTTCATCCTCAATTAGAACGATTAAATCCCATCCATTAACAGCATCTGCAATCTCAGCTAGCCGCAAATTCTGGGCCACATACTATGTTAAGTAAGAAATCGTTTCCATTTTTATGTCAAGAGTTTTTCATGATCATTTTTTGCATTCATAGCCTTTGACACAATTCCATTAATTCTAAGACCCTAAGTACATGACTGACCATAAAGTCATATAAAATTTTGTTAAATCTGTTAAAAAAATGTGCACTTTGTAAATTGTTCTGAATGCTAAATGCATCAAGATTACTGCCCTCTCGGCTGCAGTATTTTATCTTAAAAATCAACAATAATATAAGTGAGGGCAGTAGACATAATTTTGTGTATATTTCCACAATAACGTCAGATTATAATCTTAATGTAATTGTTACTTAAAACTAGTCGAAATGACATCAGGGACGCATTAAATGCTGATGGCACTAAAAATTCAAATGGCGGAAACATGGCAAAAAAAAATTTCTTTTAATTTAAACACGGAAAATTATTATTATTTCTTTGGATTTTTCTTTCCTTTTTGTATGAGTTTTTTTTCTTCTTTCTTTCTATGCAAGAGTAAAATAAATATATCAACTTTGTCAGCAAAATTACTATATGCAAAAGGGAATAATGGTAATTATAGACGAGAGTCGATTGTGTAGGTGGATGGAGGGGGGGATTCGATGCTTGCTTACGTTAGCGTTATTGTTGTTGTCCGCCATTATTTTAATGCCTGCTCTACCATAATTAAAAACAAACAAAAAACCACATCCTAGCACGATTTCATACTAACCTCCAAGTAAACCAAAATAAATTTAAAACTGCTTAAATTTGGTTGTTTTCAATTTTCCAGATTAAAAAATTAGTTACGCACGCAAATGAATTTGATTTTTTTTTGGTCTGTTTCGTTTCACTTCTTGTTCTGTTTCGTTCCGCTTCTTTTCCCCTTCATTCCTTTTCTGTTCTATTTCGTTCCTCTTCTGTTGTGTTTTGTTTCTCTTCTTTATTGTTTCGTTCCTCCTTTTTAATATTTCATTGATCTTCTTTCTTCTTTCCTTCCTCTTCTATTCTGTTTTGATTCTCTTCCCTTTTGTTTTGTTTCTCTTTTATCTTCTTTCGTTCCCCTTCTGTTCCGTTTCGTTTTTCTTTTGTTCTGTATTGTTTCTCTTCTTTATTGTTTTGTTCATCTTTTTTTATATTTTGTTGATCTTATTTCTTCTTTCATTCCTCTTCTGTTCTGTTTCGATTCTCTTCTCTTTCGTTTTGTTTCTCTTCTTTTTCCTCTCGTTCCTCTTCTGTTCTGTTTTATTTCTCTTCTTTTTGGTTTAGTTTCTCAACGTGTTTGTTTCGTTCCTCTCTTTTTTATATTTTCTTTCTTTTCTTTCTTATTTCGTTCATCTTCGTTTTTGTTTCGCTTCTCTTCTTTGTTGTTTTGTTCCTCTTCTGTTCTGATTCCTGCCTCTTTTTTCTTCTTTTGTTCCCCTTCTGTCCTTTTTCGTTCAACTGTTTTTTTGTGCCGTTTCTGTTTCGTTTCTCTTCTGTTCTGTTTCGATTCTCTTCTCTTTTGTTTTGTTTCCCTTCTTTTTTTATTTCGTTCATCTTCGTTTTTTTTTTCGTTTCTCTTCTGTTCTGTTTCGTTTCCCTTCGGTTTTGTTCGAGCCTCTTCTGTTCTGTTTCGTTTCTCTTCTTTCTTCTTTCGTTGCTCTTCTTTTTTCTTTCGTTGCTTTTCTGCTCTGTTTCATTTATCTTTTGTTCTATTTGTTTCTCTTCTTTTGTTGTTTTGTTTCTTTACTGTTTAGTTTCGTTCCTATTTTTTTATTTCGTTCCTACACTATTTTGTTCCGTTCCTTTTCTTTTTTCTTTCATTCTTCCTCTCTTGCCATTATCCATATGTCTCCTGCTCTTTTCACACAATTTCTTTCACCCCTTTCGGCCTATCAAATTGTATGTGCAATATTTCCGATACTATAGCCGGTAAACAGAATGTGTAGAGTTTATTTGTCATTGACAAATGTGCTACATTAATGTGCATCGATTAGCATGATACTTTATATATTTAGTAATTAGAAGTATGAGTGCTCGTAAAAATTAAATTCTAAGGTAACCAACTGTGCCAATGAGTGATCTGATCTGATATACTATCCTAGGCTGATAGGGGCAACTGGTAATAACCACCCACGTTTTGCCTTGACTTCAAAAACTGATTTTTTTATAAGAAACGATAATTAAATCGTGGAGGTTTTTTTCCCAATACCACACAAATGATAAATTAATGGTGTCAATTAATAAGATTGTTAGGCTAAATTAAAATGATGACGACAGATTAAAAATTATCCAAATTTGTACTGCAAAAAAAGTAAACTTTTAATTTAGATTTTGATCGAAATTTTATTTTATTACAATATATTGTTTGAATCTTTCCATTATGTATAAAATATAGCATTATGGAAAATAGCTACCATGAGATTTTTGCAGGATTCGATCCTTTTGATATAATTTTTGATGATCTTTTTGTTAAAATTATTTGACGGGTTTTTGATTTCTAAAAGATATACTTTTTGAGAACTGTTTGTGTAAATATAGTTTTTTGTGTTGTGTAGAGACCAAATAACATCACCAAATCTCAAAAATACGCATCCTGAAAATTTTTTGCGCTATAAAACCAAAATTTTAAGTGTTTTATGAATTGTAGAACTGTTTTTTCAAAATCACATCTGGTCTACATGGAAATCTTTAAGTTCGAACCAAAAAAAAATCGATTATCATACGTTCATAGTGATCAGAATTTAAAGAAGTGGCAGCCATCTTTTTATGGCTGTGGGATTACTATTTTTTATAGCATTCTCTTTATAATTTTAATGAGTTGTTTGATAGTTAATATAAAATGGCAAATCTTAAACTAAACAAATATTATCCTAACTCTACTATTATATTGTACAGTTCTTAAATGGCAGGACTATACTTTCCGGGCTACAAACTGGATAGTCCGTATTTAGAATATTTTCTTGTTGTAAATTGCTCACTTAAGAATTTCATTTAGAATTTAGAAAATATTAAGAATTTCTTCTTCAAGTAAATAGCTTTCTGAAAATATTCCGAAAAATGCAAGATATTCGATTTTTTTCAAAAAAAATCACAAGACCTCCTATTGTTAGGAATATTTTCTGTATGGAATCGTTGGAAGGCAGTATGATTTTAATATGGTTTTAAATCAGTTAAGATCAAAAATAAAACTTCTGATGGAAACGCAAGAATCATTTACATCGAATGTAGAAATACCTCCTTACCGAATGGCCAATAAACTACTTAGCCGATCGGTTCAATATGTAAACCAATAAAAGGCAAATGAAGGGAAAAGCGACCCATAATATCGGTGGTCGGTTAAAAATAAATAGGCGATAAAAATGGTTTAATAATTGTGCAGATGCCTAACGTACAGTTAAGTGACTACATACTCCAACTATGGCTTCAGATATGAACATTTATCGATGATGCTATTCCGTTGCAGAAGAATTGGAGCATTTTCTGTTTTCCGATTTTATTTTCATTTGTTTTCTAGTTTTTTTTTGTTACTTGTACTCCTGCCAGCAAATGCATAGTTTTTCTCTTCTTGTCGATCATTACTATGTAAAATTCCGTCGGTAAGGGGGACCTTAAAACAGAAATAAATTTGCACTTTTCTGTTAATATTTTATTATTCAATAATGTTCCATTTACTTTTAGCATGTTTACTTTATGATTCTTACAGAAATTTTCATCTTCACGATATTTTTGGGTGCATTGTTCAATGTTTCACACCTGCGTCTATTTGCCCCATCCTCTACGTACGCGGAACAACCATACAAGGAATGATCAGTAAAATCAGTGCAGTCCGTCCTAAATACGTATTTGACAGGCGCACCAAACAATCGAGTTTCGAGAATCATAACCATTGAACGAATTCTCGCATCAAACGTCACATTCGGATTGGTTTATTC
Source organism: Atherix ibis (assembly GCA_958298945.1). NCBI lineage: Eukaryota > Metazoa > Arthropoda > Insecta > Diptera > Athericidae > Atherix > Atherix ibis. Next base: position 84,117,103 of record OY282609.1, read on the forward strand.
CCTTCCCACCAGGAGGCATTCTGTCATTTTCTACATTATCATCGATTATTTGTTATTTTTAGTATTAAATCATTTTTTTCTTCTCCAATATTATTATTAAAAATGTCTTTTTCTTGTCAAAAATTGATATTGTTTCTGGGGAATACCCTTGTCAAAAAATTGGGGGGAAGGGGGCAAATCTGGGGAATACGGTGGCTGCGGCATTATTAGTGTGTTGTTTTTGGCCAAAAATGGCAAAAGCCAATTTTTGTTCTTCCACAAATCCGGGCGGATTGCTTCGCGCAACTTGCGCATAACTTGCAGATAATATTTCTTATTGACCGTTCTACCCTGTGGCAAGAACTGATGATGCAACACGCCCCTGCAATCGAAGAAAACTGTAAGCAAAACCTTCACATTCGACCGAACTTGGCGCGCTTTTTTCGGTCTTGTCTCGTGCGGCAGCTTCCATTGGGATGATTGAGCTTTGGTTTCCACGTCATAACCATAAACCCATGATTCATCACCAGTTGTGACCCTCTGTAGCAAATTCGGTTCGGTACGGATAGAGTCCAACAGCCCATTAGCAATGTTAATGCGATGCTGTTTTTGGTCGAAAATGGGCAAAAATCGAACACGAGCCAAAACACGTGCAAACAAAGCAGCTGTCAAAAATTAACTGAACATTCACAATAGCCGAATATGCCGGTATAAGTGAGAGACATGAGTACCAATATAACGCCACAAAAAAATCAAATTCAAAATTCACGATACTTTTTGAACAGACCTCATACCAAACCATCGCGTTATTTATTTTTAATTCGTTTCCATACAAACTGTTTTATTAATGCAAAAACTCATCTTTAATTTCTGCTATTTCATTTTTATAATTTTATGCAAATAACAAACGCAGTTTTTCCATTACAAATAAATATTCGATAGAAAAATTGAATTGAATTTATAAGAAAAAAATTATTAATGGTGAATTTTCCATGGGCAACAATTTTGCCCACTTAAAATATTTATGGTGGAATCAGGAAAAATAAAATTTGTTTTTCATTATTATTAGAAATGAATGAATTTATAATAAAAAAATATTTATCACATACTCTGGAGTCTGTAGAAGTTTATAGTGAATAACTAGTTTGCAATACGCCCAAATCAAAGTGTCTCCGAACCCTTTAGATGATTTCAGTACTGATTACTCTTATGTCCATAATATAAAAAGATGAAATCTTTTTACCTAAAGAGAATTTTTGCAAACTTAAAAAAAACGTTTTTTTTTTATATCAAAACTAATCTTCCAGTCAAGATCATTCCATTCCGCTGCCGTCCATATTCAATGATCTAGAATTTCTGGTTAAAATCGTACAGGTTAGATATAGCCTCTTAAGATTAGTGTAAATAACTGAGTGAGCTCTGTTATTTTATGTGGGTTTGCTGGGATATTTTCGATATAAAGTAGGCTTATTGGAATATTCAAATAAGACTTGACTTTCCATTATTTTCATATTATATCTTTGCTTTATTTGGAAAGAGTGGACTAAGTTCAATTATGTTTTAAATTTAGATATTTAAGAGTTTACGTTTCAATAATAATTAAAAATATTCGTCTAAGATAGATATTTATAAAAAATAAATAATCTCTCTTAGACGAATACTTTCTGCTGTAATTTGTCTTATATTTTTACAAAGTGGGGTGAATATAATATTTTCGAATTCAGTATTTTAAACTCTGGATTTTTATCCATTGATATCTTAATAGAAAATGTTTGTTTGGTTCATTTCTCAGCAACAAAAAAAAACCCCCAAAATTATTGTACAATATATTCTGAATATGCTTAACAGCAAAATGTTTATTTATGACAGTTAACTTCAAGTGTCACATGTTATTACAGTTAACAATTAAAACTGAACATTAAATAATACATAATTAATAATATTTGTTGTAATAAAGAAAAATCCGCCATTTCTAAACGAAAACAAGTACGTTTGTTTTTCATCAAATAAAAGATAATAATACTCATATTTTATATATAAAAAAAAAAAACAAGAAAATAATAATAATAACCTAAATAAATGAAATACTAGAAATTTCCTTAAAAAAAACAAATATATTTTATCGATTTAAATACGAATAGTAAAAAATCTGTTGTACGGATGCGCGCATCCATCTAGAATTCTTGTAATTCTATTGCAATGACCTCAAAATGATTTTTCATATCAGCTCAGCGACATGATAGTTCCGCTGTTGTAATAATTCGACGGTTGAAATTACAACTCATCATCAACCAATAAAATACTCTTTTTCATCTTCATCAATCCCGGATGCTAACAATACGCCACACTTCCGATAAATCTAAAACTCTGTGCACATTTCATCATCACATATTATCGATGTATGCGCATGCAACTCTTTATACTACAAAAAAAATTCTCGAAAAAAGAGAACCAAAAAAAAAACAGCACAAAAATTATTATTTTCCAAGAATATTCAAAAAATGTCATAATCACAATTCCACCAGATACTTTGTAATATTCATCATTTCTATGAGGAATAATCAAAATAAATTTTTAGAAATGAAATTCTTCATCCCAATTCCACGCATTAAAAATAGTTACTGCTGCTTAAGTATGCTAGATTTAGACTCTCTTTTATTGTTTTTTTTTCCATTTTTCTCTATTTAACACTCAATTTCTTTATTCATATATACATGAAGAGAAACCCTTAAAGGATATTTATCTTATTTTCTACATACAATACCATTGAGTCAATTATTAATAAATAATGATATAATTTCGACAATAGATTGATTTGAAAATAAACCAAAACAACAACATAGGAACCGAACGGAACATGGATAATATATGTAAAAATAGAAAATAGAATAAATAAACCAAAAAAAAAGGAAAAAAAATAAGAATGAGAGAAAACGAATCCATCCGATCAACAGTAGTAATATTCTTATCTACACACATCAGTGTAGAGCTGTAAAGCCATTATTCTGTGTCCCATCGAAGAAGAAGGATCATTGACTTCTTATTTTTATCAGAAATACTCCACATAAAGACGAATTGAGAACAAGACTGAACATGGACCGGATCGTTGAAACAAAAGAAACGGAACGCAATCAAATTAAGTTGAAATTATTACTCATGCAAGTGACATTTGCCGATAACAAAACACACAACTTGACGTTCTTAGTGAACGTAATAATCTTTTGTTCATAATTTACAGGCCATTCATCTATGAATATTTTTACGCATTCATAATTTGCGCCGCCTTTCATTTCCCCCCTTCAATCATTCAATAAATTTCATTCTCATTCGAGACAACAACAAAAAACCCATGCTCATAATAATACTAACTACAATATTAGCACAGTCCATAATTAACTGTACTACAATTTGGGTATTAATGAAAAAGCCAATTTCTCACCTAACCAAGCAATTTCTCTTTTTTATCGCTTGCACTTCTCTTCCTTTTATTTCGTTAATTTAAAATAAAACCAATTTTTTTTTATATCATAATTAATTTACTTTACGGCCTTTTGTAGAATATGCAAATTTCCGAAATACCATATAATAATCTGCAAGGGATTATTATATGGTATTTCGGAAATTTGCACCATTGGAAAAAGTACTTTTTATTAAGTAAAATTTAAAGATTTTGTTGCAGTTTTATATATGAGTTTTTTTTACTAATGCAACTTACACTAGCATGCTGTGAGTTAGTTTTTTAATAAAAAAAAAAATCGGAAGGATAGGCATTCTTTCCTGACACGTCTAACGCCATCTTTTGGTGAACACCTGCAAGTTCACCAGGAATAGTATTTAACATAATTTCTTCTTATTATTTTCAATTTATTTTTATTTTTTATAATTTTTTTGAAGGATATGATATTACATGGAATTTTGCAAATTTTATAACGATTTATCTCAATTTTTTGTTGTTTTTTTTTTGTTTTTTTTCTTTATTTTTTTTTTTTTTTTTTGATAAAAATAAGAAAATTTTCAAATATTTTTGTTTTTTTTTCTCTGTAAAATCTATGGTAACAAAATTTAAAAAAAAAACTTTTTTATCAAAAATGCAAAGAACAAACAATATATTTTTTTATTTATTAATAATTACATACATTTTAATTTCTTAATAAGTACGTAATATACTCGTATGAGAAAGAATTGAAAATAGGGAAGGGGAGTTATTTTGATGATACAATAATTGTGCAATTGGCAATTAATTGTGCGTATAAAGAGAAAAACTTACTGTTAGTATTTGTTGCAGAGCAAGTCTTTCTATTTCAGACTCACCACTTGCAAAAATTTCCTTCTTCTGGCTGGGTTTTATTGGAGATAATGTGTAAAAATGCTGAATGTCCATTGAGAAGAAAATCACCTTAAAATTGGAAGCATTCTTCAAAATAATAATAATAATAATAATAATAATAATAATACACTTTATTCTCGTTTTAATGCGGTAGAAGCGTTCCATGGAAATCCGCATATAAAAAATCGTACAAAAAAACACATAGATTTATATGCAAAATTATGGATACATTCCATTCACTTAAAAAATCGCATAAAACCTAAATAATGTTTTAAAATGCACCAAAAATCGCATAAAAAAAGTAAGAAATATCATGAAAAAATATGGATAATTGCTCAAAATATTGGACAACATAAATGTGTGTAAATAAAAAGATGATCTAAATTTTTTTCTTCATATTTTTTTATTTCATTAGCATTGAAGATTTGATGGGCGCAATATCCGCCATCTTTAAAAATATATATTAGCAAACTTTTCAGGATATTTTCTAGTAGCTTTTTCGTCAGCGACCTCACCTTTTATTTTCAGATTATGAAAAGAATGTCTTTTTATGAAACCAGTTAACCACCCTGTGCTGGCAGAGAATGAAGATGTAGATGGCTCTGATTCTTTCAGCTGTTTGTAAAATCTAAGGGCTTTCTGTGTAATTAAATGTCCATCTATTGGCATTCTTTTTTGCGTTAAATCTTCAATCCAAATTACGAGAGCCTTTTCCGTTTTTTCTATTAAACTGTCTCTTGAATATGATGAAAATTTTGTACCAGATATGACTGATTTTCTTATTACCGTTTCATTTTTTTTTATTGCTCTAGTAGTAACCTTCTTTCACAGAGTTTTGTTTTCTACTGAGTAATAAAAAGGTATATAATGCGTAATAGAACAGTATGACAAACTGAATGCATATCAATTACGCACTAAAATTTAAACAAAATTTTGTGAATCCACAATTACGCACTAAAATTATTATTAAAATTTTTTTTTGTTTCACCGCATTATATCTAAAATTGCATCAAAAAAACCGCATAAAACGCGAATAGAGTGTAATAATAATAATAATAAGAACAGAGCAGTAATTTATAAATAACTAAATAATGTTTAGAAAATTTGCTCGAACAAAGTTCAGTGTTTCAAAAATACTCAAAGTATGATTATGAAAAAATCTTCTTTAATTGAACATTTTTTTGGCAAAAATAAAATTTTTGAAAATTCTTCTTAATAAATATTTTCTTACAGAGGCACGGGTAAGGTTAGTTAGTCTTCGCCCCTTCCCCCCTCACCGCAAAAAAAGAACAGTTTCAACACTGCTTGATTTTTCTGCATTAAACGTTTTATGCCTTCCCAAAAAATAAGCTTACAATTTATTGTATACGAATATAAATCCTTTTAGGCTTGTCGGCTTTCTTAAGAAAGGTATCTACCGAAAAATGACAGTGCTCAAATTTTTATTAAAAAAAAACTGTACCTTTTAAGGAGTATTCTTAAATGTAACTAAAAGATTTTTTAAAGAATTTGAAAAAAAATTTTCTTTGATGCAATCAAAAATAATAAACGAAAGCATAAACTTATACAAAAAAAAACAAGAGAATTACACAATTGACCCAACAACAGTTTTGTAGAAATACAAATAAAAAATAAACGAATCTTTTGACCATTTAATTGAAAAAATTGCAAATTTTCATATTTAATACTCCAAAAATAAAAATAAAAATATTAGCAACTGAGACGTCTAACGCCATCTATTGGTGAACACTCGCAAGTTCACCAGAAATTTATTTAAAAAAATTTTATGTGTGAACAAAATTAACGATTTTTATTTCTCTTATTTCATATTTAAAATTAAGCTTTGGCTCCAAAAAAAAAAATTTTTTTTCAACAAAAATTTATGAAGAAAAATATACTTTTTGATAAAAATAAATATTTAAAAAATGAAGAAAACTTTTCTAAATGTAATTGTAAATCAACAACAAAAAAAATGAAAGACTTTGTATTTGTTTATAAGCAGTAAATTTTATGAATTGGGAAATAATAAATTAATGAATAAAATAATATTAATGAAAATCTTAAAGACAATATTTTCTAGACTAATTCTTATCAATAGAATTTTTTTACAATATTTTTTATATTGAATTTTTTCTATACGATTTATTGCATTATCCACAAGAGGTCAATATGCAAAAAGGTTCATTTTGTTGTGCATGGTTATTTAGATGCATACAATTCTAATTTTATATATGCTTAGATAAGAGTTAAACAAACAAATAACGAAAAATGCCATCTAATAAATATTATAAATAAGTATAATGAAAATGATTAAAATTCCATTATTATCAAAGCTGTCGTCCTCAATTCTATTAAAAATGATCTCACTATGAGCACATTTTACTTTCCGTTTGATCTCATTTAAATTTCCTAAACAAATTGAGCTTTATTATGAGAAAAGAAAAAAAAACGGAAAATAGATTAAAATGGCGGTAATTATTACATATGTTAAAAGGAATTTTTATTAACCAGAATAGATATGAAGGGAAAAAAACTTTAAAAAACTTACAGTAAAACAAGTATCATCAAATATGGCGGATTTTCCGCCATTGCTATTCTAATGCTTCGAATTTATTGCGTCGCAACGTGCGCCTAATATTTTTCTATGTGCTCTTAATTATTATAATATGTGTAAAAAAATATAAGGAAATAGAAAGGGAAACAAAACCCCGAAAAAAAGAGAAAAAACCAAAGGGAAAGAGGTTAATGGGGAATAGTGTTAATAATTTGTAACTTTAGACATAAAAGCAAAACTTTGTTTAATATGAAACGCAAATACAAAATATGCAATTATTTTGTACATTGTGGCAATTTTGTAATTACGAATGCATATCTTAGCGAAATAACGAGAATTATTGCATTTTCTACAAAGAATCTGCGAGTTGTTATTCTGTACGCGCAAAAAGAGCAAATACAAAAAATAAAATGGCGGAAGAATGATAACATTTTCATCGTTTGGCGGTTGTGTGCTCTTCTTTTTTAGCGGTTGGTTTTTCCCCCTTTTAACATTTCCGAACATTCCCAATAAACATTTTTTTTTAATTTATGGATTTTTATAGTTCTTCCTGTTTCCTGGGAATATTTTACAAATTTCAGCCCCTCCCCTCCTTCTCCCCTTCCGCACGTATGGTTTTTTTGTTGTTGCTTGTATTGAATTTGAAATTTTGTTCTTTTGTTCGTTTAGTTTCGCTTTGACTATAGAAAAGTTTGCGTTTTCGTTTGATTGCTGTTTTATTTTTCTTCTTTATTTTAGTTTCTTTTAGTTTCATTAAAAACTAAACATTTTTTTAGGTAAAACTAAACATAACTTAAATAGAAGTTATTTATTTCTTGGATTTTGTTTTTTCTTTCTTGTTTGTGATCGAAAATCGCCTTTGATCGATTTGTTTTTTAGGCAGAAAAAAAACTATTTTTAAAAAATTCACTGTTTGCATTTTGTATGGTATTTTTTTTTGTAAATTCAATTTAGCTACATGGACACACCTTTAAGATTTATATATATGCATAAGATAAATACTGTTAATTCTAAAAGAAAATTTTATATTTTTTTTTAATTTTATATAAAGAAAATGCCCATCTTTGTGGTTCGCTTAGAGGAGTCAATTGGCCATACTCCACACTCTTTAGCCAAGCGATCGTAAAGTTGGATAATTTTTACTATTTTTCCCTTTAAATATAATATGAATTTTCATAAATTGTTTTACCAAAAATTATTACCGAGAATTCTTACGGAAAAGTCTTACCAAAAATTCTTACTGAAAATTCTTATCAAAAATTCTTACCAAAAATTCTTACCGAAAATTCTTACCAAAAATTCTTACTCAAAATTCTTACCGAAAATTCTTACTCAAAAGTTTTACTGAAAATTCTTACTCAAAATTCTTACCAAAAATTCTTACTCAAAATTCTTACCAAAAATTCTTACCAAAAATTTTTACTGAAAATTCTTACTCAAAATTCTTACTCAAAATTCTTACCAAAAATTCTTACTCAAAATTCTTACCAAAATTCTTACCAAAATTTCATACCAAAAATTCTTACTGAAAATTCTTACCAAAAATTCCTACCAAAAATTTTTACCAAAAATTCTAACTCAAAATTCTCACTCAAAATTCTTACCAAAAATTCGTACCAAAAATTCTTACTTATTTTTCGTGCCGTTTTGGTGCGGTGCAATACACTGGATCTGGAGGAGAGCCGGCGATTATTATGTCCATTGCAGATTGTTATCCTTGAGCAATACGGGTGTTTATGCACGATTCGTTTTTCTCCCGAAAAAAAGCTGATATTAATATTTCTATGTTCCTGATGGCTGGTGGCTTTTTCAGGTATTTTATTCCGCACTTTATGTTAAGAAAACGATAATGGGATCATGAAATTGGGAGGAATGAAAAGAAAAGTGAACCATACCTCGTGGGATTTGTACCTACGACCCCTTGGATGGTACCCAAGCATGCTAATGACTATGCTACTGAGCCGGCATTTCACATATACTTTTATCCCTAACCTATGACCCCAGCTAGTTGACTTCAATAAAACTACAACCTCTCGACTCTTTTGCCCAATATAAACACCGATTCTGTAAATTTGGAGGCCTCTTGACTTCTTAGGTATGCATTCAACCGAGATAAGGTGTTCTGCTAATGACCAACAACTCAACTTTGAGAAGTGCTAGGTTATGGCATTTAATACAAGTTCCAGTCAACTCACTTATTTTTTAAGAAATACGGGTGAATGACACCCTCAGACCATAATCCAGACATTTTGCGGATACAATAGATCACTTGTGGGTTTTCAGAGCCTCATATATATGAAAATTTTGCTTATTGGCATATCCATCATTGCCTGTTGTTCTAGCAGCCAATCAGCACATCTTCTACGCTAAATAATCTACAATATAAAATGGTAAACCTTCAACTAAACAAATACCACCTTTAATGACAGCTGCCAAATGATATGGCTTCCACTTTCCACACTACAAAATTAATAACCCGGTATAATTAATTAATATTCTCGAAAATGGGGAGTCTTACGGGGAAATTACATATGCATTTGGAAAGCAAATAGTAAAAAATTTTACTAGATTCCATGAATGGAAAATTTATTAAATGTTTTCTTTCTCAATAAATTAATCAGCAGCGAGGTTAATGAATTTTCACTATTAAAATGTGGCTAACCAAATCCATGGTCTAACCTATTACCAGTGATGTAATCGAGTCAATTTATGATCAATTTCCTTTATATCACCCTTTTTTCTTATCCAATGTCTTGCTCTACACTTAAAAAATTTATATTATAATTAAAATAAAAATCTTCTCCCAATAAAAAATATTTATCAAAAAAAAAACGTTCCACACACAAAATAAAATTAGTAGAAAATGAATGGAAAAATTCGAATTATTTTTAAGTTTATTTTTGATAGTACAACGTTTTAAGCATTTTCGAACTATTATTATTATTATAGTTATTATTATTATTATTATTATCATTGAATGAACAAATATAGAAGGCGAAGAAAATGAAAAATAAAATAACAACAACCAACTATCTTAACGCAAAGAGACTCTTTGGTATTAAGAAAACTTTTTTGGGAAAAAATCGAAAAACATAAATTTTAGTTGTTCGAGAATGAAAGACAAAGTACGACACTTCAACAAAAAAAAGAAAGAAAACAGAAAATTTATTCGTATTCAACTAAAAAAAAGGGGGCCACCAAATGCACCCGCACATTATGAATGGAGGATAACAACATTCAAATAACAGAAGTAGTTTCTGATTAAATTTAGAAAATTTCCGAATCCATCACCGACAGGAGAAAAAAAAAGATGACTTAAAAAAAACGCCATAATATAAAAATAGACAAATGCATTTTGCTGTTTTCGTAAATTTTCTTAAGTATATTGGAAGAAACAAGAAAGAATCAAGAAGGAACTTTACAACTTCAAGCAGTTCTATTATTTTTATATTTTTACATTTTTTACTATTATATTATAATTTTTCTTTTCTCTTCTTGTAAAAGTTTTCAACTTCTACATTTTTTGATTAAAATTAAATAATTTTGATTTATAAAATTAATAGAGAAATTTTCGGAAGTTTTTTAAATAGAAAGAGATAGCGATAGATACTGAGATAGAGACGGAAAATGAAAAAGAAGGTCATCAAAAGTACACCAGAAAAAGATAAAATGGCAAAAATGCCGTTTGAACTGCATTATCAAAAATTTGAGTAGTTGACCGTGAGTTGTCCACTGAGCTGTTGTAGGGTTTAATTACTTCACCAAAAATCATTCTAGTGTAAACTACTCCGCTTCCTCACTAATATATCACCTTGCCATCATTTTTTCCCTTTTTTACCGTTTGAATTTCCATTTTTAAATTTTGGTTTAATTAAAAATAACACAAATTGGTGTGTTTACAAGAAGAGTAAGAAAATAAGAAAAAGTTCAATCGATTCAAAAATAACAAAAAGTTCAAATCGAAAATGAAAATCCAACAACACATCACAAGTGAAAAAATAAAAAATAAAACAGAAAAATTCTAAAGGAAATCGGAAAGCATAAATATTGAATTTGAAAAATTCCATAAATTGACGAAATTAGTTGAGCTGAATTTTTTTATCTTTTCCGATTTAGATTTTTCCTTTCGATTGGCTTTTTTTTAAACAAAAGAATTATTTTGTAAAAAAAATATGTGTTTAACTACGTGTGTGCATAACTGTTCGATAAATAAACTGTTCGAAATTAACTAATGTTTACTAACGTTATTAGGGTGCGTTTATATGCATTTTGGGGAACTTTACAGGTGTATTCATATTAATTGGACTTTTATGAATTTTCCCTTTTGGTCTAATATGAATTTTCATAAATTTTTCTACCAAAAATTCTTACGGAAAATTTTTACCAAAAATTCTTACCAAAATTCTTATTGAAAATTCTTACTTAAAATTCTTACTCAAAATTCTTACTGAAAATTCTTACTTAAAATTCTTACTCAAAATTCGTACTTAAAATTCCTACTGAAAATTCTTACCAAAAATTCTTACCAAAAATTCTTACCAAAAATACTTACTCAAAATTCTTACCCAAAAGTCTTACCAAAAATTCTTACTGAAAATTCTTACCAAAAATTCTTACCAAAAATTCTTACTGAAAATTCTTACCAAAAATTCTTACGGAAAAGTCTTACTGAAAATTCTTACCAAAAATTCTTACTGAAAATTCTTACTTAAAATGCTTACTTGAAATTCTTACCAACAATTCTTACTAAAAATTCTTACTCAAAATTCTTACTGAAAATTCTTACTCAAAATTCTTACCAAAAATTCTTACTCAAAATTCTTACCGAAAATTTTTACTCAAAGTTCTCACGGAAAAGTCTTACCCAAAATTCTTACTCAAAATTCTTACTGAAAATGCTCTCTGAAAATTTTTCCTGAAAATTCATACTCAAAATTCTTACTGAAAATGCTTACCAAAAATACTTACTCAAAATTATTATCCGAAATTCTTACTGAAAATTCTTACTCAAAATTTTTACCAAAAATTCTTACCAAAAATTCTTACCAAAAATTCTTACTGAAAATTCTTACCAAAAATTCTTACGAAAAATTCTTACTGAAAATTCTTACTCAAAAGTCTTACTCAAAATTCTTACTCAAAATTCTTACTGAAATTTTAACTAAAAATGTTTACACAAAATTTTTTACTGAAGTCTGTTTGCATAATAATATTATCTTATTAATTAGTCACAAAGGAACCCTTTAAAATATTCAATATTTTAAGATAGTCAAAATGCGGGCAATTTTTGGTGTAGCATTAAATAAAACTTATTCAGTTGCCAATTGATGGGCAACATTCTTATGCTCAGTGAAGATACGCAATAATGCTTATTTTTGTTGAAGAGAATATTAAAAAAGATAACAAAACTTATTTACTGTCAAAAAAAATACTAAAGGATCAGAAAAGGAATTTTCGTCATATTATTTTAAGTTTATTTTTACTAGAAAATTTTAAGCGTTTGCATTTTTGTTTATTGATCCAGTTTCCTTTGGTGATGATGTCCAATTACGGTTGCTTCACTTTCCTAGTGCGCAGACCAATTGGACAGTTGGGAATAGCACTGAAGTTCTGTAATGTGCACTAAAAAACTGTTTACAAACAAATTTTACTTAAAGTACTTGGAATGAGATCAGATCTGAACGTATCGCTGATCGTATTTCTGTCTTTCTATCAGTTTGGCCATTTGTCTAGTTGTCTGGTTGTCTGGTTGTAATTTTCCAGAAATCGATTTCATAAACATTTATTGCACTTTGATATGCGCAAATGAAAATCATCTAAGCAAAAGGGAAGAACGACTATATAGACCTACGGTAGACCAGCAATTCTACACTCGAACTAAAGTACTGTGGTTTGAATAAATATTTAGAAGAAGTTGATCCAAAAATAATTCTACTTTATTTAGAAATTATAATAAATTATTGTGTCTTATTGAAAAAATACTTTTCTTATTGACCATTTTTGAATGGAAAACTATTAATTTAAGAAAAGAATTTCTTTTTATTAAATATTAATTAAATCATCCTTTAAAAAATGAGGGAATATCAATTAATCAATCATCGATGCAATCGTAAGGAATCCATTTGGTCAATCATAATCGAAAAAAAAAATTATAAAATATTGTTAATGTAAAATTATCATTTTTTTCTTAATCAAATGTGTTTATTTCGAAAATATTTTTTCGAAATTTCTTATACAGAAACTGACCGGAAAGAAAACAATTTTTTCGAGAAAAAAAATTACTAATTTCCTTGTATTCAAGTTTAGAAGAGGGCATTTTATCTGATTTGACTTTTCTTGTCTCTCATATCACACCAAATGCATATACAGTGGAGTGCAGAAAAATATTGGTCACACTAATTTCTTAAAGCTTTTTGAGCGTTTTTACTTACATTAACTATAAAATGTCCTTCTATAAATACAATTAGTATTTTGCACAAATTTTAACTATTACTAGGTGTTAAAATTCCAAAAAAGGGAATAATTTCAAAGAAAATTACAATTTTTTATTATTTTCAGAGGGGTTTGGTGTGCAAAAAATCGGCAAGAATATAATTTTTTCTTCTTTTATTACAATTATTATAAATTTGAGTGAAAAAAGTTGACAAACAACAAGTTTTTCTTTTTGTTTATTATAAGAGCCCAGGGGCCATTCCTGAACGCCACAACTATGGGGCCATTTGGCGTAACAAGTTTTTGTCTACTCAATATTTTGTTGCATAACAGACGAATTTAATAGACATCTTGTCTTCTGTCTAAGCTTTTTTCTCTTATCTTAATAAATTTTTTTTGTACATTTAATTGTGTAAAAATTGTTTATACAATTAAATATAAATATTTATAAATCTGTTGCTGATCAATATTGATGTTTAAAAATCCTAATTATAGTCCGCAAAAGAAAAATCTCTTTTCAAAATTAATGTTAGAACAAATGATCCCAGAAAAAAAATTTCAAGGGAAAATGATACTTTAACTCCTACCCCCAATCAGTAAAAAAATTGACTTTCAGCCACTGCAAACCATGCGTCTAATACGTAGTGGTTTTGAGTTCGGATCCAGCTAATGACATAGCCATAGTCCCTTTTAGTTGTCGTAGCGTAAAGATAATTGGCATATCATTTTTTTAAGGGATACTTTAACCCCTACCAAGGTACAATAAAAAAAATTGACTTTGCGACATTGCAAAGCCTGCGCCTAATACTGTTCCCTTGATATATTGAGTTCGAATCCAGCTAACGACATAGCCACAGTCCCTTTTAGTTGTCGTAGCGTTAAGATAATTGGCATATGAGTGCAAATATTGCTATTAGAAATTACCTTCCAAAAAAAAATCCTTTTCTCCTACACCACTGGTGCCTGTACTCTTATCTGTCAAAATATTCTACAATGGTTCAATAGAAATTCATCAAAATTTTTGCACAATTTAAAAATATTGTAAATACAAAAATAACCGTTCCCTTGAACGGAACGGTTATTTTTGTATTTACATTTAATTTAATGTAAATTATTTATTTTGAATAAGCATTTTTTTTTAAATATATTTTAATATATGAATTTTAGAATGCATTTCTAAGTAACGAAGAAGAAAAAAACAAGAACAACATTACTTGTCAATTCCTTTTCTATGTTGTTCTTTTCCCTTTTTTCTTCCATCGTCTTGTCCTCTTCAAATTTAAAAATAAAAAAAAACCAAACCAAACCGAAAATTTAATTTTTAATTATAAACTGTACATTTTGATAAACTTAATGAACTCTATACTACATACAATAATTAACTAGAAAATATTCTTAATGTAATCGATTTTTTTCTACAACAAAAAAAAATTTCTGATTTTTCTTCAATTATTTTTTCGGTTTTTTGCATTTTATTTTTCGACATATTTCACAAATTTTGCTTTTTTTTTAAAATATTTTTTCCAATTTTATTATAAGTTAATCAAAAAAAAAAAAAAAAACACAAAAATAAGCTTCCTTATTAATTTTTAACTGTTTCTTTGTCTCTTTAATCTGTTCTTATATTTTTGTCTCCTTCTGTCTGTTGTGTTATACTTAAACGAAATGTCACCCAGTTTTAAATGCGCCATATTGTTTCTATCAAACTATTCGATTTAAGTATTCGAACAGATTCATTTTGATAATTCGAACAAAAAAGGAAAAGAAAAAGAAGAACAAGATGTCGTTCGTTAATTGCTTTATGTCATTTAGGACTTATTTTCATTAAATTGTCATTTTTTTTAAATATTATATATTTTTCGTTCATTAATTAAACTTCTATTATTATTATTATTATCATAAAATAGAATATTTGTTGGCCTTTGATTTTGGTGTACAAAATTGAATATTTGTTTTCTGTTATTTTCGTTGTTGTTTTCCTTTTACTTATTCGACAAAGATTAACGATGGGGTCAATACGGAATTTAGTTTAAAAAATATTTTTATATACAAAATTTCGATTTCTTCAATTTAATATATAAAAGACAAAAGAAAAATTATTTTATATCAATTCTAAATTAAGAATCAATTTTTTTTATTTTCATTACAATATTTTTTGTTGAAAAATTTTTAATTAGCCAAATTGTGTGAAAAGTTTCTTTTTATTTTCAAAATGCGAAAAACTTTAAAATTTTATTAAAATGTTCGTTGAATTTGGAGGAGTTTTTTTTCTTCTTCGGTTGTAATTTTATTACATCTTTTATTTGATAAATTATTATCATACATGGAAATTCAAAAAATATATTTTCTTTTATTAAAAGTAAAAGTTTTTGAGATCTTTTCCGATTACACTTACATAAATATGGATCTATATGAGAATATATTTATAAGGGGAAAAAAAACTAGAATACGAAATCATAGTTTCGGATACAGTTAAAAAATTCGAAAACAAACTACTACAATACTAACATAATCACTGTCTAATCAAAGATTTCTAAATAATTGTATAGGATGTCCCAAAATTTAGGAAAGATTTCTATTTTGTGCCGTTTGTGCGGTAAAGTATTGCCAACGGAAAGAAAATGACAGCATGACGTATAGTATTTTCAGTATTGAGCAATATTTTACAATTTCGAGTATTTATGTATAAATTAGGGTGTCCCAAAATTCAGGAAAGATTTGAATTTTGCGCCATTTGTGCGGTAAAGTGTTGCCAACGGAAAGAAAATGACAGCATGACGTATTTTCATTGTTGAGAAATATTTTAAAAATAATGAAGGTTTGGTATCTACAGTCCGAAAAACATCGGCATAATTATCGCATTTGGGGTTCAGAAAATCCACGACTGATTGTTGAGAAACCAATGCATCCACAACGTGTTACTGTTTGATACGAATTTTGGGCTAGAGGCATTGTCAGACCATTTTCCTTTAAAAATGCACATGGTACTTTCCTATCGCAACATGATAATCCAGTTTTTTGTACCTGAATTTGAAGATATGGATGTGGACGACCTGTGGTTTCAACAAAACGGTACCACGTGCCATACAGCCCAACAAACCATTCAATTATCATGCGATTTACGCCGTTCAATATTTTTTTTAGGGTTTTTTAAAGTCTAATGTTAATGTAAACTATTCCATGACCACCCACGCCTTGAATGAAGCCCTGTATCATTGAAATTCAACAAAAGAGTAAATATGTATCAGCAAAGCTATGTTGACCATTTACCCAATATACTATTCCATACATAACCCTATATAAAACTTTATACTTTATAAATTAATTTAAAAAAATTACAATTTTCAATTATAAACCTGTGTTTATCTATCAAAAAATTATTTCTTTCCTTAATTTTGGGACACTCTATATATATAAAAGTACTTATCCACTTGTAGCAGTTTTAATTTATAGAGAAAAAAAAATATAATTAAATTCCTTGTTTAAAAATACAATATTTAAAAAAAACAACAAAATATAAACTTGTTATGCGAAAAGTTTGCACAAAAAATTCTATTTGCTAGAAAAAAATAATGTAAGAATAATTTTTTAGAACAAAAAAAAAACAACATAAAAGTGGGTGAACTTTAAGCAAATTGCAATATTTCGGTTGACAAATTTTACATATATTTGGCTTATAAGATTGTACAGACACAGATACGATAATATCGTACTCACGTCTCGATGAGCAAACAAATCAGTACGAAGCTGACATACATTTTCCTCCCATTGGGGATATTTTTTTTTACTCCTGCCACCAACCCGTAGGCCGACAAAAAATTTGGTAAAAAACTTAATCGAACGAATGGAAGGTGAAGGGAATATGAACTGCGTGTAAATACATAACTACGAGTACCTGTCTGGTTTTCACCTATTCTTAAACAATCGGTCGAGTTTTATCGTGTATATTTCGTTACACATATTCTCATACCTTTTAACAGGTCCACCTAAACACATCTAGAAAATCATCCTCATAAGCAATGTTTTGTTGATTGAAGACTGTATTTTTACACTGGCTAAGACCTAATTTCGAGAAAAAGAAATCATCATTTTTTTGTTGTTTCTTGAGACAGAATTTTCTTAAAATTAGATACTTTTTCTAGTTCAACAGATTCAATTTTGCATATTTTTGTTCTGTGCTTTTTTTTTAAATATTTTCTTCTAATGCATTTGTTTTGATTTTGTTCCCGTTTGTCTATTTGCCTTCTCAAATGTGGGGAGAAATTTAGATAGAAATTATTTTAAAAAAATTAATTATTCAATAAAAACTCAAAACAGCATCTTTTCTACGGAATTACTTTTAATTTTTTGTTTCTTTTGCTTCTAAAAATATATTGCAATAATTTTATGCATCTTTCACTAATTTTTTCTTCTTCATAAATTTGAATAAAATAAAATTTGCTATTTTTTTTTTTTTTTTTTTGGTTTATTTAAGTAACACTAAATTGTTAACCAATTTGTGCTTTGGAAAGTAAAATATTTTTTAAAAATTCGTTGATTTTGATCAAATTTTTATTTTATTATATTTCTTGAACATTGACGTAATGCAAAAAATAATTTTTCATTATTTAAATGGCCGTCACAAAACTTCTTGAAGGTCTCAATTTTGTTCAGATAATTTTTTATGACATTTCGCTCTATAATTCGATGATTACTTGACGGATGTTCGGTTTTTTGAATACTCTCAAGTTTGTCACTGTCACTTTTGGATTTGCAGAGTCACATACGAGGTCGGTTCATAAAGTATCGTGAATTTTGTGTTTTTTCAAAAATTATTTATTTATTCATAAATTACTATTTTCTCCCCTTCAAAATAATCCCCACCAGATATTATACAAGGTTTTTTCCAATACTCGAACCACTTCAAAAAATCATTTTGTGTGATCTTGTTCAGCTGCTCCTTCGATGCCGTCTTTATCTCCTCAATCGTAGCGTAGCATCGTTGTTTCATGGGGCTCTTCAGTTTCGGGAACAAGAAAAAAGTTACATGCGGCCAGATCAGGGGAATACGGTAGCTACGGCATTATTAGTGTGTTGTTTTTGGCCAAAAATGGCAAAAGCCAATTTTTGTTCTTCCAGAAATCCGGGCGTTTCTGGCGGATTGCTTCACGCAACTTGCGCATAACTTGCAGATAATATTCCTTATTGACCGTTCTACCCTTTGGCAAAAACTCATTATGTAAACCTTCAGAATCGATCGAACTTGGCGCTTTTTCGGTCTTAGCTCGTGCGGCAGCTTCCATTGGGATGATTGAGCTTTGGTTTCCACGTCAAAACCATAAACTCATGATTCGTCACCAGTTATGATCCTCTGGAGCAAATTTGGGTCGTCGCGGACAGAGTCCTACAGCTCCTTAGCAATGTTAATGCGATGCTGTTTTTGGTTGAAATTGAGCAAAAATCGAAGGCGAGCCAAAACAAGTGCAAGCAAAGCAGTGAACATTCAAAATGGCCGAACTTATTGGCATAAGTGAGAGACATGAGTACCAACATAATGCCACAAAAAATCCAATACACGTAAACCCGCGGAAATTCAAAATTCCACCGAGCAAGAAATGAGAAATAATTCTTCTTAATACGGAAAACATGGTTACGACAGAAGTACTATTTTAAAGGTCGAAGCGTACAGTTTTTGGGTGCATAATATTATAGAAAACCCTTACAAATGTTTAGCCAGCAACAATAACAAAGCAAATCGATTCAAAAACTCTGAGCAGTGCGATGAGATTTGTAGTGATTTGTAACCGTACTCGTAGTTGGAAAAAAAATATTTTTTAGTTTTTAAGATTCAATGATTTTTTTAATACCAATAATATAATAAATTTTAGTTGAAATTAATTACAATATTATACAGTTTATATAAAAAAGAAATTGATAAACGACACAAATTTGGTTACAACATTCTAACTCACAACAAGAGAGTCTCTTCATTGACAATAAGTGATGTGGTGGCCAGCAAATGCAGAAATTTTTCAATTTTTACAATTTGGTAATTATTTGCACACAAATAAATATGCCCATGTGAATGCGTTATAAATTAATTTTGAAAATGACAAAATTTCCCATTTGAACTCATCGTTTTTTATTTTATTTTATTTTTTTTTGTTGGTTCATTTCAATAATTTTTATTATTGCCTTTTTTGTTTTTTCTTCTTATTTTAACAAACATTTTATGATTATTTTAATAATATTTGTTTGGTTTCGTTCTGTAGAGATATCCATCCGTCATATTCAAAAATTCTGTGGCGAATATCTTTTTTTTTTTTAAAAATCATTTAATTTAGAGATGAACATTTTTTAACATTCTAACAATCGCCGAATTTCATCTAAACTGGATGTTGGCAACGGCATTTCCCATAAAATTGCGCCTTTATTCTTTTTTTTGGCTTTATTAGGCTCATTTAAAGTCTCGAAAGCCGACGCAATGGACAAGCCCATTTAGAACGTTTCCTTTTCTTCTTAGTTTCTATATTAAAAAGGGGCTCTGTCTTTTGACTTTCGATTTTTGGCATCTCGTCTCATCTTCATGCAGAACTTAACATAATTGAAGGGCAAACCAAAATGCCGCACACTCACCACACATGAATGAGGCCATCTTCTTCTGGATGGTACCATCTTTTAAGAGACCCCATCATTATTGTATAATAATAAAATCGACCAAAAACAATTGTGTTAGTGAGTTTCCCTTTCTTTTTTTTTTGGTTTATGTGCTTTAAGAATTGACGTTTGAGCCTAACCGCCATCACACCATATAACAACAACAACAAAAAAATTAATAAATAAATAAAAATAAACATAAAAGAAATCATCCATCGGTATGGCAGCATCTTTCGCCATTGTTTTTGTTTGGGAGGGGATTTTTTGCTCCAACTTTCTTCTATTTTTCATTAAGATTTTGGTGTATTTTGCTTCTTTTTTTTTTATTTGCAGAATTTTTGTTCCTTTTTTTGCGCCAACTCCTTTTTGATTTTGGCTTGCGCAATTGTTTCTCTTAAGAACATGAAGTTTATGGTGGCGGCGGGCTCTGTGACCAAATATTTTGAGTCCACACATGTTTGGGTATCAATTATGAATGCAATCGAGATGTTGTGGCCAGTTTTATTTTAAAAGATTGTTTTGTTTGGTTTAGTGAGGGCGTGGGGAGGAGGGTATAAGGGTTTATTGCAAACTGTACATAAGGGCGATGATATGCATGACGATATCCCGTAGGAAATAAGGCTTTATTCTTTGGAGAGAAGTAAAAAAAAATATATTCCAAACCAGTTCTTTGGAAATTGATGCTTAAACACAGGCAGCCAATCTTGTAGGTAATTTTTTTTAATTTTTTTCTTATTGGATTCGTTTTTTTCTCGTTTTTTTTTTGTTGTTGTGACTACATACTAAATATTTTCTACTTTCAGTTTTAATTTAAATAAAGACACTTTTATGTATACGAGTGAGTATATTTAGTGTACAATTGAAGTAGATTTAGTTATAATTTTTTTTTTATAAATTACTCTAAAAGTTATTATACTTTTTATATAGTTTATTTAATAAAACTGTCAATAAAGTTATTTTCCTATTTTAATTAAAAAAAGTAAAAATAAAATTTTCAATAATAATTAAAAAAAAAAAAAATGTGATATATAAGGAGATTTATTGCATTTTTAAGAATACTCTAATAAAAAAGAGAAATTTGTGTTAAATAAACTTTAAATTTTCCAAAATTAAATTGAAAATTGATAGAAAAAAACAAACAAAATTCGAAAATAATTGACATTGAACTTGTGGAATTATATTTATTTATTTGTTTTTTTTTGTTTATTATTAAAAATTATTTGCTTAAGGAATTAAAAAAAAACTAGAAAAAATATTAAAATTTCATAATAAAGTTTCCGAAAATGTCAGAATCAAAGTGGTGAAGAGGTGGCAGTGGTGGCAAATAATAATTAGTCAAAGTGCACTTTTTAGCCTAGACATTGACCTTTCTTTAATACATAACCAAGCAAATTCTTCATTGAAAAATGATGCCAATTCGGTAATTTTTTTTTTATTCAACAAATTCACCACACTCACAGGCAGAACAACGTGCACATTATAATAACAAATACAATAGCGGCAACACACTTGTTGTTGGCGTTTGTTTTCTTTCAATATTTATCGCTGAATAGGCACACATGTACATTCCCATATGGAGACCCATTCATGCGAGGCAATCTACACATGCACATATATGTACGTACAAGTGCATATGCCGAGAGAAAAAATCCATAACAGAAAAAATTAAATTCAAAATAATGGATTTTTTTTTCTTTTGATAAAAAGTAAAAGAATAAGTAATAACCTAAAATTATTTTGGAAAAGACTGTGCAGGGTTGTATAAATTATATTTTTTTTCTTTCTAAATATTATCAGAAAACACGAGTGTTTGTTGTTGTTGTTCAAAAAGAACTTCGAAGAAAAAAAACTTCGCAAAAATCATTTTATACTATTAGAAACAAAAATTCAATTTGTAAATTGTTTATTTTTATTAATTATTTTAAATAAATCTAATATGAATATAAAAAAAAATTGTTTTAAATAAAATTTTGTATTATTTAAAAAAAAAAAAAAAGTTTTCTTAAAAAATATTTTTTACAAAAACTCATACAAAAACTCATACATTATGTATGTTTTGGGCATACATAATGTTTTTTACAAAAACTCATACAAAAAAAATTATGTATGACCAAAAAAAAAAAAAAGTTGATCGTATCTAAGGTATCTGAGACCATTTCTTAACGCCATAACCATGAGGCCGTTTGGCAACATCATGTTGCATTTGGGTTGGCACAAGTTATAGGGAGCAATTGGCAATTTTTAAATTTATAAAAGTTGAACTGAATTTGAATGGGGAGCGATTAGACGTTGTTACAATTCAAAAAGAGGACAAGTATAATAAATCATGAATAAGTGGAGAAATTTCCTTGCCCAGGATTTCGAAATGGCTACTGATTAGAAAGAAATCTTCCACCGTTTTTGGTCTTGTCTATTTGTCAACACATTGTCGATGATTTTAAATCCCATTTAGTTTGTAGATGTAGCAAATTTGATATTACAGTAAGCATAGGATAGCAAATAAAGCGTGAATTTCATTTGCACTAGATTTTAAATCAACAACAAAAAAATATAATCCATAAAATACGAGGTCTTTTCAAAAAGTATCGCGAATTTTGAATTTCCGCGGGTCACGTATATTCGATTTTAGATTTTTTGCAGCGTTATGTTGGTACTCATGTCTCTCACTTATACCGACAAGTTCGGGCATTTTGAATGTTCAGTTAATTTTTGACAGCTGCTTTGCTCAATTACAACCAAAAACAGAATCGCATTAACATTGCTAAGGAGCTGTTAGACTCTGTCCACGATGACCCAAATTAACTCCAGAGGGTCATAACTGGTGACGAATCATGGGTTTATGGTTATGACGTGGAAACCAAAGCTCAATCATCCCAATGGAAGCTGCCGCACGAGCCAAGACCGAAAAAAGCACGCCAAGTTCGATCGAATGTGAAGGTTTTTCTTACAGTTTTCTTCGATAGCAGGGGCGTGGTGCATCATGAATTCTTGCCACAGGGTAGAACGATTAATAAGGATTATTACCTGCAAGTTATGCGCAAGTTGCGTGAAGCAATCCGCCCGAATTTGCCAAACAACACACTAATAATGCCGCAACCACCGTATTTCCCAGATCTGTGCCCCCAGTGATTTTTTCTTGTTCCCGAAACAGATTCTTTGATTCATTTTTTGGAATGGGCAAAAATCGAAAACGAGCCAAAACACGCGCAAGCAAAGCAGCTGTCAAAAATTAACTGAACATTTAAAATGGCCGAACTTGTCGGCATAAGTGAGAGACATGAGTACCAACATAACGCCACATAAAATCGAAAATCGAATAAACGTAACCCGCGGAAATTCAAAATACGCGATACTTTTTGAACCGACCTCGTATACAAAAAATCTAGTACAAAATTTGGCAGAAAAAAACTTGGCTCACAATAAGATTTGTCAGTTTAAGTACGTTCGTTCCAATTTTAGTTTTTAAGCTAAAGAAAATTATTATTATTATTATTTTTTTTTTTTTGGTTTTATAAAAAAAAATTATAAGAAATACTGTGCTAAAATCAAATAAGAAATAAAAATAAACCATAACTTTATGCACAGGAAAAATTGAATTTTTCTCTACCAGTAAAAGCATATGCATATGTGTATTTTTATGTGTTTATATATTGTATTATTTATGTGCACAAGCTAGTATATATATAGCTAATAATCACACTTAATAGGATCATATTACGTATAGCATCAAAACTAGGTGCTGAAATTTAAGACCTCAAATTACAGTAAAATAACACACTCGATTATGATCATCATCGGATCTCATCATCTCTTTATTAGGCGGGATATACTTGCACATTGAAGATTGAAAATTGTGCATGTCAATGATACGATACTAAGAAAATATTTTTTTTTTAATTGTTTTAATTATATTCACTCTCAATAATGTATTTTGATTATTTTTTCTCGAGAGCTAATATTGTGTATTTTTTATCTTTCTATCTCGTATGATATTTATTTAATTAAAATTGTTCATCGTAATTTTTTGTCGGCTTTAAATTTTATCTTTTCGACATTAATTCACTTTCTTTTATTTGTCGTCTGTTTTCTATTTTTGTTTTTTTTTTGCTATATATGATCTTAAATGTTTTTTAAGATATTTTCAAAATAAGAATTTTTTTTTAATACAGTAAAAAAACAGAACTTTAAAGAAACGGATAACCTTTAGAAAAATTATTCGAATATTAATATATAAATAAATGATTCCAAAAAAAAGTTAACTAAATTTAATATATATAGAAATTATATGAATTTATTTAAATTGTTCTGAAATAGTCGAACAAATTTTCATCACAGAATTTGACAGGTACAAATGCATATACGAGGTCTGTTCAAAAAGTATCGCGAATTTTGAATTTCCGCGGGTTACGTATATTCGAATTTCGATTTTTCGTGGCGTTATGTTGGAACTCATGTCTCTCACTTATGCCGATAAGTTCGGCCATTTTGAATGTTCACTTAAATTTTGAAATGGATCAAAGAATCTGTTTCAGTAACAAGAAAAAAATCACAGGGGGCCAGATCTAGGGAATACGGTGGCTGCGGCATTATTAGTGTGTTGTTTTTGGCAAAAAATTAGCGCACAAGCAACGATGCGTGAGCAGGGACATTATTATGGTGCACAAGTCAATTTTTGTTCTTCCACAAATCCGGGTGTTTCTGGCGGATTGCTTCGCGCAACTTGCGCATGACTTGCGCGCTTTTTTCGGTCTTGGCTCGTGCGGCAGCTTCCATTGGGATGATTGAGCTTTGGTTTTCACGTCATAACCATAAACCCATGATTCGTCACCAAATATGACCTTCTGGAGCAAATTTGGGTCGTCGCGGACAGAGTCCAACAGCTCCTTAGATGTTGTTTTTGGTCAAAAATGGGCAGAAATCGAAGACGAGCCAAAACACGTGCAAGCAAAGCAGCTGTCAAAAATTAACTGAACATTCAAAATGGGTGAATTTGTTGGCATAAGTGAGAGACATGAGTACCAACATAACGCCACAAAAAATCTAAAATCGAATTTACCCGCGGAAATTCAAAATTCGCGATAATTTTTGTACAGACCTCGTATTGTAAATAGCGCTAAACCTTACAAAGTCAATAATGTTTTAGTTTCGCTGACGCTTATTTTACCAATTGAAAATTTTAATATCAAACTAATTAAATTATATATTTTTAAGATTTTAACTAAATCTATAAAATAGACATTTCAATTAAATATATACAATAGTTTTTTTTTTGCTATTTAATAAGAAATTTGCAAAATTTCAAAACTCATGGAATTTTTTTTCTCCATAGCTCACTTTATATGATTTTTGGATATTTTTCATCAAACAATCAATGACGAGACCATATATAATAAATACTCGTATATTTGATGACTATTTAATTGAATAAATAACTCTTTCTTAACTTACATAAAAAGTAAAAAGTATCTCTGTGACTCATCTATTTAGCCATACAAACTTCTAAGCAGTAAATCAAAATAATAAACCAACAACAACAAAAAGAATACAAAAAAAAAACTCTACCAAACAAATCTAATTTAAAACAAATTCAAATCTAGTAAACCAATAATTTTAATTGTCTAAATTTGATGTGACAAACAAACGATTTTTAATTAGTTATCGTCTTCCCCTAAAAAAAATGTCAAAATGAAACATCAATTATTCTTTTATCAATTGTTTCTGAATGAACA
This sequence comes from Atherix ibis, assembly GCA_958298945.1. Classification (NCBI taxonomy): domain Eukaryota; kingdom Metazoa; phylum Arthropoda; class Insecta; order Diptera; family Athericidae; genus Atherix; species Atherix ibis. Next base: position 84,142,760 of record OY282609.1, read on the forward strand.
ATTAAATTGTTAAAAAAAGAAAACAATTACATACAATTTTCAAAAGACGATAAAAAATATAATAAAAATAAATCTCTACAAACCGATTAACATATGACACTTTGGAAATTAATGTAAGTTCAATCAACTGACACGCGTTTCTATAGAAAAAAGCCTCTAAAAAGCCGGTCCTGATAGCACTGTCTTTAGCGTACAGACTATCATCCGAGGGGTCTTGGGTTCGAATCCCACCGATGCATGGTCCTTGGCTAATTCCCATTGAGGCATGGTCCTTGGCTAAATCTTTTTTAGCAATTTTTACTGTAAATGAAAGAACATTTTTTCTTTTACTTAAAAATTTTTTAATAACAAATTATTTTAACTGAATAATTTTTATTGACAAATGTTTTAATTTAATTATCCATATTTTGAACACCAATTTTAGCTGATCTTTTTTCGATGGTCGTTTATTTAAAATTTCTTTACTAGGGTTTTTTTTCGATAATTTTTTACTAACAAATTCTTACTGACGACTTTTTCCTGACAACTCTTAACTCAAAAATTTATATTGATAAATTTTTGCTGACTTACTTTTACTGACAAAACTTTTACTGCCGAGTTTTTACTAATTAATTCTCACTTAAAATCTTTTACTGATTAATTTTTTATCGACAAACTTTTGATAATCAATTTTTGCTGACCAGTTTTCAACTGATTAATTTTTACTGCCAAGTTTCTCCCTACAAATTTATGCTGACCAAATTTCGTGTGAGTGATGAATTTTTATTGACAAAATTTCGCTGAATAATTTTTATAATTAACTTTTGCTGTCGAATTTTCGCTGACCAATTATTGCTGACCGACTTTCGTTTCATAAAGTTAGGAAATTCGTGCGTTTATGTATGTTTTCGGGGAGGAAAAGTGGAAAGCACAGTTGTTATAGTGTAAAGTGGATTACACTAAAACGCGTATAATAGGAACCATCGACAATTGTTCGGAAAATTTTCGCTTGGAGGAATTGGATTCGAATGGAATTGAAATGCTTCTTTGACGCTCAACGTTCTATTCCGTGTGTCCATATAGGTCTGATTAGCATATTGTATATAAGTAATTTTTTGTCAACTGTCAGTTTTAATTGTTTATCTAAAAGTTTCTGTAATTGTGTGTATCGTCTGTTCAGTTCCTTTCAGTTTTGCGTGTGCGTTCCATGTCAAACGTTTATCTATGTACAATCCCAAGTAACGTACCCGTTTTTTTATATATGTTATCATTAATAAGTAAGGAAAATGAATTGTTCTTGGTAAAGAGTAAAAGTAACATGAACACTATTTTTTCGTATACTTTTACTCTCCAAGTTCTAAACCAGTTTTGAAGGGAAATCGATATGATTTTGGAAATGATGAGAGTTTTTTGGTATTTGTGACGTGTCCATATACCTATTAATGTGTTGTTATTGGAAAGAATATCGTAGGTATAAATAATATAAAGGAGAGGGCCAAGAAAGCTACCCTGAGGGACACCGGCAAGAATAGGGAATATATCGGAAAATTTGACCTTTTTAAATTACTTGAAAATATCTTTTGGAGATGCAGGTTTTGATGATGAGAAAATAAGTAGGGGAAAGGATTTTCTTGAGTTCCAGATTAAATGCATAATGTTTGTCGAGTGCAATCAACAAATTCCCTCTAATTAAACGAATGGTTTCTGTAATAACTATTAATACAGAAACTCTATTGTCATGATGCGTCGTCACTGAGCTTTATCATATATTTTTCAAATATAATAAATCCCATTAAAGATTTCGCTGCTAAATTCCGATAATAGCATCGAAGCTACTGCTGTACAGGATATAAGTCTTATCTGTGCTTATGTACTCTTCGGAAATTTCGGATTGTCAGCAAAAATCATCGTGAACTTTTAGCCCCGTCCAAAAGGAGAATCTCACAGCATATTTAACGATCCCCGGTTCTGTCTTAAATCAAGCTCAATAATCTGAACATTTAATCCATGTGAATGAGGAAGATCCTGTTTGAAAAATCTTCAGCGAAGTTATATATGGTCCTAAAGTACGACACACTTTCTAGAGCGACGGCGTTAGCCAGAATGCAAAAAACATACTAGCATGGTCGAACTGGAAGATTTCAGCGCAAAACCGGATGGCGTGCTTTGAATCACTAAGCATAAATGATATTACCGGCTGTTGCGCAGCACCTTTCATGATGATATTATAATTACGATGACTTTTCTAACGAATCTCGTAATTATTGTGTTTATAAAAAAATAAAAATAGTATCGAGAGAAAAAAATATTTTCAAAATAGTTGGTTGGGCTTGAAAATTCAATTATTTTCGAGGTTCTTGTATTTTGTGTCGATTTTTTTAGTGGAATTTTTTTAAACAATTCTTTTTTATGATTAAATTGAAATGTTTTATGAATGCTTATCGATTATTGAAAAATTTATAATGTGTGCTTTAATTGATATTTTTTAGGATTGTACTCCGGCTAAATGCGATTGTAATGGATTAAAAGGTAAAATCGGTGAAACTGGAGTGCCAGGTTTTGCTGGGGATCGTGGTGAGCCAGGCGACGATGGTTTTATGGGTCCACATGGTCCGCTTGGTGAATCTGGCGATTCTGGAGAATACGGGGCATCTGGTGACAAAGGCAAACGGGTATAAATAGTTTTCCATTTATAAAAATATTATTCATTTTTTTATAATTGAAGCTATTTATTATTTTTTATTTAGGGTGATCAAGGTGAAAGAGGTCAATATGGTAGAATGGGTTCAGAGGTAATTATTATATAATTATATATTTGAATATTATTATTGGAATATGTGGAAAGATGTATTATTGAAATAATGTTTATAAAACGACAGGGCGAATATGGTAGAAAGGGTGTGGCAGGTCCTCACGGTATTGATGGATGCAATGGACAAGATGGTGGCCCTGGAGAACCTGGAATTTATGGAAGACCTGGAAAACGTGGTTTACAAGGAGATGCTGGTAAAGCAGGTGTACCCGGTGAAGCTGGTGAAGGTGGTATCAATTCAAAAGGAACTAAGGGAGATCGGGGCTTACAAGGACGTGATGGTACAAATGGTTATGTTGGTCATCCTGGTGTACGAGGTCCAGCAGGCTTAACTGGCATACCGGGATTACGAGGTACCAAAGGTTACATTGGACCTAAGGGATACCGCGGTGATCCAGCCAATCAACTATTCCAATTAAGAGGAACAGGTGCAAAGGGCGATAAGGGTGATCCAGCTGAACCAATTTCCCAGCCGAAAACATCTGGCGGAATGACAGCCGGTAAAAAAGGTGAAAAAGGACAAAGAGGCGATCGAGGTGAACGTGGTGAGATTGGTGATATTGGTGTTGAAGGTTTTAAAGGAGATAAAGGTGGTCGTGGTGAGAAAGGTCATATTGGTGATCGTGGCAAACCGGGTAAAGATGGATTAGCTGGTCCACCCGGTGAAAAGGGACATAAAGGTGCGCCAGGATATCAAGGCGAGGATGGAACAGATGGTAGAAAAGGTGGAAAAGGTGATGATGGTCTAACTGGTGTTCCCGGCATACAAGGATCTATGGGATCGCCTGGTATATACGATCCAACATTGAACGAGATCCTGATAGGTCCACAAGGACCACAAGGTGATATGGGCTATCCAGGTGCAAAAGGATATAGTGGAAGAACCGGAGAGGCTGGAAAACGTGGAGGTTTAGGATCGGCAGGACCACCAGGTGACATGGGTCCTCCAGGCACAATGGGAAGAAAAGGTGAAAGTAACCCTGGCCAACCAGGTGATCAAGGAGAAACCGGACCAAGAGGACACAGAGGCGCACCTGGTGAACAAGGTGCACCAGGTTGGCAGGGACCGAAAGGTTACCGTGGCAGCGATGTTATTGGCCCAAAAGGTGTTACAGGGTATTCCGGTACTCCCGGCATGTTCGGTATGATTGGAGAACGGGGAAATCCCGGCTTTCCTGGTGATAAAGGTTATCCGGGTCAAGGATTTAATATAACTGGACCGCCGGGTCCAGCTGGTCTACCAGGTCCAATAGGTCCTCCCGGAGATCCAGGAACTCCTGGATACTCCGCCCAACATGGAGATAAAGGAATACGTGGAGATGACTGCGGCTATTGTGCACCTGGAGCACCTGGTTCAAAAGGAGATCATGGCGATTCTGGACATCCTGGCCAAACTGGTAGTCCTGGTAATAGAGGTCTACCTGGGCCAGCTGGCAGACAGGGTACTCCGGGTAATCCGGGCGTAAGAGGTTTTACAGGCGTTCCAGGAACAGATGGTTTACATGGAGAAGAAGGAAAACCGGGTCCACGTGGTAGAGATGGTGAAGTAATAACTAGTGGAAATCTGGTAAAACAGCCCGGTGATAGTGGCGATCGCGGTGAGAGAGGGTCACAAGGACAGCATGGTGAGTCAGGCTCCCGAGGTGCAAATGGTTTCTATGGTCTCAATGGAGAACAGGGAGAAAAGGGTGATTATGGTGAATATGGTGCCCCTGGCCGAGATGGTTATCCTGGAAGAAACGGAACTCATGGACGGCCTGGACAACGTGCGCAAACGCCTAAATTTTATTTGGTTGGTGTATCAGGTCGTAACGGTATACCGTAAGTTTACATTAAAAAAAAGTACATCAAAAAATGTTTCAAATGATTTATAATTTTTGTTTATTAGTGGTTGGAAAGGTGATCGAGGTCGGAAGGGTGAACAAGGCCAGAAAGGTGAACCTAAACCAGGGATATATTTTGATAAGCGAGGAGACAAAGGTGTGGAAGGTGAAAAAGGTCTAGTCGGTCCACGCGGTTATAAAGGTTTACAAGGTGAACCAGGAATTCCGGGTCTAACAGGAGATCGAGGTCCACAAGGTAGATCATTTTCGGGACAGCCCGGTTTTAAAGGTCACCCTGGCGACAGAGGCATGAACGGACCAATGGGATCAGCAGGTTTAGCTGGAGCTTATGGCTTGAGAGGTACAAAAGGTAGTCGTGGACGTAAAGGAGACCATGGAAATCCTGGAACAGACGTTTTGACTGGTGCACCAGGTCAGTCTGGTTCTCCAGGATACTTAGGCCCACAAGGTGACATTGGCTATACCGGAAGTCCCGGACAACGTGGCTTTGCTGGTGTACCTGGTATACGCGGTAGCAAGGGTGTTATTGGTGATCCTGGTTACAGTGGATTATCTGGACCACAAGGACCGATTGGTGATTGGATAAAAGGAATAATCGGTGATATTGGCCCCAGAGGATATCCAGGACGGTCACAAAGTTATGGTATTAAAGGTGAAAAGGGTGATCCTGGAGAGAGTGGACGTCCTGGAGTGACAGGTATAAAGGGTGACATCGGAATGAGCGGATTAACTGGAATTCATGGAGATCCAGGCCTACAAGGTGAACAAGGTGCAATAGGAGCCCCTGGATATTATGGGGTAAATGGTGAAATCGGTGATACAGGTGAAAAAGGACGTATAGGATACCCAGGATCAAAAGGTCTTCCAGGTAAACAAGGAAATCAAGGCTATAAAGGTGAAAAGGGTTTGGCCGGCTTTAATGGCAAATATGGTAGACCAGGATTGCCCGGAATAAAAGGCGAACGTGGTTTCATGGGCTTGCATGGTCTAAAAGGTTTACCAGGCGACAATTCAGTCAAAGGTGAAAAAGGCTACATTGGTGATGTAGGTTATAATGGTGCAGCAGGTTCGTTTGGACAAGATGGTTTACCTGGACTGAAGGGTATGGCAGGAGATAATGGTAAAGTAATTGGTGGCACTCCCGGAATTCGAGGATTGCCCGGAGACCCTGGTCGAAATGGATTAATGGGAGCTCTAGGAATCAAAGGCGAACGTGGTAATTATGGAAATCCCGGATTCAAGGGTGAACCAGGTGAAGAAGGCGATCCAGGATATATGGGTCTTAAAGGCGAAGATGGTCGTTATGGTACTATCGGTGATGAAGGACTTCCAGGTGAATTTGGTTTAGCAGGATTCAAAGGTGAAGCTGGAGAAAGAGGTTACACTGGACAACGTGGTATAAAAGGTGACATTGGGGATTATGGTTTCCGTGGAGCGGACGGAATTATTGGAATGCGAGGAGAAAAAGGTTTCCCTGGTCTAGCAGCAAGGCCAACATTTTTCAATGCGACAAAAGGTGATCCAGGCATTCGTGGATTACCGGGACTTCCTGGTTTTAGAGGATTACCTGGGTACCGAGGATTAGATGGATTATCAGGACGAAAAGGTTTACCTGGTAGCCATGGTGTAAATGGTCTCCCCGGTATAAACGGTCCTCCAGGAATGAAAGGACCTATCGGTGATAAAGGTTTTCCAGGGCAACCAGGCAGAACACTTGGCTATGCAGAAGCAGGAGTTCCTGGCGATCCAGGCGCAGATGGGCGGCCTGGGCGACCAGGTTTTAATGGACCTAAAGGATCCCCTGGTGAAATTGGTATCAATGGTCCGTCAGGACTACGCGGACGTCCCGGCGCTACTTTTGCAGGCATAAAAGGTATAAAGGGTGATGAAGGCTACCCTGGCGCAGATGGCCGCCACGGTTCAACCGGCAAAATAGGCCTACCTGGATTAGCTGGACTACAAGGTCTAAAGGGTATACGTGGTGATATCGGCTTTTCAACACGTGGCTATAAAGGAATTCGTGGAGATCCCGGCTTCGCTGGTGTACCTGGAATGAATGGCGCACGTGGTTCTCGAGGAAACATCGGCATACCAGGATCACCAGGGCTAATTGGACCAAGAGGCCCAAGAGGACCCATGGGTGATGCAGGCTGGAATGGCATTGATGGAATACCTGGACTAAAGGGTGTTGAAGGTGACCGAGGAATGACATATTCATATGAAAGTGCGCAAGCTGGCCCACCAGGCGAACCAGGATATCCGGGCAGAAAAGGCGATCCTGGTGATGCAGGTAATATGGGTGTACAAGGAGCTCGCGGATACTTCGGATTAAAAGGCTTCCGAGGCGATAATGGATTGATCGGTTTTTCCGGCTTGGCGGGTCCAATAGGCGAAATAGGCCCTCGAGGTCCTCCAGGACCATCGGGTCTAAACGGATTACCTGGATTTAAAGGTCTTCCTGGTGATAATGCTCCAGCGCCACCGCGTGCGAAAAGTCGTGGATTCGTTTTCACTCAACACTCACAAACAAGAGATATACCAACATGTCCGGCGAATACGATCAAATTGTGGGAAGGTTATTCATTGGCAGCAATAATAGGAGGCAGCCGAACAGTCGGACAAGATCTAGGAGGTGCCAGTTCATGTCTACAACGATTCTCAACAATGCCATTTATGCTGTGTGAACAAAGGAACCTCTGCAATTATGCACAAAATAATGATGACAGTATGTGGTTATCGACAGGTGAACCAACTCCAAGTTCAATGTCGCCAATACCAGCTGATACTGTTAGGAACTTTATATCAAGGTACATTGTCAAAATTCCATAACAATTTTATTGTAGAACTCATTGTGTTCTGTAGATGTTCAGTTTGCGAAACGCCAACGCGTTTAATGGCATTGCACAGTCAATCAATGAGTGTGCCCGATTGTCCTAGTGGATGGCAGGAACTATGGACTGGCTACAGCTATCTTATGGTATCAATAATCGCTTTAAAATTTTTAAATTTTTTTTAAATATATTTTTTTATAAATTTTCCTCACATTTGGAAAAATTTGCAATCATCAAACAGACAACAATTGATAATAGCGGAGGTTTTGGCCAAAGTCTTACATCGCCTGGATCATGTTTGCAAGAATTCCGAACTCAGCCAGTTATCGAATGCCATGGCCAAGGTACATGCAATTATTATGATGGTGTGCAATCATTATGGATGGCTGTTATCGAAGAATCCGAACAATTCTCTAAGCCCCGCCAGCAAACCCTAAAAGCCGATCAAACACAAAAAGTCAGCAGGTAATATGAAAAATTTAATAAGTAAAAATACTTGAAAAAAATACGCGCTGATCATAAAAGATAGCACTAATATTGTCCTTATTCATCAGATGTGCAGTATGCCGAAGACTTGTACAAACAATTCAACCATCAATCCCACCATCAAGCTCTGCTTTTGAATTCCGAGCACGAGATAGAAATCAACAAACATATCCATCTTCACAGGACGGAAGATCCAGAGAAGAGATTCACAGAACTGCATATCAAGGACAAGCTTATCCAGCTTCGCAAGGAGGGTCGTACGACACTTCACGAGGCCAATCATATCCATCTTCACAAGATGGAACCTATGATTCGTCAAGACGCCAATCATATCCATCTTCACAAGATGGAACATCTGATCCGTCAAGAGGCCAATCATATCCTTCATCGCAAGATAGAGCCTATGATCCGTCACGAGGCCAACCGTATCCGTCTTCGCAAGATGGGGCCTATGATTCGTCAAGAGGCCAATCATATCCTACTTCACAAGATGGAACATCTGATCCGTCAAGAGGCCAATCTTATCCTTCTTCGCAAGATGGAACCTATGATTCGTCAAGACGACAACCATATCCTTCTTCACAAGATGGAACATCTGATCCGTCAAGAGGCCAATCATATCCTTCATCGCAAGATAGAGCCTATGATCCGTCACGAGGCCAACCGTATCCGTCTTCGCAAGATGGGGCCTATGATTCGTCAAGAGGCCAATCATATCCTACTTCACAAGATGGAACATCTGATTCATCAAGAGGCCAATCATATCCTTCCTCGCAAGATGGAGCCTATGATCCGTCAAGAGACCAATCATATCCTTCCCCGCAAGATGGAGCCTATGATCCGTCAAGAGGCCAATCATATCCTTCCTCGCAAGATGGAACCTATGATCTGTCAAGAGGCCAATCATATCCTTCCTCGGAAGATAGAGCCTATGATCCGTCAAGAGGCCAATCATATCCTTCCTCGCAAGACGGAGCCTATGATCCGTCAAGAGGCCAATCATATCCTTCCTCGGAAGATAGAGCCTATGATCCGTCAAGAGGCCAATCATATCCTTCCCCGCAAGATGGAGCCTATGATCCGTCAAGAGACCAATCATATCCTTCCTCGCAAGATGGAGCCTATGATCCGTCAAGAGACCAATCATATCCTTCCTCGCAAGATAGAGCCTATGATCCATCACGAGGTCAACCGTATCCATCTTCACGAGATAGAGATTATGATCCATCACGAAGTCAACCATATCCGTCCTCAGAAGATGTAGCATCTGATCCGTCAAGGCGCCAATCATATCCTTCTTCACAAGACAGAGATTATGATCCATCACGCAGCCAACCATATCCGTCTTCAGAGGATGTAGCATATGATCCGTCAAGAGGTCAAGAAGACAGAGATTATGATCCATCACGCAGCCAACCATATCCATCTTCACAAGGTGGATCGTACGAGTCTTCGCAAGGAGGATCTTATCAGCCACTCCCAGAGTCAATCGATGGCTCTTACGACCCATATCGGCGATTAAATGGAGAATTGCACACACAATCCCGCCCATTATCCTATCCATACTCGTATTCCGAATTGATGCCCGACGGGCGCCGACGACCCTATCATCCGTATGATGAATCCGATGATGAATCACGCAGACAATCACAGCCGGAACAGTTGTATCCAATAACGAATGATCAGTTGCATCTACAAACGCACCCATTGTCTCATGCAGAATTGCAGTCAGAAACGGAAACACAGTCCCAAGCACAGTCGCAGCCGTCTCATCTGACAAGACGACAGCCATCATATCGTCGATATAAGCCCAGTTCATAAGAAATTGATTGGCTTTTAATTAATTCCAATACAATTTCAGTAAATCATATAATATATATACCAATAAATCAATAAATCAATAAACTAAACAAATTCTAAAACACTCTACACGTGATCTTTTGATCTAACATTTTTGCTACTTGTCTTTATCAATAATTTTACAGTTTTCCTCCTCTGAGACGATTTATTCAAACAAAATCGAATAATAATATTTTATTTAAATTATACACACTTATATAATTAATAATATTATAGTTGATAATAGTTATTTATATTTAAAAAAAAGAAAATTTAAAAAAAAAACATACAAAATTAAGAATGTTATGCCAAAACTTTTTATGTAATATTATTAATTATTAAATGAAGAAATTTGTTCCATAAAAAAAATAATAATAATAATAAATAATAAATAATAAATAATAAATAATAAATAATAAATAATAAATAATAAATAATAAATAATAAATAATAAATAATAAATAATAAATAATAAAAATAAAAGTTTTTTTTTCAAAAAAGAAACAAAATATTTTCGAAAATAAATGTTAGAAAATCAGTACTGCCACACACACAGTTTTCACACAGTGAAAATTAATTGAACACAATTGAAGTTGAAGAGCCTAAAAAGTGGATAAATAAATGGACAACTTGGAAATATTATTGGTTTCTTTATTGTTATATCAAATTACACTATAAACATTTTTTTTTATTAAATTACATTGTACTTTATATGTATAAAAAATGGAATAAACTGTATCAATGAATGGTAAATAATTGTCGTTTGTCTTTTTCTCCAATATTGTATCACGAATCTATTTGACAACAGTTCGTGGTTTTAATGACCACACCTTAGATCTGCAACATAGTCCAAATCTTCTTCAATTTCAGGCTGTCAGCTCTGTTCCGGTATGTATCGGTGCATTGTCCTACTAAAAAAAATATTGTTATTTTTTTCCGAAAAGCTTTCACAGATCATTTGGCTGTTATTATCAATGTATCTACGAGATCTGCTCAAAAAGTATCACGAATTTTGAATTTCCACGGGTTACGTATATTCGATTGTGTGAATAACAAAATTAATTGCGCGCACGCATTTCGAATGTTGACTGTGGTATATGATGAAGCTACTTTGGAGCGAAGCAACGTTTATCGGTGGTACAAAATGTTTTCAGAGGGCCGAGAAGATTTGAACGACGAAAAGCGTGCCGGACGGTTTTGCTTAGTTTTCTTCGATTGCAGGGGCGTGGTGCATCATGAGTATTTCCACAGGGTAGAACGGTCAATAAGGAATATTACCTGCAAGTTATGCGCAAGTTGCGTGAAGCAATCCGCCAGAAACGCCCAAATTTGTGGAAGAAAAAAATTGGCTTTTGCCATTTTTGGCCAGAAACAACACACTAATAATGTATTCCACAGATCTGGCCACTGTATTCTACAGATCTGGCCCCCCTGTGACTTTTTCTTGTTTCCGAAACTGAAGAGCCCCATGAAAGGACGACGCTACGCTACGATTGAGGAGATAAAGACGGCATCGAAGGAGGAGCTGAACAAGATCACAAAAAATGATTTTTTGAAGTGCTTCGAGGATTGGAAAAAACGTTGGCGCAAGCGTATAATATCTGGTGGGGATTACTTTGAAGGGGACAAAATAGATATTCATGAATAAATAAATAATTTTTGAAAAAAAAAATTCGCGATACTTTTTGAACAGACCTCGTATTGATCGTGGCTGTAGTCAAGTTAAATTTGTCTTCATAAGTGCTCAACTGCTTAGTACTTGGTCATTTTTCTACCTCTAGTCTGAGTAGATCCTTTTGGAATTTGGCTCTACGGTTTTTTAATTATTGGGTTGTTTGGAAAGTAATTTCGTTTTTTTTTTATAAAAATGAAAGACGATTTTCTTATAGTGAATTAATATTTTATTCAATTAAATATTGTCCAGTCTGATCCAATACTATTTGCCATCTTTTTGGCATTAGCATGATTCTATGCTTACAAAATTTTTGTTCTTTGCTGGCAAAAAACTGATCCAAGAGTATTTTTGACCTTCTCATTTGAAATAAACGTTTTACAGTCTAAAAACATTTTGTAAAGACCGGAACAAATGATAATCGGATGGTGCTAGGTCTGGGCAGTATATCCCATCCAAGCTCTAAAAGCTTTTACCGAGTGGGGTCAAACTTGTATGTGGTTTCGCATTTACTTGTTGGAACACTATACCTTTCCTATTGACCAATTCTGCCCTTTTTTCTTTAAGTGAATCATTAAATTTGTCCAACTGATGACAGTACACTTCAGATTTGATCGTTGTGTTGCTCGGTAGAAGACCTTTGAAATCCTACCAAACAGATGGCATAACCTTTTTTTTGATGAATATTAGCTTTCGAAGTGCTTTGAGCCGGTTCATCTTTTCTACTCCAGGATCTTTTGCGCGTAACATTGTTGTAGACAACCCATTTCTCGTCCCCAGTGATGATACGCTTCAAAAATGGATCATTTTCTTGGCGTTTGAGAAGCAAATCATAAACGTCAATGCGACAGCCCAAATTTGTTTCCTTAGAAGATGAGGAACCCATATGTCGAGATTTGAGATTAAACTTGGCCGTTTCAAATGATCATGAACGGTCTTATTCGGTAAATTTAATCTCTCAGCAATCTCACTAGTTGTTATTCGCCGGTTTGCATCAATTAATGCCTTTATTGTGTCTTCATCAGCTTCACCTGGCCTTTGAGAACGTGGTGCACCTTCGAGATAAAAATTGACGGATCGAAATTTTGCAAACCAGTTTTGGCACTGGCGCTCACTTAACACATCTTCTCCATACATATCGGATAAGTTTTTTCGTGCTTGAACATTATTTTTATCTCTTTTCTATAGTTAAAAAGTAAAATATGCTGAAAATGCTGTTTTTCACTTTCCATATTTAAAAGAGTGTCTACTTAAAACTAGTGTGCAGAATCAATCGAGCAAGCCTTGCTATGTCAGCTGTCAAAATACATATGATTATGCGGCTTTAGTGTGAAGTTGGTTGTGAAAAAATGCAATTAAGCCCTGTTGGGGACTGTCAAAATGTATTTTTTCACAACCAATCGAGCAAGCCTTGCTATGTCAACTGTCAAAATACATATGCGGCTTCAGTGTGAAGTTGGTTGTATAAAAAATACAATTAAGTCGTCGAGAATGTTTGTTAATTCATTCTCCAAAAAGACATTATAATCTTTTTTTGCCATATATTTTCTTCCAATATCTTCTTATTATCAGAAAATTCCACTTGTGAAGATGTTCTTTTAACAGAATTTATATTGTTTGGAATTCTTACTTTATTAATTTATTTAGTAAAAGTTGTAATGGTTTTTGCAGATCCGGTAACCTGGTATTCTTCTAGGTTAGGGTTTCAAAGGTTCCTGAACTCGTCGTTGACAGGTTCTTCACGTTTGAAGTTCAAATAATCCACTGACCACGAGTTCGCATTTAAAACAGATTACTTTAAATTTAAAGCGATCCTCCAGAATTTCAGGGTACGCACCTATAAAGTAGTGTTAGGCTTTTTTGTAGGTAGGATTATTGGAACTTGATATTTGACAGAGTTTGGCATCAGTCTTTTTTATAGAAAATATTTGCATACCGTATCGACGATTGCCTCTTTAAATGGATTGGAAGCTACCACCTTTCGAACCGTTCAGTGCAAGTTGTTCTGGATGGCTTCAAGTCTGCAGTCCATCAAATAAATGCTGCTCTTCCACAGGATTCGGTTCTATCTCGGATCTGTTGTCTAATTTTCATAAATGATCTCTTAAATGTTACTTCTAATCCGATCCACTGTTTCGCTGATGACAACTTTGTTAAACTCATTAAATTCCGATATAGACAGTTTATTAGTATGGGGCTCGAAGAACAGAGTAGCACTTGCATAACTGAAACCAAAAAACTTTCCATTCTCAGCATGTGTGTTAATTCCAACCTCCGTTGGAATGACCACTAATTTTTAATATTACCAAAAATGCAGCAAAATTATTAGATTTCTTTAAACGATGCTAAAAATTTTTCATTCCAACTTAATTTAAATGTTCAATTAAAGGTTTAATCAAAATATTGCCGGTTGCCAGTCTACATCGAAGAAAACTTTGTTCGTTGCGATTTGCATTTTGTAAGTTAAAAGAAAATTACTCTAGGAATAGCTTACTTTGATTTCATACCGATTACCGTTGATAGATGGAGAATTTATGAACATTTATAATAGAATCAAGTAGAACATTCCTTTACCTTACTCCTCAGTTTCGCATTACAGCCGGTTAACACTGAGCTCACCTTTTACTGACATTTTTTAGTAACTGTTGGTGATGATGCTAAAACCATTAGTTACACTGCCGTTTATTCAGCTTTTAGATAAAAAATTTTATTGTCTCCCCTCACTACAATGCACTTGGCTAATGTATTTTCTTAGCGTACATATTTTTTTCATAGAAAGCAAAAAGAAATTTCTTCAAAGTAATTGCCCTCGCTAGCTACACATGTTTCCCATCTCTCGGGCAATTTGTGGATACCACGCCAAAAAAATTCCTTCTCTTTCGAGGCAAACCACTCATCAAGCCATTTTCGGACGTCTTCGTAAGAATCGAAGTGCTGCTCAGCGAGCGCGTGGGCCATCGACGAAAACAGGTTGTAGTCGGAAGGGGCCAGATCTGGTGAATAAGCGAGGTGGGGTAGCATCTCCCAGTTGAGTGTCTCCAAGTAGTTTCGGACCATTTTTGACGTGTGTTGTCGTGGAGGAAAATCAGCTTGTCATGTCTTTGTTGATAATCCGTCCTTTTTTCACGCAGAGCACGGTGCAATTTGATCAGTTGTTGGCGGTGGGCATTGACAGTTTCACCAGGTTTCAACATCTCATAGTAGACGATACCCTGCTGATCTCACCAAACGCACAGCAACGTCTTCCGTCCGACGCGATTTGGTGTTGGGGAAGATGTTGATGGTTGGCTGGGATCAACCCACGATTTCTTGGGTTTAGGATTCTCGAAATATATCCACTTTTCATCGCCTGTTACAAGCCGATGCAGGAACGTCTTTCTTTTTTGTATGGCAAGCGCGATTTCGCATGTGGTTTGGCGTCGCTCCATCTGCCTATCGTTCAATTCATGCGGCACCCATTTTCCAAGCTTTTCAATCTTCCTCATGGCACGCAGACACATGGAAATGGTTGGTTGAGTAACATTCAATTGCTCCGTGAGCATTTTTTGCGATAGGGAATCGTCTTCGTCCAAAAGAGTCTGCAATTGATGGTCCTCAACCTTCCTAGGACGATTTTCACGCTTCTTGTCCCACAAGTTAAAATTGCCATCTTTGAACTGACGAAACCAATCTCGGCACGTTGTTTCCGATAAAGCACTGTCACCATAGGCCTCCATAAGCATTCGCTGCGATTTGGCAGCCAATTTCCTCAAATTGAAACAGAAAAGCAGAGCTTCCCGCATATGCTCTTTTTCTGGCACAAAACTAGACATGATTACCAAAGGAAAAATGTATGTTGTTGTACGAAATTACTGACAATGTGCACTGATTATTGTTGACATATGTCAAACTCTTAAAAAAAAAGTATGGCGTGCCCATGGTAGCTTAATACGCTCGCTCACGCCATCTATGACCAAACAGCGGAATTAAGCTTATACACCTGGTAATAGGACATTTGCAAGGTTCTATCTTTTGATAACTGCAAATTTTCTCACAAATATCACAGAAAAAAAAATCAATCGAGAACCAAATAAAAACAAACAATTTATGTCTCTCATAACTAAATTGTACTCTTCTATAATATAAATAATAAATAGATAATAGTTTATTTAACATAATTTGGATTATCAATCATTTTATTATTATTTAGATGCAAATGACTATCAATTATTTGGAATAATTCTGTAGGTACTGGTATACGGCCTGTTTGTAATTTTGACCAAACCGGTACATCATTTAACGATATTTCAAATGCTCCCGACGATATTAACTGTAAAAAAAAAAAAAATTAATTAAGCAATCGTAATTGACAAAATAACTATCTCTATCCATCTATAGTTATAAAAATGAATATATGTTTGTGTATATGTGTGATCCTATACTGTTGTTAATGCGGTTGGGTTGAAGTTTGGGACACACTCCTTTCGGTTCGGTCTGGAATAGATAATGCAGAAAACTCGAAAAAATCATGATAAAAATCTGGGAAATGTGGACATATATATTGTCGTGCAGGACAGCATATTACAAATATTTCCGATAATAACTTCAGGTTGTTGGGGGAGGAGAAAAAACGCGAGAAATCTATTTTCCGTCGAATCATGCAAATTGAAGCGCTCATAAGTTGATCATTAATATAGTCATTGCAAATTGACATCAACCTCTGGATCAGCGAAGCTAAACAGGACAGTGTGTTTGATTTAAGGCTTCAGTTCGAAGCACACACTTCCACAGCAAATACTGGGAAACAGTTCAACGTAAAAGAGTGAGTTTCGGTATAACCAATTAAACAATCGACTTTTTATTCCAGCTAAAAAAGTTACTCAGAATAAAAATAATCTATTCGTGACCGAACAATAATTAATCAGATTACACAAACCAGAGTAGCCGAAAGTGCAATATTTTGTTCACATTTCGATTATATGAAAATTATTTTACATGATCACCAGCATTTGTTTGTGTTAATAGTAAATTTCTATTAATTAAATGTATTTATACTAACCTGCGCTTCAAATACATTCCCAACGAAAAATATCATTATGCTAGAGAATATCTTATTTTCCAAACAGAATCTCCACCAAATCGGTGTTGGCAATCCCAAAGAGCCAAACACATTAAATGATGAAAATATTAAAAATATAAGTAGAAGCTTTAATACAAGCACCGCTCTTGAAAAATACAAATTCAAACCGGGCGGATCATAGTTAGCACCTCGAATCGATATTTCCGGATATTTTTCAACCAATATAAAACTATAATCTTCGAACGCCTTCCGATATCCACAAGAGTAACTGAAAATTTTTTTTATCCAACTATTAGTGACAAGCATAAAATTAAATTTATTCGTGTTATTTTTTTTTTGTTTTTGTTTTTTTTTGTAAATTAAAATAACAGAAATTGCTTATTGTAAGGAAACAAAACAATAAAAATACAAACCAATAGAGGAAAGTTATTGTTGGTCCTCCAACGTTTTGTCCAAATTTAGTCATTGGTATTTCCTTTTCTGCTTCAACGGTACCAACGGTAGCAATAAATAATAATCCAACGGTGCAAACAATCGTCAAAAGGCGAAGGGCCACGTTTATGCCCTTTCCTCGTTCACTATTTGTATTAGACGCCATTTATGCAAAAATCAATTCTACGTACCTGTACAAATTATGAAAAACATAAGCAAATTATTATCAAAATACCAAATAAATTCAATGAGATTCTGATCAAATCATGTGATGTGAAAAGTGATAGATGATTTCGTTTACCTTCAATTGAAATCGTTTTCAAATAAAATTCTTCTAATCCTTTAGAAAAGAAAATACTGCAAGTGAAATGTTTCCGAAATGTCACTTTTTAATTTTTTAATATATTCCAATTGATATTAAGTTAGGTTCTATTGTGATAAATTTTTGTCATCTTATTTTTCCAAACTTCTTTTAATTAATAATTAGATTTTTTTTTCTCTTTCGATACGTAATATTATAAATTTTATTTAAGCATTAGCTTCTTTAAAACTAAAAATTTACATAAAACAATGTTATCTACATTGTAATCTTTCCGAATTTTGACGAAAATCTACTCAAATCGTAATGAAAAGATTTTTTTTCGAAAAACCACTGACTTATCTCACTGTTTGTTAACACCTCGTTTTATTGCTTTTACTTTTTTCTATTCGCTGCCGCCGTACCAACAGACAATAGGCTATCTCTATCTACCGTATGACTTGCAATCAGATTTATTATTTATTTTTTTACCATAACCTAGAATTGTGTGGAATTGCGCGACGTCAGAAACCTAAAGTCATGAGAAGTCAATTTTAGTCGTTATATAGCATGACTAACCATAGACATATGATATCGATGAAACCTTACAAATGTTATTTAGCATGTGTTTAAGGTTCTTTTAAACATTTCTTATTAAAGTTATTTTACATGATTTTGATTGAAACATTATTTGTGAAATTTAAAATTCATAAGAAATATTCTAATGGGAACTTCTAGCCCAGCCATGTTTGTGGTATAACGATAGCTTGTGCGTTGTCTTTATTTCAAAAACTCCTACACAAATAATAAATTGAAACAAAATAATTGTTTTCGTATCCCTTTTTATTAAATTTGTAATAAAAACTTAAATAAAATTTTATTCAACATAAAAATTAATCATTTCTTTAATTAGTACTTTTTTTTAAATTATGTGTTCATTATATTTTCCTTCCGTTTTTTTTTTGTGATAACATTTTTTTTTTACGATATTATATTTAAAATACTTATTTGCGATTGGGATCAATTTAGTTTCTATACATTTTTATATTTGAATATTAAAAATGCTTAATGATTCGTTTTTTTTTGTTCTTTTTCTTCTTTAAATAGAATCAAATTATTTTATCGCGAAATAATAGAGTTAATTGTGTTCAAACAATAACTATTTGATAACTTACACGAATTTTTTTTTTAAGTATACCCTAGCGTACTGAATGTGTTTTTTTATATCTTCTTTAAGCAGATTAGAGAGAGAAAGGGGAAAATTGAAAATTATAATATTGTTATATAATTATAACGACTTATTGGATTCGAATTAGTCCTGACTGGAGCAGTTTACATATTTTATCAGCAATTTCCGGATTCTTTAAATGTCTGAAATAGTTGGGGAGGGAGAGAGAGAGAAAAAACAATTATTATTTTAATAAAAATGATCCAAATTGAAATAAATTCTTACTCTTTAAAAGCATTTGGATCGTTCTGCATTTGTTCTAAAATAACTCTCATAGCGGGATCTTTTAGAATTTGATGGATCTCTGGATCCGATGCAGCATTTTTCAGAACCTCCTTTGGATTATCCTGTATTGCTATTGAACAAGCACGATAGCCCTGCAGTGCTTCGGCGTTATTTGTATCGATATCTAACGCTTTCTGATATGCTTGCAGAGCTTTCGATGGTTGTTGCATACCCTTAAGAAAGTTAAAAACAAAAAAAAACATCGTTAATTTTACATATTCTATAATTTCTAGTTATTAAAAATATTCGTTTTTGAATAATTATTACCTGCAATATCATTCCCTTTCTAATATAGCCTTTTATGAATTTCTCATCTAATTTAATGCACATATCACAATCTTTTAAACCCAAATCGAATGCTCCCAATTTAGTATAACAAGCAGCTCGATTACTATACAATTTTGGATCATCAGGATTTCTTCTTATTGCTTCCGAATAATGTTTAACTGCATTAACATAATCTCCTTTCTTGAAGAATTCATTACCACGTTCCTTTTCATCTTCAGCCTTTTCCGGATCTATATAAGCTTTACGCTCTTCCTCTTTAATTTTCTTCTCTACATCACTGAGCCATGTTTTTATTTCGGGTGTTCTATGCTCGGACATTGATTTCTCATAATATGTTTTAGCCATTTTCCAATTTTCTAGTTTTTTATAGGCATTTCCAATTCGTGCAAATGCTTTAGCTATTAATTTGAAATCAGCTTTATTCTCTCTACCAATTTCGATACCTTTTTCACATTCAGCTATACATTTGTCATAATCTTTTTGTTCGAAATAAACTGCCGCAGTATTATTGTAAAAGGTTATATCTGTTGGATCAGAATCGTTTGCTTTCTTATAATGTAGAAGTGCATTTTCGAAATCTTTCTTCTTGTACGCAGCATTTCCCAGTTCCTTCTCTTGTTTGGCTGCCCTCTTATTTGGTGGTAGATTCGCATCTTCCGCATCCATTTTTGGTTCTTTTGAGCTTTTTGTTGATGATTTATTTGATGTTTCACTTGTTGGTGATTGTGGATCTACATCCATATTAAAATCGAATTTACCTCTTTGTGATTGGAAATCTATCCCAGGTTAACAAAAACAAAAAACAAAACAAAAACACATTTAATATGAAATTTTTTTTTCTCTATTACTTTAAATCCGTATAATTACATTTTGCTTGCAATGCGGCTAATGCTTCATTTTTTCTTGTATGGCCTTTAGGCCATGTCGGTTGTAATTCTATGGTCTTATCAGCATCAGAAAGGGCATCCGCAAATCGTCCGGCTTTTAAATATGCCGCTGACCGATTACTATATAGAACATGATTTTTATCATCAAGTTCTATAGCTTCTGTATATACAGCAATAGCATCTTTATATCTGCCTTCTGCAAATGCAGTATTGCCCTTTTCTTTTAAAGCATTTACCTGCAATAATTAATCATATCCAAGAACACAAAAAACTTATCAATCATGAATACATAACCACAAATTTCTAAAATACAAACCTGTTCCATATCGCTAACCACTTATATTGTCTGTTATTAAAAATAATAGAAAAGATTCACTTCAATTATAATTATTGTATGCGATTTAATTGTTAAATTTATTATATGCGATTTAATTGTAAATTCTGCACCAGTTTTCTCAATTCGTACGAGGATATTCCGGTTTATCGTAACAAACACATTTAATACTCAATGCTTTCGAGAAGAATGAGCTAGAACAATTCGCATATGTCGCAAACTGTCATCGACATAGAATACATAACGATTGATTCGATGGTTATCTTTGACAATTGAAAATTTTTTTACAAAGTGCCCAACTACACATTTATTTTATTATTTACAGTAAGTAAAAAAAATATTAAATATTTTATTAAATGAGAAAGTAGCTTTTTCTATTAATACATGCAAAATAATGTAAAAAATTGCATTTGTAATTGGTTAGATTTTTTAGTTTTCTTTCTAGGTAAGGTATGATTAAAAATACTTTTTAATGTATTATACAAGTTTATTACAATTTGTCTGGGAAACAATAAAATCTATGTGAAATAAATAATGATTGCAAACCTATTCTAGAAGTAATAAATAATAGTGTGATTATAATTCGAAATAATTGAGAAAAAATGAACGAATATATTTATGCGCGGCTAACTTCACGCAGGAGATTAATCGATTTTGGGAAGAGAGAAGTTGGCATTTCGCTGGTGGTACAACAAAGTTTACGAATCATAAATATTTTCCCCGGCTTGTTAAGATAAAAATAATCCGAATAGAAATACCAAACAAATTTCTGCGTGTAATATGGCTGAATATCTTGCCTCAATTTTTGGTACTGAAAAAGATAAGTAAGTGTATAAGTGCGATTTTGTTGTCGAAATACTAATTGAGGTTGGTTTTTTTTCATATTTAGAGTCAATTGTTCATTTTACTTTAAAATTGGTGCCTGCCGACATGGAGACCGGTGTTCTCGCATTCATAATAAACCGACATTCTCACAAACGGTATTGTTACAAAATCTTTATGTAAATCCACAAAATTCGGCTAAATCAGCAGATGGAAGTCATTGTAATTCTTTTTGTTTATTTATTAGTTAATGTGCAACAAGACAGCTCGTCTATTATTAATGCATGTTTTTTTTTTCTCTTATATTCCTATAATAATTTTGGAATAGTGGTCGCAAATGTATCGGACGAGGAAATGCAAGAGCATTATGATAATTTTTTCGAAGATGTCTTCGTTGAATGTGAAGATAAATATGGAGAAATTGAAGAGATGAACGTATGTGACAATTTGGGTGATCATCTTGTTGGGAATGTTTATATTAAATTCCGAAACGAAGAGGACGCTGACAGAGCTGCAAAAGATTTAAATAATCGATGGTTTGGTGGCCGACCTGTATATGCAGAATTATCCCCAGTTACGGATTTCCGTGAAGCCTGCTGTCGCCAATACGAAATGGGTGAATGCACAAGATCCGGTTTTTGTAATTTCATGCATTTAAAACCGATATCCCGTGAACTCAGAAGGTATTCATTTTTATTCTTAAAATATTATAATTACATTGAATTTTTTTCAGATATTTATATTCACGACGACGTGGAAGGTCCCGCTCTCGATCACGTTCACCAAAATCCAGAGCAAAACGATCACCTGAACGTCGACGTTCCAGGAGTCGAGAACGAGAAAACAATCGTGATCGGCCTGACAACCGCAGAGGGCGATATTAATTTCATTTTCATATTTTTAGACAAATAGTTGTCAAAATTTTTATCAAATTTTATTTATTTTTTTTATATTTTGTTCCAATAGAAAAAATATTTCAAAATAAAATTTGTATGCAATTCGAATGAGGTTCGTTTTAAATTTCTATTGATAACTTTATCCTTATTTAATAAAAATTTAGGTTTTCTGTTCAGTATTTGCCAAATCCCTTTTGAGCTGTTTAGTTAAATCTATTTGTTGTTGCAGCATATAAGTATTTTCAAGTTTACGACGTTGTTGCCGTTCAATATCTCTAAGCACTCCATCGTGTAGTTTTGTCCTAGAAATATAAAACAAAACAAATAGTTTTGTAAGAATTTTTTAAATCAATTAAAATTGCCTTCGAACCTGTCACTGCTTTGTTTGAAATGCACATAACCAATTATACCACCTGATATTATACAAGAAGTGGCAAACGTTAGTTTGGCTAAAGTAGACATTGCTTTTCTATTAAGAAATTAAAAATGGACAAGCTCATCTTTCAGATAATTATTATTTGTGCAAATATATATTTAGCCGATTAATTTACCACAATTATAGCAGTTTATGCTATTGTCCCCTTCGATTTCAAACACACACTACTATATCTAGGATGTGGCGCCAATAAACCTTAGATTAAGGAGGAGTTCTATAATCTAAGCAATAAACTGACATCGGCCTTTTTCTATTGTCAACATTTTATTTACATTTAAA
Organism: Atherix ibis; assembly: GCA_958298945.1. NCBI lineage: Eukaryota > Metazoa > Arthropoda > Insecta > Diptera > Athericidae > Atherix > Atherix ibis. Next base: position 84,165,467 of record OY282609.1, read on the forward strand.
TGTCACTTGCTATCCAAGCTCAATTATCCCCACACATGCACATTTGTCGATAGTGTTTTATATACTATAAATTAACATAAAATAGTATATGTAAAATAAGCAAAAATTATCCAGCAATTATTTTAGCTGATGATATACCATTTTTTGCTTTTACAAAACTTATTTAAAAAAAACAAAAACATTTTCCTACATAAGCTAATACTATAAATAAACATTTGTTTATTCTTAAATAATTACGCTAGTTTTATTACTCAACATAAACACATACATTTACGCGTATGGATATAATTTAATAGAATCAATTACCACTCTTATTAGAATGCTATCTAAATAATAAAAAGAACACTGTAATAAATTAGATATATAAATAAATGAAAAGCAAATCGCAGGAGTAAAATTAATTTTTCCATTGAAATCAACGCCAAAGTATTTTGTTTAATTAAGTTTTCCCTCATTGTACGTTATATTGTTAATTGGTGATGGTTGTTGTCAGTGTTTCGTTTTGTATTGAATTATTTTCCCATTTTCTTAAATTACGCTATTTATACATTCATACATATATAAAAGTATTTTAGAATAATCGCATAATGTTCGTTAAAATAGTAGTTTTCCATCTTATTGCATTATTTAATTATTTATTGGGTATTTTCTATGACTTTTATTTTCTAAAATTTACGGAACCATTTAGAACACAATTAATTTCAAGTGGAGCACCCTTACAAGGTCGAACTGCTTTTTTAACATTTCTCAATGAAGTAAGTATATAGAAAATTATTTACATATCACCTCTCTTTATCTATCATTTAATAATATTTAAAAATAAATAGAAATAATTTACTAAATAAGTGCATTTGCATATTTACAAAGATATAAAAAAAAAACTTTATAATAGGATCATCATTCATGCATGAACATTCGTAAAGTTTATACCCTCCTCTTTTGTTGTTTCTTTTTTCACCTTTACACACCTTTGCACGTAAATTGTTTACTCTTCGTACAGTTTTATTAGTACCCCAGCCCGGCTACGCAACTAGAATAATATATATAAAAATTAGCAATATCCAAATAATGGAAGAACTTATAAAAGAACACAAACATTTAATAAAATAATTTAAGAAACGAAAACTTTGCAATTTTTAATCTTCCAACTAACTACTTTCGTATCTTATCCAATTATAGTTAATTTTCCATCTGTCTGAATTTGTACCGATTCATTTTTTTTATTTTATGTGAAACTTGCAATCTTAGTGTTTATTCTTATAAAATAAAAAGGGATTATAATAATTGTTGGCGTAATATCGAAAAGTTGCCAACATTAATATTGTTAAAAACCCCAACAGTCATTATTGTTACTTTAACATTTGTAAGGTTTCTTTATGAGATTGACTTCAATGTTTCGACGTTCAAAAAATACGAAATACTTGTGAAATTTATTCCAATTTCAAATATTTTTTTCTTGTCAATAACTTATTAAAATAAATAATATATAATAAAATAACACTTTTGTAAATTGATTAACTTTAAATTAATAACAAAAAAAGAAGAAGAAAAAAACGATTAAAAAAGATTTTTTCCAGTTTACAATTTAAAATAATAAAATCACTACCGCCAATTAAACAGTGTATTTATATTATAATTTTTATAAATAAATTATATTCTCGATAAGTGTTATTTTCTTGTTTATTTTTTTTTTAACAATAGTTTTATCATTTAATCTTAGAAGAGTTTTTTTCTATTTTCCAATAAAACTATTAATGAGAATAAATTGAGTCAAAAATATCTACTATTAGTAAATTTAAGTGAATAAATGCTTATTTTTATTTGTGAATTATAATATTTTAAATATTTCTAGATGTAAGTCTAACGCCTAGAAATACTAAAAGAAAAACTAATAAAATTTCTTCACATTAAATTATTGCTGTTAAATTTTATACAATTAGAAATACAGGGTGGACCATTTAGAAGTTTTATTTTAAAATGTAAATAAAAAAAAAAAACTAGTGTATATTTTTTCAAATTTTTGGTTTTATTAAAAAGATTGAACCTTGAAATTTAAGAATGAAACACAACATCATTTAAATGACTGCCACGGCTGGCCTTACAGTACCCCATTCGCTCGACCCAATTTTTTAGTACAATTTCGATTGTTTGGGTTGTATCTCTTCAATGGCAACTTTGATTTCGTGTTTCAAGGTTTCAATTGTCTCTGGATGGCTTGCGTAACATTTATCCTTAACAGCTCCCCACAGAAAATAATCCAACGGGCTCAAATCCACAGCTCCGAGGCGGCCAATTGACATCAGAATTTCGGCTGATTATTCGGTTTTCAAAAGCAGTGCCCAAAATTTGGATTGTTATGTTGGCTGTGTGGCAAGTGCCCCCGTCCTGTTGAAACCAAATGTTGTCCATGCCATTCTCTTCAACTTTTGGAAACAAAAATTCGTTGAGCATGCCACGATAGCGCTCATCATTGACCGTAACGGCGGCTCCTTCATCGTTTTTGAAGAAAAACGGGCCAATGATGTTTCCAGTCCAAAATCCGCACCAAACCGTAACTCGTTGTGGATGCATTGGCTTTTCCATGGTGACGTATGGATTTTCTGAGCCCCAGATGCGACAATTGTGTTTGTTGACATACCCACCGAAGTGGAAATGGGCTTCATCCGAAAAGATGATTTTTCGGTAAAAATGCTCATCTTCGGCCAATTGATCTTGAGTCCATTGGGCAAATCAAAAACGCATCGGTTGTACATGCGGCTTTATTTGTTGGACTAATTGAACTTTGTAAGCTTTTATACCGAGGTCTTTTTTCATACTGAGGTCTTTGTACAAAGTTCTCAACAGGGAAGTGTGAGAAATGTTCAATTCCTGAGAACGGTGACGAGTTGATGGTGATGGATAATCACGGACATTTTCACCAACGGCGGCAATATTCTCGGTCGTACGCAATGTCTTAGAGCGGGAACGAGTTGCTTTGGCAACCAACAAAACAGTTTCGCGAACTCGCTTCACGAATTTGCCCACAAATTCACGTGATGGCATTCGATCTTTACTTATTTTTTTTTTTAATTTCTCACAGTTTGGGTTGAAGACTCACCACTTTGGAAGTAAGTTCTCAATACTTACCATTTTTCTTCAAGCGTATGGATTACCATTTCGTAAAATTCTATCTTTCAACTAACAATTTATCAATTCGCGTTGACATTTAACACTCTATGTTGGCAATACTGATAGTCGACACTTTTCCTGGTAAAACTTCTCTACTTTTATAACATGTTATAGTAAAAAAAAGGCCACGCCATCTTACTTGTATTAATGTCCTCTTAATCTTTAAATATATTATTTTACTTTAAATTGTTGAGTTGCTTTCATTTAAATACAAAAGGTTATGGGCCTCATAAATTATTCAAAAAAATGGCTCAGAATAATTTTCGTATTGAATCTTTAAACAAGGAAAACTACGACACTTGCTGTATCCACGCTCAGGCCGTGTTAATCAAGAATGGACTCTGGGGATATGTCAGTGGAGAAATAGAAAAACCTGACGATCAAGCAAACGTAAAAAAATGAGAAACCGACGATTCATATGCAAGGTCGGATTTATTTTTTCTAATATCTTCTAGTGAAATACGTCAAGTAAGAAATTATAAAACTTCAAAGGAAGTCTGGGATACCTTAAAGGGTATATACCACAGTGAAGGCCCTGCTCGAAAGGCCACACTTCTTAAACGTCTTGTTTTGTACAAAATGACAACGGACGAGGACGTAAGAGATTATTTAAATATTGGGTGTATAGCTTAAAAATGCGGGATTGACAACAGATGGCATAACTTTTACACGTGGTTTGTATTAATAATAACTCATATGGCATTTTGGAGGTTAAACATCTGTCATTCATTCTCGATTAGTCATTGAACGAAATAGTGTAAACAACAAAGTTTTTTTTTTGCTTCAAAAATGTCGAATTTCGTACCAAAAAAGTCCCATTTGCGGGAAGTGTTGATTTACTTCTTCAATTTGAAAAAAGTGCAGCTGAAGCAGAGCGATTGCTCATCGAAGCTTGTTCCATCGATTTCAACGTGCGAGAGATGGTTTGTGCGGTTCAGAAGTGGTGATTTTGACACGGAAGACAAAGAACGACCAGGTCAGCCAAAAAAGTTTGAAGATGAAGATTTGGAGGCATTACTCGACGAAGACTGTTGTCGAACTCAAGAAGAAATTGCAAAATCATTGGGAGTCACTCAAGCAGCCATTTCAAAATGTTTGAAAGCAGCAGGATTCATCCAAAAGCAAGGAAATTGGGTCCTATATGAATTGAAGCCGAGAGACGTTGAAAGGCGATTTTGCATGTCCGAAATGCTGCTTGAACGGAAGAAAAAGAAGTCGTTTTTTAATCTATTCATTACTGGCGACGAAAAATGGATTCATTACGACAACCCAAAGCGCAAAAAATCGTATGTGAAGCCCGGCCAACCAGCCAAATCAACGCCAAAGCCAAATATCCATGGCGCAAAGGTAATGCTCTGTATTTGGTGGGATCAGAAGGGTGAGATCTATTATGAGCTATTGAAATCGGGCCAGACGATCACAGGCGACCTCTACTGAACACAATTAATCCGTTTGTAGCGAGCATTGGCCGAAAAACGCCCGGAATATGCGACCAGACACGAAGCCATAATTTTCCATCATGACAATGCTCGTCCTCATGTTGCAAGACCGGTTAAAAATTATTTAGAAAACAGTGGCTGGGAAGTTTTACCTCACCCGCCTTATAGCCCAGACCTTGCCCCGTCCAACTACCATTTGTTTAGATCCATGCTAAACGCCCTCACCGGAATACGCTTCACTTCAGAACAGAGCATCAAAAATTGGCTCGACTCATTCTTGGCCTCAAAACCGGAGCAGTTTTTTTGGCACGGAATCCATATGTTGCCAGAAAGATGGGAAAAAGTAGTGGCTTCCGATGGACAATACTTTGAATAAAATTTATTGACAATTTTTCAAAATAAACACTCAAAGTTTGCCAAAAATCCCGCATTTTTAAGTTATACACCCAATAATTTGATGGATACTGTGGATAAACTGGAGGGCCTAGGAGTTGAAATAAATGATGATTTATTGACAATAATAATGTTATGTAGTCTTCTACCTATGTTTGAAAACTTTCGAGTAGCGATAGAGAGCCGTGACAATTTGCCCAAACCAACAGACCTAAAAGTTAAAAACTTGGAAGAGCATATGGCAAGAACAAAAGATGAAAATTTTCAAAGCCAAGAGATTCAAAATTTAATAAAAATTCATACTTTAATAAAACTAAGTACAAAAACAATAAAACTGATTCAAAATTAAAATGCCAAAATTGCGGTCGTGAAAATCACAGAACGGATCAATGTCGAAATTCAGAGAATCGTAAATATCGAAAGGGAGAAAACACATTCTTAAGTGAGGAATCACACGCTACAATGACTGAAAGAAAACCCTCAAATTTCTGGTGCTTGGATTCCGGAAGCACCTCCCACATGTGTTCAAAACAAAAATATTTCCTCGACATTAAAAAGACTGAAAACAATGTTTTGAAATTAGCATCATCAGAGCACTCAGCATATATAAATGGAAAGGGACTAGCCAAAATATGTATAACAAAAGACCATGAAATTAATCTTACCAACACTCTTTATGTCCAGAATTGACGGAAAATTTACTCTCAGTTGGAAAAATTACCGAAAAGGGATTTGATGTGACTTTTACTAAAAGCAAAGCATTCATTAAAAATTATGAGGGTGACACTATCCTCATGGTAAATAAAATTAATGAGCTATATTATGATATTGAAAATGATAACCCTGAGGCTTCAAATTTAACAAATTTTGAGTCAAATTCTGAAAAACAATCTAAAATGAAATTATGGCATAGAAAATTAGGCCACATGAACATGCAGACTTTAAAATATGCGCATCAAACACAATCAATGGTGGGCCTAAACTTTAACCCCAATGAATCTTTTTCAGATTGTGAAATATGCATAAAAGTCAAAATGTCTAAATCAACATTTAAATCCAGCCAAGAAGTTAAAAATCTGGAATTACTAGAAATTGTCAATTCAGACGTAGTCGGACCCATGCGAACTTCATCAAATGCAGGGTGCCGCTACTTTGTAACTTTCATTGACGAAAAAAGCCGATATACTAATATATATTTTCTAAAAAAGAAAAATGAAATCCTAAACTTTTTTAAACAATTTAAAGTAGAAGCTGAAAACCTAACTGGAAAAAACATTAAATATCTCCAAAGTTATAAACGAATCGGAGAATATACAAGTAAAGAATTTACAAAATATTTAATTGAAAATGGAATTCAAAGGAGACTGTCAGCTCCATACACTCCTCAACAGAACAGATTGGCTGAGAGGAAGAATCGGACTATTTTGGACGAAGCCAGGTGCCTAATGTTGGAGGGAAACCTAACTCACTCTTTTTGGGCTGAGGCTGTATTTTGTTCCAATTATATCATAAATCGATCATCATCTCGTTCAATTAATAACAATACTCCATTTCAGATATGGTTCAAAAGAAAACCATCTGTAAAATATTTTCAAAGTTTTTGGATCTAAAGCCTTTTTCTTAAATAAAAACATTAATCAATCAAAATTTAATTCAAGAGCAAAAGAGGGAATTTTCGTTAGATATTCTGTGATATCAAAAGCCTACCGCATATGGGATCCTGAAAAAAGAAAAGTTGTAATAACAAAGGATGTAAAAATCATAAATAAACCATATCAAAATGTTATACAAGAAAACTCTATTGAGGATTTATTTGTAGATGTAAAAATTACTAAACCAAAATTAGAAAGAGCTATTGAAATCAACATACAACCAAAAAATTCTCCAATTACTCTCCAGCAAGACTTCAACATCATAACTCAAGTAGAAGAACACTTATTCGATGAGGCAATTGAAATTGAAACTGATTCCAGACACTAACAATCAACTTGTCTTTAATAAAGCTCAGCAAATGCTAAAAGACTTAAAAGAAGGAAAGGAAGAAAAAGTATGCCGCCTTAATAGGGCCATATACGGACTTAAACAGGCTGGAAGACAGTGGTACGAAAAATTAGATGCTAAAATGAGCGACCTGGGTTTTCAGGCCTCTTCTGCAGACCCCTGTATTTATACTTGTTTTGAGGGGGGAGAAAAAATATTTTTGGCAATATATGTCGATGATATCATCATTGCAAGTAAAAACAAGCATAAAATAAAAAACCTAAAAAATGATTTAATGTCAACATTTGAAATGAGAGACCTGGGAAACTTAACACACTGCCTTGGTATTGAATTTGTTTGCCATAAATGTTTTAAGTGCGTCCCAATCCAGGTATATTGATGAAATTTTAGAAAGATTTAATATGACCACATGCCACCCAGTTAAAACATTTATGGCGCCAGGCCTAAAACCAACGAAAACTACCAGCTCTAAACTACCGAATTATCCTTATCAAAATTTGATCGGATCATTAATGTACCTCTCTATAGCGACCAGACCTGATATATGTCATGCAATAAGTTATTTAAGCCAGTATAACTCTTGTTTTAATGAAAGTCACTGGCAAGCTGCAAAGAGGGTGCTGCGTTACCTGAAGGGTACACGGGACTTATCTTTGATATATGAAAAGTCAGGACAACCACTAATGGGGTTTACAGATGCAGACTGGGAATCTTGTCTGGATGATCACCGCTCATACACCGGCTATTGTTTCAAAATGGCTGGAGCTGTAATTTGCTGGGAATCACGTAAACAACGAACTGTTGCCATATCAACTCAGGAAGCAGAGTACATGGCTCTAACTGATGCAGCTAAGGAGACAATACATCTTAAGCAGCTTTTATCAGATATGGGTGTATCACAAAGGAGTATTACAATATATAGCAACAACACATCAGCTCAAAATCTAGTGAGGAACCCAATTGTCAGATCTCGCTCCAAACATATCAATATAAAAGAGAACTTTATCCGTGAAAAAGGAGAGATCAGGAGGGAGAGATCAATGTATTACATATACCGACAAGTAAGATGGAGGCTGATATACTAACAAAGGGACTTGCTGGATCTCGCCACAACCTCTTAATAAGGGCTCTGGGTCTGGATACAGGAAATGTCAACTGAGGGGGACTGTTGGCAATACTGACAGTTGACAGTTTTCCTGGTAATACTGCTCTACTTTTATAACATGTTATAGTAAAAAAAGGCCACGCCATCTTACTTGTATTAATGTCGTCTTAATCTTTAAATATATTAATTTACTTTAAATTGTTGAGTTGCTTTCATTTAAATACAAAACTCTAGTGCTTCAAATAAATAGTAGTTCAAAATGGAACCGCTAGATGGACCACCCTATATATGGAAAAAAATGTGCATCAAATTTTAAAAATATGTTCAGTGTTACCAGATAATTGCCAAAAAAAATGTATAGTAATAAATCAGTAAAAATCAAAATTGCCAAAGTAGAAATAATTCTTAACCTATATTTTCTTATATTTAAAAATAATAATCCTTTTCAAATTAATAAAAAATAATTGTAAATTTCAGTTGCTGGATATGAATAGCTAAATTACTATAGATTCTTGAAAGAAAAAAAAATATTATGAATATTTAAATATGATTTTTGTTAATATATTTCCTTTTCTATAATATTGTTGATTTTATTTTTAATATCATATGTGCTTTAATCTGTGTGAATAGTCGAATTTTGAAAGAACTAATTCTGGTCTGGAGATTGCCCTGAGTTATTTTCTTCTTTCGCCTAAAAAGGTCATCATCATCCATCATCACCTGTTTTCTGCATAATCTTTCTGTCCTCTCATTATCCGTCTGAATTTAAAAAAAAAACCAATATTTTTAACATATTACTAGAATATGACTACCATTCTATACTTAACCATATTATAATAAAGATTATAACCTTTCTAGCCCTTTTTTTAGAAAATGCATTTTTTGTTGTTGTTTCAATTCAATAATAAATGTAGACATTTTTCCCCCCCAAATATATATATATATATCCAAGTTGTAATCTAATTGGAGTTTGCGCATATTATAATAACAATAATCCAGAATTGTTGCATACATGAATATTTTAGTATTGTGTCTTTTTAATCTGAAAAGTATATCGTTGCAAAACAGACCCCAGCAGGACAACAGATTACCTAATTAAATCTATAGATATATAGATAAAATTTTGTATATATACAGTTTATATAATAATAAAAAATAAAAAAAGAAGAAGATAATATTCAAGAAAATATTAACAGAAAAGAAACATAGTAAAAGCGGAACCGGATATACACATATAAAAGAAAATACGTAAATGATTATTATTGATAGTACCTTGATAGTACATTTGTTTTAAGTTCATATACGTTTACCATTGATGCAATAATAATTTTCTTTACTATGATGGTGATTTTACATAATTCCTTACTGGTGTAAAAAAATATTAAATTGCGTGTTGGTGGTGGTGAAAATAGACCAAAAAGAAAATTATACGTTTTGCTTTGCAAAAGGAACTTTTTTTTTGTACCATATATAAAAATATAAAAGTACTATTATACTTTTTAAAAGTAAACAATTTAAAGAAAATAGTTATGACTAAAGTAGAACTGTATAAATCGCGCACATTTGTTACTATTGTTCATGCAATTGGACTTATACAATATGCTAACGCTATTTACTACTATTGGTGCTGTCTTGTTATACCCAAAAATCTTAAATTACCAAATATGGCCACAGATGGAATGGGAAAAAGGATGAGATTTTTAACATTTTGGTGTTTGGTAAGTTAATAAAAATATTGGGTATTTTTTTTTTTGTAAATTTAGTTACATACACTTATCTGTGTATCTTTTGTAAAATGTATATGTGCGTGGGTATTAAGGTATATTATTGAAAAATAGGTAATTCGAAGCTTGCGTATTACCGAAAAACTGAAAGTGAAAGTTTCTGTCCAAATAATATAAATTTGATGCAAAAATAACTTTCCCTCTTTTTATGATAAATCATTCTTAAACTTGTTGAATAAACAAAATACAGAACAACCCAAAAGTTGGATTAAAACTGTTATTGACTATTCAATTATTTATTTTGGTTTTTTTTGGTTTATTTACTGGTTTTTTACTTTTATACATAATAAAATTAAATAGGTTTTTTTTGCATAATAAAATTTCACGAAACTACTCCCATATTGTAAGGGCAAAGATGTTATTATTGATTAGATAAATAAATTTCCCTTTAATTCAAATTGTGTAAAAGATTGTTAACGTTTTAGACTTAATTGGACGTACGAAAAATTTTAATATAATGTAAAATATGGTATATATTAAAATCGACTGTGATTTATCGGTATTTATTTATGCATTTATAAAAGATGTATTATTTATTTATTTATTTATTCATATCTATTCAGTTAAAACGGAGAATATTTGTGATTACATTCATGAATAACTAACTCAACTGTTTGGGCTATATTGTGTGTTTATGCACGCATACTACAAATTAACTAATGCATGATGTTTGGCGATTTAAAATGATAACGCACTCAACCGTAGGGGAATAAATAATGAATGTGGGTGGGTGGCTGAATATATTTGTGTTTTTTTCTCTCTAAAAGTAATAAAAGTAAATTTTGAAAAGTCATTGGTTTTGAATTGGCACATACACGTATGTGTGTACATTTTATTTATACAAGCAATATTTCTAATTGTTTGAATAGAATTTAAAGTACAACCATCAAATTTAAAAGGTAATAACACAATTCCGACGACAATTGATGATATATTTTTCTAGTTTTGTCGTTGGCGTTGTAGGTACTGTTAGCCCTTTGAAGTCGTGAAAAAAATGTAAGCGGGTTACCAGCAACTCGTGAGTTTTTAAGCAAAAAATTTACAAAAAACTAAGCTTTTTTTAGAAAATAAAAAAAAAAGTATTTTGGAAAGGTGACAAACAAAAACGAACAGGTTTGTTCAAAAATATGTTTTTATTATACAAATTAACAATTATAATGGACAAAAATATTAAAGTTCAGCTTTTATAGGTTCTCAAAGTGTGATACTTTTTGAAGCAATCGCCTAAATGCATCCTTGGTTTTCCAGGACAAGTATCACAAAATTCGCTTGTCTCTCTTCTTCCACCTTTTACTGCCCTTTTTGAGCATACCACACAGTCCCGCTTGGAACCTTTTCTTAAAATATGTAGTTTTCCATTGAGCCTGGTCTCTGATGGAGTTGAAGTAGATGGCCTACTCTAGATGGCCTACTCCCACTAACTGGTCGAACAATACTTTGCGAAACTTCAATTGGCTTAGTGGTTTTTCGTTTATTTTTGTTTTTATAGCTTTGTGTAGAATGTACGAATTTATGCAACAAATTTCCATTCCCCAAAAAAATAGTTTGCGCCACCATTTCAAAGATTTTCTTAGAAAGCAATAGGATGACACATACTGATCAGCACGATCAACTCCACCTATTGACTTTGTGTAGTCTAATACAATATTTGGTTTTTGTTTTGAAATAATACCACCACCCTTTCCGATTCTTGTGATGGTTGTGAGTCTTGCATTGGCAGATGTACTCAACATTGAAACTACTCTTTTATCCTTCCATGCAAGCAGCATTTTTTTGTTGTGCTTCTTAAATTTAGGTTTCTTTATTAGACTTGGTAAACCTTTTCTATTCGTCATTATTGTTCCAGTCAGATGGCATTTTAATTTTAATAGTTCATCTGCTAATGGAAGGCTAGTATAATATCTATCAGTGTACATGTGATAGCCCTGTGCAAAAAAAATTCTCTGTAAAAGTATACCTATTGCTTATGGCGCCGCTGCAGCGCCTAACGAGTGGAATCGTTATTATATGTGTCGCCTTGGCGGCGCCTAACGAGCACAAAGAGTTAGATGTGGCAGCATTGTTGAACTTGATCTTAACAAATTGACTGCCAACTACGAGATAACTCGTGATTGCGTTCTTTGCTAGGGCGCCGACTACGAGTTATTTCGTACTGTATCATATTCGTACAGCTACGATTAAACTCGTAGTATATCAGTGCTAATATGAGCAATTTTGCTACTCAGCAGTAGTTGTAGCTGTCATCATCTACTCTACCTCGTACAAATCAGTACATTGCAATAGTAGTTATGCCATACAATTTACGGTAGGGTATTTTAGTTCCCAAAATGAAAATAGATGGTTTAGCGGGTCCGTTGGTTATGTTGAAGAGTCATATTTTTGTCAGTATCGTTTATGTGTGAATAAACTCAGTTTTTATTGTTTATGTGTGAGTAAACTCAGTATTGTTGTTGACTTTTTTGAGGTTATATTTTACTGCTGTCAGTAAATTTTGCGTTCTACAAAATTGGTCCAATGGAAGACAGCTAATGATAGATGGCTTCTGGGAAGAGAACAAAAAATCAATGCTGGCTTACATGAATAGAAAATTTATTAATAAATGAACAGAAAATATAATTATAAAAAATTTATTCAAAATCAAGAAGTAAAAGAATATTTTTATTGTTTTTTGAAACTTTTTAAAACAATCTTCTACACAAAGGGCTGGCTTCTCTTCACAAGTTGGAAAAAAATAACGCTTGGGTGCATGCACATATACCATATACGACATGGCTTTGTCGGACGTTGTTTTTTTTCGGTAGGTTGCAGACTCTCTAAATAATAGAGCTCTTGCAATCTAATTTTTTTCGAAAACTGGTTGATCTCTGCTCCAATCAGCGCGACGACGAATTCTTTTCTAAACTTTATCCATTTTATTTTAGAAGAAGTTACTTTTTGAAAAATTTTGTGCGCATTTTGTATATATATGTCTATAATATGTAGTGAAACTTTTTTGGGCTATCTAATAGTCTCTCTTAAAGATGTGTAGTACGACAGAATTTGATCTGATTGGTTAATGCCAGACATTCATTTATTGTAATCTCGAATTATATTCGGTTTCATAGAAAGTTATCCATTGCAATTGGATGTTTGAAATGGTAAGGACATCTCGTTTGTCTTTCCATTGCATACAGTAACAGGACCATTTTGCTGCCAAATACACTCCCCTTTTTTCAGTTTACGATTTACCAAATCTCTGGGCTTTCCCTTTCTGTTATTTCGTAGGGGTCCACACATATAAGTTTTTCCTGTATTTAACAGTTTCGTAAAAGTAACAGAATTATAAAAATTATCCATGTAAACCGTGTATCCCTTATGGAAATAGTCCTCAAGTAAATGTAACACAACATCAGTAGTGTGACCTAAATTATGGTCAGTTTCCTCAGATTTTCCTCTGTAAATCTTTATTTTCATTACAAGACCGTCGGACTCACATAGTTCATACAGTTTGACACCGTATTTGTGTTTTTTATTTTTTATGTACTGGCGGAAATGCAATCTTCCACGCCACAGCATCATGGGTTCGTCAAAACAAATATTTTTATCTGGTACATAGTTTTCACGCATAATATTATTGAAATGATTTGTTATTGGTCTAAATCAACCTTGTATAATCTGTCAATAGATGTTATTGACTTATCAACCAAATGAAAATAACGAAGTAACAACTGGAATCGATTTCGACTCATATTTGAGCGCCAAAACTTTACATTATATAACTTGTTTGTGCTCCAGTAATGTGCAATTGATGGAAAAGAATAAGGCGCCATTTGTAACAAAAGTCCAATAAAAACTTTCATCTCTGCAGCACTGACGTCTGTCCACTTTGATACCCTGTTCGATTTTTTTATTGCTTTACGTTTTGCAATTTCTTGCGCAGCATAAAAATTAGTTTGTTCGACCAGTAATGCAAGAAACTCTTCCGAAAAAAATAAGTCCACCAGCGTTTGCACTGTAAAATTTGACGTATCCAATTTCACACCAACATTTTCTTGGAAAATAAATAATTCAGGATTTTGTTGAATTTCTGACCACAAATTATCATTCGCATTTGATGTTGTTGCTTGGGAATCATCGTCATTATTATCAGGTTCGGGAACAACTTTAGGTTCGGAGACGACTTCATCGTCACTATCACTTGAATTCTCAGAAGGTTCATAATCGCTACTGTCGTTACCATTCTCGCCAAAAATCTCGTCAAATTCTTAATCACTTAGATTAGCGTAGTACTCAAGTTCATTTTGAGTCAGTGGTCTTTTCTTACCCATATTGGGTTCTTGAAAATTTAATTATAACAATAATTATAAAACAACAACACACTCAAGAAAGACGTAAATGTGATGCACTCGATAATATTTGAGATACTACTGACGAATATGGACGCATATCTCTGATTCAGCTTTACCGAAGCGACAGGTCTAATAAGCGTGCCTGTGTACTAATTAACTCGTAGCTGGTTTCCGCGAAGAGATTTCTGTTACATAAGCCAACTACGAGATAATTCCAAAGACATTTAAAAAAAAAAAAAATACATTTCTAAGCTTTTCGATGAAGAGCCCTTGTATTTTTTCAAAATGTCGGTCGATAAAGTGCATTTACGTCATTGTTTACTTAATGAATTCCGTAAAGACAATACCGCGAGTGTGGCAACCAAAAACATTTGCGAAGTGTATGGAGCAGATGTCATCAAAGTTCGACAGGTACGAAGATGGTTTACAAAATTCCACTAATTGATAAACCACGTACCGGGCGGCCATTGAAGTCTGACGACGACAAGTTAGAAGTAATAATTGACACCAATCCACGTATAACCACCAGGGAGATCGCGTCGATGATGGGAGTCAACCAAACAACCGTATTAAGACATTTGAAGCGTATGGGGATGATTTCGCCGTACGACGTTTGAATACCTCATCAATTGTCCGCTGCCAATTTATTGGATCGTGTTTCAACGTGCGTTGCTTTGAGTGCGACACAAAAACATGAACCTTTTTTGCATCGTTTAGTAACGGGAAATGAAAAATGGGTCGTGTACAACAAAGACATTGGGCTATACCTGGACAAGCCCCATTAGCAACTTCGAAAGCCGAAATCCATCAAAAAAAAGTTATGCTTTGTGTTAGATTGTAAGGGTATTGTGTATTTTGAACTCTTGGAACGTGGGATTGTAAGGGTATTGTGTATTTTGAACTCTTAGAACGCAATCAGACAATTACAGCAGAACGATATTGTCAGCAATTATCCAAATTGAACATCGCACTTCAAAAGAATAGACCAGAATTGGTAACAGAAAAGGGGTAGTGTTTCATCGCGACAACGCGCGACTACATGTGGCTATGATGACCCAATACAAGCTAAATGAGTTGAATTGGGATGTTATCAAGCATCCACCGTATTCTCCAGATCTTGCTCCTTCCGATTTTTATTTATTCCGATCACTGCAAAAATTTTTAAATGATAAAAAATTTGATACAATAGAGCAGGTAAAAACATCCCTTACTTCACGTATATTTTTCGCATCAAAATCCACGGAATTTTACACTAATGGTATTAATAAGTTGATAGAAAGATGGGAGAAGGTTATAAGAACGGATGGAAATTATATAATTGATTAAATAAATAATACAAATCTAAAAAAAAATGTTTAATTGTATATGTAAAAAACGGTCATAACTTTTGCATCAACCCGATATGTACTATAATTAGAGTTTTTTTTATAATATAATATGATTAAATGAAATTGGCTTTTTTTAGACCGGAATTTAAGCTTAAAATTTAAATAATAAACCGCTTAAAATGGCAAATCTTTAGTCGTTGCAATTGTGCTTAATTAGATTGTTTAAAATTTTGACAGCAATTGAGTTGTTGTTTGGCTACAATTTCGGTAGAATTGTGTTTGCACCTTTAGTCTCGATGTTTGTTTATTTTCGAATACAAATGTCTAAATTACTATTTTCACTAGTAGTAGGATGCACTATAAATGGTCGCTTATCCACCCATACCACCCTAGTTCATATAGCATTAAAGAAATCAATTTCATACAAACTTTTGACATGATTCCTTTTGGCAAACGTGAAAACTACAAAGTGTTTAGTATGAATTGACCGAGCGTATCAGTTTGGGGGAATGATTTTGATTATTTTATAACCTAAAGTTGAATGTGTTAAAGGGGAGTATGATATAATTTGTGAAGAGATAACGGGGCAAGAGGTCGATTTTATAATTCTTCATTGATAATTAGCATCAAGTTTATACACGTATTTATATACGAATAGATTCTTTTAGCTATGCTCGATTATATAGCTTTACTCTCAGACAGTTTCCGAGATAGTTGTTGACGGGATCTTCAATCAGATACGAAAGTGTTGGTAATCGGTGATATTTTCGCGCCGATGTGTATTTGATAGTTTCTAATTTTTGTTAGTTAATTTCTTAAGTTATTGTTAAATTGTTGACTAAAAGTGGTATTTACGACCACAGTTGTTCAAAAATCTGTTTTAATATATAATTATAATTGGAATGGCGAAGAGTTCGGTAGCTCGTGCAAATGCAGATTATAGTTGGAAATCGGGTGTCTATAATGCACTTCGGACTCTACTTCATTTGATAGCTGCTGTACAATATTGGTATTCGGTCTATTATGACTACTATCATGTTAACATTCCTGCTGCACACCATCGTATGGGAAATAAATTCGGAGGAAAATTTAAATATTTAACATTTCTTGATGCGGTAATTCGGTTATAATAAATCACATAATTCCCGATTAGTTATACTAGATATATAATTATTGATTTAAATTGATTTGTTATCCAAAAGATGATTAGCATTTTTTTATATTATTATTATTATCTAATTTTAGATTATCCAAGCAACGTACTTTACAATATGCCTAATCAACGATTTTATTGGCACCAATGAAGTCGCCCCAAAGTATACACCAAAAATACGAAAGCTCAAGGATTATATTTTGGCATCGTTAGCATTTCCAGTCGCTATGAATGTTGGAATATCATTCTGGACATTAATGGCTATCGACAGAGAATTAGTTTTTCCAAAAGCGTTTGATGCATTCTTTCCTGGGTATAAACACTATACTAAATCGGTTTTTTTTTCCTACTAAATTTTAAATAACCGATGTTTTTTTTCTTATTTATTTATAGATGGCTCAACCATATAATGCACACCAATATAATGGTATTCATAGTCCTGGAAATGTTCATATCGTTTCGAAAATATCCAAAACGCCGAAATGGTATGGCCGGACTCATTCTCTTTATGGGTTCATATTTAGTTTGGATTCACATAATTAAACACTATTCTGGTATTTGGGTGTATCCAGTATTGGAAGTTCTTGAATTGCCACAACGAATTGCATTCTTTGCAGTCATATTAATTTTTACCTTCATACTATATGTGGTTGGTGAATTTATAAATAGTAAAATTTGGGCCAAAGAACTTAAGATAGCTCAACGTAAATCCAAATAAATCACTTTAAGTCTTCTGTTTTTCTCCTATTATATTGTAGAATTGATTTTTTATATTGTGGTGAATCTTTTTCTATATATGAGAAGGAAATATTTTTAAAATCTATAACAATAATAGGAGAAAATTGCAATAAATTAGTACAATTCTGATGATTAACCGAATCCTATTTAATTGACTGCAATTAATTCATTTATTAATTAGAGTAGAATTTGAGAGAAAAAACATTTATTTTTAAGCTGATTCTTCAGATGAATATGCAAATATTAAGTTATTTTTAGTTAAACAATCAATATCACATCTACAAACGTAAACATGTATTGTTGAAGAAGATTTTCTAATAAATATCACTATTATTTTTATTAAGAACAAACTTTTTTTTTTAAATGTGTATAATGATATTTTTCTGTTTTTTTTTTTTTGAAAATGAAAAATATATTGAAAAGTGATAGTTTTTTGTTTTAAATTTACTCTGATAATAATTCCTCTTATCAAAATGAATTTGATTTTGAATTGAGAAGTGATATAATTTGTACGTTCAGATTGCAAATAACAATAATAATAGAGAAAAGGAGGTAAGAATGGGGGATATTGGCCGGTTTAATGGGACAGCATTCGTTTCAGTGAGTATTTAATTTTAATAAATAAAATATATGTTGTTGTACTTTAGTGGATTAGTATTACCTAAAAATTCTTCTTACGAGTAAAAAAGAATAGTGTCAATATCAAATGAATAACAAACAAAAAAATTGATTATGGGACCTAATAAAGTACACATTTTCTTAAAAAATATTTAATTTCCCTAAGCCTTATATGAAAATTCGAATTGTTATTGTAAAATATTTGAAAGAATGTTTCTTGATGGGGAAAATTTGATACAATTTATATATATATTTTTTTAATATAAATTATTGCCAAGAGTCCTAAGTTACATCGCTTGTGTTTTCGACCAAAATAATTTCTCTTTGAATATTTTTTTCTTCAAATTGGTTCATATCAAAAAATTTGTATTCATTAATATTTCTTGTACACAAAATAAAGTCTATCAATAACAAAATTCTTCTTGAGCATAATAAATAAGTAATCCACAAAATTTTATTCGAATAGAAATTTTTATTATAAGTAAAAGTAAATTTTCCTCCCTTTTTTTATAAAATTATTTTCTTAATTCGTAAAATCAATTTTATATTTAATTGTTTTTTGTTTTTGCATGAATTTGAACAATATCAATAAATATACTGGTAAAGATATCAATACTCTAAAAATTAATTTATAGTTATATATAATTTTATTGAGGCACTTTGTTTGAGTATTTCGTTTTCCCCCCCATTAAACTATATCTGTTTTATGTTTCGTAAATAAAAATATAATAATATACTCGTATATGTAAAAAAATTTTACTGTGTTAAAATTTACCTATAATCTTAATATAAGATATAAGAGTACAATTTATATCTAAAAACTACAATTAGTATTTAGTACGATCCGAAAAAAAAGGAACGGAAATCGTATTACATGAAGTCTCTGCTGTTCGTTATAAACTAAGAATTCGATGATTTATACTAAAATCATTTTAAAGTATAATGAGAAGAAAAAAAAATAATAATTTATCTTAAAACTATTCATAATTCTAATAATATTATAATATGAAAAATAGAAAAATTTATGAATAATAATAAAAGAATTAAAAAAAAACCTAATAAAAAGTGAATTAAAAAGTAAATACAAATGCATCCAAGTAAATAATATGAATAGGATGAAGTTTCCTTTATTTGGATGGAAGAAGGAGCATTTTTAATTTCTCAGATTCGCTCATTGCAACAAGAGTTTCTCTCCTTTTAATAGGTAATAATTGATGAGATTCTGTTGGCAGAGAATCTTCATCACCGCCAATACCTTTACTTGTATAACTGTCGTTTCTACGACGATTCTTTGATGCTGAATATTGCATTAGTATTGAACGGAGCTCTTCGTTATCACTATATGCTGACGATAGAGTTTGGCTAGCAATTTCATGGGCATTTGCTTGGATTCCTACATCACAACTTGTTTTGCTATTTCTAGAGTGTGGCTTTCCAATCGATACTCCAGAGTATGAACTCTCCATTCCAAGCGGAATATCCAATTCTGATGAATCCGATGAGAACGATTCATTTATGTTCATTTCCGTTTCCCTTTTCGTCGCCTTTGTAATAGATCGACGATGTCGTCGACTATTTTGTCGCATCTGTTTTTTACTACCACGACTTCTTAAACTACTTTTACTATTACGACTACTCTCTTTACTTCCAGTCTTTAAAATATCATCGAACGAAGGCGCTTTTTGAATATCTTCTAACATATGTTTGAGATTTTTCTGCTTCTCTAAGCGATCATCGTCACTCTGAGTATAATCACCAGCTTTAAACATAGCCATTTCTATAGTTTCATCGTCATTTCCATCATTATATTTATCATTCATCTCTGATTGCTTTAGGACAACATCTAGTCGTGAATCTTGTATCTTTAATGATTTTCGAGATAGAGTTTCATCCGATGATGTTGTCATTCCTTGATTTTGAAGAAAAGGAAAAATGATCTTTCCATTTTTCGTTAGAAATTTACTGATATCTTCTGGATCACCAAGACCTGCATTTGCGCTTCTCCTTTTCATATTTTTTCGGTGTTTGGAAAACAAACCCATTTCTTCATGATTACCGGGATAGCTACTTTTTTTCAAAGCTATAACTTGACTTTCTACAGAAGTACTACTCTCTCGTCGTCTGTTAAATTTTCGTGCTGTTGTAAAGAAATCACGACGCCGATTTCTCGCTTTTGTCGTTTTATGTGCACTGTGATGATTACTACTCCTTGTACGACTTGCAACCTTCGTTTTAACTTCAGCTATTTTAACAGAAACCTACCAACCAAGTAATAGTCACAAAAGATTTTTCATTGCTGCCTTATTTTTACTGACCTGTGAGTCTACAGAATTTCTACGCGATTCAACTGAGACATGTCGCACACTGAAGCTTATCTCAGAGTCGACGGAGCTTTTTCGTGGACCTTGACTAGATGAGTTCGTTGTAGCAGCTCCAGTTAAAGCAAATCGTCTCTTAACGAATTGAGGTAAATAATTTGCCCACGTTGAACTAATGTCATTCGTTCCTGTTGAATTCAAATCGTTTACATCAAAATTTAATCCGACCGGATCAGTATGAGTATTGTAAAGTGTTATTGATAATCTCCCCTTGTCCTCGAACTCTTTACGCTTCGCCCATGTCTGGGCAATGACTTTATGCTTTTGCATTTTAATTTCTTCCCCAACATCTCGGCCGCATTTTCTATATGAAAAATAAATTCCATTATTACTCATTAATATTGATTTAGGTTTAAAAACAAAAATAAAAGCAGATAATTTACTTTCTTATATAACGTGTCCATGTCTCTAAAGATGATGGTGTCCAACACCATGAAGACATCAAGATACCGGACCCAAACAAGCTCAATAAATGCAATTGTAACATGGCTACACTAGGCCGATTCTCTAGTTTGCAATATTTCTCCTCGTCAATGCTACTGATTGGCGGTGAAATTTTACAACTAATCAACAATAAATATTTTTATTTTTTTTATATAATTAAAAAGAAAAAAAAATTAATCATTACATTATAAACTGACGAAGACTCTCTGTCCACAGATTTAAATTACGAAATTCTGTCAGTTGGCATATTGCGGTGACCATAATGAAAACTAAAATGAATAACGCACATAATCCCATTCTAACAATAATTAAATGAATTTTGTTGCTGGCGGAAGTAGATTTTAAACCATCGGCAAAACGTTTCAGTCTGAAAAGCATAATCATTCCACGAACTACAAAGTAACCGCCAACAAGAATTAATCCACATATTGGACCCAAAAGCAATCCAGCTCGAATTGGATAGTTCACATAGCCGACAAAACAAATTCCAACTGTACTATTTCCATCTACTTCGCTCAAAGCCATTGTCGTTATCGTTAAGACTAATGGAAGAGACCAGGCAACCAAATGAAAATACGAGCCACTTTTATCGATACGATCTTGTACATTTCCAGTAGCTCGCAAATGCCACGCATATGTTAAAATAACGAACCACACCATTGCAGCTATGAGAAAATAATAAACTAGAATGAATACAACAATACATGACAAATTCTCTCCAGCACTCGGTTCTGAATGACGAAGTGTTCCATCTTTACGACAAACAATATCATCTCTACTGCCAGAAGTAAATTGGGCCAACCATCTAAAAATATTTAAATCAAATTTAATTAGAAAAAAAACACTTAATTTTTAATTATACAATGCTTACCCCAGACAAGACATTAAAAAGCACAAATTTATGTAAAAAACTATCAAAGCCGGATATTTGTTGGCATTTTGCCAATCAATAAAAAATGTTGCTATAACAAACATATTACAACAGAGACAAACTGTACCACCCCAGGCAATTAATTTATGTATTTGGCGATGTTCATCATCAGTGTATAGTGGATCCTTGCATTGTACACCACAACCTTCGATTCCTTTAAAATGACTTGAACTTGAATCGGTTGGAACTAGCAATTCTGGACAATTTCCGGTTGTATTAAATTTCATTTCCAGAATATCATTATTGCATTTTGGTGGAAAAGAGATCTCATTGCATTGCAGAAATTTGGGTAGTGAATGATACACAATACGGCATGGTTCTAGAGTTTTTCTACATATTTCCAATGATGGCAGATAAACCACATCTTTATTGTCGATTTTTTCACATTTTGGAAAATAGACAGCACACAAAAATGGCTATAAAAAAAATATACACATTAATTAAATGATATGTAGGAAATTTTTCAGTATTTTCTAGTTTACTTGAATAACCGCCCAACATTTTGGTACTTTTCGAAGAATATGATACTTTTGAATCCATTCGTACGCCTCCTCTTGACTTACAATCTCTGTAAGAGCCAGGCTGGTGTAATTATATGGGATTTTTGCATCAAAACAATCATTAAATTTTATTTTTTCACACTTTGCATACCGTCCGCAATAGGTATTTGAATTATCACCTCCAAAACTTTTTATTTTTCCTTTTAAACCTGAAAATTTACATTGACTCAAATTAATATAATAGAATTTAATTGTATATTTTTCATATGTATTAATTACCTGTTATTAGAAAATTATTTGTCCCATTTATAAGTTCAGTTTTTAATTCAGTTTGTTGTGAATGTGCAAGAGTTCCAAAAATATAAAAACATTCCAGCAGATACAGTAATATTATTGAAAATATCCAATTTGATCGGGTGCTAATAAAATTTTTTATAATTATTCTTTTTTTATTCAAATATCTTTTGGTTTTATATAAAAAATTGAATTTTTTAACATAGAAATGTTCGTAATTTTCTTTTTTTTTTTTGCCTTACCATTTATGTTTTAGCAGCTGCTTGGAAGTAATTATAAAAATATTGTTTTCTAATAATAATGTAAAGTAATATAACAATCAATTTACCTCATTTTTATTGTTGTCTTTAAATCTTTAAAACAGATAGAACTTAGTCACTATTGAATGCATTTATGTAAAAAATATTCTATTCAAAATTTTTGTAGGTGTTAAAAGTGAAAATGAACGCCTTCTTTCCTCTTCAAAAGCTTAACCGCGAATTTATTATTTAAAAAAATGGACAAATTATTAACACCACAACATTTTATATTTCATATATGACTAAAAATTAATGTCAATTTACGAAATAAATCCATTATAAATATAATCAAAGCGCATACAAATAACATTTACTAAGAAAGAAGCACTAAAATAAACTAGTAAAAATCAAGCTAAACACAGACGATGGACCACCCATGCTGCGGTTCGCATTGACAGCACAGCCCTTTTGCACTATCACGTCGTTCAGACGATCAGAGCATTTTTCAATACTACATTACCGGCACTATGTCATATCGATAGTATATACATAGATACATATTTACAATTTGCTGCATTCTAACCAAATTCTGCGTAAAATTTATTTACCACATTCCAAAGGTAGTTTGCATATTCAGCACTTGTCACAATTGTTATTCTTTCTAAACTTTTTCTATGAAAAAAAAACTAATAGGTTATGGTAAAAAAAAGTAGTTTTATTAACAAAATTTCTTTAAATATTATAACTAAGTTAACTTAGAACCTAATTGTTCATATACTTCAGTTTGTGCTATATGATAATCGGGACATTTTTGCAAATGCTGTTGTAAATATTGCCGCTCTATCATATGCATGGCATTGAACGGACATCTAGCTAGATCTTTGTCAGGATAATTTTTCTTACATTTCAGTATGTGTGCCGGTAACTTATACCTTTCCATACGATGATTACTATTGTAAGGACATATACCCACGCTTATTTCCATAATTAATCTATTTAATAAAAGATTCAAAAGAAAAATAACATAAAATAAAAGTATATTTTCATAAAGTCTATACTTACTTGAACTATATTAAAATGTATAATATATTATTTAATTACTGTTTAAGCTGTTCTTCATACGCTTTTGGTATTTTATAATCTATGTAAGTAAATTACTTGAATGTGGCGGCATATTGTTTGGAGGAAATCAACAAACGTCAACTCTCAGGTAGTGGTGCCACATTATGATAATATTTATATTCGAATTTCTTGATTTGTTCGAAATTCTTGAAATTGTTTTGTTTTTACTCATCAATATTCAAAATAATATAATTTTTAGAATGCAGCTCGATATTCGCCCCACTCATTTGTATGTGAGAATTGGAAAGTGTAATAAAATTTATCCCCATCCAAAAATATTCACTTGAAATGCAGTTAATTCGTAAAGCAGTCAACACATAATTGCGAGGTGATAAAATTCGATGTGTACGATTTCAAGAAGATCTCAGGTAAACCGAAGAGCCAGTGGTGGATGAACCCAAATTACCAAACGACATTCTTCAATTGCAGAATCCCAACGATATAAAATCATTACTAAATATTTGGTAGAAAATCGTCACAAAAAAAAATGGAATTTTCAACAACAAAAAATGCCGCTGCCCGTTTATAGTTGAATGAGTTGCCCTTTACTCCCTTCATTTTATAGTCTGATAGATTAAAAAAAACGCAATATCAATTTTATGATAGATCTTTAATTATTCACATAATAATACATTAACAAATTGTTAAAGTAAAACGGAATTAACCACAATTTTTATACAAAGTATTTATTAAATTAAATAAAAATTTACATATTAAAATACTTAAAAAATTATTATATTTAAATGCATAAAATCAATATGCTTTTAATTATGGAAAACGCACGTTTTTTTTTGTATGATAGATGATTTTTCTTTATTTTTGGTTTTTTTTTTTGCCCACCATCTCTATTCACTTATTGGTAAAAAAGTAAAATGAATAAAAAAATGAAATTATTAAAAAAAAATCATAAAAATTGGCAAGTATTCACAACGAAAAAAAAGGCACTAAACATCTTCAACCTGCCCATCAGTATCGTCTAGAAGTTGACGCGATTCAATGCTTTGGTTGCGTTTATAACTTAATTTACCTAAATTAACAACTGGATTTTGTGAATATAAATAAACTGATAATGATACAATACCGATTGCTAATACTGTATTCGCATAAATTGGTATTGAAAATAGAATATAGCATAGAATAGCTGTAAACATTAATTCTAAAGCGCTAGCAAATGTTTTCAATATTGAATTCATATATTTAAGAAAGAAACTTGTTATAATACCGATTGCTGCATTATTTATAATTATTATTATCACATTGAAACGTATTAATGATTTTAAATTATCTATTGTAAAGGCGCCAATTAAATCACCTTGCAATAATAATACAAACACATTGCATAATATTGAATCCAAATACATAAAAACATTTTGTACAAAAATATTCACTTCAGATCCTTTATCTTTAAGTAAATATTCATTATATACACCAGCAAGACATGAACATATTGTTTGTATAATTATAAATACAGCATTAATACTAAAATCGAATCCTGCCATGTTTTTTGTAGATAAACTTTTATTATTATCTGCCAATGATGATGATGTTTCATGATTATCCACTCCAAAATTAAATTGCTTTATCATACAACCAATTGTTAATAGTATTAATGAGAACCATTGTCTTCTGCTTAAATATTTTTTAAAAATAATCTAGAATTAAAAAAAAAAACAGAGAATATTTTCAATTTAATAGATATATTTTTTATCATATTTACCTGAAATAATATTCCAGTTATAACGACACGAAACTGCAGCATTAAATAATATGTGGTAGGATCAAAAGTTGATAAATTTATAAAAGCCAAATTATTATATAAACAATAGAGAAATGCCGGAACAAAGTATAAAACCAATACTTTTGATTCTTTGTGAACATCTTTTATAAGGGAAATGAACGGATGTCTGTAAAAGAAATTTATTTTATTTTTTTAAAAATAACAATTGTTTTTTTTTCGTCATATATTATTCTTACTCTCGACAATAGAAGCATACTGATATAAGCAGTTTTACAACTTCTGTAAATAATACAACCGTAACTGTATTGTAAGTGTATTTATTATTTGATTCTTGTGAGGCAGTTACTAAAATACCTAAAAAACAATACGATACGATTAAATTGTGGAAAATATTTTTAACGATAAATTTTTTTATATTACCTTGACTTACGAATAACGAAATGTAACAGACAAAAATACAAATACTCAATTTTGTAGGAAATAATTCTGATAGCGTACCACCCATTTTTGTTAAAAGAATTTTATCAACACACATCCGTTTTACAGACTTCAACTTTTCAAAAGATATTATATTCACTATGAAAGAATGTGTTTCATGTTTTTTTTTTTAAATTTAGAACGCTGGAAAAAATAATTTATATAGATTAATAATATGGTTTTAATCATAAATATAATAAAATATGTTGAATTGTATTTACTTACGTATAATTAAAAATTAATATCAAGATTGAAAATTATTTCTAACTTTCAATATTTACAACACAACAAATAAAATTCCAATTATGTTAGCAGAACTTTTATATTTTATTCAAAGTATGTAATTAGTCAACTGTTCGTTTTAATAAAATGAAAAATATTAGAAAATTTTACTATTTAAAATACATTTTGGTAGTTGAGAAAAAAACTACACTTCATATCCGAGAGATCTACCAAAACTTAACATATGATATTGACAGATCATCATCCATCATTCTCAACCTATCGAAATGAAAACAAAACTTTAGCTGTCAAAAAATAAGTACATTCGCCTGTATATGAATATTGGGATAAATATGGTACAATTCAAATAGTTACACTTTCGTTTAAGAATTATTTTTGTTATTAGGTATTAAAAATATGTGTTAGTTATTGAAGAATAGTTATAACAACTTCTTTTACTCATTTTAAACGTTTCGAAAGAATGTACTTTCATTCAAATCCGTAACAATATACAAATATTAGCAGTGGCTGTAATGTTGGCCAACCTGGCAAATGTATTCTGAATTGTCATTTCAATCTGAACCTTAAAGCAAAATTCATTGCGGTTTGGTAAAAGTAAAATTTTGCATTAAAGTTTGAATGAAATCGAATTTTGTGTAATAAAACAAAACTCGATTTTATTCAAACAGTGTTATATATTTTTATTTAGTTTCACTTTTAAAAATAAACATTTGTCAATAACTTACAGTTTAAATTTACTGTCCTTCCTTCGACAACTCACAATAGTCAATAAACGAATGACTTTTCCAAACATAAATTGTTCCCTTACTCGAATGCATATTTTCTACATTAACATTTTCTTGTGCTAATGGTTCAGAAATTATTTTTGATGAAAATTGTGTTGACGGTCTCTGCCCCCAAAAACTTTTAGAGGTATGCGTTACTGCCCAAAAATGGCAATTTCTCTAGTGTGAGAAAGCCCAAAAATTTGAATTTTCAAAAATTAATTTACACTTATTAGTATATAAACCTTTGTTTATTTATTATCACTTATATTATATTATAACTGATATAAAATAAAATATAAAGTAACTATAAAAAAGCGAGTTTAAAAAAAAAAAATATCTGAAATCGAAAATATTGTCAAAACAGGAAAAAAAAACATTAATTATATTAATTTCATACAATTTATTTTCAAATTTTCTTTTTTATATATTAATAAATTTAAAGACAAAAATGTTCATACGACATGTTCTTATAGTAAAGCCCTTACATCTTTTCGAAATAAATGAAACGATGATGAGGGGAGTGGAGGGGGTAAATGTATAAAATGAATTCAAAAAAAAAAACTTCCATAAAAACTGTATTCAATTAATATAGTACAATGGTTGCAAGTCATTTGAAAACTATTGTATCAAGCATTGCACCCAAACATTGAACTATATTATTTTGCATAACTTTATCGACTTTTTCTTCTAAATGCCGTTTCGGATCTTGTTTTCCAACATTTTTAATTGCCAACTGTTCGGGTGTCATTTTTTCTTCATCCTCAAGGGCCTAAAAATTAATGAACAAAAAATATACGTAAATAGACAAATTTTGTTTTTCTTCAAATTATGAATTTTTTGTTTACCTTATTATAATTTTTGGCCAATTCTAACATTTCGGCAACAGTTGTTTCATTAATATTTGAATGTTCATGATAATCGGCTAATTTTAAACCATCCATCCATGATTTTTTATGCAAATTAAGTAACATTTTTTGTTCTAATTCATTTTTTCGATAATTTATACTAATCGAATAATAATGTCGATTAAGTCCATGGATAAGTGCCTGAACGGATGGTTTTTGTAAATGGCCAAGATTCGATGTTGTCTGACGTGGTTCTTGTCCAAGTACAAGCATATTCGGATGAATAAGTCGAAAAGCATCAATTACAACTTTTCCTTTAACCGACTGAATTGGATCAACTACAACGGCTACAGCTCTTTCGCTAAGCGCTTCAAAAGATTGTTGGGTATTAATATCAACACCAGAAAGCCAACAGCCAAATCCAGGATGAGAATGATACCAGCCAACAACCATTTCTGGACGTCCAGTTTGTTTTAACATATCCAACATTTTCGCTTGGAATACTGGATCAACTGCTTCAACCGAAACACCGGTACCTGTTTGTGGCATTGCAAATACATCGATTACTTGAACAGTATAATCATCGACAAATTCTCCCAACATCAAGCCCATAACTTCCATTGGTACTCCAGCTCTTCCGTGCTTCAACATTTTGAGCAGCGCTAGAGACGATATATAAACCTGTTCGGCCGTATCGACAACTGGAGCATCAGTCGGTGGTGGAGCTTGTGGCATTGCACCACCAAGTCTTAATAATCGGTCCATATTTAATTAACAAATTCTTAATACACAGCAAAAACCCTTATTTTATATGTTAAAATAATTTCGGAATTTTATACTAAAAAATCACTCCTAACAAAGCAAATAACAAAACCTAACTTGTTATAAAGCGCACACACGATAACAGCTCAAATATGCAAGTAACAATTAATCTAGTCTCACGTCGTAATATATATGACTATCGCCAACATAACAATATGCACTAAGTTCGAAAATTTACTCTAATCGACATAAATGAGAATTTTCATGAATAGGATTTCTATTAGATAACAGATGGCATTAGTATCTAACTCGTATAGTGTGTACTCAAGAATTGAAGAGAAAAGAATAAATCGAAAGAAAAAATTGGTATGACTGGAGATTGCGACGTGTGTCATGTCAAATTACAGGTGTTTTCTCTGTGGTGTGTTGAAGCGAGATATTGTGCTAATTTTTGTTGATTTTCCTCACCCGAATTCTCGGATGTGTGATTTAATTGTAAATTATAAATTGATGTGTAATGTGTATATTGTTCATAATATAAAATATATAACCATTTAAAAATATCATATCTAATACGGTCAAATATTTGATGACTATATTTACAATTAATTAAATAAATGTGTTGTTGTTCTTCTCCTCTATTCGAATTTGGGGATCATCTGATAATTTACATTTTTGTTTTGTGTAAGTTAAAAAAAAAAAGAAGAATTTTCTTTTAAATATTTGTTTATTTTCCAAATTTTTATAATAGACAAATATCAAACTAACATATATAATAAATATGATCTGATTAAATATAAAATGTTACAAAAATATATATACAACAAAAAAAAAATCCATTTGTTGTACTGGTAGTTAAAAGATTTTCATGAATGGTTTTTATTCACTCTTCTTCTGATAGATAGATCAGAATTGCGCGAAAAAATTAGTGTAAATCTTAAATTTTTTTTAGTGTGTAAATTTTTTTACTTTTTTATATTTTTTTTTTTTTTAAAAAAAGGAAATTTCCCAAAAATTAAGATGCAGAAATGCTAATAAAATGTTGCGGCAAATATGTGTACACGAAGTATAAGATGAAAGTATGACTTTCGCGCGACCTGAAAAATGTACATATTTTCCCATAAACCGGTTTACGAGTGAGTATTGTTGCTCTCACTCAGCGCTAAAAACTTTATATTTTGTACAATATATGCACACGCGCGGCGGGACGGGGAATGTGTACAATTCCCCCAAATGCATTATTATACGATTAAGTAACACAAACGAACGCTTAAATAAATTCATTTAGCTGAGGAATTAGCATTTAAATTCAATGTGTTTTTGTTGTTGTTGTGTGGATGATTGCATTGAAAAGATCACGCGGCGGCGGAATATCAGAAGGCAAGTGGGGCTGACTTTCTGACTTTTTAGAACGTAAGAACCAACTAAAATCTTCAGGCAGGCAAATGAATACCGTTTCGAATAATGTAAGGAATAGTCATATACCCCTGCCCCCCCCACCCCCCTCTTCTGTTGGGTCATTCATTTCTTGGGAAGGTAACTAACGAACTAGGAAACGCGAATATGGTAATCGCGCGCGCACACACTGTGGGGCTGTTCTGCTTTACACGTCTCCGCTTTTAAAATTCTCTCAAAAGCAATGTTCTTTTTAATCAAATTCACATAGTCAGTTGCGAACTAACTAATTGTAAAGGTAAATATACCTGTGGTTATGAGGAAAATTCTCACGCGATTCACTTTGAAATAACGGACGACGTATTAGTGGTGCCCATCATCATCAGCAACAAGAGAGAATTAAGCTTTAATCAGTCCAAATGGTATATTCTTTGGGCATATAACCACGTATTCTTCAATGGGTTCTCTGCAAAGCATTATCCTATTTTTTGTTGTTGTTGCTTTTTTCCGCTTTATTCCCCCGCACATCCCCCCTCGACTATGTACGTACATTCCAGCCTATAAAACTAAATAGTGAGTACGAATAGTGTCTACCCCCAAGCCCCCACCCCACTCACGGGTACTTATTAAAGTCGTAGGCATTTTTATGTACAGTTCAGCTTAAGTCCATAATCAATTGCCTAAGCGGCAAAGTGAGAAGATTGTCTTGTGTCTGATTGCCTGGTTTTAGGTTTGTTAGCTGGAAGCCTGGATAGAGATCTGAGATCGGTTGTTGTTGGGTTATTTGGTTAGAGGGTTGGTGGTAAATAACTGATGACGATGGCAAATTCAATCTCTTCCACAACTTTTCTCTGTTCTCTTGTACGATTTTCAATATATTTTGCCACCTCATACGTGTAGTCAGTCATCTCGACATTTTGAAATTTTTTGCAGTTTCTTCTTTTCATTGAATTGAATCTGAAATAAAAATATATGAGAGCACACACTTTCACTATATTATAAGCGAA
Source organism: Atherix ibis (assembly GCA_958298945.1). Classification (NCBI taxonomy): domain Eukaryota; kingdom Metazoa; phylum Arthropoda; class Insecta; order Diptera; family Athericidae; genus Atherix; species Atherix ibis. The sequence goes on from OY282609.1 coordinate 84,196,664, forward strand.
ATAGTAAATATTTTTTTGAGAAATAGTAAATTATTTTTTTTGGGGTTATTAATATTTATGATAGTAGCGGCACCCACAGATTAATCATAAAATAGAAGGGGCACTTACTCATCTTAGCTTGTATTTTTTTTATTTTACATTGAGTGTGTTATTATTTCGTTTATGATAAGAAATATGGATTCAAGTGAATGTAGAAAATTGAGAATCGTTTAGTAACATTTACACAATATAATGTAAGAATCGAAAGAATGCGGAAATACGATTGAAGGAACGATAAAAAACTAGTCGTATTAAAACAAAAACGGGCTTTTTTTTATATCTTAAAAATTAAGAAAATACAATAATAATAATTGAAAAATAATATAAATTTAAAATCGAACAAAGAACCAAATCCTATAAGACTGTTACTGTTTATCACAAATTTTAATAAACCAAAAAGAAATAAATGCCACTCAGAGAAATTAAACAATTTCAAGAAATTGTTCTTATCAGTTACAGATAACGTTACACAAGAGAAAATTATAATAAAATTTTGTAATTTGTTATTGGGTTTTATTTATGTATTATGGAGTTTGTGAAGTGTCGTCATTTTTATATTTTTTTTGTTGGTTATTTTGTTTTTTATTTGGAATGTTAACTAAATACGAAGTTTGTTCAAAAAGTATTGGGAATTTTGAATTTCCGCGGGTTACGTATATTCGATTTTAGATTTTTTTGTGGCGTTATGTTGGTACTCATGTCTCTCACTTATGCTGACAAGTTCGGCCATTTTGAATGTTCAGTTAATTTTTGACAGCTGCAACGCTTGCACGTGTTTTGGCTCGTCTTCGATTTTTGCCCATTCTAAAAAATGAATCAAAGAATCTGTTTCGGGAACAAGAAAAAGTCACAGGGGGCCAGATCTGGGGAATACGGTGGCTGCGGCATTATAAATGTGTTGTTTTTGGCTAAAAATGGCAAAAGTCAATTTTTGTTCTTCCAAAAATCCGGGGTTTCTGGCGGATTTCTTCGTGCAACTTGCGCAAAACTTGTAGGTAATATTCCTTATTGACCATTCTACCACGCCCCTGCAATCGATAAAAAACTGTAAGCAAAACCATTGGCTCGTGCGGCAGCTTCTATTGGGATGATTGAGCTTTGGTTTCCACGTCATAACCATAAACCCATGATTCGTCACCAGTTATGACCCTCTGGAGCAAATTTGGGTCGTCGCGGACAGAGTCCAACAGCTCCTTATCAATGGTAATGCGATTCTGTTTTTGTCGAAATTGAGGCAAAAATCGAAGACGATCCAAAATACGTGCAAGCAAAGCAGCTGTCAAAAATTCACTGAACATTCAAAATGGCCGAACTTGTCGGCATAAGTGAGAGATATGAGTACCAAAAAAACCCACACAAAATAGAAAATCGAATATACGTAACCCGCGGAAACTCAAAATTCGCAATACTTTTTGAACAGACCTCGTATATTAAGAATTTGATTGATGTATTATTCTATGTAATTAATGCTTTATTTTTTTAATTGATTTTTATTTGTGCACAAAATAATTCTTTTGATATAAGGCGTTCTCCTTTGGACCAATTTTGCTACTATTCGGTAGTTCTAGCTGTCATTATCTACACCACCTCGAACAAACGAGCACATTGAACTGGGAGTTACGCATACAATTTACGTAAGGTGGATTCTAGTTGCTAAAGTGAAAATATATAGTTTTGCGGGTTCGTTGGTTATGTTGAAGAGTCATATTTTTGTCAGTATTGTTTATGTGTGAATAAACTCAGTTTTTATTGTTTATATGTGAGTAAACTCAGTATTGTTTCTGACTGTTTTGAGGTTATGTTTATACTAGTGTTTAGAATTTGGCTTTCCTTTGGTGATCTACTCGCAGCTACCGACTAGTAGCAAAATTAGTCCAAAGGAAAACGCCTATAATCAAATTACTTACAATTTATATTTTTATATGTGCTCTTCCACTTTATAATTCCACTGTTTTAATAAATAATATATAATGAAATAAATAAATAATATTTCCAAATGGATTTACTGTGTTTTATTGCAAATTTCTAAAACTAATTCCATCAAACAATAAAATCCGCAATATCCAAAAAAAAAAGTATTTGTTCATTACGCATAAATGACATTACATTTTGAAAATGGTTTTAAACAAATACTGAAATTTAAATTTTGGCCCCCCCAATGATTTACGCCGTTTCTGTTACGAATGTATTACCAACAAAATTCGGACAAAATGTTTGTGTAGAGGCCTATCCAGTTTTTCTCTCTGGGCGATGATTGTCGCCTTCTCTGGGCGATGATTGTCGCCTTCTCTGGGCGATGATTGTCGCCTTCTCTGGGCGATGATTGTCGCCTTCTCTGGGCGATGATTGTCGCCTTCTCTGGGCGATGATTCTCGCCTCCTCTGGGCGATGATTCTCGCCTCCCATGGGCGATGATTCTCGCCTCCTCTGGGCGATGATTCTTCCGAGGAAATTTCTATTACGAAAACTAGATGTCAATGGGTCTACATAAAAAAATCTACACAAAAGTATTCAAGCAGTACGATTTGTCGCTGCTTTTGAAATAATTCGGTCAGAAAATTATATATACGAAAATCTGACGTATGGGTCTGTCCAAGTATTCTTTAAATATCAAAAAATAAAATAAGTTTACTAGATAACATATGAAAAAGCAGAAAATCAAATTTGAACGTTCTCTTCAGAAGGTGAGAGATTGTCAAATTTGAATTTTCATATTTGAAAGAGGAAACGTTTCCCATCCTGATTGGTATTTGTTAGTCCAAACAAGTGGAATAGTTGTTGCCCCTGTTGCTGTATCGCAGACAAAAACCATTTATTCGTGCATTTTCACCATTCACGTACACAAGAATTTCTGATTAAATTTGTTTTTTTTTGGAATGTTTGTAGATTTTCTAAAAATCTATTACAATAATTCGCATTTCCTTTCTGATCAGATCAGAATAAACCCAAAAACCAGCTAAACAAGTACAAAAATTTTAAATATTCAAAAAAAAGAAACCTAAAAAAAAACCCAATTTAAGTACAAAACTTTAATTGCACTTATTTCAAACGTTATCTTAAAATTGCCATTTTAATGTTTTTGCCTTCGATTTTTTTTCTTTTCTTTCTCTATTTGTTGGTGTTGTAAATAAGTACAGTCAATAAATCAAATCTTTTTTGGTCGTATTTCAATGTTAAATGGCAACTACGGAATTTACAACAATTGGCATTTGGTAATTTCTAACTCTACCAACCAGTTCCATGCTTTCTTATTTGATCATGACCTCGACTCCACTCACTGTTATTTTCAATTTTATAAAATCTATTACTATCGTTACTTATGTGTACTTGCGAATATAATGGAAAAATGTATCTTTGCACGTACTAGTAAATAATACTCGTAACTGATCAAGTATAAGCGACTACACGATAACGTATAAGAAATAACTGTGAATACTGTTTTCTCTTGTTTCTCTACACACACAAATATAAATATCCGTTATATATCATATACGAAAATGATTGTTTGAAATTATGTTAGTACTTGCAAATCAGACATTTTGTTTGTTTTTTTTTGCCTAAAAGTCTGTTTAAATTAGTTTTAAATTAAAAAATTAAATCTTAAAGAAATATTTACTTAAAATAAAATTATATGCACCTTAAAATAATGAAATAAAATTTCATAAAAACCAATTTTTCGAAAGATAAGTTTTTGTTTTTATTCTATTTTATAAAAAAAAACCTAGTTGAGAAATGTTTGATTTTCAAATTGAAAAATGCAGTAATTGTGGTGAAAAAAATACTGCACTAAAAATTATTTCAAATTCGAAAATTTAAATTTTACTGATAATGTGATTATTATTATTTGGATATAACTTTTATATTAAAAGTTTATTAATTTTAAATTTTAAAAATGTATACACAGTTTTTAAACGCTCAGCAAGAGGGTAATTTCTAGCTTTTCTAATAGAATAGTTAAATTAGGGAAAACTAGATATTTTGATAAGATACTTTTTTTTTTTAAAAAGAAATGAAAGAAATCAAGAACAATTTTCAAAAAAAAAACCAATTGACTTTATTCGTAAACTTCATGGAATATAAAAATTTTTTGTGAAAATTCTTGAATCATTCTCCAAAATGTTACCTTGAACTTGACAACGCACACATACGAGGTCTGTTCAAAAAGTATCGCGAATTTTGAATTTCCGCTGGTTACGTATATTCGATTTTCCATTTTTTGTGGTGTTATGTCTCTCACTTATGTCGACAAGTTCGGCCATTTTGAATGTTCAGTTAATTTTTGACAGCTGCTTTTTTTGCACGAAATTTTGGATCGTCTTCGATTTTTGCTCAATTTTGACTAAAAACAGCATCGACGATGCCGCGACGATCCAAATTTGCTCCAGAGGGTCATAACTGGTGACGAATCATGGGTTTATGGTTATGACGTGGAAACCAAAGCTCATTCATCCCAATGGAAGCTGCCGCACGAGCCAAGACTGAAAAAAGCGCGCCAAGTTCGATCGAATGTGAAGGTTTTGGTTACAGTTTTCTTCGATTGCAGGAGCTTGGTGCATCATGAGTTCTTGCTACAGGGTAGAACGGTCAATAAGGAATATTACCTGCAAGTTATGCGCAAGTTTCGCGAAGCAATCTGCCAGTAACGCCCGGATTTGTGGAAGAACAAAAATTGGCTTTTGGCGTTTTTGGCCAAAAACAACACACTAATAATGCCGCAGCCACCGTATTCCCTAGATCTGGCCCCCTGTGACTTTTTCTTATTCCCGAAACTGAAGATCTCCATGAAAGGACGACGCTACGCCACGATTGAGGAGATAAAGACGGCATCGAAGGAGGAGCTTGACAAGATCACAAAAAATGATTTTTTGAAGTGCTTCGAGGATTGGAAAAAACGTTGGCATAAGTGTATAATATCTGGTGGGGATTACTTTGAAGGGGACAAAATATATATTCATGAATAAGTAAATAATTTTTGAAAAAAACACAAGGAAGGGACCTCCTACAATATAATTGGCCATGTGAGAAGGATTTATTTTTGGTGATGGAATTTTTAATCTCTATATTTAACTAATCAGCCAAATAATACCGGGTGCGTTTAATGTTCCAGACCGAGATTTTTTTAAAAAATTTTATAATTTATATTTTATTGATTAATTATATGGTGTTTAGTATGGAATATGATGTCGGTGAAATGCCCATCTCTGGTCGGCTCTTTTAGGCACATTTTCATAACATTTTCGTAGACTTCTGGTGTTATTTCAACAATTTCGTTTCGAATATCGGGGTTATGGCTGATTTGTTGGTGTACACCTTTTCCTTCAAGTACCCCGATACAAAGAAATCGGTAGCGTTCAAATCAAGGGATTGTGAGGGGCCAGTCGATATCACGACTTTTTGGCCAGTATTCGGCATGGAAAAATTTCTCACAAAATTTGCATCTTAACTCGAGCTGTGTGTGATGTGGCATCGTCTTGTTGGAACCACATGTTCTATAGACCTAATAGATCCAATTCGGACAGAAGAAAGCTATCCAACAAGTCCCGATAGTGGTCACCAGTAACTGTTGCCATACAATTACTCTACGAGGATGTAGTTGTCTTTGGTATATCAGTTGAGGGTTTCCAGTGCCCCAATAGCGGCTATTCTGTTTATTAACAAAGCCAGCCAAGGCGAAGTGTGATTGTCGGCCATGATTTTTTGCCAAAAATGGGGGCGAGCTGTAAAACTCGAGCACTCCAGTCTCGCCGACGTTCATGATCATTTGCCTGCAGTTGTTTTGTCAATTGAATTTGATATGGGGAAAAAGCAAATTTTTTTGAGAATTTTTAGCAAATACGATAGAGAGGTGGTTTTTAGCAACACTCTGCCTCAGTGGATCAATCTTTTCAGGTTGGCTTAATTGTTACACAGTCTTCGCTTAATCTCCCAGTGTATGCATAATTTCAAAATTATTCATTACACGCTGAATGGTTGACTTGCTCGGCATGTGATTAACACCAAAAAAGTCACGTAATTTTCTTCACAATTATTTAATAAAATGTTTTAATAATTTCAATACATTGTTGTGGCGTTAGATACTCCATATTTATTTATAATAATGTTATCGATCGCTCTCTACGACTGTCAAATACCAACAGACAAATGTCATCCAAATCAAAATGGCGACTAAATAAAAACGACGTGGAACATTAAAGGAACAAAATTTAATTTAACTTACTTAATTCAATTGTAATTTGTAAATTGAAAACAATTCTGAAAAATCGAATAAAAAACCTCCAAACAAAATATTTGAAAAAAACCTTTCGATTGTAAGGTTGCTGTGTCGATGGGGCTCACTCTGATGATATTACGTGCTTTATCATGTGGCCGCATATGCCCTTCGTCAGTACAATTTTTATAAGTGAATATGTTGATTAATATTAACTCAGCAAATAATAATCAACATTGCTGGATCAATGATTGTTTATCAAATCAAAAAAAAATTCATTACGTGCCTTCTCAACTCTCACTATTGGTACCATGAGATTTTTCAAAAATATGCCAATATCTTGATAACGACAGAACATATCTTCATAAATGATGTATCATTGCATAGATCTTTTAAATATGAGCATTTTTTTATCAGATAATTTTTCTCTAACTTTTTTAATTTTCGTTTAAAAAGAGAAAATGTCAAAAAATGACCATTTAACAGGTGAGATTTTGAAAATTCAAAAATTTTTTTGGAGCAAATAGATCTAAATATTTTTTTTACATCATAAAAAAACTGGTAATCGCTTGGTGCCACCAGATCCAGACTGTAAGGTGGATGCATCAAAACTTCCCAACCAAGCTCTCAGAGTTTCTGACGAGTCACTATAGTCTGGCGTTGTCTTGATGGAACACAACACCTCTCCTGTTGGCGAATTTCGGCCGCTTCTGGTTAATCGCTAGCTTCAAACGGTGCCATTGTTGACAGTAAAGGTCCGAATTTAGTGTTAGGCCATATGAAAGTAGCTCATAGTAGATTATTCGTTTCCAGTCCCACCAAATGCACAGCAAAACCTTCCTGCTCGTTAGTCGTAGTTTAACCACCGTTGTTTGAGCCGCTTCAACGCTCTTTAACCACAATCATGTTCGCACAATATTGTCATTTGTGACCCATTTCTCATGGGTTCACACTAAGGTGCTAACATGCCGGTCTACTTCGATTATTTGTGCATGATTTTATCGAAATTTTTAACGATGGGTCCACCTTTTCGAAGTGTATCTTTAACATCGAAAATTGACATAATTAACTGTGATAATGTCGGGAACCATAAACACAAATCACCTTTATCAAAGCAAAATTGTAAAATATACCGAATTTTCTCTTTGTTAACTTTCATCTTTTACACCCAATAACTCACAACTGAATCGACAATCAAAAATCTGTGAGAGAATTTTTTTTTTAGTACGAAATGTCACTTTTCCAACGAGCACAAGTCTGCATTGTGTGTTTGATGAATACTTTACGAGATATAATATTACTACAACCATCTAGCGACAAAATAATGGATTTATTTTTTCTCTCCAAACTCTATTATTAATAAATTTATAATTACCAGATGTATAAGTTTTAATCCGCTGTTTTTAGTCAAAAAAACATGTTTTTTTTTCATAGAAAGCAAAAACAAATTTTTTCAAAGTACTTGCCCTCCGTAGCTACGCATTTTCCCCATCTCTCAGGCAATTTGTGGATACCACGCCAAAAAAATTTCTTCACTTTCGAGACAAACCACTCATCAAACCATTTTCGGACATCTTCGTAAGAATCTAAGTGCTGCTCAGCGAGCGCGTGGCCCATCGACGAAAACAGATGGCAGTCGGACGGGGCCAGGTCTGCTGAATAAGCGGGGTGGGGTAGCACCTCCCAGTTGAGTGTCATCAAGTAGTTTCGGACCATTTTTGACGTGTGCGATGCCCATGATAGCTTAATATGCTCACTCACGCCATCTATGACCAAACAGCGGATTTAAGCTTATACCGCTGGTAAAATAATTTTAAAAAAATCCATAATTCTGATTGCATAATTTTTTTTATAATTTATTAAAACACAAAATAAAAAATATATTTTAATAAATAGAATAAAAAGCCAAACTTTCGTCTTTTCTTTTGGAAATCTTTAAACTTATTTTGATTAATTTAAAAATAATATATATTTTGAATATATTTTTAATTACAATAATTTTTTCCATTTATATTATTTTTAATTCTAGATGAAAATTGTTTTTTTTTTTATTAAATTCGAAACCACAGAGAAAACAAGGTTAAACCACAAGAGAACGATTTGCTACATAAAAAAAACCCCACCAACGAGTGAGATAAAAAATATTGGAAAAAAAGTTTCATAAAAAAAAGTTTAATAGAAAAAAAATTAAACATTAAAAAAAAAGCAATAAATTTATTAAAAAAAAGCATTTTAAATGTTATATAATATAATAATATGAAAAAGTCCATATGCACCACATAAAGGGGGGATCTAAATCATCATGCTGGAGCATGTAATACAATCATTTGTACGGAAAAAATATAATCGAAGTTTAAAATCGAAATTAAAAGGATTCGCCAAAGGATTGTATAGTAATTTTAATTATTTGGATAATACGAGTACGCACACAACGAATTGCCAATATTCCAAACTGGACAGATGAGATAGATTAATTGGGACAGTAGGCGAAGAAGAAAGAAAAAAACTATAAGGTTGAAAAATTGTACAACAGAGGGGAAACGAGACTCGAAGTATTTATTCCATATTTATTGGAGTTGTGTGTTTTTTTTTTATTACAATACAAATTTTATCAATTGTTTGACAATCCGATTCGGTGCGTTATCTCTATTCACCACGATCTTCTTATCTGTTGTGTCAATTTGCCACTTCATGCTTGGCTATTATTAAATATTACAAAACTACTATGGGAATTATCATTTGTGAACAAATAAACAAAAACAACACTGCATAAACAAAATATCATCTATACAAAGGACATATGAATAAAAAATATTTTCCTTTTGTTGGAAGATTCTTTTCATTTCGAATTACTTGTACATATCAATAAAGAGTACTGTTTTTTTTAATAAATATAATAACAATAGTGCAAAAGAAATTTATGTATTGTAATATAAAAGGAAGAAGAAGAAGAAGAAAAAATACCAATTTAATCGGTATTTAAAGAAAAAAAGGTCATAACTAAATATATTTTTTTTAATTGGTGTTCATAAAAATGAATTAGAATTTAAACAAAGAAAAAAGTGAACAAATTATGTGAATAAATGAATGCCGACAAACGGGCTACTTACTATTGGTCTATTCGAGAGTGTATATATAGCATAATACAAAAAAGAAATTTCTTCTAATTGAAAGTGCAACAAAAACAAAACTAGACGAATCAAATAAAATTCTAGTGAAATTTTTTTAATTTTTTTTTAATAGATAATTAATTAAAATTAAATAATGGTTAGCTTAAATATATCAAGAATGTTTCGTGGTAAAGTCCGTTCGACAACATGTCGAGTGGTCATATTGACATCGTTAGTTTGGATTTTTATTGATATTCTGCTAATTGCACGCTATTCGAATTGCATAACTAGTGACGGTTGGATATGCAAACGGCCTGGCGAATATGACGTTGAGGTAAGTCTTATTATATAATTGAATACTATTCTTTTTTTAAATATTTTAAAAATAAATATGAAAATACTTATTATTTTTTTAAAATATTGATAAAAAATTGTCAATTTTCTTAACTTTTTTTCGTATGCGTGTGTAGGTGAAATCTTCTAAGATTCAAAATATACGAGGTCTGTTCCGAGGGTTACGTATATTTAATTTTTGATTTTTTGTGGCGTTATGTTGGTACTCATGTCCCTCACTTATGCCGACAAGTTCGGCCATTTTGAATGTTCAGTTAATTTTTAAAAGCTGCTTTACTTACACGTGTTTAGGCTCGTCATCGATTTTTGCCCATTTTTTGACCAAAAACAACATCGCATTAAAATTTGCTGCAGAGGGTCATAATTGGTGACGAATCATGGATTTATGGTTATAACGTGGAAACAAAAGCTCAATCATTCCAATGGAAGCTGCCGCACGAGTCAAGATCGAAAAAAGCGATAAGTTTGGTCGAATGTGAAAGTTTTGCTTACAGTTTTCTTCGATTGCAGGGGCGTGATGCATCATGAGTTCTTGCCACAGGGTAGAACGGTCAATAAGGAATATTACCTGCAAGTTATGCGCAAGTTGCGCGAAGCAATCCGTCAGAAACGCCCGGATTTGTGGAAGAACAAAAATTGGCTTCTGAAATTTTTGGCCAAAAACAAAACACTAATAATGCCGCAGCCACTGTATTCCCCATATCTGGCCCCTTGTGACTTTTTCTTGATCCCGAAACAGATTCTTTGATCCATTTTTTGGAATCTTGTCGGCATACGTGAGAGACCAATATAACGCCACAAAAAATATTTGATTTTCGATTCAATCCAAAATTCGCGATAGTTTTTGAACAGACCTCGTATTTTGGCCGCGGAGTGCCATAGGGTGGTTGGGGCAGGCCAGAGAGAGCATTTACATCTAAGGCTCTCCCAAGCCGATCGGCGGTCAGCTTCATACATTTTTTCTTAGTCTCTTTCGTTTTTTATTCTTTTTCCTTTCTTTTTAATTTCATTTTTCTTTGAAAATACATTTTTTTCTTCTAAGATTCCAAAAATATTTAGCAGCGGATTGCCATAGGGTGGTTGGGGCAGGCCAGAGAGAGCATTTATATCTAAGCCTCTCCCAAGCCGGTCCACGGTCGGTTTCATGCATTTTTTCTTCTCCTATTTCTTTTTTATTCCTTTTCATTAAAATTTTTTTTTTCTTGTTCTTCCGATTTTTTTTCGGCTATCCATTTTCTTCTTTGCGATTTTTTACCTTTTATCATCTTAGAGTTTTATTTTGGTTTTCTTTTTTTAATTTTTTTATAATTTCTTTTACCTCTTATTTCTTTTCTTTTATTATTATTCCCCCCTCCTTCTCCCCCCTCTTCCTCGACCAAGGAGAACTTAACACTCTCGGATGTCTCCATTTATCCCCTTTACACTTCTTTGGCATGACATTTTTCTGGTAATGGTGGTTGTGAAAGCCCACCCATCCACAATCTTCCCTAACTGAAACATGTACTCTCTGAGTATGTTCGTCATTGACGATACTCCTGTGGAACTTAACATTCAGAAAATATTTATTTTTAATCAAAATTTTAATAACAGTCTAATTTCTTTCCAATACTCAAAAATACCTTTCAGCATTGTTTTTCCATACCATAACACTTTAGAGACTACCGATCCCTATTGTGTGTGGGATTTTTATCCATTAAAACCCACCAATTTTTTCTTCAAATACAACTCCCCATGGGACCATCGTCAGATATTAAGTTCATGGAGTTTTAGTGGGTAAAAATCCCACAGATTGCCCTCTTCTCATTCTTTCTTCCTGGTGGAGCTTCTTTATTACTCGGGATGCGTATTCCACTACTGCCTGTGATGTTATTATTTTTGTTTACCGATTATTTTCTCCACTTCCTTCCTTTATCCGCAAAAGTGTGGGTAGTGGAAGAAGACATCAACTTCAATTTTAAAGCGATAATGATATGCCTTGAAGCACCCATGTCCTATCAGAAATGAGATAATACGTCCATTTTTCTTTAATCGATAAATCCCGGTGACGCTGCCATCTCGCCAATGTCTCAGTTTTCTCCTACCTGCTAACGGTGAGCCGATTGATTTCATTTTTCTCCTGTCATCGATGATATATTTTGAACGACAGTACGGAATGCTCTCGAGACTTGATATACTTGTCGCTTTTACGTTTCCGTCAGCATAGCTTCTATCCAAATAGAAGCTATGTCGAATATCGTAGAGCTGATAACAGTGCATAGAAGCCTGCGTCGACTCTGTCTGGGCCCTCCGTGATCAGGCATGATCTTTGCTAAGGCATTCACAAAACCCAACTTGCTTTTAGCAATGATTCTCAGATGTTCGGCAAAGCTAAACTTGGCGACTATGGGAACTTCCACATATTCTAACAAGTAACAGGCCCACTAATAATAGCCAGTGCCCAGTAATATGAACTGCATCATTGGCAGCGGTATAGGTAATAGCATCTCTATGTATTTACCTACAGTAATCGCCGCAAAAATCAACTAAAGTTGCTCCTTTTGGCATAGCGAGATTGAATACATAATATTCCATAACAATGGACCGAGAACAGAGCCCTGCGAGACTCCCTCACTAATGCTGAATGTTTTCATTCCATTTTCTTAACTTGTTGAAGAACAACCCTTGCTTTAGCGACCACTGAGACGTTTGTTAGTACATTTTTTTTTGTATATTTTAATGATATCTACAACTTAAGGGCTATCACTCAGTAAAAACTAAATATTGGGTTGTTCGGAAAGTAATTTCGTTTTTTTATAAAAATGAAAGACGATTGTCTTTCAATTAAATATTGTCCAGTCTGATCCAATACACTTTGCCATCTTTCTGGCAGTAGCATGACTCCATGCTCATCAAATTTTTGTTCTTTGCTGGCAAAAAACGGATCCAAGTAATTTTTTTGACCCCCTCATTTGAATTAAACATTTTACCGTCTAAAAAAATTTTGTAGAGACCGGAACAAATGATAATTGGAAGGTGCTAGTTCTGGAGTGTATGGTGGGTGTGGCAGTTTATCCCATCGAAGCTCTAAAAGCTTTTGCCGAGTGAGGTCAAACTTGTATGTGGTTTCACATTATCCTGTTGGAACACTATACCTTTCCTCTTGACCAATTCTGACCTTTTTTCTTTAAGTGAATCATTCAATTTGTCCAACTGATGACAGTAAGTACACTTCAGAATTGATCGTCGTGTTGCTCGGTAGAAGTACAAAATAAACGATTCTTTTGAAATCCCACCAAACATATAGCATAACCATTTTTTGATGAATATTGGCTTTCGAAGTGCTTTGAGCCGGTTCATCTTTTCTACTCCAGGATCTTTTGCGCTTAATATTGTTGTAGACAATCCATTTCTCGTTCCCAGTGATGATACGCTTCAAAAATCGACTATTTTTTTGGCGTTTGAGAAGCAAATCACAAACGTCAATGCGACGGCACACATTTTTTCCGTAAGAAGATGAGGAACCCAATGTCGAGCTTTGAGATTAAACCTACCCGTTTAAAATGATCATGAACGGTCGTATTCGATAAATTTAATATCTCAGCGATATTCGCCGGTTTGCATCAATTAATGCCTTTATTGTGTCTTCATCAGCAAACGAAATTACTTTTCGAACAACCCAATTATAATGAATTGATAAAAAAATAAAAGAAATTTATGTTCAACGGACAATTCTTGCTGTGATTGTTTTTTGTCTCTAAATAAATTCTGTGAGCACTTATGTATGCTGTTAAACTGGCCATCAATAGCAGTACTAGAACAATTTAAGTTATTGACGTACAAGAATTGTTCACAATGTTCATGATCCATATTTTAATAATTACAGCTAAAGTAAAATTCGATATAGAAAAACAATTTGAACAAAAATATAGCAATTTAATAAAGAACAAAATAAAAGACAAATAAAAAATTATCGAAATTGATGAAATTAAAAGTGCTCATGTACAATATAAAAAAAAAACAATCTTAAAAATTCAAGTTTCTTATCGATAAATTGTTGGAAAAAAAATTTAAAATCGTATTTTTAATAAGGATAAAAAATATTCGATATTTGAAAAGTAAGTATTTGTTTGATTATTTCTACAAATCTGACTCATATTTAAATATCATCATTCTTAGAATAAGTTTATTATTAGAAAAATAATGATCAGAAAAATAAAATTATTATGAAAAATAATGATTATAAATCCAACCAACCAACACACACACATACACTTATGTATCCCACAAAATCACTTTTATTTTATTTTTATTTTCTCAAATCATAAATTTACTTATATTAAATGAGGTTCTTATTTTTTTTTTTGAATCATAAAACTAATTAAAAAAAAAAACCTAAAAAGAAAAAACCATTTTTATTATCTTCATCAAAATGGTTGGCTTTTGATAAAATATTGTAGAAAATGTGTTTTTTTTATATTTTTCGTTCATTTTATCAAAAACGAATTTTTGGTATCAATAATTTTTTTGTTGCGTTTATTGCGTTAGAGCCAAGGTTATTTTTATTGGAAATTGTTGTCATACATATTTTTTTGTAAATGTGCACTTTGCGATTATCAGAGCATGGAAAAATCATTAATTTTTTGCTCATTACAAATAGGAATGCCATAAAAAATTTAAAAAACATCGTAAAAATAAAATATTCCCCACTTACCCTCCCCCCCCTCAAAATTTTCACCTTTTCCTTTAAAAAAACGATAATAAAATTGGAAATTGATTGACAATATAAAAAGGTGGAAATTTTTTTTTTAAAAGCAGCAAAAAAAACGGCCTAAAACTGATCTATTTTATATTATTTGAAAGTTATTTTTTTGGGGTTTTCCCTATTTTTTTTCCTCTCTTCTTTTATTGTAATTATGCAAGAATGAACTGGAATGAAAGTACACAAATACATACATATATTCAAATTCATTCGTAGACAATTTGTGTGTGTTTGTGTATATATGTACGAGGTCTGTTCAATAAGTATCGCGAATTTTGTGTTTTTTTTTGAAAATTATTTATTTATTCATGAATATTTATTTTGTCCCCTTTAAAGTAATTCCTACCAGATATTATACACTTGTGCCAAGGTTTTTTCCAATCCTCGAAGCACCTCAAAAAATCATTTTTTGTGATCTTGTTCAGCTCCACCTTCGATGCCGTCTTTATCTCCTCAGTTGTAGCGTAGCGTCGTCCTTTCATGGGGCTCTTCAGTTTTGGAAACAAGAAAAAGTCACAGAGGGCCAGATATGGGGAGTACGGTTGCTGCGGCGGCATTATTAGTGTGTGTTGTTTTTGGTCAAAAATTTGCGCACAAGCAACGATGCGTGAGCAGCGGCGTTCTCAAGGTGCAAAAGCCAATTTTTGTTCTTCCACAAATCCGGGCGTTTCTGGAGGATAGATTCGCACAACTTGCGCATAACTTGCAGGTAATATTCCTTATTGACCGTTCTACCCTGTGGCAAGAACTCATGATGCACCAAGCCCCTGCAATCGCAGAAAACTGTAAGCAAAACCTTCACATTCGACCGAACTTGGCTCGTGCGGCAGCTTCTATTGGGCTGATTGGGCTTTGCTTTCCACGTCATAACCATAAACCCATGATTCGCCACCAGTTATGACCCTCTGGAGCACATTTGGGTAGTCGCGGACAGAGTCCAACAACTCCTTAGTAATGTTAATGCGATGATGTTTTTGGTTGAAATTGAGCAATTTTGGTACGAATTTCGTTGCGACCCGTCTCACGCCCAAATCATTGGTAAAAATCGAATGGCACGAGCCAATCGTTATGTTTAAGTCCTCAGCAACTTCTCTAACGGTGATTCGACGATTGGCTAATACTATTTTCTTCACTTCATCAATGTTTTCGTCTGTTGTTGACGTGCTCGGGCGTCCGGCACGCTTTTCGTCGTTCACATCTTTTCGGCCCTCTGAGAGCATTTTGTACCACCGATAAACGTTGCTTCGGTCAAAGGTAGCTTCACCATATATGCCACAGTCAACATTCGGAATGCGTTCGCGCAATTAATTTTGTTTTTCACATAAAATTTGATACAGATTCTCTTTGATCCACTTTTTGGAATGGGCAAAAATCAAAGACGAGCCAAAACACGTGCAAGCAATGCAGCTGTCATAAATTTACTGAACATTCAAAATGGCCGAACTTGTCAGCATAAGTGAGAGACATGAGTACCAACATAACGCCAAAAATTCAAAAATTCGCGATACTTTTTGAACAGACTTCGTATATTTAAATTCATCCATATACAATTTGAATGTGTTTATGTATGTATGTATGTAAGTGTTTGGAATTTATAAATTGTTATCGATTCTGTAATTCAATATTTCTCCAATAAAAAAAAAACCCTTCACCGCCCTTTACAAAAAAAATTTTTTTTTTATTTACGATTATTATTATACCGTTCTGTACTATTTAAATTGATTGATATTCGCAAACGTTGATTTAAATAGCCGAACTTTTCTTCAAAACATGATGAAAATGTGGTCTAGAAATTAATTCAAAAGCCATTAAAAATACCCAAAATGGTTTTTTTTTTAATGGTTTTGAATGAACCGCGCGCGACGATCGATTTTAATCGCTAAAAGACGTTAGACGCAACTTGTTATATTGTAAATAACGAATTCAAATAGCATAAACGGTACAATGAAGCGGAGACAAGAGAACCAGTTCTATATAAGACCCGTTCGCTTACAATACGCTGCTGCCGGTAAATAGGAATTTACCAAAATGGAATTGTAACTCTGGCACTGATGATTACTGATGGCGACCATCATACAATGGTGGTTCGTCAACAACAAAAAAGCACACATTTTCTATGTTATCGAACACGATTCGGAGTCATTGAAGAGTTCATCTGATCATCTTTTGAAAACGGTGCTTTGAGTGAAATTTGATGAAGGCTCTGACGGCGAGTTTATTAGTTTATATATTGTAGCAATAATGTTCCACTAAACTAGTTCGTCGACTTTTCTATGTCAAAACGAGGTGAAAACCAACAAAATAAAAACCCGCATACATACATCCATACAAATGGATAAATTGAAAAGATAAGCCATATAAATTTTTTTTTTCAACGAAAAACATATTCAAAGCAGATTAGAAGAGAGAGAAAAAAAACTCATTTAAATTCAACTTTTTGCAGTTTTCTTTTAACATCTTCTTTATTATTTTTCTGGTTTTTTTCCTTTCTTTTCTTTCCTTTTTTTTTGATACACATTTCTATATACTTGGAAAAATATGTATACAAATATAGCAGTAGATATAAATATATATTGTAATAATTATGGATTTATATATGCACATGAAAGCAAAAAAAAAATGAAAGTGAAATTATAAAAAATTTTAATGATTTTATTAAAGCATTTTTTATTTGATCGAATTTCGAGATTTTTCACTATTTAATGCGAATCATATTAAAAGCATAAATATGGAAATTTGAAATTAAGAATAGATTTTATAAATTTTATGAGCGAACTTATTCGCCAATAAATTTGATTTGAAATTTATTTGGTTTTTTTTAAGCAATTAAATTCAACCTTTAAACAACAATAACCCCATCTGTTAGTAAATAGATATAATAGGATTTTTTTGTTGTGTGGTAATTCTAAATTTTTTACTACTATTTTTTCAATTGTTTTTTTTCCTCTAATTGTGCATGTCGGTTTAGTAATATAAAAAAAAGAGAAAATAATAAGTGACAAGAGTTGAGGGATGGAGGGGGGGGGGGGGGGGGGTTCTGGTTTGTACGAGACTAAATATACTAGAATTTTCTAAATAATCTTATTGACAAAATGAAAATAATTTTTTAAAAATTAAAAAAAAACCGAAAATTTCCAATAAATTTGATTTGATTTCATTTGGCTTTTTTTAACTTTTTAATTTTATTCACTTTTTTTAATTATGCATGTCAGTTTATTAATATAAAAAAAGGAGAAGAAAATAAGGATTTTTAAGCGGTTGGGATGTAGGTGGGGGTGGTGATGTAAGAGGGTAAATATCCTAGAATTTTCTAAATAAAACAATTTTATTAAAAATATGTAAATTTTTAAATATAAATTTTGATGAGCGAAATTAATTTCCAATAAATTTGATTTGATTCCATTTGGCTTTTTTTAACTTTTTAATTTTTTGCTTTTTCTAATTATAGATTTATGTGTTGATTTATTAATATATAAAAAAAGAGAAAAAACTAAACCGTTAACAGTTGACGGAAGGAGAGTTGTAGAATAGGGGGGAGTGGGGTGTACGAGGGTAAATATCATAGAATTTTCAAAATAAAAAAACTATTGGGTTGTCAAGAAAGTAATTTCCGAACAGAGGACATAAAATGTATTTTTTCACAACCAACTTCACACTGAAGCCGCATAATCATATGTATTTTGACAGCTGACATAGCAAGGCTTGCTTGTGAAAAAATTCGATTGATTCTGTAAAGTAGTTTTTGGTTGATACCCTTTTAAATATGAAAAGTGAAAAACAGCATTTTGGGCATATTTTACTTTTTTACTATAGAAAAGAGATAAAAATGCTGTTCAAGCAAGAAAAAATTCATCCGATGTGTATGGAGAAGATGTGTTAAATGAGCGCCAGTGTCAAAATTGGTTTGCAAAATTACGATCCGGCAATTTTGATCTCGAAATCGTTGTGGAAGGCCAGTTGAAGCTGATGAAGACACAACAAAGGCATTAATTGATGCAAACAGGCAAATAACAACTAGTGAGATCGTTGAGAGATTAAATTAATCGAATTCAACCTTTTATGATTATTTGAAACGGCCAGGTTTTATGTCAAAGCTCGACATTGGGTTCCTCGTCTTCTAAAGGAAAAAAATTTGTGCCATCGCGTTGATGTTTGTGATTTACTTCTCAAACGCTAAGAAAATAGTCGATTTTTGAAGCGTATCATCACTGGGGATAAGAATGGGAATACCGAGCAACACGACGATCAATTCTGAAGTGTACTGTCATCAGTTGGACAAATTGAATGATTCACTTAAAGAAAAAAGGTCAGAATTGGTCAATAGGAAAGGTATAGTGTTCCAACAGGATAATGCGAAACCACATACAAGTTTGACCCCACTCGGCAAAAACTTTTTGAGCTTGGATGGGATATACCATACTGCCACAACCACCATACTTTCCAGACCTAGCACCTTACAATTATCATTTGTTCCGGTGTCTACAAAAAACGTTTAATTCAAATGAGGACGTCAAAAATCACTTAGATTAATTTTTTGCCAGCAAAGAACAAAAATTTTATGAGCGTGGAATCATGCTACTGGACAATATTTAATTGAATAAAATATTAATTCACTATAAAAAAATCTTCTTTCATTCTTATAAAAAAAAACGAAATTACTTTCCGAACAACCCAATATTAACACGTATACGAGTACACACTATTTTGCCGGACAATATTTTCTTATATTTAAAATTTTCCCAAATCATTTAAATATAAAAAAAATTTCTTATGTTGTTTTTTTCTTCTTTTCTTATTACCTTCACCTTAACCTTACAGTTTCTGGATGGAGGTGCTCAACCAAATGATTTTATGATCTTTATTAGCCAAACTAGACACTTTCCCTTTAAATAAGAACAATTTAATATGATGAATATTTTATCTTGTCTGGATTGTTGGCGGTCAAATTTTGTCAAGTTTTTTTTTATTTTCATTTTTTTTTTTATAGAAAAGTCTCTGTAGAAGAAAAACAACTGAGCGCGTACATATTAAAATTTTCAAAATCACTTGTTAGAGACGCATATCGAGACAATATATTCCGTATAATAAATTGGCAGACAGAATGAATAATGCAAATTATGTATTACGAGTATCATGTCTGCCCTGCTATTGATAATTGATATTCGCTAATGTGCATGTCTAAGAGATTCGTATAATAAATATTGAGTATCTATTGTTTTTTAAAACATTTTTTTAATTTTTTTTGGTATGCAGGAATAAAAACAAAAATAGTACCTTTTTTTTTACTGCAGAGATATTCCTCTTGGTCCAGTCAAAATAAACTTCCAGAGGAGGGTAAACAAATATCAAAGATAAATAATCTTTCTGGGCATTATCAGCCATTTAAAATTGAATGTGCATGTCGGATTGGGTCAGATTTTGCAAAAGAACAATTCTTGTTTTTAACAAAATTTACAAAAAACAAATATCTTCTCTCCTCTGCCTTCTCCTCTCCTCTTTCCAATGACTATTTTTATTTCCAAGGTTCAAAAAACGATTTTTTATTATTATTTTCAAGATTCAAATAACGATTAAAAAATGGTTAAAGTTAATTGAAATAATAAAACAATTTTAATCATTTTATATTGTGAAATGGTATATCTTAATCTAAACAAATATAATATTAGTCGAAATATTTAGTCAAAATTTTTGGTCGTAGTTTAAGTACAAATTTTTAGTTTAAATTTTTGATCGTAACTTGCAGTCGAAATTTTTGGTCAAAATTTTGGTCGAAATTTTTAGTCAAAATTTGCAGTAGAAATTTTTAATTTTTAGTCGAAATTTTTGGTATAAATTGTTAGTCGAAATTTTTGGTCATAAGTTCAAGTCGAAATTTTTATTTGAAATTTTCAATTAAAATTTTTGGTCAAATTTATAATCGAAATTTTTATTCGAAAATTTCAATCCAAATTAATAATCGAAATATTTAGTCGAAATTTCCGTAAATGATAGTCGAAATTTTTGGTAGATATTTTCAGTAAAAAATTTTCGTTTAAATTTTTGGTCGTAATTTTAAATCGAAATTGTTGGTTGAAATTTCCTGTTAAAATTTTCAATAGAAATTTGGAGTCGAAATTTTGGTCGAAATTTTGGTCGAAATTTTGGTCGAAATTTTTAGTCGAAATTTTTGGCAGAAATTTTTAGTCGAAATTTTTGGTAGAAATTGTTAGTCGAAATTTTTGGTCGTAATTTTTTGTTGAAATTTTTCTTTGGAATTATTAATCCAAATTGATGGTCGAAATATTTAGTCAAAATTTTTGGCCGTAAATTATAGTCGACATTAAATGATAAATATATTTGATAGCGGTTAAATAACAGTGTAGTACTTTCCGAAACACAAAATGGATAATCCAAAATTATAAATAAAATCAAATAAAATGTTTATAAAATATAAGATATGACCAGGATTTATTTATAATAAAAGAAAAATAATCTGTACATTAAATATAAACTTGTTGAGTATCAATTCGACCATATTGAATTTGTTGATAAGAAATTATTGATAAAATTGCATTGTATCTACAATAATTATTATAGAAAGATTAGTTCTAATTTATTACGTTTTTGAAAAGCAATCGATCGTACGATTAGCAGAAACGCTATTTCCATGGTTAAACGAAATACAATATCTACGGCGTTTTTTTTTTAAATAATTACCTCTGTACAAACTCAAACGATCATAATTATTAATAACAACGGATCTTAATATACAGTGGTGGCCAAAAAATGTTGGTATAATAAAAATGGTTTTGTTTGTAAAATGATTATTATTTTAATTTTTTTCTTTTTTTATAAACAAATTACAATACAATAATTCTTATAAAAATGGGGGAAAATTTGATTTAACATATTTCATTTGTTTTTTTAAATGGGAAAACATGTGATTTTTTAAGTGTAAGTGTTTGAGGTTTTCAAATTTCCAAAAATAAAAATACGGAAAAATTTCAAAAGTGTATGAAATTTTTATTTGAATCGATAATAAAAATTTAATACAATTTTGCAATTTTAATTCAGTAAATGGCAAACAATAAAAATACTTTCAATGCTTGCCCTTTTACTTTTTAAAGATTATTTCTTGTAAATATTGGCCACGAGTACGTTTTAAGTGATCCATGCGAGAGGTCCAATTCTCATCTTCGCTGGCATCTTGCTAATAACACGTGTGCTGTTATCTTCCAAGGCTGCAAGAGTGACGCTGGTTTATCGGCATAGCCGAGTGACTTCACGTAGTCGCATAAAAATTGTCTAGGGGCGTCAAATCCCAGGATCTTGGCGGCCAACGAAACTATAGATAAATTGATCATCGAACTCATATCTCAATATGTCCATTGTTTCACGTGCTGTGTGGCATATAGCACCGTCTTGTTGAAACCACATGTGGACCAAATGCAGTTGTTGCATTTTGGGCAAAAAAATGTTTGAAGTAATCGAGCGGTAACGTTGCGGCCAGTTCTTGCACGATCTATATTTTATACGCTTTCAGCTCAAGATACTTGCGTAAAATCTTCCACATAGACGAGTAACACAATCCCAAATGCTGTGAACGGCGACGCATGGACAAATCGGGGTCTTTACCAACACTGGATGCTATGCCAGCAATACGGGTTGGTGTTTTTATGTCCAATAACGTAAAATTGCTGCAAAATTTTGTCACTATGGCTTGAATTGCTTGCTCATTAGGTCGATTACAACAAATTTTTTTACAAATATCCAATTTTGATAATAAAAGTCAATAATTTGTAAGCGTTGTACGAGTGTAAGTCTTTCCATGATGAAATACTAACTGAGCACTTTTGACTTTGACACATGTCACGTGTCACGCATGATCTGTCAAAAATTAAAACATGAAAAACCAAACAGCTGATGAAATCGGAATAGGCAGAAATGTTCTTAAGATGCAATCTAAGGCCTTCTTCAATAATCGATTTTTCTTGTTTCTAAATTTTATGCACATTTCTTCTCAATCTAATAGTAATTATACTACTGTTTTTTTTTGTTCTTTTCATATTAAAAGTTCACTATTATTTCGACTAAACTTTTCATATTTATTTTTGTAAATATTTATTAAAACTATAAAATCTAATAAGCAAAGAAGAAAAAAAGAATTTAAACTAAAAATTCGGAATAATTTTGGAATTTTTCTTCTATTGTACATAAATATGATTTTAAAGACCGTTTAATACCAATTATTATCATTTTGGGGAATTTTTGTTGTGTTTTTTTCACCTCATTTATTAACAATCGTTCAAAGTCCATTTCTAATATATGTAAGTACTGTAAAATAACAAGTACTAACATATTTCTTACTTTTCGGTAATTAACATTATGACTGCAAATCGCAATAAAATGTTGTTTGGCCTTTAAAAATTGTTTGTCTTCTCTTTGAAAGGGCATTCAAGTTTTTCCTCATTTTTATATGCTTATGTACAGTGCAGGTCAAAAGTATGCGACCATTTTGGTTTTATGACGAAAATTAAAATGATTTTTTCTTCCTTGAAAATTATCTATTAATTCTGATCTTAAATATATTTTTATACAATACATTAATTACTATCAAATTAATATAGTTTTTTTAAAAAAATATATCCTTTGAAATCCTATTTCTGTATTGCAAAAATGACTCTTCGCAAGTGTGCATTTACATTTTTCGGTGTCTAGCGTATCCCAAAGAATTTCTATGGAGTTGAGATTTTTTTTTTTTGTAAATAGTTTCTATCTATTTATTGCACAAATAACGAATACTTCACCAATTGACCAAAATTCTGGTAAAATATTAAATATTTTGTACCTTCAATTCGCATCAAGTCTCCCAGTCCATTGCGGTTCTGGGAGATCATACTGAAATCATAACAGTGCCACCTTGCGGTTGGGACCATACCCCAGTACTGTAGCGCATGTAGATTCTTCTTTAGGAACTAAAGACTCATCCGTTCAGAGTACATTTTTAAAGTCCTCAGCAGTCCTGTTTTGATATAGTTCTCAATCGCCTATTACACCCTTGTTAGAGACACTGGTTTGACACAGCTAATATTTTATTTTAACAGTTCAATAATTGCTCATGGATTTTCAGACGACCAAATGCGAACTTCTATTAACCAGTTTTTTATTATAATTTTAGTAAAATAAACTTTTTTTGTTATTGAATAAAAAAAAAGGTTTAAAAAAAATTCATATTTAAATAAAATTTTTTACGTTTTCTTATAAAGACTAATTTTTTTTTCTTTCTTCGTTTTATATTGAAAAAAATCAATTTCTTTTTTTCTTCTTCTTCATTTTCTACGTAGTTTTGGTGGAAAAAATTGAAAAAAGAACAAGAAGAAAAGAAGATTTTTTTTTATATTTTATTGAAAGTTTCAAATATATGTTTTTATTTAAGTTATTATCAAAATAAATTCTGTACAAAACAATTTAAAAATATTTTTTTTTATTAAAAAAAAACAGACGCAAATTCTTCTTATCTTTTTCTTCTTCTTTTTGCCTTTTTTTCCACCAAAACTAGTGCGTTTTTCTTATTTGTTTTATTGACAATTCCAAATATTTTATTTTATTTAAAAAAAACGGATGCAAATTCTTCTTATCTTCTTCTTATTTTTGCCTCATTTTCCACCGAAAATAGTTCGTTTTTCTTCTATATTTTATTGACAGTTTCAAATATTTTTTATTTTAAATAATACAGACGCAAATTGTTCTTATCTTCTTCTTCTTAATTTTGCCTTATTTTCCACCGAAACTAGTTCGTTTTTCTTCTCTATTTTATTGACAGTTTCAAATATTTTTTAAAAATTTAATTTATTATAAAAATAAATTCTGTACAAAACAATTTAAAATTATTTTTTTTATTAAAAAAAAATACGGACGCAAATACTGTTCTTTATTGTTATATTCCTTCGTCTTGTTTGATGACAGAAATTCTTCTTATCTTCTTCTGATTTTTTCCTCATTTGTTTATTATCAAAATGCTAGTTTATTTTGGTATAGGATCTATCAATTAGAACTTTTTTTTTAAATTTTGAATACGACAAAAAAATTTTGAATACATTTTTTTTCGATAAAATGTTTGTTTAATTGTGGCCCTATTGCACACATGATGCAGTTGATGTTGGTTTTGAGCTCTTAAATTGTGTGTGGACTGTTCACAAAAATCTTATCTGTCACATATACCCACAAAAGGAAGTCTAATGGTGGCCCTAAATCACGTGATTGGGGTGCCCAAATAACATCACTATTTCGTGAAATTAGACGTAAATTGAATTTGGTTTTCAAGATTGTTTGTTGGGCAGTGTGGCACGTAACACCTCAAGTTGCCGACATCCTTGTTATCAAAAATAGGCCATAAAAAATGGGTTACCATGTCTCTGTAGCGCATACCATTGTCAGTAACTGTAGCACAAACCTCATTTTCGATAAACAACGGACCGTAAAACCTCATTTTCGATACAGGGACACGTGATGAACGTAATGGCTTTAGATCTGGTGGCTTTAATTCTTGCACCAATTGGAGCTTATAGTGCCTAAGAGCCAACTGCTTGGGACCAATTGTTGAGAACGTCATGTAATTGATAAAACTCGATTCTCTGCAACACTTCCACTCCTCGAAACAATATTTTCAGCTAAACAGCCTGAATTACAGAAAGTGTTGTTGTTTGCAATTTTACAAAGTGTAGCATTCAAAGATTGACTATTTTCACAATGGATTTGAACGTATTTTCATAAGATTTTCAAGCCAAATTGAAAACATTATAACAAATGGTAAACCTGCTATAGTGAAGAGGTCAAAAAACTGAAGCCCAGAACTCTCATAATAGCCAATTTCACCTGTATTGGAAAAAAAAATGTTCTAATTGGTAGGACCCATTATTCTACATCTAAAGTGAAAATATAAGTTTTAGATTTTTAAAAAATTTAACCAAAGTTTTCTAGAAAATATTTTGTTATCAATACTTTTGGTCTGCAATGTACGAATACATATATATGTAGGGTATATGCACTTGTGAATTATTGTATTTCATAAAGTTTGAAAAAAATTCCACAACCAAAAGAAACGTGGCGCGTCATAAATTTTGTACATTTTTACCTGACAAATAATATTCAAATAGTTCAAAACAAGGTCTCTTTCCTCAGTCAAAAGGGAGACGACGAAAGAGGTTTATGATTAAAGGTCATAAAATGGGAATGTCGGCCGGCACATTGAGCCAAGCCTCAAATTGAAAAAAGAAATTAAACTGTTTGTAGGCCATTTTATTCACTCCTTGGAAAACCTTCTAATGCCAATCACATTTCATACAAAATATAATTTCGTATCTAACATATACTGTGAGTATCATCATCATTTGGCCACGAAAAAAAAACTAATTATTAAACGTTCAATTTATGATTTCAAAAAATAAAAAAAAATTACAATTTTTAAAACCAAAAATAAAATTCAAAACACTTTCACAAAAATACTGGTTCCACCTAAATTGTTAATCAGCATAAATACAAACAAAAACTAAACCAAAAAAAAAAAGAATAATTGCTGAAAGTGAAAAAGCATTTCAAAAGCTGCTTAGTTAAATTTGGTTTTGTTGCTTGCTGACTATCTATTTTGCTGCTATTTAAAAATTTTCTTTTTTTTTTAATTTAATTTTTCTTTTCATTCAATTTTATTTGCGATTAAATTTGTTAGTTTTTTTTCAATATTGTAAATGTTCGAACGTGAATTTCTATTAAAACTTGTCTAATTTATGAGTTTGTGTGTTGTTGTAGTTTTTTTTTTTATTTAAATTTCATTTTTGCCTTTGACGTTGGTAATACTGTTACCGTTAAGAGTGATTTTGGCGAGTTGAGTTACACATTCCGTCGTTTATTGAGCATTCCTTTCGAAACTGTCACTATTCATATGGGGAAAAATAATAAAAATTATACGTATCGGATTTTAATAATAATTATCGTTAATAAAAATTTATTTAAAAACGGTGTCATTTATTTAATTCTTTTTACTTTGGTCGTTTAATAATTACGATGCAATATTTTCCGATTATTCTACAAAAGCCAATTTTCTTTTTCAAATTTTAAGCCCACGAACAAGCGCATACCAAGTATATAAGCTGAAATCCGCTGTTTTTTAGTCAAAAAAACACATGTTTTTTTCATAGAAAGCAAAAACAAATTTATTCAAAGTACTTGCCCTCGCTAGCTACACATTTTTCCCATCTTTCGGGCACTTTGTGGATACCACACCAAAAAAATTCCTTCTCTTTCGAGACAAACCACTCATCAAGCCATTTTCGGACGTCTTCGTAAGAATCGAAGTGCTGCTCAGCGAGCGCGTGGCCCTTCGACGAAAACAGGTGGTAGTCAGAAGGGGTCAGGTCTGGTGAATAAGAGGGGGGAGGTAGCACCTTCCAGTTGAGTGTCTCCAAGTAGTTTCGGACCATTTTTGACGTGTGCGATGGTGCGTTGTCACCATAGGCCTACATAAGCATTCGATACGATTCAGTTGTTGGTGGTAGCGGTGGGCATTGACAGTTTCACCAGGTTTCAACATCTCATAGTACCCTGCTGATCCCACCAAACGCACAGCATCGTCTTCCGTCCGAAGCGATCTGGTCTTCGAGAAGATGTTGATGGTTAGCCGGGATCAACCCACGATTTCTTGCCACTTTTCATCGCCTGTCACAATCCGATGCAGGAACGACTTTCTTTTTTGTCTGGCAAGCAAGATTTCGCACGTGTTTTGGCGTCGCTCCATCTGCCTATCTTTCAATTCATGCGGCACCCATTTTCCGATCTTTTCAGTCTTCCCAATTGCACGCAGACACATGGAAATGGCTGGTTGAGTAACACCCAATTGCTCCGCGAGCATTTTTTGCGATAGGGTATCGTCTTCCGTCCAAAAGAGCCTCAACCCACAAGTCCAAATTGCCGTCTTTGAACCGACGAAACCAATCTCGGCACCTTGTTTCCGATAAAGCACTGTCACCATAGGTCTCCATAAGCATTCGATACGATTCGGCAGCCGATTTCTTCTAATTGAAGCAGAAAAACAGAGCTTCCCGCATATGCTCTTTTTCTGGCACAAAACTAGACATGATTACCAAAGGAAAAATATATGTTGTCATACGAAATTGCTGACAATGTGCACTTATTAATGTTGACAGATGTCAAACTCATAAAAACAATGTATGACGTGTCCATGATAGCTTAATACGCTCAATCACGCCATCTATTACCAGACAGCGGATTTAAGCTTATACACTTGGTATACAATATGGCTAGCGTTACCATCCGTGCTCTTTTAAGTACTCTTTTTGACCTACAAAACTATGTACTCTCCACTTTTCTGACTTTGTACTCTTTTTTTTCGAAATATTACTTAAAATGTTTGCCCCTCGAGCACCATTGTATAATAGCTTTAACTTTAATGAATAAAAAATAGTAAATGCATGTTTACGTCGCATTTACTATTTTTTATTCATTAAAGTTAAAGCTATTATACAATGGTGCTCGAGGGGCAAACTCGAGCACCATTGTATAATAGCTTTAACTTTAATCAAAAACATCAAAAATGTATTTTACTACCTTTTATGTACTCCATCTATGATGACATGATGTAATAAAAGTTTCTTGTGCTCACCGCTGTGTGATCGCATCGCATCAAATCAAATACAAATTTTCAAATAAATTGTTACTGGTTTTTTTTTAAATGGATGCGTTTACACCTGAGTACCTGTGTGGTCTGAAATTGGAAAAAACATCTGCTACGTTAATGTAAAAGGACTAGAAATCAACGATTCGCTGTTGTTTGACCTACATCTTAATTTAATTGAGTTTTTCAAAGAAATGGATGAAAACGAAAACTTTGTAAATAAACAAAGCTGTGATAAGTAGGTGGCGGATTTCACGAAGCTCAATTACGGTACGTCGTTCGAATTTTTAAAAATCTGCTGTTTTTTCTTCGTAATACCGGCACATAACGCGAGTACTGAGCGTATATTTAGCCTAATGAATAAACAGTGGACTGACGACCGGAACTGGCTTTTACCAGAATTTTCGAAAAATCTACTAATGGTACAATTTAATTTCAAACATTTGGAGTGCACGAAATTTTATGAACATTGTCTAAAAGACAAAGACTTGCTAGTAAAAGTCCGGGAGCAGTGACAAATATAATTTTAAATTACCGTAAACGAAACGAAAACCTATAAATAATACAGGTTATAAAATCTTAAACTTATAAGATTTAATTAAAAAAAAAATTATTTTTTAATTAACGGACTGAAAGTTCCTATGTATTATCAGCACGAATATTAACCCTTACCGGTCTTAAATATTTTTTTTTGTTTATAGTCGATGCCGAATGGGATTATTGTAATTATAAAAAAAGATACTTTTATTTGGGATCAAATTCTATAGATGGTTTTTAAATGTTCAAATCTCTCAATAAAATTTCAATTAAATATAAAAAAAAATATATACTCGTATGCATGTTAATTTCAATTAATTTGATTTTAATTAAACTAGGTTAACTTTTGTTTAATCGAAGAGATTTTAAATTGATTCAATGAAAATTTTTTTTTGAATAAAACATAAATGAATTAAGATAACCAAATTCTGTTCAATAATAAGAAATTTTTTTTTTTAAAGAAAAGTTAACAGTTTCAATTTATTAGTGTTAAGTGATAATCACGCAATGCCATTCATGCCGATCCCGTACGCAGCTTACAATTCACGCCATTTTATCTAAATTCAATGTTTTTGATCAAAATAAACGAACATGAAAAACGTAATTTTTTTAAAAGCATTTTTTTTATAAAATTCCAATTTAAAAAAAAATTTTTGTTAGTATAATTTTCTTTTTGCAATTTGGAGAATCAATTTTTAATGCAACGGTTTGAGTTTGTGTGTTTCAAAAGAACGTACGTGGAGAAAGCTAGTCTGTCATTAATCAATGGCGACGTACGCGTGCATTAGTCGCAACACATTAGACGAATGTACGATCACGTACACACACTTCAAGAGCACAGCGCGCGTAACTTTAACGTCGAAGAAGCAACGCGCAGTTGGTATGGACTAACGCATTTGTGCATACATTTGTATACATACATTCACTGGCAATTCGAGAGCAAAGTATAAAAACGCCAATACCGACGTGATTGCAACGCACGTTTCTTTTCCTTCAAAGAAAAAAGTAGCGACGTGATCGCAACGCACGTTTTTTTTTCTTTAAAAAAAAATTTTTTTTAAACAAAATTCTAGCAAACCGTTAAAATTTGAAAAAAATTAAATATGAAATTAATAAAAAAAAACGAAATTCTTTTTTTAATATGTAAAGGCTTTTATCGATTTCGCGGTTTGGAAGGTACAGCGCTCTGTCATTTAGCGCTTGTCAAATATTGGGTTGTTCGGAAAGTAATTTCTTTTTTTTTTCCAACAGAGGACTTAATTGCATTTTTTTCACAACTAACTTCAGCGACGTGATCCAAACGCACTTTTTTTTTTAACTTTTAAAAAAAAAAAGTAATGATGTGATCGCAACGCACAAAATTCTAGGAAACCGTAAACATTTTTAAAAAAATATTAAATATGAAATTAATTTTTAAAAAAATGTATACCGATTGAGGTCTGTTCAAAAAGTATCACGAATTTTGAATTTCCGCGGGTTACGTATATTCGATTTTCAGGTTTTTGTGGTATTATGTTGGTACTTATGTCTCTCACTTTTGTCGACAAGTTCGGCCATTTTAAATATACGTAACCCGCGGACAGGTGCTTTGCTTGCACGTGTTTCGTCTTCGATTTTTGCTCAATTTCGACCAAAAACAACATGGCATTAACATTGCTAAGGAGTTGTTGGACTCTGTCCGCGACGACCCAAATTTGCTCCAGAGGGTCATAACTGGTGACGAATCATGGGTGTATGGTTATGACGTGGAAACCAAAGCCCAATCATCCCAATGGAAGCTGCCGCACGAGCCAAGACCGAAAAAAACGTGCCAAGTTCGGTCGAATGTGAAGGTTTTGCTTACAGTTTTACTTCGATTGCAGGGGCGTGGTGCATCATAAGTTCTTGCCACAGGGTAGAACGGTCAATAAGGAATATTACATGCAAGTTATGCGCAAGTTGTGCGAACCAATCCGTCACAAGCGCCCGGATTTGTGGAAGAACAAAAATTGGCTTTTACAATTTTTGGCCAAAAACAACACACTTATAATGCCGCAGCCACCGTATTCCCCAGATCTGGCTTCCTGTGAATTTTTCTTGTTCCTGAAACTGAAGAGCGCCATGAAAGGACAACGCTACGCTACGATTGAAGAGATAAAGACGGCATCGAAGGAGGAGCTGAACAAAATTACAAAAAATGATTTTTTGAAGTGCTTCGAGGATTGGTAAAAAACGTTGGCACAAGTGTATAATATCTGGTGGGGATTAATTTAGGGGGACAAAATAGATATTCATAAATAAATAAATAATTTTAAAAAAAAAACACAAAATTCGCGATAATTTTTGTAGTAGACCTCGTGTTGGGGCAAAAAAAAACCTAATAAAATTTCGAATTATCTTTAATAAAATTTGCATAATTAAAAACAATAAAACTAAAACTATATAATTTGTTGTTTTTTTTGCATGAACAATTGTTTAAAAAAAAAGAAATTTTTTTTTCTAAATTACTCCTATTTAATTATATTCCGAATTTCGAATTAATTTTAAACTCTGACCGAACCGTGATGACATTATTCGCTTTTGGAGATTTTTTTCAACCTTCAATTCAGACTATTTTAAGCTTTGGGGGGAAAGAAAAAAAATCAACCAATTTGCGTTTAGTTGTTTTTTTTTTATATTTTTATTATTTATTTATTGTGATTTCAATTTCATATAGAATAAGTAATAAAGTTATTTAAATACAATATGCGAAAATATTGTAATTTGCATTTAGACGTAATATTTAGCAAACAAAACATGCAAGAAAAACCACGACAAAATTGATGTGGAATTCGAAATAAATCATCGTTTTTAGCACATTGGATGATGAATAGAGTAAAGGAAATATGGTCTAGCCAAGCTGTTTTATTTCTTCCTTATTATACAATAATAATATATATTTTAACTAATTTCTTTTAGTAATATTAACTCGTTTTCTTTGTGCATATTTATTGTTTAACAAGCGTATATATATTTCACAATGAATTGAGGGTAAATTAATTTTAATGCATTCGATTTAAAAATACACAATTAAATATTAATAATAACTAAGTAGAAGTGATGATAGTACGTGCAATTTTATTGAGAAAAAAATTTAAAAAAATAACATTTTGAGGAAATTTGGGATTACATGCTTAATGGATTGTGATAAAAAATATAGAAAAATCTAAATTAATCCATTTTTGTCTATGAATAAAAAATGTTAATTATTTCAATATGCAAATGTAATGTGTTTCTGTCTGTCTGGTCAGAGTATACCACTGAAATGTTGTGAGTGAATTTTGAATAATTGATAGTAATCAGAAGAGCAGACAGATGCCGCCATCAGTGATATAAGAGATGTTACTTTTCAATATTCGTATGTGCTCATCGCATGGGGTTTATGTATTCGCTCATTGAGTGTTACTCATTGCTGGACATCATATGTAAACATTTTAATATTTCCAAGAGTACTTACTCTCTAAGCTAAAAATTTATGTGACTTTTTCAATCCCTTCAGTTTTTCACTTAGATTGTAGAAGAACTGAATAGGCCTCTACACAAAAATTATGGCCGAATTTTGTTGGCAATACATTCGTAACAGAAACGGCGTAAATCAGTGGGGCCCAATTTTACCGCTTCAGTAGGCGATTAAAGCGGTTCGTTTAAAAACATTTTCATATGTGAATAAAACGGATTTTATTGTTTGGAATTAGTTTTGGAAATTTGCAATAAAACACAGTAAATCTATTTGAAAATATTATTTATTTACCGCTGTTTTTATTATTATTATTATTTAGGGAGTATAAACTTAAATCCGCTGTTTTTTAGTAAAAAAAAAACATGTTTTTTTCATAGAAAGAAAAAACAAATTTATTCAAAGTACTTGCTCTCGCTAGCTACACATTTGTCACATCTTTCGGCCACTTTGTGGATACCACGCCAAAAAAATTCCTTCTCTTTCGAGGCACACCACTTATCAAGCCATTTTCGGACGTCTTCGTAAGAATCGAAGAGCTCCTCAGCGAGCGTGTGGCCCATCGACGAAAACAGGTGGTAGTCGGAAGGGGCCAGGTCTGGTGAATAATTGGGGTGGAGTAGCACCTCCCAGTTGAGTGTCTCAAAGTAGTTTCGGACCATTTTTGACGTGTGCGATGGTGCGTTGTCGTGGAGGAAAATCAGCTTGTCATGTCTTTGTTGATAATTCGTCCTTTTTTCACACAGAGCACGGTGCAATTTGATCAGTTGTTGGTGGTAGCGGTGGGTATTGACAGTTTCACCAGGTTTCAATACCCTTCTGATATCACCAAAAGCACAGCATCGTATTCCTTTCCGTCCAGATGTCAAACTCATAGAAAAAAAAGTATGCCGTACTCACGCCATCTATGACCTGGTATTTTTCGCCTCCTCTGTGCGATGATTCTCGCCTCCACTGGGCGAGGATTCTCGCCTTTTCTGGACGATGATTCTCGCCTCCTCTGTGCGATGATTCTCGCCTCCTCTGGGTTATGATTCTCTCCTCCTCTGGGCGATGATTCTCTCCTCCTCTGGGCGATGATTGTCGCCTCCTCTGGGCGATGATTATCGCCTCCACTGGGCGATCATTCCCGCCTCAATAAATTTCAATTACGAAAACTAGATGTCAATGGGTTTACATAAAAAAATCTACACAAAAGTATGCGAGTTACGATTTCTCGCCGCTTCTGCAATAATTAAGCCAGAAAATTGCGCACACATATACGAAAATATGACGTACGGGCCTATCCAGGGATTCTTTAATCTAAGCTCTAACCTAAAACTTTATGACTTTTTCAATCCCTTCAGTTTTTCAGTGGCCACCACCCTATAAAAAGATGTAATGTCGTTGTTACTTTTAATATAAATTTTTATATTTCAATAATAATTGATTGGGAGAAATGAAATCGTCTTTTTTTTTACCAATGCACATAATCTTTCGTAAAGGCTAAAATCCTTGTTATAAAAATGTGATATTTAAAAAAACAAAACAATTTTAGTTATTATCTTTTCTTACTCAAATGCGTTAAAATTATTGATTTTAATATTATTTGTAAAAATGTCTATTTTTATTGTTTTTATGGCAGATACGTAAACCGAATGGCCGCCCTGTCGATGAGGATCCGATTGTTGATGATTCCGAAATCAATACGGCCAAGGCTTTGGATGGCGGTGCGGCCGCTTTGGTTGTCAGTGGTCCTATTACGGTGCCATTAACATATCGTCCGGCATTATTGAAAAAATGGCGAACAGCACCAGTCATAAGAGAAGATCGAGGGAAACCGGGTGAAATGGGTACAATAATCAAAAAAAAAAATTTCGATTTTCCCCATTCTTTATTATTATTATTATTTTTTTTTTTTTTTAAATGAAAAACTTTTTTAGGAAAACCTGTAAAAATACCAACAGAAATGCAAGCGTTAATGAAAGAAAAATTCAAAGAGAATCAATTTAATCTATTGGCTAGTGATATGATCGCATTAAATCGTTCTTTAACAGACGTTCGTCATGAGAAGTAATAGTTCAACATTAAATATGCAATCGAATCAATATTAAATGAATACAAATTTTCAATTGAATTTATTTCAGTTGTAAAAATAAACATTATTTAGCCAAATTGCCAACAACGTCGATTGTTATTGTTTTCCATAATGAAGCGTGGTCGACATTATTACGAACTGTCTGGAGTGTAATTAATCGTTCACCCCGGCCACTCTTAAAGGAAATCATTCTAGTTGATGATGCCAGCGAAAGAGGTAATAAATTGGAAATTTATTAATTAAATGCAACCAGATTTTCTATATGCAAAAATTCTTTTTATAAAATAATGATAATTTATATATAAAAATAAAAAAAAACTTTCCCAACAGATCATTTAGGTAGAAAATTGGAGGAATATGTGAAAACCTTACCGGTGCCAACATTTGTACTGAGAGCTGAGAAAAGATCAGGTCTTATACGTGCAAGACTGTTGGGTGCTCAACATGTCACTGTACGTAACCAAAATTCGATTTTAAATAATTATTTTTACTATCCTTTTTAATTATTTAGGGTGAAGTAATTACATTTTTGGACGCACATTGTGAATGCTCTGAGGGTTGGTTAGAACCGTTGCTCGATCGAATCGTACAAAATCGACGCACAGTCGTTTGTCCAATCATCGATGTTATATCGGATGAAACGTTCGAATACGTTACTGCCTCAGATCAGACTTGGGGCGGTTTCAATTGGAAGCTCAATTTTAGATGGTAATATAAAGAAAAATCTAAAGAAAATAAAACACATCAAATAATATAAGAATTATTAACACATTACTGTCTTCCGTTTAAATTTCTTTTAAGAGATGCCAGTATATACATTTGTTAATATTTTAGTTTGTATTTTTATACGGTTTTAGTAGTCATCTAATAATCAGTAGCGTGCGATGACATCGTCACCATAACAATTACATTTCTCAATATGACCAGTTTTCACTGTGCAGCCATTTTGTGAATAGTCAGAATGAAAGAAGAATACTCTGCTATGAAAATATGGATTATCTGTGGACATATAGTCTACAAAAAACAGCGTCCGTAATGGCTTGAACTGAGGGTATAAGCTTAAATCCGCTGTCACTGGCGTAAGTTAGTATATTAACTTACCATGGGCACGCCATAGTTTTTTTTATGAGTTTGACATCTGTCAACTTTAATCAGTGCACATTGTCAACAATTTCGTACAACAACATACATTTTTCTTTTGGTAATCAAGCTCTGCTTTTCTGCTTCAATTTGAAGAAATCGGCTGCCAAATCGCATCGAATGCTTATGGAGGCCTATGGTGACAGTGCTTTATCGGAAACAAGGTGCTGAGATTGGTTTCGTCGGTTCAAAGACGGCAATTTTGACTTGTGGGACAAGAAGCGTGAAAATCGGCCTAGGAAGGTTGATCCTCTTTTGGACGAAGACGATACCCAATCGAAAAAAATGCTCGCGGAGCAATTGTGTGTTACTCAACCAGCCCTTTCCATGCGTCTGCGTGCCATGAGGAGTATTAAAAAGAACGGAAAATGGGTGCCGCATAAATTGAACGATAGGCAGATGGAGCGACGCCAAAACACGCGAAATCTTGCTCGCCAGACAAAAAAGAAAGTCGTTCCTGCATCGGATTGTAATAGGCGATGAAAAGTGGATATATTTCGAGAATCCTAAACCCAAGAAATCGTGGGTTGATCCCGTCCAATCATCATCTTCTCCAAGACCAAATCGCTTCGGACGGAAGACGATGCTGTGCGTTTGGTGGGATCAGCATGGTGAAATTTGGTGAAACTGTCAATGCCCACCGCTACCACCAACAACTGATCAAATTGCACCGTGCACTGTGTGAAAAAAGGACGGATTATCAACAAAGACATGACAAACTGATTTTCCTCCACGACAACGCACCATCGCACACGTCAAAAATGGTCCGAAACTACTTTGAGACACTCAACTGGGAGGTGCTATCCCACCCCGTTTATTCACTAGACCTGGCCCCTTCCGACTACCACCTATTTTCGTCGATGGGTCACGCGCTCGATGAGCAGCACTTCGATTCTTACGAAGACGTCCGAAAATGGCTTGATGAGTGGTTTGTCTCGAAAGAGAAGGAATTTTTTTTTGGCGTGGTATCCACAAATTACCCGAGAGATGGAAAAAATGTTTAGCTACCGACGGCAAGTACTTTGAATAAATTTGTTTTTGCTTTCTATGAAAAAAAAAACAAAAAACAGCGGATTTAAGCTTATACGCCTGGTAACTTCTCACCCCACAACATTCCGAAAAAGATAAACTTAAAAAAAAAATACTACTATTAGAAGAAAAAAAAAAGCATAACAATTATCATGAAAAATTAGTTTTGAAAATATGTATACTTAAAATTTGAATATCCAAAATCCCGCTCATTACTTACTTTTCACTCTAATCAGTATTAAGTTCAAGGATAACAGCGGTTCATAATATTTCTGTATTATAAAGTATCTCTTTTTGTATTTTATCACCCTGGTGCATGCGCTACAATAATGCAGTAAATCCTTCTTCTAAAGTCACGTATTAAATTTCATTTCAATCTATTATTCGGCTAGACTAGGACTTCATAAAAACGTTAAGGCTGAACATTGCGGACCGTAATGTGTTAATCTATTTAAACCGAATGAAAATAATAACCAAACGAAGAAGAAATAAAAATATTATTGTTAATTTTGATTTAAATCCCACATTTATTTAGGTATCGTGTTCCTCAAAGAGAAATGGAAAGAAGAAACCAAGACAGAACGGCACCATTGCGTACGCCCACAATGGCTGGAGGTCTTTTCTCAATTGATAAACAGTATTTTTATGAAATTGGTTCCTATGATGAGGGTATGGATATTTGGGGTGGAGAAAATTTGGAAATGTCATTTCGGGTAATCCAATTTGTTTTCTTACACAAAATCTTTTTATTATTATCATTTTCTTCTTCTTTTTTTTTGTCGTTTTAAATTTAAAGAAAAATTACGAACAAAATTCTTCTTGTTTTGTTTTTGTTTTATTTTTATCTAAAAAAAAAAGAAAAAAAGTTAATTATTTTATTTGAAATATTTTTTTAATCCTCAAATATCAATTAAAAATAAATTTATCATCCCTTCCTGTATCTTTTGTCCTCCTATACACTCTATCCTTTTTAAAGTATTTTTAAGGCTCAAACAAAAAAATAAATAAATAATAAAATACTAGAGAGAAATTATAGAAAAGAACAAAAACAAAATTATATACAAAAACCTAAATAACTATTAAAAAAAAGGAAGAGCAAAAATTAAATAATTTTTTTTTTTTTGGAAAAAAAATGTGAGTTTAGATTTGGCAATGTGGTGGAATATTAGAAATAATTCCCTGCTCCCATGTGGGTCATGTTTTCCGTGATAAATCGCCGTATACATTTCCGGGCGGAGTTGCCAAAATAGTCCTTCATAATGCAGCCCGTGTTGCTGAAGTCTGGTTGGACGAATGGAGAGATTTTTACTATGCCATGAGCACAGGTTTGCTCAAAAAAAAATTTTCTTTCTCTTAAATTTTCCACTTTTCTTAAATTCTAAGGCAAAAACAACAACAACAACAAATAAAATGTGCTTTTTTTTCATTTGTTCTACTATAAATTTATTAATACTTTTTATTAATTAGTAAAAAAAAGATAAATAACCCAAAATTCTGTATAATTTTTTTGTGTGGTTTCTCAATTCTAATCGATTAATAAATATTTGTAATTCAGTGTGTCCTATTTTGAAACGGTTTTTGTGATTATTTGAAGAAGAAGAAGAAATATTTTTTCTTTTTTAAATACAATTAATTAATGGGAACGTAAAAATGCTGCCAGACCGTATTATTTAAAATGAGAACAACTGAATTATTCCATATGCTTTTCAAACGCAATACTAATATTAATAATCATCTATATTATTGAATTTAAAATAAAATTCAGCTTTTGATTAAATTATTAATAATTTAAAAAAAAATTTAAATAAGTAATTTATGACTAATCATCTAAGAAATATAAGCTGCTTCTCTGAATAACAACTAATGAACACTAACCATTATTTATCAATTTTTAATGTTTTATTATAAAAATTAATATTATATAATTAGTAAGTGTACGACATCAAATTGCAAAAAAAAAAAAAACAAACAAACAAAAAAAAGTCCTTGCGCCATAATTCTGACTAATGAAATTTCTATTAAAAAAAATTCTTTTTTTGTAATTCATTTTCTAAACTTTATATACATTAACATACGAGGTTTGTTCAAAATGTATCGTGAATTTTGAATTTCCGCAACACATATATTCGATTTTCATGTCTCTCACTTATGGCGGCAAGTTCGGCCATTTTGAATGTTCAGTTAATTTTTGACAGCTGCTTTGCTTGCACGTGTTTTAGCTCGTCTTCGATTTTTGCCCATTTTCGACCAAAAACAGCATCGAATTAACATTGCTAAGGAGCGTTGGACTTTGTCCGCGACGACCCAAATGTTCTCCAAAGGGTCATATGGTTATGACGTGGAAACCAAAGCTCAATCATCCCAATGGAAGCTGGCGCACGAGCCAAGACCGAAAAAAGCGCGCCAAGTTCGCTCGAATGTGAAGGTTTTTCTTACAGTTTTCTTCGATTGCAGGGGCGTGGTGTATCATGAGTTCTTGCCAAGTTGCGCGAAGCAATCCGCTAGAAACGACCGGATTTGTGGAATAACAAAAATTAGATTTTGCCATTTTTGGCCAAAAACAACACACTAATAATGCCGCAGACACCGTATTCCCAAGATATGGCCTTCTGTGACTTTTTCTTGTTCTCAAAACAGATTCTTTGATCCATTTTTTGGAATAGGCAAAAATCGAAAACGAGCCAAAACACGTGCAAGCAAAGCAGCTGTCAAAAATTAACTGAACATTCAAAATGGCCGAATTTTTCGGCATAAGTGAGAGACATGAATACCAACATAACGCCACAAAATATCGAATATACGTAACCTGCGGAAATTCAAAATTCGCGGTACGTTTTGAACAGACCTCTTACATACATACATGCGTATTTATGCAAAAAGGAAAATTAATATTTGCATAAATAATAGTAATTAATTAAAAAATTATGTGATATTTTCAGCGTTGGAACTAAATAAATTTATGGGTAGGATACGTAAATTTTTGGTTTTTTTTTTACTTTCATTTTATAATGTTGAACTGACTGATTGATTAATCAGGATAGAGGAAATTGTGTTTCTTTTAACCATTTGATTATCACTAAAATAATTTTGGTTTGTTTTATTTCCTATTATTTATTGTGGTATTTTCGCCTTAATTTAATTGCTAGTACAATAATTTCTATTGGCAGAAATACTGGGTAATTTTTTTTTAATGCTTTTAATAAAATTCAGTCATAATATGGAACATACTATCTCTTATAATACTTTTTATGCTAATACCAATATCCCTACAAAAAAAAACACCAACAACAAAAATATCCCTAATATCCTAATATTTATTTTTCTGTTTTTTGTTTGTTTAAAGAGAGATTTTTAAACATTTACTATATAATTTTTTGCTTTTTTTTTCAAATAATATTTTTATTAACAAATCATTTTTTTTTACTAATTAAAATTATTGTTATTATTGTTTTATCTCTTTTTAATACTACCAAAATGGGAATACGTTAAAAATAAACTATTTAAAAAAAACAACTAAAAATAATAACCAAAAAAAAAAAACACAATAATAATATAACTTATTGAATTTAATATTTCATAATAAATAAAATTATTAAAAAATAACTATTGTTTGTATAATAACAAAAATGTGAATAACTTTAATAAAAATAAAAATAAAAAATTCCTAACAAAAAAAAAAAATCCCAGATCTGGATGTGTGGTGGTACGCTCGAAATAATACCATGCTCGCGTGTTGGTCATGTTTTTCGTAAATCGACGCCATATACATTCCCAGGTGGGACAACTGAAATCGTTAATCACAATAATGCGCGTCTAGTTGAAGTATGGCTGGACGATTGGAAAGATTTCTACTACAGTTTTTATCCAGGTTTATGTCTCTTTGTGCTTCTCTGTTTTTGTTGGTTTTTTTTATATTCATTTTCTCTCTTCTTTTTTATTTATCTCAACCATATTTGCACGGTATTTTTTTTTTTTTAAATAGAAAAAAACATATAAAATTTAATTTAATCAAAAAAATGAGCAGAGAAAATAATATAAATCGAATTTGTTAAAGAAGTTAAAAAGAAATTGGATAAAAAAAGAGAAAGAAAGAGAAAGAGAGAGAAAAAGAAAATCTATTTAATTAATTTACTGTTGTGGTTTGATGTTAACATTTTTTTTGCTTGGTATTTGTTGGTTTTGGCTTCATTTTAATTAATTTCAACTAACAATTTTTAAAATAATTAATAAAAATAACAAAATATATATATATATATATATATATATATACACACACACCGATATATAAGCCCAGATGTAATTAGAATACTTATTTATTGAACATTAATAATTTGAAAATAATTGATAAGGATTTAATCAAATTTGCATATATGGTTTTGCTTTTGTCTTTTTTCGTAACACAAGCTACATGGTGCAAGTGTTAGAGTAGAGACGAGGAGGCAATTTTCAATTTTATATATTCACCGCATCAAAAATGTGGGGAGGTTTTTTTTTTGGTTAGCGGTGAATATAAATTGAATCAGAGGTGAAAACGTTCGCCAAACAAATTTTATGTAAACACATCACTTTACACCATTGATGAATACATATTTATCCATGTGTTGCTTACTGTCAAAAGCAGCTTTTTTGTCATATTTTTTGCACGTCAATTTTAATTAAATAAAAACTCATTTATTATCAATAAGAAAATCTTATCTTAATTTCCATTCCATTTAATATAATATATATTTATTAATTAATTTGTTTGATAAAATTAGTAGATTTTCAATTTAGAAAGTAAATATTTTGATAAGTTGTACTTT
Organism: Atherix ibis; assembly: GCA_958298945.1. Classification (NCBI taxonomy): domain Eukaryota; kingdom Metazoa; phylum Arthropoda; class Insecta; order Diptera; family Athericidae; genus Atherix; species Atherix ibis. Next base: position 84,237,839 of record OY282609.1, read on the forward strand.
TAAATTGTTTTTAGATAAAAAAAATTGATAAATTTTATACCATGAATATTTATTTCAGGTGCTATTAAAAGGTTTATGAAATTTTCATTATTTCTTTTTTGCGTTTTCGCAAATAATAATAGAAATAAATGAAAATAATTAATAGACTTTTTTTAGAGAAGAAGAAAAAAACCATTTTTACTTGTATTGAGATTTTCAGTTAATAATTTTAAAAGAAAAGAAGATACGAAGTCTGTTCAAAAAGTATCGCGAATTTTGTGTTTTTTTCAAAAATTATTTATTTATTCATGAATATCTATTTTGTCCCCTTCAAAGTAATCCCCACCAGATATTATATACTTGTGCCAACGTTTTTTTCCAATCCTCGAAGCGCTTCAAAAACTAATTTTTTGTGATCTTCTTCGGCTCTTCCTTTGATGCCGTCTTTATCTCCTCAATCGTAGCGTAGCGTCATCCTTTCATGGGGCTTTTCAGTTTCGGGAACAAGAAGAAGTCACAGGGGGGCCAGATCTGGAGAGATAAAGACTGCATCGAAGGAGGAGTGTTGTTTCTGGCGGATTGCTTCGCGCATTTTGCGCATAACTTTCAGGTAATATTCCTTATTGACCGTTCTATGCTGTGGCAAGAACTCATGATGCACCACGCCCCTGCAATCGAAGAAAACTGTAAGCAAAACCTTCACATTCGATCGAACTTGGCGCTTTTTTCGGTCTTGGCTCGTGCGCCAGCTTCCATTGGGATGATTGAGCTTTGGTTTCCACGTCATAACCATAAACCCATGATTAGTCACCAGTTATTACCTTCTGGAGCAAATTTGGGTCGTCGCGGACAGAAGTCAACAGCTCCTTAGCAATGTTAATGCGTGCTGTTTTTGGTCAAAAAATGGGCAAAAATCGAAGACGAGCCAAAACACGTGCAAGCCAAGCAGCTGTCAAAAATTAAATGAACATTCAAAATGGCCGAACTTGTCGGCATAAGTGAGAGACAAGAGTACCAACATAACGCCACAAAAAATCCTAAATCGAATATACATAACCCGCGGACATTCAAAATTCCCGATACTTTTTGAACAGACCTCGTATTTTAGTATTTTTTACTAAAATTTTTGAAAAAGTACAATATTTATATTGAAAATTATTTGGTAAATAATATTTTTTTTTTATAATAAATAGTTGGGGGGCCATCTTGAAATTTATAAAACAAGCAAAAAATCGTGTTTTATTAATTATGAGATTGGAAAATATTTTATAAAAAAAATTGAATTATTTAGAAAAGAATAAAGAATTAATTAAATAATAAATTGTAATAGCGATTAAGTTGAATTATCGTTCGTTTGTTATGCATTCATTCGGACAAGCTTAAAATTGACATATCATTAAACCTTACAAATGTTTAAGTGATTTTCGTACGTTTTAGCTGAGAACATTGGTAATTGGTGGAACAACTCATTTTTTGACTGTTTGGAAAATATTTTTATTTATATTTTCTGTTATTTACTTATTCAAGTGGATTTAATTATTAAAATTAAAAATTTTACTAAATTTTGTAAGAAAACATTAGAAATTTTTATTGAGAATAAATAGTGAATCTATTACAAAATCACTTTTCTCACGTGCATCTGAACGTTAGAATTGTTCGATAAATTCATAATAAAAGTGGATGAACTTGTCGAAAGAAAAAAGTCCAACGGTGTCAAATCTGAAGATCTTGGTGGCCAATTCCTACATCGACGTTTCATCAGATTAATCTATAATCGAATGAAGTGCGCAACAACACCAAAAACTCATTCACATTCAATTAATTTAATTTCGGGCACGAAAAGGTCCTTAACATATCACAATATCGTTCAGAATTCACTGTAATGGCCTCTTCACGATTAATTTCGAAGAAGAGCGGCCCAATTATTCCATCAGCTTATAAACCGCTTCAAGCAGACATTTTTTAAAGAATGCATTGAATATTTCGTAAATGACCAAAGAAAACGGGTTTTCCGCGCCAGATTAGACAATTTTATTTGTTAACATAGCCGTCGATCTGAAAATATGCTTTGTAGGTTAAGTTGAATTTTGCAAAAGTCATTTTTAAACAGCGTCCATCTTCGTACTAAGTGATTAAAAATGCATTGTTCTGTTGTAAATGACTCCATTACTAAAACTGTACTATTTTATAGCTGACAGTTGTAATAAAAACATGTGTTTTTTGACAGATATTTTGAAAATTTATAGCTGGAATATTACTACCAGAACCATGGTCAGGGCGGGTGGTTCTAAGAGTGCATTGTGTCTGTTAGAAAGACATTTAAAATTATACGATAATTGATCATGGATTTTTCTGTTTTATTGTATTTTTCTTAAAGAGGATTCCAGTTAATTGAACTCTTTTTGGAGATTTCTTCATTGATCCTAGAAAATTCCAATACGCTTAATTTTTTAACCATCGGCTATTTATATAAAATCCTATTATCAGTGATTATTTAAGAGTAAAGTGCATAGGAACTTTTTCCTTAGACTCTATTGATCCCTTCCACCTCCATTAGGCGCCACACAATGTTTGTATACAAAAGAGAAAGAAAATATTTTTCTTGTAAGTTTTACTTTTTTTTTTGATTATATTTAAAATTAAAATTATTTTTAACATCGGACAATAAAAACTATATTCAAATTTGATTAAATAAATAAATAAATAAAAATTAATCAAATTCTATCTGTTCTTGGTTGGGTTCAAAAGATTAATTGTTTGTATTACAAAACTAATAATTAACTAACAATAAATTCTCATATTTACATTTATTTATGCTTGCTTGTAATTTTGCTGCTATTATTCTTCTTTGTTATTTACATTTTTTAAAAAATTGCTTTATTTAAAAAAAAATTAGTTTTAAGGTACATTTTTTTAAAAAAATTGCTAGTTAAAAAAATGAAAATATTATACAAAAAAATTATGAATATAAAAATTTAATTTGCATAATTTTTGAACAATTGGCATTAATAAATTAGAAAAATTCGAATGTTAAATTAAAGAAATTTTTATTTCTAAAGTCGTTTTTGGTGTGTTTGTTTTCAAACGCATTTACTATATTAAAAGTTTACTTGTTTTTTTTTTATACATGAATTTGCCTGAACAATAAATTATCACAAGTGTTTCCTTGACTTTAGAAATAAACTTAATCGAATTGTTCAACCAAAAAAAAAAAACCTTATGTACTTTTGTAAATAGAAATTATTCAAAGGCGAATTCATAGAAAGTTTTTGTTGCTATACGAGGTCTGTTCAAAAAGTATCGGGAATTTTGAATTTCCGCGGGTTACGTATATTCGATTTTATATTTTTTTTGTAGCGTTATGTTGGTACTCATGTCTCTCACTTATGCCGATAAGTTCGGCCATTTTGAATGTTCAGTTAATTTTTGACAGCTGCTTGGCTTGCACTTGTTTTGGTTCGTCTTCGATATTTGCCCATTTTCGACCAAAAACACCATCGCATTAACATTGCTAAGAAGCTGTTGGACTCTGTCCGCGACGACCCAAATTTGCTCCAGAGGGTCATAACTGGTGACGAATCATGGGCTTATGGTTATGACATGGAAACCAAAGCTCAATCATCCCAATGGAAGCTGCCGCACGAGCCAAGACCGAAAAAAGCACGCCAACTTCGATCGAATGTGAAGGTTTTGCTTACAGTTTTCTTCGATTGCGGGGGCGTGGTGCGTCATGAGTTCTTGCCACAGGGTAGAACGGTCAATAAGGAATATTACCTGCAAGTTATTCGCAAGTTGCGCGAAGCAATCCGCAAGAAACGCCCATATTTGTGGAAGAACAAAAATTGGCTTCTGCCATTTTGGCCAAAAACAACAGACTAATAATGCCGCAGCCACCGTATTTCCCAGATCTGGGCCCCTGTGATTTTTTCTTGTTCCCGAAACTGAAGAGCCCGACTAAAGGATAAGGCTACGCTACGATGGAGGAAGAACAAAAATTGGCTTTTGCACCATGATAACGCCCCTGCTCACGCATCGTTGCTTGTGCGCGAATTTTTGGCCAAAAAAAAACACACTAATAATGCCGCAGCCACCGTATTCCCGAGATCTGGCCCCCATCGATTTTTTCTTGTTCCCGAAACAGATTCTTTGATCTATTTTTTGGAATGGGCAAAAATCGAAGACTAGCCAAAACACGTACAAGCAAAGCAGCTGTCAAAAATTAACTGAACATTCAAAATGGCCGAATTTTTCGGCATAAGTGAGAGACATGAGTACTAACATAACGCCACAAAAGAAATCAAAAATCGAATATTGAAAATTCGCGATACTTTTTCAACAAACCTCGTATACAAAAAATCATTTTAATTGGGAATTTTTTTATTGAAGGTAAAATCAATTTGAGTTATAATCGCTCTTGTATTATAGGTGCTCGAAAAGCTTCGGCTGGAGATGTTAGTGAACGAAGAGCGATGCGGGAAAGACTGAAATGCAAAAGTTTCAGATGGTACTTGGAGAATATCTATCCTGAGAGCTCAATGCCATTAGACTATTTCTATTTGGGAGAGGTACGAAAATAACTACAATAGTTTTTGGTTTTTTTTCCATGAATCTTTTTCCCAAAATTTTCATGTTTTTTTTCTTTTTATTTTAGATACGTAATGCCGAGACTCAAAATTGTCTCGATACTATGGGACGTAAATATGGTGAGAAAATTGGCGTAAGTTATTGCCATGGATTAGGTGGAAATCAAGTGTTTGCCTATACAAAAAGGCAACAAATCATGTCGGATGATCTATGTTTGGATGCAGCCAGTTCGCACGGTCCTGTAAATATGGTGCGATGCCATAGTATGGGAGGCAATCAAGAATGGGTCTATAGCAATGAGGTTTGTTATTAATACCAGGTGTATACGCTTAAATCCACTGTTTTTTAGTCAAAAAAACACATGTTTTTTTCATAGAAAGCAAAAACAAATTTATTCAAAGTACTTGCCCTCCCTAGCTACACATTTTTCCCATCCTTCGGGTAATTTGTGGATACCACGTCAAAAAAATTCCTTCTTTTGCGAGGCAAACCACTCATGAAGCCATTTTCAAACGTCTTCGAAGTGCTGCTCAGCGAGCGCGTGGCCCATCGACGAAAACAGGTGGACGTCGGAAGGGGCCAGGTCTGGTGAATAAGCGGGGTGGGGTAGCACCTCCCAGTTGAGTGTCTCTAAGTAGTTTCGGATTATTTTTGACGTGTGCGATGGTGCGTTGTCGTGAAGGAAAAGCAGCTTATCCGTCCTTTTTTCACACAGAGCACGGTGCAATTTGATCAGTTGTTGGTGTTAGCGGTGGGCATTGACAGTTTCACCAGGTTTCAGCATCTCATAGTAGACGATACCCTGCTGATCCCACCAAACGCACAGCATCGTCTTCCCTTCCGTCCGAAGCAATTTGGTCTTGGGGAGGATGTTGATGGTTGGCCGGGATTAACCCACGATTTCTTGCGTTTAGGATTCTCGAAATATATCCACTTTTCATCGCCTATCACAATCCGATGCAGGAACGACTTTCTTTTTTGACTGGCGAGCAAGATTTCGCATGTGTTTTGGCGTCGCTCCATCTGCCTATCGTTCAATTCATACGGCACCCATTTTCCGATCTTTTCAATCTTCCCCATGGCACGCAGACGCATGGAAATGGCTGGTTGAGTAACACCCAATTGCTCCGCGTGCATTTTTCGCGATTGGGTATCGTTTTCGCCCAAAAGAGCCTCAACCTTCCTAGGCCGATTTTCACGCTTCTTGTCCCACAAGTCAAAATTGCCGTCTTTGAACCGACAAAACCAATCTCGGTACGTTGTGTCCGATAAAGCACTGTCACGATAGGCCTCCACAAGCATTCGATACGATTCGGCAGCCAATTTCTTCAAATTTTGAAGCAGAAATTCAGAGCTTCCGGCATATGGTATGCTCTTTTTTTGACACAAAACTAGACTTGATTACCAAAGAAAAAATGTATATTGTTGTACGAAATTGCTGACAATGTGCACTGATTAATGTTGACAGATGTCAAACTCATAAAAAAAAACTATGGCGTGCCCATATATACGCTCAATCACGCCATCTATGACCAAACAGCGGATTTAGTCTTATACACTTGGTAAATCGCAGAAAATTGAGTTAAAAAATTTATATTTTATACTAATGTTAGGATAAAACAATTCGACATACAAATACTGGCAACTGTTTGACACGGCCAACTAGAGAAGATCCATCAACACCATTGCTAAGAAGCTGTGATTATTCAAAAGGACAACAATGGCTAATGGAATCGAAATTCAAATGGCAAGCACACTGATAAATTCCCGCCGTTGTATTTTCTTTTTAGCATTTAAGTAATAATAAAAAAAAGCTCGCGTTTACAAACATTAAATGGATTTGTAAAATTTTTTTGTTTTTTTTTAAATTATTTTTTTATTAATGTAGAAGTGTGTAAAAAGAACAAGAAACGAGAGAATAGCGTTGATTAGATTTAGTGAATTAAAAACAACCACAAAAAATCAAAAACAAAACTATCACAATTATATATATTCAAGTGGATAACAAAAAAAGATAAAGACTTTTTTAGCTCATCATTGTATGTATAATTCCCCTTTTAGAATCAATCAGATTTAAATGCATATATTTACATATATGTATTTTTTATACATTTAATATAAATTCGTAAAAAAATTAAGAAAACTATTATTATTATATTTATAGTTTTGTTTTTTTAAAAATTTTGACAATTTCTTATCAATAATTCTTGTTTGTTTTTATAATGTACAAAAAAAAGAGAAAAAGAAACGAAAAAGATGTCTTCCTACAATAACAATTTCTCAAATTGATTTTGTTAAATATTCTTTTTCTTTCAATTTTTTTTTACTATTTTTCTGTTGATTGTCCTTGTTAGAAATAAAAAAAAAATTGAAAATATGCATTAATCAATCGATTTTAGATAATAATCAAAACAAATAATATTCGAACTCAAATTTTTTCGTAATTCTTTTCAAATTAAACATTTTATTTTTATTAAAATATTCTTAAATAAATATAATATAGATATACTAAAATATATATTTTATAGGAAAGTGTAATTAGCAACAGAAAAAAAACCCGCAAACAAAATCTGCTGAAGATGACAAAAATGAACAAACACACAAATGTGAAAAAGGATAATTTCCATTTGTTCGTGTTTTATATTTTCCCATTCATATATTCTTAAATATAATAAGAGAATCAAATCTAATATTCTGTGATTATTCATTAGATAAAGTAAAATTTTAATAGAGTAGCATTTTTTTTTTTGCACACGGTTCGAACTAATAGCGATTCTAAACTAACTCTCATTCCATATTATTTATATTATCACTAATCCTACTAATCCTACTATTATTATTATTATTTATTATTATTTGTTGTTATTATTTGTTATTATTGCATACGAAATATGCTGTTTGATTTTATTATAATAACTTTATCATTGCTTTCAATAATAGTTGATAATTTTTTTAAAAACATATCACAATTTACTAATTATTTTTAAAAAAAAATTTTTGAAGAGTTCTTTTTTTTGCAAATTTTCTTATTGTAATTAAAAATTATCAATATTTATTTTAGCATTAAACAAAAAAAAACATTTTCTAATTTAAAAATCGATATAAAAATTCAAATAAACAAAAATGTCTGATTATCTTCTTCTTCTTTTTTTTTGGATTAAATAATTTTGGATATTTTCAAAGAAAATCAAAGAATTGCCAAAATAAAAATAGGTGATTTTTTTTAAAATTTTTACTATCCAAACGAAAAAAAAAATTTGTATTGAAAAATAAAATCGTATATTCTCAATAATAGCTATAACTATTGTATAGGGTTTTCCAATAAGAGTGATAAGATTTCTAAGTGACGTTTCGGCCATTTGTAATATGTCATGATCTGTCTCTTTTTTTTTTCATTGTATTCAGTAATGTTTACAATTTCATCATGGAGAGATATACGCAAGAACAACGTTTACAAATTATTCAATTTTATTATCAAAATAATCGTTCTCCAATTGCAACTTTTCGTGCGCTTTTGCTTTCAGACTTTCATCTGAGTGGTGTGGTAAATAAACAAAACTGTCGATTCTGGTGTGAAGAAAATATTCACAAATGATTCATGAACACCCATTACATTCACTTAAATTGACAGTTTGGTGTGGTTTTTGGCCTGGTGGAATCATCGGTCCGTACTTCTTTCGAAATGTAGCTGGTAACACCATTACTGTCAATGGAGAGCGGTATAGATCGATGATAACCAACTTTTTATGGCCGAAATTGGAAGCAGTTGATCTTGACCACATCTGGTGGTTCCAACAAAACGGGGCTACGTGCCACACAGCACGTGCAACAACCGAATTATTGCGAGAAAAGTTTGGAGATTCGATTATTTCAAGAAATTTTGACATTGAATGGCCTCCAAAAAGTTGTGATTTAACACCATTCGACTATTTGGTCTTTAGCAATAAACCAGATCCCTCTTCAAGCTTTAGAAGTCAATAATGAACGTGCTATTCATTGACATACGACTTGATTTAGTGGAAAAAGTGCTCGAAAATTGGGTTCGTTCGAATTCGTTCCTGCAAAAGAAGTTGTCAGAACTTAATTATATCGATTGTAAACTTCACATTAAATAAAAAAGAAATCATATTTTTTAAAAGAAATCATATCACTCTTTTTGGAAAACCCTAAAATATTATCGCATTTGAAACTATACAAATATATAAAATAATATCGCCATTAAAAGAATTTCATATGGATTGTAGCATAAAACTAAAAAGAAGAGATAAATTTCTAATATGACAAAAGGAAAAACAAAACAAAAAATAATTATTACAAAAGTATTTATACTAAATGGAATAATTAAAATTAATATTTTATTTTAGTTGTAATTTAAAAAATAAATAAATTGAAAATGATTAAAATTTAGAGAGAGAAAGAGAAAAAAAACCATTGTTTTTAGACCAAAAAAAAAAAAATTGTTTTCTAAAAATTGTGAAAATAATTTAGAGAAAAAAAAACCAATATTCAAAAAAAATAACTAAAGAAAAGTATCATTTAATGAGAAAAAATATATATCAGATTTAATCATAATTTGTGTGATTCGAAAAAAAAAATTATAATTAATTACAAGAAGAGAGAGAATATTTGAATAATAAACCAACATTTATTTTTTTTTAATAAAGAATTTCTAAAAATTTGTTTAAAAACAAGTAATCAATTTTGTTGGAGGAAAATCAATCGCAAATAGGCAAAAAGATAAATTTGATCAAGAGAAAAACATATTCTCCTCTTTGTTATTATTTCTTTTTGGCATAATTTTTTTTTGTTTCCTTTCAATTGTTTTCTATTATTTATGCATTTTTAGTTATTAATATATATTTTTAAAAATTAATATTAAATTTCTAGATAAATGAGAAAACAATGTAACTTAATTACTTGCATATCATTTTAACGGTGCAATTTATTTGTAAATATTCCCAAAAAGAAGAAAAAAAATACATATGTACACACACACACATACATGTTATATATATATATATATATTAACACGTATATACACATTTTTACATACATACTATATTAATATACACAAACACATTTCATATTAATCAGAACTATTCGTACAAGGCAACCCCAAAGTAAATAATTTAAATGTGGAGAAACAAACATCAAAATGAAAAATAAATCAAAAAATACAATATATAATAATAAATAATTTATGCTAAATAGATTTGTTAATAAAAAATATATTGTAATTATTGAAAAGCAGATGAATAATATCTATTATTAATAATAAAAGAAGGAGAGACAAAAAAACATAATCATTAATAATTGTATATAAATTCGTATCAAATATGATCGTGTAAGGGACGTATTATTGCTGAATGCCACTTTAAAGTAAGAAAAAAAAAACGCCTTTTATTCAAGAAATACTGTAATTGTTTTTTTTTGTTTTTTGTTTTTAACTTTAACTTTAAGTAAAGAACTTTTTTTATCTGTTCTATCATAAATTGTAATTTTGAAGGTAGATTATTGTAGACAAAAAAGGAGGTCATTTCCTATTAGAATTTCGTAATAATAAAAATTTAAAGAAAAAAATATATTAATAGAAGAAAGGAATTTTTATTTAAAAATCTTTTACGCATACGAGGTCTGTTCAAAAAATATCGGGAAATTTGAATTTTCGCGGGTTGCGTATATTCGATTTTAGATTTTTTGTGGCGTTATATTGGTACTCGCGTCTCTCACTTATGCCGACAAGTTCAGCCATTTTGAATGTTCAGTTAATTTTTGACAGTTGCTTTGCTTGCACGTGTTTTCGGTCGTCTTCTATTTTTGCCCATTCCAAAAAATGGATCAAAGAGAATCTGTATCAAATTTTGTGTGAAAAATAAAATTAATTGCGCGGACGCATTCCGAATGTTGACTGTGGCATATATGGTGAAGCTATCTTGGGCCGCAGCAACGTTTATCGGTGGTACAAAATGCTCTCACAGGGCCGAGAAGATGTGAACGACGAAAAGCGTGCCGGAAACCAAAGCTCAATCATTCCAATGGAAGCTGCCGCAAGAGCCAAGGACCGAAAAAAACGCGCCAAGTTCGGTCGAATGTGAATGGTTTTGTCACAGGGTAGAGCGAATATTACCTGAAAGTTATGCGCAAGTTGCGCGAAGCAATCCGCCAGAAACACCCGGATTTGTGGAAGAACAAAAATTGGCTTCTGCCATTTTTGGCCAAAAACAACACACTAATAATGCCGCAGACACCGTATTCCCAAGATCTGGCCCCCTGTGACATTTTCTTGTTCACGAAACAGATTCTTAAATCCATTTTTTGGAATGGGAAAAAGTCGAACACGAGCCAAAACACTTGCAACCAAAGCAGCTGTAAAAAATTAACTGAACATTTAAAATGGGCGAACTTGTCGACAAAAGTGAGAAACATGAGTACCAACATAAAGCCACAAAAAATCTAAAATCGAATATACATAACGCGCGGAAATTCAAAATTCACGATACATTTTGAACAGACCTCGTATATTTATAGAAGGAATTTTTTTAAATCTTTTTAAAGTAACTGAAAATTTGATAAAAGTTTCTTGTAAGCTAAGCGTGCAAAATCGATATTTTTTGTAGTAAAAGAATCTGCACTAAATTATGTGCAACTTTTTTTCTCGATATTTAATCAAATTTTAAATGAATTTAAAAAAAAAGTTAAAACTACTTTAAAACTATTCTATTTTTTTCCCCAAAGAAAAAAGACAATAAGAAGAATCTCATAAATTGTATTAAATTTGTTTTTGGAAACCGATTATACACACTTTAGGGAAATTAAATAACGATTATGAGATTGGGTATTTTTTATAACTCCTGCTTTCTAGGAGGAGTTCATTAGATTAATTTTGGAGAAAAAAAACCACACAAATCCTTCAGATAATTTCGGAATTGGTAACATTTACCCAAAGGAAATGACCTCATTTATTTCATACTTTAGTATGGTTCTTTATCTATTTACGTGGTGACATCCTCCGAATTACGCTTATTGAAGGGGGGGGGGGGGGGCGTACAATTACTATTAAAGTTAAATAAAAGAAAAATATTTTTTGAGTTAAAAAAAAAACCAAAAAGAAAAAATGGTAAATTGTAGAGATTTTTTGTTTTTTTTTGAGAAAATTTTTACTGTATCGTAATTTTAAGATTAAAAAAAATAGATAAAAAAAATAGTAACTTTCTGCCACCTGAGGTGAGTTTTCAGTTTGGCTAGTTAAATAGTATAGGTGCCCTTTAAAATTAACGGTCACCAAATAGTTTTGGAGTTCTTGTAGCATGTTTAAATTTGTTACTATAAACTTAAAATCATATAAAAGAAAGATAAAATATTTTAGAATTTATCAAAATTCAATTGATTTTAAAATGGAAATTGTGTGCATCGAAGCCGCGTGAATGCCTGATAGAATATTGAACGAAAGTTGATTAGCACAAACTATTATTATCATCACCTCATACTACAACCTTTCTGTCTGTCTGTCTTTCTTTCTTTCGGTTTTTCTATCTCCTATCGTCGTCATTATTAAAACAAAACAATCTAAACACACAAAACCAATAATATACATATTTATATTGTAATAAATATTATATTAATGATATAGAATTAAATAAATATAATAATGAAAAATTAGTCTTTTATTATGTAAGAAATGTAAAAACAACAACAAAAAAACTAATAATAATAATACTAAAAAAAAAATTAAATTTTACTATATTCATAAGAAATATTGACGAAAGAAAAAAAAATCTTGTATAGACAAAAAAAAAACACAATATTTAAAAAGAAATTAATTAATTTAAAAAAATATATACTAAATATGCATACATAAATAAATAAATAAATACATATTGATATTAATTAAGGAGAAAAAAATGAAAAAAAAATCAGGATAATAATAAAAACTAGTTAAAGAAAAGAAAAAAGAAATACAATAAAAGATATCAACTTTTTCTACGATAATTTAAGATTTTATCATTTATGAATTTTACAATAATTTTCTTTTCATAAAATATTATTGCCAATAATAATAATAATAATAATAATAATAAATAATAAATGCGAATTTTAATAAACTGTCACAAAATGATTAAAAATAGTGAATTTAATTTATCTGATTTGATTTCTTTCAATATAAATAATTCTTTGTAAAGATACGAAGATCTAAGTTCCGATCAGAAAGGGTATATTAAGGCACACCGGTAGGATAGAAGACAAAAGGCGTTTTCCTTTGGACAAATTTTGCTACTAGTCGGTAGCTGCGAGTAGATGACCAAAGGAAAGCCAAATTCTAAACACTAGTAGAAACATAACCTCAAAATAGTCAGAAACAATACTGAGCTTACTCACACATAAACAATAAAAACTGAGTTTATTCACACATAAACAATACTGACAAAAATATGACTCTTCAACATAACCAACAAACCCGCAAAACTATCTATTTTCACTTTAGCAACTAGAATCCACCTAACGTAAATTGTACGTATATGCGCAATTTCCAGTTCAATATGCTCGTTTGTTCGAGGTAGAGTAGATGCAAAATTGGTCCAAAGGAAAACGCCTAAAGTAAAGAGGATCTGTCGACTGAAAAAGCACAAATAATTCGGTGTTGATGTCCTTAGTAAATTTTAGGAGGGCTTTAACATACATCATCCAAATCATTGGAAGGGCTTTCAGAAACAGGTGTATAAGCTAAAATCCACTGTTTGGTTATAGATGGCGTGAGTGAGCGTATTAACCTACCATGGGCACGCCATACTTTTTTCTTCTTCTATGAGTTTGACATCTGTCAACATTAATCAGTGCACATTGTCAGCAATTTCGTACAACAACATACATTTTTGCTTTGGTAATCATGTCTAGTTTTGTGTCAGAAAAAGAGCATATGCGGGAAGCTCTCCTTTTCTGCTTCAATTTGAAGAAATCGGTTGCCGAACCGCATCGAATGCTTATGCAGGTCTATGGTGACAGTGCTTTATCGGAAACAACGTGCCGAGATTGGTTTTTTTTCCATTCAAAGACGGCAATTTTGACTTGTGGGACAAGAAGCGTGAAAATCGGTCTAGGAAGGTTGAGGCTCTTTTGGACGAAGACGATACCCAATCGCAAAGAATGCACGCGGAGCAATTGGGTGTTACTCAACCAGCCATTTCCATTCGTCTGCGTGCTATGGGGAAGATTGAAAAGATCGGAAAATGAGTGCGCATGAATTGAACGATAGGCAGATGGAGCGATGCCAAAACACATGCGAAATCTTGCTCGCCAGACAGAAAAGAAAGTCGTTCATGCATCGAATTGTGACAAACGATGAAAAGTGGATATATTTCGAGAACCCACTTCGTGGGTTGATCCCGGCCAACCATCAACATCTTCCCCAAGACCAAATCGCTTCGGACGGAAGACGATGCTGTGCGTTTGGTGGGATCAGCAGAGTGAAACCCGGTGAAACTGTCAATGCCCACCGCTACCACCAACAACTGATCAAATTGCACCGTGCTCTGTGTGAAAAAAGGACGAATTATCAACAAAGACATGACAAGCTGATTTTCCTCCACGACAACGCACCATCGCACACGTCAAAAATGGTCCGAAACTACTTTGAGACACTCAACTGGGAGGTGCTACCCCAGCCCGCTTATTCACCAGACCTGAGCCCTTCCGACAACCACCTGTTTTCGTCGATGGGCCACGCGCTCACTGAGCAGCACTTCGATTGTTACGAAGACGTCCGAAAATGGATTGATGAGTGGTTTGCCTTAAAGGAGAAGGATTTTTTTTGTCGTGGTATCCACAAATTGCCCGAGAGATGGGGAAAATGTGTAGCTAGCGAGCGTAAGTACTTTGAATAAATTTGTTTTTGCTTTCTATGAAAAAAACATGTGTTTTTTGACTAAAAACGGCGTATTTAAGCTTATACACCTGGTACGAGCGGCCTTCACCAAGATTAAAGTGACGGCAAAGAAATCTTGAACTATAACCCCTAAAGATATGTATATATCTATATACCCCTAAAGATAATAAAAAGAATAATTATATCTACTGAATATCTATTTTGTCCCCTTCAAAGTAATCCCAACCAGATATTATACACTTGTGCCAACGTTTTTTCCAATCCTCGAAGCACTTCAAAAAAATCGTTTTTTGTGATCTTGTTCATCTCCTCCTTCGATGCCGTCTTTATCTCCTCAATCGTAGCGTAGCGTCGTCCTTTTAATGGGGCTCTTCAATTTCGGGAAGAAGAAAATGTTACACGGCGCCAGATCTGGAGAATACGGTGGCTGCGGCATTATTAGTGTGTTTTTTTGGCCCGATGCGTGAACAGGGGCGTTATCATGGTGCAAAAGCCAATTTTTGTTCTTTTACAAATCCGGGTGTTTCTGGGAGATTGCTTCGCGCAACTTGCGCATAACTTGCAGGTAATATTCCTTATTGACCGTTCTACCCTGTGGCAAGAACTCATGATGCACCACGCCCCTGCAATCGAAGAAAACTCTAAGCAAAACCTTCACATTCAATCGAACTTGGCGCTTTTCGTCGTTCATATCTTCTCGGCGCTCTGAGAACATTTTGTACCACTGATAAACGTTGCTTCGGTCCAAAGTAGCTTCACCATATGCCACAGTCAACATTCGGAATGCGTCCGCGCAATTAATTTTGTTTTTCACACAAAATTTGTTACAGATTCTTTTTGATCCATTTTTTGGAATGGGCAAAAATCGAAGACGACCGAAAACACGTGCAAACAAAGCACCTATCAAAAATTAACTGAACATTCAAAATGGCCGAACTTGTCGGCATAAGTAAAAGACATGAGTACCAACATAACGCCACAAAAAATCGAAAATCGAATATACGTAACCCGCGGAAATTCAAAATTCGCGATATTTTTTTTAATATTTAAATAAAAAACCTCGTATTCAATAAAAAAATAATTGAAATTAGAAAATTAGCATTTATCAAATGCTATTAGCAAAAAATTTACATTGAATAAGAAAAAGTTTAATTTTCAAAAAGAAAATATGAAAAACATAAAATAATTTAGTAGAAAAGCAAATTTAAAAAAAGACAAAGAAAAAACATAAAAAAAAGTAAAAGAAAACAGTTCACAATCCCCCTCTCCCCGCAAAATAAGCAAAAATATCAACAAAAAAAAAAGACTGCGAGAGTAGAAAGGGACAAAAATGTACACCGAAAAATATTTGGAAGCAAAATAAATAAAATCGACCCCTAAAGATATGCAAGCAAAAAACCAATTCATACAAATCCGAAAATTTGTAAGCAAAAATGAACGAAAATCGAATTTTTACACCAGGCACACAGTTTTTACAGTAAATAGGAGGAAAAAATTATTACACTGAGTCTACTTGTTCGGAAAATTTGCTTTTCTCTATGAAATTGGAGGTTTTTGAATTTTTTTTATCACATTACCATTGTCCACAATTACGCAAAGCTTCTCCAGTCCACATTATCCTGATCGGAAGGGGAATTTACTTTCAGGATAAATTTCTGTCATAAAATTTTCTTTTCTTCTATGAAAAATGCAATTTTTTCGGAAATTTTTTTTATGGTATTATTGCGAATACTTACGCAAAGCTATCCCTATATTCATATTATCCTGATTGTAATAAGAAATTCCTTGCAGGATTAATTTTCCTAAGCGTTTTTTTCTCAAAAATATGCCTAAAATTTGTTTTTTGTTTAGAATTAATTTTTTTTCCTATGAAAAGAAAATTTTTACTAATTATTTTTCATGAGATTCTTGCGTAGACTAAGGGCTGACTACATTTTGAAATACATTGTTTGGAACCTTTATGAAAAATTAATATTTTTTGTATACTTTAAAAACACAGTTTTTCCACAGAAAATAGGAAGCAAAAATTATTACACTGAGTCCCCCACTTTTTCTGAAAATTTAAGTTTTTCTCTATGAAATTGGTGTATTTTCTCAAAGTATCATTGCCCAACACTTACGCAAAACTTCTCCGATTCACATTATCCTGATCGGAAGGGGAATGTCTTTTGGGTATAAATTTTTGTGAAAAAAATCTATAAAATTTACTGTTTTTTCTTTTAAAAATTTTTGTTTTCAGGATGAAATTGTAGAGTTTTGTGAAAATGGTGTTATTGGAAGGAGAATTTCCGACTAAATTTGTGCCATAAATCAAAGTAGAATGTGTGCTCTCAGAATAAATATTTTATGGCAAAAATGCATAAATTTTTTTTTGGAAATTAATTTTTTTTCTATGAAAAATGGCTACTTTTAATAATTCTATTTATATAGGGTGGTCCATTAGGCGGTTCCATTTCGAACTACTATTTATTTGAAGTACTAGATTGTTAAATGTCAACACGAATTGACAGATTGTTAGTTGAAAGTCAGAATTTTACGAAATGGTAATCCATACACGTACGCTTGAAGAAAAATTGGAAATATTGAGAACTTACTTCCAAAGTGGTGAGTCTTCAATCCAAACTGTGAGAAATTAAAAAAAATGAGTAAAGATCGAATGCCATCACGTAAATTTGTGGAAAAATTTGTGAAGCGAGTTCGCGAAACTGGTTTGTTGGTTACCAAAGCAACTCTCTCCCGCTCTAAGACAGTGCGTACGACCGAGAATATTGCCGCCGTTGCTGAAAATGTCCGTGATCATCCATCAACATCAACTCGTCACCGTTCTCAGGAATTGAACATTTCTCACACTTCTCTTTTGAGAATTTTGCACAAAGACCTCGGTATGAAAGCTTACAAAGTTCAATTAGTCCAACAAATAAAGCCGCATGACCATCCGATGCGTTTTTGATTTGCCCAATGGACTCAAGATCAATTGGCCGAAGATGAGCATTTTTACCGAAAAATCATCTTTTCGGATGAGGCCCATTTCCACCCCGGTGGGTGTCAACAAACAAAATTGTCGCATCTGAGGATCAGAAAATCCATACGTCACCATGGAAAAGCCGATGCATCCACAACAAGTGACGGTTTGGAGCGGATTTTTAACTGGAGGCATCATTAGCCTGTTTTTCTTTGAAAACGATGAAGGAGCCGCCGTTACGGTCAATGGTGAGCGCTATCATGGCATGCTCAACGAATTTTTGTATCCAAAATTTGAAGAGAATGGAATGGACGACATTTAGTTTCAACAGGACGGGGCCACTTGCCACACAGCCAACGTAACAAATCCAACTTTTGAGCACTGCTGATGTCAATTGGCCACCTCGGAGCTGAGATTTGAGCCCGTTGGATTATTTTCTGTGGTGAGCTGTAAGGGTAAATGTTACGCAAGCCATCCAGAGACAATTGAACCTTGAAACACGAAATCAAAGTTGTCAGTGAAGAGGTACAGGCCCAGACAATCGAAAATGTACTAAAAAATTGGGTCGAGCGAATGGGGAACTGTAACGCCAGCCGTGGCAGTCATTTAAACGATTTTGTGTTTCATTATTAAATTTCAAGGTTCAATCTTTCTAATAAAATCGAAAATTTGAAAAAACACACTGGTTTTTTTTTTAAATTTACTTTTTAAAATGGAACTTCTAAATGGTCCACCCTGTATTAAGTCCTTGTGCAAACTTAGAACAATATTTTACACTAATTTTTGATTGATTCTGGCTAAAAATAAGTATTACTTAGAATAAAATTTGATACGAAATGAAATCGGGGCAATCCTAGAACCCTGAAGAGCTGTTGCGCCATTAATGACGCTTATTATTAGCCTAGTCCTCGTATATGAGGATAAGCACTCGATTGGTTTTGTTTACAGATGCTGCTGGGGCAAGCAAAACATGATTTATGCCCTTCAATGTCATGTTTCGATTTGATACTCGAACTAAAAAATTTCATATAACCAAAGTTGTTCCACTTCACATTAATCCCAACACTATGTAAAATTTCTTTTACATAACACAAATTATCGCAACAATTTTTTTGAGAATTAACACACAAAAATTATCACAATTTAAAAAAAAAAAGAAACAAATTCTTCTTCTTCAATTTAAAACTTGAAATTCGATTTTTATTCCAAAAAATAATTTCGAATTGCATTTTGAACGATCATTTAAAAACTAAGAAATCCTAAAGCATCTTCTTCTTCATTTACTGTTCCTTAGTTTCGCGCAATCGTCTGACAGCTGATCTTACGGATGCGGCTGCTGTTGTTGAATATACCCAAGCACCACCAGCAACCACTCGTTTACACCGCCTGCATGACCAGATTCCTACGCACGAACGTTTCATAGCATCCTGTAATCAAAAAAAAATAATAACAAACTGTAATAATTAAACTAGAAACGAAATTTTTCCCAATTTACCTTTCCACAAAATGTGCATGTGTATTTGGAATGCTGGGTTATTTCAATTTTTTTAACCATTTTACGTAGGGAAGCACCATATCTGGTACCATATTTTCCTACAATTCCAACCTTCTTGGTGCGTTTAGCCTTAAAAATAAAAAAACAAAAATAATTTAGAAATTTCACAAATAATTCCCAATGAGCTTTTTAATTTTTTTTTAATTCCGGATAAAACACTATTTTGCACTTTAATTACAATTAATTCAGTTTTATTAATAAAAAAAAAATTTCTAACAAATTTTATTCACCCTTTATACAAAAAGAAAAAGTAGCTGTTTTTAATAATCTTCAATCATCGGGCAGATAATGAATTTATGCTGAAAAAATTTACCAACAATATTTTCGTAATGTTTTAGAAAAGAGTATTTTCATCGGAAACATCATCATTGTTTAAGATTATCAAAGAAATAATTGATTATTTTTACAAACCATTTTTATTGATGCTGTCAAATCAAAGCCGTAACCGGAAAGAGACCTGCTGTCACTTTAATTCGAACAGTATCGCTTCGAAGGCATTTTTCTATCAAATTTTCGAAGAGAATTCTCCTCTCTTCGAAAAGAGTACAACGATTTGGTTTTGACCTGAACTAAAGTAACTAATGTCGGCCACGGTTTTCTTTTAAAAGAAAAAAATAATTTCTATTAAAAAAAATAATAAATATTTTTTTTTTTCAATAAGATATATTATTTTAAAATATAGTACATATAATAATAAATACCTTTGCTAAATATTGCGCATTTAGAAGAGTCTCGTTTCCGTTTCTGACTTTAGTTTAATATCTGTTATCGCAGCCATATTTAGGTTGAAAACTAATCGAACTCATATTTTATATTGATTTGAGGACGTGGATGAAAGGCAAATTATAAATAAGAAAATTATTTATAAAAGAGAAAAAGGATTTTCAGTAAAAATGTCCTGATGGTAAGCGGCGTGACAGAATACGAATTTTTTTATCCAAAAACCTGTTAAATGTTTAGATTTTCTGAGATTTTCATGGAATTGCAACAGTTGAAGGGACATAAAAATTAGCTCTTGTGAAATCTGAGCTCCTGTTACATTTTCTCGATTTTTAAATTTTACAAAATTGATTTTTGATGATGATTTTTATTTTTATTCCTTTCTTTGATGAACATACCATATTTTTTTTTTTTTCTTTTTATACGATAGTGGGTGTTGGAAATGGAAAGGGAGAATTGGGGTGGGTTTAGGTTAGTAAAATTTTATTTTATTTTCTTAGAATTTTGAATTTTTAGATAATTTTTTAAAGGGAACGTGGTAGGTGGTGGTAGGCTTTGTGAAGTTTTTTATATATTTTTTCTTGTTTTGCAAATTGTGTGCCGTTTTTAAGAGATTTTAGCATGGTGATATATGGTATTTTATTTGGTGTTGTTTTCAGCTTGATGTGTTTGGGGAGAGGGGGTATGGAAGTTATTTGTGTATATTTTCCTCCCCTTTTTTTGGTTTTTGTTATTTTTTTTATGTTAAGGAGTTATGCTTGGATTTTTGATTTACTCAATGCAGGGGGGGGGGGGGTGTAGGATAGGTGCATAATTTATTTGTTCAAGCTCGTGGGTATTTCGTATTTTTTCAAATTTTTTTTTTTTTTGAGAGAGTGAGGGATGTTTTTTGGGTTTATTTTCTTCTTTTGACTGTTTTTATTGAATTTTTATTTTCTTGTACTTTTTTTTTAAAGAAATTATTAATGTTGATTTGTTAATTTTTCTTAATTATTTCACTAGGGAAGATTACTTGACGGATGTTGGTTTTTATATGGTCTAAAGTTTGACTTTGAGAGGCCGATTTACCCAATGGCTTTCTCAAAATCATTTGACCGCTTTCAGAGCCCCATAACAAGCAAGCAATTGAGTCCTATCGCTATTCACACGTCGCTTGAGGGTTTTAAGAGCTTCAAAATCAACTATATCGGAAGACATGGACCATCATTACTGCTGGAGTAAATGGATGGATGGTTTTTGTATTTGGCAAGAGCAGCAAACCCTTCTATCGGGTGATTTGTTTGCTGTTTGGTTTTTCATGTTTTTATTTTTGACTATTCCAAAATAAACAAAATTAGTGCTCTGTGAAAAAGAGTGGTTCATGGTTTTTGGTAGAAATATGTTCAGCAGAAAAACGTTCAGTAGAAAAATTTTGAGTAGAAAAATCGAGGGTAAAGAATTTTCAGCAGAAAAATTGTTCAGCAGAAAAATTGTTCAGTAGAAAAAATTCCAGCAGAAAAAATTCCAGCAAAAAATTTCCGCCAGAAAAATTGTTCAGCAGAAAATTTTCCAGCAAAAAATTGTTCAGCAGAAAAATTTCCGGCAGAAAAAATTCTAGCAAAAAAGTTCCAGGAGAAAAATTGTTAAGCAGAAAAAATTCCAGTAGAAAAATTTCCTGCAGAAACGTTTTCAGTAGAAAAATTGCTCAGCAGAAAAAATTCTAGGAAAAAAATTTCTAGCAGAAAAATTGTTCAGTAGAAAAATTTCCAGAAAAATTCCAGCAAAAAAAATTTGGACAGAAATATTCCACCAGAAAAACTCCAGCAAAAAAATTTTCAGCAGAAATCTTTTCAGTAGAAAAATTTTGAGTAGAAAAATTTCTAGTAGAAAAATTTCCAGGAGAAAAATGTCCAGCAAAAAAATCGCTCAGCAGAAAAATTTCTAGCAGAAAAAATTCCAGCAAAAAATTGTCAGTGGGAAAATTTCCAGCAGAAAAATTTCTAGTAGAAAAATTTCCAGGAGAAAAATGTCCAGCAGAAAAAGTGCTCAACAGAAAAATTTCTAGCAGAAAAAATTTTACCAAAAATCTTTTCAGTAGAAAAATTTTGAGTAGAAAAATTTCCAGCAGAAAAATTATGGCAAAAAAAATTCCGGCAGAAAAATTCCAGCAGAAAAATTGTTCAGTAGAAAAATTTTGAGTAGAAAAATTTTCAATAGAAAAAATTCCAGCAACAGAATTCCAGGAGAAAAATTGTTCAGTAGAAAAATTGTTCAGCAGAAAAAATTTTAGCAAAAATCTTTTCAGTAGAAAAATATTGAGTAGAAAAATTTCCAGCAGAAAAATTCCAGCAAAAAAAAATTCCGGCAGAAAAATTGTTCAGCAGAAAAATTTTTAAGCAAAAATCTTTTCAGTAGAAAAATTTTGAGTAGAAAAATTTCTAGTAGAAAAATTTACAGGAGAAAAATGTCCAGCAAAAAAATCGCTCAGCAGAAAAATTTCTAGCAGAAAAAATTCCAGCAAAAAATTGTCAGTGGGAAAATTTCCAGCAGAAAAATTTCTAGTAAAAAAATTTCCAGGAGAAAAATGTCCAGCAGAAAAAGTGCTCAACAGAAAAATTTCTAGCAGAAAAATTTTTAGCAAAACTCTTTTCAGTAGAAAAATTTTGAGTAGAAAAATTTCCAGCAGAAAAATTCCAGCAGAAAAATTGTTCAGCAGAAAATTTTTTAGCAAAAATCTTTTCAGTAGACAAATTTCGAGTACAAAAATTACCAGCAGAAAAACGTTCAGTAAATAAATTGTCTGTGTTTTTGTTTTGGAAATTTCCAAACTAAATACTTAAAAAATCACCCATTAAAAACGACAGAATAAATAAAAAATCCAAAAATAAAATAGTTTTCGCACAGTTCTTTTTTTTTAACTAATCCCAACAACATCTGAAGAGAAACTAAAACATTTTCGATTATTAAATATATTTTTATTAGTAATTTTAATTTTTTAATTTATTTTTAAAATATAAATATGGGTTTTTGATTTTTATACAATACACATATAATAATAATAATTAATTGATTTTCTTTCTATATTTTCTTTGTTTTTTTTTTATATATGTCCATCCTTCTCTGAACCACTCTTCATATAAATATACAAATATCGAATAGTGATATTATTCAATCGGAATTTTCGTTCCACGTCTTCTTCTTTAGTTAATTAATTTGTTTTATTTTTTTTTTTTACACAAAATTCATATTCCAATTGATATTAATAAAAATATTTGTGATAGTTTTTTCTTCAAATTAATTATTTAATTTGTGTAAGTAAACATTTATGAATAGGGGAATAGCAGCAGATAAAAATATATTTGCCCATGTGTCTACGTACATATGTATGTGTGTATATTCATATATAAAAAATAGATTTTTTTTTTGGATTTTTCCAAATAATATTTTAGCAATTAAAAAAAAATTATTTATAATTATAACATTTTATTCGTGTGTGTAATAGAATATTTTTAAATGGTAATTTTTTTTTTTATTTTATGTGCACTATGTAAAAATTCGTTAAAAACGTAAATAATATTTGTTTTTGCAAGTTTACTTTCAGCAAAATTCGTTTTTCTTTTCAATTCCATTCAAAATGTTCTAGTTTACTTTTCCTCTCACCTAGCATAGCGCTCTCAAATCATTCAGCATAAAACTTCTTGTCCTCCGCTCTTTAAGCTCTTTTCCAATTGTGCTCTTATTTGTTGAACAAAAACGTGTCTATGATCATTAAATAGGGTGTTGTCATGGATAAAATCTTTTTCTTTTTTCGTTTTGGTTATGTTATTTCGTTTAAAATTCAAATCAAAAATTATTTTTAACTGGTTTGCCTTCTCTTTAGTCATTTTTATATTATAATTATTATGTCGGTTGGCATAAAATGTTTTATTTTTCTCAAACAAATATTCAATAATACATATACACCTACAGATAATATTTTTATATAATTTATTAATTCTGATAATTTGATATTTTTTCTTTTTCTTTTGGCACACCCTGTTTTCAAATATAATTTTTTTTAAATGCCACAGATAATAACATATACATAGATACATACATGTACGTGCTTAAACACCAAAACATACACGAAACGTTAATAATATTTACTGAAATTATTTTCTTTATTAATTTTATTTAGTGGTTAATGGCTGCATTTAATATTTATTATTATTATTTTTATTATGTTTTTTGTTTTTGTTTGTTTATTAAATTAATTTTAAAAAAAATGAAATTAGAAATATTTTTGATATTTCTTATTTGCTTTGCCATATAAATCTGACATTTGATAATGTGTATCGAATGCAGAGCTGCCAACATTACCACCACCACCACCACCACCGATACTACCGCCACCAGTGCCGCCAAAATAATTGAAACCATCGCCCAAATGATGTCCGGAAGCTCGTTTCTTCTTTGTTATCATATACCGTTTGGATGGGAAATCTATTTTTTTTAAACGATTGATTAAATTAATTATTTTTTCATCTATTTAAGAAAAACAAAAAACAAAAACTCATTTACAATTTGGCTCAATTCTTGAATTTTTCTGCACTTCGTATCTTGGCAAAGTGTCCAGATTATAAGGTGGCATTCCATAATAATCGTATGGTGTATCTGGCCATGAATTCAGCCATTCACCTTCGTCCTCGGATTGGCCATTGTACGCTCCCAATGGTCTCATATAATCGTTTAGTGGTTCAGCAGCATTTTCAGCCTCTTGCTGTGATCGTTGACCAGCTTCTACCAATGCGACGAGGGCTAGCATATCAGCTGGTGTCAGTTTGGATTCTCGTTTTAATCTATCAAATATAAAATGTAGGAAATATTTGAATACAAATTCAATTGGCCATAAACGCTTTTATGGGTAATAATTGAAAAAGAAATTTATAAAGTTTGACAAAATCAAAAAAAAAAGTGAAAGAAAAGAAAAGAAAAGAAAAATACGTTTGCGTGGATTTTTATTTTGGTAATTTTTGGTTTGGTAAAAAAAGCAGGAGCATTTTTATTACAAAATTTTTACAGCAGAGCATTTTCAGCTAAAATAAATTCCAGCAAAAAAATTGTCAGTGGAAAAATTCCTCTAGCTAAATCTTCAGGAACAAATTTATTGGGTATAAATAAGTTCAGCAGAAAAAATTGCAGGAGAAATAATTTCCTGCAGAAAAAATTCTAGCAAAAAATTTTCAGCAAAAAAATTTCCAGTACAATAAATTCCAGTAGAAAAATTTACAATAAATTCCAGTAGAAACAAAAATTATAGCAGAAACCTTTACAGCAGAAAAATGTTCGGTAAAAAAATTTCTAGCAGAAACGTTTTCAGTAGAAATATTCCGGGAAAAAAAAAATTACGGCAGAAACATTTCAGTACCTAAATCTTCAGGATAAAATTTTTCGGGTAGAAAAATGTTCAGTAAAATATTTCCAGCAGAAAAATGCAACAGAGAAATTACGAGCAGAAAAACGTTCAGTAAATAAATTTTCAGTAAAAATTTCCAGCAAAAAAATGTCCAGTAGAAAAATTTCCAGCAAAAAATTTTCCAGCAGAAATCTTTTCAGTAGAAAAATTTCCAGCAGCAAAAATTCCCGGAGAAAAATTTCCATCAGAAAAATTTTGAGTAGGAAAATTTCCAGCAGAAAAATTTCCAATAGAAAATTTTCTAGCGGAAAAATTTGTAGTATAAAAATTTCCAGTAAAATAATGTCCACCAGAAAAATTTCCAGCAAAAAAATGTCCAGTAGGAAAATTTCCAGCAAAAAATTTTCCAGCAGAAATATTTTCAGTAAAAAAATATATCCAGCAGAAAAATTTCCAGCTAAAAAAATTTCGAGTAGAATAATTTCCAGCACAAAAAATTCCCGGAGAAAAATTTCCATCAGAAAAATTTTGAGTAGAAAAATTTCCAGCAGAAAAATTCCAATAGAAAATTTTCCAGCGGAAAAATTTGTAGTATAAAAATTTCCAGTAAAAAAATGTCCAGTAGAAAAATTTCAAGCAAAAAAATCCCAGCAGAAACCTTTTCAGTAGAAAAATTTCCAGCAGAAATATTTTCAGTAGAAAAATTTGCAGCAGAAAAATTTTCAGTTAAAAAAATTTTGAGTAGAACAATTCCCAGCAGAAAAAATTCCCGGAGAAAAATTTCCAACAGAACAATTTTGAGTAAAAAATTTCCAGCAGAAAAATTTCTAGCAAAAAAATTCCCACCAGAAACATTTTCAGTATAAAAAATTTCAGCAGAAAATTTCCAGCAGATTATTTTTGAGTAGAAATGATTTGGAGTAGGAAATTCATCGATGAAAACAGTAACAACTTCAAAAGAATCGCTTTTCTAGTTCGGTCCGAAAATAAGTCAGTTATTATACGGTCATAGCGCTCAGAATAGACTTATCGACATTTTCCGACGACGGGCCTATTTTTGCGAGGTGTGTTTTTAACAGCATAATTAGCTGTTGGGACCAATGCCTGGGGACCATAAACTGTACCGAACTATCTCTTTGTTAACTTCCATTTTTTACACCCAATAACGCATAAGTGAATCGACAATCAAAAAACTGTAAAATAATTTTCGTTTAGTAAGGACGAGCCCAAATTTGAACTTCTTTGATTAACACTTTACGAGACATAATATCACCACAGCCATCTAGCGACAAAATAATGGATTTCTTTTTCCCCAAAATATTATCACTTCTAGGATACTGGAATCGATTATAGAATCAGTTCCGTTCCAACTGGCCTTGTACACCATAATTGTGTGCGTGCATACCTAAATAATACATAAAAGCGAATAGTAGAATATGTACTCTACTCTTCTGATGATTACAAACAGGCACACGCATTCACAAACACATAATCATAAAATAGAAATTTTATCGTTGGTTTTGGGGCGATTTGATTTTTTTTTATATTCCCTTTTCTGATGTGTCAGTAAAGAGTATAGAAATTGTGGTGCTTCTGAATCTTGGCATAAGAAGAATTTTGATTTGCTATTTGCATAATTGCGTAGGCATGAACAAAAGTGAAAAGATGGAAAAAATAATATTGGCATATCCCCCGGGTGAGGTGAGGGTGAAGCGGAGGTAGTTAAGATTCCATAGGAAACGGGATGATATCCAATAAGAAAGTTATTTTACAAAAGAAAAACATAAAATATGAAAAGGAATTTTGCACGAGTTGAAGACTTTGGAAAAGTTAGCGTTCGATTTGGTCACGTATTTATACTCACAGAAAAGGATCGCATATTATCGGTGATAAAATTATATTAAAAGTGCATAATTGGTAAAAATCAAATTGAAAAGGTACAACGTGTATTAAATTTGGAATAATGTTGAAATTTCTTTTCCAATTAAGTGTGAATGATGGAATTTTTTAGCTCCATATTCGAAAATGTGGGAGAATCGTCGCATTCGCTTCAGTAGTAGTTGCAAAATGACCTATTGCCAGTTGGTCTCCGGTTTATAGCCCTTAAAGCAGAGGTAGTGCTCATTATGAGGAGCAGATGCAGAGAAAATATTGCCATCACAATTGGTGAACATGAGGTGACCTCAGCACCTCATCGTTCAAGTGTCTGGAAGGTAATGATGGACGCGCGGCTGCGGTTTAGGACCACCTGTCGCGTACAGTCGCACCTAATGCCAAATGTTGGGAGCCCCAGACGCAGCAGGAAGAACATGGGGTGACCTCAGCACCTCAACTCTACAGTGTCTAAGGGGGTAATAATGAACGCGAGGCTGCGGTGTCAAGACCACCTGTCGCGTACAGTCGCGTTTAATGCTAAATGTTGGGAGATCAAGACACAGAAGGAAGAACATGGGGTGACCTCAGCACCTCATCGTTAAAGTGTCTGGGAGGTAATGATGAACGCGAGGCTGCGGTGTCAAGACCACCAGTCGCATACAGTCGCGTTTAATGCTAAATGTTGGGAGATCAAGACACAGCAGGAAGAACATGGGGTGACCTAAGCACCTCAACGCTCATGTGTCTGGGGGGTCATGATGGACGCGAAGCTGCGGTTTCAGCACCACCTGTCGTGTACAATCGCGCCTAATACCAAACCTTGGTAGACCCAGACATAGTAGGAGGAGGTGAGGCAGTGCTCATAACGAGCCATGGGAGACCCAGACACAGTAGGAGGACCCTGTTGGTAACCGCGGTAAGGTTGAGTCTGCACTGATTTGGGCGTTCAAAACTTACTTGGCGCTAAGAACTTACATACAAAAGGTTGGAGTGCCGTAGAAGAAGCATATTGAGAGTGACCTGCACATTTCGTATAACAAGATACGAGAACAATCAATCGAAATACTGATTTTATGGGTGGAATGGCAAAAATCAATTTTTTCTGGTGGACAAACGGCAGAGCTTGTACCATCGGAGAAGTGCCCTGCGATGCGAATTTTTGCACGGAAAAAATAAAAGCAAATGGATACACCTCCTCATCCCAACGGTGGAACCATGAATTGACCACGACCTATCCCAATTTTTAAGGGGACATGGATACCCATTCACCACTGCGCCTCTAATTGCAACAAGAAAAACTTTCCGATCG
The DNA here is from genome assembly GCA_958298945.1 of Atherix ibis. NCBI lineage: Eukaryota > Metazoa > Arthropoda > Insecta > Diptera > Athericidae > Atherix > Atherix ibis. Next base: position 84,266,077 of record OY282609.1, read on the forward strand.
AAAGCCCTTATCCTATAAGCAGATGTGAAGACCCTCGCAACTGGTTATAGAGTAAGGGCTACCGACAACATATAGTATAGCCCAATGTTTATAGTAGTTGTAGACCCGTCTGGGATCTACTCACGAAGGTGGTTCCTTGTCGCCTCAAAAGAAAGTAGCCTTCGGTCCAGAATTAAATAGCATGAGACTCAGAAGAGAAAAGGACTCAAGGAATGAACTCTTGTTGTGACGGGGTTGTGGAGAGCGTCAAACACGTGTTCTTTTACTGCACCCAATTTCGAGCAAAGTGTGTTGGTAGGCCTCTGACGCTGGTAGCCCTGATGTTAAAGTCTCACACTTTTTATTTCGATACTTTCCAATTTACCATACCACAAAGAGAATAAAAAAAATTGATATGTTTGTGGAATTCCTCTATTAAAGCTTTAAAAACCTTGTACTTATGAATTTCAACAATATTTAATAAAAGAAATAGCCCAAAATTTAAAGCTAGCCCAAAATTTATGAAGAATTTTCAATAGGGCAGGGGGGATTTCTAATTAAGTTCAGACTCTTTACTTCTTAACTTAAGTGCACGTATTTGTACTCGGTGGTAGGTGGTAGTACTCTTGTGTGCGAGCATGTACTTATATTTTCGTCATTATTTAATAATTAATTTAATCCCATTTCGAAAATTGATTCTAGCATAATACTTTGTTCAAATTTAACGAGCATAAGCCAATTTAGTCTAAACAACTTAACTCAATTTGCATAAAGTGTAATGATACTAAAATGTTATTAAATTATTGTAAAGTTGATGAGGCTGGAATTTATCCTACAATAATCATGAAGGATAAAAAAACATATTTGAATTAATTTTTGATATTTTCCGAACATTTTAAAGGTTATTCGATTACGATCAGAACAAAGAAACAAATTACATCTTTTTTCTTCAAAAAGTGACTCACTAAGACAAAAAATTGAATTGAATTTAATGAAAATATTATTTTACTGGAAAATAATCAAATTTAGAGCAAATTTAGAGATCAAATCACCATCGGCTGTTTTTTTTTTAAATTTAAATATTAAAAATAAATATCCATTTGACCGTGTATGGCATGCTGGAATGATGAAAATTGGATTTCTCGCATGAATCATTTAAAACGTACTCGTGGCTAACATTTACGAAAAAAAATCTTTAAAAAATAAATGGCAACAATAATTTGGCAAAAAATTTCAGTATCTAAATCTTCAGGAAAACATTTTTTGGGTATAAATATGTTCAGTAGAAAAATCGAAGATAACAAATTTTCAGTAGAAAAAGTTCCAGCAAAAAAATTCCAGGATAAAAATTTTCAGCAGAAAATTGTTCAGCAGAAATATTTTCTGTAGAAATATTTTCACTAGACAAATTTTTAATAGAAATATTTCCATCAGAAAATTTCCAGGAGAAAAATTCCCAGCAAAAAAATTGTTCAACAGAAAAATTTACAGCAGAAGAAAAATTCCAGCAAAAAAATTTCCAGTCGAAAAATTTCCAGGAGAAAAATTTTCAGCAGAAAATTGTTCAGCAGAAATATTTTCAGTAGACAAATTTTTAGTAGAAATATTTCCATCAGAAAATTTCCAGGAGAAAAATTCCAGCAGAGAATTTCCAGGAGAAAAATTCTAGCACAAAATTTTCCAGCAGAAAAAATTGAAGCAAAAAAATTTCCAGTAGAAATATTTCCAGCAGAAACCTTTTTAGGAGACAAATTTTGAGTAGAAAAACTTCCAGCAGAAAAAATTCAAGCAAAAAAATTTCCAATAGAAAAATTTCCAGCAAAAAAAATGTTCAGCAGAAAAAATTTAAACAAACTAATTTCGAGTACACTTATTTCCAGTAGAAAAATTTTGACTATAAATATTTCCAGCAGAAAAATTTCAAGTAGAATTCTTATCAGTAGAAAAATTTCCAGGAGAAAAATTTCCAGTAAGAAAAATTCCAGCAAGGAAAATTCCAGAAAAAAAATTTCCAGTAGAAATATTTCCAGGAGAAACCTTTTCAGTAGACAAATTTTGAGTAGAAATATTTCCAGCAGAAAAATTTCCAACAGAAAAAATTCAAGCAAAAAAATTTCCAGTAGAAAAATTTCCAGCAGAAAAAATGTTCAGCAGAAACAATTTCAATAAAAAAATTTCGAGTAGAAATATTTTCAGTAGAAAAATTTTGACTACAAATATTTCCAGCAGAAAAATTTCAAGTAGAATTCTTATCAGTAGAAAAATTTCCAGGAGAAAAATTTCCAGCAGAAAAATTTCCAGTAGAAAAAATTCCAGCAAAAAAATTTTAGCAAAAAATTTCCAGTAAAAATATTTCTAGCAGAAACCTTTTCAGTAGACAAATTTTGAGTAGAAATATTTCCAACAGAAAAATTTCCAACAGAAAAGATGTTCAGGAGAAAAAATTTCAACTAAAAAATTTCGAGTAGAAATATTTTCAGTAGAAAAATTTTGAGTAGAAATGTTTCCAGCAGAAAAATTTTCAGCATAAAATTTCCAGCAAAAAAATTTGAGTAGCAAAAATTTCAGGAAAAAATTTTTTGGGTAGAAATTTATTCAGTAAATAAATTGTCTGTGTTTTTTGTTTTGGAAATTTACAAACCAAACACTTAAAAAATCACTCGTTATAATCGAAAGCATAAACGCATCCACCCACAACCAAAGCCAATCGTTGTTCAGCCATTTTTTATTCGATTAATAAAAGGTTCGATGAAGTGCGTTTACACAAATAAGTCTTCATTCTTATACTAGTATTTATGGAAAAGGTAAAATTTTTTAAAAGTTAGCAATTTTTAACAAAAGAAGCCAATCTATTAATTTGTTATTTTCTTTTTCAATTAAAATCGAGTTTTTCTTCGGATATTGCAATACGAAAAATATTCTGTGTTTGAAATTGGCCAAAAAACAATTACTATATTTAACTAAACTTTTTTTTAAAGGGAAATATTTTTCAAAAAAAAATGCATGCAAATCACTAACAACAAAAAGGAACTGACGGTTCCACCGATCATTTTCCCGACCTTCCCCATCTTCCAGCTATCGTTGACAATTGCATACATACACCAAACCCACCCACCACCACCAAAACCAATCGCAGCAATTTAAAAATTCGTCTTTGCTTATTTAAGGTTCTCACTGCGTTTACACTTAACCAACCAACCCGTCTTCATTCTCATAAATTTTAAAAAGTTTTAACTTTTCAAAAGCAAAGCAATTTTTTTTTTGGTATCTCATTTTTTTAAAAATATTATTGCATATATTTTATGGAAGGTTTTTTTTTTAAATTAAAAGCGAAACTTTTTTTTTAATTGCTAAAAAATGAAAAGAAACAAATAATTTTGCTTCCATTAAATTTAAAGATAGATATTAAACAAAACAAAATGTAAGAAAAATGAAAATTCTTCGATCAGTTCGCAAATGAATTGATTTGTTTTTAATGAATTTGAATTAAAAATAAATAAAATGTTGACTAGAAGCAGAAAATTATTATTATTATTTTTATTTAACTTTTGAGTGTAAACCATTTTATTTGTGGGCTGATTTTTGTGTACTGCTTGTAACGGTAAAATGTTGTTCTAATGAGTAAACTCAATGTTGCGATTGTGAAAAAATTCCCTGTCTTTACCGTTGTTTTAATACAGACACATATGTGTACACATTTGTTAGCCTTTTAATAAAGTCCGATTCAAATAATTAAATTATTTTTCTCGTCTCGTGCATATGTGTGTAAATATAAAAATATGAAAAATTAAGAAAATCATTACTTTTTGTTAAAAAATCATATTTAAAAAAAAAATTGAAAATTATTAATTTTCCTATACAAACTGTCCACGAACATTATGGCACATTTGCGTATCAACCTGTATGAATTCAGTGAATACAATAATAGCTTAAAAAACGATCGATGATCGACGAATTTCCCCAAATAATTTTCTCTCTCAATATTTTTTGATCAGAAAATCATCGAAAGTACAAGAAAATCGCTCAAATTTCTGAAGTTTTGAGGCATCCACACTAGTTTGCGGATCGCTTTATAATATTACTCCCGCTCTCAACAGTCACCGCAACAACTCCCAAGTTAACGGAACAAGTTCTCATCCCTCAATACCAATTACACGATCGAAAATTCAAATTGTGAATTTTGAATGTGTATGTGTGTGTGCCGATTCGATATACCCCATTTCATCTGCTGTACCGTATGCAAAAAAACCTCACACAGCCACCTCACTGTTTACTGAGGTGATCTTCTGTCCGATTTTGTTAGTTGTCGTCTTGTTCTCGTTTAGTTTGGATGCGAAGGTACGGCGGCGGTCCATCCACAAATGAAAAGTTCTTTTTTCGGTAGTAAAAACATTTCGTCGCGATTAATTAACTAATAACGGTCGTGATTTTTGCGAATTAAATATGAAAATAGTGTAAATTTATTGAGAAACCGACTTGAAAAAATTTGGCAACAGGCAGAAATGTCGGTATAGCAAAATGGCGGGTATAAACGTCGTGGTAGAAAAAAGGATTCAGATATCTACACAGAGTGTGCGTTAGTAGCTTTTGTGGTAAAAGTTCGACGTGTGTCCGAATGTTTTATGGAACTTTGAGAATTAGAAGAAATTAGTGAGTTTGTCGACGGTTTGTAAAATTTGTTACCCCTTTTTTGTGGGGTCTTAGGTGTATTTTAATAAAAAAAATTAAATAATTGCTTAATAAATAAGAAAAAAGTGCATTTAAATTTCATTTGTGACCCTTTTTTATGGGGTCTTAAATAAAAAAGAAAATAGTGAATTTAAATTTCATTTGTTACCCTTTTTGTGGGGTCTTAAGTGTTTTTTGATAAATAAGAAAATAGTGCATTAAATTTCATTTGTTACCCTTTTTTGTGGGGTCTTAAATAAATAAGAAAATAGTGCATTTAAAATTTATTTGTTACCCTTTTCTGTGGGGTCTTATGTGCATTTTAATAAATAAGAAAATAGTGCATTAAATTTCATTTGTTACCCTTTTTTGTGGGGTCTTAAATAAATAAGAAAATAGTGCATTTAAAATTTATTTGTTACCCTTTTCTGTGGGGTCTTATGTGCATTTTAATAAATAAGAAAATAGTGCATTAAATTTCATTTGTTACCCTTTTTTGTGCGATCTTAAATAAATAAGAAAATAGTGCACTTAAAATTTATTTGTTACCCTTTTCTGTGGGGTCTTATGTGCATTTTAATAATAAGAAAAAAGTGCTTAACATTTTATTTGGTCCCTCTTTTTGTGGGGTCTTAAGTGTTTTTTAATAAATGAAAAAAGAGTGAATTTAAATTTCATTTGTTACCCTTTTTTGTGGGGTCTTAAATAAGTAAAAATAAAGTGCATTAAAATTTCATTTGTTACCCTTTTTTATGGGGTCTTAAATAAGTAAAAAAAATAGTATTAAAATTCATTTGTGACCCCTTTTTATGAGGTCTTAAATAAATAAGAAAATAGTGCATTAAAATTTCTGTTTTCACCCCTTTTCGTGGGGTCTTAAATAAATAAAAAAATAATGCAAATAAAATTTCATATGTTATCCCTTTTAATGGGGTCTTAAGTGTTTTTTCATAAATAGGAAAATAGTGCATTAAAATTTCATTTGTTACCCTTTTCGTGGGGTTTTAAATAAATAAAAAATAGTGCATTAAAATTTCACATGTTAAGGATACCACCGGCCCCATAATACTATACTGATCATATGGTGAGTAATTTAAGATTTATTTTTAAATAAAAAAATAAACATTTTCGATTTTAAATATTTTTGTTAGAAAATTTTTATAATTTGTTAAAGAATATGGCAACAACTTTTGTTGAAAAAACATGGCAACAATTTTTTATTCTTTGAAGATTGTTTTTTTTGTAGTTTTAGAATTAAATACAAGCCAGAGTGGGATTTTGGTTGAAAATTTTCTATTAATTTTTATTTTGTTGATGTCGTTTTCCAATTTTTAAATACGAAATTTTTTAATCAGGCAAGTTTTTCTTATTTGAAAATTAATCCTTTTACGTTCAGCTTTGCAACCATTGAAAATTTGACAACAATGTTATCGGGGATGATTTTTGTTTTATTTTGTTTAATTTTGTCTTTATTACCATTAGTAGCGTATTTCCCTTCTCAAATTTCTCAATTCTTTGTTTTTGCCTTTTACCGTTTTTTTATATTTTTTATTCGTGTTCAAGCCAATCTCTTTTCTTTTTGCCACCTTTCTCTAAACTCTCTCTCTTTTTGTCTCAAAACATAGATTTTGGTGACCAAATCTTGCCAGTTTAAAATTAGTCTTTCCAGTTTAACATTTATAATAGTTTATTGTGTTTTTTTAAAAATATTTTTTCTTGTTTTAAAAGCGAATTTTAAATTAATAGTGTTTTTTTTTCTAAATGATTTTTTCAATTTTCAATTCAAATTGACTTGTTTGCATATGGAAAGAGGTTTAATCATGTTAGTAGATATTCTGGCATGTGGAAATAGGGTCTGTCACGTGATAAAGATCTTTTTGCGTCGGACGATTACTTTTTGGATGATAATTGATCCTTGAATGTGAGCACAGGTCCTATCATGTAGAAAGGGAGGTTTTTTATACGTGGAAAGGTTCTATTACGTTAGTAGATGTTTTGTCACGTGCGATGAGCGCTTTTACTGAGGAAAAAAAACGTGGAAGGACTGTTATGCAGGTAGAAATTGGTCCACGAAAAGGAGCAGAAATTTACATATTGCATGTAAAAGGAGTATCTTCTACAGGAAGACAGGTCATTTGTACCACGGAAAGTTGCCATTCAATATAGTAATGGTGAAAAATTTCACATTTGATCAATAACCAAAAATTTCCATTTCTTTCTGCAATTAAATTTTTGATGGGGTTATGAGGAAGGGTCTTATTAGCCTTTAGAACTTTTAGTAATAATTGAAGAAAGTCAATTTTCAGAAGAAATTTTCAGTGGAAAATTTCAGTAGAAATTTTCAGTTGAAAATTTTCAGTAGAAATTTGCAGTAAAAATTTTCAGTAGAAATTTGCAGTAGAAATTTTCAGTAGAAATTTTCAGTAGAAATTATCAGTAGAAATATATTTTTTAAATATTTTTTACTATTTTTTTTTCTCAAAAAATTTATTTTGAAACAGCAAATAAGTTTTTTTAACTTGGAATTTTCATTCAAACTTATAAGCATTATTAGAAATTTAAATTTAATTAATTTTCGAAGTTAAGTTGAGCTTCTGCCAAGAAAGTAAATTTAGAAATTTTTAGAAAATTCACAAAAGAAGTTGAGGAATTTTCTAGCAAATCTCAACGAAATATGCCATTTTTTTTATGGTGACCCAGATTGACGGTTTTCTAATACCTTCTAACCAACTTTCAATGCTACTTTTGAGGGTTGCGCCCTTCCATCGTAAAAGATTTTAATTTTTATCTATTCGCAACTTTAAATTCAACTGATTTAATTATTAAATAAGACTCTGTATTTTATCAAATAATTTTATTATCTTTTAAGGTAATCACTTGAAATAAGTTTTTTTATGGAAATTTTCTTTGTTTTAATAATAAATTCGGTAATTATCAAAACTTTCTTATAAAATAACAAGACATGATCTAAAAAGAAGACAAAAAAGGATACAGAAAATATTGTTTGTTCTTTAAAAAAACAAAACAAAATACGTTTAAATATGCTACGACAATTTAATCGAATAAATGTCAGCAGCGATTAATATCGTTTAGAAAAGGGTAGCCATTTTTGTCAGTTTTATAGTATTTATAATAATCAGCTTACAAATATAAAAGTTAGAGGGACTTTTCTCTAATCTATTTAATAGCAAATCGCTAAGATAAAAGTGGAAGAGGCAGCCCGCAACAATATGGCATCAAGTAGAAAATTATAAATATTCAAAAGTGTGTAAAGACTTAATCATAACAAAAACTTGCTATAAAAAATAGGACATTTTTATAATTTTTTTCCTAATCCTTGAAATAGATTTAAAAAAAAACTAAAAAAAAAATAAAAAATATTATTGCAAGAAAAAAAAATGCTATAAAGCCAATTTTATGAATTTTCTGGTATTTATAATAATCAGCTAACAAATAAAAAGCTAGAGGGACTTTTCTCTAATATATTTAATAGCAAATCGCTAAGATAAAAGTGGAAGAGGCAGCCCGCAACAATATGGCATCAAGTAGAAAATTATAAATATTCAAAAGTGTGTTAAGACTTAATCATAACAAAAACTTGCTATAAAAAAAAAGAAATTACATAATTTTTTTACTAATCCTTGAAATAGACGACAAAAAAGAAAACTAAAGAAAAATTAAAAAATATTATTGCAAGAAAAAAATTTATAGTAAAGATGCTATAAAGCCAATTTTATGAATTTTATGGTATTTATAATAATCAGCTTACAAATTTATAATATAGAGGGACTTTTCTCTAATCCATTTAATAGTAAATCGCTAAGATAAAAGCGGAAGAGGCAGCCCGCAACAATATGGCATCAAGTAGAAAATTATAAATATTCCAAAGTGTGTAAAGACTTAATCATAATAAAAACTTGCTATAAAAAATAGAAAATTATAAAAAAAATTGTCTAATTCTTGAAATAGACGACAAAAAAAAATAAAAATAAACAAAAGAAAAATTGAAAAATATTATTGCAAGATGCTATAAAGAAGAATATTAATTACTGGAGCATTATCCCTTCTATAAGTCATACGAGTGTACTTGAAAAAGGATGAAAAACAAAGTATGGGGTAAGAAAATAATAATAATAATAAAATCGATAGCAAAGATTTCAGAATCAATTACTTTACACATCATTTAATTATGTTTACTAGCAGGAAAATTTGCATAACAATTCACAACTTGTACATCCTTTATTCGCACTATTTACTCTGTACGAGTATTGGTTGAAGTGTCTAACTAAGGGCTCTCCATTTATTATTTAGTAATGCATAATGTATAAGTATGGAAAATTTTCCATAAAGACACAAATTTCCATAAATAAATATTATTTTGCACGCTTTCTTTCGTTGTCAACTTTTCTTTTTAGGTCGCATTTTCTTTTTGTCTTCTTGTTAAATCTAAGATCTTACAACCATTTAATATTTATCTTACAATTATCTTAGATATTGATAAAAATTTTCTATAAAATATTCAGAATATTATTTTGATATTTGTAGAATATTTTTACATGTGCTTTTTTCTATTTTCTTAGATAAACATTCACTTTTTAAAGATATGTTCTTAAAGGTTTTTTATTTCAATTAAGTTTTAATTGAAATAGAAAATTTTGGTTTGGTCATTTATAGAGAGTAAAATATACTTAAAATTTTGAATTCATTGTATGTTCTTAAAATAACTGCTATAATATTTTTTGCGGGACTCAATCCTTTTAGGATAGTTTTTTTTTTAAATTTCTTCACACATTTCAGGATGTAATACGGCCATTACTTATATTTATGTTGGGATTTTTTTCATAAATATGCGTTGTTCTACAAGAAAAACTAGCGTAGCCCTAAAGAGATGTCAAATCGTACGATCTTAAAGGCCAATTGGTATTATCAAATTTCGAAATTATGCATTCTGAGAACTTTTCGCTTAATAAGACCGAATTTTATTGCGTTTTTTGGCTTGTAGCATAATTTTCGAGACTAATTGGCATCAGCAGATTTTAAAACAATGCACTGTGAGATTTTTCGATCAATAAAAAGAAAATTTGTAGCGCTGTCTTGTTGATATCACATGTGGTTCTGATGAACATTTTTAAGGTTAGGTTAGAAAAATACCGTTATCATACGGTAATAGCGCTCATAATTGATAAAAACTGTCTCTCCTTATTAATTTTAAAAGAAACACCGATACATGACGCCTTAAGAACAAAAGTACACACCAGACAGTCACTTTTCTTGAATACAATGGCTTCTTCACAGTTACTTTGTGGGTTTTTAGAGCCCTATATGTGGCAATTTTGCTTATTGACGTATCCACTGTAATTTTTGCAGTGGCCAATTTTGAATTAAAAGATTTTTGTTGACACTAAACTAGGTCTAAGTGCGTAAATAGCAACATGCCAATGTGTGAAGTCCACATTTTTTTTACAATACCTAATTGGGTGTGGTTTTGATTTTTCACCTTTATTGAGAAGAGGAACAATACAAATGTAGACATTTTTTTTATATATTTTAAAAATAAAATCATTATTGGAAAATATTTGAACAATTTTCAAAACCATCTACACATTTTGTGTTCATTGAATGAATAGCTCCATAAGATATAAAATAATATACGGGATGGTGAAAAAAATATATATTTTTATTAAATAGACAGAAAAATTATCATTCCTGACAAAATTTTATTTTGGATTTAAGCTTCCAGACTTTATTTACTCATACCACTTATGCTCCTGTTAACAAAAAAAAGTTCTTTATTCAATTTGAAAACAGAAAAGCATGGCATAATTGATTATTTGTAAGCATTAGTATAGTCCCAATTGTTGTGGCATCTAAGAAATTTGAAGAATTTCCCTCTGACTTTTATAAATTAATTTATTATTTTTTCTTTTGTTACAATAATTTCTTAAAGAAAAATTCGATAAATATTTTGAATAAATTGGAGAAAACAAAAACTTTGAATATTTATTGACATTTTTTATAAACATTTTCTTTTAGTATATTTTTGCTAAATTTTATAGTCTGTCAGAAACATTCGAATTTTTCTCTTTAATAGAGAAAATTCATAAAAAAATTTATTTTTACATATGTTGTTGCGATTGCTAGAGATGGAGGGGGAAAGGGGAAGGGAAGGGAAATGGGTAGCAATAATAAAAAAGAACACGTGTTTTGTGTTAACTTTAATTCAAAAGTAAAAAAAAGGACAAATTTCCCTTAAATATAATTTTCGATCTTTAAGGGAAATTTGTCTTCTTCTTTTTTTAACCTTCGCCCGTAAATATTCAAACTGCCTTGGAATCGCCCGGAGTGGGGGAGGGGGTGTTAGAAATACTCAAAGAGAACACGTGTCTTATAAGCTAAAATCGAAAAGTAAAAAAGACGCAGACACCTTCCCTTAGGGAAAATTTTATTTAAGGAAATTTTTTCTTCTTTTTATTTTTTACCATTTCCCGTAAATATTCGAACTGCCTTGGAAATCACCCGGAGTGGGGAGGGGGATCTGTTAGGAATACTCAAAGAGAACACGTGTCTTATAAGCTACAATCGAAAAGTAAAAAAGGCGCAGACACATTCCCTTAAGGAAAATTTTATTTAAGGGAATTTTTTCTTCTTATTTTTTTTTTACCTTTCCCAGTAATTACTCAAACTGCCTTGGAAAGGGGCCCAGGAAGAGTGGGAAGTGTGTAGGAATAATCAAATAGAGCACGTGTTTTATGATAGCTTTAATCGAATAGTAAAAAAAAAGCAGACAAATTTCTCTTAAAGATCGAAAATTATAGTTAACGGAATTTTTTCTTCTTCTTATTTTTTATCTTTTCTCGTTTATATCCAAACTTTCTTGGAAAAGGACCGTGAAAAAGGGGATAAGGGATAGAAATAATCAAAAAGAACACGTGATTTTGGTTAGCTTTAATCGAATAGTAAAAAAGAAGAAGATAAATTTCCCTTAAAGATAAAAAATTATATTTAAGGGAATTTTTTTTTCTTCTTTTTTTAAATCTTTTCCTGTAAAATCCTAAGCCTTCTTGGAATAGGGTCATGAAAGAGAGGTGAAGAGGTAGTCATAATTTAAAAGGACTGTGTATTTAGTTAGCTTTAATGGAATAGTAAAAAAGAAGAAGAGAAATTTCCCTTAAAAATCGAAAATTATGTTTAGGGGAATTTTTTCTAACCTCCTTGGTACGGGGCCGTGAAAGAGGGGTAGTCATAATCAAAGAAAAAACTTGTCTTATTAGGTAAAATCTAAAAATGAAAAGTAAAGTAGAAGACAAATTTCCCTTAAAGACCGAAAATTATATTTAAGATAATTTTTTTTTACCTTTCACCGTAAATATCAAAATATCTTTGAAAAAGGTCGTAATGCAGAGGGGGGGGGGGGGGTGGTGGTATGTAATAGAAATAATCAAAAAGAACACGTGTCTTATTAGCTAAAATCGAAAAATAAACAAAAAAAGCAATAAAAAAAATGCCCCTTCAAATATTATTTCTCAAAGATTCAAACGTTTGGTGGTGCTGCCGCCCCCTTCTTTAATTTATTAGAAATTTGTCCTCTCAACAAAACAATGACGCCGTATTTTTTTTTTGTTAATATAATTAAAATTACCAAAATTCAATAATCCAATTAATTATTTTATAGAAGAAACAATGAAGATGGAGAAAAAACTCCCTTTTTATTGTTAGATTTTTATTAATTATTTACTAAATCCAAAATTACAAAGGTAACCATTTTTCTATTTTAACAGTGTAACAACGAAGCCCAATACACAAAAGGGACATGTGAAAAAAAAGAAACGCTCAATTGACATTTTGGGATTTTCTCTTTTGTTTTTCTCTTTTCTTCTCTATTGCAATTGTTGGTTACCCGCCTGCCTTTATGACGTATGACGTATACACATTTAATATTTGTCATAAGCACCCACCCAAATGCAAGAGGAGAAAAAGAGACAATTTTCTTTATTTCGTTTATATTTGCTTGGGTGTTTTTAATTAATTTGAAATACATTAACTGTAATCTTTTAGGCAAATGAAAAATATTCGGAATTTTCGGTGAAATTGGATAAAAAATGGGAAAAAATTCACTTTATTTTTCTTCAATTTTTACCATCTTCCTCAACAGTTAGTAGTCAGTCACAGTCAGGTCACAGTCAGGTCACAGTCAGGTCACAGTCAGTTTATGTAAGAATCCGTATAAGGGAGGGGGACAGACTTAAGTGAAAACATAACCATAAATTTAGTCGATGATTGGTAGTGGCGTGGTTGGTTGGTTGTTAAGATAACAGTGGGGGGGGGGGGGCAATGAAATGAATAATTTGTTTTTGCCCTTTTGTACCAATAAGATTCGTTTCGTTTCTAATTTACTTTTCTCATTTCGGAAATAATTGGCTTTTTAAGATGCTAAACGGAATGTTGATGATATTTCAGAATGCGCGGGTGTTTATACAAAAAAAAAATAATGAAAATAATGTTATATATACTATTAGGGGTGGTGTAGGTGGTTTTTTTCGGATTAGACAGACCAGATCACCTTTTCACAATTCAATGACATTTAGAAGCTTTCAGATCGTCAGGTTCGCGCCTGTTACTTTGTGGTTTCAACTTTGTTCACAGCAACATCGCACGTCCTGTTTAGTGTGCTCATAGCACAATGTCGCATGAAAACGATGGGGATGCGTTGGTATACGATGTTGTTTAGCATCTGTTTTTTCTTGCACCATTACCGCCCATCCATGTCATTGGGGGCGAAGACTAATTGCCCCCGAGCAGAACAATTAGTCGGAATTATGTCGCTACAACACATCATTTGCTGGTTGTGATCATTACATTCTTATCCAGAAGTTAACCTGTATTTGTATTTGTTTTTATTATTAATTTTTTTTCTGTACCATTTTTTTTATTTAATCTGCTCTTATATGTTCCAGGAGTGATGAAATTTTTTTCAATTCCGACAAGCAATTATACGCTCGAATAATTCAAGTTGAGTTTTCTCAAATAATCGCATTCTTGGTAAAGTAGGTAAAAATTTTTCTCACCCCCAACAATTTCTAATTCATTTTCTATACGAAAAACATAAAAAATTATTAATAATTTAATGGTCAATTTTCACATGAACAAATACGTAAAATGTAATATTTTTTAGAGAATTTTATGATTAGAAAAAAAAACCCTCTATAAAAGTGTGCAAATTTAAAAATTCATTTAAATTTGTACACTTTTATATTGAGGATTTAATTTTTATAATTAACAAATTTATAGTTAAAGTGATGGAAAAATAATAATACATTAATTGAGATTGTGAAGTTTTAAAAATATTTAATGGGGCTTTTGGAGGAGGGTATTGTGCGGGGGAGAGGGGTGAATTAGACTACAAATAGTAGGATCGCATTAGTTACCGGGACAAATGTCAACCTCGTCCGCGGTGACAACGCGACCCTATATAGAGAGTGTCGTCGTAAGTGAGGTTGTGTTTTTGTAGAGTGCCTTAAGAAAAATGGAGAAGCCAAATCATGAGCAACAATGTGCCAGTAAATTTTTTGTTTAATTTTGTGAGTCTGCGATTTGGGCATACGAAAAGCATTCCTTATTAAAAACACAAATATTTCCGGGGCTAAAATATTTTTGGAGGGCCGACAGGCAGTGGAAGAAGAACCTGACTCAGGGTGGTGGGCTTCAAAATCGAAATATGATACAAATTTGAAACGAGTTAAAGGTCCTTGTGAGGTTAGACCGTTTTACCCTTCATCAAATATTCACTCAAAATTTGATTCTCGTTGCCAAGATGGTGCCAAAAAACCTCACGATTGAACAGAAAGATCATCGATAAGTTTTTATCATAACAAGAAATTTCTGCGGTTCCCCAAAAAAAATTTTGGAGGGCCAATAAGCAGTGGAAGAAGAACCTGACTCAGGGTGGGTGGCCTTCGAAATTGAAATATGATGAAAATTTGAAACGAGTGAAAGGTCCTTGTAAAGTCAGATTGTTTTAGTCTTCATCAAATTTTGATTCTCGTCGCCAAAAAACCTCACCATTGAACAGAAAGATCATCGACAAGTTTTTCTCATAACAAGGAATTTTCTGTGGTTCCCCGGCACCCCTATTCAGCTCATCCGACGTCTGTGTGAATTTTTTGCTACTGTTGATAACATCCCTTCGTAAGGGACCATTTTTGGGGACACGATAAAATTATTATCAATACCAGAAGTGGCGAACCTGTGGTACCTGAGCTGGCTTAGGAATTTACAAGGTTTCTTTATTGTAGCTCTTTGAGTGGGCAGTACAGACCAAGTACACGGAGATCAGATGCCCCATGGTAACTATGGCTTAATACCTACATCATGGATATAGCCTTAGGACTGGAAGTGAGGGGGGATACCAGGATCCCGAGTGCTATTACTGCAGATGATAGTGGAAGTTTAGTTGGGGTAACTAGCTTGAAACTGGTTACTGACCTGTTATGGCTATAGCTGGTTCAGGTGCGGGCCCAGATGGAAGCACAAAGGTCTGAGGTTTAAACCGCTCACCCTTGGAATTGACACATGGTTTAGGCAGACTGCTTCATAATGTTGATATGGTAGAGATGGTATCCTGTGGTAGAGGTGGAGCTGATAGTGGTATAAGAAAAGGGGGAACCTGATTAAGTTGTCCTTGCATGAGCTAGTCTAAGCAGGAATTCAAAGAGGAAATAGAGAAGATCTAATCAGCTGGGCTGGCGGAATATATAACAGGATAGGTCTGTTTTGCTAGTTAATGTAGATGACCCGTAGTTTTACGTTTAACGACAGGTATGCCACGTCAAACAACACAATTATTCTGTCGATAATATGCAAATAA
Source organism: Atherix ibis (assembly GCA_958298945.1). Classification (NCBI taxonomy): domain Eukaryota; kingdom Metazoa; phylum Arthropoda; class Insecta; order Diptera; family Athericidae; genus Atherix; species Atherix ibis. The sequence continues at coordinate 84,281,588 of OY282609.1, forward strand.
CTAAAGGTGATTCAAGTGGAAGCTCCTACTGATGTATAGATTCCCAAGAGGGGACTCTACTTTCAAGGCAATAACATTGGATTTATAAAATCATATAAAAATGGTGGCAAAAATATACAATCTGGCTCATTACTTTGTTGGTATTTTTTACTTAAAAAATTCTATTGGTAAATGTTTAGAAAATTTATAAAGGACATTTATGCAGTCAATTTTTATGACATCTTTTGACTAAAATTTTTTTCTAAACATCACTTTTTGTTTTTCTTTTCATAGACACGATGCTCTAGAGTCTTAAAGCATGCCATTCAGTCGTTAAAAATTTTCGGGTTATTTTAATGTATCGATTTCTAGACATAATAACAGAGACATAATTTCTATCTTCGGAAAAGAGCTTTCCCGACGTAACGGTCCACTCCAAAGTCACGTTTTCAGAACATAAAAGTGGCTTCGTTTATGAATTGTTAATTCCCCCTGATTTTAATGAATAAAATTTATTCATTAAAATCAGGGTTATCATAAATAATCCATTTTAATGACGAAAAACATGCGGATTTATTATGACACTTCAACACAACACTTTTTGCCAAATAGAAAATGTTAAAAATAATTTTTTTTCAAAATGGCGGCTGGTCTTTATTTTTATCCTAATTAGAGAATTTTTTCAAAATGGTGGTCGGCCTCTTGAGAGAATTCCTCTATTTTTATCGTAAATTAATAGCAAAAATAAAATAGTTTTGTATGAGTTATCGTAAGCAAATGACACAAATTATAATAAAAGAAAGAAAAAAAAGGTTTTTACAATCTAATCAATATTTTTACAATTATTGTTTTTTTTTTGACTAAATAATAATTGTATTTGATAACTTACCGCATATCGTATTTATTCAAATTCGATCTCTTCTTACGGTCAGCGGTATAATATCGATAAGGATACTGTAACGGTAACGCCACTGGTTCTGGGTACATATCCGAATTCAAAATTGTTTGCAAATTATCGTACGGCTTTGGTCTGAATTGTCCTGGTGAAAATGAAAAAAAACAACAACAAATAGAATTTAATGCTCGTTAAATATTTATTAAAATTATCTGGAAATAAAAAATAATTTATGTAAAAAAAAAATTCGTTAAAAAAGTTTTTAGTAAAAATAATTTCAGTAAAAGAATTTTCAGTAAAAAAATAATTTCAGACAAAATTATAAACAGCTTTTTTGATACTCTGGCTAAGAATAAGATCGTAGTTTACCTTTTAGATATGAACCGAAACTGAAAGTTATCCGTTCAGCGTAGAGCCACTTAGAAAATACTGTTGTAAGGTTTTAATAAATAGTAAAATATATTCCGCCAAACTTGGCGTGAAAGGATCCTCTTTTTTTAAATTGATTTGATTTTTAAATTTTATAAAATTATGGTTAATGAATTTATTAATAAAATAATGCCGAACAAAAGCAAGATGAATTCTCAAGAAAATACTCTAATGGACTGGGAATTTTTAAAATGTCTGCATTTGAGGTTCAAAATTAGTGTGCTAAATGAAACTTTTCAGTAAAAAAATCATTTCAGTTAAAAAAATTTCGTTAAAAAATTAATTTCCTTTAAAAAACTTTTCAGTAAAAAATTAATTTCAATAAAAAATTAATTTCAGTAAAAAATAATTTCAGTAAAAATAATTTCAGAAAAAAAATATCTTCAGTAAAAATTATTTTAGTAAAAAAAAGAAGTTTAAGTAAAATAATTTCAGGAAAAAAAAATCAGTGAAAAAAATTTCAGTAATAAAAAAAATTCAATAAAAATAATTTCAGTAAAAATGTTTTCAGTAAAAATAATTTTAGTAAAAAAATATTTTCAGTAAAAAAATGTTCAGCAATAAAAAATGTCAGTAAAAGTAATTTCAATAAAAAAGTGAGTTTAGTACAAATACTTTTAGGACAAAAATAATCTGAGGAAAAAAAATAATTTCATTAAAAAAAATTATTTTCAGTAAAAAGATTTTAAGGAAAATAATTTTCAGTTAAAAAATGTTTTCAGTAAAAATTATTTTAGTAAAAAAAAAAGTTTAAGTAAAATAATTTCAGTAAAAGAATTTTCAGTAAAAAAATAATTTCAGACAAAATTATAAACAGCTTTTTTGATACTCTGGCTAAGAATAAGATCGTAGTTTACCTTTTAGATATGAACCGAAACTGAAAGTTATCCGTTCAACGTAGCATATTTTACGTATAATTAGAGCCACTTAGAAAATACTGTTGTAAGGTTTCAATAAATAGTAAAATATATTCCGGCAAACTTGGCGTTAAAGGATCCTCTTTTTTTTAATTGATTTGATTTTTAAATTTTATAAAATTATTGTTAATGAATTTATTAATAAAATAATGCCGAACAAAAGCAAGATGAATTCTCAAGAAAATACTCTAATGGACTGGGAATTTTTAAAATGTCTGCATTTGAGGTTCAAAATTAGTGTGCTAAATGAAACTTTTCAGTAAAAAAATCATTTCAGTTAAAAAAATTTCGTTAAAAAATTAATTTCCTTTAAAAAACTTTTCAGTAAAAAATTAATTTCAATAAAAAATTAATAAAAAATTAATTTCAGTAAAAAATAATTTCAGTAAAAATAATTTCAGAAAAAAAATATCTTCAGTAAAAATTATTTTAGTAAAAAAAAGAAGTTTAAGTAAAATAATTTCAGGAAAAAAAATCAGTAAAAAAATTTCAGTAATAAAAAAAATTTAATAAAAATAATTTCAGTAAAAATATTTTCAGTCAAAAAATGCTTTCAGTAAAAATAATTGTAGTAAAAAAATATTTTCAGTAAAAAAATGTTCAGCAATAAAAAATGTCAGTAAAAGTAATTTCAATAAAAAAGTGAGTTTAGTACAAATACTTTTAGGACAAAAATAATCTTAGGAAAAAAAATAATTTCATTAAAAAAAATTATTTTCAGTAAAAGATTTTAAGGAAAAATAATTTCAGTCAAAAAATGTTTTCAGTAAAAATTATTTTAGTAAAAAAAAAAGTTTAAGTAAAATAATTTCAGTAAAAGAATTTTCAGTAAAAAAATAATTTCAGACAAAATTATAAACAGCTTTTTTGATACTCTAGCTAAGAATAAGATCTTAGTTTACCTTTTAGATATGAACCGAAACTGAAAGTTATCCGTTCAGCGTAGCATATTTTACGTATAATTAGAGCCACTTAGAAAATACTGTTGTAAGGTTTTAATAAATAGTAAAATATATTCCGCCAAACTTGGCGTTAAAGGATCCTCTTTTTTTTAATTGATTTGATTTTTAAATTTTATAAAATTATTGTTAATGAATTTATTAATAAAATAATGCCGAACAAAAGCAAGATGAATTCTCAAGAAAATACTCTAATGGACTGGGAATTTTTAAAATGTCTGCATTTGAGGTTCAAAATTAGTGTGCTAAATGAAACTTTTCAGTAAAAAAATCATTTCAGTTAAAAAAATTTCGTTAAAAAATAATTCCAGTATCAAAAAAATTTCAGTAGGAAATTTAGTAAAAAATTAATTTCCTTTAAAAAACTTTTCAGTAAAAAATTAATTTCAATAAAAAATTAATTTCAGTAAAAAAATAATTTCAGTAAAAATAATTTCAGAAAAAAAATATCTTCAGTAAAAATTATTTTAGTAAAAAAAAGAAGTTTAAGTAAAATAATTTCAGGAAAAAAAAATCAGTAAAAAAAATTTCAGTAATAAAAAAAATTTCAGTAGAAAATTTAGTAAAAAATTAATTTCCTTTAAAAAACTTTTCAGTAAAAAATTAATTTCAATAAAAAATTAATTTCAGTAAAAAAATAATTTCAGTAAAAATAATTTCAGAAAAAAAATATCTTCAGTAAAAATTATTTTAGTAAAAAAAAAGAAGTTTAAGTAAAATAATTTCAGGAAAAAAAACTCAGTAAAAAAAATTTCAGTAATAAAAAAAATTCAATAAAAATAATTTCAGTAAAAATGTTTTCAGTAAAAATAATTTTAGTAAAAAAATATTTTTAGTAAAAAAATGTTCAGCAATAAAAAATGTCAGTAAAAGTAATTTCAATAAAAAAGTGAGTTTAGTACAAATACTTTTAGGACAAAAATAATCTTAGGAAAAAAAATAATTTCATTAAAAAAAATTATTTTCAGTAAAAAGATTTTAAGGAAAAATATTTTCAGTCAAAAAATGTTTTCAGTAAAAATTATTTTAGTAAAAAAAAAAGTTTAAGTAAAATAATTTCAGTAAAAGAATTTTCAGTAAAAATATAATTTCAGACAAAATTATAAACAGCTTTTTTGATACTCTGGCTAAGAATAAGATCGTAGTTTACCTTTTAGATATGAACCGAAACTGAAAGTTATCCGTTCAGCGTAGCATATTTTACGTATAATTAGAGCCACTTAGAAAATACTGTTGTAAGGTTTTAATAAATAGTAAAATATATTCCGCCAAACTTGCCGTTAAAGGATCCTCTTTTTTTTAATTGATTTGATTTTTAAATTTTATAAAATTATTGTTAATGAATTTATTAATAAAATAATGCCGAACAAAAACAAGGTGAATTCTCAAGAAAATACTCTAATGGACTTGGAATTTTTAAAATGTCTGCATTTGAGGTTCAAAATTAGTGTGCTAAATTAAACTTTTCAGTAAAAAAATCATTTCAGTTAAAAAAAATTCGTTAAAAAATTAATTTCCTTAAAAAAACGTTTCAGTAAAAAATTAATTTCAATAAAAAATTAATTTCAGTAAAAAATAATTTCAGTAAAAATAATTTCAGAAAAAAAATATCTTCAGTAAAAATTATTTTAGTAAAAAAAAGAAGTTTAAGTAAAATAATTTCAGGAAAAAAAAGTCAGTAAAAAAAATTTCAGTAATAAAAAAAATTCAATAAAAATAATTTCAGTAAAAATATTTTCAGTCAAAAAATGTTTTCAGTAAAAATAATTGTAGTAAAAAAATATTTTCAGTAAAAAAATGTTCAGCAATAAAAATTGTCAGTAAAAGTAATTTCAATAAAAAAGTGAGTTTAGTAAAAATATTTTTAGGACAAAAATAATCTTAGGAAAACAACATTGATTCCAGAATGGTAAAATAAAAAAACTCATAATAATAATAATAATAATTTGACATTATCTAAAGGAGATTCTATTTCTAAATTAATACAACAAATTCAATTTCATAATACAAAAAATCGATAGTATCCAATTTATAAGTAATTAATTGGAAATGATTTTATTTATTAATAATAGTATACGAGTATGTATTCATTGATAAGAGGAAAAAAGTCAGAAAAAAAACACAAAAAAAATATATTTTTGTCGAAAGATTAATTGATTTAGAGTCTAAAAATATCTGCAGGATTTAAGAGGGAATTTTAAAGCTGCGTAACATGATGTAGAGAAGACGGAGAGCCTTTATGAAATTGTCAAATTTACCTTGATTATATGAAATAGTGGCTATCCATTAAGGAGTTCAAAAATTAAAGCTTCGTCATTTAACAAATTAGAAAAAAAATAGATAAATTAATCAAATAATTTTTTTTAGTTTAAAGTTTGCCATTCAAGACTATTGACGATCTTGTTATAAAAAAATGCGTTAAAATGGCGGAAAAAATCACACAATTAGGTATTGGAAGTACGGGTTTCGGATGGTAATTTTTCGAATAAAATTTTCTTCAGCGATGAGGCTCAATTTCGCGCTCTTTGGATATGTCAATAAGCAAAATTGTCATATACGAGGTCTGTTCAATAAGTATAGCGAATTTTGAATTTCCGCGGGTTACGTATATTCAATTTTCGATTTTTTATGGCGTTATGTTGGTACTCATATATATCTCTCACTTATGCCAATAAGTTCGGCCATTTTGAATGTTCAGTTCATTTTGATAGCTGCTTTGCTTGCACGTGTTTTGGCTCGTCTTAGATTTTTTCTAAAAAATTGATCAAAGAATCTGTTTCGGGAACAAGGAAAAGTCACAGGGGGCCAGATCTGGGGAATACGGTGTCTGCGGCATTATTAGAGTGTTGTTTTTGGCCAAAAATGGCAAAAGCTTTTCTGGCGGATTGCTTCACGTAACTTGCGCATATCTTGCAGGTAATATTCCTTATTGATCGTTCTACCATGTGGCAAGAACTGATGATGCACGACGCCCCTGCAATTGAAGAAAACTGTAAGCAAAACCTTCACATTGGACCGAACTTGGCTCGTGCGGCAGCTTCCATTGGGATGATTGAGCTTTGGTTTCCACGTCATAACCATAAACCCATGATTCGTTACCAGTTATGACCCTCTGGAGCAAATTTGGATCATCGTGGACAGAGTCCAACAGCTCCTTAGTAATGTTAATGCGATGCTGTTTTTGGTCGAAATTGGGCATAAGTGAGAGACATGAGTACCAACATAACGCCACAAAAAATATAAAATCGAATATACGTAACCCGCGGAAATTCGCGATACTTTTTAAACAGACCTCGTATGGGGTTCTGAAGACGCATACGTGATTTAGGAGAAGGCGTTGTAAATGCATTTTGGGTCAGTATTTTTTTTTTTTTTTGAAGGACAGACTGAGCTTTTTTTTTAGCCGGAACTTGAAAACTTTTTATTGGTTAAAAAATTTGAAGGATGCGTTATTTCCAGTAGGCCGCTCAATACTCGTTTAGAGGCGATCAGGATCCGATAAACACGGGAAGTACGGTACCTCGGAGTAAAGGTTGGAGAGAGGCTCAACTTTCGGTCTCACTTGCAACATCTAAAGAGGCGCGTGGCCGATTTGGTTCGCATGCTGGTGTGAATATTTCGCAAAGCATGGGGACTTCGATCCAGAGCGGTGAAAGTCCTGTAGAAGGATGTATGCGTCGTGTGTATTAGCTGGCATTGTGCGCCACCGTTATGCAAGGGTAGGCATAAATTCAGTTCAGCGTCTGGCTCTGTATGCGTGTTTGAATGTATGTAGAACCGTGTCAACGAAGGCGATGCATGTTCTCATAGGAGAAAATCCATGGGACCTGGACGTGCTGCGTGGAAGCATCCACTATCGTCTACGGTGGGGCATCCCGCTTGCTGGTTGTCCGGTTACTAATGAAGAGGTTCGGCGTGCACTGGTCCTGAATAGAATGTATAAAATTTGGCAACGTCGATGGGATGAGAGTGTGGATAGCAGATGGCGGCACATGTTCATTTCGGATGTGTGCTTTGTGTCTGCGTCTGGATTTGAATCTGGTCTGTTTCTTGGCCATTTACTCACGGGACATGGTAGTATGAATGGATTCCTATACAGGCGTGGTCTAGCTACGAAGGCTAGATGGCCTTGTGGAGCGGTGGAGGAGGGTGCCAAGCACCTTCTCATTGAGTTGCGGGACCTAGGTGCAAGTGGAATTGTAGTGAATGATGACAGTGTAGATGTGAGTTGTATGTTAGGTGTGAGAGAACGATATGAATGCCTTAATAGATTTGTCGTGGTACTTTTTGAGAGGAGAGCGAGAATGGTGCGTGAATGAGTATACATATGTAAATGGCACGCAAGGTGGCTACAACCAGGTGGAAGACCAAGATCGATTCCGATTGTATTTTCGAGTCTTGACGAACCCACGTACCTGAGGTGGCTTAGCGGTGTCTTTGAATTTACAAGATTCCTTACCATAGCTCAATGACCGGAGTACAAACCGAAGTACTCTTAAAACAAAAATTGGTAATACGAAAATCGGGGTGCCCCATGGTGTTAAAACACACTGTGCCCGACAATGGTGTAGCGCCTTAGGCAGTAAGGTGGTGGCTGCGGTTATTACCCACATCGCGGGTACGTTCTACGAATCGTTGGTGGGAGATACTGTTATTTACCTCGGGCGCTGTCACTTCTTATGACAGTAGAGGTTTAGATAGGCCTCGTCACTAACAGTTGGAGTAATCACCCCAGACTATAAACTGCCACTAATGGTGGTGTGTTGATTGAGCATAACTCCAATACCTATGGTCGTAGGCGACTCTTGGTTTTCTGTTTAATGACAGATAAGTCAAGTTTAATAATATAATATTACTGTCCTCCAAGCTTATGCGCAATTTGATGGAATTTTGTAAAGTTGCCCAAATCAAAATCCATCAAGAAATGACCGAATTACAGTTCAAAATGTACAAAAAAATATTTTCTCAAAAGCATCGACTCATGGCAACAATTTGAATAATTTTATATTTGATGCATTAATTGGCCAGAATTCAAAAATATAATAAAATAAAAATTTAATCAAAATCTAAAAGTAATAAATTCGATTGGATAATAATTTATTCAATATTATTTCCACGGCGAGTTTTAGTTGTAATTGAGTGAGGATAAGTATTATTCGTTTATTGTGTGTGTGTGTGTGTGTGTGGGAGTTTTTGTGCTAAATGTCCTTAATTTTCTAGAATGATTATTTTTAGAAAACACATAAATCAATTCTTAATAAATAAGAAATTTTTCGAAAACATAACAAAAACAATAAGAACGCACTTACGTTCGTAGTGTGTAGGTTGGAATTACTTAATGGCGTTGCGAGAGTGAAAGAATTTATTAATAAATAATACCAGCTTAATTATTTAGTTGTGTTAATGCCATTTAGGAGTGTATATAAATAAAAATAAAAAAACACATTTAAATACTATTATTTGATTATAGAAGACGATTAGAAGACTATTAATTAACGTTGAATATTTTTAACTTATTTTTTGGAAAAACACTTTTGACGTGCTCTTGTAGGGTTTCAATTCAAACTATCAAATCCGCAGCATGTCTTTGAGCTAAATTAACATTATTTTATTATTTAAAATAATGAAATAATATAAACACTTTTTTTGATACTCTGGATAAGAATAAAGTCTTAGTTTACATTTTAGATATGAACCGAAACTGAAAGTTATCCGTTCAACGTAGCATATTTTACGTATAATTAGAGCCACTTAGAAAATACTGTTGTAAGGTTTTAATAAACAGTGAAATATATTCCGCTAAACTTGGCGTTAAAGGATTATTTTTTTTTGGAATTTATTTGATTTTTAAATTTTATAAAATTATTGTTAAATTTTCATTTGAATATATTGACTAGAAATGCGTAAATGAATTTATTAATAAAATAATGCCGAACAAAAACAAGGTGAATTCTCAAGAAAATACTCAAATGGACTTGGAATTTTTAAAATGTCTGCATTTGAGGTTCAAAATTAGTGTGTTAAAGTATTGAAATTAATTTTTTTTGGTATAAATTTAAAAAAAAAAACTATTATCGAAGGAAATTGCTTAGTAATAATATTTTTCCAATAATAACAAATGTTCAGTAAAAAAATATTTTCGGTAAAAATAATTTCAGTAACAAAAAAATTTCAGTAAAAAACTTTTTATTTAAAAAATTAATTTCAGTAAAAAGATTTTAGGTAAAAATATTTTTAGTTAAAAAATTTTCAGTAATAAAAAATTTCAGTAAAAATAATTTTAATGAAAAACTAATTTTAGTAAAAATACTTTCAGGACAAAAATAATTTTAAGAAAAATAATTTCAGTAAAAAAATAATTTCAGTAAAAATATTTTTGTTAAAAAAGTTTTCAGTAAGAAAAAATTTCCATAAAAATATTTTTAGTAAAATCAATTATTTTCAGTAAAAAACTTTTCAGTAAAAAAATAATTTCAGTAAAAACAAAATTTAAAGAATAATTTTCAGTAAAAATATTATCAGTAAAAAATTATTTTCAGTAAAAATAAATTTCAGAAAAAAATAATTTCGGTAATAAAAAATTTCAGTAAAAATAATTTCAATAAAAAAATTTTAGTAAAAAAACAAGTTCTGTTCAAAAAATTTTCAGTAAAAAATTAATTTCAGTAAAAAAGATTAGTCTTCAGCAACAAAAATTTCAATAAAAACAATTGCAGTTAAAATTATTTTAGTAAAAAAAACTTTCAGTAAAAAAGTACTTTTAATAAAAATGTCAAAAAAAAATTAATTTCTTTTGTTAAAAGTTTTATGGGATTTTCTTTTTTTTTAATTTGCAATTTATTCTTGAGGTCAGTCTTAATAATAGTAAAATTGCATTAAAATGAAAACAAAACTCGCACCTCTTTGGTATTCCTCCATATCGGGCACATCCGAATACAGAACGGACGGATCTAGTTCATCGCCCCATACTCCATTGGGAATGCTGGATCCAAGCGGAGATTCGTTGAAGTTATCGCCGTACATTAATTGGGAGTTGACGCCTCTCTTTTGTGGCCCAGTTTTCGTTTCAAACGGTCGGACAGCCTGATTGGTGCCCACAGAAACTTCCGCTTTACCACTCTTCAGACTACTGTGCCCATCTGCTTTATGGTCCAAAGCGGAAGATGACGACGATTCACCGTTTGACGCCCGTTTAACTGGAGAGAAAATAAATTTCTTTACCGTAAATAAAAATCACTAGAACTTGATTGTTATATAAAAAAATTACTAATAATTATAATCAAAAAATGAAAAAAAAAACTAAAACAAAGTGGAATTAAAAGAAAAAAGAAATTGTTTTAAAAAATAGAACACCTGATGATGACTTTCAAATGTTCCACGTTGAAATTGCGTTTCATTATTCGATGGGGAAGGCAACCCACACACCGTCTAGGACGGGAACAGGGTTGAAGGTGGGTAGTTAACGGGGTAACTTAATACAATTAATATTTGATGTGATTCTGTGCGCAGGAACAAAATCCCATTCTTTTTATTTTGTTTAAAGTGTTGCACTGCTAAGTATTATGGGCTAAAAATACCGACTCAAGTCAACCTGTTGCAATATTTTTTGTTTCTCTTGGCTGTGTAAAAACAGTCGCGGGAAAAATTATTAGACCGCATGTTTTGTGTTGAAATAATTATTTTGGCGGTTTTTTTTTCATTTAGTTTGCTTTTTCTATGGCAGATTATATTCAATTTCTCGTGGATAACCCAAAAGTGCTTACATTTTTACAATTTCTATTCAAGCGTAGAAAAAATATTTTTTACTTTTTTTTAAGAACGAAAAATTATTATTAATAAATGACAAATAAATGGTTTAGGAGTGCTTAACTCTTTTTTTACTATCCAAAAGATTATTTAATTTATGCTTCCGAAAGTAAAAATAAAATAAATACATTTAAAATTTATATTTTTTTAATATATTATATTTTTTAAATCTTGCCATTAATTATATTACATATAATATTTTTATAAAATTGCTGATATGAGACTTTTTATAGGACACGATAATATTTTGAGGTAATTTTTAAACATGATCTTTTGCATAGTCTTAAAGCAAAAAAGCCACAATTTATCGTATCATGTGGCTTGTGGTGTTGTTTTGTTAAAATCACATTTGGTCTTAAAATGTTGAATTTTTGACTAAAAAAAATAGGGTATCATACATCCAATAATGCTCAGAATTGTGAATTGTGTCAAAGAAACCTTCAGACCAACATGCACACCACAAAGTGACTTTTCGCGAATACAATGGCTTCTCTGCCGTTACTTGTGATACTTGATATTAAACCTCATCGCTAAAGAAACTTTTGCCCGAAAAATAATCATTCAAAGACCTTTGTTCCAAACATCCAATTGGGATGTTTTTTCCTATCAATTTTAACATATTATTTAGTAGTTAACCAATGGCAAACTTTTAACTAAATAAATATAATTAAAAAATAACATATACGCGGTCTGTTCAAAAAGTATCACGAATTTTGTGTCTTTTTTTCAAAAATTATTTATTTATTTATGAATATCTCCTCCTTCGATGCCGTCTTTATCTCCTCAATCGTAGCATTGTCCTTTCATGGGACTCTTCAGATTCGGGAACAAGAAAAAGTTATAGGGGCCAGATCTGGGGAACACGGTGGCTGCGGCATTATTAGTGTGTTGTTTTTGGCCAAAAATGGCAAAAGCCAATTTTTGTTCTTCCAAAAATCCAGGCGTTTCTGGTGGATTGCTTCATGCAACTTGCGCATAACTTGCAGGTAATATTCCTTATTGATCGTTCTACCCGGTGGCAAGAACTCATGATGCACCACGTCCCTGCAATCGAAGAAAACTATAAGCAAAACCTTCACATTCGACCGAACTTGGCGCTTTTCGTCGTTCACATCTTCTCGGCCCTCTGAGAACATTTTCTACCACCGATAAACGTTGCTTCGGTCCAAGGTAGCTTCACCATATATGCCACAGTCAACATTCGGAATGCGTCCGCGCAATTAATTTTGTTTTTCACACAAAATTTGATACAAATCCGTTTAATCCATTTTTTGAAATGGACAAAAATCGAAGACAAGCCAAAACACGTGGAAGCAAAGCAGCTGTCAAAAATTAACTGAAAATTCAAAATGGCCGAACTTGTCGACATAAGTGAGAGACATGAGTACCAACATAACATTATAAAAAAATCGTGAAATCAAATATACGTAACCCGCGGAAATTCAATATTCACGATACTTTTTGAACAGTTCTCGTATATTTAACAACTGTTGTGTCCTATATTTTCCAAACACCAAACTGGATAAAACTTTATGTAAATTTCAGTTAGATATAAGGGGTTTACAACCTCCCCCCACCACCAATAAAGTTAATCAAAATTACATAAATTTACTGAAAACTAATAAAAACTCAATAAAATCAGTTCTTTTTTGTTGAGTTTTTATAAGGTTTCGTTTTTTTTCTTTTTTTTGGGGTATAAAAAAATCCACAATGAAAATAGTTTACCGATCCTTTTGTAAAAAGGATAAAAACAGAACATTTTCTTCTATGGTATAAAATTATCTCCACATTTTACGGTTGTTATGGTTTCTTGTTGTTGTGTTTTGTTTTTGTTTTTTTTTTATTTTATTTGCAAAATTCCAAAAAAGAAAACAGCAGTAAAACAAGGGAGAAAAAATCAAAAAAAGTCCTTTTTTTATCACCTTGTGTTTTTTATATTTATTCTCCCCGTACAAAAGGGGGGAAACCCAAAAAAAAGTCCTTTTTTTTATTACCCCTTGATTTTCATATTCATTCCCCCGTAAAAAAGGTAGAAAAAACCAAAAAAAAGTCCTTTTTTTTACCACCCCCTGTTTTTTATATTCATTCTCTCGTAAAAAAGGGGTACAAAACCAAAAAAAGTCCTCTTTTTTACTACCCACTTTTTTTCATATTCATTCCCCCGTAAAAAAGGAGGAAAAAACCAAAAAAAAGTCCTTTTTTTTGACCACTCTGTGTTTTTTTAATTCATTCGTAATTTTTTTTTTTGAGGTTAGTTCATGTAGGGTTGTTGTTGGTAATGATGATGATTATGATGGTTTTATTATCGAATCGAGTCCTTACTTATAATATAGCAAGGAAAAATTTGAAGAAAAAAAATTAGTATAAATAAATAAATTAAAGGATAAGAAAATTGTACTAAAACTAATATTGAAGTAGACAAAACTACCCCTGTTTTTTTTTTGTGCGTCAGGATTCAAATCAAAGGCAACAATATAAAAAAAAGGATAAAAATTCTCCTCTGTTAAAGTACAGCCGCATATGCTTTTGTGTATGTAAGCTCTTGTATTTTATTGTATGCGCACAGATGGTTGTTTATACGTGTGTGTGTGTATATGAATAGAATTTCGTAAGCGAAATTGTATGGAATTAAAGATTGTGTTACTAAGCGCCAAAGAAATTTCTGTACAGAAGCAAGGACATAAAAGGATCTACTATAACATGTAATTTTCAATTTGTTTACTTTGCACATTATTATTATTATATTCGTTCGTTTCGTTTGATATTATTTTTCGTTTATTTTGTTTTTTTTTTGCTCAAACGTTCTTTTTCTATTTACGTGCGCGTTTTCTGAGCATTTTAACCACAGTTCAGACAATTTCTCCATACACCCCCACCACTTCCCCATTCAAAGGCCGATTTCCTTACTCAATTACAATATTTGTTATTTATTCACTTTTATTTCATTTCATTTATTATTTATGGTTTTTTGTATTTTTTTTTTGCTGTTGCTTTATATTTTTAGACGGAAGCTTTGTCTATACTAATAAAATGTTGTTGTGTGAACACTCAGTTGGAAAAATGGTGAGAAATGGGATAAAATAATTCACTGGAAATTTTATACATACTCGTACAATATATATGAACGTTTTATGGTGAAGTTTTTCCAAAATAAATTAACTTTGTCCATAAAGGAAATCTTATTTCTATTAGCTTTTATGCTCCTCTTAAAGAGAAAAGTGCACGTTGTCATGATAACCGAAGGACCCACTGTTCTCATTTACTATTTGCTATTTGATCCAAGGTTTCGTCTTTTATACAATGACAATCTTAACACCTATTAATTATTCTGAAGAGAATTTATTCGGTACTTATTAGCATCCATATTTCATCACATCTTTATTATTATGTATTTTTAGAACATTTTTCTTTCTTCATAATTATTCTTAAATTGTACGATTTTAATTATTGTTATAAAAAACTATAAAATTTTGAAAAATAACCAATTCTTTTTTTCAGTTAAAATACGAGGTCTGTTCAAAAAGTATCGGGAATTTTGAATTTCCGCGTTATGTTGGTATTCATGTCTCTCACTTATGCTGATAAATTCGGCCATTTTGAATTTTCAGTTAATTTTTGACAGCTGCTTTGCTTGCACTTGTTTTGGCTCGTCTTTGATTTTTGTCCATTCCAAAAAATTGATCAAAGAGAATCGGTATCAAATTTTGTGTGAAAAACAAAATTAATTGCAAGGACGCATTCCGATTGTTGACTGTGGCATATGGTGAATCTACCTTGGACCGAAGCAACGTTTATCGGAGGCAAAAAATGTTCTCAGAGCGCCGAGAAGATGTGAACGATGAAAAGCGCCAAGTTTGGTCGAATGTGAAGGTTTTGCTTACAGTTTTCTTCGATTGCAAAGGTGTGATGCATTATGAAATCTTACCATAGGGTAAAACGGTCAATAAGTAATATTACCTGCAAGTTATGCATAAGTTGCGCGAAGCAATCCGCCAGAAACGCCCGGATTTGTGGAAGAACAAAAATTGGCTTTTGCCATTTTTGGCCAAAAACAACACACTAACAATCCCGCAGCCACCGTATTCCCTAGATCTGGGCCCCTGTAACTTTTTCTTGCTACCGAAATAGATTCTTTGATCCATTTTTTGGAATGGGCAAAAATCGGATACGAGCCAAAACACGAAGGATTTTGAACAGACCTCGTAAACAAGAACGAAGACTGGAATTTTTTAAGTATTTCGATAATTTGTATCCCTTCTAAGTTTGAAGAGAGAGAAGTGGGGGGAGGGGAATGGGCTTTGTGAAATTATCCTTTATCAATAATTTATCAATTTCTTAAAAAATATAAAATAAAAAAAAATATAGAATAACTAAAATTACTTTTTAGATTTTCAGGTTGTTTTTTTTCTTAAATTTAGAAGGTATAAGTTTTTTGCTCTATTGTTAATGTTTGAAATTATTTTCGCAAAAATATTATTTAAAAAAAAGGGAATATCTTAATTTGAATAAAATGTAAAAAATTAAAAATTTCTTTTATTTTTTTTTTAGATTTTGGAAAAACAGTTTTTAATTTTGTGTTTGAAAGACAAAAATCGGAAAAAATTTTGTTGCCTGGTTTGAACTTAAAAAAGAGGGGAAATTTTCTTAAATATTTCATCTTGGTTTTTAAACTTAAATATTTTGTCTTGGGAAAAAAAACGAAAAAAATTACAAAAAAATTACTAAAAAATTTCAAAAAAATATGCATTTTTTTGTAAATTTAAAAATCTTTATTTTCATAAATAAATTATGGATTTTTGGTAAAAAAAAAAATTCAACAGTAAAGCAGTTATTAATTTTTGTTAGATATTTAAAAATCAAATTCCAAATATTGATGCGGTTTTATAGAACAAGAATCTTTAAATATTTTTAGAATGAAATGAGATTAAAATTTTATAAAAGATAACCAAAAAAAAACCATCTAAATGAAGGCAGTTTTTATAAGATTTGAAATTTAAAAAAATATTTCACATTTACCTGCTCTTACTTAAAAAAAAGTAAGTTCCGAACTGTGCACATTAATTAGATTTGAAACAAAAATTTTGATAAAGATTTAAGGAACAAATTCGAAGAGGTTTGTTAAAAAATTCATTATGAAATTGAATCAAATTTGTTTTTGGAGTCTTAAAAGCAAAATATTTTATATCTAAATAATTGTTTATATCTAATTGTTAGTTTTAACAAAAACACCACAAAAATTATTAAAAATAATTTACAATTTTTCAAATAGAAAAATCAGACACAAAATTTTCAAAAGTAAAATTATTCATAAAATTTAGTGAATTCTAAGCGTTATATTAAAAAAAGAGGCATTTAATTATAGAATGTCCTTAAGCATATCCGAAAATTCGAGTTCTGAAAATTTGCTTCTTTTTTTTTGTTAAAAACTTAAGGAATAATTTATACAAACTAAAAAATTGTATAAATTATTCCTTAAGTTTTGAGCAAGAAAAAACATTTTATGTGCAATATGTTGGATTTTTTTTTTGTTTTTGTTAAAAAAAAATTATTTATTTTCTTTTAAAAATATATTAAAAAATTTTGTGGAAAATTTTACTGAAAATCCCAAATTCTTAAAAAAAATTGGCTGAAGCTCTTAAAAAATTGAATTTTTTTCTCTGTATTTTATTTTCTGTTTTTTTTTTCTATATTTCTATAGCCTATATTTTATTTTTATATTTTATAAAATACAACACTCCCGCACCCCTCATCCAAATATCCTAATTTTTGAGAGTTTTAATAAAAATCCTTTTAAAAAAATATGCCAACTACTCTGCGAATTTTATATTTTAATTCAGCGAAAAATATAAATTTAAATTTTTAATAAAACCTAATAAAAAATGTAATATTTTTATTGAATTTTATAAAAAAAAAAAAAAAACATAATATGTATTTTTCTATAACAAAAAAAAAGACTAAAAGCCTCAAATTCTTTAAAAAAAAATTACTAAAACCCTTTAAAAATAGGATATTTTTCTCTGTATTTTATTTTCTATTTTTTAATTTTCTATATTCAATTGCCAATATATTATTTTTATAGAAAATAAAATCCCCCTCTTCCTAAATATCCAATTTTTTGAGAGTTTTAACAAAAATCCTTTAAAAAAATATGCCAACTACTCTGCGAATTTTATTTTTTAATGCAGTAAAAAATTAGTAATTTAAATTTTTGTATAAAATATAATAAAAAAAATGTAATATTTTTAAAAAGTTATATAAAATTATAAAGATATATTTTCAATTACAAAATAAAATTTTACTAAAAACCCCAAATCTCTATAAATATTTTTTTGTGAAACCCTTAAATAGGAAATTTTTCACTGTATTTTATTTAATTTTCTGTATTAAAATAAAATACCGTGAAAAAAGTTCCTATTTTATTTTATATTTAATTGCATGCATTTTATTTTTATAGAAAATAAAGCACATACCCCCTTACCCCCACCCCCCAAACAAACCAATTTTTTGAGAGTTTTAACAAAAATCCCTTAAAAAAATCTGCGAATTTTATAGGAAATTTTATTTTTTAATGCAGTAAAAAATTAGTAATTTAAAAATAATAATAAAAGAAAAAAGTAATATTTTTATTCAATTAATAATTTTTAATATATTAGAAAAAATATAAATAATTTACTAATTATTAAATTTAAAATATTTATTAAATAATTTACTAATTAAATTAAATTTAAAAAAAAAAAAATTTTTTAATACGTAGAAAAAAGTAAACAAAAAATTTTATACAGAAAATAATAATTCGAATAGTTCAGATAATGGACGCAACTAAATAATTAGAGAATTACTTGATAAAGAAAACAACTCATAAAAATACAGAAAACTCTTTAGAAAAGGGCAATAAAAACTGTTGAATTTATTGGCGAGCAGATAACCCCCACCACCACCACCACCACCGCCACCAATAGGACAGAATAGAAACGCCGCTTTTATCGGAAAATGGGAACGTTCCGACAACCGGAACGAGGACAACCTGTTGAAATGGGAAAGAGGCAACCAAATTCCAACCATTCCTAAACTCACCTGGAGGCAACACAAACAAACTTAGCTTTCCTAAACTCTCACACAGCAAACATGCTCACGTATTTGAATGAGTTTCTCTTTTCTATTCTTCTTCGATTTTTTTTTTATTTTTAATTGTATTTTATTATATGTCGAAATCAGGCTGGACTAAATTTAGTTAAAAAAAAAGAAGAGTTTTTGTGTTTTTGGTTTTTAACTTGTAAAAGGTTTCGAAAAATTTCTTATAACACTTTAGGATGTGTTGTGTTGCTTTTTTTTCTTGGCAAATTAGCTTTTATCTGCTTTTTTTTAAAATAAAAATTCTTTTTTTTATTTTTCCGATTTACTTTTACACTGTTGCTTGGAAATAAATTTTCAAGCTGATTTTCCATATTTTTTTTTCATATTAAATCAAGTTAATTTAAAAAAAAATTCTTTTTTTTATTAAATAATTTCATTTTCAACAATTAAAAAATAAAAATTGAGAAAATATATTCATTTAATAATTAATTACCTTTTGTAATTGAATGGCTCTTTGGATCTGATGATTGTTTCGTATTTGTTAGACCAGATGTTGGGACGCAATTTACGAATGCCACAAAAATCAACAGCGAAATTGTTATCAAATTTGTTCTCAGTATTTTCGTCATTTTATTGAATAGTTAATTTATTTTTAATTTGAAAAAAAAAATTCTAACCAACAGGAAAAAATTAGATTTCTTTCCAAAAAAAAAAATTCAAATAAATGTGAAAAATTTCCCAAGCGAATAAAAGAAGAAAATTTTACTCTGAACTTTTTATTCTTTCACTAATTTTACTGAAGGCGTGAAAGTTTTTTTTTTTTTTAAATTTTTTTATTAATTATTTCAGCTTTAATTCAAAAGCAGTTGTGACCACTAAAAAGTGGCTGGATTTGTTTATTGAACACTGTCCACAGAACGACTGATGTGAAAAGTCCTTTCAGACTCGATATTTAACTATCTACAAGCATCCTTTTCTTTCGATAAATTCACGATAAAAATATTATTAAATCCGATGAAAACAACAACAAAATAGACAAAAAGGAGGGGAACCACATGACAATAGTTGAGTTTGCGCTCATATTTTTATAAGAATATTCTCAAAAATGGAATAAAGTCAAATTATACAGGGTGGGTGGCCAGTGAAAAAGTGAACGTTTTAAAAAAAAATTCAGAGCAGATCTGAAAAAAGTCAAAGAATTTTTTTTTATTTCTATGGTATAGAGCATCTCTTGAAGATTAGAATGGCTACTGCTATGACATATAATTGGTATCGATTGGTGTGTAGAGAAGTGTAGACACCGGGTTGGTGTATAGGGAAACAACGAATTTTCTCGTGATTTCCCTATACGAGGTCTGTTTAAAAAGTATCGCTAAGTTTGAATTTCCGTGGGTTACGTATATTCGATTTACGATTTTTTTTGTTATATTGGTACTCATGTCTCTCACTTATGCCGACAAGTTCGGCCATTTTGAATGTTCAGTTTATTCTTGATAGCTGGTTTGCTTGCACGTGTTTTGGCTCGTCTTCGATTTTTGCCCATTCCAAAAAATGGATCAAAGAATCTGTTTCGGGAACAAGAAAAGTCACAGGGGGCCAGATCTGGAGAATACGGTGGCTGCGGCATTATTAGTGCATTGTTTTTGGCCAAAAATTCGCGCACAAGCAACGATGCGTGAGCAGGGGCGTTATCATAATGCAAAAGCCAATTTTTGTTCTTCCACAAATCCGGGATTGCTTCGCGTAACATTTGCAGGTAATATACCTTATCGATCATTCTACCCTGTGGCAAGAACTCATGATGCACCACGCTCCTGCAATCGAAGAAAACTGTAAGCAAAACCTTCACATTCGATCGAACTTGGCGCGCTTTTTTCGGTCTTGGCTCATGCGGCAGCTTCCATTGGGATGATTGAGCTTTGGTTTCCACCTCATAACCGTAAACCCATGATTCGTCACCAGTTATGACCCTCTGGAGCAAATTTGGATCGTCGCGAGCAGAGTCCAACAGCTCCTTAGCCATGTTAATGCGATGCTGTTTTTGGTCGAAATTGAGCAAAAATCGAAGACGAGCCAAAACACGTGCAAGCAAAGCAGCTATCTAAAAATTAACTGAATATTCAAAATGGCCGAACTTGTTGGCATAAGTGGGAGACATGAGTACCAACATAACGCCACAAAAAATCGAAAATGGAATATACGTAACCCGCGGAATATACATAATTCGCGATACTTTTTGAACAGACTTCGTACACAAACCCGGTATCTGCACTTCTCTATCCACCAATCCTGATGGTACTTGTACTATCTTCAGCACCATATTCCCATCCATACTAATACTATGAGGAGCTAAAAAATTATGTTGACCAAGCAGGTCGCTTGTAGGAAGGAAAAATGATATTTTGGAGTCCTAGCTATAAAATGATTTGGAATAGTTAGAGAACTGGATCAAACAGCGATTTTTTCGGAATAGGTCCGATATAAGCTGTTTAGATGCGGTAGAATATTAGGCATACATCAGATAAACATCCTTATTAAGGCCAGTGGTTAAAAGGGGGCTACAGTAGATATACAATTCATATTGACCTTTATGGAGGACGTGATGCATAGGACAAAATGTCTGACAGTGTTTTGAGTGTGCGAGACTTGAAATCTGGCAGATGTAGCTTCGGGGACTCGAACGGATTGTCGCTCTGAATTCAAAGTAATCAGTTTTGAAAGCGTAACTCGGGTTAACTCGAGGGAGCTGTGATGTTAATTAGGTAAACTAACTGAGGTAAAGGCTTTAGAGAAAATGGTGATTTTTCTCAATAATCACCATTTATTCTCTTAAATAGTAATATATCTTAATCTACAACCAATCCGTCAAGATAGTGGGTTAGGGATAAAACGCATGTTATGTGGACAGCGTAATCCTGATCTGGACAGCGTAAGAATATTGCTTCATGAATTTAACAATGTCTCCATACAAAATAAAAATTTTCACAGCTTTACTATCCTATGATGATCAGCAGTGTCTGCAATATGCCATTTGATTTTAATAGGTAGGCAGAGATATCAAGAAATTTTTGAATAAATTCATAAGTAGTAGAGCTATGGAGGTTCTGGGACACCCTCATAACCCTACTGCTTATCAAGCGTTATTCATAAAATTATTCAAGCATTCTGGGACGCAACACTGTGACGCATACAACAAATTCAAAGGATCCGGAATTAGTTTTTCTTATTATCTGCAGATTTTTAAGGTATTGAGAATCCCATCAATTGCATAGCAAAAATGCACTATTTAATGCGGTATTATGACTCCAATAGTTGTCAACTCCGATTTTTTTTTGAACATGAGAAAGGACAACCAGAAATAATGATCGGTTGAAGATAATCAGGAGGTATAGTTCGAACTGGATGGACACTTATCAGGGCGACGATGGGATGGACGTCCTACAAAAAAATTTCGGTGAGCGAATAATTTAAAAAAAAAAAATTCTGATTTTTTTTTTGGCCCTCACGTTTTTTCAACTGTTCTGACTGTGTGTCAGACTTATTTTTTTTTGTGGGACTAGTTGAAATAATGGGTTAATAATCCTCGCTCTCTCTGGAATGAGTCCGATTTGTGAACGGGATGGGATAATGACGATCATTTATGGGACACATAATACTGGGCCAAAAAATAATAAACAAATTTTCTATTTTATATTATTCAGTCTGATAGAAGAATTGAGCCACCCTGTATTTAGAAAATTTCATCCCCACACGTGTAGTATTTTATGTATATGGGTTAGTGTGCGTGCATGTGTGTTTGTGTATGTATTTTCTCTTTAATCTTTTAGTGAAAATAATCATTTACATTTAAAATTACATATTTTATTACTTTAACGATTCTAATAATTATTATTCTATCAACAATTAAGGGAAAAATATGATATTTTGTTTGTACTTCAAAGCGTATATAATTTTGCCTATGTACACATATTCTTATTAGAAGGCGGGGGAGGAACAAAGAACTGGGGTATATACTCAGAGACATTTATTAATATACATACACGTCTATGCAAACAGTTGAATATTGGTGTATACACACACACAGAAGTAATCCACCTAAAGTTAATAAATCCAAGATTAAAAAATGCAATTAGCAGGATTGATTGAGTTTTTTTCTTCCAATTAATCCTTTGGAAATTTTTAAATCTAACCAATTTTTTCATATAATCACAGTTTTTTAAATTTTTTTGCAATAGACAAAAAAAACTTTTGATTTTATAGAAAAATTCTAATGATTAATTTTTAATTTACATTCGTTTTTTCTTTTTTCAAACGAGGAGACCCTTGGGCTTCCCTACGATTTAATAATGTGCTGGGGAAAGTTATTTAAATAAAAAAATATTTATACTAAAAAATCTAGCTAGATTATGCGGATGATCTTAATCTAGGATATTGGATGGGATGCCGCAAAAAAAACTATTCCATCGGATTTAAAAATTAATGGAAACCAAAACCAATTGTACGAGGTCTGTTCAAAAAGTATCGCGCATTTTCAATTTCCGTGGGTTATGTATATTCGATTTTCGATTTTTTGTGGCATTATGTTGGTACTCATGTCTCTCACTTATTCCGACAAGTTCGGCAATTTTGAATGTTCAGTTAATTTTTGACAGCTGCTTTGCTTGTACGTGTTTTGGGTCGTTTTCGATTTTTACCCAAATACACAGGGGAGGTTGTCTATGGCTCGAAAACGTGGTTGGTGTCTTCGGAAGCAAACTGAAAATATGGTAAAGACCTTTGAGAGGAAAACACTCCGAAGAATTGGATGTTAATAGTATTTAGAGGATACGCTATAAGCGTGGAATATGAAAAGAAACTTGCTGCACAGCGAACCGAAAGGTAGAAGAAACCAAGGCAGACTGAGAAATAGGTGGCTGGCTGAAAGGGGAGAACTTTGGAGTCGACAATTGGATAGACAGAGATGAATGGAGGCAATTGTTAAGGAAAGCCCAAATCCTTACGAAGCAAACTGAAAAATTATTGAGGACCTTTGAGGGGAAAATACTCTGAAGAAGTGGATGTTAATTGTACTTAGAGGATACACTATAAGAGTGAGATAAGAAAAACCTCTTCAAGGAGGCTGACATAGTGAAAACAATAAAAATTGGTCAAGTCCACAAGCAAGGAGAACATAGAATGCCAAGAAACTTATTATACCAGGTGTATAAGCTTAAATCCTCACTCACGCCATCTATAAGTTTGGTCATAGATGGCGTGAGTGAGCGTATTAAGCTACCATGGGCACGCCATACTTTTTTTTTCTATGAGTTTGACATCTGTCAACATTAATCAGTACACATAGTCAGCAATTTCGTACAACAACATACATTTTTCCTTTGGTAATCATGTCTAGTTTTGTGCCAGAAAAAGAGCATATGCGGGAAGCTCTCCTTTTCTTCTTCAATTTGAAGAAATCGGCTGCCGAATCGCATCGAATACTTATGGAGGTCTATGGTGATAGTGCTTTATTGGAAATAACGTGCCGAGATTGGTTTTGTCGGTTGAAAGACGGCAACTTTGACTTGTGGGACAAGAAGCGTGAAAATCGGCCTAGGAAAGTTGGACGAAGACGATACCCAATCGCAAAAAATGCTCGCGGAGAAATTGGGTGTTACTCAACCAGCTATTTTCATGCGTCTGCGTGCCATGGGGAAGATTGAAAAGATCGGAAAATGGGTGCCTCATGAATTGAACGATAGGCAGATGGAGTGACACCAAAACACATGCGAAATCTTTCTCGCCAGACAAAAAAGAAAGTCGTTTCTCTATCGGATTGTGACAGGCGATGAAAAGTGGATATATTTCGAGAATCCTAAACGCAAGAGATCGTGAGTTGATCCCGGACATCTTCCCCAAGACCAAATCATTTCGGACGGAAGGGAAGACGATGCTGTGCTTTAGGTGGGATCAGCAGGGTATCGTCTAATATGAGATGTTGAAACCTGGTGAAACTCTCAATGCCCACCGCTACCATCAACAACTGATCAAATTGCACAGTGCTCTGCGTGAAAAAAGGACGGATTATCAGCAAAGACATGGCAAGCTGATTTTTCTCCACGAAAACGCACCATCGCACACGTCAAAAATGGTCCGAAACTACTTGGAGACACGCAACTGGGAGGTACTACCCCACCCCGCTTATTCACCAGACCTGGCCCCCCTTCGGACTACCACCTGTTTTCGTCGATTTGCCACGCGCTCACTGACCAGCAATTCCATTCTTACGAAGACATCCGAAAATGGCTTGATGAGTGGATTGCCTTGAAAGAGAAGGAATTTTTTTGACGTGGTATCCACAAATTGCCCGAGAGATGGGAAAAATGTGTAGCTAGTGAGGGAAAGTACTTTGAATAAATTTGTTTTTTCTCTCTATGAAAAAAAAATTGTTTTTTGGACTAAAAAATAGCGGATTTAAGCTTATATATCTGGTATAGCGACCGAGAAGAAACCAAGGCAGACTGAGAAAAAGGTAGCTGGCTGGAAGGGAAGAACTTTGTAGTCAAAGATTCAATAGACAAAGATGAATAATAACAAATATTAAAGCAAGCCCAAAACCAATACAAGGTTGGAGCGCTCGAAAAAATAAAATAAAATTAAATTCTCTTTCATAGTAAATTGTCGAAAAAATAACTTTATGATTTTTTAAATTTATTAGCATAGATTAATGCTTAGCCAACAAAAAAAAAACTCTTTATTAATTATCACTTATTATTATCATTTTTATTGACATTCTTTTTATAGATAAATTTGTTTTTTTTTCGCTTTTTTTCCCAAAATTATTAACTATGAAATTTTTTTTAGATAATTTCCAATTTTATGAATTTTTTTTATATATATTCAGAATTATCGCTCAATAAAGATAATAATAATTATATCGTTATCGTCATATGATAGATAAGATATCAGTAATAATGGTCTACAATTTGTTTGTTTTTATGTAATCACGATGTACGTTAATTCTTTTGACGGTGATAAAAATGGAATTTTCTTATAAAAGTGAATAGATCACTACCACAGGGTGTGAACCGTATGCCGATCATAGTAATAGAGTATTAAATACACAAATTCAAATTTAAAGTCTTAAGTGTCCTGTAAAGTAGCACATTTAAGAAAATATAATTAAGCACTTAACTCAGCGAAGATACCCAACCCCCCCTCCCTCCCTATTTGGCCACAAATAATACAATTTATAGAAAATTTCCCGAGTGTTCGCTGAGAAGAAAAAGTGTAAAAATTTGGAATTTAAAATGAACGGTAAATTCAACAGAAGTACGGCTTGTTACGACCGCACTCAGACGACACCTTGATTCGCTAGGCATGCTGGTCGCTATTTTTATGGAAAGATGGTAAGGGTGGGTGAGGGGGGAGGGGGGGTTAGTTTAGGCTCTCAGTTCCTGCAAAGTGAAGCTCTCACACCTACCATAATAGAAGAAAAATCATACCTTGACATATAGGGGAATGTGGAGACACCTAGAAGCGTCACATTTTCTACGGGAGAACATAAGATAGAGAGAAGAAAAAACGATAGGAAAATAATCAAGTTAAATAAAAAAATAACTGTTTTTTCTAAAATAATATTTATGGAGAAAAAAGAAATATTTAGAAAAAACTTAAAGAAGCAAGGGTGTGGGGGGAAGGGGGGCGTTAAGGAACAGAAAATGTGAGGAAAGTATTAAAATTGTGAAAGACAAAATTTTTTGAAAACCTTAAAAAAGGGATGAAGAAAGTGGAGCCGGTCTTGACCGCTCTCCAATTCCTGCCGTCGGCACTCCTCGGCCCATAATGCAACATTTGTTTAGTCTAAACAACATTTGTTTAGTCTTACGCTTGCCATTTTATTCCATAGATCGCTTAAGTACTGGACAAGAGTTTAAAATTGTAAAAAAGACGGTGTGATTCTGCCGTAGCCCCAGCCATGCTTTGTCCCTGAAGAGGAAATTCTGATCGTCAATGATGAGGCTTATACAAAAGCCTTAATAAGCAAAATTATCCTATTGTGACTATGGAGAAGCTAATATTAGATTCTTAAGAGCTCAATAATGGAAGGAGTTAAGTTTAAAAAAAAAATTCCGGTTAAGTGGCATTCGCTTAGTAAGTTGAACATATGGATTGATTGCCCCTTGTTTTTTAAACTTCCCTTCCACACCTAGATTGGAAACCGTGGTTGGAAGGAAAGTTGAAAGTGTCTGCTTCTCTTGACAGGTTTAAGAAGGCTAGTACTGATCCGCCCCACATACAGGAAACTTTTCCATGAACAGTTAGACGGATTAAAAGATCATAGACTGTTGTGCCGCTGACATCAATACTACATCTTTTTTGGTTGTCGAACTTTTTGGCTGCACTATGTTGTGGTTCTATAATACGAGGAGCTGTGGGCCATCAAAACAGCAATTGAAATTGTGACCAATATTCCCAGCCAACGGAACGTTATTATTTTTAGCGACCGCTTTGCCGCCCCTTTAAAGCCATTTGTGGGCCTTCAAGTGACCCAGTACTTAGTACAATTCGTCATAGCCTACCTTGCAATATGAGTATCGAGTTGCAACGAGTGCCGGGGAATGTGGGAATTGTGGCAATGAAAGTTCTGACAAGTTGGCTGGAGAAACACTCCGTCGACCAGTGATCACAGTCATTCCCAATCTGCCTCGCCTACTAACAGATAACTTCCCACACGTACTATGAAGTCGCCAAATGTCCTCATGGTCGTGGCGTTATTAAGTGGCTCCTGGCACATGTCTAAGGGACATTACAAACAACAACATCTTGACTGGTTGTTAATAAGACTGATTTGCTGATTTTTGGCTATGAGTGAAAAATAAATCTGCGACCGTTGGTCCTCTCCAATTTGTCTGCGCATGGCCACAAAGCTGTTAAATGCAATTTGGTCAGTAGAAACGGTAAATTTGATATTTCAGTGATTATAGGTAGGACGGTGGAGAGTCTCCTGCGCCAGTTGATCAGCTCGCTCTTTGCCGAGGATACCAGCATGACATGGAAACCAAGCCAACTCAAAATTTTGGTTGTTCAGAAGCCGATACCGAATGCAATCGAGGATTGGGTCATTTAAAGAGCCTCCAATAGCATTCAAGACTGCGACACTATCGTTAAAAGGAGATATACGGTGAGTGTTGCGGAGATTGACTTCGATCTCAACTGAGGTTCTAATTGTCCACACGTCACCATGGAAAAGGCAACGTTTCTCTTCATGTATGTTTTTTTTTGGAGTAGAATTTTTTTTGTGCCTTCACTACTCTACCAAATTCCTTACGCAAAAGTATGGGTGTCCGAAGTATTTAAACCCCTGTCGGTTTTAAAATTCTATCAATCCATTACCAAGTCTCATAGTCCATCTTGACGGTTCGCATCACAACTTACCGCAGCAATTTTTCTCCTGGACTGCCGACGCACGTAGATTAATTTTTTGTGACCCAAAGAAAGATCAGAAACGTTGACTCATCCGTTCAGAGAACATTTTTAAAGGCCAGAAACGTTTTTTTTTTGAGTAGAAATTTTTTATGTGTTTGTTTTGTGCTGCTTAACGAAACCTTCACTACTCTACCGAATTTCTTATGCAAAAGTGCGGGTGTCCGAAATATTTAGACCCTGCTCGGTTTTAAAATTCCATAAATCCGCACCAAGTCTCATAGTCCAATTTGACGGTTGGCATCGCAACTTATGGCAAACAATTTTTCTGCAGGACTGCTGACGCACGTAGATTATTTTTTTCTGATGCAAAGATCAGAAATGTTGACTTATCCGTTCAGAGAATATTTTTAAAGTCCTCAGCAGTACAGTTTTGATGGGAATAAAGCCGATTTTTTTTTTGTATTTATTTAGGCAGCGCCTGCCTTTTCACTGTTCTCAGCGACACTGGATGGGTTTGTCAACTAACGTCCTAATTGCCCATACGTCACCATGGAAAGGGCAAATTTTTTCTTCTTGAGTGTTTTTCTTTTTGTGTAGAATTTATTTGTGTGTATTTTTTTTGTGCTGCCTAACGAATCCTCCACCGAATTCCTACTCTACCGAATTCCTTACCGAAATATATGGGTTTCCGAAATATTTAAATACTGCTAGTACAATTGCCTGCCTTTTTTTTGACAACATAGTACAATTGCCTGCCTTTTTACTGTTGTCAGCGACACTGGCTGGGCATGGCTTTTATTTATTTCGTACCAAATTTGAAGTGCTGTAATAGGAATTCCTTTTACTTTTTTGAGGTGCTGTAAACCTCCTACAATATGGCTTGTTTCAGCGACAAACCTCACAATTTAAACTTCCTATTCCTTTTACACCGAATTTGAGGTGCTGTAAACCTCCTATAAGATGGTTTGTTTCAGCGCTCAAAATAGCCATCTTATCTGTTACAAACAAGGGAACTTTGTAATTGCACTTGTAGCCTGTTATGGCAAAAAAGGGGCTTAACTGGAAATCACGGCTCTTTTTTTCTAATATTTCAGGAAATCAAAAAATATTTAAACTTTTATTTATTCCAAAGTAAAAAGATTTTAGCAAAAAAATTTCTACACAATATGTTCTTATCAATTTTATGAATTTTATCTTCTTTTTTTTAAAAAAAAAAACCCAAAAAGAGATAAAAACTAATAAATTTCATAATCAAAAAAATTCGTCCGCTCATAAAAATATAAACAAAAATTATTTTTAAAAAGTTATAAAAACAATCTGAATTCATTATAAAAGAATCTTCTTTTTTTATCTAATTTTATTAATGTTAATAATAATTGTTTTTTTTTTGTAATAAAATATTTTTAAAATTAACGATCATAAAAAAGAAGATAAAATGACGGCAAAATTCAAATAGACGCAGTTTTGGCAACATGGCAACAAAAAATCTCTTCGTGTAATGTTCGCTTCTCGCTCTATCACCAACTCTATGACAGCATAAAGATGAGTTGTCATTCGCAGACTCACCCTGTACGTAATCATTTGTTGACTTATTTCTGTCAAATTGGAATTGTCAGAATTGCTTGCGTTGTTATAAAAAGTTTATAGAGAAATCCGATCTGTTCTTTTGTTAGAAAATAATCGTTGAAATATTTACAAATCATCGGATTTAAGTGAAAATAATAATGTGAATATATTTTGTGCGTATTTAGCTAAGAGTTAATTGAGGTTATTTTACGAAATTGTTATCATGGATGATAATTTGTGGTAAGTTAAGTGCGACTACAATCAAATGAATGGAACTTTGGGGTACATTTCTTATCCATTTACATAATCAGTTAGATTTTGGGTAATTTTCGTTAAACAATCTTGTTACGTGGGAAAGAATTGACAGATCAAAAGAAATGTCAATAAAAACAAATACGATAGAAACAAAAGTAAACGATTTAAACAGAATTTTTTATATATTTTAGGTTAATTGAATTGGAATCAGCTCTTCTCGATGATTGTACAGTAAATGATATTTATGCGATATGTAAAGGTCGTGCGATACCGGACCAATTGCGTCCAGACGTTTGGCAAGTTTGTCTCGATGTTCGGCATAAAAATGACCAAATGTCACTGTTTAACGAAATTTACGATTTGAAATTTCAAAAACAGCTACGGGAAGATTGTCACAAAATGGTTGGTCAATTAGGCAATGAGGACGATGACAAAGTGTCGATTGTTTCGGATTTGGAATCAATTTTAACATTCTATTGTAAGAATCGTAGTATACCATATGAACCGAATAATGGTTGGATAGGGTTATTAATGCCAATATTATCGCTTAAATTGAAACGTGCAGACACATATAATCTGTTTGAGAGTATTCGTGATACGTATATACCGAAGATGTGCGTACCGAAGGGTAATGTCTTTCATGTATTTCGTTTATTAATCTTATATCATGATCCGGAGCTATGTTCAATGTTGGATACAAGAAAAATATCACCTGACGAATATTCCCTTCAATGGTTTCAATCGATATTCGCCTCCAGTCTAGAGTTTTCTGTTGTCTTGTCGATGTGGGATTTTTATTTTCAACATGGTGATCCATTTTTAATATTCTTTTTAAGCTTAATTATATTGATTAATGGACGTGATCAAATATTAGCTATAAAAGAGGAATCAAAAGAGGATATTGTAAAGTTTCTCACGAATATGCCTTGTGCCCTCGAAACAGATGATGTTGTTGATTTCTGTTCGCTTGCCCAGTATTATGCAGTTAAGACACCATCTTCATTTAAGACAGACTATTTAAAAGAGTTGTTCGGAACACAAGCGTACAGTGTTAATGATACGATTGTATCGCAGGCATTATGTTTGCCGGTGTCCGTTTATGAGTTGGTTGAGAATTCGTCGATGGAGCTGACGGGTCCGGATGCGGTGAGATTCTTCTTGGTCGATTGTCGTCCAGCAGAACAGTATAATGCAGGACATCTTTCGACAGCATTTCATCTCGACTGTAATCTTATGCTGCAAGAGCCAATGTCATTTGCAACGGCTGTGCAGGGACTCCTGCGGTCACAGAAACTTTCAATTGAAGCCAATTCGAATGCTGGCGGTGAGCATTTGTGCTTCATGGGTAGTGGCCGATTGGATGAGGATCAATACACTCACATGGTGGTTGCGTCGTTTTTACAAAAGAACACACAGTACGTCTCCCTGTTGACGGGCGGTTACAATTCCATTCATGAATATTTCGGCGAGCATATGGCGGATTGTCTGGAAGATCACGACTCAAAAAAGTGTATAGTTTGTACAAAAAATTATCAGACAACGTCCAGCAGTGTGAACAACAATAACACAACATCTCGAGTGCAAAAACGAAACCAGGATAGTTCGGCCGGCGAGAAGTATGTGACGACGCCGCATGAACATGACTCCAAACAGTCATCGGATATTTTTAGTAAGATTTCAGCAGCAATGAAAACAAAATCAGCCGAAGTCAAAGGCAAACTATTCGACATTATCGTAAATCCTTCCATGGCGAATCCAAATCAAAGTGCTATAGTCGAGAAGCACGTCTCGAGTAGTGAGAAGAATGGAAAGCTATACCGAAACGTGGCGCCTGTCTTCAGTATCGATGAGGAAAATGACGATCACATGATGGATTCCGAACAGTTCGATTATAGCCATCATCATCAGCATGGTGGAATGTCAGAGAGTAAGGAGATTGTTGTGCTTAGCCATTATCTTAAATTGCCAGATGTAA
Source organism: Atherix ibis (assembly GCA_958298945.1). Taxonomy (NCBI): domain Eukaryota; kingdom Metazoa; phylum Arthropoda; class Insecta; order Diptera; family Athericidae; genus Atherix; species Atherix ibis. The sequence goes on from OY282609.1 coordinate 84,312,848, forward strand.
TTAGTTCGTTCAGATGCCAGGAAGTTCATATAAATGGGCATATGTACGATAGCCATTTATTGGTAACGAAAACCCATTTGATCGTTTTACGTGAACTACCCAAAAAGGGCACTGCACAAATGATTGTTCGAAGGCCATTAACTGGAATTGTAAAAATTACAGCCAAGAAACGACATCGAGATTTAATTACATTCAAATATGGCGTTCCAGATGGGGAATCATCTATTATTACTGATATGGACCGTTTTCTTATACCGAACGCTAGTGAAGTGACCTCAATTGTAACGAAATTAATTGTTCAACAATCGGAAGGTGGCACTAATTAATTAAAAACGATTTAATGTAATTTTTTTTTATTTTTCTTTATTTTTTGAATGTTTTTATTTAGAAAAGTTATCTTAATTTTTTTTTATTTATGTAACACGACAAACATTTTAAATGCAAGTCAGTCAAGGCAGTCAGTCGCGGCCTCTTCTCCCGTAAATTTTATATAAAACAACAACAAAAAGAAGATGGCGTCAAGGTAGAAGAAGATTATTTACTGATTTTTTTATTTGATTTTAATTTTTTGGTTGAATTTATTTTTATTATGTGTACATAAAAATATTGATAAATGTGAATATTTTTTAGAATTATATGAATTGTTTTTTTTTTTTAATTATTTACTTGTGAGAGACGATTTGCATAGAATTTTTTTTAATTGCCAAAAAGCCGAAATAGTTTTTTAATAAAAATTTTAAGCTTAAATCGGGAATAAATTAAAAGTAAATCGATGGATGATAATGATTAATATGCTCGTGATGATTAAGTAATATTTTCCATTAGAAATTAAAATTGAACTTTTCTTTTTTTTTGTTGCTTTTTTAAGAAAAAAATTAAAAAATGAATTAATTTAAAAATTGCAATAACAGTAAAAAAAAAAGTAATTTATTATTTATTAGAAAGAAATTAAAAAAAAAAGAAGAAACTAATAAGTCGCCTCTATTGTAGTTATTTATAATATTATAGTTAAAATGAAATTAGAAGAAAAATCCCAAAACTCTTGAGAAAAGAAAAAAAACTAATAATAAATAAATGTAATAATAATAAAAAAGAAAAAATATTTAATATATGGTATATATACAATATAAAAATATAAAAATGCTGTTTTAAAAATATTGTTTCCTTTTTATTCTACATTGAGACAGTTCCTCCTTTTTACGGGAGGAAAGAGTTTTTCCTTCTTCTTTTTAAATAATGTACACTATCCACTCTTAGTTAATGAAAAAAATTATTCCTGATCACCAATTTGGCTTTCGATCTGAATAATACTCCACTATCCAGTAATGCCATCGCATTGTGTGGATCAAATTGCATCGTCACTTGAGAGGAAAGAGTGTTGCCCACAAATATTTTTAAGACTAGATTGCGGATTTCTTATGACAATTAGATTGAAATTTTGTTAAAAAAGGGAAATTTTGCGAATAAAAATGCAGAAACGGAAATATTCACTGACAAAAAGACTGTCTACCCTAACCTTAAAGCTCAATCTGAGTATGGCTTAAGTGGTAGATATACGTATTAACTAAATACGAGGTCTGTTCAAAAAGTATCGTGAATTTTGAATTTCCGCGGGTTACGTATATTCGATTTTCGATTTTTTTTTGGTGGCGTTATGTTGGTACTCATATCTCTCACTTATGCCCATAAGTTCGGCCATTTTGAATGTTCAGTTAATTTTTGACAGCTGCTTTGCATGCGCGTGTTTTGACTCGTCTTTGATTTTTGCCCATTCCAAAAAATTGATCAAAGAGAATCGATATCAAATTTTGTGTGAAAAACAAAATTAATTGTGCGGACGCATTCCGAATGTTGACTGTGGCATATGGTGATGTGGCTACTTTGGACCGAAGCAACATTTATCGGTGGTACAAAATGTTCTCAGAGGACCGAGAAGATGTGAACGACGAAAAGCGTGCCGGACGCCCGAGCACGTCAACAACAGACGAAAACATTGATGAAGAAAATATTATTGGCCAATCACCGTTAGAGAAGTTGCTGAGGACTTAAATATATCGATTGGCTCCTGGCATTCGATTTTTACCAATGATTTGGACGTGAGACGGGTCGCCGCGAAATTCGTACCAAAATTGCTCAATTTTGACCAAAAACGGCATCGCAATAATATTGCTAAGGAGCTGTTGGACTCTGTCTGCGAAGACCCAAATTTGCTCCAGAGAGATATAACTGGTGACGAATCATGGTTTTATGGTTATGATGTGGAAACCAAAGCTCAATAATCCCAATGGAAGCTGCCGCACGAGCCAAGACCGAAAAAAGCGCGCCAAGTTCGGTCGAATGTGAAGGTTTTGGTTACAGTTTTCTTCGATTGAAGGGGCGTGGTGCATCATGAGTTCTTGCCACAGGGTAGTGCGGTCAATAAGGAATATTACCTGCAAGTTATGCGCGAAGCAATCCGCCAGAAACACCCGGATTTGTGGAAGAACAAAAATTGGCTTTTGCACCATGATAACGTTCCTGCTCACGCATCGTTGCTTGTGCGCGAATTTTTTGCCAAAAACAACACACTAATAATGCCCGCAGTCACCGTATTCCCCAGATCTGGCCTCCTGTGACTTTTTCTTGTTCCCGAAACTGACGGGGCCCCATGAAAGGACGACGGTACGCTACGATTGAGGAGATAAAGACGGCATCGAAGGAGAAGCTGAACAAGATCACAAAAAATGATTTTTTTGAAGTGCTTCGTGGATTGGAAAAAACGTTGGCACAAGTGTATAATGTCTGGTGGGGATTACTTTGAAGGGGGGACAAAATAGATATTCATGAATAAATAAATAATTTTGAAAAAACACAAAATTCCCGATACTTTTTGAACAGATCTCGTATAGTATATTGTGTTTAAATGGATTCGTTTCGTTGCGTTTCAGAAGCAAATAGCAGATGCTAATGCGTTGCGTCAAATGAATTTCCTTAAGCTGATGAGGAATCCATAAATCGCGTTTCTTAACATAGCCAAGCTGTTTTAATTTTTTTTCAATGCATACACATATATGCGATTCATTGAGCTTCTCTGCAATCTCACGTGTTGTGCTATGACGATCTGAATCGATAATAATGTTAATATGAGTCTCATCAGCTTCATAACTCGATCGTTGCGAATTTTTTAATAAAAAATCACCAAATTCGAAATTTTGCAAACCAATTTTAACACTGCCTTTCTTTCAAGGTTTTATTACCATATACGGCACATAACTTCTTGTGTACATGCGATACGTTCTTGCCTTTTCGGAAATAATACAATAAAATATGTCTAAAATGCACGTCTTGTTCTTCCATTTATAAATTTGGACGAAAACAAAACTAAATAGCTTACGATTCAATTTTTTTTACTAAATTAATGGCGAAAGTCCAAACAACAAGAAAATAACATAGGTAACATAACAAAAGAATGAGCTTATACCATCTATTGACAAAATCCGCAATCACTTATTTGCCAACCCAATAGTTCAGTAAATTACCTCAAAAGGCTGTAAAGTAAATTGAAAAGTGAACTGCAATTAGTGATAAATTTCTTCTAAATTAACCAACTTAAATACAATTGCATCAAAATTTATTATTTATAAAAAAAATGTTCATTCATTATAATGTATTCATCACTTACCGTATTTCTGTTTAAATTTGCAACGGTCAAACAATAATCCTGCCACATAACTATTTCGGCAGAAAATTAAAACATGGCCTTTTTCAGTTATAAAGCAGTCGGAAAGGTTGTCCATTCCCATAAGACTGTGAAGGTTTTAACATTTTTCACACTGCGAATGGATGTAGTTTTCAGTTTCAGTTTCAGTCGCAATTGTCGGTTCCTGCCATAACTGCGGGGGAAAAATACGATTTTATTGAATTTTCGGAATTATTTCATTAATATAGTACAGACATGATTTTTAATACATACACACATTTTCTAGAAATAATAGAAATTTAAATGAAGATGCAATATTTTTAAGAATTTTACATTCAGTTTCAAATATGAATTTTTCCCTTTAACCTCATATATACTGCTACGATCTCACGTTGATTTCAGGAATAGAGTGAAAAAAACGGCTTTTTTGCTTTATTAATTAGAGTCTCGATCAAATCTCTTATTTATGACCATTTTTTTACCGATTCTTAAAACGTCTCTGATTGTATTGCTCTTTCCACCGCGTACTATTTCACCGACTGTCCTTTTTCCTTTAATGTGCAATATTCTCGCTCGCCAGCGCTCCTAATCTATCATACCCCGCACACACATAGTTCTGTGAGTTCATCCTGTTCACCACTGCCGAGTATATCTTACCGCACACACCATTCGCTGAGTCTATATTTCCTTAAAAACTAGTGGCGGCACAATCTAATAACTCCGATAATTATTCTAAACTCTCTGTTTGATTTGTTAACAAATTATTTATTTACTGTATTGGCGTTATAAAAGTATTTTATGAAATTTTTATATATATATATTTTTTTACGTATAAAAGCTGTAAAAATAAAGTAAACCTATTTAAAAATAGTTCAAATATTATTAAGCTAGCAAAATAAATAATATAAAAAGAGAAATTTAATAATTTTTTAAAAATTTAATGAATTAAAAATGTTAGAGAATTTAAAAGTTTTCGGGAAAATGATTTTTACAAAATATTTCAGGGTAGTTAGTTATACTTTTCTGCTTTGTTTTTATTGGTTGTTTGTTGTTGACTCTTGAGAATAAGCAGTTGTAAGAAAAAACCATTCAAATGTTAATAGGAGAGATTTATTCTCCCACCATTCAAATGTTATAATTTTGGGTTAGTTTTAAAAATGGCATATTTCAATACTGATAAAAACTTAATATTTTTACAAAATATTTCAGGGTAGTTAGTTATACTTTTCTGCTTGGTTTTTATTGGTTGTTTGTTGTTGACTCTTGAGAATAAGCAGTTGTAAGAAAAAACCATTCAAATGTTAATAGGAGAGATTTATTCTCCCACCATTCAAATGTTATAATTTTGGGTTAGTTTTAAAAATGGCATATTTCAATACTGATAAAAACTTAATTATTTTTTTAAAAAGGAATTTATCACAAAATAAAATAGAATTTTTTTTTATTTTTCTTTAAAACATTTCAAATTGGGGTGTTTTTGAAACTAAAAAAAAAGAAAAAAAAGGGGGAAAAATATCTTTTCTGAATTTTATTAACATAATAATAAGCTTAGTTAGTAGTAGTCACAAAGGGGCAGATTAAATATGAATATTTTCTACTTCCTCCATTTTTTACCATCAACCGAACTCAGCGCACTCTTGTGTATCGTTTATAGAAATGAAAATCGGTAATTTTTTTCAATTGGTTCGATTAGTGTTGCTTTGGATTTGGTGTTGTTAGGTTGGGTTTTTCGCGTTCATTTTGCTCATTAAAGAAAATCGTGAGTTTCTTTTTCAATTAAATCTTAATAAATATAACAATAGAATTATCTAATTGAGTGTATATTGAAATTTTGTATAATCAATAATTTTAATTTATAAAATAAAAATCAGTTAGGCTTTTGCAAATAACAAATAATAAGTGGCAGGCAGGCAGGCAGGCTTGCTAAAATATTTGAAATATTTTTTTCTGGTCTCTTTTTCTTTTTTTTTTGTCTAACAAACAAGATATTTTTCCCACTCTTTTTTTTTCTTCTCTTGTGTTTTCTTTTATTTATGTCTAGCGTCAGTTAGACTTGTTAGTTTTATGCATTTTTTTTTTTTTTTTGTTTATTTATATCTTCTTCAAATAGTGTTTGATAGATATTCGAAATTCATCTATTATTATTATTATTATTATTATTACGATTATTATGCAAGGAATTTTATAATTTGGCGGAGAGAAGAGGTTATGTAGTCTTTTTTCTTTTCTTTTCTTTTCTTATTGTGTATAACAAGAAAAGTGTTGAGATTGAAATTGTGTGTATGCGTGGATGTATACGCGCGCACGGTATCGACATTCTCTAACAAAATTCCATTCTGGTTTGTGCTCAGAGTACTGTTTTGTTTGTTCTCTTCTCTCTCACTCTCTCTCTCTCTATCTCTCTGCGGATACCATTGGTGGTACATTTCGGTTCAACGTAAGCAAAAGCAGAAATGTTTTGTTTTTAACGAAGAGAACAAAAAAAAAAAAGACAAAAAAACCAAATTTTCGTTGGCGCTTCTTTTATTACCAGAGAATTTTCAGGCAAAACCGTGTGGGAGAGCTTGCACAAAAAAGAGCGCGAGAACCAGAAAAATGATAGTTTGGTTGAGAATGAAAACATGTGGAAATTTATAAAAAAGGGTGGGGGGTAGGCTATGGTGAGTGTAAAGAGAATATTGCAAAAATTCTCTTCTTATTTTGATATTTTGGCTAAAAACAGCTGATTGGAAAAGAAAAAAAAATAGGTGCAAGAGGGTGTGGTGTGGTGGTTAGGAAAATGTTTTTATTTTGAATTTATTTTGTTGGCGATTTGCACGTAATTTGAGCTTTTTTTGTTGATTTTTGATAATTTTAGAAAATTATAATTTTGTTGCATTTCTTTTTTCTTTATATAATTTGTGATTTTATTAGTTTTCGTTTATATCAAATAAGAGTCGGTTTGATAAAAAATTTCTTCAAATTCGAAAATAGAAAAATAGTATTTTTTATTTTCGTAAATTTAATGTAGGAATTTTCCTATATTTTTGTTTCTTTTTAAACATTGAAGAGGATTTTACAAAAAAAAACAACAAAATTAGTAAAAAGATAATTTTTCTTATTATTTGCAAATATTATTTAAAAAAAAAAACGAAGAAAAAAACCCCGGGCGGGTGATGGAAAAGGGGGGTTAGTGATGATTAATAATTTTCTATTTTATTTACCTTGTGTAAACATAAAACTTGTGTGTATTTTTAATATAAGATAATTTTAGAAACTAAAAAAATTTTAGAAGGCAATATTTTTTTTTCTTCAAATTATTTTTCTTGTATTTTGTCCCGGAAATACCTTCAAAAAATTTCAAGTGTCTTCTTTTTTTTAGAGACGAATAAATATTAAAAATTTATTTTTACAACTTTTTCTATCAGGTAATAAAAAATCGTAATTTATCAAAATCAGCTGATTTAAAAAAAGGCGCCAGGCTATGATTAATCATCGTACACACTATTATTAATAACTTTTTTTCGATTAACCTTTTTATTATTTAAAAAAAATATATCAATAAAAAATGTTTATTATTTTTGTCTAATGTTTGATATGATGTTATTGGGGGGGGGGGGGGGGGTTGATTGGAAGGAAAGAGTAAAAGAGTCTATAGTGTGATTGCAGAGCTTCTAATAGCGGGGTGATCTTGTTAATAAGAGCCTCACAACACTGTAAGCGCTTGATGCTGAAGGACCACTCACAGCTGGTGGTGTTTGAGCCGATATTAGTCTCGATTTTCGTTAGTCTTTGAGAGACTTTATAAACCCCTTTTGCTGCTTCAGATACACTAAAAGTTGAGCCTCGAGGCGGACACGTCTCGGGCAATTTGTGCATATCACGCCAAAAAAATTCCTTCTCTTTCGAGGCAAACCACTCGAGCGCGTCGCCCATCGACGAAAACAGGTCGTAGTCAGAAGGGGCCAGGTCTGGCGAATAAGCGGGGTGGGGTAGCACCTCCCAGGTGAGTGTCTCCAAGTAGTTTCGGACCATTTTTGACGTGTGCGATGGTGGGTTGTCGTGGAGGAAAATCAGCTTGTCATGTCTTTGTTGATAATGCGTCCTTTTTTCACGCAGAGCACGGTGCAATTTGATCAGTTGTTGCTGGTAGCGGTGGGCATTGACAGTTTCACCAGGTTTCAACATCCCATAGTGATCCCACCAAACGCACAGCAACGTCTTCCGTCCGAAGCGATTTGGTCTTGGAGAAGATGTTGATTGTTGGCTGGGATCAACCCACGATTTCTTGCACTTAGGATTCTCGAAATATATCCACTTTTCATCGCCTGTCACAATCGGATGCAGGAACGACTGTCTTTTTTGTCTGGAGAGCAAGATTTCGCATGTGTTTTGGCGTCGCTCCATCTGCCTATCGTTCAACTCATGTGGCACCCATTTTCCGATCTTTTCAATCTTCCCCATGGCACGCAGACGCATGGAAATGGCTGGTTGAGTAACACCCAATTGCTCCCCGAGCATTTTTTTCGATTGGGTATCGTCTTCGTCCAAAAGAGCCTGCAATTGATGATCCTCAACCTTCCTAGGCCGATTATCACGCTTCTTGTCCCACAAGTCAAAATTGCCGTCTTTGAACCGACGAAACCAATCTCGGCACGTTGCTTCCGATAAAGCAATGTCACCATAGCCCTCCCTCCATAAGCTTTCGATGCGATTTGACAGCCGATTTCTTCAAATTGAAGAAGAAAAGGAGAGCTTCCCGCATATGCTCTGTTTCTGGCACAAAACTAGACATGATTAACAAAGGAAAAATGTATGTTGTTGTACGAAATTGCTGACAATATGCACTGATTAATGTTGACAGATGTCAAACTCATAGAAAAAAGTATGGCGTGCCCAAGGCTCACTCACGCCATCTATGACCAAACAGCGGATTTAAGCTTATACCCCTGTTGTCAAAGAGACGGCGCCACAATTCAGACAAGACGATAAATTATGTTTTTTTTTTATTACGAAAAGTTCTTAATAAGCGTAATTTCACAAGATTTAGTGTTGTCAGTTGTTGGCCTTCAAAATTGAGTGAGGATGTCAATTGGCCTCTTAAGACGCACTTGGAAGTTTTCTTGCGAAGCAAGCTTAGTTAAAGATCGTTTTAATGCAGATAATCCTCAAAATGAAGATTTTTTTTGAAATGCTAACACATCAGTCAGATATAATTAATTAAAAGTTTGCATTTAAAATGTGTTTTATTAAATTTTCCTTTCCTTTCCGTCGTTGCAAAATTTGGCAAATCATGTACGAGGTCTGTTCAAAAAGTATCGTGAATTTTGAATTTCCGCGGGTTACGTATATTCGATTTCCGATTTTTTGTGGCGATATATTGGTACTCTCTTATGCCAATAAGTTCGGCCATTTTGAATGTTCAGTTAATTTTTGACAGCCGCTTTGCTTGCATGTGTTTTGGCTCGTCTTCAATTTTTGCCCATTCCAAAAAATTGATCAAAGAATCTGTATCAAATTTTATGTGAAAATGCAAAATTAATTGCTCGGACGCATTCCGAATGTTGACTGTGGCATACGGTGAAGCTACCTTGGACCGAAGCAACGTTTATCGGTGGTACAAAATGTTCTCAGAGGGCCGAGAAAAAAGCGCGCCAAGTTCGGTCGAATGTTAAGGTTTTGCTTAGAGTTTTCTTCGATTGTAGGGACGTGGTTGATCATGAGTTCTTGCCACAGGGTAGAGCGGTCAATAAGGAATATTACCTGCTAGTTATGCGCAAGTTGCGCGAAGCAATCCATTAGAAAAGTCCGGATTTGTGGAAGAACAAAAATTGGCTTTTGCCATTTTTGGCCAAAAACAACACACTAATAATGCCGCAATCACCGTATTCCCCAGATCTGGCCCCCTGTGACTTTTTCTTGTACCCGAAACTGAAGAGCCCCATTAGGGGTCGACGCTACGCTACGATTGAGCAGATAAAGACGGCATCGAAGGAGGAGCTGAGCAAGGTCACAAAAAATGATATTTTGAAGTGCTTCGAGGATTGGAAAAAACGTTGGCACAAATGTATATTATCTGGTGGGGGTTTACTTTGAAGGGGACAAAATAGATATTCATAAATAAATAAATAATTTTTGAAAAAAAACCACAAAATTCGCGATACTTTTTGTAGTAGACCTCGTATTTTGTCATAAATTGTTGTTGATTTTTTTCTTCTTTCTTTTAGTTTCTAATTAATTAAATAATATTTCAGATGAAGTCTGATAAAGGTGCTCGTATCGTATCTGAATGGGAATATAATGTTTTGTTCGATTCTGATGACCCGGACTTCTGCAATACGAACGTGGAAAACTCAACAAGTACTTTCCAATCGATTGTGGCAACAACTTCGAGGGGACTGGCTACGGGATGTAATGGTAAGCGGAAAATTATACGAAAATAAATTTCGTTTATTTTTCATTTGTTTTTTTTTTTTATCTTATAATTTATACTAGAAATAAATGTTATAATTTTTGTAAAAAGTCAAAATAAATATGAAAATAGAACCGCAAAAATGTATTCTCAGACGTTGTTTGGAGGTGTGGGGTTAAGTAATTCGAAAGAAAATTATAATAAAAATAATCGTGCTTTTAAAAAAAATTCTTTTAAATGTAGTGAGGAGAAAATATACACTCGGAAGAGTATTGAAGAGAAAAGAGAAAAAAGTGAAGAGGAAATTTGAAAAATTGCAAATAATTTTCCGTATTTTTGTAAAAATAATAATAGAAATTTTCGAGGTCAGTCAGTTCGTATTACTTAAAATAAATTTAATTGAACACAATTACAAAAAAAAAAAACAGAATTTAATGAAGACAAATTCCACCTTGCTTGAGTGTGAAAGTCTTAGACAGGTCATCCAGGCCTGCTGCCTGCTGTTAGACAGACAGACAGACAGACAGACTGTAAGAAAAACTTACGTTGCGAGGTTTTAATGTCAGCAAAAATGTTCCAATTTTTATTCGTTCATTTTCCATTTGTTTTTTTTTATTTTTAAATATTTATATTATTAAATTTAAAGTTATGTCAATATTTTTTCCTATTTATTTAAATTGTTTTCTTCTTGTTTTCTTTTGTACGAGTATGGGTGCATATTAAATCAGAACATTTGCATAATCAACGTGCGTTTTGGTTTTGTAATTTTTTTATCATAAAAAAAATGTTTTTCCCTCCCCCTACAACATTAAATCGAATTTACCTGAAATTAACACTTAAAGAATTAAAAAATTATAAATGCAATTTCCTTTTTTATATTCATCAAATTATAAAAGCGCATGTCCAGTTTTAAAATTCGATCAAATTTCCATTGTTGCATTGTGATTTGGTAGCAATAATTTCCTACAGGTTCGATTAAAATTGTTTTTTTTTTTTAAAGTATTTTAGAAAAAAAAAATAGTTTTTTTCTTTTACTATTTTTTATTTTTTATATTAAAAAAAAAACAATATCGAATTTTTATTGTTTGTAGAAAATGCGGAAATAAATATACATTAAAGTCTGAGATATTTTTGTGCAACGACATTTACAGACGTATCAGTTAATGCAGAATTTTCATGGATATTAGTGCTATTTCAGGTGGAGTACCACAAGGTAGAATTCTTGGTCCCATCTTTTGTAGCTATCTCCTTTGATCTGATAGGCTTAACTTACCGGAAACGTGTATTCAACCGTTGCCCAGTGCTTTTCCGAGCTGCTTTCAATCCAAAGACCTCCTTAATAATTCTAAACATGTTTTTTTTTTTGGTGTAAATAATGGATTTTTAACCTTTTTTTTTAGTTCGAACTTGCAGATTTTCTTCTTGAAATTCATATTTTGACCTTTTTTTAGTTTTAACTTGCAGATTTTCTTCTGGACCATATGAGGTTTCAAGAAGACGGCCCCGAAAAGTTCTTAATAAGTGCAATTGGAAGATTTGGTGCTGAAACGTGTTTTCATCAGTTGTCCAGTAGTTCTCCGAGCTGCTTTCAATCCAAAAACATCCTCAATAATCCTAAAAATGTTTTTTTTTGGATTATCAAATTTGTGGTTGGGATAAAAAAATGTAAATAAACACACTTGAAATTCAAACTTCTCTGGAAGCAGCTCAAAAGCTTCCCTTCTTCTACTTCTCTTATCTTGTTATGTAAATTTATATGCCTCTTAAAGTCATTTTAAGATGTAGCAAGCTAATATAGAATCCTCAGGAATGTATTCTATTTTAGCTGGAGTCCCACAAGTTAGTATTCTTAATCCTATGTTATGTAGTTCCCTTGATCTGATAGTCGTTATTTTCCGGAAACGTCTGAGCTGCCTTAAATCCAAAGAGATTTTTAATAATCCTACTAAATAAATAATAGATAATCCAATTTGTGCTTGAAAAAACAAGTTAAATAATCACATTTTGATGAAATTTTCATTTTATCAGATTGCTTTGCACCTTGCCATTATGCATGGAATATAGCAAATCATTCAAATGACCACCACGAGGCTGCTTGCAGGACTCAATCCTTTTAAGGTAATTTTTGACGGATTTTCGCACATTTCTGGCCCTAATATCGACCATTACTTGACTGATAGTCGGTTTTTAAATGAACTTTCACGTAGTCCCATCAAAAAAATTCCAATGCCGTTAAATCATACAATCTTAGAGGCCAATTTAACTTGACCAAATTTAAAAATTATGGTTCCTGGAAGTTTTTTGGGCAATAAAGACCAATTTTATATTGTTTTGTGACTAACGGCACTGTTTTTGTTTAAAAAAATTAAGTTATACGGCAATAGAGCTCAGAATTGCCAGTAATGGTCTCGTCTTCTTAATTTTCAAAGAAATACAGACCAAAATGCACTCTAGACAGCCGATACAATGGCTTCTCCATTTCCATTTATGGGGTTTTAAAGTCTCATTTACAGCAATTTTCTTCTTGGCTTTTCCAGCGAGCGAGAAATGAGCTTCATCGCTGAGCGAATTGTTGAGCCTCATCGCTGAAAGAAATTTTGAGCCTTATCGCTGAAAGAAATTTTAAGCCTCACCTCGTCTTCTTAATTTTCAAAGAAATACGGGCCAAAGACCCCTTGAGACCAAAATGCACCCCAGATAGTCATTTTCCGCGACTACAATGGCTTCTCCATAGCAATTTATGGATTTTTGAAGTCTCATTTACAGCAAATTTGCTTCTTAGCTTATCCACTGAGAAAGAAAATGTTGAACTTCATCGCTGAAAAAAATGTTGAGCCTCATCGCTGAAAGAAATTTTGAACCTCATCGCATGAAATCTGGCTATGACTGGGCACCAGCTTATTTCGCAGAACACGCTGTAAGAAAAAGACCAGATAGCCTTCCTGCTTTAAACGCTATTCGTGGCTCCAGGAGTGACCCTGGTACTAGATGAGATTGGAAATTGTCTAATAAACAATCTGTTTATTCAGTTGCCGTGGGTGCCGGGCTATGTAGACATTCCTGGAAATGAACACGCCGAGCGGATTTTCCAAATACATTCTACTCCAGATGGACAGAATTGGGAAAATAGTGAGACATTGACTGCTACACACTATTAGACCAACTCGACAGCCAATTTAAAATGCTGTGCAAGAAAATTACTCCGAACGCGTATTAATCATACGGCCGTCACCCACGTAATGTTTTTGGTAATCCTATCTGCCAATTCTGTGGGGTTCGTCACGCCATGTTTTTGGTAATCGTCGACATCCTATCTAAATTTAAAGTGTGTTTATTTTTTTAAATAAACACGCTTTAAATTTAGATTTTGATAAAAAGAAATCTTTATTTTTTTTTCAAAATCTAAATTTAAAGCGTGTTTATTTTGAGATCAATTTTTAAATAATTTTTGCATATTTTGCACTATAATTTGGTGGATGTTATTTGGTGGATGTGGGTTTTTAACTACTCTTAAATTTGAGCCAAATTTACAAAAACCAATCCTGTGGCGTTTGTCTAACCACCGGGGAAATGTCACGTAACAAACAGGTTGTTTTTTTTCACGGAGCATTCTCCTCCCCTTACATATATAGGGTTTTCCAATAAGAGTAATATGATTTATTTTTTAAAAAAACACTAATTGTCAAAGAAATTCAAATGTTTTTTATTTAATGTGAAGTACAATCGATACAATTAAGTTATGAATAAAACGTCATTCAAATGGCCTCCACGACTTCTTTTGCAGGAACGGATTCGATGAACCCAATTTTCGAGCACTTTTTCCACTAAATCAAGTCGTATGTCATGAATAGCACGTTCAATATTGACTTCTAAAGCTTGAAGAGGGATCTGGTTTATTGCTAAAGACCAATAACTTCAAATAACCCCACAAGAATTAGTCTAATGGTGTTAAATCACAACTTCTTGGAGGCCATTCAATGTTACAATTTCTTGAAATAATCGAATCTCCAAACTTTTCTCGCATTAATTCGGTTGTTGCACCTGCTGTGTAGCACGTAGCCTCGTTTTGTTGGAAGCAGATGTTGTCAAGATCAATTTCTTCCAATTTCGGCCATAAAAAGTCGATCTATACCGCTCTCCATTGACAGTAACGGTGTTACCAGCTTCATTTCGAAAGAAGTACGGACCAATGATTCCACCAGACCAAAAACCACATCAAACTGTCAATTTAGGTAAATGTAATCACCAGAATCGACAGTTTTGTTTATTTACCGCACCACTTAGATGAAAGTGAGCCTCATCGGAGAAGATGATTTTCTTAAAAAATCGTTATCGTTTTCAAGTTGTTCCAAGATAAAATCAGCAAATTCACGATGTTTACGGTGGTCCAATGGCTTCAGTTCTTGAGTGATAACATTTTTATACGGATACAAGCCCAAATCCTTTCTCAAAATCCGCCAGGTTATGGTTTGAGACAGTCCCAATTCTTGAGAACGTCTTGGAATCGACAAATTGTGGTCTTGACCAACACTTGCCTGAACGGCAGCAATATTTTCATTACTTCGAGCGGTTCTTTGTCTTATTGGCACTTGAACATTATGTAAAGAAAATGTACGCTCGAAATTTTTAACAATTCGACGAATAGCGAGCACAGTTGGACGATTATTACCACCATAAAATGGCAAAAGCGCACGAAAAGTTGCAATTAGAGAATGATTATTTTGACATTAAAATTGAATTATTTATTGTAAACGTTGTTCTTGCGTATATCTCTCCATGATGAAGAAGATGATTTATTTAAAAAATCGTTATCGTTTTCAATTTTATTTGATAATAAAATTGAATAATTTGTGTATATCTCTCCATGATGAAATTGTAAACATTACTGAATACAATGAAAAAAAAAGAAGACAAATCATGACATATTACAAATGGCCGAAACGTCACTTAGAAATCATAATTGGAAAACCCTATTCTACTCCAGAAAATAAATTCTCTACTTTTCCGCTATTTTAATTAATAAAATCACTTCATCTCTAGGACCATTAAAATCGTCATATCTAAAATGCCAAATGTCCTCCTCTCTGACCACCCACCCATGTTCATGGTGCTCATCTATTTCACAAAAAAAAAAACTAACAATAAAACATTTGTTAGGTTTAAACTTATAAGAACTGCACACAAAAGAAAGAAGGCAATTTTATATGCATTTCAAATGAATAAAAAAAATTTTAATTTTCCTAATTTTTCATTAAGATTTAGTTTTTCTTTATTTTAATATAACAAAAATTGAGAGTTGTCGACAGAGAATTTTTGACAGCACAAACATTTGTGAGGTTTTCTATGATGAAAATAAACACCACGCCATACATTGGTGGTCATAATTATTTGCTATGAAATTTTTTCTTCTTTATTTTTCCTATTTTAAATATAGTACAATAATTTTTTTTATCAAAAAATAATAAACATCACAAAATTGTGTAAATAAGGTGAAAAGATATTTTTTAACATTCAAAAAGTACAAGCGATAAGATTAAGTCAAAGACGACAAAAAATATTTACTCAATTAATTTTTTAATTGTTTAATTTTTCTTACATTAGAAATACTTAAATAGATTTTATTGTATTTTGTTTTTAATTTTTTACCACCAGTCACCGTTAAAGTTCAACCACAAGTTCAATAACGTGCAAGTAACTGAAAATAATTAATTTTTATTTAACGATTAACATTGAGACCGAATTATGAACTTTCGAAATTAGTTTTCTTTTCTTTTCTATAATAAATAATAATAATAGTCAAATATTGTCATTTACTTGAAAGTATTTAATTATGTTCGGTTTTGTTTTTCTCCCCCCATTTTTTGTGAATATTTGAAGCACATTCACAATAATCACAATCACTGCGCAAACATTTGATTTGTTTAGTTTTGTTTTTTTGCCTCAATTTTCGAATTCACTCATTTTTGCTATTTAATTTTTATCTTTTTTTTTGTGTGGAATAATAAATAAAAAACATTGCATAAGAGTTAGTAGCGAAGCGAGGTTATATTATTAAATATTATTTAGATCGAAATAAGTTGGCCATTATTATTAATGCAGAATTAATAAAAATCCACACAAAAATTATCCATCAAATAAACTTGAATGATTTGTGATTGTTTGTCTTTCCTTCAACTTTTATGATTGTACGATAATTCAAATATAATTAATGGTAATAGTTTTGTTAAGTCGATAATGTCGAAAATTATATCCAGAAATACAAAAATTTGCAAAGTAATCATTTTTATTATTATTGTAATGGGTATTTTCATGTTATTTTTGTTATACTAAATAAAAAAAAAATTTCTGTTAAGGATTTTCATATTTTATGACAAAAATTTCGTTTCGCTGGTTTGGCATATTTTATGATAATTTTCCCTAACAACAAAAAAATATCCGCCAACTACTTTTTGGCAATGTTCTTGTTCTTTATTTCTCTTTCAATTTCTTTAAAAATGAAGAATTATCGAATTTGTTCCTTTGGTAAATAAAGTTGAATAAGAACACTTAAAATTTAGATTCTTAAACCTTTCTGAAGGGATGTAGTTGTAACATTCTGGAAACTTAAGAGATTTATCTTTCTTCTACATACTATCTTAATTATAAATTCATATCTTTCCGAAAGTCATTTTCATCCAACACTTAATACAGAAATCCTTAGGAACTTATCCTATTCCAGCTGGAGTCCCACAAGGCAGAAATCTTGGTCCCATATTATACGAGGTCTGTTCAAAATGCATCGCGAATTTTGAAATTTGTGACGTTCTGTTGGTCCTCATGTCTCTCACTTATGCCGACAAGTTCGGCCATTTTGAATGTTCAGTTAATTTTTGACAGCTGCTTTGCTGGCACGTGTTTTGGCTCCTTCGATCGGATAATCCTAATTTCCCGGAGACATGCATTCAGCGCGGATAATCTGTGTAAACACGATTTTTGTTTTGCGTAGGCTCACAAGAAAAAGTTAAATAGTATCAAATGGCACAGGCTTAGAGGCTAATCACCATAAAAAAAATTTCGAATATACCGAGTCCACGAAATTTTTTTCGCAATAAATACAAAACTTGCCTTGTTATGTGGCTTCTGGGTTCGTATTTTTAAGGTATTTTCCTTCCTTCTACATACTATCTTAATTATAAACTCATATCATTCCCAAAGTCGTTTCCACCCAGAACTTAATACAGAAATCCCTAGGAACGTATACTATTTCAGACGGATTCCCACAAGGTAGCATTCTTCGTCCCATTTTATATAACTCCTTTTATCGGATAATCCTAATTAATCCAAAAAACGTCCTTAATTATCCCGGACAGCGTTTTTTTTTCCAAGGAAAGGATTATCTAATTTGGTCTTCGGAAAATAAAGTTAAATAATTTCAAATTTTGATTGTGTGTTTTTATTTAATTGTTCAAACATTGCGCCATTATGCGAAAATTGCAAAATAATTTTTACCAATGACCACCATGATACTTTTTGCAGGCGTCTATCCATATTGATGACTTTTTCGCTGATTTTTGGGCTGTTATTTGGTGAACATTTGACGGATGTTATTTTTTAAATGATCGTAAAGTTCGAGGATCGTGTGCGTAGCCCCGCAAGAACAAAGTTAAATGGCATCAAATTGCACAGGCTTGGAGGCCAAACAACATCAAAAAATTTCCAATTTACACGTCCTGGGAATTTTTTTTGCCACAATAAATACAATATTTACCGTGTTATGTAGCTTCTGGCTTTGTATTTTTGAAACCACATATCGTCCAGATTAAAATCTTCAAGTTCAGACCAAAAAAAAACCGTCTCGCTTTCTTCATTTCGAAAGAAGTACATGCCAATAACATTTTCGGGCCAAACAGCACATCAGTTGTGGATATTTAGAGCCTCATCGCTTTTCGTTGATATAATGGCACCTTCAAAGTCAGTTGTGGATTTTGAGAGCCTCATTTATCACTTTTCGCTGATGCAATGGTTCCTTCAAAGTTAGTTGTGGATTTTTAGAGCCTCATTTATCACGTTTCGATGATGCAATGGTTCCTTCAAAGACATTTGTGGATTTTTAGAACCTTATTTATGGCAATTCTGCTTATTGACGTATAAACTGAGTAAGAAATTGATTATCAATGCTGAAGAAATTTTGTTCAAAAAATCAGCAGCTTTTCCAGCGTCAAATTGGCATATTTTCTGGACAATATTACGGCTTTTTTTTGCAATTTAAAAAATATATTATAAAAAATGGCAAATCTTGAACTTAACAAATACCATACGCCATAGCAGGGCTGTAATTGTCGAACTATGTAATGGATATTTGCGAATTTTCTAATTTCAAGAGTATGGAAAAAATGTAAAGAAATTTTTAACTAAAAATTCAAATCTGTTCGAAAAAATAATTACGATTTAGGAAATTTCTAATATACTTACAATTTTTGGCAGAGGGTGACGAACCCGTTGAGTAAATTTAATAATAATTTTAATAAAACTAAATTAACAATAAAAATAAATATGAAAATGTTAAATTTTTTAAGAACTACTTTTTGTAATTAGTCGCTTTGGTCTTAAACTTCCAGAACATATCGGAAATTTTTTTAAATTTATTTTCCTGCAAACAACAAGCAACCGAATGAAATTCGATCTTATCTACGAATGGACAATCGATACCACATGTTTATTGGGGAGGGGGTATGGGGATAGGTGGTTGGAACGTTGCATATTGAAAATAATAAACAATAATGGAATTTGTTCTTGGAATAATTCCATAAAAATCATCCAAACAACACACACACGCATTCTCTGTTGTTTTGTGCAACAAGAAAAATATTTTTACTCTTAATAAGCACTCAGCAGCAAGTGTCTTTTATGACTCACCAACATCACACACGGCGGATGGTATGAACTTTTCAAAATTTCCATCCGGCCGTGTTTTTTTTTCTTTCAATTTTCTTAAATAATAAAATAAATAACAAAACTATGAATCCGTAAATATTTTACCCCCCAAAATAAACAAAAAAATGTCATGTCCAAATTTTGTTAATATCAGTAATTAAGTGGGGGAAAGAAGTAAATAAAAAGTTTTGTCAAATAGAAGTTAATTCAGCAATTCATGCTAATTCATGTAAGTTAATTTTTTGGGAAAACATATTTTTACGCTGAATGAGGTGTGCCGTACCGTACGTTAACTATTATTCGCAATGATGATAAATGTTTTCTTTAATGAGAGAGCAAAGAAAATAACTGCCACACATATGCACACATAGGCACAAATACTAGCTAAGAAAATTACATAGTTATTAGTGCCTAATTATAAAGATGTCAAAAAAAATTCCAGTGGAGGGATCTATTTTCTTGCATTTCTTTTTTTCAGGGATTGAATTTGAAAAATACTTTCCAGAAACTGTTGTAAGGTTTTTGCTTATTTCTTACTGAAAGACAAGCCCGAACCATATTTTTAGTTTAAGAACGTTTAAACCAACTACAATTTACGTTAAAAAAATTAAAAAAAAATTTAGTTTGTTTCTGAATACAAATTCTTGTTTTTGTTTTCTTCTTTTTTTTGCAAACAATATAAGTTTTCTAACTAATAATTTGTTAGTATCTGTTGACACGTTTTTTTTAGCTATTATAAGCACGTGAGTGTAATTATCATAATTAACTATAAAGAAATTATTTCACACCTGAGCAGCGACATTTTTATTATGGAATTTAGAAAAACAGAATTACAAAAAATTCACGTGTTCATTTTTTTGTTGTTAGTCAATAAAAATTCGGAAATTTTCAATCTTGCACAAAATCCGGATTAGTAATGCTGCTCCTCTGCTCAGTTTTGCAAAAATGATTTTTTTTCTTTTTGGAAAAATTTATAATTAATTTTATTTGTTAAAATAATTTTAATCTGTTTTTTTTTTCGTAAAGATTTTGTGTCTTGAGGAATTTTTCGAAAATTGCTTTTATGTTATTTTTAAGGGATTTTTTCCTTCTACATACTATCTTAATTATAAACTCATATCTTTCCCCCAAAGTCATTTCCAGCCAAAAAAAACCCCTCGCCTTCTTCATTTCGAAAAAATTACAGGCCAATAACATTTTCAGGCCAAACTGCACATCAGTTGTGGATTTTGAAAGTCTCATTTATCAGTTTTCGCTGATGCAATGGCACCTTCAAAGTCGGTTGTGGATTTTGAAAGCCTCATTTATCACTTTTCGCTGATGCAATGGTTCCTTCAAAGTCAGTTATGGATTTTGAGAGCCTCATTTATCACCTTTCGCTGCTGCAATGGCACCTTCAAGTTTAGTTGTGGATTTTTGGAGCCTCAATTATCACATTTCGCTGATGCAATGGTTCCTTCAAAGTCAGTTGTGGATTTTTAGAGTCACATTTATCACTTCGCTTAAAAAGATTTCGAGTTTTGAAAAAATTTTCGAAAATTGCTTTTAAATTATTTTTTTTGGAAGAAAAAATCCCCTAAAACATCGAATTCTGAGAGTTTGTTATTAAACATTTTTTTAAAAACTTTTTCTCAATTTCGGTTTAAATACTTTTTCTTTAGCCAAAAATTTCTTTGCACTAAATTCTCTATTGAAAGAGTGTTTGGGAGGGGCGTGGGGGGGGAGGTTTTTGTATCGTCACTGAAAACTCAAAATTCTCTTTATCTTTCCCCTTTTGTAGTACTAAAAAAACTACGTTTGGAGGAGCCTGGTTTAAGTAATGCCTGGTTCCGTGGGAGTGATATAGATATGTGACCAAGTAAGGTGGATTTAGTGAGTTAAAGTAGCACACTTTGTCTTTCGATGATTTCCACCTTCGAAAGAGATAAATCATTTTCCTATTCAAAGAAAAAAATCGCACACGGCTGCTGGCAGTCAGTCTAAATAATTTCGCTCGAAAATTCTGACCATAACATCGAAATATCTGCTGTACAAGACTAAAAATAATTTCGCTCGAAAATTTTCATTCAAACAAAGCATGTTCGAACTCGTTGATTAAAATGATCGAGCTCCTATAATTTGCGGCAATTACACCGTTCGAGCAAAATTTCATATTTTGTTCGTCCCGATCGTGCTCGTTCGAGAAGTAGTGGATGTTCGTCCAATATGTTCGAGCCGAAAAAATTGACGATTTCTCGCAATGCAACAGAAAAATTAACACAAGATCAAATTCGATAGAACAGTCCATCCCATAAGATTGTGAAGGTGTTACGATTTTAATGACGTTTTTCATTGTTGTCGGAATTGTTTTGCTAACAAAAATAATGAAATTTTTCTAGAGCAACAAGAAGAGTTAATTTTATTCCCTAAAAATGGTACTATTTTTTGGCACATTGCCTTAAATAAATAATTTTTTTTTGTACAGAAACTTGTATAAAGTACCATAAACAAAAACTTTAACTCACCACCGAATATGAGGTAAATGACGAATAAAAATTCTATAAAAGAGAGCCTCCTTCATCGTTAGGGTAGTATTTATTTCTTTGGCTAAAAGTTGACCAAAAATCCACCATAAAAATAGGCTAAAAATCAAACCGGAAATACATAAAATTTTTATAATTAAAAATAGTTTCCGTATCAGCAAAAAAAAAGAAAAAAAATTAAATCAAATCAACTCCAATAATATTTTTACAAAAAAAAATGCATTTTTAATTTTGTGTATTTTCTTTTTTCGTTGATTGGGGGCTGGGGAAAGGGGTTGGTGAGGTTTAAATATATTTTATCGTTTTTAATAAAATTTTACTTTAAAATTATTATAGAAGTTAATTTAATATCAATTTTATTTTTATAAAGAATGAAATTTTCCCCCTTTCCTATTGTGTTAATTATCCTTGAAAAAAAACGGGGGGAGAGGGGGTGATTGGCGAAAAGAGTGTTGATAGAAAACAAAATCAAAAATTTAATTATGATAATTTTCTCCTTAAAATAAATTGTCATTCCGCGGCACGCACGCACGCAATTTTACTATTACATAAATTATAGTAAAATTTGTATTTTTCTGTTTGCTAATTTTTCTTCGTTTATTTCGAATGAAAATCGTCATAAACTACAAATAATTTAACAGGAAACAGGAAACAAAACAAATTAGCAAATTTTTGTAAATTGTTGCTGACATCGTTAATACGAATTTTAAGTGCAAGAAGAATTATTATTAATAAAATATGAGGGATGAGGGGTAAATTTTGACATAAAACTATATTTTTAGAATTATATTAAGACAATTACTTTGTATGTATTGGAATTATTAAGGGTTAATTAACTACGAGAGAGGAAGGAAAAGAAACGTTTTCACCTTGTTTGGTTTTTGTTCATTTTTGTATGTGCACACATAAATCCGTTTAAATTTGTATGATAATTTTTGTTGGTCCGTACATGTTGGATGCCATACCAGCGGTGCGATACGACGGCATGAAGTAAACATGTTCGACGTGTTGCTCTACTGCCGGGCAAAGAGGCAATAGACAGTACGCACCAAAACTACTTTTCTTACACGATTAAGTAAAGGTAAAGGCAAAAGTGCGTGTGCACGATTTTCAAAGTTCAATTTTGCAAAATCTTTTTTGACTGATAAGCCAAATTAAACAGAAACAAACGAAAAATTAATATTTTTTTTAGCAACTTTCACGGCCATTGAGGTTATTTTCGTACGTTACTACTATTTACGTATGGTAAAATATTATAACTACAAAAAAAAAATATGGAAGTAATTAGTTTGTTTTTTTTTTTGGATAAAAAATTTTCATTTTTGCTGTTATTTAATTTGTTTTTGATAAATAATAATTCACATTTTTTATTTTTTCCTTGTATTCAAAAAAAAAAGAAAAGAAAAAAGGCGCTAAATTGTTGTTCACGTACTGCATCGTAAATAATGTAAATTTCAACGAACGTCTTTGAAGATGTAAATTTTTTCTTGTATTTTTACTAAAATGTCATTTGTTATCTTGATTTATTTTAATTTTTTTTTGACACCAAAATTTGTTAAATAGTATTTAGTGTATTTTTGATAGTCTAGACTTCTCTGGAAAAGCTTCTTTTCTTCTACTTATAAATTCATATTCCTCTTAAAGTCATTTCCAGATGTAGCAAGCTAATACAGAATTCTCAGGAACGTATCCTATTTAAGCTGGAGTCCCACAAGGTAGTATTCTTGATCCTATATTATGTAGTTCTTTAGATCTGGTGGGCCTAATTTTTAGGAATCGTTGCCCAGTACTTCCTCGAGCTGCCTTAAATCCAAAAACATTTTTAATAATCCTACTAAACAAATAATGCATTATCCAATTTGTGCTTGGCATACAAAGTTAAATAATCAAATTTTGATGAAATTTTCATTTTATTATACGAGGTCTGTTCAAAAAATATCGCGTTTTTTTTCAAAAATAATATGGGTCGTCGCGGACAGAGTCCAACAGTTCCTTAACAACGTTAATGCGTTAATTTTCAAAAAAATACGGACCAAAATGCACCACAGACAGTCAATTATCGCCGATACAACGGCTTCTCCATACCCATTAATGGATTTTTAAAGTCTCATTTACAGCAAATTTGCTTCTCGGCTTATCCACCGAGTGAGAAATGAGCCTCATCGCTGAAACAAATGTTGAGCCTCACCGCTGAAAGAAGTGTTGAGCGTCATCGCTGAAAGAAATGTTGAACCTCATCGCTAAAGGAAATGTTGAACCTCATCGCTGAAAGAAATTTTGAGCCTCATCGCATGAAATCTGGCTATATTTTTTTAAAATAAACACGCTTTAAATTTATATTTTGATAAAAAAAATTTTCGTTATTTTGCTTGGAACTTGCGATTATGCAGAAAATATAATATTTTTCAAATGGCTGCACCGAGTCCTATTCCAGCACCGAGTTCTATTCCTATGATTTGAGATCAATTTTTAAATGACGTTTTTGCATATTTTGGATTGTAATTTGGTGGATTTGGTGGATGTCGGTTTTTAACTACTCTTAAATTTTAGCCTAATTTAAATAAACACAATTGTTCGTAAAGACCCACAAGAAAAAGTCCAACGGACAAGAAAAAGTCACGCAGTCCCTTAAAAAAAGTCCAACGACGTCAAATCGCACGATTTTGTCGGCCAGTTGATATCAACAAATTTCAAAATTATGCGTTCTGAGAACTTTTTGCGCAATAAAACCAAAATTTTTAGTGTTTTGTGGCTTGTGGTACCGTCTTGTTAAAACCACATATGTTCCAGATTAAAATCTTTCAGTTTAAGCTGAAAAAAATTCGCTAATCATAAGGTCATACCGTCTCTCCTTCTTCATTTTCAAAGAAATACGATCCCAATGAAAGCTGCAGAGCAAAATGCATCGCAGACAGTCCCTTTTCGCGGATACAATGGCTTCTCCACTAATTCTCTATAATTACTCCAATCCTTTTATGATAGGAGGTGGCACCTCTTTTAAAAGTCAAATTTTTGTAATTGACTTTAAAAACTAATAAATTAAAGTTTCCTCCAAAAAATTCCTCTTAGCTTGAAGACCAACAACAAAACACAAAATTACCAAATTAACCTCACGTTCATGGTGCTATAAATCGCTTTTTACTATAAAACCTACTAATTTCATCCTCGTTCCGAATATTTTTATACATCGCTTTATCGAATTCCTACTAAATAAATATAAATAAAAACTATTTTTAGAAAGAACAAAAAATTTATTCACTTTTAATCTAATTTTATATTTTTATTTTATGACTACAAAATAGTAAGAAAAAAAAGCCACTGTAAAAAACTCTAAATAATGCCAAAATATACGCTAACAATTTAAGGTATAAACTTTCCAACAATCTTCGGTATAAAGATGGGTTATCGTAACGCCAAATATTTGGTCTAAATCCCTTATCAATATGTGTGTACGTGAATTAACCAACCTACGCGTATTCAATGAGAAGAAAAATAACAAAATAATAAATAATATCTTATCATCTAAAAATGAATTACAACAAAAAAAAAATTTCACATTCAGATAAGTTTAAAATTGCCAATTTTGATTAAATTCAATAAAAAGTGATGATTTTAATCGATTTATTTACAATGAAAAAAAAACTTCTATATTATTTTAATACCATTTAAATTAAGTCCGTATAATTCGTATAAAAAAATTTTATCAAAAAAAAAAATTCGCTAAATTTTATAATGAAAAAAAAATTGCTTAGAAAGTGGAGAGAGAAAATGAACGAATAAAAATGCGTTTATATAATTTTTAGCCTTTGCCAAAAAGCATCCTTCTTTCATGCCCCTTAACGGAAGCCATAACTTAGCGAAAATACAAGCTATGTTATCCGAGACTCTTTATCGACAAATGCTTCTTAACGATACAAACAGTTACTGAGATTTTCAGACACAAGATCCAAAGCTAACAATTGATAGGAAATTGCTACTTTACAGTTTAGTACTAAAGTCAATTTGGACTTATGGACTTGAAATTTGTCGATAAGTTCAAATTGGCTTCAATTTAGACTTCTACATTAAATTGTCAATGACCCCAAAATGTTCCTTTTGTACCGCTATGAGACTTCTGTCCATAATTTTTTCGCACATTTCGGTCACCAATTTTTCTTCCATAATTTTTTCGCACATTTCGGACCCCAATTCAGTCATTACTTAAATTATGTTCGATTTTTATATGCTCTAAATTTTGGGGATTGTGTGCGCAATTCCAATGCCGTTAAATCACACAATCTGTAAGATCAATTGACATCAGCAAATTGAAAAATTATGAGCCCTGCGATCTTTTTGTGCAATAAAACCAATTTGGACTTACGAACTTGAAGTTTTCTAAATGTTCCTGTTGTACGTGTTTTGTGCATAATCCGTTGTAAAATATTTTATCACTGTCTAAGTCACTTTTATAACCGTCTTGTTAGAGAACTATCCCCAATTACCCTTGCAGAAAATACCCCACTACGTCTGGGAACAGCTACTTTACAGTGCAGTACTGAACCCAATTTGCACATATGAACTTGAAATTTAGTGTTCAATCTAGACTCCTACGTTAAATTATCAATGCCCCCAAATTGTTCCTATTGTTCCGCTATGAGACTTTTTCCACGACTCCATCCTTTTAAGGTGATTTTTTCGCACATTTCAATCCCCAATTCGGTAATTTCTTGAATAATGTTAGATTTTTAAATGCTCTAAAGTTTACGGATTCTAACGTCTTTAAATCACACAATTTTAGAAGCTAATGGACATCAGCAAATTGAAAAATTATGGGTTCTGCGATCTTTTTGTGCAAAAAAACCAATTTGGACTTACGGACTTGATGTTCCCAAAATTTTCCTTTTGTACGTGCATTGTAGATAATCCGTTGTAAAATATTTTATCCCTGTCTAAGTCACTTTAATACCCGTCTTATTAGAGAACTATCCCCAATTACCCTTTCAGAAAATACCCCACAAAGTCTGGGAGCAGCGAAACATCGATGGATGTTTGCTGCTTCGTCGTACGTTCCCGTCATTGTTATGGTTTTGTTAACAAAGTTGAAATTTGTACTGTGTGTCTAGGAGAGAAGTACTGACTATACTCGTATGTGCGGACTTTCCCCCCTTTTCAAACTCATTCGGTTACGATAGAGCGTCATACGAAAAATGGAACATAGAAATTCCGAGCATTGATGTGCCATCGAATTTTGTGTTAAGCTTGGTGAAAAGTTCCAACAAATGTTTGGGCAACATTTCTTATTTAGAGTGCATTTTTTTTCGATGGCATATAAAGCATTTTTACATAGCCGAGAAATAGTGAGAAAGATGAAAATCTCATTCAAGGGGGAGGAACGCCATCTCATCGAAAACTGAGGAAAATGTTCTAAAGAGTGTGGGTTTTGTGAGGTCAGACCATCGATTAACATTGTTAAGAAATCATTTTAATCTTCATCAAATTTTGACTTAAGATATTTGGACATAAGAAAAGCGTGTGTTCGAAATCGTGCCAAAAGACATCAAGAGTTTTTATTGGAAAAAAGGTATTAACTTTTTATTATGGAAAAAAAAGGGATTTTCTACTGGAAAGACCATCGACGAGTTTTTATCGAAAAAAAATGGATTCTGTAGCTACCTTATTTACTGGGGTGATCCCACCCAGTTCATGTGACTCTTGTGAGGTCAGGCTGTCGATAAAGAAGTTTTTTTAAAATAATATTTAAAAGTCCTTTGAAAGGCTCAGAAAAGTAGTTCTTTGCGTCAAATTTGTTAGAGAAGAAATTTTTTTTGCAACGGAAATTTTTTACTTTTTTGTAAATTGAAAATTTGTTTTTTTATAAAAGTGAAATTTTTTGATGAAGGGGGAAGGGGGAGGGGGGTTTGATGTAGATTTGGCCTGTGATTAAAAACGCAAAATTTCCTAAATTTAAACTGAATTTTTCTTTGTAATAATTAATATTTTTTGACTTTGTCTTAAATTTATTCCATTGTCACTTTGGCTTTAGGAAAGAATTTTTTTTTCAATTGGCTCAGCAATAAAAAACAGTCTCATTACTTTTCTATCACAACTCGTATGCAATTCTATTTATCTATCAAAAATTATTTATGAAAAAAGCAAAGAAAATTCCACACAAAAAACAAACTAATTCATTGGTAGAAATTTTTAAATCGAATTAAAATTCTTTAAAAATAATTTCCATTTCCAATAATAATTTTGAACAAAAATTTTTGATTAAAACAATTAACATTTTTATTAGTTATAATATTTTTTTTATTTCGTTTTCTTTTTAATTAACCACCTGTTATTTTTTTATGATCGTGTATGAACCTTGTTCGCATATATTTTATAGTACCTAATGGGTTAGTATTATGAGCAGAAAAAGCAAATCTACTTAAACTAATGTATATTAATTATTGAAATATTTGAAATAATAATTGAGGTAATTAACTTTTATCGAAGAAATAAAAAAAAAACTAAATCGACAGAAAAATGATTGATTAATCACCGAAAATGACTTTGGAAATATTTTGTTGTTGCCTTCGAACTTTGTTGTTGGTTGTGGTGTTAATAAATAAAAATTTGATTTAATCAAACGGAAATGTGGATTTTTTCAGTTTTTTTTCCCTTCATACGCACCCCCGGGGTGTGTTTGGATATACCAAATTTACATATGCAGTAAGAAAAAAAAAATAATAGATTGTTTACCGAATCGATTACACAGAATCACTTACCATTTACTACACGATATTGATTACCTTTCTACATAATGTCCAAAAATTGTAACCGATTACTTATGTTACAGAAGCCGTTAGATAATGCATTACTCAGTAATCCATAATCAGCGGATTTTTGTTCACAGTTGAACGTACGAGGTCTGTTCAAAAAGTATCGAGAATTTTGTGTTTTTTTTTTCCAAAAATTATTTGTTTATTCATGAATATCTATTTTGTCCTCTTCAAAGTAATCCCCACCAGATATTATACACTTTGTGCCAACGTTTTTTCCAATCCTCGAAGCACTTCAAAAAATCATTTTTTGTAATCTTGTTCAGCTCCTCCTTCGATGCCGTCTTTATCTTCTCAATCGTAACGTATTATTTATTGAATAATAAAGTTATATTTTTAAGTAAAAATGTTGAACTTTTCTTCTTAATTAAAATCCTCAATCTCTTAGGTTATTTATTGTTTATTTAAATTTCAAAAATTTAAATTGAATTTTTACTATTCGTTCTTTAAAAAAAAATTTCGAAAGTCTTAATTTTGAAAGCTTCACTTTAGGAATTTACCATTCCTTTACTTATGTGTAACTGATTATCAAATTCATACATATTCATCAATGAAACCATCAATTCCCAATATAGTCGCTTAAACCTACCCCCCACCTCCCCCACCAAATTTCCTACTGCTTTGGTACTATTCGAACACACATACAAACACGTGTAGGCGTGTGTGAAAAAATTGTTACGTGTGCGTCTCGCTAGGGGAACAGGAAATAGTATCGCAAGACACGATGCTGTCAAAAATCATTTCAACTTAACGTAATATGATGGTTAATGACAACAAGTGCTTAAGGCAACATTAAATTTTTGCATTTTTATTTGAACCTACACAGCTCCCGTTTTCCCCTCCTCACCATTAAAATCAATTTTTAAATGCTCTAAAAATCTTCTGAACTCTTGAAATTAGACTATTGCTGCTATTGTCACCTTGCACATGAAAGTGTATATTTGCCGTCCGACCAACCACCGCCTACACCAATAATTGCTGTCTTTTCCTATTATTACAGAAATTTTTTTTAGGTTTCGACACATGTCATAATATGATTAATAATCTGCAGTTAGGAAAATGTTGAAGGTTTTTTTTTACAATATTTTTGTTTTGGTTTAAATGCTGCAATATCCAAAAGAGAGAGAGAGAGAAAAAATTATGTCACTTTGCAGAGGAAAGGTCTTCTATGTCGGATACCATTGGCAGGGTTAGACTCTGTTGAAAATTCAAAAATTTTACTTCCTCATTTCAGAATGGCCGACACCATAAAGCGCTGCAGTTGTTAGCGCGAGATCTTTTATTGATGTCATGTCAAAATGGTAGTGCACTTATTGGCGCTGGTGTCGTTAACAATTCTTATGCACGCGCTTCTATTGGGTTGTCCGGAAAGTAATTTCGTTTTTTATTAATATTTTATTCAATTAATACGAGGTCTGTTCAAAAAGTATCGCGAATTTTGAATTTCCGCGGGTTACGTACATTTGATTTTTGTGGCGTTATGTTGGTACTCATGTCTCTCACTTATGCCGACAAGTTCGGCCATTTTGAATGTTCAGTTATTTTTTGACAGCTGCTTTGCTTGCATGTGTTTTGGCTCGTCTTTGATTTTTACCCATTTTTGACCAAAAACAGCATCGCATTAACATTGCTAAGGAGCTGTTGGACTCTATTCGCGACTACCCAAATTTGCTCCAGAAGGTAATAACTGATGACGAATCATGGGTTTATGGTTATGACGTGGAAACCAAAGCTCATTCATCCCAATGGAAGCTGCCGCACGAGCCAAGACCAAAAAAAGCGCGCCAAGTTCGGTCGAATGTGAAGGTGTTGCTTACAGTTTTCTTCGATCGCAGGGGCGTAGGGCATCATGAGTTCTTGCCACAGAGTCAGTAAGGAATATAACCTGTAAATTATGGGCAAGTTGCGCGAAGTCTTCATCAGCTTTAACTGGCCTACCAGAATGTGGTCCATCATATCAACTAAAAACTACTGTGCTGAATTAATCGAATTTTTGCACAAGCAAGCCTTGCTATGTCAACTGTCAAAATATATATGATTATGCGGTTTAAGTGTGAAGTTGGTTGTGAAAAATACAATTAAGTCCTCTGTTGGGAAAAAATCGAAATTATTTTCCGAACAACCCAATATAAGTACAATCACGATTTGTCTCCTACTTCTTCTTATACAAACTTTTCGATATTTTGTTTCCCCCAAAAATTCGTCTTAATTTCTTTAAGAAAAAAAATTTAAACAAGAAAATTTTCGTTTTTAATTTTCTCCTAACCCCGCCATTCCCCTTTCCACAATCCAACCAACAATTCCTCTAATCGTTTCCGCTCTTTTCAACCTGCCTTTTGGTTTGTTATTATTGCAAAGCTGTTTTTGTACAAAAATTTATTCTACTATTTACCAAACTAACATTAACTACCAAATTTAAATAAGATTTTGTTTTTATATTTTTTAGTTGTTAAATAAATAGGATCTGAAAAATAAATTTTTATACTCACATAGCATTCATGTGCAAGTACCTGATTTAACAAACCGTTCCCCCCTTTCCCCCTCACCGTTCTTTCTCACCTTTCACCATGTTTTTCTTCTTAATTAAGTTTAATAAGTGGTGTCATCCGTTCTTATCTGTGTTTGTTCATTTTTGTTTTTGTTTTTAAGATAACATTTAATTTTCTCACTGACAAAATATAAAATATTAAAGAATTTTTTTTTAAACTTCTATAAAATATAATCGCTTATTTTTTTTTTATAATCAAAGATTTTTTTTTTAAATTCGACCAAAAATTCACTTATTTTTCTACATGGCATAATCGGTCTCTTCTGATGCTATATCGACGAAAGCTTATCAAGCTCTCCTGTTAAGGTGACATTTCAGCGAAAAATCTCTTTTTTATGATTTGGGAAGAATTTGTAAAAAGAATTTTTTTTTAAAAAACCCTTCAAATTATTATTAAACATTTAAAGAGAGAAAAAAGAAAATGAAAAGAGCCCATTACGGATGGTAAGAACACCTTACCACCTGTTCAGTTTTTGTTAGCACATAAAAGAGGTATTTTTTTTTACAAATATTATAAAATCCGATTAAGAATGAGAAATCTTTTTTTCTGTTGTATTTATTTATTTATTTAAATTTTTTTCCAATTAACTACAATAGAAGAGATGCTCTTTAAAGTTGTACACCATTTTTAAGCGCTTTTATTTCAAGTGATCGTTATGCCATCTACAATATTTTCTTAATAATACTAATTTTTTGTTTGTTTTTTTTTTTTTATTTTCTTGAATAGAAATAATTTTAAAATTCTCGGAATTTTCCTGAAAATAAACAAACCCAAAAACGAATCAACAGCACATTGATTTTATAGTCAACAGATGTCGCTAGTAAAATGAAAATGCCAAATTATACCAGGTGTATAAGCTTACATCCTCTGTTTTTTAGTCAAAATAAACATTTTTTTTTTCATAAAAAGCAAAAACAAATTTATTCAAAGCACTTGCCCTCGCTATCTACACATTTTCCCAATCTCTCTAGGGCAATTTGTGGATACCAACCCAAAAAAAACTTCCTTCTCTTTCGAGGCAAACCACTCATCAAGCCATTTTCGGACGTCATCGTAAGAATCGAAGTGCTGCTCAGCGAGCGCGTGGCCCATCGACGAAAACAGGTGGAAGTCGGAAGGGGCCAGGTCTGGTAAATAACCGGGGTGGGGTTGCACCTCCCAGTTCAGTGTCTCCAAGTAGTTTCGGACCATTTAAAAATGTGTGCGTTGTCGTGGAGGAAAATCAGCTTGTCATGTCTTTGTTGATAATCCGTCCTTTCTTCACACAGAACACGGTGCAATTTCCCACCAAACGCACAGCATCGTCTTCCGTCCGAAGCGATTTGGTCTTCGGGAAGATGTTGATGGTTGGCCGGGATCACCCAACGATTTCTTGCCACTTTTCATCGCCTGTCACAATCCGATGCAGGAACGACTTTCTTTTTTGTCTGGCGAGCAAGATTTCGCATGTGTTTTGACGTCGCTCCATCTGCCTATCGTTCAATTCACGCGGCACCCATTTTCCGATCTTTTCAATCTTCCCCATGGCACGCAGACGCATGGAAATGGCTGGTTGAGTAACACTCAATTGCTTCGCAAGCATTTTTTTCGATTGGGTATCGTCTTCGTCCAAAACAGCCTGAAATTGATGATCCTCAACCTTACTAGGCCGATTTTCACGCTTCTTGTTCCACAAGTCAAAATTGCCGTCTTTGAACCGACGAAAGCAATCTCGACACGTTGTTTCCGATGAAGCACTGTCACCATAGGCCTCCATAAGGATTCGATGCGATTGGGCAGTCGATTTCTTCAAATTTGAGCAGAAAAGCAGAGCTTCCCGCATATGCCCTTTTTCTGGCACAAAACTAGACATGATTACCAAAGGAAAAATTTATGTTGTTGTAATGTTGACAGATGTCAAACTCATAAAAAAAACAGTATGGCGTGCCCATGGTAGCTTAATACGCTCACTCACGCCATCTATCAGGATTTAAGCTTATACCCCTAGTAAGCGAACAGATGTCGCTATTAAATAATAAAGTTCAAAAAAAAACATTGTCGAAAGGTTACGACAAATTTCTAGAAGAAAAAATTCATTTTGAAAAGAAGATGAACAAATTTTAAAAATATTATGAAATCGATTTAATGGAAGTATTCCAAATATTTTTTATTGTTTATACAAAAAACCAATAATATTTAGGACAAAATTATTCGTTTTTGTTTTCCAAGTTTTTATAAAACAATCGAAATAAGCTACGCAAAAATATTGCAAATACTCAAAATTATTATTTCCTGTTACAAAATTTTTGTTGGCGCAATTGCCAAAAAAAAAAAATAATGTAAACAAAAATAGAGAAGAATGTGTGGGCGAGCAATAATTAAAAAAAAAAAAAACTTTTAAGAAAATAAAATCATCTTTATTGGATCTCGTTTGAGAGAATTTTAAGAATTTTTATTGTTTATTTTTATGATAATAGAAGAAAATATTTTAATTATTTAATATTTTAGAATAATGATATTTTCTTTCTTCTCGGTCACTTTAAAAGGCAATGGCGAAAAATCGGAATTGAATTTGATTTGGTTTTTTTTTTTTGCTTAAATTTCTTTTTTACAATAATTGTAATTTTTTTTCGTAATATAATTTTAACTAAACAGAGAAAAATTTTATAATTTTTTTTTAATCTAATTTCTATGTGCGTCCGAAAAAATTATAATAAAATATTCTGACTCTATTTTTGGATATTCAATAAAATCGCGAAGTAATTAAAATATTATTTATCTCATTGGCCAAAGAAATGTTAATTATAAAAATCTCGAACTTGACATTAGTGCCGCGTGCTGCTAACGTTTTCTTGTTTTTTGTTCTTTTTTTTTGGGTACTAACATTTTTTGCTGTATGTCCCCCAATTGGCCGGCGGTGGTCGGTCAAACTATCGTCACTATCTCGTTGTCAACAATGTCATTTGCGAGATAAACGTCAATGGTGTGAAAATCATTAACAAAATGAGGGATGTGCGTTTAGGGGGGTAGGCGGTGGCTGTGATGGAGGCTTTAGAAAGAAAAAAAACAATTTAGCACATAAATGAGATATTTTCTATATAATAAATCGTAAATAAAATTTCATAGGTTTATACCAAATTGGAGGGGGGTGAGGGGGGTTGATGGGATTTAGCTATAATTTGAATATTTCTCTGAATAAACTCTTAATTGGTTTCGGGTTATTTAGAAAAAAAATCAAAATACAATAAAAATTATTACACTTTTTACTTGTATAATTAATAAGATAGGATAGGATACATTTTGTTTAACGGATATAAGGGGAAAAATCCTGTGTTTTTTTTAATGTATCATACAATAAAATAGTTTTTTATTCCTCCTTTTTTTGTGTCTTTCTGAAAAACAATAAGCTCAGAAACTGACTCTTAGGTCCCATATTACATAACACAGAATGCCAGAGTGTCTCAAGTGATTGTGACTAAAATGGTGTTCCTCAAGGTAGCTTCTTATATCCCATATTATATTATAGAGGATGGACCATCTAAAAAAAATCGAATTTAAATATTATTGAAAAAAACAAAATATTATAAAAAATAATGAAATTTTTTTAAAATTTAGAATATTAAATTGCAAAGAAAAAAATATAAAAACTTCTCTAATACAATTTCCTTAATCCAGAATTCATCCAGAATTAATTCAGAATTTCTTTTGTTAATTTGAGTGTCACTTAGCACTGAATTTTTTTTAAAAAAAATATCTTTCGGCAATAACTCTCTAAATAAGCTAAACAAAATTTAACAACTTCTAATTGCTCCTTTCAAATTACAATATGTCCGGCCTGGCACCACATATGTAAGTCTCCATTTTTTATTACAAAAAAAAAATGAACTCAATGTAGTGGCGCTATAAAATGGCCTCTTCTAACTCTTGGATCAATAAAAAATTCAATAAAATTATTGTATAAGAGTTTTTAATTGGACGATTAGTTAAATAGGACGCATTTTGTTGAACTGTTAAGGGGGGGGGCGGGTAAATCCTGTGCTTTTTAATGTGCAATAAAATAATTTTTTATTGCTCCTTTTTTTTGTCTTTTTGAGAAAAAAAATAAGCTCGGAAACTGACTCTTCTGTGTTTATTTTTTGTTTTTGTTTATGTAATCTAAGGTCCCATATTACATAAAACGGAATGTCAGAGTGCCTCAAAGGATTGTGACTAAAATGGTGTTGCTGAAGGTAGCTTTAGATCCCATATTATATTATAGAGGATAGACCATCTAAAAAAAATCTAATTTTAATATTATTGAAAACAAACTTTTATAAAAAATATTTACGAAATTTAAAAAAAAAATTAGAAAATTTAATTGCAAAAAAAAACAACTATAAAAACTTGCTTTTAATACAATTTCCTTAATCCAGAATTAATTCAGAATTTCTTTTGTTAATCTTAGCACGGAATTTTAAAAAAAAAAGATCTTTCGCTAATAAATTTCTAAATAAGCTAAACAAAATTTAAAAACATAAATCTTCATTTTTTATTACACTACATTGAATTGAACTCAATGTAGTGGCGCTATAAAATGGCCTCTGACTCTTGCCTCTAAAATCTGACATACAAAAACAAAACAAAATTAAAAAACAGAACATTTCTCAACAACAAAAAAAAGAGAAGAAAATAAGAGAAAATCTCGTATTCGCATGTAAATGTGGAAATACTCGTATACATCCCATTTTTGCCGCTGTCATATTTGTGTACACATGTAAATAAATGTTTATAATGATGTGTGGTGAAATTACCATTTTTAATTTACACCACTCTTGTTCTTGATAAAGTCAACTTTACTATTTGAATTACTTGACGTATAACAGTTTATTCCCCACCCACCACTCTACTGCCAGCTACAAAACCAGCTGGAGATTGACGAAACGGAGATGAAGACGATGAGAGAAATGTCACCTGTTTTATTTTACCAAATATTTAGTCTCTTCTCTCTCCTTCTCTCTCCTTTCTTCCAATCTACTAGTATTTACTCAGCATAGAGATGACAATAATTCTAGAACGACTTTTTCTCTCAATTTTCAGCAAGCGCACATAGCAACAATTTCTGGTTGACATTTTCAAATCAAAACAATTTTTTGTCCCGCTTCTGTTGGCATCGTGTTTTTTTTTTTTTTTTTGGAATAAAGTAATTTTCTATTTTGGAAATCGGAAATTTAAATGGAAAAATATTCAACAATTTGATTATGATTATTTTGAAAATAAACATTTTTTTTTATATTGGTGTCTTTTTAATATTATTATATATTATTTATTAGTTGTGGGAGTATTTTTTCATTTACTTTTTTTTTTTAAAACATAAAAATTCTC
Organism: Atherix ibis; assembly: GCA_958298945.1. NCBI lineage: Eukaryota > Metazoa > Arthropoda > Insecta > Diptera > Athericidae > Atherix > Atherix ibis. The sequence continues at coordinate 84,349,045 of OY282609.1, forward strand.
TTATTTGAAAATTTTTCTCTTTTTTTCAGCAATCTTTCCTTTTGACAGTTATTTTTTATTGATCTTAGCAGTGTTTTTTTTATTATTAATAATAATAAATTATTATTTTTTCCCTCCCAAATCATGAAAATCTCCCTCCCAAATCATGAAATCGAGGCCGTCTTTATCTCCTCAATCGTAGCGTAGCGTCGTCATTTCATGAGGCTCTTCAATTTCAGGTACAAGAAAAAGTCAAAGGGGATTAGATCTGGGGAATACGGTGGCTGTGGCATTATTAGTGTGCTCTTTTGGGCCAAAAATGGCAAAAGCCAATTTTTGTTCTTCCACAAATACGGGAGTTTCTGGCGGATTGGTTCGCGCAACTTGCGCATAACTTGCAGGTAATATTCCTTATTGACAGTTCTCATGATGTATCACGCCCCTGCAATCGAAGAAAACTGTAAGCAACACCTTCACATTCTACCGAACTTGGCGCACTTTTTTTGGTCTTGGCTCGTGCGGCAGCTTCCATTGGGATGATTGAGCTTTAGTTTCCACCCATGATTCGCCACCAGTTATGACCCTCTGGAGCAAATTTGGTTGGTCGCGGATAGAGTCGAACAGCTCCTTAGCAAAGTTAATGCGATGCTGTTTTTGGTCGAAATTGAGCAAAAATTGAAGGCGAGCCAAAACACGTGCAAGCAAAGCAGCTGTCAAAAATTAACTGAACGTTCAAAATGACCAAACTTGTCAGCATAAGTGAGAGACATGAGTACCAACATAACGCCACAAAAAATCGAAAATCGAATATACGTAACCCGCGGAAATTCAAAATTCGCGATACTTTTTGAACAGACATCGTATAAAGAAACAATGGTGAATTCGCCCATCCAATGTGTGTCTTTAGCATCGAAAAATTTTTTTTTTGTATTTCCCCATCCACCTGATCTCAGGCCAAACCGTCGATTAAGAAGTTTTTTTTTCAAAGCCCATGAAAGACGCACAAACAGCGTTTTTCGGCTCAGATCGGACATTGTCCAAGCACTTGGAAGCTCCACAATGACAATATCACCTGTCACATGGGCGCATCTCCATCCAAAAGTTTCTGTGGGAACAAAGGCTTACTCAACTCCTCTTCTTTCCACGCAGTCTAAAGTTCATGTGAATTTTTTTTATTCCCTAATACAAAAAACCATTTGAAAGTGAGTGATCTTGATACTGTCAATAATATTTAAAAAAATAGTGTGCAACCGCGATGCTGACGGCGATTCTAGTTGAAAGAGTGGAAAATAACGCCTACGCCAATGTACATTTAAGCGTAAGTTGCCCAAGGGAAATACTTTGAGTAGGGGCTATAAAAATAAAATAAAATTAATTTAGAAAAATTAATCACTGTCATTTATTTTCTGTCACAATTCGTATGTAGTTGTAACTATCTATCAAAATTGTAATAAAATTAATAAATCGATTTAAATTCGACCAACGAAATATTACTGCCACTGTACTTATTTTGACAGCTTTTCACCACTTTCCAATGTCACAATTCATTTTTGTAAGCACTTCCTCTTTCCACAGCATAAGCCACAGCGACCAAAACGTGGCACAATTTTTCTCTTTTTTTTCCTCCTCTTATTGCTCTTTTAGTTCTTTTCTTAGAGAATAATTCCATTATTTTTCCATAATAGCAGTCCGTGTGTGAATGAATGAGACACGTGCGTAGATTAAGAGACTTCACATCATCTTGGTCTTGTCCAAGGACTAAAAGCAAATAAATAAAAAAAATTACCAAAAGCATATAAAGGACGATTATGGACGTAGTAATTTATTAATAAGAAGAATCCACAGAAAATTGCTCTGTTTACGAGCCACAAATGCCATCAATTAGAATTTGTGTTTGTGTCCGAATAATATTGACGGGGAGACGCCACCAATTCGAAATTAGGTCAAATTGGATTTTTCGTATTTTACAATATAAAATTCATTTTATGGAAAGAATTCTCGTTTAGACGAAATTTTATAATCAAACTTTTTATCATGCGATTTTGTAGTGATTTTTTTGATAATTAAAATAGAAAAAAAAAATTAATAAATTTTCTACTATTCGTTGCTATCGAAACAGAATTTTTTCAATAATTTATTAATCAACCAACGTTGGGAGTTCAAGAATTTTTTGTGATTGTAGGATTAAGGTGGATTTTAATAATTTTGTGTTGAAATTAAAACAATCGGAAATGATTTTTTCTTAATGGAAAAACCTAAAATCAAAAAAAATGTAATTTTGGGAAAATTAACTTCAAACATTTTTGTCCTATTTGTAATTGGAAAATTATCTGGTCCTATTTAAAATGGTAATATCTAAAAATTCATCTATTATTTATGTGTTTTTTTTTATTGTAAAGTTAAATAAAATATGAGTCATTATTCAGATGGGCGGCATCAGACTTCTTGTAGAACTCGAATCTTTTGAGATAGTAAATTTTTACCATCAAAATTTTTTAATAGTATTTAGTATATCTTATTTACGTAATTTCCAGCTAGTTAGCAGTTATTATAGAATTTTCAAGAATATATCATATTTCAGCTTGAGTCTTATAAGGCACCACTATTCTTGCATCCATTTTATATTAATAATCTGATAATCCTAACAGTTCGGCTGAAAAGTTTAGAACGAAACACAGTAGAAATATTTTTTTTTGCAAAATTCATTCTTATTATTCAACATAGATGCCTTCGAGGGCGATACAGCGATTATAGCGATCTTCCAACTTGTCGATACCATTTTTATAGTACTCTTTCGGTTTAGCCTCAAAATAGGCCTCAGTTTCATCATCGGTCTTAAATTTCTTGCCAGCGAGCATTCTCTTGAGGTCTGCAAACAGGAAAAAGTCGCTGGGGGCCAGATCTGGAGAATACGGTGGATGGGGAAGCAATTCGTAGCCCAATTCATTGAGTTTGACTATCGTTTTCATCGACTTGTGACACGGTGCATTGCCTTGGTGAAACAACACTTTTTCTTCTTCAAATGAGGCCGTTTCTTAGCGATTTCTTTCTTCAAACGATCCAATAACGCTATATAATAGTCGCTGTTCATCGTCTGTGCCTTCTGGAGATAGTCAATGAATATTATACCATGCGCATCCCAAAATACAGACGCCATCACCTTGCCAGCCGATAGGACTGCCGACAGGACTCTGGAGTGTAGTGACGGAGCCATGTTTCATCCATTGTCACATATCGACGCAAAAATTCGGGTTTATTGCGCTTGAACAGCTCCAAACACTGCTCAGAATCATCAACACGTTGTTGTTTTTGGTCCACAGTGAGCTCACGCGGCACCCACTTTGCACACAGCTTTCGCATGCCCAAATATTCATGCACGATATGTCCAACACGCTCTTTCGATATCTTCAGAGTCTCAGCTATCTCGCTCAACTTCACTTTACGGTCATTTAAAATTATTTTGTGGATTTTTTTTATGTTTTCTGCCGTAACCACCTCTTTTGGGCGTCCACTGCGTTCTGCATCAACTGTGCTCGTACGACCAGTTCGAAATTGACGAAACCAATATTCCACAGTTGAAATAGCTGGAGCAGAGTCCAGGTAACGTTTGTCAACCCATGCTTTGGTTTCCACTGTATTTTTTTTCATCAAAAAGCAATGCTTTATCAATACACGAAATTCGTCTTTATCCATTTTTTTTCAATAACAAAAGTTGCTTCACTCAAAATGCTATATCTCACGAACCAATCGACCGATTGCTGTCAAATCAAATTGATTTTTGCAAGAGGCGCCATCTAGACGTCATGGTTCTCAACTTTTCAGCCGAACTGTTATTTAATTTTACGGAGACATGCATTCAGTGCGGATAATCTGTGTAAACAAACTTTTTTTTGCGTAGGCTCTCAAGAAAAAATTAAACAACGTCAAATTCCACACGCTTGGAGGCTAAACAGCATCACAAAATTTCGAATTTACAAGTCCTGGCAAATTTTTTTGCACAATAAATACAAAATTTACCGTGTTATGTGGCTTCTGGTTTCGTATTTTTGAAAACACATTTCGTCCAGATTAAAATCTTCAAGTTCAGGCCAAAAAAAAAAACCGTCTTGCCTTCTTCATTTCGATAGAACTCCAGTACAATAACATTTTCAGGCCTAATTGTACATCAGTTGTGGATTTGTAGAGCCTCATTTATCTCTCTTCGCCGATGCAATGGTTCCTTCAAAGTCAGTTGTGGATTTTTGAGCCTCATTTATCACTTTTCGCTGATATAATAGTGCCTTCAAAATCGGTTGTGGATTTTTAGAGCCTCATTTATCACTTTTCGCTGATGAAATGGTTCCTTCAAAGTTAGTTGTGGATTTTTTGAGCCTCATTTTTCACTTTTCGCTGATGTAATGGTTCCTTTAAAATCAGTTGTGGATTTTGAGTCTCATTTATCATTTTTCGCTGATGCAATTGTTCCTTCAAAGTCAGTTGTGGATTTTTAGAGCCTCATTTATGGCGATTTTGCTTATTGATGTATATACTGAGTAAGAAATTGATTATCAATGCTGCAGGAAATTTTGTTAAAAAATTAGCAATTTTTCTAGCGCAAACTTGGCATACTTTCTGTACAATATTAGCGTTATTATTCGGTCAACATTTGACGGGTGTTTTTTCTGAAATGCTCTAAAATTCGAGAATCGTCTGTGTAAACACGATTTTTTTTGCGTTGTCAACACAACAATAAAAAAAAAGTTTGATCTAATTTGTGCTTCGAAAATAAAAACTTTAATAAAACACACTTAAAATCTAGATTTTAATTATATTTCTTAAACCTTGTCATAATGTATGGAATATGAAATCATTCAAATGGAAAACATCCCACAAAATTTTTTGCAGTTTTTACGTATCGATGACAATTCTTAAATCATTTGACAGATGTTATATTTTACCTTAGATTAGAGATATATTTGACAGCTGTCAAATCACATGCCTATATTTTGCCGTTGAAATTGAAAAAAAAAACAACCATAAAAGTGGCTTGTGGTGCTGTTTTGTTAAAACCACATATGCTGTAAAATAAAAAATCTTGAAGTTCATTCCAAAAAAAAGTCGAATATTATACGGTCATAGCGCTCACTAATGACGGTAACGGTTTCTTCATTTTTATTTTTTTTAATCACGCTTTGAGACAAAAATGCACTCCAGGCAGTCACTTTTTTTTAGATACAATGGCTCAGCGAAGGAGAAATAAGCCTTACCGCTGAAAAAAAATGGCATACGAAATCTAAACAAGCTGATTTATAATGTAAAATTATGCTGTTTATTTCTTATACTAAACAAATACCATTTTCGATGACAGATATGTTTGACAGTTGTCAAATAGCAGTGGTGTACTTTCCGAATTATTAAAAAATGAAAATGTTATAGAGAAAACGTTATAAATATATGTTCATATAAAATTCTACAAGAAAGTATAAAAAATTTGTCTACTAAAAATAAAAATCTAAAGAAAAAAAAATTGCCAAAAAAAAGGAAATTATCTATAAAAAAATTATCAAAATTCTTTTAAAATAGAACTCAATGAAACAAAAGTTTATTATTATTCTATTTTTATTTTTATTTTGTTCAACAAAAAAAAAGGTCCAAAAATACTTATTTCGTTGCTCCATGCTGACCCCCAATCCAATCTTGAAATATTATGAGAAGTGGTGTGATTAATGTTAACTGTTATTCAGACTCTCTCTCATAGTCCATAAAGTTCAGTTGATTCAGTTTTTGGTCAATTTTATGTTCCTATTAAGTAATATCAACGTGACCATAGCGTGAAATTTCCACACAAAAAAAAAATTAATACAAAACACAACGTAAAAGATAAGAAAAAAAATAGCTTCGATTTCTTGGATCGCAAAAAAAAAATTATGAAAAATTTATTTTTTAATTATGGTATAAATTTTTAAAATGTTGATATCAAGGCGTAATCCGTTTTTAAACTAAGCCAGTAAAAATATTATTATTCTTTTTCTGTTCTTTAAAAATAAACTTAATAATTAATTCTATAACTGACAATTTGTTATTAAAAGTATTAAAGGAAAAAAAACGCACCATAAAATGAAAAGAGAAATAAAAAACAATTATTTTTCGAGGAAAAACTATTAAAGAGAAAATTGTTTTCGAAAGTTTTTCGAAGATTTATTATGTAAGCTTTAAAGTTCTCAAATGACCTCTGGTGCATGTTTAAATAATTTTTCTTACAATAAAAGAACACCCCCGAAAAGTTGTCAGGTTTTTTTTGTCTTTCAATATTATCAATTTTTTAAATATAAAAAAAAATAAAAATATTTCTAAGGTTCTTAAAGAAGGAATGTAAGGTTTTTAGAATAAAATAATTCTTTTAGATTTTATTGAAGAAAAACAAATAGAATTTGTTTATGTCAGAGAATGGTATGGGAATATAGAGGTACAAAGAGAGAGATTTGTTCGTCTGACGACCTTTTCCAATAATTAGAAATAATTGAAAAATATTTATTATTGTCGTCAAAATAAATTTAAATAATTTTGCAATAATTTATTTGCTTCAATCAATTTAAATTTAAATATTTTCCCAAAGAGCAAAAAAAAAAACAAGCTAAAAAAACAAAAAAACGAAAAATTCAAAATAAAAAAATGGCTGACGAAATTTTTTGTATTCGAAATTAATGATTTTCGAAATGAAGGTCTAGTCATAGTCAGGCTCAGGGGGTCAGCCAAAAAAAATTGAAATAAGACAAAAAGAATTGGTTTTTTCTTTTCTAAAAATGAAAATTATTGAATTATTTTTTTTTAGAAAATTGCACAAATATTTTTTTTTTTGTATTTAATTTTGGAGGTAAAAATCTTCTGCAGCTCTTAAAAATGACACACCTATCCTAGGATTCGTTGATTTGGATTGGTAATTAATTGTTTGATTAGTCAGTGGCATACAGAGAAATATATACAGCTGAGTACACTAATAAATTCTCGAGAGAGATGAGAATGGAGGAGGCATCACACTATTTGAAAAGAAAAACACAAAAAAAAAACCAATTTAAAAGAGAATAAAAAAAAAACGAAAAATTCAAAATAAAAAAATGGAAATTAATGATTTTCGAAATGAAGATCTTAGTCATAGTCAGGCTCAGAGCCTCTGCCAAAAAAAATTGAAAATTATTTTTTTTTCTTTTCTAAAAATGAAAATTATTAAAATTTTTTTTTTGCATTTAATTTTGGAGGTAAAAGTCTTCTGCAGCTCTTAAAAATTACACACCCATACTAGGATTATTTGTCTCATTAGTCAGTGTCATAGAGAGAAATATCCATCCAGCTGAGTGCACTAGTATTTCTCGAGAGAGATGATAATTGAGGAGGCATCACAATATATGAAAAGAAGAACCCAAAAAAAAAATCAATTTTAAAAAGAATAAAAAAAACTAGAAATTATCATAAAATTATTTTTCAAAACATGTGATTTTCTTAGAATTTGTAATTATGAATGTACGAACAAAAAAAAACAATAAAATTAGAATCGGAAATATTTTTTTTCTAAAGGAAAAAAGCAATAATTTTGATTAAGAAAAAAAAATCGTATAACGGACAAATAAGCCTATTGCTTGCAATACAGTATGTACAGATGCGTGTACGTACAGAGAGAGAACTCGTATAATTAATATGCATACGTAAGTACTTGATTATTTTTTATACGTACGTACTTGATGACAATCAGAAAAAGACCGGAGATATGCGGATTCATCCGAAATGTCTGAGAGGAGAGGCATTTGCATGTGATAAATGCTCGCTGCTGCCAGTTTCCATAAAGGTCCGTACCTACCACACATAATCAAACACTTAAATCTGTGTCAGTACTGCGACGATAATGACAGAAATTATTTACTAGCCTTACTTCGGCGAGTAAATCATTAGTTGCTCTAGTCGTTTCGTAGCAATTACGAGCACTTCCATAACATTGCGAAGGTTTTAAAAATTTCAACACTGATAAAATGGCCAGCCATCAGAATGGTGGTGGTTCGTTCGAGCCTTCTAACTGATTATACACACTCTCTCATGCTTGTATGCATATATGTAGATTTTTACATTTTCTTCATTAATAATAATAATAACGATAGTAAATATTGACATCCCTCCTCAATCGATAAATATAACTGAAGAGAGCCGGGATGATTTAGAGTCTCATGCATTCTCTACCAGCAAATCTTCATACTCGTGCATTTGATTTGATTAAATCGAAATAATGCATGCACACGCACATAGAGTATCTGAGTTTAATGTAAATTAAATGGAATTGCGACGATAGAAAAAAAAAGATTGTGTATGGAAGAGGGGAGCGGAATGGGGTGGTGGTGTCAGTTATCAATCGAAGAAAATTTATCTGGTGGAAGGGGCAACTGACTCTGTTCGTTCGTTCGGTCATTCATTCGTTCGTTCATTCGTTTTTTCGTTCGTTCAAAGTATGGAAAAGTTATAAAAGTCGCCGAAAAGCTTATTAATCGATTCAGTAATATCAGAGTTTTCAAAAGATTAATACTGGCTGGATTTGAATTGTTCGATAATTTTTACGCCAACAAGTGAAGTTAAATATTTTCAAGTGTTTTTGGTTTATTTTCTTTATTTTTTGTTTAAAAAAATAAAAAAAAATAGTTGAAATACAAAAGCAATTAAACAAAAGTTGTTCGGCGCAAATTAAGGAATATTTCTTATTATTAAAAATTTAAAAAAAAAGTAGAAGAAATAAATAACAAAAAAATAAGTGTAATTGCAAAAAGTAATAATAATTTTTAATTCTCTTAAAAAACAAACTAATTATTTTAAAGAGTTTTGTTTTCTCTTCTGAACAATTATATAAAATATAAAAATTGGACATTTTTGAAAGTTGTTTTGTTCGAAATCAAAAAACATAAGAGACTTTTATGAAATACTATTAAGAAAAAAAAATAACAATAACAATAATAGTAGTAAATGTTTTTTTTTTAAAAAAAGGAAATGCTAAAAACGTAATTTAAAAAATAAATAAACATTAAAAAAAGTTTTAGTCAAAGTAGAAAAAAGAAGTACTGGAAAATAAAAACGTGTAGAAAATTTTATTTGACGTGTTTTCTTTCATTTGTTTTTGTTTTTTGATACAACAAGCAAAAAAGGGGAAAATATTTTTGTAACAAAATAGAAGAAAAAAAAACTCTCTCGAATGACAACTTATTCATTTTTTAAAGGTTGGTAAAATTTTTTAAGTATTTTTTTTTTTAGATTTTTTCTTCTAATAAAAAAAAAATTTTTTTTGACAAGTAATTTTTCTCAATAAAATTTCAAGTTTTATTTTAAGAAAAAAAATTAAAACAAAAAAAAAATTAAAGAAAAAATTATTTCATTGTTTTAAATAAACAAAAAAAAAAATGGCACAGTACAAATTAATGTGCATGCAATACTGAAAAAAGCTCAACTCAAAGAAGAGGAGAGCCGAAAACAACAAAAGCACTCACAACAAAAAAACGAACAAGGAACCCTAAAGAGAAAAGTTCAATTAATTCAGCGCGCCTCTTCCCAACCCCCCCCCCCCCCCCCCATTTTTAACAAAACAAAATAAGAAGAAAAAGATCCACATCCGCGTTGATTGATCAACACAAAAAAAAGCCCAATTTTTTCCCTTTTTGAATTTTTTTGGGAAATTTTTCCTTTTTTTTCACATTTACTTTTGTACTTTTTAACCGTAAATCAGAGAATCTGATCGATGATTCAAAAAAAAACATCCTCTCTTCGTAGGTAATTTTTTCTCTTTTAAAAATGTTGTATGAATTTTGATTTTGATTTTTATTTTTATTTTTATATAATTTTTTTTCTCAATGCGGGAGGGTCCATTGCACCTGATCTGGCTTTATAATAAGATCGAGTGCGGTTTCCTGTTATTTTTCCTTTTCTTTCTTCACAGTTTTTTCGAACTCTTTCTCCTTCGTTCTTTTTTTGAGCGCAAAGAGCGATGTACGCGATTTTGTTGAATTTTGACAAGAAAATAACAAAAAAAACGAGAGTTAATTTTTGCTTATTTCTATTGGTAGAGGTATAGATGGCCTACTTAATTGTGGAAAGATTTTCATAAATAATTCCTTAAAATTTAATAAAATCAAATTAATAATACATAAAAATCTTAAGTTAGTCAGTTAGAAAAAAAACTACATTTCCAATTTGAAAAAGATTTCTTATTTTAATTTTTCAGTTTTTTTCCACCTCTCTTTTTCTTCTAAGGCATAATCGCCTCTTAATCCAATGTCAAATTTTTTCTTTTATACATTTTAACAGCAAATTCTTTTGATTCTTTTTTTTTCTTTTCTTTGCCATCTGATTATTAATATTATTTTTATTTTGACATGTCTGTGGGGGAGCAATCGAATATTATTGTCTGTTTTGTTTTTAGTTTGTTTTTATTTATTTTTTGTTAAACAAAAAATTTCAGTTTTGCATTTGGTCGATCGATCGATGACCGCGAAATTCCGACGGTAATGCAGTTTGATAAATTTTTGAGAAGTGATTGTACCTTCAGCCGAACTGTTGCTCTGCGTCGCTAAGGTGTTCGAGTCTCTCAAGCGTGTGCGCGTACTCAGTGGTGGTTGGCTGTAAGGTCAAATATGTGATATTTCGTTGGGAAGGTTTCATTGACACAATTTCCTCAAAAAAATTTACCACCACCAAGAAAAAAAATTCACTTTGTTGGACTAGAAAAAGAAATTGTTTTCGTATTATTTTTTTATAATTCGTTAGATCTGAGACTGTTCTTATGGATATTTTCTGATGTTTATTCTGGTTTTTTTTTGTTGAATGCAAAACAAATTGAATTTTTGAAATTTCTCTTTCTAAAAATATATAAAATTTATATGGAAGTGCACAGTTAATAAATAGTATTTTTTTCTTAAGCAAAAAGTTATCCATTTTGTGCTGCGGAAAGTAAAGTACTGAAAATTTCAGGTTTTAATGAATTTTTTTACTTTGAGTTGGCCGATAACTATTATATTGCTTAGTCCGCCGTTAGCGCTTATTTTCGAATTGAAAATTTTTGATGACTTTGTACATTTCAGGATGTAATTTGTGCATTATTTGATGGATATTGGTTTTTTAATGCTCTCAAGTTTGAAGGTTGTCTGCGTAAATTTGCAAAAAAAAGTCCAACGACGTCCAATCGAATGATCTTTGGAAGTCATTTAACATCGTTAAATCTCATTCGTTCTGGACAATTTTCATATGAAAGGGATACACTTTTCGAACTACGAATTGGATAATTACAAGGTTTAAAATGGGGTCAGATTATGAACACCCCCTTCCCCCTCCACCCATGTGGGTTGTGAGATTATAAAATTTTCTTTGGAAAATTTTTTTTTTAAAAAATAGAAAAATGAAAAATACTAAAATACGAAAAAGTTTAAAAAATACTAAAATACGAGGTCTGTTCAAAAAGTATCGGGAATTTTGAATTTCCGCGGGTTACGTATATTCGATTTTTTGTGGCGTTATGTTGGTACTCATGTCTCTCGCTTATGCCGACAAGTTCGGCCATTTTGAATGTTCAGTTAATTTTTGACAGCGCTTTGCTTGCACATGTTTTGGCTCGTCTTCGATTTTTGCTCAATTTCGACCAAAAACAGCATCGTATTAAAATTGCTGTTGGACTCTGTCCGCGACAACCCAAATTTGCTCCAGAGGGTCATAACTGGCGACGAATCATGGGTTTATGGTTAAAACGTGGAAACCAAAGCTCAATCATCCCAATGGAAGCTGCCGCACGAGCCAAGACCGAAAAAAACGCCAAGTTTGGTCGAATGTGAAAGTTTTGCTTACAGTTTTCTTCGATTGCAGGGGCGTGGTGCATCATGAGTTCTTGCCACAGGGTAGAACGGTCAATAAGGAATATTACCTGCAAGTTATGCGCAAGTTGCGCGAAGCAATCCGCCAGAAACACCTGGATTTGTGGAAGAACAAAAGATTGGCTTTTGCCATTTTTAGCCAAAAACAACACCCTTATAATGCCGCAACCACCGTATCCCCTGTGACTTTTTCTTGCTCCCGAACAGCGCTTCGAGGATTGGGAAAAAACGTTGGAACAAGTGTATAATATCTGGTGGGGATTACTTTGAAGGGGACAAAATAATTATTCATGAATAAATAAATAATTTTTGAAAAAAAAAACACAAAATTCGCGTTACTTTTCACAAAACAGACCCCTCGTATTTGCGCACATTTCCATATTCATTCAATCGTAATCTTAACCGATTTTTCTTAGAAAAAAATTTGTTTATAAACATTTTATGATATACGATTACAGTAAATACGAAAATTCTCAGAAAAATGTGTTTTTTTTTAGAAAAAAAAGTTTATTGAAAAAATCGACTACGCGAATTATTTCACCTACGAACGAGTAGAGGAGGAAGCGTACGTGTACTTATTACTCACAAACTATAAATGTTAAGTAAACAAAAATTTCCAACTAAATTCAATAATATTTGAAGAAGGTGAAGAAAAAAAAATTCTAAAATAAATAATAGGAAAAAAAACATTATCATTAAAGGTATATTAAAGGTGGTTGTTTTTTTTTTATTTTAAATTGGCTTTAATTTTTGTTAATTAATATTTCTCGTCATAAATCCACTCGATTCCGTCAAATACAATATTTTCGAACTTCTGACGAACATTGATGCCAGCACCTTTTAGCCATTAACCAAAGAGCAACAGGAAAATTGAAAACGAAACGAAAGAAAAGGGAAACCCCCACTCGTGATGTGTGCGAAAAATCCTCTCTCTCTCCATTATGTAAAAATCCCAGCAGCTGTAAAATAAGAGAAGAAAATGAATTTGCATAATTTCTTTTTACTTCTCTTTGCGTCCAGAAATTAAAAATAGAAAACTTGTTTTTTTGTGTGTTACTAAAAATATATGAAGAAAAAAAAAGAAGAAGATAAAACGATAAGAGTAGGCCGTAATATGTACATATAAGAAATTAGAGGGAAAAAGAAGGAAATTATAAGCAAAAAACGAGTTTATTGTGGAGGGAGGACGAGAGAGAGAAAATATATAAGCTATTTTTGTTTAGCGTGTCTAAAAATATCGCTCTTACAATAAAATATGCTATTTTGAGCGGTTTTTTTCTATCGTTGTTATCCGGCGCATCTAGCGGAGATTTTTTAAATATATTCATAAGTGTTTTAATGAAAGCAGCCAATGAAACGGAGATAGGCAACTATTATGGTGTGAATGAGAAATAGTATAAAGAGGAGGAAAATATGAATAAAATAATTTATTATGTCATAGAGCTCTACCTCAGAGAGTAATTGTACATGCATTGCAGGACAAAAGTATGTTATATTCGACCATTTTTGGTTTTGGGGCAAATTTCTATCAAATTAAAAATGAATAATAAAAAAATTGGGTTGTTCGGAAAAGTAATTTCGTTTTTTTCCAACAGAGGACTTACGTGTAATTGTATTTTTTCACAATCAACTTCACACTTAAGCCGCATAATCATATGTACGAGGTCTGTTCAAAATGCATTGCGAATTTTAAATTTCCGCGGGTTACGTATATTCGATTTTCGATTTGTTGTGGCGTTATGTTGGTACTAATGTCTCTCTTTTATGCCGACAAGTTCGGCCATTTTGAATGTTCAGTTAATTTTTGACAGTTGTTTTGCTTGCACATGTTTTGGCTCGTCTTCGATTTTTGCTCAATTTCGACCATAAACAGCATCGCACTAACATTGCTAAGGAGCTGTTGGACTCTATTCGCGACCACCCAATCTTGCTCCAGAGGGTCATAACTGGTGACTAATCATGGGTTTATGGTAATGACATGGAAAGCAAAGCCCAATCATCCCAATGGAAGCTGGCGCACGAGCCAAGACCGAAGAAAACGCCAAGTTGTGAAGGTTGTGCTTAGAGTTTTCTTCGATTACAGGGGCGTGGTGTATCATGAGTTCTTGCCACAGGATAGAACGGTCAATAAGGAATATTACCTGCAAGTCATGGGTAAGTTGCGCGAAGCAATCCGCCAGAAACGCCCGGATTTGTGGAAGAACAAAAATTGGCTTTTGCCATTTTTGGTCAAAAACAACACACTAATAATGCCGAGCCACCGTGTCCCCCAGATCTGGCCCCATATGACTTTTTGTTGTTCCCGAAACTGAAGAGCCCCATGAAAGGACGACGCTACGCTATGATTGAGGAGATAAAGACGGCAACGAAGGAGGAGCTGAACAAGATAACAAAAAATGATTTTTTGAAGTTTGGAAAAAACGTTGGCGCAACTGTATAATATCTGGTGAGGATTATTTTTAAGGGGACAAAATAGATATTCATGCAAAAATAGTTTTTGAACAAACCTTATATTTTGACAGCTGACATAGCAAGGCTTGTTCGATTGATTCTGCACACTAGTTTTTGGTTGATACCCTTTTAAATATGGAAAGTGAAAAACTGCATTTTCGGCATATATACAAATTGATTCTAGGCGATGAGTTTTTTCTATCGTATTTTTTTGTAGTACTAATCCAGCTTTCCAAAAGGGAGTGTTCACAAGTTTTTGGAGAGTTCTTTAACGACGCTGGAACTATATTATAAAGGAAAGGTTTCAGCTGCCTAATAACCAAAGTTCTAATGGAAGAACATTTGTCTCTTAAATACTGTTTTAAATTCCTTCAATTCACACCAAGTCTTCTATTCCGTCCATAGAGAAGCAACCCCAAAACCATAATGGAGCCACCACTTTGTTTGACTGCTGGCATCAAAGGTTCCTGCAAACTTTGATTCATTCGTCCAGAGTACATTTTTAAAGTCTTTATCATGAAATAGTGCCCAATTAACAGTATAATTTTCAATTTTGAAGTGCTTCATAAATATTAAACTAAAAAGGACATCCTGAGACTTTCAAACAGAAAAAAAACATCATAAAAATATTAAATTTATTTTGACTTTTGACGACCCTTTTTTTTGATTTATTACAAAATTTAAACATAATCAAAAATTTCTAGAGAACATTTTGTTATCAAACTTTGGTTGTATACTTTTGTCTTGTAGTGTACATATATGCTCTTAAATGTCCAACCTGGTGAGTGACTGTTGCCTATGCACGTTCAATGCTAATCGACTCCATACTTGCGGCCGATATACTAAACTGTTATACTGCGAATAAATACTCGTTCACATATACTCTGGCGAGCCTCTTTTTTTCAATTTCATTTTATGCGTTTGTGTTTGATTTTGCATTCTTTTTTTTCTGTTTTTTTTTTAGTTTGTTATGAAATTAATAACAAGATTGGGGAAAAATAGACTAATAACCTAACCGTCTGTCTGACATTTAAATCTGAACTATCGAAAATCGATCACAATAGCACAAATGACCTTTTTTATTGTGTTATTTATTTTATTTTCCCTTCCAAATAATACAGACAATTTCTAATATTTTTGCTATTTTCATTTTTCTAGTTCTTTCGATTTAAAATAGAAATTACACTTATTTACAAACGTAGAAATGTAATTACTTAAATATTTAATACTGTTCGAGAAAACACTCAATGGTATTTAAGATATTTCCAGTTAATTATAACAAATTTTCATAATAAAATAATTCGCATTTTTCTCCTATACAAATCAAAATGAGCCCACCACCACCATACGTGTAAGACTCTGCAGTTGCGCAAAGCATTTGCTAAGGTGTATGGTATGTTTTTAAAATTTCCCGCCAATTCGTAAAATAGTTGGCGCCATTCCGAATTCAATGAATTTATTTCAACTAACAATGAATGAAATTTAATTACCACAAAAATGTTTTATTGATAATAATTGGAAAAATTCTAATTGACTATTTAAAAAAAGAAAAAGAAAAAGAAATTGCGAATTTTTCACAAGTTCTTCTTTTTTATTTTTCTACAATCAAAATGTTAGTTATTTGATTATAAAAAAAAAAATTGTATTTTATTTAATCTGACAGAGAGTAAATTTAATAAAAAAAAAAAAATCGAGTCTCGTTTAGCAAAAGTACACACCAATTGTCTCGCTTTGAACTACTTTTGATGACCTTCCACAGGGCTGTCTGCTTTGGCCTCTATTGTACACATGTGAACACTGTTCAAAACGGTCATTTCTCATTTAAAATGTTCGAAAGCATAGAAATTTCGATTATAATAATTTTACTTATTGTTTTTTTAGAATTTTTTTTTTATAGATAATTGACTATCTAAAATTTTCTAATAAACAAGAAATTTGATAATAATGCGCACCCAATTAGAGGGTGAATAGAATCGTAAACAGCAAGTTTAGATAGTCGGGTTGCTCAGTATTTTTTGGGTTTGGGGGGTTTTCACATACAAGTACACTCTTAGTTGCAACAGTTTTTTTTATTGCTTTTATGACTTCTGGTGTAATGGCGTTGTTGAAAATTATCGAATCAAAGACGTCAGAAATTCGCTTGTCATAAAACCAGAGTAGTCCGATTAAGACCAGTTTGGTCCAGTGTCAACCGTAAATATCCTATTCGATTTGGTTGCTTTTGATTAGTTGTTCACATATTAAAAACCATACAGTCGCATATTATATATGGGATACTCCTCGCAAAATTGGGGTACGGCAACAAGTATCCATCGAATAATAATAAGAAGAAGAAGAATTAAGAAAATTGGAAGAAGAAAAAAAGAAACAGCAAAAGTAATTGTAGTATGACGACAAAATAATGCCACAATCAAAATGGAGATGGATGGAGTAATAACAAAACGACAATGTTCGACTATGGTGCTGGTAGGGGAGGGGGTGGGGGTATATTTTTCTTCACACATCTCCGTTATTATTAGTTCGTGTTTTATTAATCAAATTGTTCATCGTCACATTTCATTTACGTTCTTTAATATCGAAATTGGACATGAACTCATTGCAATCGATAATAAAATCTGAAACTGATTGTGCCCTGCTGTGTGCCATACCAAATCTATCCCTACCACCGCCAATCATCTAATCTTTACTACTACGACTCCGTACTACGCGCAGTTTTATTCAGAGTAGAATTTCTAAATTACTTTCTAAATTCGTCGTTGCCTTTTTACTATCATTTATTTTTTATTCCATAAATAAATAAAAATATTTGATAATAAAAAGAAAACTACAAAAAAAAAACAAGTATGCTGTGTACATGCACCTAATCAGGAATATGGTATGAAGATGTGCATGAACTTCTTGTAATTAATTAACTGGCTTTATTTGATTGGAACGCAAAGATGAAGAAAAACAACCACACTAATTATAAATAGAAAATTAGTAATTAAAGTAATTACAAAAAAAATTCATATAAAAATATTATTTTTTTCGCATGGGATTCTGGGTGGATTCATGAGATTCGTTTTTGTCTTTTAAATAATAGTAACATACCAGGTGTATAGGCTTAAATCCAAACAGCGGATTTAAGCTTTGACATCTGGTAAAATGTAGTATTTTTTATTTAATTTTCAATTATTTTACGTGAAAATACTTAAAATTGTATTTATTATAGAACATTTTCATGTGAGTTTAAAAAATACCCGCCGCGAACGCAAATAATACAAAACAGGGAAAAATGTATGTAATTACAGCGGTTCATTCAATGTTCCAGTAGGTAAGCAGTAGTCAATACGAATTAGAGCTGATCTCGTTCGAGTCTTTCCCTCTCAATACGACGTTGTCTCCCTGCTACCATCAATCAATTCTATATAAATTTAATCACAGCGGTTTACTTTTAACTATGGTAAAAAAAAATTACTTTTTCAAAAATATTACGTAAAAATTGTAATTGAGTAAATAAATTAATTAACTCGGGCGGAATACAAATAAATTTTGTATTAGAATAATCGAAGAATTAACGATAGATAAATTGTGTAATTTTGGCAAAAATAATTTTAAACTTGTTAAAAATGCGCAATAATAAAAAAAAGAAGAAAAAAAAATTAATGATAATAACAGAAATAATGTCGAAAAATGAAGCAAAAAAAAAATGTTTTACCAAACTTTTTGTGTATGTGTGTGTGTGTATTTAATTATTTTGCTATAAAAAAATATACTGGAATTATATGACTTGGACAACAACAAAAAAATCATATTGAAGATTTTATCAAAGTAATAGTATTTATTTATTTATTAATAATTGAAAATTATTTATTTTTGTTTTAAATTAGTATTCAAATAAGAGAGAGAACAAATTCTTACTTAGCATATGCACAAACCCATTTACAGATTTCGTGTATAACAGTTTTCGGTGACCTGATAGAAAGGTTTTTATCCTAAAACACAAGTTTTTTTTTGTTTGTCAAACTTTATTTGTCATTAATAAATCCACCGTTTACTTTTTGAATAAGAAATAAATAAATAAAATAATTATCGATTTTTATAAATATATCTTCTTTAATATTGGATAAAGTACTCTAACCGTTGTCAATAGTTAATTTTAATGTTTTTGACATTTTGTCTCAATTTTGTTTGTGGTAAAAAGAAAATCGATTTTCATTTCCGATTCAATGGCATTTTCGCCCTTATTTTCTTCCTTAATTGAATTTCCCATCTAAAAGTAGACGAAGACAAAAACAAACTTTCTAGAATTTTGATTTTCAATCAATTTTTTTAGATCGAATCGTGTATGCAACTCTATGGGTACGTAAGTACCATTTTGCAGGCCAAAAAGTATGCGACCAATTAAATTTTAGGGCGAAAATAAAGTTAAATAAAAAGAACAAGAAAGAAAAATACTTTTCAAATCAAAAAAAATGCTTAAATGTTTTTTTAAACCATTCATCCCCCCCCCCCCCTTACCACTCTTGGATTTGATAACAAATTGCCAGATTTTAGGCATATTCGGTCGATTAGTTTTTTTTATTGTTTCTTTTGAAATAGCTCTTCCAGCATTAGATTATAAAAAGACTACCTAAAAGTCTTCCTCGGAGGATGAACATTTTTTCCATCCGCACTCTTCTGTCTTCTAGTTGATCCCATCGAATTTCTGTGTGCTTGAGATCGGCAGGTGGTTGTGGGGTATCATAACTTACGGTAGTATTTTTCTCAAGTACAGCGTGCCTAGATGCCAGAATTAATTCGAACAATCCTTAGCAATCCTGTATTTTTGGATTACAAGTACTTGGACTACAACTGCAAATGAACAGTGGTAATCTTGTGCATTCCTATACGACTGTGAAGGTTTTAACATTTGCACTTGGACTACAACTGCAAAATTAACAGCAATGGAAAATAGACTAAAAAATTCGTTCCCTTAAATTTTCTTACACACACTTTACCGTACACTTGGCACTGAACTATTTTCTGGTAAACATTGAACTGTCAACATCACATTTGTTTACAATTTATTGAATGATGAACTTTTCATTTTTTAACAACTTTTTGGACAAAAAAGATTATTAAAAGCCATTTAGGCACATTATAAACTAAATTTTTGTTAATTTGCGTTTGTTTAAAACTCTCCGAAAGTCTACAAAATTGAGACCCTTAATATTTAAGCCTCTTGTTGTGTTTAAATTGTATTTTTCTGTGGAATAAATGATTTAAAATTAATATAAATTATGTTTTTACAAATCAAATGACTGTTGCGCGTTCGTAATTTTAAATAATAAAAAAAAAAAAATTTTTTTGTTTTTGGTATTTTCCTCGGTTTTTACTTGTAGAAGAAAATTCTGAAACAGTGAAATTTTTTTGAATACGATCTAATTATGTAAATATTAACAAAAAATCAGAATTTACTTCTATTAAAAAATTGACAAAAGGAAAAGTTGAGAGATGTAAAATATGCTCCTCTGGGTGATGTTTTCGCTTCCTCTGGGCGATTATTCTCCGCCTCCTGTGAGCGATGATTTTCGCCTTCTCTGGGCGATAATTCTCGCCTCCTCTGTGCGATGATTATCGCCTCCTCTGGGCAATGATTTTCGCCTTCTCTGGGCGATGATTCTCGCTTCCTCTGAGCGATAATTTTCGCCTCCTCTGGGCGATGATTCTCGCTTCCTCTGAGCGATGATTTTCGCCTCCTCTGGGCGATGATTCTCGCTTCCTCTGAGCGATGATTCTCGCTTGATATTTGATTGCTATTTACGAAATAAATAATAAACCTAAAATACAATTCATATCAAAAGATTGGGAAAAAAATAATTAAATTGAATTTTTGCTTGGCATAATTGCTAAAATGAATATAAATTATGCTTTTGGAATTTAATAAGTTTCTATTACGAAAACTAGATGTCAATGGGTCTACATAAAAAAATCTACACAAAAGTATGCAAATAGTACGATTTCTCGCCGCTTTTCCAATAATTATGCGAGAAAATTGTGCACACGTATACGAAAATCTGACGTACGGGCCTATCTGTAGGCATTCTTTAATCTCTTCTCTCTCTCTGGGCGATGATTTTCACTTGACATTCGATTCTCGCCTCCTCTGGGCAATGATTCTCGCTTAATATTTGATTGCTATTTACGAAATATATAATAAACCTAAAATACAATTCATATCAAAAGATTGTACAACAAATAGAAATTAAATCTACACAAAAGTATACAAGCAGTACGATTTCTCGCCGCTTTTACAAGAATTAGGCCAGAAAATTGCGCACACATATACGAAAATCTGACGTAAGGGCCTATCCGCAGGCATTCTTCAATCTAAGGTTCCAAACATATAGCGATGTACAATAAAATCTCTTAAAGTCACATACGAGAACTTTGTCATGCCGAGAGAGCAGATACAACGGACGGAAAACCGAAATAGCCTAATTAGGAAAGAACGAAACAAAAACAATAACAATAACAATAACAAAAATGAGCGCACATGAGAAAAAAATTACTTGAATTGCATTCATCGGGAAACCATAAAGCAGTTTACTTGTTATTTCAGATTGTTTTTCTTTTCTCGTTTTATTTTTCCTTCCTTTTTATAACAGCAGCTTTTCAACCTTGACATAAAATTACATAAAATCACGATGGCGCCGCAGACTTTTATTTAGTGACTAATTCTTTTTAAAAAAAATAATATTTTTTTTTTCGTTAAATATTCTTATAATATATCAAAGCAAAATGGAATGGAAAAATGGGAATTACTACTGTTAACTTATTATGGATTAGTTTTGTCATTTGATTTTCTATTGTACAAAAAAACAAATTCCAATAATATTCGATAGTGATTTGGATTAGAGAATCGAAATAGTGTGTTTTGTTCCACTAAACTGTACGAAAATAGTAGAACAACTTAATTTAGAGGGAGATGGAGATTTGTTGACTAACCTAAATACCGTCAACAAACACCGTGTCCACAACAGAGAACAAAAAAACCCAAATAAATAATAGAACTGGCAAATCCGGTTAGACGGTTTTTTATCTCTCTCTGTCCTTTTTGGATTTTCTACTCTTCTTCATCCGTTTGGATAATAATAGCACCCAACCTTAGCGGTTTATTCAAAACAAAATTAATTCCAATGTTCCCCCGTCTATAAATAGATTTTAATATTGTAGTTAGTTTCGACAATTATTTATGAAAATTTTTTTTTGAAAATGTCGCCTGTGTTAATTATTTGTAATTTTAAATAAATATTCTTTTGCAAGGTGAATGAATAGAGATAACCTCTTGCATATTTATTCCATTTAATAATAAGTGGGTTTTTTTTTTATAAGATTTCGAAGCTTGAGAAATTATCATCCCCGCTGTGTCATAAACAAATTGTTTTTTTCTTCTTCTATTTGTTTATAAGCTAGAATATTTCAATTACGAACTTGATTAAATTTAAGTTGGTATAAATTTATCCTATCTCTCAGGGAAGTATCTTCTAGATCGAAGAAGCGTTTACAACATTTACTGATGATACAGCCATCCTTACCATCTTAGATCAGATTCCTTATATAATACTAAACGGCTTTAATATTCCACAAAAAAAACGAGCGTGCGTTACCTTCTTCGACTCTTTATTCGGCAAACGGTTAACGTGGAGTCCGCACAAGAAAACTAAAAGAAATTAACTTAACGGGCGATCATAAACAAGTAGGTCAAAATTAACATAAAAAACTAAACTACTACTTATACAGAGTGGGCCAATTTGGACTAACTGGATTAAAATGCTTTTTATTTTTCAAATTTTTTTATTGTTCTTTTTTTGCAAATTTTATAATGTCTTCATAATCAGTGCAAGAATGTGTGAAAATTGTTGAATTTTATTTTTCTCCCGAACGATCTATTTTTTTATAACACAAAGAAACTATCATCAGCATTTTAATAGTTTTGAAATTGAATCCAGCTAATGATTCAGGATGCCCTTCAGTTGTTACCAAAGATGGCCTTAAGTTCTGTCGTGTCGCTAAAGAATATTAAAGGGTTTTCGAATAGAGGTGATATGATTTCTTCTCAAAAAAAAAACACACTAAAAAAATGTTTTTTATTTAATGTGAAGTACAATCGATACAATTAAGTTCTGAATAAAACGTCATTCAAATGGCCTCCACGACTTTTTTTGCAGGAACGAATTTGATGAACCCAATTTTCGAGCGCTTTTTCCACTAAATCAAGTCGTATGTCATGAATAGCACGTTCAATATTGACTTCTCAAGCTTGAAGAGAGTCTGGTTTATTGCTAAAGACCAATGACTTCAAATAACCCCACAAGAAATAGTCTAATGATGTTAAATCACAACAAAGTTCTTTGTCTTATTGGCACTTGAACATTATGTGAAGAAAATCGACGAATAGCGAGCACAGTTGGACAATTATAACGACCATAAAATGGCAAAAGCGCACGAAAAGTTGCAATTGGAGAACGATTATTTTGATAATAAAATTGAATAATTTGTAAACATTATTCTTGCGTATATATCTCCATGATGAAATTGTAAACATTACTGAATAGAATGAAAAAAAAGACAGATCATGACATATTACAAATGGCCGAAACGTCACTTAGAAATCATATAACTCTTATTGGAAAACCCTATACTAGAACGATTAAAAAATTTTTTTGCCAATAATTAAAGAGAAAAGGAAAAAAAAGATTTTTTTTTTTGCAAATTATTTTTGCTAGCATTTGTTATGATTACCTGTTCATTTTTTTTGTGGTCAACAATTATTGTTGTCTATTTTTAAAATTAATAATTTTTAATTTTTTTCCTTTAAAATTTAATGTTTTGTATAATATAAAAAAATAATATCCTTTTTAGGACTTATAAGAGGTCCCAGTATTCATGATCTTTTGAGACCATCAAACGGGACACTTTTAGGATTTTTGTTTGTTCTGTTATTTAAATAGAAAAAGAGTGGATTTGATTAAAAAAAAATTCAAATGTTATTTTTTAAGCTTTTTATTAAAAAATACTTTTTTTTCCTTTTATTTCATTTTGTATAGTCACACTATTATTTTTAGTAAAAAATGTTATTTTTAATTCATTAATTTTAGTATTTTTTTCCGATGAACGGTGAAATTTTTACCAAAATTCATTTTAATGATTAATGAAAATGAATTTTGGGTAAAATTTCTATTTAATTATTCTAAAGTAAATTTTCAATTTATAAAAATAATTATTTGCGAAAAGCCATTTTCAAATCTGCTTGAAAATTGTATATTTTCGGTTTTTCCAAGCTAAATCACGCCATTTTACGAGATATCAGGACATGTAATTTTTTGTGGTCTTGATTTACTTTTTGTCTCGCGCTTCGCTTATTTGCTATAATTCCGCATCCACAACAATAACAATAACAATAACAATGATAATTTATAAGAAATAAACAAAAATCAAAATAAAACAATAATAACAATATTAAAGGTTTCCTTCCTTTTTTTTTTATTCATTATTATTATTGTTATCATTTTTTTTATTCATTTGAAGTAACATTTAATGAAGCTTATCAGTGCTGTATGCAAACCTCATTAAAAGTGCACTGGCAGATTTATTAAAAGTTAAAATAGCAACTCATGTGCATAATGGATTTTTGATTTTTTATTATTTAATTTTTTTGTAAATCCTCGTATATCGAATACAACGACTACAGCAACACAATCATTAAGAATTGGATTAAAAGAACCAACAAAAAAGAACAAAAAAATATTATAATTCGGCGCGTGTTTTTACGTAATTGCATATTGCCGTATTGGCATTGGTCGCGTGCAATGGATGGATTGAGGCTGGATAGAAAGTGCTGACAACGACGATAATGAATTGAGATAATGTGATCGGAAAGGGACGAAAGGAGACAAAATAACCAATTGAGTTGATGTGATCGCAAAATGACAAAAGGAGACAAAAATGTTCTTGCCTTCTGCTTAAGTTGGCAATTCTGGCCGAACACATCATCACCACACACGCAAGGTGAATTTTCACTTGAATGGTGAATTTTCATTTGAATCGCAAACTTCAATTGGTGAATATACAAAAGTTTATCTTCTTTTTCTTTTTAATTCCAAACTCACATTCTGACCACAATGAGATTATAGAGCATATCAGTGCGTATGGAAATGTGTCAATGCTAATGTATTTGTGTATGTTTTTTATGGATGCATGATGAAATATGAAATTTCGAGCTGTCATCTTTTTTTTCACCATGATCGTTTTCAGTTAGCATTTTTATGGGTAGAAATACAGGCGGACATAAATATTTTTATATAACATACGAAGTCTGTTCAAAAAGTATCGCAAATTTTTTTTTTTTTTTTTTTTAAATTATTTATTTATTCATGAATAACTTTTGTCCCCTTCAAAATAATACCCACCAGATATTATATACTTTGTGCCAACGTTTTTTCCAATCCTCGAAGCACTTCAAAAAATCATTTTTTGTGATCTTGTTCAGCTCCTCCTTCGATGCCGTCTTTATCTCCTCAATCGTAGCGTAACGTTGTCCTTTCATGGGGCTCTGCTGTTTCGGGAACAAGATAAAATCACAGGGGGGCAGATCTAGGGAATACGGTGGCTGCGTCATTATTAGTGTGTTGTTTTTGGCCAAAAATGCCAAAAGCCAATTTTTGTTCTTCCACAAAAACCGGGCGTTTCTGCCGGATTGCTTCACGCAACTTGCGCATAACTTGCAGGTAATATTCCTTATTGACCGTTCTACCCTGTGGCAAGAACTCATGATGCACCACGCCCTTGCAATCGAAGAAAACTGTAAGCAAAACCTTTACATTCTATCGAACTTGGCGCGCTTTTTTCGGTCTTGGTTCGTGCGGCAGCTTCCATTGGGAAAGTTTGGAAAACAAGCGACAATTCAATATATTCTAATTTACTATGGTAAGCGAATGCCACTTAACCGGAATTTCTTTTTAAACTGGACTCCTTCCATTATTGAGCTCTTAAGCCCAACCATTCCTATTTCTAGCCGCCATTTCATTTAATCTAAAACAATCTAATATTAGCTTCTCCACATTGTATGTTGTTGTTTAACGTGACCTAGTTGTCTTGAGACCTTAAACCACGAGTCGCCCACGACTATAGGGATTGAGTTACGCCCAATCAACCCAGACCATTATAAACCATCATGAAACCACAACCATCTCTTGGGACGAACTGTGATCTATGGAACACAACAGATACGAGTCCACTATTACTAGCTTCAACACCATTCCTGCTGTGATCCATAAAAATATATCATGATCCCCCGTAGGGGTGTTAATGTGAAATTGCATATTACAATATTCACATTAACTATCACGGATCTAATTTTGCCTCTTGTTAGCTATAATTTTCCTTTTTATGCCATTATTGGAATGAGAAGCTAATTTGGCTTCTCTTCAATGTCGAACATAGCTTCCCCACAGTCACAATAGGGTAATTTTACTTATTGACGTATAAGGCTTAGCATTGACTCTTTAGGGACAAAATATGGCTGGCTAAGGCAGAATTACACTTGCAACTCGACACTCCTACACGCTAAGTAGGCTTTGACGTATTAACTTTAATAACATGGACGCTTTCTCACTGATCAACATCGATTTTAATTGGGTAATAGTTCGCGATATGCCCTTGTTATGTGACGGACTGGCGAAGAATGCGGAATACACCTTTTTTTTCCTTCCCCTGATTCCGAGTGTTTTGGTAGATCTCTCTAACAACTATATCCGTGATGATAGTGGATTTGCGAAAAGTTTGGGTGGCTCTCGATATTTTTACAGTAGCCGTTTTAAAGAGAGTCCGGCATAGTTCAGTGAGAACGGAGACAGTCGAAGTAATCCAATAGAGTAGAGAGTGGTGACTTCGGTTAATTCCTACCTCACCAAGTAGGGTAATTCTGCTGGGAGATACAAAAGTGTAGGACCAAGTCAGGTTGTTTTGACCAAAAAAAAATTATTTTTTTTTAACAGAATTTCCATTCATTTATAATAAAGTTTTTAAGTATTATTTTTGGTTTTATTTTTAGTTACGCAATTTTTCGCCATTAAAAAAAAATCTAAGAAATTTGATGTTATCACTAAAAAAAAAAAATTCCGACTATACAAGTTTGAATATGCATGTGTACATGAAGACATGATCTTTTATGATAAAAAACAACCAGGGTTTTCCCTTTTTTTATAAATTTAATTTTTTTCTCTAATAAACAAAAACAAAAATTTTTATCATTGTTAAAAGCCAAACGTTTTGATAGGTTTGCCCATCGATTTGTATACAAATAATCTTGTATGGCCGCTGAAAAGTACGTACGTGTATGTACGAGTTCCACCATAAACACTATCGTTTCCGATAAGACGTGACCAGCGTATTTTGAACCGCACATGCCATTCCATAACAAATCAATTATTCATTTTTAAAAAAAACGAATACATACGCAAAAATTGTATTCCATACTTATTATAATATGAGTTTTTTTTTGTTTTTTTAATTTTAAATTAAAATTCGACTTTTCAAATAGGAAATTATTGTCCTATTTGGCACAAAAGTCCAATAAGGTCATAAATCATTGTACTTACGGGTGACTAGTATTTTTTCTTCTTCCAAATGTCTTCTATGCATATTCATAGTACTCGTACTCAATTGTACATACATTAATAAGCCCAACACAATCGATTATTTCTCATTGTGCTATCAATTTTCTATTGTCTCCAAAATAAACACTTTTTAAATACAATACCCATACATGGGGTACTACTCTAATCAAAAAATAAATGTAATCCAAATTTTTTCCATTTGTTTATATTTATTCTGATTGTGATTTTGACAGTTTCTTATTTGTCGGCATAATAGTAATATATTTATTTATTTATTTATTTATTTTATTATCATATAAAATATATATTTTTCGTTATACGAGCGCACATGTATAATGATATGAGATCGCGTGCCGGTTGCCCTTTGAACGTATCGTGTACGAGGTCTGTTCAAAAAGTATCGGGAATTTTGAATTTTCGCGGGTTACGTATATTCGATTTTCTATTTTTTGCTGGCGTTATGTTGGTACTCATTGATCTCGCTTATGCCTACAAGTTCGGGTATTTTGAATGTTCAGTTAATTTTTGACAGTTGCTTTGCTTGCACGTGTTTTGGCTCGCATTCGATTTTTGCCCATTCCAATAAATGGATTAAAGAATCTGTAACAAATTTTGTGTGAAAAACAAAATTAATTGCGCGGACGCATTCCCAATGTTGACTGTGGCATATATGGTGAAGCTAACTTGGACCGAAGCAACGTTTATCGGATGGTACAAAATGTTCCCAGAGGGCCGAGATTATGTGAACGACGAAAAGCGTGCCGGATGCCCGAGCACGTCAACCACAGATAAAAACATTGATGAAGTGAAGAAATTAGTATTGGCCAATCGTCGAATCACCGTTAGAGAAGTTGCTGAGGACTTAAACATATCGATTGGCTCGTGACATTCGATTTTTACCAATGATTTGAGCATGAGACGGGTCGTCGCGAAATTCGTACCAAAATTGCTCAATTTCGACCAAAAACTGCATTGCATTAACATTGCTAAGGAGCTGTTGGACTCTCTCCGTGACGATCCAAATTTGCTCCAGAGGATCATAACTGGTGACGTATCATGGGTTTATGATTATGACGGGGAAACCAAAGCTCAATCATCCCAATGGAAGCTGCCGCACGAGCTTAGACCGAAAAAAGCGCGCCAAGTTTAATCGAATGTAAAGGTTTTGCTTACAGTTTTCTTCGATTGCAGGGGCGTGGTGCATCATGAGTTCTTGCAACAGCGTAGAACGGTCAATAAGGAATATTACCAGCAAGTTATGCGCAAGTTGCGTGAAGCAATCCGGCAGAAACGCCCGGTTTTTTGTGGAAGAACAAAAATTGGCTTTTGGCATTTTTGGCCAAAAACAACACACTAATAATGACGCAGCCGCCGTATTCCCCAGATCTGGCCCCCTGTGACTTTTTCTTGTTCCCGAAACTGAAGAGCCCCATGAAACGACAACACTACGCTACGATTGAGGAGATAAAAACGGCATCGAAGGAGGAGCTGAACAAGATCACAAAAAATGATTTTTTTGAAGTGCTTCGAGGATTGGAAAAAACGTTGGCACAAGTGTATAATATCTGGTGGGGGATTACTTTGAAGGGGACAAAATAAATATTCATGAATAAATAAATAATTTTTGAAAAAAAACACAAAATTCTCGATACTTTTTGAACAGACCTCGTATGTGCATATGCATAGGAGCGTGCGTGCATATGAACGCACGATTTGTGTATACTTATTATACGTGCATATGCGGCTACACATATACACGTATAATAAGTATGCACGGATAGATCTGCCTCCATTTCCACGCATCGTTCAATCAGCCTTCCTTCGTCTCACATGGCTTATAAAATTGCGTACCAAATTTTCGAAAGAAATTCATCTGTTGTGTCACATTTCATAGCAAAAGTTTTGATGGAATAATTTCCAAAGAATGCGAATTTCTTTAGGAGAGTGGAATAACGGAAAAAAAATAGACTGACTAATCTGGGACATACAAATTTTTGTACGTCTGACGCATTAAAAGACGGAATTTTCTCGTAAGGTGGATTGGTTGGTGGTGGGTGGATGGACGGCAGATGACTGAGTGAGTAAGTGGCTGAATTTCGAAAAATCCGCGTGCGCGCACACATTTAAAAAAAACAACAACAAGCGTGTGTGTTTGCACAGCACAACGTTTATGTACTCATTATTACACCAATCAACTGTCATCCATCCTCTTGCTTCTTTAAAGTTCATAAATAATTATGAATGAATTTCGTGAATCAATTTGTTAAGTCAGTTTTGCTTTTTCCCCTTTGTCTCTCTTAATGGCGATCGTCTCTTTCTGGTTCGTTTTCTTTTGACTCTCGATAGAAGGTAGGTTCTCTTTTTCAATTCTCATACATTTTTTTTAAGGAATATCTAAAAGAGTGACTAAAGTTGTGCTTAGAAAAAATAGACAAAAATCAACAATTAAAAAAAAATATTTAATACTTTTTTGATAATAATTAATTATGGGAAAAATAAAACGAGTATTAAAATTCTTGGAAATTCTATATGAACTCATTTCCGAATAAATATTAATCGAAGAGAAATAATTGGAATTTTGTTTTATTTTGTTTTGGTTTTGTTATTTGTTTACTATTTAATATTGTATTTTTTTTTAGGTAATATTATTTTAGTATGGATATTATTTATTTTTATTAATTTCTCCTATTTCCGATTAATTAAAAACTAAATTCTGTAGTGATAAGCCTAAGTGGAATTGTGAATTTGTGTACATGTAAGGAATGTGGTGAACATATTTTCTCTTATCACACAATGTTGGTAGGGGGATTTTTAATTTTTTTATAATTTACCAACAACACTCCCCTTCCCCCCATCCCTCACACTTTTCTTGTACTCATTTTGTAATTTTTCTTATATTTTCTTGATAGTCGTGCACTTAATTGACCACCAGCAGCAATTAAGTGAACATTTCCGAAACAAGTGTTTTACTTGTTTTTGTCTCTCTTGAGATTTTTTTTTACACTTGAGAAAAAAAATAGGGAATCACACTTAAAAACACGTTTGGATTTTGTAGTTGTTTTTTTGTTTTGCTATTTACTTTCTTCTGTTTTTTTTTTGTAATAAGAAAAAACAAGAGTGAATTGTTTTTAACTATTAATGGGGTTAATACAGAGAGAGAGGAAAATGGACAGGAAGTTGGTAGAAATGAAATTTTATTTGTCGGGAAAAGTACTTATTTGTAAATATTTGTTTTTTTTGCTAAGCCCGTAATTTATAGAAAGTGTAAAAAAAACCTTCTTTTAACGTCATTTCCTAGTTGCAATAGAAAAAGGGTTTTTCAATAAGAACTTGACAACTTTTTTTTTTAAATATCTCGCAAGCCATTTGAGATATATCAAAACTTTTATTATTCGCTAAAGTACAATAAATGCAATTACGAAGGAAACTCCACTTCGGTCATATGTCCACCACGGGCACAATTGCAACGGTCGATTCGTTGACGCCAATTTTCGATGACTCGGCCACACAATTCTACGCGAATGGCCGCTATTTATCGTTCGATGTTGGCTCTTAGGTCCTCTAACGTTCGCCGGCTTGTTGGGATAGACAATCGATTTAACGTAGCCCCACAGAAAAAAGTCTCGAGCTGTTAAATCACAAGATCTCGGCGGCCAATCGACAGGACCTTTTCTCGATATAACACGTTCACCGTACTTGGACTTCAATAAGTCGATTGTTTGTCCCGCTGTGTGGGATGTGACACCGTCTTGTTGACATCACATATCACTCATGTCCAGCCCATGCAATTGATCGAAGAAATAACGCTGTAACGTAATGTCTCTGTAGCGTTCACCATTGACTGTAACGTGACGGTCATTTTCATCAACGACGAAAAATGGCCCCAATGACGCCACCGGCATAAAAACCGCACCATACAGTCACTTTTTGTGGATGAAGTGGTGTTTCATGAAGCACATGAGAGTTTGCAGCACTCCAATAACGCATGTTTTGTTTGTTGACGAAGCCATTCAACCAATAATGCGCTTCATCACTGAAGATGATTTTGCGATGAAAGTCGTCATTTTCGGCAAACTTCTCTAGAGCCCAATCTGAGAATGTGCGTCGCTTCATATGGTCAAGTGGCTTTAGTTCTTGAATAAACTTGATCGGGTGAAAAACCCGATATAAGAATCATCAGAAATAGATGCCATTTCAACTGGAGTCCCACAAGGTGGTATTTTTGGTCCAATTTTATATAGTATTTCAGAGATTAACTTGAAAATCCACATACAAGAATAAAACTGACTTGAGAAACTAACAGAGTTTATCTACCAATTTTTTACAACCGTTCGAAATTAACAATAAAATAGTAAACTTATAATATTTTAAATCCTTTATTATAAAAGCTGGATGCGATAGGATAGGAGACTTAAGAGGCAGTGGCGCCGAGATTTTTAAGACTACTCTTATTCTTGTAAGACGGAGGAACGCTTAAAAATAAAGTAAAAAATATTTTAGGTTATTTTTTTAAGCTATTTATTAAAAATTTATAAAAAAAACCATAATAAAAGCTTCTTTAAAAAATTACTTCATTCTTTTTAATTTTTTTTTAAATTTTTATTTCTTACGTTTAATAATAAATAATTGTTTGTTAGCTTTTATTGAAATTTTCCATATTGGGATTTTTCTTATTAAAATTCTCAAGTATTCATTTCCAAAAAAAAATATGAGGTCTTAATCATGTGTTTTTCTGATATAAACTACTATTAATAGCAGGTGGATTGGTGATTGTGGTTTTATTTTTTTCCTTCTTTCAAACATTTTAATTTTATCGATAAAATTAGAATGGAAAATTTGCATTCTTTCCCATAAAGAAAATGCAGTATTTTTTACCAATTAAAACTGGTATTTTTAAATACCATATTTTCTTTGAATTTTTATTGTGCTTTTAATTCCAAGTATTAGTTGTTTTTTTCATATTCTTGATTGTTTTTCTTGTTTAAATATTTAGAATTTCCTTAAAAAATAAAAAAAACCAATCTGGTCGTAGGAGTTTAGAAATTTTTGCTAAATTCTTTCTTGAAAAAAAAAACTTTTATCATCCTCTCAATTTTTATATTTTAACTAATTTTATAATTTCGTATAAATTTGTGTTTATTTTTTTATATTTTTTTACTGCTTAAATACGTGGGGTTGTGCTAAAAGAAATTTTCAAACTGCAATAAATTTATACAATAATATTTTCTCTATAAAAATATGAGCAATTTTAATTTTTTTTGCCTTTTTTAAAAAAATATTATTAAGTTTTTTTTATTGAATTATTGCCAAGAAATAATATTACTATGTGAGTGTTGCATGAAATAAAAGATCTTTAACTGAGGCAATTATGCTTGGCGGGTCTATCAGAGACTCCCCACTTTCTGAAAAAGGTGTAAATCACCAAAGTTACCTATAATCAGTAAATAATTGACGATTTCCTGATAAAATTCTTTAAAAAAAAATTAAAATAGTTAAAAAAAAAATGCTTTGCTCTCATTTATGATATAAAATAAATATTTCCTGTAAAATTATGAAGAACAAAAAAAATCTAAGCTAAAAAATGCTTAAAACCATAAGAATTCTATTTAAACGAAAATTTAAAGAGAAAAAAAATGTTAATATTTATTTAAGGGGTTGTCTGTATTCAAAACTTACCAAAAAATTATTTCAAAAATTCACGCTTCAAGCTTTCAAATTTTCAAAAGTTTATAAAAAATTCTTAAACATCAAGCAATTATAATAAAAACTGAAAAGATGGTAATTTTACTATTGTTTTTTTTTAAAGAAAAAAGATTTTTAAAAAATTCCTTAAATATTTTTACTTATTTTATTGTTGATTCTAAAAAGCAATGTTGGGTGGGTGACATTTTAGTTGAAAGAATTTTTGAACAAAAATTACCCAAAACAACACACCCCCTGCTACCCAGCAGCAGCAGCATACTCAGTATTCCTATTAACATAATTATGTAAAATTGTTTATTTGTTTTTGTTTCTATATTTTTTTGGCTAATATTTATCTTTTGACGGAATGGCGCGGCGTCAATAATGAACAAGATTTCATTGCCAAATATTGAAAAATACAACGTAGAATATACAATTTTGCGATAATCTACAATAGTACAATATGATGAGTATGTACGTACAATAATAAAATGAAAACATTGTCAATGAAACAAACTAAATTCAAAAATAAAAGAAAATCAAAATTTTACATCATGTGATAAGGGGGTAGGTTTGACAGAAAAGAGGAATTAATACATTTTAATTTGAGTTCCAATTTCGTTGTTATAGAAAACATAATCGCAATAAAATAGTTTCTATAATAAACAACTATTTATAAATATAATAAATAAATAATAATGGTAGGAAATTCCCAAGTTTTGGTTTTATTCTTCTTTTTTTTTTGCTAAATTTTATTCGGTCATTGATAAAAATAAAAACAAAAATAAAAAGTGATCAAAGTCTTTGTTTTTTTCTCTCACCTATATTACTACACCTGATCAAAGTCGTTGAATTTAGATTTTTTTTTTTGGTTGTATATACAATAGGTGATAAGGTCGACTTTCTAAAAACAAAAAAAAAAAAAACATGAAAGAGAAAAAGAAAAATTTTCTATGTGCGCTTGCTTTGTTGTTTGATTGGAAAACTAAAAACCGTATAAATGTTCACGGAATAAGTGGCCTGCATAGAAACTCCTTATCTCGGTTGCACTTGGTTTTATGGAATTGTAAAAGTAAAAAATTAAAAAAATGCTGGAATAGTTGAGAACGAATACGATACGATAATCTAGATTGAGAAATAAAAGCTTATATAATTAGCGTATTTAATTGAAGTAAACAATTTTCAAATAATAATTGTCTTTTGAGAGAGAGAGAGAGGGGTGAGGAGCGCTCAGTCGCGTAAACTATTTCGTAACTTTTAAAATGCAATGTTTCTAGTCTGTCTGGACTTTCGGAATAATTAATGGTCAATTAGGTATGGTCAGTAGTCGATGGTGGTTATCGCATTAGAATTCTAATTAAAGAGAAAAAAACTGCATTTAGTTTTTTTTTCTTATTGTGTAAATTATTTAATTGAAAAATTAGTAAACACTTTAATTTCGTAATAATAAGTATTAATAACGATTTTTTTTGTTTTCTTTTTAATTACAGTTCCGTCAGCGATGTCACTTGCAAGTGTACAAACGTCACATTTAACTTTTACGCCAATTGGGTAAGTGTTGCTAGTGATTTAATTTTTTTAATACACATTTTTATGTAATTATAGTTGAAATTTTATAATTATAGTTTTTAAGTGCATGATGCATGGGTTAGAGAATTTACAGTAAAAAATTTCCAAAAAAAAAAAAGAAATTCAATTTAAATAGCTTTTTATTGTAGTTTTTAGAAATTATTAATGCAAAAAAAATTATATTGAGTAATTTTTGGCTTAACATTTTGAAAGAAAAATTTCATTGGTAATTTTTTACTGAAAATTCGTAACGAAAAAAAAAAACTTAAAAAGAAAATTTTTTTATTACAAATGTTTGTTGAAAATTTATTGCTTTTTATATATTTTTTTTATTTTTCTTAAATTTAACTGCAGCTTTTCATAATTTTCTTATTAAACTGATTACATTTTAAAAATGTTTACTGAAAAAGTTCAGTAAATATTTTCTAGTTTTTACTAGAAATTTTTACCAACAAATATATTGCTAAAAATTTTTCCCAACCAATAGAATTTTTTTCCGTCAAATTGTTTTCTACAACTTTTCACCAATAAATTTTCTACTAGAAATTTTCACAAATAAAAGTTTTACTAGAACTTTTTCCCAGGAATTTTTTGCTAGAAAATTTTTCCCCACCAATTTTTTGCTACATTTTATTTCCAGCAAATCTTTTGCTAGAAATTTTTCTCACCAAATTTTTTGCTTGAAATTCTTCCCAAACAATTTTTTGCTAACGTATAACTTTTTTCCGGCAAATATTTTGCTAGAAATATTTCCCAACCAATTTTTTGCAAGAATTTTTTTCCGATAAATTTTCTGCTACAAATTTTTACCAATAAATTTTCGCAAATAAAATTTTTACTAGAACTTTTTCCCAGGAATTTTTTGCTAGAATTTTTACCAACTAATTTTTTGCTAGACATTTTCACCAATAAATTTTTACTAGAAATGTTTCCCAACAAATATTTTGGTAGAAATTTTTACCAACCAATTTTCTGCTAGAATTTTTTTTCGGAAAATCTTTTGCTAGAAATTTTCACAAATAAAATTTTTACTACAAATTTTTACTATCAAATTTTTTGCTTGAAATGATTACCAATAAATTTTCTACTAGAAATTTTCACAAAAAAAATTTTCTACTAAATCTTTTTCCCAACCAATTTTTTGGTAGAATTTTTTTCCACCAAATTTGTTGTTACAAATTTTTACCAATAAATTTTCTACTACAAATTTTCACAAATAAATTGTCTACTAGAAATTTTGACCACCAAATTTTTTCCTAGAAATTTTCACACCCAAATTTTTTGGTGAAAATTTTTACCAACAAATTTTAAATGTTTTATAAAAATTATTTGCTGTAAAGTAATTTTTAATCGTTCATTCTTAATTACAATTTTTCTTATTATGAAAAATTATTATAATTAGTAATATTTTTGTTGTTGAATTATTGAAAAGATTTGGTAAATATTTCTTCGAAAAATTTTAATGGAGATTTTTTTTTATTTTTATTTTTTTAAAGAAAACAATTTTCTTTCATTTCTATCGAGTAGTTTTTTTTTTAATGGAAATTTTCATTGATAATCTAAGCTTTTGCTGACAACTGTTAAAAAGGGAAATTTTTATTGCAGTTTTTTTAATTAATCCTTTACAGTAACATGAACAGAGGAAAAAAACTAACTTGAAGAAAAAAAATTCAAGCCAAATTAAAAAAGCATCAAATTTTAAAAAAAAATAAAACAATAAAATTGCAACTGTTTTTTGCAAATCATCAAAAAAAATTCCATTCTGCACTTGACATTTGAAAATTGGAAAATGAATTTTTTCAAATTTGCAGAGAAAATGCATGTAATCAAAACAAACACGCACAATCAGCAAAAATTGCAATAAAGCAGATTCTTCCAAGTTCAATTAATACATTTTCTTTTTCTTTTTTTTTGCATTCGATCGACCTACTTTTTATTTTGATGATTTTGCACATAATAAAAAGAAAAGAAAATTTTATTGCTAATATTTTGTGATGCAATAAAATGGCAACATGAAAAAATTCACCGAAAAATGATCAAATTTTATTATTTTTCCTTTTTTTTCTCTTTTTCAAATCCGAAACGATATTGTTTCTTTCTCTCGTTTCTCATTTTCTTCTTCTTCTTGTTAAAGTGCTAATAAATATGGTTAATAGTAAAAAGAAAAGGAAAAAAAACCTTAAAATTTTCGTTTGTTTTGATTGCGATTTAGCAAAAAATGAGATGCGAAACAAAGCAAAAAATATTAGGTAGAAGGAGAAGGAGGGAGCTTTGGTTAGGGCAATTTGTTGACAGAAAATCTCTGTTTGGAATGGGAATGCGCATATGATATGTATGGATGTGCGAATGAGTGCAGAGTTTTCGGTGCAAAAGTACTTATTTCTCATAACAAATTGACGCAACCAATAATAATTTTAGAGTAATATTAATAAAAATAATAATTTACGTACATGGACCACAAATCAGTTCCCAAGGATGACTTAATTAGAACCTGCATGACAGCACAACTACTACTACTACTACTACTACTACTACTACTCCTGCTACACTATTCCTACTAATACTGATAACAGTACTAGCACTACCTCCGAAACGTTTGAATGTGTGAAATTATTTATTGTTCGTCCATATCGGATTTTTGTGATAATTTGTGCAGTCATTGAGTAATGAATCAGCATTTTTTTTTTGAGTATAGAAAATAACAGAACAAAACGATAAGTAAACGTACTATTGAATAATGATTAGAGAGAGGGAAATTGCATACTCACTTAACGGGAAAACGAAGTCTTGTGAGAGGACTTGAAAGGGGAAAATTTATTTGCCGTGCAGTTATTGAATGCGTTTTGTACGAAATTTCTTTCACTTCCGGCAAATTTTTGCATATCGTGAACTCATCATTCGTGATGTATTTTTTTTTTGTTTTTCCACTCTAAAAAGTGTGTTGTTTTTTTATATTTTCCTATACAAGAAAGGTTAACAATTTCAATAACATTTCCGATTTATGTACAAATCTATCGGCAACGCACGAGTATGCATTCACATTTTGTTAATTATCGATTTATTAATGCATGTTTGGATTGTTGGAGGAAGTTTTGTTTATTTGGAAGAAAGAAAGAAAAACATCGTCTATACACGAAGTACACTTGAGCCCAAGGCGAGCAAGTAAAATCAAGTCTGAAAATTTTCTAAAAAAAAAATTCAAATATTAAAAAACGTGGAAAAATATTAGGAATGGCGGAAGAGAAGGAAACAAAAATTGGCTGGTTGGGTGAAGGACGAGGGGGGGTTAGCCTTCCCATTTATTTGAATTTTATATAAAATATAAAAGGTTATCCATTTTGTGTTTGAGCGAAAGAAAGCTGTCATTTTGTGGTTGGGTCATTTGAAAGCTGTCAAACAAATTTATTATTTAAGACAGGATTTGTTTAGTTTAAAGTTTGCCATTTTTAATGATACAAAAAATTTAATCACCGAATAATGCGTAAAATTGTTAAAACTTTTTAAAAATGTGATGATTTCTATATGATCACATTTTTTATTGTTTTCGAACAGAATTTTCTTCATCGATGAGACTCATTTTTAGGACTCGATGGATACATAATAAGAAATATTACTCGTTTCGGGGCTCTAAAAATCCACAAGTGACTGTGGAAAAGCCATTGTATTGGCGAAAATGAGGGATTCATTGGTCCGAATATTTTCAAAATTGAAGGAGAGTCTGTTATTGTCAATTCTGAGCGCTATGACCATATGATAACTTGAAGATTTTCATCTAGCCCACATGTGGTTTCAATAAAACTGCGCCACAAGCTAAACAACAAGGAAAATTTTGATTTTAGTGCGCAAAATGTTCTTAAAACACGTAATTATCGATTTGGTGATATCAATTGGCCTCCAAGATTGTGGAGTTCGCCTCTGTTCGACTTTTTATTATGGGACTATGCAAAAGATCGTTTTTTTCTAGAGCATTTGAAAAGAAACATTCGTCAAGTAGTGGGGTTTTTGGGATTTTATTAATCGTTTCGGGGCTCTAAAAATCCACAAGTAACTGTGGAAGGCCATTGTATTCGCTAAAATTGGTCCCAATATTTTTGAAAATGATGGAGAGTCTTTTATTGTCAATTCTAAGCGCTATGACCATATAATAACGGAATTATTATCAATTCTAAGCGCTATGACCATATAATAACGAAAAAACAAAACTGCGCCACAAGCTTAACCAAAAAACGCAATTTTTCGATTTTTTGACGCAAATTTTCACTTAGTGCGCAAAATGTTCCTAAAAGACGCAAATTTTGACTTTAGTGCGCAAAATGTTCTAAATAGACGCAAATTCGGCGCTGTTGGACTTTTTGTTGTGGGGCTACGCAAAAAATCATTTTTTACGCAGAAAATCCATAAACTTAAGAGCATTTAAAAATAGACATTCGTCAAGTAATGGCCAAATTACACTCCGGTCAATTAATCTCTCACTTGGCTCATTTTATTTTGTGAAAAAAAAACACCAAAAATGGAACCTTTTTGACAATTCGAAAATATTTGTAAATTTCCATTAAAAAGATATCATAAAAAATTTGCAAAAATTTCATTAAAACTGAAATGTTTATAATTTCCAATGACCCATTTTTCTTTTTATTAATTTTGGGGGGAGTTTTTTTTTTTGAAACTTTTGCATACATTTTTGAGCGTTTTCTTATGATTTTAATTTCGAATTATTTTGGAGAGTAAACTTTTTTCGTAACCTCGACATTCCATTCGACCTTAACTTGGTTTAGTTTGGTTCAGTTTAGTTTGGTTAAGTCGTTCATGAATACACAACACAATCTCTCATATTACAATTGAACGCGATTATTACGAATAGATCATGATCATCTGCTACCCACACCACGGTTCACTTCCGCAAAATCGTTAAAGTTTCTTATTTGACTTTATTGATTTTCAATTTATTTCCAATAACAAAAGATAATTTTTATTTTTATTTTTTTGTGTTTTGCTATTGTTATTGATTGATTTTATTAGTGGTGATCGATCTATAAATAAAAGGGACTTTGTGCATTTTAGTATAAGCAATCAAAATTGATTTGTTTCCAATTTGTTACCTTTTCTTGTTGAGTTTTTTGTTTTTTTTTTATACTTAATCTAGCCTAAATATGTATTTCAAGGTAGACCTTTCGATTCAGTCTAATATTTGCCCTTTTTTACATACAAAAAAATTCGATAACTTTTTCTAGAACTTAAAAAAAGTACTCTTTAAATAACAATCAATTATTTTCTCAATTATAATAATTTTGTAATTAACTTTTTTTTATTTTTTTATAATTTTTTTTTATTATTATCCTTAATAAATTATTTAATAATTTTCATAATATCCTTCAGAGATATTTTCATAAAAAAAAGAAGAAATTAACCAAGTGAGTCTCTCACTTTTAATTTAACTCAGAGTAAAACGTTTCTCAAAATGCACTCATAATTCGATGGTGCAAACGATTTCGGTATTGAGTAGTACTGAGTGGAGGAGAAACACTGCGTATGCTAGAAGAGACGAACTTGTCTGAGCCTTTTCTCTCAGTCGCTTATTGCAAATGTGAGTTTTTGTCACTGTTCGCAATTGTGTGCCCTTCCATAGGATTGCGAAGATTT
The DNA here is from genome assembly GCA_958298945.1 of Atherix ibis. Taxonomy (NCBI): domain Eukaryota; kingdom Metazoa; phylum Arthropoda; class Insecta; order Diptera; family Athericidae; genus Atherix; species Atherix ibis. The sequence goes on from OY282609.1 coordinate 84,388,871, forward strand.
TAAAATTTTTGACAGCCTTTTTTCCTTAGTAGCGCATCGCAAGTGTTCTCGCGGTCATAAGCAGTGCGTGCAGGCGTGAGTTTATCTCTCCAATTGAAGAAAATGAGCATACGTATGCATGCGTTGGGATGCGTTTCTCTAATCGTATTCAATTTCTGCGGCCATAGGTACACTTAACAAAAGCTTAGTCAAAATGATTCACAATCGTTTTTTTTTAGATTTTATTTAATTTAATTTTTTTTCATGTAGTATTTTAAAAAAATATATTTTCCTAATTTATTCTTTTAATTTAAGATTTTTTCCAACTGCAAAAATAATAATTTATTTGGGTTAAGAGAAAATTTGATTTTCTACCATTTTTAAATATGGCCGCCATCGTCACCACCACCACCAGTTCTGAATGCAACAAACGCAATCCTTTTTTTTTGGTTGAAAATGTTAACTCAAATGAAAGAAATAATGATTATTTTTATTATTAGTATTTACACTATTGCTCATATTGCAATATAACACAATTTTTTGAAAAATTATACCATGTGTATAAGCTTAAATCCACTGTTTTTTAGTCAAAAACACATGTTTTTTCCCATAGAAAGCTAAAACAAATTTATTCAAAGTACCTGCCCTCGCTAGCTACACATTTTTCCCATTTCTTGGGCAATTTGTGGATACCACGCCAAAAAAATTCCTTCTCTTGCGAAGCAAACCACTCATGAAGCCATTTTCAAACGTCTTCGAAGTGCTGCTCAGCGAGCGCGTGGCCCATCGACGAAAACAGGTGGTAGTCAGAAGGGGCCAGGTCTGGTGAATAAGCGGGGTGGGGTAGCACCTGCCAGTTGAGTGTCTCCAAGTAGTTTCGGATTATTTTTGACGTGTGCGATGGTGCGTTGTCGTGAAGGAAAATCAGCTTATCCGTCCTTTTTTCACACAGAGCACGGTGCAATTTGATCAGTTGTTGGTGGTAGCGGTGGGCATTGACAGTTTCACCAGGTTTCAACATCTCATAGTAGACGATACCCTGCTGATCCCACCAAACGCACAGCATCGTCTTCCCTTCCGTCCGAAACAATTTGGTCTTGGGGAGGATGTTGATGGTTGGCCGGGATCAACCCACGATTTCTTGCTTTTAGGATTCTCGAAATATATCCACTTTTGATCGCCTGTCACAATCCGATGCAGGAACGACTTTCTTTTTTGTCTGGCGCGCAAGATTTCGCATGTGTTTTGGCGTCGCTCCATCTGCCTATCGTTCAATTCATGCGGCGTCCACTTTCCGATCTTTTCAATCTTCCCCATGGTACGCAGACGCATGGAAATGGCTGGTTGAGTAACACCAAATTGCTCCGGGAGCATTTTTTGCGATAGGGTATCGTCTTCGTCCAAAACAGCCTCAACCTTCCTAGGTCGATTTTCACGATTTTTGTCCCACAAGTCAAAACTGCCGTCTTTGAACCGACGAAACCAATCCCGGCACGTTGTTTCCGATAAAGCAATGTCACCATAGGCCTCCTTCCATAAGCATTCGATGCGATACGGCAGCCGATTTCTTCAAATTGAAACAGAAAAGCAGAGCTTCCCGCATATACTCTTTTTCTGGCACAAAACTAGACATGATTACCAAAGGAAAAATGTATGTTGTTATACGAAATTGCTGACAATGTGCACTGATTAATGTTGACAGATGTCAAACTCATAAAAAAAAGTATTGCGTGCCCATATATACGCTCACTCACGCCATCTATGACCAAACAGCGGATTTAAGCTTTGACACCTGGTAATTAATTATTTTTGATATTTTTCAATTTTTGAAACTCATTTTTTATAATTGGAAAAATTTTCAAAAAAAAAAATAAAGAAAAGGAAAGAAAAAAAAACTGCCTTTTAAAATTTATTTCAACAATTCACAATATTTATTTTTTTCGTCGCGTGTACAGTAAAAATTTGCTTTGCGTTGAAAGTTTGGTCTACGGAATCGTGAGAATTTGAATGTCACAACAATTAGCCAGTTCACAATTGATAGAAACGCCAATTGGATGGGGTAGGGAGGGTGGTTTAACTGGACAGACCTTTTTTTTGCTTTGTTGTTTTTTTTCCCTTCTGCTAAGTAGCACGATCCTACTGACTTTAAATTTTGTTTCTTTTAAAATACATAAAAATCCAATTAATCACCTCAAACCCTCTTCCCCAACAGCACACTATCCTCTTGTTAAGAAAATATTAGCTTTTATGTTTTTAGTGCTTTTTTTTGGTCTCCAGCAAGAGACAAGTAAACTTAATCCATGCATGCGCGTGCATTATTTTAAAAAAAAAACAGAAAGAAAAAATGCTTTTATTTATTGTTTGCAGTTTTTTTAATTAAATATTTCATTCCATTTCATACTAATTTTAATTTCATTTTGAAAAAAAAAAACAGCATCAATTTTCATGCGTAGTAGGCGATAATTTTGCTTTGTTTACAAACAGAAAAAAAAATTCAAATTGCACACGTGAACGTGTCTTTGAAGTTACAAAAATTAATTAATAGAGTTTAATGAATTGTAATTAGTTATTTAATTGAATTTTTCTTCAAATTTTTTTTCTTCCTTTTTTGTTGTTGGTATACTTAAAGACGCAACAGTGTCAGTGGAGCATCATCTTTATCGGATTTAGTTGGAAGTCCGCTAGAAATTTCAATGGACAACGTGCTTACAATCGAGGAGTTGCGTGCCCAAATGGGGTCTTGTTTCACCTGTGGCGTCTCATGGACAGATGATCATGTATCGTTAGACTGCAGCGAATGTGGTGGATATAGTATGGAGCGGCCATGCCTCTTGTGCGATGGTGAATGCGGTGTCAAATGGAAGCGGGATTTCACAATGGTACGGATATTATAACACCACCTTTCCCCCCTCATTTCATAAAACCATTAACACAACCATCACCATCGATGATATAACGCACAATTCAGTTTTTCGATTGAATAGAATTTAACTAAATTGTTCGGTGTTTTTTTTTTTTGATTATATTACAGTCGCACGCATGTGGCAAAGCCCGCTGGCAAGGAGTGTGTCCTGGCCTACCGGAATCTCTCCACCTACACGCGCAAAGCAGTAATACGGCCGGTGCCGCATTCTCGTCGTGTGCCGCAGCGAGTCAACTTTTGGCCCAAGAGTTGAGCGCTCGGCTTGAACAGCTGTCGGCCAGCGCCCAAACATGATCAACTAGTTCTAGAAGAGCGATACCCATAATGGGAAAAAATGCTTATCATCATCATCAATAATACCTAATCTAACTATACTACCAATATTGCTAATAAATAACTTTATTATATATTATAACACAATATTATTCACGGTTTATTGTAAATTACATTTTTCATTTGAATTTGGTTTCGACATTTTTAGTTTAGATATGAAATTTTGTAATTAAAATTTTTTTTTTATATCTCTTAATTTATATATAAAAAAAAATGCGTTGCGTTGAAAATAAAAAAAAACAATTTTTTTTTGACAAAAAAAAACAATTAGTCGATTTCTAATGGAGAATTAAAAGCAAAACGCAAAAGAAAAAAAATTTGAGCAGAAATCATTTACAATAGAGAGAAGAGAGGAGAGAAAAAAGGATAAAAAAATTATAGAAGAAAAAAAACCGGGAAAAAAGGATGAAAAATTATTAAAACCGGAAAAAAGACTGCATTCATAAATTTATTTATAATTTACTATTTTTTTCTTTTCTTTTCACATAAAACAACAATAAATATTTATTTTTTTCTATTTTAAGGGATTTATATTATTATCAATTAAAAAACAAAAAAAATTTTATAGTAATAATAATAATTTTTATTAATAAATTATTGTAAAAATTAAAGAAAGAAAAATTTGCTAGAAAAATGGCAACCAATTAAAAGAAAATTTTTTAAATTCACAAACAAATTAAAAATATTAAAAGAAATTTTTTTTTTGTTATGTTGTCCATTTTTCATTGAAATTTTTTCCGCCGCCACTGCAGCAACAATTATTATTATTATTTAGTCATTTTTTTTTTTTGGATTGTAATCATTTCTAAAAATAAAAAAGAAAGAAAAGTGAAATATTTATTGTATTATTAATTATTACCTATTTTAATTGTACTATTTCCAACAAAAAAAAAGAAGAGAGAAAAAAAAATTTAACGTAAAAATTTTGGAGAAAAAATTAGTCAAAAGAAAAATGTAATTTTCCTTAAAAACATTTTAGTTTTCAAGTTAAAATTGTTTTTCTTTATATATATTTCCCCCCCCCCCATAAATAAAATGGATTTAAATATTTTAAATTTCAAATTTCAAAGCAGATTCATTCAATAATTAAACAAGCAAAAGAAAAAGAAAATATGAAAAATGGAAAGAAAAAATCGTATTCAAATTGTAATTGTAAGAAAAAGAAAAACTGCAACAAAAACTAAAAAAAAAAAAAAGTAATATATACGTGTAAGATGCAATGTGCTTATTACCCTTGTAAGAATGACAGCTCATATATATGTACATTTAAAATACATTCTTTACAACAACAACAAAAAAAATGGAGAAAATTGCTCTTTTCCTTTTTGTATAAGAAATGATGGGAAAAGTATTCCGACTGAAACTGAAAAATAAAATGGCAAAATACAATTCCAATAATTGTCAAATTAGACATAATTTATTTTAATTTACTATAAATGATTCAGTTTAAAAAAAAAAAAAACTGCAAATAATGTATTTATTCTTAGCTTACGAGTATTCTTATTTCTATTTAAACTGTCAAACAACAATTTTGACACATAACAAAAAATATTGCAATTGTATGGCAGTACTTGCACTGCAATTGCAAAATTAAAACAAAACCTTTTTCGGTAATAAAACAGTCCGAGTCTAGTGTAGTCCCTTAAAACTGTGAAGATTTTAAAATTTTGACAGATCCAAATTGGTTGCGGGCTTTCAGTTTTCAGTCGAAAATTGTGCTCCTACAATTTGTATATTTTTTTTTTTTTTTTAAAAAGAAGAAAAGACAAAATAAAAAGTCAAATTTTTCTTATATTCTCTTTTTTTTATTAGTTCTCTTTTAATTTTCGTTGTTTAAACTTACTTTGGTCTCATTCATACTCTGCAACTTGCTATGTACAAATAGTGAGAGAGTGAGGGGAGAGACAGAGAAAAAACAAAGAAGTAGACAAATCTAAAACTATGCGAAAAAAAAGGATAAGAAATAAAACAAATTGTCAAATTTTTGAAGAGAATGAAAAGCACTTCTAATACGCTCAATTGTACTCTGTTTTAATTTATTTATTATTATTTCAACATATTGTACATTAATTGATCGATTATTTCTCTGTTGATTTAATAGAAAGTTAATAAGAGAGTCAATAAAAAATTGTAAATTCCACATTAGGGATGAGAGCAAGAAAAATAAATGTGTACTCAACAACAACAATAATAACAAAATTAAGAAATTTACAATAAAAATTAATCTAAAATTAGATCAAGTTAAAGAAGAAGAAGAAGAAAAAAACTACAATTATGAAATTTATTTAAAATGGAAAGAGATAGTAACAATAATAATAACAAGAATCGTTATTATTATTGATAAGGAGAGAAAACGAGACCAAAAACAGATTGTTTTTATGCAATTTTTCGAACTGAAAATTTTATTTACTCGATATTTTTTTGTATTTAAAAAAAAAAGGAAAATTTTTTTTTTTTAAATATTTCCATTTTTTTTTTGTTATTTTTGTATGGATTTTTTTTCGCAAAATAAATTTCTAAATAAGAGAAGAAAAAATATTCCTATTATCGTCTCAATATTTATTTATTAACATATGCCAAAAAAAAATGTAAATTGTTATAATGAGAAAAAAAACGAGAAAATTTTATTATCTCAAAGAAAATGTTAAATAAAATTTAAAAAAAAAACTAATTTTCTTCCATACGATTGAATCGAGATTGATCAAAATACGAATAACAACAACGGCACCTGTGTTTACGGTATAACCGCCCCCTCCGCAATATCATTAGATAAGCTCGTAAGGTACAAATTTATTCGTAAACGTACTGATTTCTATTTTCTTTCTATTGATTTTTTTTCATATTTATTGATTCAAATAATTTTCGTAGATTTCTTAATTTATATTACATGTTTTTCTTCTTCTTTAATTCTGCATATAATATGAGCTGATAAATAATTTATTTTATTTTATTTTTTATATTTAGAATAATTTTTTTTTTTTTTAAATAAATTAAGCCAATTTTTTATTACTACAATATAATAAGTAAAAATTTATGCAAACTGAAAAGAAAAGGAGTTTTTTCTTTTGAAAATAAATTTTTTTTAAAATAAAAGGAAAATTTTTTTTTTGTACGCAAAAAAAATAAAAATTAATCAAAAGTAATAATAATACTGAAAATTTCTTTTGTTTTTCCAATTAAAAATATACTTTTCTTATATAGAATTATTATTATTATTATTATTATTATTGATTACCATTTATATATATAAAATAATTTAATTATGGTAAAAGGTTATAAATAACATAAAAGTTACAAAATTTTTTCGAATATTTTTATTTTAGAATTTGCGATTTTATTAAGAAAATAAATCAATCTGTGTCGATATATATAATGTCATTTTTTTTTCTTATTTATTTATAAATTTTTTAGACATTTTTTATAGTTTTCTTTATATTATAATTTTTTTTAAAATTTCATTATTAAATTTTTGATTAGTAACTACCACAGCAGAGAAGAAGAAGAAGAAAAAAAGAATTTACACAATTTTCTATAAAAATGTTTTTAAGAAATTTTTGTTTGGTTTTTTTTTTGGCTAAAAAAAAATAATATTAAATAGAAAATTTTCTGTTGATTTTTTGTATAGAAAAAAAGAAAGAAAAACAGAACAAAAACTTGTGTTGGTTTTTAGAAAATATTTTTTGGAGGAAAACTATTTTTTTATTTATAGTAAATGAAAAAATAAGCTTAAATTGATTTTGGATATATTTAGGCTGTAATAATTTTTTTTGTGCTGTAACAAATATACATATACAAAAGAAAAATAAGGCCAAATTTAAAAAGTTTGTACGCGTAGAGTAAGTAAATAAATTGAAAATGATTAATAATAATAGTAAGAAATTATTCATTAAGAGAAAGGGAAATTATTAATAATAATAAAAAAAGAAAGTAATTTTTTTCGATTTTTTTTTTGGATTTAAAAAAAAAAAACAAATTGTAAAATACCTGATTACCTTCCCTTTCCTCCCCCCTCCACCCCTCTCTCCAGGACTATTTTTTCACAAGCAATTTCTGGACAAGATATAAAAAAAAATTGGTATAATTTTTGGTTGTATTTTGTTATTTTTCCCCAATTTTCTTAATTATCGATTGTGTATTATTTGTTTTGTGTGTGTTTTTTTTTAAATTTATAATTTACTGATTTTGTATTAAATATAATGTTTTGTTGATGTCCTGTGCAAACGTAACCATAGCCTCAGATACTCTTGTTATTAACATGCCGTGCCGTCTTCCTTGTAGTTGGTTGTCGCTATGGAAAATTATTCGCAATTCAAAACTTGGTTCAATAAAAGGTTTTTTTTTATATATATTTATAAAAGAAAAATTGGAAATGCTCAATTCAAAGCAGAGAAATAATATATCAAAAGCAAAATTGCAATTTTTTTTGCAAAATAACCGAAAAGGTTCCACTTCAAATCAAAGAACTAACGAACCGACTTTGTTTACAGCGGATCAAACTAATGTTTTCTTCTGTTCCAATTTGACACTTAAAAAAATTTCTCACCATTTCCACCGTGAGCATTATTTATTATCGAATTCAAAAACCAGACCAGAAATGAATTATGTTTTGTGAGTAATAGTAACTAAAGTGAGAACCTGTAGAAACTTACTCTTTACTGTTTATTAAGGAAATATTGAATTAACCTATAGAGACACAGAGAGAGAGAGAGATTTCCATGACATATGGAAATCCACCACCAACTAAGCAAATTTTAAATCATGAATTCACCAAAATTACCCGGCTTTTTTCACCATATTATATAATTGGTTAGGCACCAATTTTAAAATATTCTTTTTTCCTTAATTTCTCAAAGAATCCTTTAAAAAAATATTCTTTGATGAAAATCAATCTGACTTTTAATAGTATTATATTAGGTTGTTCGGAAAGGATTTTTTTATATAAAAATGAAAGACGATTTTCTTATAGTGAATTATTATTTTATTTAATTAAATATTGTCTAGTTTGATAAACAACATCAAAATACAATTTGCCATCTTTCTGGCAGTAGAATGATTCTATCCATGCTCAGAAAATTTTTGTTCTTTGCTGGCAAAAAACTGATCCAAGTGATTTTTTTGACCACCTCATTTGAATTAAACGTTTTACCGTCTAAAAAATTTTGTAGAGACCAGAACAAATGATAGCCGAGTGGTTAAACTTGTATGTGGTTTCGCATTATCCTGTTGGAACACTATACCTTTCCTATTGACCAATTTCTGGCCTTTCTTCTTTAAGTGAATCATTCAATTTGTCCTACTGATAGCAGTAAGTACACTTCAGAATTGATCGCTCTGTTGCTCGGTAGAACCTCAATATAAACGATTCCTTTGAAACCTGTTTTGAGCAGGTTCCTCTTTTCTACTCCAGGATCTTTTGCGCTTAACATTGTTGTAGACAACCAATTTCTCCTCCCCAGTGATCATACGCTTCAAAAATGGATCATTTTCTTGGCGTTTGAGAAGCAAATCACAAACGTCAATGCGACGGCACAAATTTTTTTCCGTAAGAAGTGAGGAACCCATATGTCAAGCTTTGATATTAAACCTAACCGTTTCAAATGATCATGAACGGTCGAATTCGATAAATTTAATCTCTCAGCGATCTCACGAATTGTTATTCGCCGGTTTGCATCAATTTAATGCCTTTATTGTGTCTTTATCAGCGTCAACTGGTAACGAAATTACTTTCCGAACAACCCAATAAATGTAAGAATTAATTATTATTAAAAATTGATTAAAATTCAAGTTTGAAATGTTAACTAATTAATTTATGACATTAAACGGTTTGGGAATTTCTCCTGGTAGGCTCGGAGATTTACACATAGAATAGCCTCACGATGTTATTGGCCTTTTGCCTGTCGTAAAAGGTGATAAAATGTGGATAAATTAGGACCACCATGATCGCTTGAGCAGATGGCGATGCCTTTGGCATTTGGCAAGATCAGATGAGGTGGCTCTTTAACAAAGAAGCGTAAAGGTTTGGAGTGAATTCATATTTAATTTCGTACAACATTTAAGGCACAGGGTGGGTACTTTTAATTATTTTTTTCCTTTTTTCTGTTTTTCTTTTTGACAAAAAATTGTTTTTTTTTCAATAACAAATAACCGATTTAAAGAAATTTTTAAATTGTTTATTTGGAATTTTTTTTTGGCATTTATTACTAAATTTTTTAAAAAATAAGTTTCCTTTTTTTTAATTATTAATGAAATGGTAAATTTTTTTTTAATTGAGAGAAATTTTAGTAATTAATTTTCTTGATTTATAAAAAAAAACTTTTTTCCTGCTATTCCTTTTTTTATTTGAAAAAAAAAGATTTCTTCATGATTTCCTTAAGTACTCTTAGTTGTTTAGTTAAAATTACAATTTTTATTCTTTGAAAAAATCGATAAATTATATTTCGTTCTTCTCCTGTTTAAAACAGATTTTTATTATTATTATTAAAATTTATTTTTAAAAGTAAAATTATTTACTTTTCACTACTATTAACAGCACGCACGCTTTAAAAAAAAAAAATAATAATTCTAATAGAATTAGAGAAAATGAAAATAATTGTGAATTTTATTTTGGGAGCCTTACGCGCAAATATTTAAATATTTTACGTATGGTATCCGATTTACTAGTTTATTATAAATAAATAAAAATAAAATAAATTAAATTTATTATTAAATATATACAATAATTATGCATAAATTATTATAAATAGTGTGCACAAAAACAATGGTTTTGTTTTCTTATTCTTATTGCTTTTAGACTTAGAGTATAGTTTGACAAGGAGATAGGTGTGATTGTCAGAAAGGCACAATTGTTTGTGAATTGAAAAAGAATGATCGAGTTGCAATTTTTGCCCTAAAGAAGGCAGATTGATCGCGGTAAGCAAATTCAAGATGGACGGAGGAGTTACTGTTGCGCGCAATAATTTGAATGATGATGATTCAGCAGTGTTTCTTTAAATAAATTAGAAATATTCCTTTTTAAAATGTGTCTTCTTCACTCCTTGTGTCTCTATACTCTAAAGTTTAAAATATATTTGCTCAAAGCTATTTTATTGATAAAAAAAAATGTCAGAGAAAATAAATACAAAAAGAAAATTGTAAATGATTAAAGAGAAAAACTAATCAAATTCACACGCTAATAAATTCTTAATACTTAAAAAAAATGGTAGAAATAATAATAATAAAAATTTACACGATCATTTAGGAAGATTTTTATAAATAACAGAGAAAAAATCGATTTTCTCTCACATAAAACCAAAAGAAAAATCCAAGCAATGTTGCCACATTGAATAATAAACAAAAATGTCACCAAATGGCCTCCATTGGTCGTAGGGCTATAAACTGGCCCCGCTCCTGGCACATGTCTCAGAGACCTTATATACACAAAAAATAAAAAAAACAAAACAGATAAAAAGAATTTAAAAGAAAATAAAAAAAAACGGATTTTTTTTTTAGGACTGATTGTCTTTTTGATGAAATTTTGCCAAAGACTATTTGGACATTTTTTGAAAAGGAAACGATTTATTGTATTTGTAAAATTTAAAAAACAAAAAAAAATGTAATAAAATAAAATAATAAATAAAAAATATTCAAGTTTGACCAAATTTAGAAGGAAAAGTTTTTGGTGTTATTTTATTATTGTCCTTTTAACAATTTTTAATGCATTTTATTAATTTGTGTTCTTTGACGTTTTTTTTGTTGGTAAAAACTCGTTAAATTTGAAAATTGGAATTAACAAAATTCAATTCTGTTCTCAAAGTTGCTTTAATAATTAATATTTGAGATTTCAGAAATTTTAAGATTGAATCAGAAATTTTGGTGAGAAATGCGAGGAAGTTAATAAATAGGGTGTTAAAAGGGGTTTATTTGTGGGGTTCTCTGATTATGAATATTGAAATGATGTAAAATGGATCCGTTCTCAATACATAATTATAATTAATAGAAAAAGGAAATTAATATTGTAATATAAATACTTGTAACGTTACTCAATTTAAATGACTACTTACAAAATTGAGAGTAATTCAGCAATTTTGCTGTAAAAATCAGCAAGCAAAAACTTGCTGTAAAAATCAGCAAATAAAAATTTGGTATAAAAATCAGCAAGTAAAAATTTGCTGTAAAAATTAGCAAGTAAAAATTTGCTGTAAAAATCACCAAGTAAAAATTTGTTGTAAAAATCAGCAAATGAAAATTTGCTGTAAAAATCAGCAAATAAAAATTTGCTGTAAAATTAGATGTAAAAATCAGCAAATAAAATTTTGCTGTAAAAATCAGCAAGTAAAAATTTGATGTGAAAATTTGCTGTAAAAATTTGCTGTAAAAATCAGCAAGTAAAAATTTGCTGTAAAATTTACTGTAAAAATTTGCTGTAAAATTTGCTGTAAAAGCATCAAGTAAAAATTTGCTGTAAAATAAGCTGTAAAAATTTTTCGTCGAAATTTGCTGTGAAATTTTTCACATTTGTCTAGAAATGCACATTAGACACAGCTTATCTGAGTACAGTTAATCTTTTGCTTTCCATTTTGGAAGATGAGAAGCTGGCGCAGAAGGCATAACTTTTTCCATCGATAACATACATGAATTTATCGATGGGAATAAAGATTCAATCAAGAAAAACAAAATCGCCGTCTATAGGAGAAGCTACAATAAAATTTAATTAAAAAGAAAAGATTCATGTAGGACAGCAACGATGGTAAAGAGAACAAAATTTTTAACTAGAGACACCAGGGTTTTTTCACCAAAAACTCCGAAATAGGTTAAATGGAGTTACATAACGCTTAGAGAAGTAAGCAATGATCTCTGAAGATTGTGCACATCAACCACTTAGCCCCCGTTATATGGAGGTGCTCCAAGCAAATATTTCTTAAAAGGGCGGTGAAAGGGTGTGATCAGTATTACGACAAAATACAAATGACATTTTATAGAAAAATATGAATTATTTTAATAAACACTTATAAATTAGTCATCATATATAATTTTATTTACTCTACTGACGATAGTACGTAATGCAAAATTCAATTCTGTTCTCGAAAGACCTCTTAAAAGTAGACCCATTTTCGTATACGAGTTCTGTTCAAAAAGTTCTGTTCGATTTTATGATTTTTTTTGTGGCGTTATGTTGGTATTCATGTCTCTCGCTTATTATGCCGACCAGTTCGGCCGTTTCGAATGTTCAGTTAATTTTTGACAGCTGCTTTGCTTGCACGTGTTTTGGCTCGTCTTCGATTTTTGCTCAATTTCGACCAAAAACAGCATCGCATTAACATTCCTAAGGACCTGTTGGACTCTGTCCGCGTCGACCTAAATTTGCTCCAGAGGGTCATAACTGGTGACGAATCATGGGTTTATGGTTATGACGTGAAAACCAAAGCTCAATCATCCCAATGAAAGCTGCCGCACGAGCAAAGACCGAAAAAAGCGCTCCAAGTTCGGTCGAATGTGAAGGTTTTGCTTACAGTTTTCTTCGATTGCAGGGGCGTGGTGAATCATGAATTCTTGCCACAGGGTAGAACGGTCAATAAGGAACATTACCTACAAGTTATGCGCAAGTTACGCGAAGCAATCCATCAGAGACGCACCGATTTGTGGAAGTACAAAAATTGGCGTTTGCCATTTTTAGCCAAAAACAACACACTTATAATGCCGCAGCCACCGTATTCCCCAGATCTGGCCCCCTGTGACTTTTCCTTGTTCCTGAAATTGAAGAGCCTCATGAAATGACAACGGTACGCTACGATTGAGGAGATAAAGACGGCATCGAAGGAGGAGCTGAACAAGATCACAAAAAATGATTTTTTGAAGTGCTTCGAGGATTGGAGAAAACGTTGGCACAAAGTGTATAATATCTGGTGGGGATTACTTTGAAGGGGACAAAATAGATATTCATGAATAAATAAATAATTTTTGAAAAAAAAACACAAAATTCGCGATATTTTTTGAACAGACCTCGTATATAAAAGAAGTTTTAATAAATTTGTGTTTAGACCCAGAACTACTAAACGTGTTTTACGATTGATTCCTTTTAATAATTTTTTTTTGTTATAAATAATAATTAAAAATTTACATAAAAAAAAGTAGGCTCATCAAAAAAAAAATTTTTGAAAATCGTAGAATTTTGTAAATATTTGCAAAAAAAAGTATAAAATTTGCCGTTTCTCCTTTTTTTTATCGGTTGTTGGGAGACATTATTTTTCGATTGAAATGGATTTTATTGTGTTTCTTGTTGGTATTTTCCTATTTTCGAAATATTGCTTATGTTATGATTATTGCGAAATTGAAAGGAAATATTGTGCGCGAAATAAAAGGCATATCGTGTGTCATCCAGAACAGATTGTAAGAATTGGTTTGCTTCAATTTTTTCTTGTTTGACAAAAAAAATGTACTTTTTCTTATTAAATTTTGATCAGCAACGCTCCACGAAAATATTTTCAATATGTCCGATGACAAGAAAATTACGAAAACTCATTTTGGATCAGCATAACGACTTGCGGAATAAATTGTCGTGTGGCAATTTGACCGATCTTAATGAGAATAAGTATCCGGCAGCCAGCAGAATGCGTGAATTGGTAAAATTATTTTTTCATAGTAGAATCTTTTTGATTCTGTGATCTTGCAGTTGTGGGATTTTGAACTAGAGTACTTAGCACAACGGCACGTGGAACGATGCAATCGCACCTACGACGAGTGCCATCACACTTCGCTTTTCCCTCGAACAGGACAGAATTTAGGGATGAACCCGAAAGGTAATGTGTCCACACTTACGTTCATACGTAACCAAATCGATTTGTGGTTCAACGAGCATAAACTGGGCAATTTCGCAATTGTCGATCAGTACAGTTCGTAAGTATTCCAATGACAAAAGCTTCGTCAAATCTTATGGAACGCTTCCCCTGCTTTACAGTGAAACCGAAACGGGTCAATTTACATTGTTGGTGAACGATCGTGTCAATCGTATCGGTTGTGCTATGGCACTGTGCACACCGCCAAATCGTAGTCAAGTTTTTCAATTGTTGACCTGTGATTATTCCTATGAGAATTTGAAAAACCGTCCCACCTATAAACAGGGCAGCCCCCAGAGTCGATGCCAAAATTTCAATGTGGGAAAAAGTCCAAACCATAATTGCCTTTGTGGTAAATTTAATTATTTTCTAAACAATTAGCACATTTTTTTTTGTAATTATCTATTTTATAGAACCATCTTTAAAGTCCAATTTACCAGAGGTTGATAGAAGAAAACTTTTACAGAAACTTATCGAAAATTATAAAAACAAATTGAAAAAATTCTTTTAAGTGAAATATTAAATTTGGCAAATTTTCGAATTGATTTCAACTGCAAAATAGAAAGAAAAAAAAAAATTTTTTTGTAGAAAAATCCAAAATTGGGTATTTTTTTAAAAATTAAATTTTGTTTTTTCCTTAAAATTTTCTTATTTTATAAATTTTTTTTCAAGCGTTGAAAATGATTTTTTTTGTTTGTTTAAATGATAGTTGAAACGACCGTTATGCCCTGTTTCCAAGCTCCATTTAGTGATTTTGAATGTTAAAACCGTTTTTTTTTTAATAAAATTTTGTTATTGATAAAAAAATAAGTAACACAAAAAAAAATGAAGAAAAACAAAAAAAAAACAACAAAAACTGCCTACCTGCCGGGTTCATTTTTATAATGAATGTAATCTTGGATAAAAATTGGTTTTTGTCATCGCTTGTCATTTTTAACCGCCCCTGCTTTAATTTTTTTTTTTCTTATTTGAATTAATTAAATTATTTATTCTAATTAAATTTAATTAATTTTAAAACAAAAGAAAAATAAGTTTGCTTTTTTTGTTGTTGATAATAAAAATACCTATTATACCAGGTGTATAAGGTTAAATCCGCTGTTTTTTAGTAAAAAAGGCACTTTTTCTTCAAAGAAAGCAAAAACAAATTTATTCAAAGTACTTGCCCTCGCTAGTTAGACATTTTTCCCAACTCGGGCGAATTGTGGATTCCCAACTCAAGCCATTTTCGGACGTCTTCGTAAGAATCGAAGTACTGCTCAGCGAGCGCGTGGCCTATCGACGAAAACAGGTGCTAGTCGGAAGGGTGGCCAGGTCTGGTGAATAAGCGGGGAGGGGTAGCACCTCCCAGTTGAGTGTCTCCAAATAGTTTCATGTGTTTGTTGATAATCCGTCCTTTTTTCACGCAGAGCACGGTGCATTTTAATCAGTTGTTCCTGGTAGCGGTGGGCATTGACAGTTTCACTAGGTTTCAACATCTCATAGTAGACGATACCGTGCTGATCCCACCAAAAGCACAGCATCGTCTTTCCTTCCGTCCGAAGTGATTTGGTGTTGGGGAAGATGTTGATGGTTGGCCGGGATCAACCCACGATTTCTTGCGTTTAGGATTCTCGAAATATATCCACTTTTCATCGCCTATCACAATCCAATGCAGGAACGACTTCCTTTTTTGTCTGGTGCGCAAGATTTCGCATGTGTTTTGGCGTCGCTCCATCTGCCTATCGTTCAATTCATGCGGCACCCATTTTCCGATCTTTTCAATCTTCCCCATGGCACGCAGACTCATGGAAATGGCTGGCTGAGTAACACCTAATTGCTCCGCGAGCAGTTTTTGCGATTGGGTATTGTCTTCGTCCAAAAAAGCCTGGAATTCATGATCCTCAACCTTCCTAGGCCGAATTTCACGCTTCTTGTCCCACAAGTCAAAATTGCCGTCTTTGAACCGACGAAACCAATCTCGGTACGTTGTTTTCGATAAAGCACTGTCGCCATAGGCCTCCCTCCATAAGCATTCGATGCGATTATGCAGCCGATTTCTTCAAATTGAAGCAGAAAAGCACAGCTTCCCGCATATGCTCTTTTTCTGGCACAAAACTAGACATGATTACCAAACGAAAAATGTATGTTGTTGTACGAAATTGCTGACAATGTGCACTAATTAATGTTGACAGATGTCAAACTCATAAAGAAAAAGTATGGCGTGCCTATGGTAGCTTAATACGCTCACTTACGCTATATTTGTTAGTGTTTTTTGTATTTAAATTGCAAAAACTGAATAGAAAAAAATAAAAATGTTTGTTTTTAAAAAAAAAAATCACTTGCCAAAAAAAATATGAATATTCTTTTAATGTGAGGGTAGATTGAGCACGTGGAAAGTATATTAGGAATGGTAAAGAGGGAGAAGTTTCGGTCTACTTTGGTCTTAAATAGCCGAGATTGTAATTATTTGGGGAATACCGAGTGAGGCAGAGCCGTTCCCCACATTCGGATTATCCTGCAGTACGGCCGAAATGGGGATATTCATTGTAAACTGATGTAAAGTCCTGACGAAACGGGTATTACGGTGAAATAATTGCAGCTGCTTATGGAAAATACTATCGAATAAGGAAAGACAGGAGTTTCAGTGAGTCTAATGACTTCGTAACATTTTTGTCTCCTATTAATTTTTATCGCTTGATCTTGTAAGTGCAATGGCGTTTTAGAAGCGCCTGTCCATATATCGCTTGGGGCAAATATATTGGCCAGATCAGTTGGTTAAGAAAAATTTCTTGCATCGCTTAAGGATACTTAATCTTTGCTGCATTTTTGGTAATATTAAAAATTAGTGGTCATTCTAGCGGACGTCGTCAATAACACAGATACCAAGAATGGAAAGTTTTTCGGTTGTCAGTTAAGAAAGTGCCTGCCATTCATGGATAATGATTGGAGATTTCGGTTTCGTTTTAGAGACAACAGATAGCTCCAATACTGTCTTTATCGGAATTTAATGAGTTTAACGTACGTTGTGGCTCCATCTCGATAGTCGAAGAACAATGACGAGAATCAGGAAACGAGTTTGAAAAACAGTGGATTGGATTGGAAATGACAGATAAGAGATCATTTATGAAAATTAGAAAAAAGGTCAGAGATAGAACCGAACCCTGAGGAACACCAGCATTTATTTGATGGACTGCAGACTTGAAGATATCAAGAACAACTTGCATTGCGCCAAACTCTGTTGAATGCCTTTCAAGTGTAATAATTCTACCTATAAAAGGGGTGTGAACCTTGAAATTCTGGTACGCCTTCCTATGAGAACATCCCAAACCCAGGAACGCTCCAAATTCAGAGCAATCTTTTTTTAATTGCAAACTCGTGGTGAGGGGATCTCCATTTTTTGGCGGACCGGTTTGACATTTTCAAAACCCTAAGGACCATTTACAATAGGCCCTGACTATTGATGTAGGCTTCGAGATGGGCTTTAAATGTGAAGCAGCCAGCTAGGGTGCTTAGCTAAACCGTGAGCATGGGTGAATTGAAAGAAGAAAGTCATATGTCCGTCTCTATGACCACACAGAAGTGGTTATGGGGGGAGGGTATGGCCAATAGGTTTACGTATTTCTTAGGACAAAAAAATGGAAAGTATGGTTCCACTTTTCGGCTAGATATCCATATTGACAGTCCTTGATTCAAGACACTTCATTAGCTGATAGTTTATCAGAGTTTCCATGACATAAGAAAGAAGGGACGTTAGTAACCGGTAATGCTTTTTTGAGCTGAGTCAGCTTATAAATTATCCACTAAGCTCATGTCCTGTCGAATTCGAGAATGTAATTTACATATTAAAAAATGAATTTGTTAACAAAGCTCATGCAGATTCAACAGGAAAAATCTGCAGTAAAAATTTTGCGGTAAAACTAGCTGTAAAAACTCGCTTTAAAAATTTGCTGTAACAATCAGCAAGTAAAAATTTGCTGTGAAAATCAGCAAGTAAAAATTTTATGTAAAAATCAGCAAGTAAAAAGTTGCTGCCAAAAATGAGCAAGTAAAAATTTGCTGTAAAAATCAGCAAGTAAAAATTTGCTATCAAAATCAACAAGTAAAAATTTGCTGTAAAAATCAGCAAATAAAAATCTGCTATAAAAATCAGCAAGTAAAATTTTGCTATAAAAATCAGCAAGTAAAAATTTGCTGTCAAAATCAGCAAGTAAAAATTTGCTATAAAAATCAGCAAGTAAAAATTTCCTGTAAAAAATCAGCAAGTAAAAATTTGCTGTAAAAATCAGGAAGCAAAATTTGCTGCCAAAAATCAGCAACTAAAAATTTGCTGTAAAAATTTGCTATAAAAATCAGCAAGTAAAAATTTGCTGTAAAAATCAGCAAATAAAAATTTGCTATAAAAATCAGCAAGTAAAATTTTGCTATAAAAATCAGCGAGTAAAAATTTGCTATAAAAATCAGCAAGTAAAAATTTGCTGTAAAATTTGTTGTCAAAATTTGCTGTGAAAATATGCTGTAAAAATTTGCTGTAAAATTCAGCAAGTGAAAATTTGCTGTAAAATTTGGCAAGTGAAAATTTGCTGTGAAAATTTGCTGTAAAATTAGCTGTAAAAGATTTTCGTAGAAATTTGCTGTAAAATGTTTCACCTCTGTCTAGATGTGCCCACGGTTGTTGTATAGAATATTTCAAGCACATGCACATTGGGCACAGTTTATCTGAGAACGGTTAATCTTTTGCTTTCCATTTTTGGTGAGTTTGGAACAAAACTTTCCCAACAGTTTTTAACCATTTTGCATCCTTTTTATCCTTAATAATAACATTATTAAAATTGATTAAAAATAAAACCAAAAAGAGAAAAATTCATATTTCGGCTGGTATTATTTAGAAAAATTCCCATAAAATATCATATTTATAAAAAAATTATTTATTTGCACACAAAAACCATCTGCTCGGATTGAATTTTTTATAATTTCTTTTTTTTCACTTAATCTATTGTCGACATAAATAGGAAAAACCTGATGAAATTTATTTCGCTGTAAGAAGGCAAGGAAATTCCTATGAATTAAAATTATATTTATTTCTGAATGACTCTTTACTTTTGCGTGTCACACCCAATATGACTTACTTTCCCTCACATAACGAGGCATCTCCCCTTTTCTAGTCCACGCGAATTTCCATACGTTATTAAAAGTTTCTTTTTTTTGTGTGTGTTTGATTTTGCTTCCAAAAGAGGCGGAAGAAGGCAAAATTAAAAAAAAAAACAATTATTATATTATCGTGTATAGGAGAATTTAAATAAAAACTAAATTCTTGATAAATAAACTATGCAAAATAATTCACCTTTACACACCTTTGGAATTTTTACTAGTTAAAATTTAGAATACTGAATGTGTCAGTCTGCAGGACATAAAAAATACCCATCACTGCTGGGCTGGATTCCCGTGAAAGTGTCGTCGGTAATTGGGTAAGGGTTAGTTAACTGTGTAAAAAAAAATAGTGGATGGGCAGACGTCCTGGAATGGAAGCTTTGTTGAATCTTTTGCGTTGAATTTTGTTAAATAATTTCCTTGAATTAATTCAAAATTTTATTGTATTTTTATTAACTTTTGAAAAGACGAATTTATGTAGTCTGTTTTTTAGGTGACTTAAAATTCAGCTCTTTCGATAAGAAGAAAAATAATAACAAATCAGTTTTATCGCACTGCATAAATTTTCTAAAAAGAAAATACCGAAATTTTCGATTGTTTATTTTTCTTTTTACCAAAGTCTATAAAAGACTCAGAAACACATGCGTAAAAAACATCAGTGGTGATAGTGTCCCCTTTAAAAGTCCTTAAAAGATATTTTTTAAATGCAAAACGAAATAAAAGTTAAAAAGTGTCAAACTTAAGAAATATTGAATAGAATTGGGAAGAGTCCTTAACGAAAGTGGAAGAAAATAACAAACTAGAAATGATTAATGGGGAAGAAGGGGCGGTTGTCGCGATGCTAGTTATTTTGTCTTCGATGATGGGGCATTTTTTTTATTGACTTGTACGAGTAAATAACGGAAAGTGGACACACATTCTTCGAATCAACTCAGTGGTAATATGAGTGCACGTGACTTCCTTTTGATTTCCGTACCCCAATAATGATGGGTGAAATCCACTTGGACCCGTTCGAATAGACTTGAATCCAAATCAAAGTAAATCTTTGGCTATAAATATTGTCCTTTTTTTCTTTTTATCGATATTTACGAAGAGAACAATAATGTGTCAAGGGAAAGAATGTAAATATTTAGGAAAATAATTAATGTGGAAAAGGAAATTTTTTTATGAAAATTGGAATAAAAAATTCAACAAAAAATTAATTTAAATTGTTTTTTCTTTCCTTTTTTTTATTAAATTGTTTTTATTTTTAATTAAATTGAAAACAGTTAAAATATCGATGAAGAAGAAAGTTCCATGTTCACAGCTAAACAGAGTCGGAAGTTTGATAATAAAAACTAGGAATTTTTTTTCCCGAAATCAACAAGTCCACATGTCTCCCCCTCTAAAGTAGAATTAAACACTTCTCCTTGGATATTATTTGAGTAATTAATTAATGAAGATTTCGTGTCTAATGACCGTTTTTCATTGAATACTTCCCAACAGGTGGTGATAAGTAAAAATTGTGCGGATCACCCAAATTTCGCATCACACCTAAAAATGACGAATTTACCATGATTTTCGGGAAAGAAAAAAATAAACGAACAAAAAACAATTTATTTATACTTTTCTAGGTTGTTTAGATAAAATTTCAAAAATCAACTTCCGCACAGAATTTCTATTTTGCTTAACTTTTAAAATTCTTATTAACTCTTGAGTAGTTGTTTGACCAAAAATAATCACCACAAAAGATAATATTTATGAAAAAAAAGAAAAAAATATAAATTATTTTACAAAACAGGTAATGTTATTTTGTGAAGAATAAAATAAAAATTCGGGGCTCAGTACCTTTTGTGATGAGAAAATTTGCAAAGATTGAGTGAAAATTCGCGTGCACAATTTGACTGGTTTCCTTCCATTAGGAAAATATGAATTATTTTTAAAAAAAAGTAAATACCATAAAAATTATCAATCAAATATGAAATTTCAATGAAATGGTAAATTTTTATTATTAATAATAGTAGAAGGAAAGAAGAATATAATAATTAAATGAGGTGAGAATAATTTTTTTTTGTAGTTGAAAAGAACAGGTTGAAAAATGTGCAAATAAATTTTATAATTAAACTTGAAGATTTTTTTTGCAGTCCTTTTTTCTTTTATCATAATCGGATTAAAAATAAATAAATAATTTAATTTATTCAGTAAATAAAGGAGGACATTGTCTATAAAATTTTGATTGACATTTTTATGTAAGCTCAAAAAAATATTAACTAAAATAATGCGACTGTAAAAAAATTGAAGTTTTTACATCCGAGTTGAATTTTGTATTAAACAATTTGTTAGAAAATATCTAAATTCATGTAAATAGTTGCATATGAAAAGATGAAATGAAAACTTGAACTTATCTCACTGCAGTTTGAGTGTATTTTTGGTGATCAAATTTATGAAAGGATTTTCTTTTAAAGTTTTCTTAAGAATTTTAGCACCAAACCGATTTAGATAATTGTATTCATTAACGAGTAGGGTTATGGGAGTAAACCGAATCCACCTCGCCCCCCTAATCAATTCAAGTTACTTCTGCTCTTGAAAATAAGTTAGAAGTCATCGATGGGTGTGTCTGAGGAAGAAAATACGTAAATGACACTTTATAACGAGACACAATCAAATCTCGAGCATTCTAAAAACAAATTTAAGATCTTTTACGAACGTATTGTAAAAGAGAGCATCGACATTTTGACTAAAGGGATTGGATTTGACGGGAATTAAAAGGCTTAATAGAGCCCCAGAGTTCTAGTCCGTAAGTCCATATTGAGTTTCAGAAGGGCATTGTATCAAACGAGGCAGTACTAGCAAGAAAGTAAAAGTCTGCGATATTATTTCAAAATGTGAGAGCTCAGATAGATGCCTGAGAGCTGAGACAGATACCTGAGAGCTAAGACAGATACCTGAGAGCCGGTATAAATACCTGAGTACTCCGAACAGAGTTGCGGAGTACGCGGAATCTATCATCAAGGTACTTTACACCACGTACTAAGAATAGGCCCCGAGGCGTCATAACATCAGGACAGCAACAACCTCAAAAAGAACACCCCGACGAAGTAGTATTTACAAAGAGTGCCGCCGTGGAATCATCGTTCCGGGATCAAGGGTACAGGTAGGTTTTAGCGAGGTAAAAATCCCGCATAACTCGTCTGAAAGGTAGAAGGTTTTTCCAAGCGAATACCTTTTGAAGGTTTCCCCCTGTATCTCATTAATCTAAACTTAAAAAAAAAGATGCTGAGCTCTCGAGTATCTAAGGGATCTCTCAAGTATCAGATAGATACTTGAGAGATCCGATAGATACGCAAGAGCTCAGATAGATACGTATTAGCCGGAATAGATACGTGAGAGCTCACATAGATACCTGAGAGCCCAGATAGATACCTGAGAGCTCAGATAGATAATCGAGAGCTCAGATAGATACGTGTCAACCGGGATAGATACGTGAGAGCTCACGTAGATACCTGAAAGCTGAGATAGATATCTGAGAGCTCAGATAGATACGTGTCAGCCGGGATAGATACTCGAGAGCTTCCATAGATACCTGAGAGCTCACACAGATACCTGAGAGCTCACATAGATACTCGAGAGCTCTGATAGATATCTTAAAATGAAGCTTAAACTATCAGCTGTTAATGACTTAACAATAAAATGGATGCGAATAAATCGAGTATTTGCAAAAATAAAAATAAAAACAAAAATGCGTCATTTTCGAAAACCCAATTTTTTCACGATAAAAAGAGGATTTTTTCAAAGATAAATGATTAAATTTTTTCTTTATTTTGATGAGTGTAATTTGGACAATTTGTAATTGGAAAAATAAGTATCTGCCACCCTTAAAAAAGTATTTTGAACTTGCCATGCACGGATAATAATTGCACGAATTTTATTGTTTACCATTTTTCCCTTTTATTGTCTTAGATTGATATTAATAGAATTTCATATTCAAAACAGAATTCATATGTCGTTGTGGGAGTGGGTGGGGCAGAGAGTAGGGATCCATCAAATGGAATTAAGGAGTTTGGATACGCATTCGAGAAGGCGTTGTCAATTCAATAATAACCAAGCAGTGGAAGATGGATTCATCTACAAGGAATATGGATGAGTTCTTGCCTTTTAAATCTTTTTTTATGGGGGAGTTCAGATAATACGAATATTGCACAACCACCAGCGTATTCATATAGATACCATACGGATACGAGTGCATGCTTCCACATTCCCCCGTTCTCACCCCTTATAGTATAAAGAAGACACCCTGTTTTGTAAATTATTATTGTTGAATATTTTAACACCCCAAAAATAATTTAAATAATTCGCTTTCTTCAGTTATAATTTTCGAACCGAAAACAATTTAACTTTAAAACGATGTCTTTCCTTTATGTCCTGTTTAAAATAAACAGCAAAGAAAATGTTGTTTTTTTTGGATATCATTTTCAATAGAGAATAACACTCTGAGAAGAGAAGCACTTAAAATTATTAGAAAATGAAAAGACGTTCAAACCAACCGCTCACCACCTTTGACTTTGGCGAACCCTAAAAATTATTTTCTATTTTTCTATTGTGAATTTGTTATGCTCTCATTTTTCATGTGTGAATAATTTTTATTTTCATTATTATTTTGACGTTTATAAATAATCAATATGAGAGCGCACACAACATTGAGAACGGGTTTACGGATGGAGTGATGGAAGTTGAAAGGTGTTATACCTTACAATTGTTTATTGTCAATTGATCGTGAACTCATTAATCTCAGCCACAACAGACACTGATGGGGGAAAAAACGTTGATTTTGAATTGTTTTACTTTTCTGATTTGCAATTGAAAAAGAAAAGTAATTAATAAATTGTTAAGCATTTGCCCGTTTAAAATCAAATGGCAAAAAGTAATTTGGAATTTATACAAAATTAATCGTAAATAATAATTAAAAATACCATTCGCTTAGTTAATTAATTTGCTCAGATGAATTTAGAATGTTTTTTAGGGGTAGGGGGGAACAAAAAAAACCAATTGCAAAATTTTTATTAATTCTTGAGTACCAAATACAAGTGCTAGGGTGGGTGATTTGGCATCTCAGATATGACGGTTTTTAAATGTTTGAATAGACGCAGTTAGTAAAGTAATTATTATAATTTATGGAGTAGATTAGTATGTTTAATTAGGTTGAAGAGAGGACTAAGGAATGGTATAGTTGGATTTAGTAGTTCAGTTATTGAGGGAATCCTACACGAAAAGAAGCTTCTTGTTTTGTGGCAGACGGATGCCACAGGATTGACAAATAGGATGATCTGTCGGAAGAGCAATGTTCTTCGGATTGATTGTCGAGTAATTCGGCTTGGCGATGGTCTGCCAATGTGTAGCGAGGAAAGTCTCACTAATATTCCCATTCCGTACCGAGATGAGTAGATTAATGAATGCAGCGAATACTGTGGGAACTGGGTGGAGTAGAATCTCTTTTGCAAGGCGATCATCATGACAAAGTACCATAAAAAAACCTTTGTAGCAATTTAATTTTTAAAAAATTTGTTTGCAATTTTATAAAAAAAACATTTTACAGTTTTTCCATGAAATTTTATTGCAGTTTTGGCGGATTATTAGTGGAGCGAAGGAAACGCTTAAAATTGTTTTTAGTGAGTCCTTGAAATACTTAGTAATGTCGCCTTTGAGGATAAAAAACATAATAATATAAAAAGGTACGCAAACAATTTTGCGGATTATTTTTACGAAAAAATTTTTACTGCAATTTTAAAAAAGAAAAAAAAAACTGCAATTATGTAAAAGAAAATTTACAGCAGTTTTTCCAGCAAATTTTATTGCAGTTTTTGCGGATTATTTTTACGAAAAAAATTTACTGCAATTTTATAAAAGAAGAAAATTTCTGCAATTTTATAAAAAAAAAATTTACAGCAGTTTTTCCTTGAAATTTTGTTGCTGTTTTTGCGGATTATTTTTACGAAAAAAATTTTATTGCAATTTTACCTAAAATCTTACAGAAACTTTTAGAACAATTTTCTAAGAAAAATATTACTGCAATTTTTTGTGGAAATTTTATTGCAGTTTTTTATTAACTATTATTTTTACTGCCAATTATAGCAAGAAATTTTTATAGCAATTTTTTAAAATAGGAAAATTTCTGCAATTTTGTAAAAAAAATGTTACATCAGTTTTGCCTGGAAATTTTATTGCAGTTCTTACTGATCATTTTCGCTGTAAGAACTGGAAAAAAAGAAGAAAATATCTGCAATTATGTGAAAGAAAATTTACAGCAGTTTTTCCTTGAAATTTTATTGCAGTTTTTGCGGATTATTTTACGAAAAAAAATTTTATTGCAATTTTACCTAAAATCTTACAGAAAATTTTAGAACAATTTCCTAAGAAAAATGTTTTTAAGCATACACATATGTGTAAGTATGGTTAATAGACCGAGTTGGACATGGACTAATTCTATAATCGCTTCTATGATCCAAGAACTGATGTCTTGCTTTTTCCCGGTTTTATGCAAATGTATTACCTTTTTGTAATAAATCCCATTTCTTTATTGAGTAAACAGTGACATGTCATTTATGTCACTAATAATAAAATTTCAAATAAGGAATTAATGGGGTATCCATTGCGTGGTTCGGAAAGTATTGCCCTGTCGTTTGATAGAATTATTTATGTCATTTAATGGGGTTATTCTTTTGTTAAGGCTTCGCCAATTTTTTTTGTGTAGATTATTTAATTTAAAAAAACGAATTTAAATTGTTAAAATTTGTTTTTATAAACAAAATTTTCTTCAGCGATGAGGCTGAAGATGTACGGGGCTCTTACAACCACAAGTGACTGTGGAAAAGCCATTGTATCTACGAAAAGTAATTTTGTTACTTGTGAAAATAAAGAAGGAGTAACGGTTTTTGTCAATTCCGATTGCTTTACCGCCTGATAACTGATTTTTTTTGGGCCCTAACTTAATGATTTTAATCTAGATCATATATGGTTTTTAGAAAACGGCACCACAAGCTAAATCAAATGACAAATTTTGACTTTATTGCGGAAAAACTTCTAAACACGCGCAATTTCGAAATTGGGTGATGTCATGTGATTTGACACCTTTTTGTGGCTGTGCTCCTTTTTTTTTAATACATTGGGGCTGTGCTCCTTTTTTGAATTTTATAAAATTGCTATAAAAAATGTTCCGGACAATAAAGATATTTTAAAAATCAACAACCATCAAATAATGGCCGAATTACAGCCTGAAATAGGCGAATAAAAAATTATCAAAAATTACCTCAGAAAAGATCGAGTTTTAAATTACGTTCTATAATGAAATTATTATGTTATTATATTGCTTAGATATTGCCATTATGCATAATTATATTTTATGCTTAATGGCAATATCTAAGCAATATAGTAACATAATAATTTCATTATAGAACTATTTTTTATGTGAATTTTATTTAACTTTACTTTCCGTAGCGCAAATTGGATAAGCCTTTTTTTATGAATTTCAAAGAAATTTTTTTTTGGAGAAAAAAAACACAACTTTTAGTTCGTAGAAAAATGTATAAATTGAAAAGCTCTTTTAAGTTCTCAATAGTAATACACGCTGCGCAGATAAAACTACTTACAAATAAATATACTTTTAAATTAATTACATTTTTCCAGTTAAATAATAAAAAAAAGGGTCAATGTTTATTACTGAAATGTCACAGTTAATCCTTGAAAACTAGCTGAATGTGGGTTGTTATTAGTTTTGTAATTATTATATTTTTTTTTTTTGGTGCCACTAACCAGCATTAACGAATGTGTAGATAAAAAGTAAAAAGTTTAATTTATTTGCAAGTAAGTTGAGGTATTAGTGAATCGCACACGGGCAGATATTTTTATATAGTAAAGGACAATTTTTATAGGGAAAATTATATATTCACTGGAGAGATATTGTTTTCGGGCAACTCCTAATTTTTCTAGCGATTACTAAATACTAAATTGAAATGTTAAACTAGAAATTCTTTTGATATTTTGATAATTGTACTAAAAGATACAGATAATAGGCGTGAAGTGGAGCGAAGGAAACGCTTAAAATTGTTTCAGTGAGTCCTTGAAATACTTAGTAATGTCGCCTTTGAGGATAAAAAAAAACATAATAAAATAAAAAGGTACGCAATTAATTTATTTCTTCGCTTTTCTCTTTTGTGCCCAATTACTATGAAATTTCTAAGTTGAGTTTTATATTATTTCCATGTAAAAATTACCAAAGCAATTTTATTAAGAATGACTTCACATTTTCTTATTAATAGAAAAAAATATATTTTAAATAATATTCTTTAAATCAAAAAAATATACACGAAAAGGTTAAGTAAAGCCCTGCCATTTGACAGCTGTCAAAAAATACGAGGTCTTTTCAAAAAGTATCAAAAAAATTTTGAATTTCCGGGGGTTACGTATATTAGATTTTCGTTTTTTGTGGCGTTATGTTGGTACTCATGTCTCTTACTTATGCCGACAAGTTCGGTCATTTTGAATGTTCAGTTAATTTTTGACAGCTGCTTTGCTTGCACGTGTTTTGGGTCGTCTTCGAAATTTTGCCCATTTTTTGTTCAAAAACAGCATCGCATTAACATTGCTAAGAAGCTGTTGGACTCTGTCCGCGACGACCCAAATTTGCTCCAGAGGGTCATAACTGGTGACGAATTATGGTTTTATGGTTATGACGTGGAAACCAAAGCTCAATCATCCCACTGGAAACTGCCGCACGAGCCAAAACCGAAAAAAACACGCCAAATTCGGTCGAATATGAAGGTTTTGCCAAGACAGTTTTCTTCGATTGCAGGGGCGTGGTGTATCATGAGTTCTTACCACAGGGTAGAATGGTCAATAAGGAATATTACCAGCAAGTTATGCGCAAGTTGTGCGAAGCAATCCGCCAGAAACGCCTGGATTTGTGGAAGATCAAAAAATTGGCTTTTGCCATTTTTAGCCAAAAACAACACACTAATAATGACGCAGCCACCGTATTCCCCAAATCTGGCTATCTGTGACTTTTTCTTGTTCCCGAAACTGAAGAGTCTCATGAAAGGATGACGCTACGCTACGATTGAGGAGATAAAGACGTCATCGAAGGAGGAGCTGAACAAGATCACAAAAAATGATTTTTTGAAGTGCTTCGAGGATTGGCAAAAACGTTGGCACAAGTGTATAATATCTGGTGGGGATTATTTTGAAGGGGACAAAATAGATATTCATGAATAAATAAATAATTTTTGAAAAAAAAATACACAAAATTTGCGATACTTTTTGAACAGACCTCGTATATGTCATTATTCGAAATTGTTCGCTTTTCACTGAGATATCTTTAGCAATGTGCAGAGTTCTTTCTCTCTCTTACACTTTATGCTTCTTTCAAAGGTAGGATATTTACTCCAACTGTCCGGCTATGTCAAGGCCTTTTTGTACGCTATTTTAGTCACCTGAAAATTATCTTGGCATATTCCAAATGTCATTTGCATCAAATTTACTACGTCAGTTTTCTTTTTCCACCAGTTTTTCTTGGATACCATTCGCAGTAATTACGTTAAAACGTTCTCCTTCCAGGGACTTCAAGAATTGCTCAAATTTTAGAAAAAATTGGACTCATTTTTTTTTGGCTCGCGCGGTGCTCGAACATTTTGGACAAACACCACTCTCCCTTTGATCGAGCACGTTCGAGACGAAAACAAAAGGCGAACATCATTGCAATTGTGACATTTCATGACGACTGGTCTCGTACAACAGAGGTTTCGATATTATGATCAGAAAATTTTCGAGCGAAGTCAACTTGAAAATTGTAGGTTGCTCTAATCAACCCATCCGCCCATAATGGCATAGCATACAGTAGGATAAACACGACCATGGTCGCCAAAAGGGTCATTCTGCTCTGCCTGGGTCTCCCAAGGTTCGTTATTAAGCACGCCAGCGCCATTATTGTTTCAGCAGCCTTCTCACCAGCATATAGTAGGTGCTCCTGAAAGCGCAGGCTTACGTCAATCATCACCCCTAGGTATTTTAGAGATGGTCGCGATATTACCTCATTTTCGCCAAATCATGGTGATATTCTCTCTTCTCTTCCTGCCCGTGATTAGGACTGCCTCTGTCTTATGGTCCGCAAGGCTCTCAGGTATCTATTCCGGGGGTTAGGTATCTATCTGAGCTCTCATGTATCTAATCCGGCTGTCAGGTATCTATATGAGCTCTCAGGTATCTAATCCGGCGCTCAGGTATCTAACTGAGCTCTCAGGTATCTTTTCTGGGCTCTCAGGTAAACTTGTACTTTTTATACGGAACATTCTCGAAAGGCTCCTGGTAACTTTTCGTAACTCAAACTCGCCGATTCATAAAACAACACAAAATTTGATGGTACATCATTGCTCCAAATTTCGCTGTTCCATTTTTAGTAACGCACTACAACAACACATCTTAACTCATTACGCTCTGCAGGGTTACGCAGTTACCACCGGACGTATTTGAAACTTTTCATATATCATCAAGGCTCCTCACCAACATCTTCTATCTCTAGACTCCTCAGCAAACGGGACGAGGATCGATCATAGTTTTTTTACGTAATTTTTTTGATATCCCAGTTTCCAAAATGATTTAATTTAATTTGAACAAATTTTCTACCTTCCCATTCCTTGACTCCTTCGAGAAATTAACACCTCCACGTAAACGAATTCAGCATATTTTTTTAGTTACGAAGGCGATTTCCACCAGACCCATCCCTCTTGGACTTGCCGTACTCAACAACCATTAACTTTATGGTAAGAAAAAGAAAACAAAAACCAAACTCCATGTTTTTGAACTGACGTAACATTTAAAAATGTCCAATTACCGCCATTTTTGATTGGTTGTCAAAAGCGAAATTTTAAATGGGTTTTTTTTATCGCCGCAATAATTTCAAACATGTTGCCTTGAAAAGGAAAAAATGTCCGCTTCGTATCGACACACACCGCCATCTATCGTTCTTAAACCAATACGCGAATCTTTATCACAATTTTATGCTGCGCGATTATCATAAATTTTCTTCCTTTAATTTCATTTTTAATTTTCATCTGCAGCTCATATTGTCCATAAGGAATTTAATAATAAAAAAATAAAAATAAAAATAAAAAAAAACAAATTAAGAAGGCAAATGGATAACAGTGAAAGTATGCAAGGAACTATTTTGCACAAGAAGTAATAACTTTTCAGTGTGGATGTGGAATTGTAATCATTAACCCAGTTCTTTGGGAATTTAGAACTCGGCGACCTAAGGAAGAGAGAGAGTTAATTGGTTAAGTTCCTTTTGCCGATTCACGTAGAAATTGTTCGTTTGCAAAACAAAAAGTCCCAAAGGCTACACAGGATCTCAACAAATTATTTTCTATTGTATGAACAAATATTCTCACAGCAAGTGTGTGTGTGTGTGTGCATTTGTTCTTGCATGAGTGTCCACATGTGTGTATATGGAATAATGTGCGGAAATATGAAATTTCATAAATGGCCAGTAACTATGTGCAGAAAATCAGTCATTCTGGTCGTCGTAGGAAGAGAAGCTGCTAAATGAAAATTCCTTACTAATGTTATTGTCGATTAAATGAGCTGCCGATTCCCATATACGAGTCTGTGTGCGATGCTGTCTTAGGAAGGATGCTGTTGTTGGTAGCCTAAACCTAAAAATATGCTGTCTCAGGAATAGCATCATCGGCTAACAAGCGTTTATTGGCGTTTTTATGCCTCTTCCAATTTCTGCGGCGACTCTTATTATTATTATTATTTCCTTGTCTTTTTTTTTTAAATATTTATATTCTTATCAGAATAGCAGCAAACACATTTAAATTCTTTAAAAGCCATCGTGTGGCAAATGCTTTCATCAAAGACATACTATCCATCGCTATGAATCCTGAGCAAAGGACTGCGAATGTGATGACATTCGTTTTAATATTGCCTTCAATTTATTAACTCGCAGCGAATAATATTCGAACAAAACGAGGGATGTCCTTTCTTATAAAATATGTTTGAGATATTCACACATCCTTTTCCGCATTTGCACATTAGCTTTTTTATTAAATAAAAAAGAATATAGGAAAATTATGTTAAATTCTTTTAGGGGGGAAAAAAAACAAAGACGACTGAATGCTTTTTGTGTAAGAATAAAGACAATTTTCGGCAATCGTGACCAGTTTTTAACGTAGCTTTTAATAGGGAAAAATACCATTTAGATCCATGTAAATAATACCACTCATAAATTATATAAATCGTGTACGTTTTAAGGAGGATTTTTTTAAAAATTATTTAATTTTTTTTTTGTTGATAATCGCAACTTTTATGAAAGCGAAAATATTTTGGGTATTGTGCGTCGTTACGGAATGATTTTGTGTTCGAATATAGCAGAGGTCATCTTAGCTATTATAGCACTTAAGACGTTATTTTCTTTTGGTTAGTATAAAATATCGCTACAGCTACAGCTTAACCCCATATAACATATCATCCTAGAACACAGTTTCACTCTAACATAATTTGGAAATTGGACAGAAGACCGTAGCATACACTGCTTAAGGTTTTTAACGGAATTATAGTCAAATTTAAAACTCAATACTCTTTTGTATTAATCTCCATAAAACCATAGTCAGGCTTTAGCTCTACACATCCATTAGACAGAGTTCGGCATCCCAGAAAAATTGATTAGACTGACTAGGCTGACCATAACTAGTATGAGAAGAAGAAAGACTAAAACCAACTGAATTACTTTCGGAGCTATTTAATATCCGCAATCCTCTCTAGCAACGAGACTCATTTTCGTGCGTTCTTTATAACATGGCGCTTAAAAAAGTTATTCGTGACGCAGGGGTAAGTATGAGGGGTACCATTCTCAATAGGTTTGCCCAAATTTCGGCGTACCCTGACAAAGTCGAAATTATAATGTTTGGATCAGAAAGAGCCCCTGTACGAGGGTCTTTCATCAATATTGAGTCGGTGGTAAAAAATATTGGGCTGCATGGTGATGGCATCGACGTCGAAGACAAGATTGATACCGAAGAGCTCAAATAGATACCTGGGAGCCGGAATAGATACCTGAGCGCTCTGATAGATACTCGAGAGCTCAGATAGATACGTGTTAGCCGGGATAGATACGTGAAAGCTCACATAGATACCTCAGAACTCAGATAGATACTTGAGAGATCCGATAGATACTCGAGACCTCACATAGATACGTGAGAGCTCAGATAGATACCTGACAGCCAGAATAGATACCTGAGAGCTCAGAGAGATACTTGAGACATCCGATAGATACTCGAGAGATCCGATAGATACTCGAGAGCTCAGATAGATACGTGTTAGCCGGGATAGATACGTAAGAGCTCACATAGATACCTGAGAGCTCACATAGATACCTGAGAGCTCAGATAGATACTGGAAAGCTCAGATAGATACCTGAGAGCTTCGATAGATATCTGTAAATGAAGCTCAAACGATGAGCTGTTAAATGACTTAACAATAAAATAGATGCGAAGAAATCGAGTATTTGCAAAAATGAACCAAAAAAAAAAAAACGAAAATGCGTCTCTTTCGAAAATCCAATTTTTTTAACGATAAAAAGAGGAATTTTTCAAAGATAAATAATTAAATTTTTCCTTTATTTCGATGAGTGTAATTTGGAGGATTTGTAATTGGAAAAATTGGTATCTGCAACCCTTAAAAAAGTATTTTGAACTTGCCATGCACGAATTTTATTGTTTACAATTTTTCCCTTTTATCGTCTTAGATTGACATTAATGGAATTCGGGGGGGGGATCGGGGGGATCCATCCAAATAGAATTAAGGAGTTTGTTGTACACCCAAACAGTTAAAGTTAAAAATGGCATATTTTATTTAAATTAAATTAAATTTGTTGAGAAAAGTACAATAAAAAAAGAGAAAAACCTCAGAAAGAAACAAATTAAATTAAATGAATTTCTGACAATAAACTAGGACAAAATATTTGTTTGTAAATATTTTTAAAAAAATTTTAATAATTACATTTCTTTTGTTTGACAAAGCTTTAGTTTTAAATACACACAAACAAACAAACAAACAAGCAAAAATAAAAAAGGAAACAAATTTGCTAAAAGAACGATTAAAATCAGCGCATTGCACTAGAATGACTTCAGTTCAGATTGTTTACACCGAAAAACAAAAAAAAATGTCAAACTTCGACTTTGACTCGACTTTAACTTTTTTGTTCAAATAATTTTTTTTTATTTGTATTTTCTTCCATTTTACACAAGTAAGTATTTTTAATATACTTGTATTATTCGATTGTATGTGTGTGAACGAGCAGTCATGACGTATGCTTTTGTGGTACAGAATTTTCTATTGTAACGTTGCGCGGTTGGCACTTCGGTAAAGAGGGCGGAATTTAGAAGTGCTTCTTTAATGAATGTTTAAAGAAGCACTTCTAAATTCTTAGATAAATGTTTAAGGAAGTATTGTTCTAAACTAAGAGAACTCCTTCTTTTGGAATATAGAGAAGAATGCGTAAAGGAAGTAGTTGATACTAAATTGTGCTTATTTTTAGTAAAAGAGGTGAAATTTGAATGACGAATTTCGGTTTTCTCTTAAAATTTTGTAAGAAATTCTTATAAAATTCTTAAGTCCTCTTTTTTTAAATTTATTTAAGGATCTAAAAATAGTAAAATTAGTTTGATTTTTGAATTGTTTATTATTTATTACCTAAGATTTTTTTTTTTCAACAAATTTCTGATCATATAAGGTTGTGGAAGTACTTCCCAGAAGATTTTAATTTATGTGAAAAAAATTTACAATGTTTTTGTATATAAACTGGAAGTAATTATCCATACTGAAGGCGGCATGGCAGAATTCATTCGCGCAGTATTTCACTTATTCCTTGTCGTATTAAATTAAAATAGCAGAAACTATTATGAACTGAATTTATGCTTTCATATTTATGTGCAAAAAAAAAACAAAAATGAACACATAGAAAAGGATAGTTACATGCAGGAAGAAGAAAAACCCACTAAAGTCATGATTTAAAACCGTTTTGTCTGAATTGAAGAAAAAAAACCAAGCAAAACCAATAATATTAGTAAAATAAAGAATGTTGGAAAAAACATCCAATCTGATTGTAAAACGTGATTCCAGAAGAAATTTATGAAAATTATTATATCAAAATCTCGTTTCCATGACCGGTTAGA
Organism: Atherix ibis; assembly: GCA_958298945.1. Classification (NCBI taxonomy): domain Eukaryota; kingdom Metazoa; phylum Arthropoda; class Insecta; order Diptera; family Athericidae; genus Atherix; species Atherix ibis. Next base: position 84,423,244 of record OY282609.1, read on the forward strand.
ATCCCGGTGCGTACTTGCACGTACGAGCGCATATCGCAATGGTCTTAAAGCTGACCTCGTGTGTGAGCAGGACATTAATTAATTTGATGAAAACTATTTACTGTTTTTATTTCTTTTTTTGTTTTTGTAATAATAAAAGCATAGCAATTTAATTTTCATACGAGCACGTTCATATTCTATGCACATGTACGCGAAGAAGAAGCGAAAAAAAGGACGAAAATGGGGGAAAAAAACATGAACCGATGAACTATTCTAAACGAATCCGCCTTTTCATGCGTTTTTATTACACAAAACATTACCTTTTTTTGTGTATGTTTGCGTATATGTAAAGGGAGGAAGGGGGGTATAATGGGAAGAAGGGTAGATAGAACTGAAGGGTGGAAAAGTGAAATTGTTGCATGTAATAAGGAAATATTACGAAAAATGACTTTGTATTTCTTGAAGAGAGAGCACTTCGCCGGTGTCGAAAATTCACTGAGGGTTCGGGTGGCGCTCCTTCGAAGGAAATGTGCATTTTTTTGTTCATGTTCATGTATTTGAGTGGTTATTAAATTTTTCCAAAATGTAAATGATAATTTATAGGCAAATCAAGTAATAATAATAATAATAAAAATGAAAGCAGAACAACGAATACAGGAATATTCCTGTATTCCTTCTTTTGCAGGAACGAATTCGATGAACCCAATTTTCGAGCACTTTTTCCACTAAATCAAGTCGTATGTCAATGAATAGCACGTTCAATATTGTCTTCTAAAGCATTAACAGGGATCTGGTTTATTGCTAAAGACCAATAACTTCAAATAACCCCACAAGAAATAGGCTAATGGTGTTAAATCACAACTTCTTGGAGGCCATTCAATATCACAATTTCTTGAAAAAATCGAATTTCCAAACTTTTCTCGCAATAATTCGGTTGTTGCACGTGCTGTGTGGCACGTAGCCCCGTCTTTTTGGAACCACCAGATGTTGTCAAGATCAATTTCTTCCAATTTCGGCCATAAAAAGTTGGTTATCATCGATCTATACCGCTCTTCATTGACAGTAACGGTGTTACCAGCTTCATTTCGAAAGAAGTACGGACCGATGATTCCACCAGACCAAAAACCACACCAAACTGTCAATTTAGGTGAATGTAATCACCAGAATCGACAGTTTTCTTTATTTACCACACCACTCAGATGAAAGTGAGCCTCATCGGAGAAGATGATTATCTTAAAAAAATCGTTATCGTTTTCAAGTTGTTCCAAGACAAAATCAGCAAATTCACGACGTTTACGATGGTCCAATGGCTTCAGTTCTTGAATGATAACAATTTTATACGGATGCAAGCTCAAATCCTTTCTCAAAATCCGCCAGGTTGTGGTTTGAGACAGTCCCAATTCTTGAGAACGTCTTGGAATCGACAAATTGCGGTCTTCAGCAACACTTGCCTGAACGGCAGCAATATTTTCATTACTTCGAGCGGTTCTTTGTCTTATTGGCACTTGAACATTATGTAAAGAAAATGTACGCTCGAAATTTTTAACAATTCGACGAATAGCGAGCACAGTTGGACGATTATTACCACCATAAAATGGCAAAAGCGCACGAAAAGTTGTAATTGGAGAATGATTATTTTGATAATAAAATTGAATAATTTGTAAACGTTGTTCTTGCATATATTTCTCCATGATAAAATTGTAAACATTACTGAATACAATGAAGAAGAAAAATGACAGATCATGACATATTACAAATGGCCGAAACGTCACTTAGAAATCGTATCACTCTTATTGGAAAACCCTATATTATTAATAAAAAAAAATTAATTTTTTTTGTAATAAGGCATCGGTTAATTAAATATTGGATCGGATTAAATCCAACTGGAACAGGGGAGGAATTTTTAATATTATTACAAGGACTCTAACACTAACATCCCCCATCGAATAGGATGTATTGAAAAGCAAAAGGAAAAACTATTAATAAAATAAATATGCAAAAGGAAAAAAAAGAAAACACCAAAGTTAATGAAGACATTTTTTAAACGAAAATAAGAGAAAAATAACTATAACAGTTTTCCCCCCTCCCGTAACAGATCTACGACCACTTCAGAATGTGTTATAAAAAAATAATTCCAAAAATTACGCGGCTTTTCTAAGATCCGATCCATTGAGTAAAAACAAAATGCATGTTCACAGCGAATAAAAGGAAGCTTAGGCAATCAGGCGTAGTAGCAGGTGACTTTTGGCAAAAAAACCTGTCGAAATGTAAAAGTTTCAATTTCAAAATTACAAAAAAAAAAGATTTTTTTTATTGTTTTTCGCCATTTTAAGGGTGGGGGAAGGGGTTGTTTTTTTAACCAAAATTTCCTTTTCTTACTTAACTTTCTTTTGTTCATTTACGTTGATGGTAATGATGGCAGGTAGGTTTTTTTTTCAACCGAGGGGAGGGGGTGGTTTGCTGTAATTTTTTTCGGTATTTTGTTTTTTTTCCCTTTTTTATATGAAAGCAAAAAAAAATCAGCGTCCAAAATCAATAAGCTGGGTATCTTTTCCTTCCCATCTAAATCGTTCTTTTTCTCAGACCTATTTTTGATAAATAAAGCACTTTTTTTTTTTTGGTCGCAACAGATATCAGCAGCATCAGAGAAATGGCTCCATGAGTAGAAAAGCAAAATATCAAATCAACCAAAAAAAAAATGGCATTTATTAATGCTACTAACAAAAATTTTCATTGAGTAAAATTTAATCATTTTTTTTTCTTAAAATTGGTTTTTTGTTCGAAAAAACACATTTTTTCTGGAGATTTTTTTTATGCTGACATTGCGTCCACTCTCCAAACCATATCATTCTGAATGCAAAAATAATTGTGAGCGTTTTTGAGAAAATGGCTTAAAATTCGCTCTTTTTTTTTCTTAAAAATTATTTTTTATCCGAAAAAAGACATTTTTTTTGAGATTTCTTTTTATGATCTTATTGGGAGCACACAGGTAAAGCTTCTCGAATCAATATTTTGTCGAATTTTATGCATTTTTCGAGAAATAAAATAAATTGAATTTTATGCATTTTTCTCAAAAACGTTCACAAAAATTTATCCTGCAAGATTATTCTTCTTCCAATCGGGAAAGTATGGATTTTAGAAGCTTTGCCTGAGTGTGCGCAACGTCAGCATAAATCTCCAAAAAAATGTCTTTTTCCGAATGATAAAACAAATTTTTAGAAAAAAAACAGCGAATTTAATGAATATTTCTCAAAAACACTCACAAAAATTTATCCCGAAAGGACATTCTTGTTCCAATCAGGATAATATATGGTTTGGAGAAGCTTTGCCTGAATATAAACAATGACATTATTAAAAAAAAATTCCAAAAAACCGCCATTTTCATAGTGAAAATCAAATTTTAAGAGAGAGTGGAAAATACTTGCTTCCTACTTTCTGAAAAACTGAGCGCCTGGTGTAAAAATCGAATTTTCGAACAAATTTTGGATTCTGCGGATTTTTCGGATTTTTGAATTTGCATACACTTAGGCGACTATTATTTTTGCTTTCACATATTTTTCGGGGTAAAATTTGTTTTTCTGTCTATCCTTTGCGGGTAAATTGTTTTCGTTCTTATTTCAGGACCTTTTTTTATGTCTCCTCCTAGCATTATAATTTTTTTATATACTATTCAATATTGTTTTCCCGTTTAATTTTTTTTTGGTTTTTCTTGAAAAGGACATGAAAATCTTTTTAACTCTCTGTTTATATTTTTAAGTTAGCCTCTGAGAAGAGCAGATTTTATTTGTTTTTTCTTCTATTTTTTTTTGTTCTTTATTATTACTAAATTTTTTCAAGTTTTTGTATTTTCACCGGTGTTAGCGAGTGTACTTTTTCTGCGTATATATTTAAGGTAGGGTGAGGGTGGTTTTTATTAAAGTATAGTAAGTATTCTAATGGTTTCCAAACAAGGTGAACGTTCGTTCTGTTATCGGAAAATCTAATAAACTTAAACTTTTAATTGAAAAAAAAAGAAAACAGAAAAAATGCTAAAAGCACTTTTTTTTAAACATTTTCTATTAAAATTATTTGACTTCTTCATGCGAATTTAAAACGCAATACAAATTATACTTTAGTGTAAAATAGTCATTTTTGTGACAATAGATATAAAAATTTCCTGGAAAAAATATAGCGATTATCTTAGTACATTTATGGCTCCTGATTCTTTAAACCATTTTATAAAAAAAAATATTGTGTACAAGTTGAAAAATAAATTACGGAAGAATTATTTGTACAATTTTCTAACTTAAAAAAATTAACACTTTAATTAATTAGCATGCGAAGTAAACATAATAAGGCATATTCACAAATAAGGAAGAGTCTAAACTTCAAGGTTAATGTACTTTTGGAAGAGTTTTTGAACTGTTGTGCTGAGAGTTTTTTTTCTAACAACAACAAAAAGGAAAGTTCAAGGAGTGGCAGATAAGTTACGAGACTGATTTTTTTATATTATATTTTATTCATTAATGTTATCCTTTTTAAAGTACAATAGTTTCCTTAAGCAGCTATGCGAGGTCTGTTCAAATAGTATCGCGAATTTTGAATTTCCGCGGGTTACGTATATTCGATTTTAGATTTTTTTGTGGCGTTATGTTGGACAAGTTCGGCCATTTTAAATGTTCAGTTAGTTTTTGACAGCTGCTTTGCTTGTACGTGTTTTGGCTCGTCTTAGATTTTTGGTCAATTTCGACCAAAAACAGCATCACACTAACATTGCTAAGGAGCTGTTGGACTCTGACCCCGACGACCCAAATTCGCTCCAGAGGGTCATAACTGGTGACGAATCATGGGTTTATGGTTATGACGTGGAAACCAAAGCTTAATCATCCCAATGGAAGCTGCCGCACGAGCCAATACCGAAAAGAGCGCGCTAAGTTCGGAAGGTTTTCCTTACAGTTTTTTTTCGATTGGAGGGGCGTGGTGCATCATGAGTTCTTGCCACAGGGTAGAACGGTCAATAAGGAATATTACCTGCAATTTATGCGCGAAGCAATCCGCCAGAAACGCCCGGATTTGTGGAAGAACAAAAATAGGCTTTTGCTTTGAACAACTGGGCGCCTGGTTTAAAAATCGGATTCACGAACAAATTTTGGATTTTTTGAATTTTTCGATTTTTGATTTTGCATAGCGACTATTATTTTTGCTTTCACATATTTTTCGGGGTACTTTTTTTCATTTCAATTCTAGGAGCTTTTTTTAGGTCTCGTTTCACTATGGTTTAAGAGGGAGAAGGAGGGTAGCTGGGGTTTTTTTTTAAATTTTGTTTGACTTATTTTTCTTATCAGTTTTGTTTAGTTTCTTTACTTTTTAAGCATTTTTCTTAGTATTTAATTTTTTTTCCAACTTTTTCTTACTCAATGTAAATTTCGGAATAATATAATTTGCACTAATCCTTTTATGCTGCAAATGGTGTCATTTTAAATATTAAATAAAATTAATTAGCAATGCGTTATAATACAAATAATTGCCATTCTCTCCTTTGGAAAATAATCCAATAAATCCAATTATTTTTCATTCGAGAAATATAATGAAATTCAAAAAAAAGCAAAAAAATACCAAATATTGCAATACATCGCATGTGTCCAATGGCTGTAAAGTAAATGCAAAATATAATAATAATGCCCCTTTAATACACATAATACACACGAACAGATATTATTTAAATTATATCATTTACTTTTGGGTGAAATTAAAATTGTGAAAAAATTTATTTCAAATGAGAACACACCGTCTGGCGGTCTACATAAAATATTACCAAAAATTGACAATTCATCGACACCAAAATGTCCTACCCTGACTAAGCGTGTGGTAAAAGAGAAGAAGAAGAACAAAACAACTCAGCAAATTCCCCAGAGTGATAACGGAATTCACCACAGACCACAAATTTTTTGTTGAATTCAAATTCAAATTATTCCACCATCATCGAACGACGAGCATATGTTAATTAACCGAATGTACTTCGTTTTTAATTTTATTATTTTTTGCTATTTATTCACTTTTTTTTTTTAAATCAACAAAAAAGAAATTGACAAATTACAAAAAAGTAATAACGTTATTGTATGCATGTATTTCGCAATAAAATAAGATCACATTCGACTACGTATAAATTCGATAAGACAGCTTTTCGGTCAAAGGTCATCACCAAATATTTGTTATAGCAAAAGCTAGAAAAAAAATGCCAAATTCACTTTCGGTTAGAGAGTGAATTTGATAAGAATTGAAAAATCTAAACTATAATCTTTGGTCATGAAGGAATGGAGAATTTTTGAATTTGGAATTTTATTTGGAATTTCCTGTACATAACGATGAGTTTGTCCTGTTCAATTAATACAGAACCCCATTTAATCCAGTGCCGATACTCCTTTTACTGACAGTTAAGAAGTAGACGATATTGTTATGGTAGTTTAGAGACCTTTCAAATATTCATTCAATTACCATCGACCGCCCCACAATACCCCACATAATACCACCTTCCACTTAACAGCAATGACAAACTGCATTTGTCGTCCAAACTATCGTCGATTGCTTGCTCATTTCATCCCTTAACACAACTCCTTCGAGCATATACAATATACACACTATATACTCATAAGTCACCCCGATTTGTGTGATAGACACGTGGAACGGGTCGGGTGGACTAGTGGAGTTAAACATTGGCGGTTAGTAATCTGTCCAAATTCAATTCACCCATATTGTTGGTAGTTTTCTTGCGCTGACTCTTGTCCATTGCCATCGTCATCGCCGTCACCATTGGTACGATTATCACCCATTGCCTTCTTGCTTTCGGTTGCTTCTGTCACGGTATGCCATTTTCCATTCAGTTGTTGTCAGACATCGGCACGCAACACAGTCACTTGGAATAAGGTAGCAAAAATCCACAACTTACACAAAACACGGTTATTATGAACAACCCCAAAAATATTCGTACGAAATTTTTATCATTCAACAATTGTGCTCGGAACTCTATCCTCCATCCACATCGTGATTATGTAGTTAAATCGAAAATTTCATCTTAAATTAAAAAATTTCAAATTAAAAAAACCAAAACAAAAAAATATGTGATTCCATTTAAAATAGATTATTTTCGATAAAAGAAAAAAACAAAAAGTGTATTAAATAAATTTTTAAAAAAAAGACAAAAATTATACAAATTAAAAATATAAGAAAAGTTTTTTTTTTTTAAAGTGTCAAAAAGAGAAAAAATAATAATTCGTTTATGATTATTTGTTAATAATTATTAAGCGTTCGATCGAAATTTGAATAAATAAATTTAAGAAACAATTTCTTAATAATATTTATTGTGTACAGCAGAGAATTCGACAAAAATAATTAACAAACCATGAATACGTTTAAGGAACATGTACTATTATTGACCACTTGTTTTGGATTAATTTTTTCATTAATAATTTTATCATCAATTGGAAGCACATCTGGTGCAGGTAAGAGTCTCTGTCTGGGACACTACTCTATCGGTTTTTTATTGAAGATATCCAAACACAACAAAAAAACAATATTTAACAATCACCTTAATTTAAAAAGTCAAATTCAAATTAGAAAACAATCAAATGGGAGAAAAAGAAAAGAAAAAAAAAACAAATAGACTTGGGGGTGGTTTTTATGTGTGTGTTTCGATATTGAAATAATCAAAGTTTAGATATTTCGTTATTATTCAAGGAAATAATAGTTTAGCACCACACACAAATGGGTAAGTCACGCTTAAAGTGTGAAATGAAGGGTTTGTTAACACATATCCACACCTTATTATTTTATCCTACCAGGGGGGTGTTTATCTTATATTATACTGTGTCGAAATTTTTATTTACATTCGAAATAGAAATGGGAAATTTGGAAAAACCAAAATTAATAGAGGCGAAATATTAAAAAAATATTCAACTAATAACGGACTGATTTCGTGTTCAAATTAACATGGGATATTTTTTTTCAAATAAAATACGTTTTGTTATTTACTGGGAAATTTTTTTTTACTATTTATTTACTGAGTTCTAATATTAATTTTTGAAGCAAAAAAAAATAGTGCATTTATGTGCTCTTACTATGGATAAAAAGGTAGTAAATATCCGTCATGGATCATAATAAATCGAATAGTTTTTTACTACAATAGTTTTCAGAAAAATAAGAATATTTTAAAATAGTCCTGGTCTTGATTTGATAGAAATCGAATTAAATTTTTATTGCAATTTTCTTCTTCTTCTTCTTTTTTTGACTTGAAAAAAAAATTGTTTTAAGTTTTTCTATCCGTCTACGAGAAGAATAAAATTTCCCTTCTTACCTTGAATTTTTATGTTATACTACGTGTATATAAAAATTTGCTCAAAATAATAAAGAAAATTGTAAAATATTATATAAAAGTAAATTTTTAACTAAAAGTGATTTTTTTTTAAAAATAAATACGATAAAAGAATTTAGTGAAAATAATTACAAAAAAAAATATGTCTACTCACAAAATATACCATAAAAAAACAAATTCTTTTTCTCCAACTGAAAGAATATTCTTATTGCAATCAGGATAATATGGATTGTAGAAGCTTTGCCTGACTATGCACAATGACACCATAAAAATAATATCCAAAAAAATTACCATTTCCATAGTAAACAAATTTTTTTTTCGAATTTTATGAATTTTTACTCAAAAACGCTAACAAAAGTTTATCCTGAAAGGACATTCTTCTTCCAATTAAGATAATATGGATTGAAGAAGCTTTACCTAAGTGTGCACAACGTCACCATAAAAAAATTGCTAAAAAAATGTTCTTTTTCGAATAAAAAAAAAATTTTAAGAAAAAAAAGATCAAATTTTATGCATTTTTCTCAAAAATCTTTACAAAAATTTATCCTGAAAGGACATTATTCTTCAAATCAGCATAATATAGAAAGGAAAACCTTTACCTAAGTATGCACAACGTTACCATAAAAAAAATCTCCAAAAAAATTGTTCTTTTCCAATAAAAAACAAATTTTAAGGAAAAAAGATCGAATTTTATGCATTTTTCTCAAAAACACGCACAAAAATTTATCTAAAAGATTATTCTTCTTCCAATTGGGAAAGTGTGGATTGAAGCTTTGCCTGAGTGCTAGCAATAAAATCATAAAAATATGGTAAATTCTAAAAAAATTACCATTTTCATAATAAAAAAAAAAGATCAAATTGTGTGAATTTTTCTCAAAAACGCTCAAAAAAATTTATCCTGAAAGGACATTCTTCTTGCAATCAGGATAATATGGATTGGAGAAACTTTGCCTAAATGTGAGCAATGAAACTTTTTTTTAAAAAAAATCCAAAAAACCGCCATTTATAAGTGGAAAACAAAAAAAAGAGAGAGGAAAATATTTATGTTACCTACTATTTTCTGAAAACAGCGCCTGGTATAAAAATCGTATTTTCGAACTATGCACAACGACACCATAAAAATAAATTCCAAAAAAATGTCCTTTTTCATAGCGAAAAACAAATTTTTTAAGAGAGAATGGAAAATATTTGTTTTTTATTACCTACTATTTTCTGAAAAACTGAGCGCCTGGTGTAAACATTGAATTTTCGAACAAATTTTGGATTTTTCGGATTTTTGATTTATTGATGGATTGATTGATTTGCAATCACAAAATATACCATAAAAACATTAACTTTTTCTTCAACTCCAACCAGTTGATTTCAAAAAGGAACCAGTGTGTGTAAAAAAAAACATGGGCCAAAAGCATAATGTATGAAATATTGAAAAATGATAGAAGAAAGTAAGTGTATTATAAAAAATACCTCTTAAATATAGTATAAAAATCATGTCTTATTTATGAACATTTGATCAACTCAAACTAAGAAAAAATCATCAAATTAAATATCAAAACGAAAACAAACTCATAAATCGTAACATAAACTTTAACATGAATTTTTTTTTCTTTTTGCTGATAAACAAAGAACAATTTTTTTTATAGAATATCAAATTATCGTCAAAGAAAATAAAAAATTCGTCAAATGGCCTCATGGTTGTGGCGCTACATAATGGTCTCTGTGGCTTTTGCCTGAGAGACCTTACGAAAACAATAACCAAAAATTATCCTTAAATAATAAGAAATAAGTTCCGAGAAAAAAACTATGCGATATTCAAATAATATTTTTATTAATTTGTAAATATGCACATTTGCATTGTTATCAATACGATTTAAAAAAAATAACTGATAGTAAAAGGTCACACATAAAAATGACATTACAGACACCGAAAAGCACACCAAATAATGGCAAAATTCAAAACTGATTCATTCTCTGAAAATTGATAATAATAAAATTTCATTGAATCTCAACTCAAATGAATCTGAGAGTAAATGTTATCCGTGAATCATTGCTGAGATTATATTAGAAGAGGGATAGAACGGCGCCATTCAAAGAGTCATTATTATTTTCAATGATTAGTCTCTCTTTCTCCCGACCAGTCAAAAATAGCATTAAAAAAACATATATTTTGCAAAGAAGGATAATGAGGAAAATAATCTAAGAATGAGAGAGAGAGACAAAGTGAAATTAACAGTAATTATTGAAAACTATTTTAATGTTAAAATAGGTTTTTGATAATTTTTTTGTTTTATTAAGTACACAAAAAACAACCGAAATGCTATCAAAGCGAAATACGAGTAAAAACTGTTAAATTTTATAACAGGTTGTAACTGAGAGGATTAGTATTTGTTCATTCTCTATTTGTGATTGATGGATGATTGTGTGTTGTTAGGAGGCTGTCATTAAAAAAAAGTAGAAGATTCTTCTTCGTTAATATTTGTTCGTATTTTTAACGAAACTTCTTATTGGTTACTCTAAGCAAACAAATTTTAATTAAACCGTTTCTATTTTGAAAGTTTTATAAGAGTTCACTTTTGAGGGAAAAAAAATGAGTTAATAGTAATTTTAGTGACATAACGATATCATTTTTTTGTAAATTGGGTTGTCCGGAAAGTAATTTTAAAAATAAAAGACGATTTTCTTATAGTGAATTAATATTTTATTCAATTAAATTTTGTCAAGCCTGAGATCCAATACCCTTTGCCATCTTTCTGGCAGTAGCATGATTCCATGCTCATAAAATTTTTGTTCTTCGCTGGCAAAAAACTGATACAAGTGAAATTTTTTGACCTTCTCATTTGAATTAAACGTTTTATCGTCTAAAAAAATTTTTGTAGAGACCGGAATAAATGATAATCGGAAGGTGCTACGTCTGGAGAGTATGATGGGTGTGGCAGTATATCCCATTCAAGCTCTGAAAGATTTCGCCGAACGGGGTCAAACTTGTACGAGGTCTGTTAAGAAGACCCGCGAATTTTGAATTTCCGCGGGCTACGTATATTCGATTTTTGTGGCGTTATGTTGGTACTCATGTTTCTCACTTATGCCGACAAGTTCGGCCATTTTGAATGTTCAGTCAATTTTTGACAGCTGCTTTGCTTGCACGTGTTTTGGCTCGTTTTCGATTTTTGCTCAATTTCGACCAAAAACAGCATCGCATTAACATTGCTAAGAAGCTGTTGGACTCTGTCCGCGACGACCCAAATTTGCTCCAGAGGGTCATAACTGGTGACGAATCATGGGTTTATGGTTATGACGTGGAAACCAAAGCTCAATCATCCCAATGAAAGCTGCCGCACGAGCCAAGACCGAAAAAAGCGCGCCAAGTTCGGTCGAATAAGGTTTTGCTTACAGTTTTCTTCGATTGCAGGGGCGTGGTGCATCATGAGTTCTTGCCACAGGGTAGAACAGTCAATAAGGAATATTACCTGCAAGTTATGCGCAAGTTGTGCGAAGCATTCCGCCAGAAACGCCCGGATTTGTGGAAGAACAAAAATTGGCTTTTGCCATTTTTGGCCAAAAACAACACACTAATAATACCGCAGCAGCCATCGTATTCCCCAGATCTGGCCCCCTGTGACTTTTTCTTGTTCCCGAAACTGAAGAGCCCCATGAAAGGACGACACTACGCCACGATTGAGGAGATAAAGACGGCATCGAAGGAGGAGCTGAACAAGATCACAAAAAATGATTTTTTGAAGTGCTTCGAGGATTGGAAAAAACGTTGGCACAAGTGTATAATATCTGGTGGGGATTACTTTGAAGGGGACAAAATAGATATTCATGAATAAATAAATCATATAAAAAACACAAAATTCGCGATACTTTTTAAACAGACCTCGTATTTCCAACTTTATAATCAGCAAGAATAGAAGTTATTGTTTCGGACCTTAAATTTTTTATTATTTCTCATTTTTAAACTAAAAACTGTACTGCACAAAATAAACTTTAAAAAATTGACATTATTTCTACTTTCCTATAAAACAAATAGAAAAAATTTATAATCACGTAGTGCGATGAAGCAGTTACTAAAATGGAGTTTTTATTTTTAATTTGAAAATTTATTCACATTTTTCTCTTTTACTAATTTTGATATTAAAAATTCCATACCCAACACAAAGTGTATGTGTATGATCATTAAAGGAATTAATGTTATTTCTTCATTTCTAAGGAATCGTTAAAGAAAAATAATAATAGTAAAATTTTTTAATAACATGAACTTTTAGCAATATGCTCACCACACACGTACAAGGATGAACTCGCACATTTGATTTGGCGGAAACTGTGAGAATATCCTTTTTTTATGGCAATTAACTCGCGCATGGTGTTGGAGGGAGCCGTTAACAGAGTCAGACGATTGTTTTTATAACAATCTTTCGACCACATTACACATTATGCTTTGTAGTATGAGTTTCCCATAACAAACTGTGTTTGAATGAATGAATTCGATACGATATATGATCAGATTCAGGATGGAGATTGGGGTGGCAAATAGGAAACTGTAAATGGATAACGTTCAAGAAACATGGGTGCGATGTCCTTTTCGATATTTATACAATTTCATACTTGCATATTATTCCATTATTTATACTTGTTGATATTTTTTTTACACTTACTCCAAAGTAAAATTCATATTACACTCTCATTTTTTTCTGATTTTATTTGCACACATTTTCCTTTTGTCCTTTTTCCTGTTTAAATAGTTTCTTATTTTCTTGGCTTATATGAAAACCCAAAGTTTTTTCTTTTTCTATTTGAGAAATAGTAAAAATTGATTTTCTATAAATTTTCATTTACAATCAACCGATCGATCGAATCATTCTTTAGGGTTATTAAAAGAACTTTAATTAAGTTGTTAATTTACGTGTGCACAATAATAAAGTAAAGGTGAACATAAAAGAAATTATATATAAAAAATGACAAAATTAAATCCGATATCAATAAAGATTCTGAACACGAGAAATATTTTTAGCGAACTCTAATCAATATTTATTAAGGCATAAAAAATAAAATGTTAAGAAATCAGGTTTTTTTGGTGGACTAAAATGAGGGCCAGGAAAAAATCCTTGTCGCTACGAAAATATATAAATTTGCAGCCCCAGGTGATATTTGAAATTTAGAATAATTTTCCCAATGGATTAAAATGATGATTTCGATTTTACCCAGAAACATGGTGATTTACTCTTAGTACTTGTAGAGTTAACAATTTTCTTCCTTTTAACGAAAACCACTCAAATACTCGAGAGTCTTCGAAAACATCAACTTGCTACAATGTTCAGGATCCTTTTTCCTTTTGGGACTAATCAAATACTAGAAAATTTCCTTTATTTTTCGTTTTACGAAGATTGTTTGTTTCTACAAATTGACCTCGTTTATCATTTACATATTATTTTCTCTTGAAATATTCCACTTCTCATTCTTATTATAAATCATATTATCTGAAATTGATGAATATAAAAAAAAGATTGCTTTTTATCTAATAGTCCAATACACTTATTTGTAATGATTTGAATCGATTTTTAGCCCTTTACTGAGTGTCATATTCATTAAAATCGCCCTTGTGCAACTCGAAAGAATTTCTACTTTCTCACAGTGCCGATGAGGGAGAATTCATCGTTTTCAAAGTGATCATTATTGACGATTTCTACAATAAACCAAACGAGACTCTATAAATCCTGAAGGGCCATGTGGTTATTTATAAATTTTACATCGAAAATTCAATTGCTTTTATTTTTAAATTTAGTTAAAGTTTTTATGTCATTGGGAAATTTTTATAAGAATGAATAGTAGAAATTTTCACCAAAAAAAAAATTTACAATATAAATCTTCATAGTAAAAATTTTCACTTAAAAACACTCCGTAGAAATTTTCGATAAAAATTTGAGGTAAACATTTGAAGTAAAAATTCTTTAAAAAAAATTTCGATAGAATTTACACAAAAAAAGAAGTTCACAATCAAAATGTTCTCAGTAAAAATTTTAAGTAAACATTCCGGTTAAAATATTTAGTAAAAATTTTCGGTCAAAATATTCAATTTTTGGTACAAATGTTCGTTAAAAATTCTCAGTAAAAGTTTTTGGTAAAAATTTTCAGTAAAAATGTTCGGTAAAAATTCTCAGTAAATATTTTAGGTAAAAAATTTCAGTAAAAATACTCAGTGGAAATGTTTTTTTTTTGTTTTGTAAAAATTTTCAGTAAAAATTTTAGGTAAAATATTTCAGTAAAAATTTTACGTAAAATATTTCACTAAAAAATTTCAGTAAATATTTTAGGTAAACATTTTTAGTAAATTTCCGGTAAAAATATTCGCTAAAAAATCCCAGTAAAAATGTTCGGTAAAAATTCTCAGAAAAAAATGTTGACAGTAAAAATGGTTTTTTTTTGTTATATAAAAATTTTCAGTAAAAATGTCCGCTAAAAATTCTTAGTAAAAAATCTCAGTAAAAATGTTCGCTCAAAATTCTCAGTAATAATTTTCGGTAAAAACGTTCGCTAAATATTCTTAGTAAAATTCTCAGCAAAAATTTTCATCAAAAGTTCTCAGTAAAAATTCTCGGTAAAAATTCTCAGTAAAAATTTTCGGTAAAAACGTTCGCTAAATATTCTTAGTAAAATTCTCAGCAAAAATTTTCATCCAAAGTTCTCAGTAAAAATTTCCGGTAAAAAATTTCGCTCAAAACGCTCAGTAAAAATTTTCGGTAAAAATGTTCGCTAAAAAATCCCAGTAAAAATTTGAGATAAAAATTTTCGGTAAAAATTCTCAGTAAAAAGTTTTGCAAAAAATTTTAGTAAAAATTCTCAGTAAAAATGTTCGCTTAAAATGCTCAGAAAAATTTTCGGTAAAAATTCTCAGTAAAAATTTTCACAGTAAAAATGGTTATTTTTTTTGTGTAAAAATTTTCAGTAAAAATGTCCGCTAAAAATTCTTAGTAAAAATTCTCAGTAAAAATATGAACTAAACATTTTCGGCAAAAATGCTTGGTCAAAATTCTCAGTAAAAATGTTCGCTCAAAATTTTTGGTAACAATGTTCGTTAAAAATTCTCAGTAAAACTTTTCGGTAAAAATTCTCAGTAAAAATTTTCGGTAAAAATGTTCTCTAAAAATTCTCAGTAAAAATTTTCACAGTAAAAATGCTTTTTTTTTCTGTGTAAAAATTTTTAGTAAAAATGTTCGCTCAAAATGTTTAAGATAAAATGTTTAAAATTTTCTAAGCTAAAAATCTATCAAAGATATTAGTCAGCATCATATTGAATTGAGTGGGTGTGTTAACATAAATTCTAGTTTTGCATTGCCAAAGACATCCTTTTCTATAATGTCGCCATCGTATTGCAAAACGTATTTAGTCTAGAAAACCCCCTCCAATTAATCATATGATTTAGATTATAAAAAAAGGAAAACTTCAATTTATAGCATGAATTTCGTTAATTTTAAAATAATAAAAAAAACCAAGCAGATATTAAATACCCTCTCACTATGATTAATGGAATTGAAGCGTCTTAAAA
This sequence comes from Atherix ibis, assembly GCA_958298945.1. NCBI lineage: Eukaryota > Metazoa > Arthropoda > Insecta > Diptera > Athericidae > Atherix > Atherix ibis. The sequence goes on from OY282609.1 coordinate 84,439,110, forward strand.
CAAGATACGAAATAAAATGAAAATTCATTGAGAAAAATATTAAATGAATCAAATGCGAATAGACAAATATGCAAAGTGTCCTCTTTTAAGTTTAATATTAGAATGGAAATAAAGTTGATTTTGCAGAAAAATATTCACGCGATCTATTCCGATTGGGGTCTGTGCACTATCATTTTAAAGTATGTCCTTTAACGAATTGGCTAGGGGAGATACAAAATAGCTAAGCAAATAGAATTTTTAAATAAAAACACTAAAAAGTTTATTCGTGTACAAGAACGAGTGCGAGTATCCTGCAAGCAGCTCCAGCAAGTTGACCAGCTTATCCCTGTTAGGATCCGGAATGGTTTGACGGCGACTGGATACTCTTTTGAATCATGAATGGTCGTGAGTAACTGCATCTTGTATTAGTGTTTCCGAATATTAATGTGCAAATTTATTCTATTACTACGAAAGGATGTACAGAAGCGGCTGATGATGCTACAACAGACACAAACAACAGAAATGGCCGATGATACTCGTTTGGACCATGTAAAAGCCAACAAAACAAACCAGACTCGTTATGCGGAGAGAAAAAAAGTAAAGAAAAAAAGTGAAAACCAAAATAAAAGCTTTACTCATGCGATACGTTCAGAGGGCGACCAACGGGAAAACAGACCTAATCATCATCCTAGCCTATCCTAGACGGCTAGAAAGCATCCTTCCTAGGCGGCATATGCACACACACACGAGAGGTAGCAAAAGGAGGCAGGCAGGGCAGACAACCAAAGGAACGGCACAATCGACGAGGCGAGGCAGTCAACAAGCCAGTCAGCCTAGCTAACGGCATAAACATATTTTCCTATTCGATTATGAGTCACCACCGATAATGATCTCTGTTAGGTCTTGTTGCCAAAAAGTGAAACTTTCTGAACACACCGATGAACACGACACACTCACTGTGCACCATCGTAAGCAAGAGCAAAGCAAAACAAAAACAAATACGAACAATTGAAAAGCAAAAACATTTTACAATGAAAACAGCATCAATAGTCCCTTCGCCATTATCACAGAAGTGTCTGATGATAGTGCGGACATTAAATTTATAGTAAAACTCACACACGGTCACATATAACGTGATAATACGCATCCTAGTTATGTGTGTGGTAATATAAATCTATTTCAGTCTACCTAAACATACCAGAATGTGTATGTACATACGTCTGCATAGCTCTTACTCACTTGACGTACACGACTTCTTATAGAACTCCGACGATTTATTATCATTTGTGAATTGGTTTTGGGCATTGATAATTTTCGTTTTTATTGAGAATATTATTATTGTTATAGGGTTTTATGTGTGCGTAGTATGAGAGTCGGTGGTATGTAAATGACTGAAAACTGCGTATGGAAGTGGTGAGATGACACGATGCATGGAATTATCAAAAAATATGAAGAAATGAGAGAGTGAGAGGAAGAAGACAAATTGAGAAAAAGAAAAATTCAAAATGCCATTTAATAGAATTGACGAAAAATTACGAATGCCATTATTAACAATTGTCACGTTTATCGTTATTACAACAAGGAGAGATTAATTAAACTAATATTTTTTTTGCCTACGTCCAAAAGTTGGTCCTTTTTATTATAAAGGGTTTTTGAATAAGAACTTAACAACTTTTTTTTTAAATATCTCGCAAACCATTTGAGATATATCAAAACTTTTATTATTGGCTTAAAGTACAATCAATGCAATTATAAATGGAACTCGGCTTCGGTCATATGTCCACCACGGGCACGCTTGCAGCGGTCGATTCGTTAAAGCCAATTTTCGATGACTCGGCCACACAATTCGACGAGAATAGCCGCTATTTCTCGTTCGATGTTGGCTCTTAGGTCCTCTAACGTCGCCGACTGTTGGCATAGACCATCGATTTAACGTAGCCCCACAGAAAAAAGTCTAGAGCTATTAAATCACAAGATCTCGACGGCCAATTGACAGGACCATTTCTCGATATAACACGCACTTCAATAAGTCGATTGTTTCTCCCGCTGTGTGGGATGTGACACCGTCTTGTTGACATCACATATCACTCATGTCCAGCCCATCCAATTGATCGAAGAAAAAACGCTGTAACGTTATGTCTCTGTAGCGTTCACCATTGACTGTAACGTGATGGTCATTTTCATCAACGACGAAAAATGGCCCCAATGACGCCACCGGCATGAAAACCGCACCATACAGTCACTTTTTGTGGATTAAGTGGTGTTTCATGAAGCACATGAGGGTTTGCAGCACTCCAATAACGCATGTTTTATTTGTTGACGAAGCCATTCAACAAAAAATGCGCTTCATCACTGAAGATGATTTTTCGATGAAAGTCGTCATTTTCGGCAAACTTCTCTAGAGCCCAATCTGAGAATGTGCGTCGCTTCATATGGTCAAGAACTTAAGTAAGAAATCAAAAGTGCGTCGCTTCATATGGTCAAGAACTTAAGTAAGAAATCAAAAGTACAGATTCTAATAACAATTTTTGAACATTTTTTTTTCTCCAACATTTTTTAAAAATTATTCTTTGAAAAAAAAACTATTTTCCTTAAATAATTTTATCCAATAAATTGTCGAAGAAGATTAACCATCTTTATTAATATTTGAATTTATTCAAAGCAATCAGAATCTTTCTATAAAATATATTTAAAAGTTATGGTAAATGACTGCCAAAAAAAATTAGATACCTACTCCTTCTTTTTTTTTGGTAAATCTAGAATTTATCTTGCAAAAATATAAAAAAAAAACAGTTATTTTATCAATATAATAATGACTAATTTTAGTAAATCGATAATATTTTTGTACTGCACATATTTTAACAGATCCTTTGTTTGTTTTTTTATATAATATTAACTACGGTGTTTATCTTAGGAATAATAATTTTCAGAATAAATTTTGCCGTTGATACTTATGATGTTGTTATTTTTGGAAATGTTGCCTTCCTGATGCCGTCACAACATTTTCCAGGTCTATTAACATCGCATGCATAAATAATAACATACCTAGGACTATGGCTGGCTTTTCTTATAATGTTCTTGTTCAATTCATGTCCTCATTAATTATCGCATTGAAGATAAGAACCCTTCCTACGTATTGTGAATGGAACTGAATAGATTATATTCAATTAAAATGATACCAAAAACTAAACATTAATTATAATTTCCTTTGGTTGGAATTTTCAAACTACAAGAATAGCATAGCATCGTTTTTATTGTATTTACCACAAGAAATTAAATAAAGAAAATCATTACCAACAAGCAAGCATGAGGATAATTATTAAAAAGGCAATATTTACTCTTCATTTGATCATTGATGCGCGTAAACACGACCATATTGTCTCCATTTTACACAATACAAGTCGCCCTTTAATATTTGCCTACGTCAATAACTGAGATATGATAACCAATACCAGGGAATCAGTCGAACATTTGAGGAAACAATTTTCCTCAAATATTCACAATGGAGTACATGACTTAACGTTTGTTTTGTAAGATAATTTCTGTAAACAAAGTAAACTTATGTACTTACCAGCGCCATATTGAGCCCTCGAATTTAGATAGCAACATTTCTCACAGCAAGAAATTTTACAAAAATTCTTAATTGGAAAATTTTTACAGGAAATTTTTACTTTGAACTCTTTTACTGTGAGCATTTTTACTGTGAGCATTTTTACTGTGAATATTTTTACTATAAATATTTTTACTTTTACTCAAAATATTTTTATAGAAAATTTTTACTGAAACTTCTTTTATAGAAAATTTTTACTGAACATTTTTTTATAGAAAATTTTTACTGAAACTTTTTTTTATAGAAATTTTTTACTGAACATTTTTTTTATAGAAAATTTTTACTGAACATTTTTTTATAGAAAATTTTTGCTGAAACTTTGTTTGTAGTAAATTTTACTGAAACTTATGTTATAGAAAATTTTTTATAGAAAATTTTTACTGAACATTTTTTTATAAAAAATTTTTACTGAAAATTATTTTTATAGAAAATTTTTCTTATAGAAAATTTTTACTGAAAAATTTTTTTATAGAAAATTGTTACTGAAAATTATTTTTATAGAAAATTTTTCTTATAGAAAATTTTTAATGAAACTTCTTTTATAGAAAATTGTTACTGAACATTTTTTTATAGAAAATTTTTACTGAAAATTATTTTTATAGAAAATTTTTACTGAACATTTTTTTTATAGAAAATTTTTACTGAAATTTTTTTTATAGAAAATTTTTACTGAACATTTTTTGTATAGAAAATTTTTACTGAACATTTTTTTATAGAAATTTTTTACTGAAACTTTTTTTATAGAAAATTTTACTGAACACTTTTTATAGAAATTTTGTTCTGCAAATTTTTTATGGACATTTTTTCTGGATTATTTTTACTGCATATTTTAATCAAGAAAAAGATTTGTTATTTCACAAAAATTATTAAAGAACATTTTTTTTTCATTTTTCTAATAGTTTTTTTTTCTAATTTATTCCATTTTTCTTTTAATTTTGGCGCAATTTTTGTCATCAGACATAAGATATTCTGCTAATTTCCATTTATAGTATTTTCTAAATTTCGACCCAACTAAATCTATTAAAGCTGATATATTTGAAGTTAATCTGTAACAAAATCAAACGGATAAACGGAACTGTGCATATCTCCATGGAAAGACAGTCATAAATATGGGCAAGTGCATATCTTAATTAAAAATCAATGGAAATTTGTTACTCTCAATTGCAGCAATGGTTCCCCTTCGAGTGAAATTCGTGACTATGAACAAAGCGAAATTACAGCAAATCAATCACAATCGAATGACCCGATAGTCGTCTGTTTCCACTCTCATATCCCCCAGTCCGCTTGCACTATTCACAAATCAGCTAATTGGAGATTAGCCGACAATATAAACAGCATTAAAATGGAGGACAAACATTAAGGATACGCATGCCAAATGACAATGCCCTTCGCTGTGATTTGTTTCAATACATTTTGGTTCGTGCACATTTCCGGATTAGATTGATCATAAAAAGGATTAATTGGTACCAATTTCGATTTCACGTATACTCGTGCTATAATAAAAAGAGAACTAATATTGTATGTCCAACTAACGTTTAAAATAAAGCCCTTTTAATGAAAGGACACAATTCCAATCATTCATAAATACAAAAATGCCTTCGTATAATCCGTTATCTTTTGTACAAAATTAATTACACAAACGCTTCTTCTTATGTTATCATTTGGATTTATTCAACAATTATGTGACATTTTCATAAATCCTGCAAATTGCGAATATTACTAATGAAATTTATAGTTCAGGATGGGAAATACTCCACTAGTTAGGCTATTGATACGAAGTGCTTCAAAGGGAAACTATTGAATTCAATTCTGAGCTCCTTGCCTATTATCGTACAAATAAGATTAAAATTATTTTTTTTGTAAAAACTAATCTTCTACAATTGAATATGAATTAAACATTCTGTCATAAGTGCGTTTAAGCCTTCTGTCAATAACAATCTTTCCAACGTTGTGCAATAACCAGGGTATCCGTGGTAGTATCCGGTACGTTATTGATTCGATTATTAATGTAAGAATCTTTTTTTATAAAATTCAGCATGAATTACGAAATAGCATTCAAGTTAAGATTCTCATCGCAGTATACCATTACGAAATAGAAGAGTTTTCTTAATGAAGAATTGCTTCGAATAAGAATACTTGTGTTCGGAATAAGTTAGAGGCTTTCTAATAAGTGCGCTCAATCTATGAGAGCCTGTTACTTTGACGATTCAAATGTTTTCAGAACAACACGTCCAGATACTGAAATTTCACGGAATCTCAGATTTTATGAAAAAATAATCTTCAGCAACAAAGCGCATTTTAAGCTGAATTGATACGTAGAGAAGCAAAATGATCGGATTTGGGACGAAAAGCAATCACAACAGTTCAGGAGCTTCTTTTGCATCCAGATTAATTTACTGTCTGGTGTGGATTTTGGTCGTGGGGCATCCTTTGGACAACCGTACTGCTTTCGAAATTAGCTTGGCGGGACAGTAATAAATGGCGGTTGTTTCTTTCGAAATTAGCTTGACGCGACCTGATGTATAAATGGCGGTTGTTGTTTAAAAGTTTAAAAGTTTGAAGTTTGATGACGCTGCGTTGTTTAGTATTTGTTTGACAGTCCTTAAAAGTACCGCGTTTGCTTACAACTGGATGGGTGCTGCGTTTGCTCACAACTGAGCATAAACAGTGTCATAAGGATTTTCAATCAAGCAATAAAGCTGAGTTTTTGCATCGATTCATAACCACAGATGAGACATAGATGCATTACTTAGCAGCTGAGATAAAGGAACATTCAAAACAATAAACTGAAAGGGGAGAATCAGCTCCAAAGAAGACGAAAACAGTTCCATCTGATGGCAAGGTCACGGCGTCAATTTTTTTGGGATGCGCGTTGGATAATTTTTATTAATTACCTTCAAGAAGGAAAAACAATCAAAAAAAACGTCATATCCGTTATCGCGATGGCCAAAATCAATGAATTGAAGTTCGAATTACTTCTTCACGCAGTCTATTCGTCAGATTTAGCTTCCTCGGATTATTTTATCTTTCCAAACTTGAAAAAATGACTCAGTGGTAAAAGATTTACTAACAATGAAGAGGTGGAGTGTGCGGTTAATGGATATTTCGAGGAGCTCAACGGTTCTTACTATAAAGAGGGTATTGAAGCTGGGGAAAGTGTATCGAGCTAAAAGGAGACCACGTTGAGAAATAAGGAAATTTTTCCCCAAATTTTTTGTGTTTACTTTGTTAGGTCGGGTACTTCTGAAACTACCCTTGTATCTGGCTGCAACAGGATAGTTCCCCTGTAACAATAGACTTATTGCCGACAAATTTCCCACGTTGCGTTATTTTATGGAGCTACGTCAATACGAGGTCTGTTCAAAAAGTATCACGAATTTTGTGTTTTTTCAAAAATTATTAATTTATTCATGAATATCCATTTTGTTCCCTTCAAAGTAATCCCCACTAGATATTATACACTTGTGCCAATTTTTGTTCTTGCGCATTACTTGCAGGTTATATTCCTTATGGACCGTTCTACCCTGTGGCAAGAACTCATGATGCACCACGCCCCTGAAATCGAAGAAAACTGTAAGCAAAACCTTACCATTCGACCTAACTTGGCGTGCTTTTTTCGGTCTTGGCTCGTGCGGCAGCTTCCATTGGGATAATTGGAGCTTTGATTTCCACGTCATAACTATAAACCCATGATTCGTCACCAGTTATGACCCTCTGGAGCAAATTTGGATCGTCGCAGACAGAGTCCAACAGCTCCTTAGCAATGTTAATGCGATGCTGTTTTTGGTCGAAATTGAGGAATTTTGGTACGAATTCGCGGCAACCCGTCTCATGCTCAAATCATTGGTAAAAATCTAATGGCACGAGCCAATCGATTTGTTTAACTTCTCTAACGGTGATTCGAATATTGCCCAATACTAATTTCTTCACCTCATCAACGTTTTCGTCTGTTGTTGACGTCCTCGGGCGTCCGGCACGCTTTTCATCGTTCACATCTTTAGGCCCTCTGAGAACATTTTGTACCACCGATAAACGTTGCTTCGGTCCTAGGTAGCTTCACCATATGGCACAGTCAACATTCGGAATGCGTCCGCGCAATTAATTTTGTTTTTCACACAAAATTTGATACAGATTCTCTTTGATCCATTTTTTGGAATGGGCAAAAATCGAAGACGAGCCAAAACATGTGCAAGCAAAGCAGCTGTCAAAAATTAACTGAATATTCCAAATGGCCAAACTTGTCGGCCATTTTGAATGTTCAGTTAATTTTTGACAGCTGCTTTGCTTGTCCGTGTTTTGGCTCGTCTTCGGCGTTATGTTGGACATGAGCACGTGTTTTGGCTCGTTTTTGTGGCGTTATGTTGGACATGAGTACCAACATAACGCCACAAAAAATCGAATATACGTAACCCACGGAAATTTAAAATACGCGGTACCTCGTATACCGAGCTTGAGAACAACACCATTCAAGCCATCATCGGTGAGATTCAGCCCAATTTATTTGGAACAGTCATCAAAATTTGGACGTCTCCCATTTGAACGGAGGTTATTTCTAAACAATATGAATGCTTTTTAAACTAAATAAAGATACCCACTATAGCTCAAATACAATTGTTTTTATTTAATTTTAAAGATTAAGCATCTTTAATGAAAAAGGCCTATTGCAAAAGCATCGGCTACCAGGTACCAGGTTATTTAAAAAGTGCATTAGTTAACTTTGATATATTGTTAAAAAAATATCAGAAAAAATGGACATTTTTTTTATTTTTCATAAATACCGATAATATACAAACAAAAAAATTCAAAAAGGATACCCCCGATAAGAAACAAAAGGATTAAAATTAATAATAAAAGTAATTCAAAAAGTATCCTTTTTTGGACCTTATCTGAATTTAATTTAAACTGTTACTCGATCAATATTTTGACATTTCTTCTACTCAAGCGTATGTTCCTCAAGGCAGTCTCTTCGGTCCTATACTGTGCAATTTGAAAACATTGATTTATCTCCAGACTTGTTAATTTTAACGAAACATTATCTAATTTAATAGATTTTTTAAATTTTGTATTTTTTCAGATGATGAATTATATTTTCCAATGTCGATGATAAAAATAGTGTTGCCAAAAACTGATAGAGCATTACAAATACTCAGCCAAATTCCATTTGTTAAAATCGAAGTTCTATCATTAAATCGAAATAATGGGAATACATCCATTGAATATTTGTATAAAATTGAGAATCCTCAAGATTATCTAAAAATAAATCCACATACTGGTGAGGTTTATGTTGGGAGAAAGTTCAAAAATTTAGGTAAATTTTCGAAAAAAAGGAACATTTGAAAAATTTTTGGTTTAAAAAAAAACTTTTTTTTTCTTAATTGCAGATAGCCCCAAATCGTTTATAGTGTCAGCATCGAACTCAATACCATGGAATTGGGCACATATGACACTCGAAATCGAACCAATCAATACTGAGTCATTTTGCTCAGATTATGGTCAACTTTGCTTTTGGCATTCAGCATATTTTACTGTTGTCGAAGATAAAAGTAATCGGATTTTCATCCCACAGAAAATAGGAAATATTGGACCACGAATTTATGACTTCTTATGCCCCCAACATGAAATAATGTCCTATCAACTTAAAAATGCCACCAATTTTGTACGGATAAGTAACGGTTCCATGTATACAAATCAACCGTTCGATCATGACTCTTTCAATCCGGGATCAATGTTAGCAGCTCGTGTCAGTTGTCTGATACGCACCAATCCGAATAGTTTACCGCTTGAATTTCAGAAAACTATTAACATTTCGGTACTGGATCAAAATGATAATGGGCCAGAACTTCAGGAGAACAAGGGTATCATATTCAAACTGGACAATCCACATTTTACGAAGGTAAGTAACCTCAAAACTGATTGCTGATAATACCAGCACATTAAATATAGTCATTCACCACCTCGTTGGACAATCATTTTTTCTTATTTTCTAAATAAAAAAACATAAACTATGAACTACGACAAAAACTGATGCTAATCAAATTAGTATTCGTTCACAGTATCCTCCCCTCCCCCCCTCTCCCCTTACACTGCTGCATTATCATTTTGGTTCTAATAACATTTCGTAAAACTAACTACCGCACACACCTTCAACAATCTATTCGACCACTCATCCTTCTCAACCTCAAAAAGGACAAATGTCGTTTATAATTAAAAATTATATAATCGAGCTCTAGACAACAACTGACTCTAATGTAATTATTTAATTTCTTTCCAAGCGCTAATAGCAAATAAACTGACTACACACACAAATGCTCAATTTCCATATACAAATACAAATACAAATATACGAATACGAATACGATTAGTTTAAGGTTGGAGGAGGGAGCGCATCAAATTGTAATTAATCATCAAAATGTGATAATTATACACGTACGCATAATCGTATATGTGCATTTTTAATCACGATGCAAATGATAATAAAAATAATAATAGTAAAAAGAAGAAGAGGAACAAGAAAAAAAAGGGGTGGGGGGTAGGTACGTTCTTTTTTGCCATTTTCATGGTAAGTTATTGGAAACGTTTGCGTAAGAACTCTGCCCCCAAATCTGACGGTACAAGTGCTGAGGATGTTGGAATGCAAAAATTACTATGAACCTGCGGACTTTGTTTGGGTTTACCGGCAATGCAAATACGATTTTCGAACTGGACACGACGGGGTTGAATAAACATGATTTCAAAAGTGCTCACAACATTAACGTAAACATGGATTCCGATTACACCGTCCCTACCCTGTCCCTGTTGGTCATTTCTTGTAAAGAGTGCGGTGGTTCCGGAACCAAACTGTCTGGTTCCGTCTAACGTTTCGAAATTGGTAGAAAATTCTTCCGTACTCATTTATTGGCTGTTTAATATCTGCAATTTCATTTGAACTTCATTCTCAAGTGGACTACAATGGCGAGACGTTTGCGTGCCAACAAGTCGTCCATAATCGTAACGTACCTGGCCGCGGACTTGACGTACAAGCAAATTCAAGTAAGTCCGCTGCACGTCCATTGTTCCTTCTTACGGATTTCTGCCATTTCGGGTTGGGCAATTCTCGCTCACTTCTATTCAACCACCCGAAAACGATCTGTTACAAGGGATATAATTTTTCTTCTTTTATTACTGCACCCCAACCAACATTACCACGAGCATTACTGTGGTGAGTATTTGTCTTGAACAGCACGTGTCCGCAAAGATTTCAGAGACAATCTCAAAAATTTCCTATTACACTTACACACATACTATTGGAAAATTCGCTAACTTTTTAGTCAATTCTTTGGTTATTTATTAGTCTCGATAATAATTTTATTTAATCAATTAATGTGATTTCACATGGAATTATTTAAAACAACCAATTTTGGTGAGAACAAATCACTTTCTTTAATTAAGAAAAAAATATAACAAATTTCTTCTCTTATTTTATTTGAGAATTTTATGGAAAAAAACTTTACATCATAAATACAATACAATAACAAGAAAGGTTAATATTTTTGTAATCAATTTAAAATTGTCAACTGGTAAAAATCACTGCTGTTCACTGATATCGAAAATTCCGTGAAGAAACACTTGTGAAATAATTTTCTCAACTCATACAAAAATATAAGCGAGAACTTCTTTAGTTTTAGTATTTTTATATTTTTTTTACATCTTAGAAGCAAAGAAATTTACTTTGAAAACCAATAATATTTGGTCAACAAGTAACGCAAAAATTCCAATTGGCTGACCACGTGCTCATGATAATACAAAATGGCCGACAGCTCTTCTCAAAGGAAACTTCTTCTGAACATTTTTACTGAAAAGTTTGAACGGATTAATCTTTCCTCCCTCTAAACAAACTAAAAACCAGTAATATCTGATCAACAAGTAACGCAAAAATTCCAATTGGCTGATTACGTGTTCGTGAAGATACAAAATGGTCGACAGATGGAAACTTTTTCTGACATTTTTACTGAAAAGCTTGACCGGATTAATCTTTCCACCCTCTAAACAAACAAATTTGCCTGGGAAACCAGTAATATCTAGTCAACAAGTAACGCAATAATTCCAATTGGCTGACCACGTGCTCATGAAGATACAAAATGGCCGACAGCTCTTCTCAAAGGAAACTTCTTCTGAACATTTCTACTGAAAAGCTTGACCGGATTAATCTTTCCTCCCTCTAAACAAACTAAAAACCAATAATATCTGGTCAACAAGTAGCGCAAAAATTCCAAATGGCCGGCCATCTATTCGAGAATATACAAAATAACCAACAGATCTTATCAAAGGGAACTTTTTCTCAACATTTTGACTGAAAAGTTTGACTAGATTAGTCTTTCTACCCTCTAAACAAACCAATTTGCCTCGAAAACCTGTAATATCTGGTCAACAAGTAAAGCAAAAATTCCAGTTGGCCGACCACGTGTTCATGAAGATACAAAATGGACGATAGTTCATGCATGAGTAATAATAATAATAAGATAAAGAGGGTAGCAGGAGGCGCATAGTCTCAAAACCATTTAACCCCAATTTTTAGCAAACCGCAATATCATATTGGCAAGTACCCGGGAAATCTCGTAGGAATCAGGGAATCCCAAACCAAGATGTCGGTCTCTGGCTGGCAATGGCCTTGCAATCGCAGTGTAGATGCTCCAACGTTTCCTCCTCTTCAGAGCATTTGCAACATCTTATTAAGATGGTATCTTAAAAGACAATGGTCAGTGAGAAGCCTTAGGTTTGGTTTGTTGTGTTTAAGGATCTCTGCCGCCTTTTTTTTAGAGTTATTCATGCCCGGCACATTCCCGCAGTATTAGTTTGGATAGCCACAGAAAGGTTCTGCTCCAATGAACGAAGTATTTGCTCCTTTTGGGTAGCCACAGAAAGGTTCTGCTCCAATGAACGAAGTATTTGCTCCTCTTTTGGTGAGTTTGCCTTATAGTTCGTTACCCTCTATCCCCCCTTATGACCTGGCATCCACAACAAAGTTACATTCTTGTATCTACGAGTAGCCAGCTAATTTAGGACCTCCAGAATATCCGACCTCATGCCAATTAGGCAGTATTTTTTTCGGCTTTGCTTATTATCGAATTTTATTTATTATAGGATTATCCGGTAGGACAAAAAAATATAATATTTCTCGACAAGGACTCGTTGGCCATAAACTCTGCGATAATGTACGAAGTCCACAACGACACATACCACATGGTAAGGCCGGCGTGTAGGCTATACGAAGCGGATCATGTTGGATTGAAAAATTCTGTCATCAATTGTAGTGAGTAAATTTTTTTTCCTAAATATTTTTAACTCTTTTTTGGGACAATTTCTAATAGCAAATTAGCTAATGTGCAAATAAAGAAAAATCCTTACAAGCTTATTTTATTTTATTTTTTCGTACTAGAAATATTTTTTGCTCGTGATGGAATTTTACGAAAAAGTCCGCACTGTTTTGTTCTACAGGTTAAAGATCTTTCTGTACTCATGAACATTTCAAATACGGTAAGTTTTATAGCCCATGGAGACCGTTTCTTTATTGAATATTGGCGACTGTGACATTTTTTAGGCGGAGGCTACCATTTGCATAACGGCCGACTTGAATCAACTTCACGAATTAGATAGACCAACTGCACTGGCACTTCAGGCGTCTGTACCGAATCAAAATCGCCGTGCTGGACGTGAACGTAAAAATCAAAGGCGTCTGCTCATCAACTCTGAGGATCGCCTAGCAGCTGAAGAGGGTCTCAAGCCGATTAGCGTCGTTTATCCGCGAGATGTTTACGTATCACGTCTTGCTGCAAACTTGTCGCGAATCGCTGAGCCAACTGAGATGAGGGATCTCATAATGAGGCCTTTATCTTATAAATTTTCCATCCTTGAAGATGCCACCGGTGCATTTGCTATAACGGAAACGGCTGGGATTGTTTACGTGAAAAATGTGACGGCTTTGAAAACGGCTCGTGAAACGATCTATTAGTAAGAACTTCAGTAACCGAACATTCCCAATAACGAAATATGCTTTAATGTCCTAATTTTTTTTTAGTATAACAATAACATGGCTACAAGGTACTGTGAATTTGATAGTGCATTTGGAGAGTGGCAGACCTACCAATACAACCTGCGACGAGCTGGATTTCAACCATTTGGCACCATCTTGCTCTGAGGTGGGCACCAAAAAAGACTGCAGCAGTTTTTGTGGCATCGGAACCAACGGAGGACCCTGTCAGTGGCGTGGTGCCCTTCTATCTGGTCTCACAGTCAACTATTCCACGTGCTCACCCAACTTGACCACGTGTCCAGATAACGTTTGCGATCCGCTCGAGGACATGACACACAAGCAGGACGTCTTCATTTGTCCACAAGATTGTTCCACGAACGTTTTTGGTCCGCATACGAGCAACGACAATAAAAAAGGAATATTCGCTGCATCGGGCATATGCACTTGTGATCATTTCGGAAAGTGCGCTTGTGCTGTTCACGATACTTTTCCGGCTAAGTTGAAAAAATCCCACAAGAATAAAACTCAAGAGCGAAAGGCTAGTCAAATTCTTCCTCCGCCAACAGAAAAAAGTAATTTGCATTAATTTTTCTCTTAATTCCGAACAATTTTTTTAAAATTCGAAACTTTGATTAGCTTCGCCGTCGAAATTCGAATGTGGGACACCTTGTTTAATATTCGTTATCGGTTGTCCAACATTACTCACGATTATTTTCATCTCGTTAATTGTGTCCAGAAAATTACAATCGAGAAGATCGAGTGGAAAAATCCCAAAGGACACACGTGAAACAAGTGAAAATAACAATCCGAATGGCGATCTACCAATGGTGTCACTGGACAATGAAATCAAATTTCAGAATAGCGTTAGAACTTATTTATTTTTAAGATGATCAATTGGTTTGATTTAACACGGCATTTATAATTTTAGGTTGATTCGAAATGGGAATTTCCAAGAACTCGATTGCAGCTCGATACCGTATTGGGCGAAGGTGAGTTCGGGAAAGTCGTTAAAGCGTATGCGACAGACATCATGGATCGACCTGGTGTCTCTACAGTCGCTGTAAAAATGCTGAAAACAGGCGCCAATTCAGTGGAACATTTAGCTTTGCTGTCGGAATTCCAATTACTGCAGGAAGTCAACCATCCGAACGTTATTCGTCTGTTGGGAGCCTGCACTCAAGGGGAATATCCTCTAATAATAATTGAATACGCCAAATTCGGTTCGCTAAGGAACTACCTACGATTGAGCAGAAAAATCGAATGTGCCGGAATCGAGCCTGCCGATGGTGTTGAACCAATTACGGTCAAGGATATACTCTCATTCGCATATCAAATATGCAAGGGCATGTCGTATTTGACTGAAATTAAGGTAAGAATAATTGTTTTTCTGGATCCCGAATTCCCGCATTAAAAAAAAACTCATTAATTTTATAATTAGTTAGTTCATCGGGACTTGGCTGCTCGAAATGTTCTTTTGGCAGAAGGTAAAATTTGCAAAGTTTCCGATTTTGGTTTAACGCGTGATGTATACGAGGACGATGCATACCTAAAAAGAAGCAAGGATCGAGTTCCAGTTAAGGTAGGACTGAGAAAGTGTTCTTAATCGTTTAGCAGAATTCTCTAAGATTCACTTGTATTTTCTAGTGGATGGCTCCTGAATCGCTCGCCGATCATGTCTACACAACAAAATCAGATGTCTGGGCATTCGGTATTTTAGCTTGGGAATTAATCACATTGGGCGCTTCACCGTATCCTGGAGTACCGCCACAAAATCTTTACCATCTTCTCAAAACCGGATACCGTATGGAACGACCAGAAAATTGTTCAGAGGAAATGTATGAATGAATATAATTGAGATGTTTTAGTTACCATAAATTATCTAAACAAAATTCCTATCGTGACAGATACTCAATCTTGCGAACATGCTGGGCTGACGATCCAATGACTCGACCATCATTCAAATATTTAGCTTCTAGATGGGAAAAGCTGCTAGGGAACAATATCAAATATTTAGAGCTGAATGGCAATGCGTTCTCAAATCCTGTTTACTGCCAAGATGACAAAGTGTCACAAAGTGACTTAAGCAAGACAATAACTGAATGGGGCGAACCAGACAAACTTGACCATTTGTGGCATTCGCCGCAAATACAAAACGACACAAACGATCAATGCACAAGTCGAGATCTCTCAGATGATACGGGCGCATTGAACATTCCACCCGGCTATGATCAGCCCCGACCATTAATCGAAGCCAAAAATATCGAACAAGAACTGAGATATCAAAATGAGTTACGGATTCCCCCAGAACTCGATCCAAACCATTACTCAGTACCAAGCAAACATATTAAATCCTATGTAGACATAACGAATAAGAATCCCATCTCGAATAATCTCGATACTGACGAAATTGAAAAGAACCTATCTAAAAATATAACATTTCGATTTTCCAATTTGTTAAATTTAAACGAACAGGCCACATCCACTATGTAAAAAAACAAAAAATTTCCAAAATAAACTTGCTTCCAGAAAAATGCAAATTTGTGTCGTTGTTCAATCTGCCCCGCTGCGATTCAACGGTTGAAAAGGTAATTGTTCGGCCCTTAATCGATTAAATCGTTTGCGATTTAAATTATTAGATTTTTTAGATCTGATTTTTTGTGGAATGCTGTTAGCCTATTTGTTTTTATCTGTTAGAAGGTATTTTTTTGTTGGCAGCGCCATATTCAAAGGGATTAAACCAAAAATTGATATTAGTAGAAATTATGAATTTTCTTCCATCTTATCACTTTCGGACATCGAACAGAAAATATTCTTTTTTAACAAATAATGTGATTTTAATTTGATTTGTTATTTTTCTTTTCGACTGAAAATTATATAATTGGATTTAGGTGTAAATTTAAAAATTCACATAATATTCAATAATGTGTAAAAATTTGTTTTAAGTTAATAATAAATATTTGAGAAAGAATATATAAAAATAAAAATAAAAAAAATATAAAGTAAAATATTTTGAAAATAATTGTTTTCATTTTTATTTATTTTTGTTTTGTTATTATTTCAAGTAATATTAGTACTGAAATGTTTATTCTAAGCGACACTCTGCACTAAAGGCGATTTGGCGACAGGCTTTCTTAAGGCGTTCTGAAACCCGAGTACGTTTTTGCACAATCCTAACTGACCTGTATTTTGAACTCATCCAGTTTTCTCAGGCAAAATTAAAATTACTTATTGTTGGGGCCCTTTTTTTACTGTCTTTGGTCCCAAAAATTGCAAGGATCTCCACACCATTGGCCATTTTCGAATTTACTCCCATTTCTCCCAGATACGACGGCGGAGACTTTGTGGGTCAGAAGGATTCGTGATTGTGGACGAACTGTGGTTGAGAAGGATTCGTTATTCTGAACGGTCTATAATTGCGAAGGCTCGTAATTGAGAAGGATTTCTGTACGATCTGTGAGAGAGAATCAATGATGGCGAGCAATTTATGATTATGAAAGATTTCTGTGAACGATTTATGATTCCAAACGACCTGAACGATCTTGTAAGCGATCTATGACCGCGAAGAATTTATGATGTTATCCCATCTAGCTTGGGGCGACTATATGCCTCAGCGTCTTTCAATCCTTTTCGTGAATCTCTTCCGTTTGCCTCTAATAGCAAACGAATTCAGCTACCTACTCTACAATTCTGATGATTCAGAAAACCGGTTCTTTTACCCTCCATCTAATGGCAAATGGCCTCAGCATAGCAACTGTACCATTCTGCCTAGACATAACCTGCCTCTTATTCTACTCACGAAGCAATTAACCTCTAGAGAATAATTCTTTTATTTAACGTGATTTACCTATCATAATACTACAAAACGCAAACAGAACTGTCTAGTGATGCATTTCGCCAGCTAAGCTGACTAGATTCTGATAATTACACACATCTTAATTAATAGCCCAGCTCGCTCAAATCCAATGCTCAATTTGATGTCCTACTTGGACTACCTCACACAAGGAACACTCAGTTTGGTTACCTCCCTATTAAAAGTTGACTCAGCACACCTTTTCGTAACCGTCTTCCTTCTTTCGCTCCTACATTAACCTCTTGGCAAGCGGATCTTTACTATAACAATCAGAAAACTCAGTATGCTCACATCCTTTTTATTCCATGCACGAAGCAGGCAAACATTCGATCTTATCGCCCGCAAATTCCAATGGTGAGCGGTCTCAACCTTTATACCGCTCCCTTCGTTACACCACACACATTTATGCAACCATCTGATCCCGGCCCTGAGCAGCTCCGTCCATCACAGATGGACTAACAGTCAGTAACCAATTATAAGCTAGTAATCCTAAATGCTGATAGCAAGAGGCCTACTATCAACTGCAGTGATAACATTCTGGCTTCTGCCATTCCTTAACTCCAGTCCAAAGACAGTTCCCACGATGTATGAATTAACTACAACCACCACGTTGCTGCGTAAGGCGCCTCACCATTGTCGGGCACAGTGTGTTTTAACACCATGGGACACCCCGATTCCCGTGGTACCAATTTTTGTTTTAAGAATGTTTTGGTTTGTAATCCGCTCATTGAGCTAGGATAAGGAATCTTGTAAATCCCTAAGAACCGCTAAGCCAGCACAGTTACGCGGATTCGGCAAGATCCAAAAGTACATCTGGAACCGACCTTGGTTTTCATCCGGTCGTAGCCACCTTGCGTGCCATTTACATACTCATTCATGCACCGTTCCCGCTCTCCTCTCAAAAAATGCCACGGCAAATCTATTAAAGCATTCATATCGTTCTCTCATACCTAACACACCACTTACATCCACACTATCCCCATTCACTACGATTCCACATGCACCTAGGTCATGCAAATGCGCGCACAGGCCACTCTTAATGAGACGGTGCTTGACACACTTGTCCGCCGCCCCAAAAGGGCATCTAGCCGCCGCAGCCAGTCCACACCCGTACAGGAATTCATACTGCCATGTCCCGTGAGTAAATATCCAAGAAACAGACCAAATTCAAATCCAGACGCATACACAAAACACACATCCGAAATGAACATATGCGTCCATCTGCCATTCACGCTCTCATCCCATCGATGTTGCCAAATTTCATACATTCTATTCAGGACCAGTACATGGCGCTGTCGTAGACTAAGATTCTGGACCTCTTCATTCGTAATCGGACAACCAGCAAGCGGAATGCCCCACCGTAAATTAAGCACAGTCACACGTCACAGCCTAAGACACCACATCTTATGACAAAACTGAAGATCTGCGCGCATTTTCCAAAAGTCGATTATCATTTACAACAACAAAAAATATATTCCAGAAACTATCACTAAATCAATAATAAAGGTCCACCTTACACATTAAGAAGTACACCGCAAAAAAAACAATTAAATTTCATATTAAATATTATAGACGACTATTAATTATTTTAATATCAAATATTCTAATCTAATAAGCACAGCCAAACGTGTGTACATTTATTCTGGCACTAATAAATTAATACTCGAACTAGCGTTCAGACTTCCGAGATATTTCTCTTCGTCGCCTCGTATCGATAGATTTTCTTTGGGATCGTAGGTTTTCTTTTCACGAATCATTGCGGTTCGCTTCCAACGTGAACTACTGCAATTCTTACAACTGAGCTTTGGCATTTTGTGTACAGTTGCTGTTCGATTGCCGCAATCGTGACATTCGAAAAACCTTTTTATAGCGTCAACCACCTTTAACGGATGTTTTTCCTCCTTGCAACGATCGGCAGCCGAAAATGCTGTATATTTACATTTTGAACAGATAACAGCCTTGCAAGGTACTTTAAACGTGCTAAGCATTTTCTCTTCGAGTGCTTCTTTTTTCTCAAGTTTTGTAAAATATTTTTCCTGCTGTTCATCCGCGTGAGTTTTAATCAAATTCATATGCGATGAAGTGGCTGCCATAATGCGTTCGATTCGACTTTTTCGAGAATTATCTGCCTCATCATCAGTTTTCTGTCTCTTCATTTCACTATTGGTTGTCACATTCAACTCTTCAAGAGCTCTTTTCTTACCGTTCGCCGTGCCACGATATTTAATAAAATTCGGATCTGTTTTTTCGATCGGCCTTTTTTTCAATATGTCTACTGCTTTCATTTTCGAGATAGCATCTTTTTTGCGTGCATAGCTAATATCAATGTCGAATGCTTCTTTGCTTAAAAATGGAGACTGTTTTGATAAACTAAATGTTCTATTTTGGAATTTATTAACAACTTCTGGCGTACGTGTTTGAGTGATCGGGCTTGGATCAGGTTCTTGAGTTTCTGGAACAGGACTCGTTACTATTTCCGGTGTTTTCGATTCACCTTTTAATAGTTTAAGACGATCCAAATCCTTTATTCTCTGTTTTACTCCCACATCGACAGATGATGCCACTATAGAAGTGTGTCCATCACGCTTAGCATACGGAACTGGCTGAGGACTTGAATTCTTTACTTTTGAAATGTGATTTACGCTAGCGATGTTAGGCGATTGATAATATTCTGTCAGTGTCATGAGTCGTTTCTCATCTTTGGCCGTTTGTTTAGCACTCTTCCTGGCAGGAACCGCCGTATACGATTGTCCGCCATAGAAAACTTCATTTTTACCTAAAACTTTGTTTCGTAAATCCTGAAGACCACGACCAGAAGTCGACGATTGAAGTTCCGAACGTTTCGACATTCTGCCGAATTCCTGCTTCATATGATAAATGCAAAATTCACACGAGCCCATATTTACAACCGCACCACATACATCGCCATTCTTTTTCTTTGATTTACACGTACCCAAATCTTTCGATTGGCCCAAGATCATTAATTTTAACGGACTATCAATCGACAGTGTTATATCATTGTTATGTGGTGCTTGTTTATCCAAAACTCCTGGATTTAAAATAGCCACAATATTACCAACATTCGTCTTCCAGAGTTCTTTGTGAGCTTTTTGAAATAAAAATAACGAAATTATTTTTATATCACCTTTTAAATCTGATAACCTCCATACAGAAAATGGTGCCCCATTTTTTGCCGTTTTTACTGGGCTTTTACTAACAATCACACCAGCTATTACCCAGTCTTTATTCAAATCGGCACGTTCGATATGAAATGATAAATTCGCTATTGATACTGGCGTCCGACCAGACATTCTCTCAACAATCATAGAACTAGCAATTAACGGTTTAACAAGACGTAATCCAAAAATTGGATCGGTGTATACGTCACTATTCTCTGTCCCATTGGATAATCCATGACCGGTTGTGTTTGATAGTTGCTTTTTCTTAAACGATTGAGCTAAAGCTGGATTTTTCGATGTATACTTAGCACCGGAATTGGAAGTGTTGGGCTTTTTCAAATTCTGTAATGTCTTTGTCACTTCATATGCAATATTCGAATCTTTGGCCTCCTCATTTTTTTGTTTCAATGCCTTATTAATATCACTTCCATATTGATTGTATTTCCGTTCAAGGAAATTTTTCACATCCTCATCATCTGAAGAATCACCTCCGTCTGGTTTATATAATGTATCGATGACATTATTTTGTAAACTTGGTTGTGGCGTATTCTCGAAAGCTTTTATAAAACTATCATCGTCTCTTAAAACAGGAGTTGCCGTTGTTGCGATCATTTTCTCACCACCATGTTGTTCATCATCTTCTTTCGCTGCTAATAGCAAAAGTTCCAAGTCTTCATTTTCAAAATCTTCAACAGAAGATTCTAGTTTATTGGACAGATTCATGCTGAAAACAATATTGAATCAATTATAATCCGCAATAAAGTTTTTTTTATGCCTAAAATTCAACAAAACCAACACACTCAACCAATTCTCAGACGTTCGATTGTTAGTGGAAAAATGACCAAAAACTAGAAGAGTTCCAAAAAATTTATTTCTTTCAATATAAATAATACAATTATACAACAGGAAAATTACTCAGGCATATTTAATAATTTATCTAATTGTTCCTCAATCTCACCATCATCTTTACATTGAAGTGGTTTAATGGAATCGTCGATATATTTAATCAATTCCAATTGTTTTATTAATTTCTCAATTTTATCTGTTCTCCATTTTACAACTTCTGCAATAATATTTCGGTGTTGTTCGCCCTGTTCATTCGGTGGTGGCTGTATTTTTGTCTTCGACACACTTTTTGATCTACCCGATTCGGGATATTGTGAATAATCTTTATTTGAAGTATCGCTCAAAACCGCACGATCCCCTTCACGAACATATAACGTTTGTATATCGCTTTTTTCCATCAACTGATTGAATTGTTGCAAATTATTCGATAGCATATCATCTAAGGTAATTGATATGTTATGGGCTGCCATTGAGGCATCTTCGAAATTGGCAGCGAAATCTTCATAGGTGCCCACATCATCATCAAAACTTTGAATATCGCCTCTTTTTCTTATTGTAGTGAAATCATCGCTTAATTCAGTATAATCACGATTTTCTAATGTTTCCTCTTCAATATTATTATACAGATCAAAAAGGAAATTTTCTAAATGCCCTATTGCCATAGCAACATCGTCAGTATGTGAATTATTCCTAAAGATATTTTGGTTTTTTTTTTTTGTTAAATTTTCAACAAACATGAACTTTTAAGTGGAACATGCCTATCCTTGGTGCCTTCCAAAATATTAATAGCCCAATGAACCTGAGCGGTACCCAATTTTTCCAAACCATCATCAGAATAGAAACACCATAAAACCGCAATTAAATGGTCGAGCAAAATATGAAAGTCAGGACATTGAACTTTGACATTGTTCACTTTTCCTGGCGGTAATATTATAGGTCTTCCGTGTGCATCTTTAACAGTGAAAATATAAGGAACAGGCGCAAATCTCTCCAATACACGATCATCACAATCTACAGATTCGAACAGTAAACTTCCATCGGTCGAAATTGATTCCATACTTATAACACGAAAATATTTCAATACCAAAAAAAATTTATTTAAACCGAAAATTTACTTGAATGATCATTCTAATTAATAATAGAAAATCCCCCCAAAAAAACAAAAAATGTCACTGCTCACTTAGCACACGCCACTCATATTATTAAAATAAAATAAAAATTATATTAAATTAAAGTTTTTGTACTTACATTTATTGATGAAATCTTTTTTACAATATAAACTTATTTTTATTATTCACTATTTATTATTAGTATACATATATTATTTATATTATAATAAACAAATAATTATATAAAAAATTTATTAACAAACGAATTTTCAAGAGAACTCTTTAAACCGATTTACATGCAATTCCCTCCAAAATTAGTGCCATTGTCTTCTTCTTACCTTTTCCATAAAAACATGAAAAGTTCTATTTATCTTCTGCTTAGTAGGAGAGACTTTTGATAGCAATTGGAGAAAATTGTAACTTTACAAAAATTTTCGTGTAAATTGTGCACAACATTTTCTGTTTTTTTATTATTTTCAATATATTTTACTGAAATTATACTATATTCATTCTTTTAAATACGAAAAACGACCATAAAATATTTCTGTTCACAACTTGACTGTTTGGTAATATAACATTTTATATTGTAGAATTTTCACCATCGAAGGTTATCGTAAATATCATATTTATTTATGATATTTTATAGTTAAACCTTACTAATAAAAATAATTATTTCTTTATTTGCATAGAGAGAATTTTTGAATAATACAATCTATTGCTTGGCATCATATGTTTTTTTTAACATTGGCATTACCATGTTTAAAAGAATTATTGCAGTGTGCCGGCGACAAGACGCCATTTTCGGTTTTAAATGATGGGTGATGACATTGTGTGTTCGTGAAATTTGCGTGAGTTTTTTTTTTAGATTTCCATTTGGTAAAGAATAATAAACGATATCGATAAAAACTAAATCAGTTCATTTCAAATGTAAATTGCGGTAGAATATATTATTTTTGGTTGATTGCATTTTGATGCGAACAATAACAAAATTTACTTGTAAGCAGTAAAAATTGACCATTTCGATTAAAGGTTTCTTGTAAAAAAAAAAAGAAAAAAAAACGTGTGATCTCAATACAAAAGGTAATTCCGGTTGTAATGTGTGTTATCCTTTTGCTTCGATATAATACTCTCCTCAATAACGACAATATAGTTTTGTTTTAAATTTTCTTTACTTCTCATTTTTTCAGTTTGTTTATTTGTTTAAAATGAATTAAGAAAATGTAACAAAAGAGATAAATATGGAATCGAAAAAAAATATAAAAATTAGTGTGTACACATTATGCACAAAGATTTGTAGGTATTCGTGCGGCCACATTTACCTCCCAAATAAACACAGATTCTTTCTTTCCAATTCAATTTTTATATAAATAATAAATAATTTTGACAAAATTCAAAATGTTTTAGTGTTTGAAACAAAATATATATACATATTTATTAATAAATTTGACAATATGATTGTGTGAATTCATATTTACTATTTGCTATTGGTTGGATATGTGACAAATAGTAGAACAAGTTAGAGCATCTACTATTTGGTGTGGTCATGTTACAAGCTTTTTCTATTCAGTAAAAAACAAAAAAAAATCAAAATTCATTCAATTATTTGGGATTGTTGCTTCTATTGCACCACCACCACCACCGCATCTTATAATTGTAAAGCGTTCGAAGGAAAATTGTTCAAAGAAAAATGCTCAGTAATAATTAATATAAAGAGATATTTGACAAAATATAAATTATAAATAATTTCAAAAATTTACTTTTGTTTAATTAAATAATTTTTCTAAACTGGTATAGTGTGAGTATATTATTTGGAAAGCATGACTACACACATGCTGAGAGGATGAATATATGCGCTCGGTCAGTTAGTCGGACGGCCTCGCAAACGCGACATTCTGATTCTGGCACATCTAAAAATGTGTACGTGCGTCATCTATAGACTTATGGATATGTGTAGTTGTGTTGCCATAAGTGAAGTCAGTCACATCGCGCGGCGAAGTAAAAATCAGAATTTTTCGCAAAAATCCAAATAAGACAGTGTGTTTTTTTTTTTAATTCTCATATTTTTATTTATCCTATATATCTTCATAAATATATAATATTAAAAGCTGACAATATATTATAGTTTCTTTATTTATTTTATAAATATGTCGAATTACTTTTGAACAATGTGTATGGTTGGTTCTCTTGAATTAAAAATAAATTTTTTAGTGTCTAATAGGAGAATTTTCTCACAAATAAAGTGCGCTCGGCTACGAAACGTGTCAAATTAAATCATGAACAAAACCAATCGAATACGGAAAAATAATATTAAAAACAATATTCGAATAGACAAAATATTATTTAAATTGCTCGGTTAATTTTTTTTTTTAATTATACAGAAAGTTTTCTTTTTTCTCTTCAGTCATCTTAATTATATATATATACATATATAGTCATTGGTTATTTTTTTTTAATAAATTAATTTAGTTCGTTTCGTCCAATTTCAACTTCAAACTTATTATCTTATGACATATAGTCTCATATACACAATAGTAATAGATTTATATATAGGAACATATATTCGCGAATATATAAGAGAAATAGATAACTAAATAAATAAGTTCTTAAATTAATTTTTTCGTGCGTGCCGATATATATACACGAGTTTACTTGTCAGCCAGTTCTTAATTATATCATGCAAAAAGAAGAAGGCCACCCCTCCTATTGTGTTCACCCGTTCATATATTAAACAATAAAAAAAATAATTAATTAATTAAATAATTACTATCGAAATATTTACATTACTATTATTTGTTATTATTATTGTTGTTGTTTTTTTTCTCTTTTCTCTACTATAAAATATCTAAAAAGTGCATTAATATTTTGGATGTTTCTACGAGTGATATTTCGAATAATACCGGTCGGTGTAATAAATGATAATTTAGAAATAGAAGAAAATTTATGATTAAAACAAACAAGAAATTTTATAATAATAATTAGCAATAATATTAAACATACATATGCATATGCTCTAATAATACGTATATACACACATACATAAATGTTTTATATAGATAAATAGAGTTTTTTTTCTCACTTATTTATATTTATATTATTATTATTATTATTAAATGTGTTATAATAATTCATTATTAATCCATAAATTACGCTTTCATTTTACTATTATTGTGATTGTATGTTTATTTTTAGTACATATTCGCAAATGTTTTTTTTTCTTTTTACATACAACCATGCCCAATAACTTGAAGAAATTATTTCAATTAGGTTTCGTTTGTTTTGTTTTCTCAATTTTTCTTCCGTACCTATAATGCTTAACTAATTCCCTTAATTGTCATGGATTCTTGTTGAATATATATACCATATACAGAAACATATATCAAGGTACTGGAAAAAACCAAAATAAATTTAATAAAAATGATAAATTAGACTAATTGTCTTCTAGATAATAAAAGTAAAAAAAAAGAAATTATCGACAAAATTTCTGTCACACCCAATTTCATATTTTTCCTATTTATTTTCTAATCCAAAGGCAATAATAAAATTCTTATAATATAAATTTGAATTATATTTGAATGTACTAAATTTAAAATCAGAAAAAAAATTTAATATTTTCTAATTCTTATAAAAATTGTGTATTAAAAATAACCAAACAAACAATTTTTGCACATGTCAGTTTTAATTATTTATTATTTGATGGTCGATAAAAAATTGTTTAAATTTGTTTTTGTTAAAAAAAATCCATTTAAATAAAATAACGGAGTGCATGTGGAATATATAATAGAGTGCGTTACCAAATTTACGGTGCTACGCATTTTACGTAGTGCTCGAGATATCATAACCTCAACAAAAAAACGTCCAAATTGAGTATTCTCGATGTTCACCACAGAAAATTAGCGAAAACCAAAATGTCAAAAAGCACCACCACCAAGCGACACCTATTGAAATAGTAAAAAAAAAGTTGACTACACCACATAAATTTGGCATATTTGAAAAGGAGAAACGTTGAATTTAATTATTTTTTTTATAATCGTAAATTAAGAAAAAAAAAACTACTCAATCATATCTAAGTAAATAATAATAATAATGCTTCATTTTATTATTGAGCAATAATAATCCTCCATTGGAAATTTTGTTATTCTTATTTATACTAGATTTACTTCTAATAAATAACGCTCAATAATAAATATCGTTGTTTTTTTGATGTTATTCTAACATTTTTTTAGTTAAGGAACACAACAGCACACAGCGCACACATTAAAGGAAATTAATACGAAATTCAATGTGACTATTTGTTTTTGTTAAGTGTTTCGCCGTTGTTTAATGTTAATTTATTTTCATAACATTTCATAACCTTTCCTTAAGAGAGAGGATCGAGGAGCTTTAATCATGATTGCTAATCTTAAATTCTCAACAACACAACAACAAAATGTACAAATAAACAATCATAGATTTTTGCATTTAGCAGTGTAATATTTAAATTTAAAAATAGTCTGCAAAAAGATTTAATTAAGCTTTTTATTAAATAAATAATATCTTTTAGATAAATAAATGTTTTTCTTTATAAGTTTTTCAAAATTTTCTTTAAAATTTTTTATTTTTGTTGTTGTAACGATTTTTTACTATTTACTTACGGTTTTTTTTTTAATTTCAGTGTTGTAACGAACAAGATATGAATTCACTCTCTCAAAAATCGATTCCTCCAACGGAAAATGGTTTACATCATGACAAAGTTGCTATTTTGGACGCTGGTTCTCAATACGGAAAAGTGAGATTTTAATTTTAAAAAAAAGTATTTATAAAATACAATATATATTATTGTTGTTGTTTTTTTTAATTAGGTAATAGACAGAAAAGTGCGAGAGTTACAAGTTGAAACAGACATTTTACCACTAGACACACCTGCCTTAACACTGAGAGAGAACGGTTATCGTGGTGTGATTATTTCTGGTGGACCCAAATCTATATATTCCGAAGATGCACCAAAATATGATCCAAACATCTTTAAAATAGGCATTCCGATTTTAGGTATTAACAAATATATTATATAACATCATAATTGGAAGGGCAATGATTTATGATGGTTTTTTTTGTTGAAATTTTAGGCATTTGTTATGGTATGCAGATGATTAATAAAGAATTTGGTGGTACTGTACACAAAAAAGATATTCGTGAAGATGGTCAACAATCGATCGATATTGAAATTACGTGTCCTTTATTTCAGTAAGTTTATATATTTCCACATATTATCAACCAGAGAATCAAGAAGGGTGCGATTTTTAGAGATTTGAAATCATACCCGATACAATTCTCTGCGAATAAGATTTTGTTGCGAACATTTCAATATTATCTGATTCATTTATATTGAACTACATGCAGCCATACATTTTAGGGAACATTTAAAATAGTTCATTCTCTTACATATAACATTGATAAAGAAATATTAAAAAAATAATTCAATACCATTTTCGTTTTAGTCGATTAAGCCGTTCACAATTGGTTCTACTAACACATGGTGATAGTATAGATCGGCTGGCAGACAAATTAAAAATATGCGCATATTCAACAAATAATATAATTGCCGCTATTTATAGTGAACAGCATCGCATATATGGAGTACAATTTCATCCAGAGGTGAATATTTTAATTTTGCGTTTAGATACTAATATTAATGCTCATTTAATATATAATTTCAGGTTGATTTAACCATTAATGGTAA
Organism: Atherix ibis; assembly: GCA_958298945.1. Lineage (NCBI taxonomy): Eukaryota > Metazoa > Arthropoda > Insecta > Diptera > Athericidae > Atherix > Atherix ibis. The sequence goes on from OY282609.1 coordinate 84,467,408, forward strand.
ACAGATGCTATCGAATTTCTTATTCGATATTTGCGGGCTAGCACCTAATTTCACAATGTCATGTCGCAAAGAAGAATGTATTAAATATATTAAAGAAAAAGTAGGAAACAATAAAGTTTTGGTAAGTTCCATATTCATATTTTGTAAGAGAATCATTTTGAACATGTTGGAGTATAAACAGCAGAAATTCTTTATTGTTATTGAAGAATTTTTGAAGAAAAACCTCCTAAAGAAAATATTTGTGAAATATTTAACAGAGAAATAAAAACGAGATTGAACGGTTTTATTAAATGAAATATTCACAATACAATTTTTTGTATTTTTAAAGAATAATTTCGGAGAATAAAAGCAATTAATTTTTTTTCTATATTTAAAGAATTTTTTTTTTTAAATCTCCAAGAGAAAAAATTGCAGAGTATAATTTTTCTAGAATTTAAAACTCTTCTTAAAAGGCTTGGTATTTAGGTAATATAAACAGCAAATATTCTTGATATAATATTAAAGAATATTTGAACAAATATCTCCTAGGCAAATTGTTAACCAAAATATTTACAAAATGATTAAAATGAAGTAAATAATTGCTTTAAGGGAAAAGACGTGTTAGATTAAAAATGTAATGCTTAAAAATTAATTAACAACAAAAATTAATCAATCTTTTTCTTCTTCCTTTCAGTTACTAGCAAGCGGTGGTGTAGATTCAACAGTTTGTGCTGCATTACTGAGGCATGCATTACATGCGAGTCAAATAATAGCTGTTCATATAGATAATGGTAATATATATCACACTGATGGGGGATAATGAAAATATCGAAAGAAGACTGATGAATTTTTTTCTTTTAAAGGTTTTTTGCGAAAAGATGAAAGCCAACAAGTTAAGAAATCGTTGGAAGATGTCGGTATTGATGTTATTGTAAAAAATGCATATTTTGAATTTTTCAAAGGTTCCACAACAATCAAAAAGCCTGGATCACTGTATAACATAGAAACGCCGATGCTATGCTATGCTATAAATCCAGAAGATAAACGTAAAATAATCGGCGATGTATTTGTTAAAGTAACAAATGACATAATACAAGAACTTAATTTAAGTCCAGATGAAGTCTTATTAGCACAAGGTACATTAAGACCCGATTTAATTGAATCAGCATCTCATTTGGTTAGTTCGAATGCAGACACAATTAAGACTCATCATAATGATACAGAATTGATTAGGTAAATTAAAATTTTCATTTCATTAAAAGTTATTACAATTAAAGTTAATAAATGATTAAAAGTAAAAAGTAAAAGTTTAAAATTCTTTACAATAATATAGAATTAAAATGTACTAAAATTTTCTAAATTAAAAAAAAAAAAGGGAACTTAGGGAAACAGGACGAGTGGTGGAACCATTAAGTGATTTCCATAAAGATGAAGTTAGAGCATTAGGCTATGATCTCGGACTACCACCGGAAATAGTTGAACGACATCCTTTCCCTGGTCCTGGTCTAGCAATTCGAATAATATGCGCCGAAGAACCATACATTGAAAAAGACTTTGCCGAAACTCAAGTAAGTCCAACATTATATGTTTCGAATAGATTTAATGTAATTTATAATTTGGTGTCGATTTAATAAAACATTTTCTTTTCTTGTTTTTTTTTAAGGTTATAGCACGAGTAATTGTAGATTATGACAGCAAATCGAAGAGAGATCATGCACTATTAAATCGAGTAGCCGGTGCAACGTCTAAAGAAGAACAACAAGAACTTTGTAGAATTTCGAGCTCCATAGAAATAACAGCGACTGTATTACCAATTAGGAGTGTTGGAGTTCAAGGTAAACTAAAATCAATTCGAAATATTGCAGCATGAATCATTTCGTTTTTGTTTTTGTATAATTGAACAGGCGACAAACGAACTTACAGCTATGTATTAGGTCTTTCAACGAAAGAGGAACCCAACTGGAATGACATGATGTTTTTGGCTAAATTAATTCCACGAATACTGCATAATATAAACCGAGTTTGTTACATTTTCGGAGGAAAGGTTAACTATCAATTGAATGATATAACTCCCACACGAATATGTCAATTTGCCTTAACACAACTGAGACAAGCTGATTATTTGGCTAATGAAGTAAATATCTGTGAAAATTTCTTGTATTTAGTTAGTTGTCTTTATTAAAATTGAGTATTTTTAGATATTACAAAAATTCGGATGCAGCAGAGGAATCTCTCAAATGCCAGTCGTCTTAATTCCGGTTCATTTCGATAGAGATCCAGCAAATAGAATACCATCTTGTCAACGTTCAATTGTTCTGAGACCGTTTTTAACTAGCGATTTTATGACTGGAGTGCCGGTCATTCCAGGTTCTGAAAAACTACAGATGAATGTAAGTGAAGCGTGTCCTGAATAATTTTTAATGACTTTCTTTAATTTGAAACCACAACACCTTTCTTCAGGTTCTTGGAAATATTGTTGAGGCTCTATCAGCTGTTCATGGCGTTTCAAGAGTTTTATACGATTTAACGCCGAAACCGCCCGGCACTACCGAATGGGAATGATTCAGCCTAATCAAAAATATTCTAATCAACTGGCTAAGTGCGTATCTATTCATTGTTTATGCCATCATCTTAATTAAATCGCATTAACAAATACAAAACATTTAAATTCAACATAAAAGAAAAGGAGATAAAAAATATGCAGAAAATTTAAAAAAAAAAAATAAAAAAAAAATAATAATAACTCCACAATTAACTAAACGAGAGCTAATGAGAGAATGCATGGATAAATTGATTTAAAAACCGCTTAAAGAAGATATGTGAGAATTATTTTAAATAAAACATCTCCTTCGAAATAAGGTCATTTAGAAAGAGTTAAGAAGATTTAAATAAAATGTAACTAGATAAAAAAAAAACGTTCCGGTATGGATGCAAATATGGAGCAAAATATGAATAAAAGCAAAAGTAAAATAACAAAAAATTAAAACTATTTAAATAAAATGAAAGGTTAATGAAACAAATAAAAACAACAATATTAAAGCAAATATTAAGTAGTAATAATAAAAGAAAATATTTATTGTAAAAAAAACAAGAGCGTTCGGATGGACGATTTGAATGCGCGAAAAACAAATACCGTAAAAAACCGAATCTTCTATAAGATTTTTTTTTTAAATTATTATGAATAATTAATATATGTGAAATTATTATAAAAATATGAGATGAGATGATATAAAATTTATTACTATTATTATTATTATTATTATTATTATTATTATTATAATTATATAATTGATAATAATATGATTTGTTTAATTGTTTTTTTTAGTATAAAGTTAAATACAAAACAAAACACCCACACATGAAATCGTCCCAATACATGATTATTTTCATCTAATTTTATTTGTTTTTTTTTTCCTTCAATTTAAATAATTGTTTTATTATTTTGCTATGAGTGTATATTTTTTCTTTCTACTTCATATTGGGTGTGGCGAAAGTAAAATTCAGCTTGCAAAGAAAAAAATATTGTATTAAAAATTTTTTGTTTCAACATTTAAAATATGCAACTAAGAAAAACACCGGCAATTAAAGAGAAAAAAGCAAAAGAAATTTATTGGTTATTTAGCACTCCAAACAAATTCTGTTTTATTATTATTAGAATTTTTTTTTAAATTTGTTTTACTTTTTCATTTTTACTATTGGTAATAAAATGATTTAAAACAGTAAAAAATGTTAGCCATGGTTTCAATTTTAACAACTTCTAGTTTTAGCTATTTCGTAGAATGAAAGATTGCCAGGTGTCGACTCTAGAACAAAACCGATGATAGAAAAAATGGTGGTCAGCGAAAAAGTAAGTATCGCGTATTTTGAATTTCCGCGGGTTACGTATATTTGATTTTTGATTATTTTGTGGCGTTATGTTGGTACTCATGTCTTTCACTTATGCCGACAAGTTCGGCCATTTTGAAAGTTCAGTTAGTTTTTGCCACCTGCTTTGCTTGCACGTGTTTTGGCTCGTCTTCGATTTTTGCCCATTTTCGACCAAAAACAACATCGCATTAACGGATTGCTTCGAGACGACCCAAATTTTCTCCAGAGGGTCATAACTGGTGACGACTCATAGGCTTATGGTTATGACGAAAACCAAAGCTCAATCATCCCAATGGAAGCTGCCTCACGAGCCAAGACCGAAAAAAGCGCGCCAAGTTCGGTTGAATGTGAAGTTTTTTTGCTTACAGTTTTCTCGATTGCAGGGGCGTGGTGTACCATGAGTTCTTGCCACAGGGTAGAACGGTCAATAAGGAATATTACCTACAAGTTATTCGCAATTTGCGCGAAGCAATCCACCAGAAACGCCTGGATTTGTGGAAGAACAATAATTGCCTTTTGCCATTTTTGGCCAAAAACAACACACTAATAATGCCGCACCCACCGTATTCCCCGTATAAAGACCGCATCGAAGAAGGAGCTGAAAAAGATCACAAAAATATTTTGTTTGACGTGCTTCGAGAATTGGAAGAAACCTTGGCACAAGTAGTATAAAATCTGGTGGGGATTACTTTGAAGGGGACAAAACAGATATTCATGAATAAATAATTTTTGAAAAAAAAACACAAAATTCGCGATATAATTTGAACAGACCTCGTACATTAGAAAAACGTCCTCCTACCTGCGTACTTTATAAAAAGGTCCTATCTTTGTACATTAGAAAAAGGTCCTATCTTTGTACATTAGAAAAAGGTCTTATCTGTGCATATTAGTAAAAGGTCCTTTCTGTGTACATTAGAAAAAAGTCCTATATACACCACACGAGGCAAAGTCCTTGACCTTTTACACGAGAAAAAAGGTCATTACCCTTTCGCATGAGGTAAATTTTAAAATTGAAATAAATATTTGCTTTTCTATTTGAACGGGACAAAATGAACGTTTGGTATTCGGAATCCCTTATAAGTTTTCATTTTATTTGAAACAGTATTTTATAAACAAGACTTGACGAATTTCAAATAGAACATTCGCAAAGAAATCGAGGACATACTCGTAACATCTGAAATTTTGAGAAAGCTTTTGAAAAATGGCCGCCACCATTTGCGAGATATAATTTTTCATAAAATAAACCAAAAATATTCTTTATTAATATACTATAAATATTTATCGCTTAAATAAAAATGTTATAAAGAATTCAAACCACAACGTTCACTTTACGCGCCATCTTGTATAATGATTATTTTGACTTGATTTGTATGTGTCTCTAGATTCAGTTGATGAGCAAAAGTGCTTCTTTAGTTGTAAGCAGTATTAGGTGAGAGGAATCTATGAGCTGAATTTGTTTGATCTTAGAATTTGGAAAATTTCAATGAGCTTGATTTCCATATAAAAATATCTTATTTTGCATGCAGTTTGAATGACATCAAATCCTGTGCGAAATCAATGAACCTGGTTTTTGTATACTCAGGATTAAGTGAAAGATCAGGACAATTACCTTGGTTTTTTTGTACTTATAGTAAAATGAGGCATCTTAGTTATCCTGTTTCGTACGTCCGCACCATCACTTGAGAAGTCATCACTTTCGTTGTGTAAATTTTCATAGTTTTAGCAAACAATTATTTATAGATTATTTGTCTTTTGTAGAAAAAGTTCTTTATATAAGAGAATAAGCTTATATTGATTTGACAGCATGTCTCTGTAGGATGAATGATATTTCATCAAGAGTCCCTAACCTTATTGCTTTCTTTCACATTCTAGGTACTTGGCCATATACACGCTGTCAACGATATTACCCAACATCTCAAGCATACGAGGTCTGTTCAAAAAGTATTGCGGGTCAGGCATATTCGATTTTTTGTGGCGTAATATGTTATTAGTTCGCCCATTTTGAATGTTCCGTTAATTTTTGACAGCTGCTTTGCTTGCACGTGTTTTGGCTCGTCTTTGATTTTTGCCCATTCCAAAAAATGGATCAGAGATACTGTTTTGGGAAAAAGAAAAAGTCACAGATGGCCAGATCTTGGAAATACGGTGGCTGCGGCATTATTAGTGTGTTATTTTTGGCCAAATATTCGCGCACATATTGGAATGGGCAAAAATCGAAGATGAGTGAGCAGGGGCGTTATCATGGCGCAAAAGCCAATTTTTGTTCTTCCACAAATCCAGGCATTTCTGGCGGATTGCTTCGCGCAAATTGCGAATAACTTGTTGGTAATATTCCTTATTGACCGTTCTACCCTGTGGTAAGAACTCATGATGCACCACGCCCCTGCAATCGAAAAAAACTGTAAGCAAAACCTTCACATTCTACCGAACTTGGCGCGCTTTTTTCGGTCTCGGCTCGTGCGGCAACTTCCATTGGGATGATTGAGCTTTGTTTTTCACGTCATAACCATAAACCCATGAGTCGTCACCAGTTATGACCCTCTGGAGCAAATTTGGGTTATCTAGAAGCAATCCGTTAATGCGATGCTGGTTTTGGGCGAAATTGAGCAAAAATCAAAGACGAGCCAAAACACGTGCAAGCAAAGCAGCTGTCAAAAATTAACTAAACATTCAAAATGGTCAAACTTGTCGGCATAAGTGAGAGACATGAGTACCAATATAACGCCACAAAAAAAAAATCTGAAATCAAATATACGTAACCCGCGGAAATTCAAAATTCGCGATACTTTTTGAACAGACCTCGTACACAGATAGGACCTTTTGCTAATGTAGATAGGATGGCGTGAGATTAGAAGCCCAGTGTCAATTAACCTAGTATCAATTGAAAGTTGAACGACTTCACTGTTTATGATTATTTTTGAACAATTTACATAACTCTATCACTACTGCTCTCATACATTTGGAAGCTTTAGGGAGATAATAAACTTTTGCTAATAAAGTTAAAGAACTAGAGCTAAAAATAATATGAAACGCAGCACCCAAACTTAATGGGGGTGGGGGGGGGGGGGGGTGGTGTGGTGTTTAAGAAGTATGTTTTTATGAAAACTATTCGTTATTGGTTTTGTTTATTTTTTCTAAATTCATAATATCACCTTTACACACACATTCAAAAACCTGCCATGCAATCGTAAATTGAAAGACTTGTTTTTTTTTTTTTTATAATATTCCTTTTTTATCTTATGTGAATGTATTTTCATCTGAATTAATTTCATATTAAAATATTTACAATGTTCCATTTTTTGTATTTATTTTATTATTATTATTATTATTATTTGAAATTATTTCATTTATATTTATTAATATTCAATTAATGATCTATTCAATAAATTATTTTATATATTCATTTATTCATTCATTCATTTATTTATATATATATATATATATGTATATATGTATACATACCCATAAGCATGCAATATGTATACATATATATATATATATATGTGTGTGTGTGTATGTATATATTTCATAACGTTTATAATCTATAGATGTCGCGTAATTTTTTTTGTTTTTTGTTTTTTTTTTGCTTATGAGTGTTTTTTTTTTAATTTATTGATTCGCTATTTTATTTTTATTATTTTTAATAACTATTATAATAATATTACATAACATTTATATTTAAATTATGTATTTTATTTTTTTGTTGCCATTATTTTATTTTTAATTTATATTTTAATCGCAATTAATTAGATTAATTTAACGTTTTTCTTTCTTATATATTTTTTTTTCTTCATTTATTTCCAAATTTATATACATATTGTCGATTTTTATTTGTAGTAGTTAGTATTTAATTATTATAAATTTTAAGTTTTTTTTTTCAATATTTTTTTATCATTATTATTGTTATTTGGTATTAATTTTTTAAGGTAAGGATATTTTTTCTAAATTAGATATTTTTAACTATTAAAATTTGTGTTAGTATTTATAAATACTTTTGCATCAAATTTTCTTTTTTTCTCCTCTTTTAGCGCTCTGCCATTTAGAAAGAATTTTTTTTAAATTATTGTAATTTTCGTTATTTTCATAATTTTTTTTTTTTGCTTCTGTTACTATAATTTAATAAATTATTTAGCTATTTTTTTGTGTTTTTATTAATGTAAAATTTTGGTTTAAATTAATTTTTAGTAATTCTACTCATAATAATGCGTATTTTTCCATATTTCATAATTCATAAAATTTCTATTTTTATTTCTCTTCTTTGAAGAATTTCTTTATTTTTATTTTGCTTCTTTCGAATATATATATATGTTATATATATATATACAATATATATATATATATTTTGTTTGTTAAACTAGATTAATTGTTTTAATTCCGATTTATTTTGTTATGTTTTTCCTTCTTCTTCTTCTTCTAATAGATAAATAGAAATTTTTTAATTTATATTTTCTATATATATATATATATATATATATATATATATGGTATGGTTATTTTCGATGACAAATTCAAATTATTTTAATTAAGAATAATTTTTAATAAATCAAATTTTTGAAATTGCGAGGATTTTCCAAAATTTCAATTAGAAAATCTTGCCGATTTTTTAACAAATATGTATGTGTGCGTGAATCTATATGTATGCGGTTTTATTTAAATGTCATTTTTATTATTCATTTAATTTTTTTTTTTGTTCTTTATTTTGGGATATTTTTGATATACAAGCAATTATTATTATTATTTTATTTTTTTCTTCTTCATAATTTCATATTATAAGTATGTATGTATATATTAATATATGTCAAAATATATAAAAAAATATAAGCTTTTTTTTATTTTAATTATAAAATTTAACGCAAATATGACCTACTTTTTCTTATGCTTTTTTTTTTTTTTTTTTGTTTTTTTCCTTATTTGAATTTTTATTTTAATTACTTTTCAATATGATTCAATATTTTCGTTCATAATATTATTATATTATAATTTATTTATTTCATTTTTTTTTCTTCTAATAAATAATAAATACTATTTTAAAAGGATTTGTCGCTAAAAATGTTATTAATTTTTCTTCTTTTTTTTTTTGTAATTTTAATTTTAAAGCAAAACGATTCATTTGAATTGAATTTATTTCTAATTTGATTTTGAATTTATTTTAATACGCTATAAATTTAATAATAATAATTTCAATTTCTTTTTTTAGTTTGCTTGTTGTATTTATTTATTTATTTATTTATTTATTTATTAATTCAATAATAATTTGTTTTACATTTGTTTCATTCTTTATATTTTACAGGACGCAAGTCTGATTAATTTATTTTATTTTATAATATAGTTTTTTTTTGCAATTTTGTTGATTTTTGTGATATTTTTTTTTTTTATAATATAATATTAAAAAGCTTAATTGTATGAAAAGGCATAAAATAAATAATTCTAATTTTTTTTCATTGGGTATTTTTTTTGCTGTACTTATTTTATGGTTGCTGTTGCTATTATTATTATTATTATTATTATTATTATTACTATAATTAATCTCGATTTATATAATTATTATTATTCATTTGTGAGAGAAAGAAAATTCTTTCTTATCAATTTTATTTGATTTTGTTTTCTTATTTTTATTTAAATAATACAGAGAATGGAAACCGGATAATCGATTAAAACACTTATTTAAATTGCATAAATTACAATATATAAGTATACAATAATAATATTATTATTATTATTATTATTTTCTTCCGATATGAAGATAAATTTAATTTATATAATAACTATTCTCTTCAATTTGTATAGGTGTGTGTGTAAATTATTTTTTATATATTTTCGGCTTTCTTTTTAAGTTTATACAATAATTAATGATTTTTTAAAACAGTTGCTGCTAATATTTTCTGAACTTTTATTTTATTTTAATCATTTTTATTTGTTTATTTGTTTTTTTTCTTTTTTCATCAAAGAATTTATTTGTTTTATCATAAAATTTGTGCGTTTATTACTATTATAGAGTACTTCTAATTTATATTAGGAAAAAAAACAAAAAAAAATTATCAAATTATAATTCAATAAATAAAATCTCTGCAAAATTTTGCTTATTAAAGGAGAGAAAAAAAAACACTTTTTATATGGAAAAAATATCGTTATTTAAAATAATTGTAGTCAAAGCAAAAAAAAAATGTATTAATCAGAGAGTTATTTTTTTAAACAAAATGTATTTTGTTCGAATTAAATATATATTAACACGTTGACTGTCAAGCCTATTTTAGGAAATCAACTCTCGACGCTAATTTTTTTCTCTCTCAATTTATTGAATAGAATTAAAAACAAAAATATTCATTTTTTTCTTACAACTATAAAATTAATTGTTATTTATAGATTATAAATAATCTTAATTTTTATAACATTTTCCCTTTAAAAATGTTAACTTTAAATTTTTTTTTTATATTGTATATTTATAAATTGTAAAAGATAATACAGAAAACATTCTAGATATAGAAAGAAAACGTGTTTTTTTAGTGATGAACCTTCAGCAGACTGCGACTGCTATCTTACAGAATTTCACTGCATTAACTCAAAGTGAACACCGAAAAGTCATATTTTTAAAACGAGATAAATTCGTGATAACGAGTTATGTTGCGGTTGGCAGTCAACGTATTGTATTAAGAAGAAAATTTAAATAGAATGTATCTTTTTCTTTTTAATAAAACGTATTAAATATATATTAACAAGAAAATTATTTTCAAATGAACTATTCCGTTAACTTACACATATACATAAAGAATATTAGAATTTTTTTTCTAATTATGAGGAATGTGGTTATTTCTATTTATATTATTTGCAAAGCGTCTTTTTTTTATAGAAAAAAATGTTTTAAAATCATCACAAAAATAAAAAAATTTTATTTAAAAAAAAATTTATAACAGATTATAATGTAATTTTTTAACATGTAATTATGTATTTTCTTTATATAAAAAAAACTAAAACTTAAGAAAATCAAAAAAAGATAAAAATTTTCTTTAAATAATTTAACAATAACTTTTATCAATAATAAAAAAAAAAAATTAAAAAAATTATAACACGATTATCCGTTCCTATTTAATAGATTCTCTTTTTCTCTCCGTTTTTACTCCATTGTATTTATTCATATATTTTTGTTGTTGTTGTTGATTTATTTCATTTCATTTGTCTTTTTTTTATTATACATACATTAAGTTAAATTTAAAATTATTTAAATATAATTATAAATTTTCTAATTAATATTGCAGAGAGTATTTATACAAATTTTATCTAATCACGTGTTCAATTTAAGCTAAAAATTTATTTAATAATTTATTTCAATTATTTATTTAATTAATATAATTAGTTTAATTTTTTGGTTTTGTAAAATTGCGAGAAAAATGCTGAAATATAAAATAATTTATTTATTCAATTCAACTTTTTTTTTCTTCTTCAATAATAATTATAATAATAATAATAATAATAATAATAACAATTATTATTATTATTATTTGTTATTTTATTACTTTTTTTTTTTTGTTTTTTTTTTTTTTTTTTTTTATAATTATAATAAAATGGTGGCAGTGCTTCTTATACTTATATTACATATAAGTATATTTGTGAATGTATGTGTAAGACATATATTCTATATATATATATATATATATACGTATATGTAATATATTAAATTTGATATTAATTATAGAATTTACTAAGAAAATCGAATTTACAAAAGGTAAAAAAAAAACAACAAAAAAACAGTATTTTCATATTTAAATTTTATTCGAATTTATTCAAATTGTAAAATAACATAAATATAATATATTAAGCAATATAAATTATGGTTTTATTAGTTAAAAATGATTCATCCTAGATTATTTAATAATAATATCAATTGCTTTTTTTTGTTTTATTTATTTTTCTTTTTTTGAACAGAAGAATAACAGTATTAATAATTATAATAATAACAATAATAATAATAGTGATAATTGATAATTAATTTAATATTCTTCTATATACATAAGTATATGTACATACACTCGTATATATATGTACACATTAGCATTTCTTATTCTCAATTTCCATTTCTTGATGTAATTTTTTGTTTATTATAATATGCTTATTAATGGAATATATAATATCACCGCTAATTATATAATACAATACAAAATTTTTTTTACGAAATTTTAAAAGAAAAAAATAAATTGCTTTTTTTGTGAAATATTTAATTGGCATATTTTATTATAAATATTATCTATTACTGCTGATTTGTATTTTATATTTTCTCTACTAAAGGCGACGAATCTTCTAGGTGTGTTAGTTTTAAAGCGCGGTTTTATTTTAAAAAAAAGAACTCATTAACCCAATTTGTTGGAATTTTGAGTTGTTTTTTTTTAGAAGAAACAATTGCTCTCAAAACTCTTCCATCATAGTAGTAAATTTAAAAAAAAAAAATATTTTTATACAAAATAAAGGAAAAAAACTATAATGAAAATATTAAAGAAAAAAAAATATGAAATTCATTATTAATTCTATATATGTGATTAATTAATTAAAGCAATATATCTAAGAAATATTTTATTGATTATTTTCGTATTCAAATATTTACTTTCTATTAATATTATAATTTTGATAATTTTTGCATCTCTATAACTATTATTAATTTATTTAACAATATTCTTTTTATTATTCTTTAGTTTTTATTTAGTTGTCATATATCATGCTTGCATTCTCCCTAAACCTTCTTCTCAAAAATGTTTCGATTTAAACAAAAAAAATAAAAAAAATTCATAAATTTATAAATATATTGCACAATTTTGAAGAAAAAAACGAAAACAAAAACAAAACAATTTCGATTTAATAAAAGAATAATAATATTATATAAAAAAAAAACAATTAATAAATTTTTATATTATACCGTTCCTATTGAAAACTGTACTATTATTATACCAATTAGAACTATTGAAATTATACCAATTATGGATTTCGTGACAGTTTCATTTGAATAAAATAGTTAGTGCTGATCTATGATAAAGGAACATATTTGTATATGACTGAAGAGTGTATTATACATATTTGAATTTTGCCAAAAAAAAATCGTCCATCTTCTTACATCCAACATCATGCTAATAAGGCTGAATACAACTTAAAGAAGTCAAATTTACCCGCTAAATATGAGTGAGATTTATATTCTTATAACATATATTTTCAACTGTTTTAATAATGATTAAAGAAGAAGAAAAATATGATTAAGAATCAATTTGTACGAGGTCTGTTAAAAAAGTATCACGAATTTTGTGTTTTTTTTTTCAAAAATTATTTGTTTATTCATGAGTATTTATTTTGTCCCCTTCAAAGTAATTCCCACCAGATATTATATACTAGTGCCAACATTTTTTCCAATCATCGAAGCACTTCAAAAAATCTTTTTTTGTGAGATTGTTCAGCTCCTCCTTCGATGCCGTCTTTATCTCCTCAATCGTAGCGTAGCGTCGTCCTTTCATCGGGCTCTTCAGTTTCGGGAACAAGGAAAAGTCACAGGGGGCCAGATCTGGGGAATAGTATGGCTGCGGCATTATTGGTGTGTTATTTTTGGCCAAAAATTGCAAAAGCCAATTTTTGTTGTTCCACAAATGCAGGCGTTTCTCGCGGATTGCTTCGCGCAACTTGCGCATAACTTGTAGGTAATATTCATTATTGGCCATTCTACCCTGTGGCAAGAACTCATAATGCACCACGCCCCTGCAATCAAAGAAAACTGTAAGCAAAACCTTCACATTGGACCGAATTTTGCGCTTTCATTGGAACGATTGAGCTTTAGTTTCCACGTCATAACCATAAAACCATGATTCGTCACCAGTTATGACTCTCTGGAGCAAATTTGGGTCGTTGCGGACAGCGTCTAAGAGGTCTTTAGCAATGTTAATGCGATGCTGTTTTTGGTCGAAAATGAGCAATTGTGGTACCCGTCTTACGCTCAAATCATTGGTAAAAATCGAATACCACGAGCCAATCGATATGTTTAAGTCCTCAGCAACTTCTATAACGGTGATTCGACGATTGGTCAATACTATTTTCTTCACTTCATCAATGTTTCCGTCTGTTGTTGACGTAGTCAGGCATCTCGGCCCTCTGAGAACATTTTGCACCACCGATAAACGTTGCTTCCGTCCAAGGTAGCTTCACCATATGCCACAGTCAACATTCGTAATGCGTCCGCGCAATTAATTTTGTTTTTCACATAAAATTTTATACAGATTCTTTGATCCATCTTTTGGAATGGGCAAAAATCGAAGACGAGCCAAAACAAGTGCAAGCAAAGCAGCTGTCAAAAATTAAATGAACGAACTTGTTGGCATAAGTGAGAGACATGAGTACCAACATAACGCCATAAAAAATTGAAAATCGAATATACGTAACCCGCGGAAATTCAAAATTCGCGGTACTTTTTCAACAGACCTCGTATTATTTAAATTTTTTTTTCCAATTTTTAATATGAACGTTTTTTTAACCAATTTCCAATATTCGACGAGTGTATTATGGACCACACAAAAAGTCTTACAAAATATTAAAAAAAAAAAAAAAAAACTATTAAATATTATAATTTAATATTATGCTTTTATAATTACAAATTTAATTAATGTGATTGTTATCTCTTCAAAGAGAGTAAAAATTTTTACTCATATTTTTAATTTTATTAAATAGAAAGTTTTAATTAAATCACATTATTTATTTACCAAAAAAAATCGTATTTTCAAATAAACAGAAAAACTAAAATTTTTATAAGATTTTTCCAAAGCACCTTTTTTTTAATATAAATTTATATTATTTAATTTGATTATTTTTCCTTATTTAAAACTGATGAAGTTAGTTAGTTTTGTTTAACTTTTATTCACTTTTCATTTAAAAGAAAATAAATCATTAAAGATTCAAATAATTTTGGTAGTGATAATAATAATAATAAAATTGATAATAATAATAATAATAGCAATAATATAGTTATAGTTTTATTAGCCATATTCGCATTATCATTATTTAATATTTAATATATATACTATATTTGTAAAAATGTTTTTTTTTCTTTTTTTTTATATATATATAATTTTATTTCAAAGTTTTACTTCTTTTTCGTTTTAATAACACCCTGTATTCATATATATTATTTATATATACATGTATGTTTTTTTTTTAAATTTATTTATTTAATATTTATGTGCATAGTAGTGATTTTTTTCTCGATTTCTATTATATTTTTTCATTAATTTAATATTTATGAAAATTATTTTTTTTTTAATTTGTGCAGTGAAATTGATTTCTCATGTTTTTTCCACTGTTTTTGTTGTATAGTTTCTTTAAAAAAAATAATTCTGTATGTTTCGTATGTATGGTATGTGTGTGTGTATGTTAATATGTATATAAATGATATTAGTTATAAAAATTATATAAAAACATTCAAATAAATATTATGTAATGTAAAAATATATATAATAACTATAGTTAAATTGTACATTGTATATTTAAGTTTTATATGTCAAAATGTTCTTCCTCTTAACACTATGTATGGTATATTGGTATATGCATTTACTTGTGTATATTTTGTATTAATAATAATAACAGACGGCAACATTTTTACTTTTTTTCCCATTCTAATATCATTCGATTATGTATTATTTTTATACTTAGTAACTGATTTTCTGGTTTATTTAATTAATTATTTATATATTAGTTGCATTTTATATTATTTGGCTATATCAATTTTTGTAGAACTATATATATATATATATATATATATATGTATATTCTGTAAAATTTGTTCAATCCCTACAACATTTTCATATAACATGATTTATAATTAATGAAAAAATCGCTTAACAATAATTGGAATTTTTTTTTGTATTTTGAAGCAAATCTAAAATATTCTATTTACATAATTTATTTCTATTTTATTCTATTAATTTTTCTAGATTTTATCTATTTATTATTATTATTATTATTATTATTATATATATATACATATATATTTTTATATATGTGTATGTATTTATGTAGGTATATAAGTAATATTCAAATATAACTTAAAAAATTTCTACCCGTATTAATCTATCTACAAATTAAACATTATAATATACTTGTACTATTTCAAACAAAAAATTATAATTGAATGTAAGAAAATCAGAAAAAATTAACCTTTAATTATTATGTATGATATTACATAATAATTGGATTAAGACAAAGTTTTAGCGATATTTTAATGAGTTTTTGTTTTTATTAAAGGTTCTTAGTCATTTTTTTTATATTTAATTCTATAAAAATTTCAATAGAGAGAGAGGGAAAGAAATGACAAAAAGTAGTGTTTTGGTATTTTTTTTAAATAATTTTATAAATTGCAACTATATATATATATATATAAATTAGAAATGTTACTTCTTATATAATTCTAATTAAATTTTTTTTTTAGATAAATTTTTAACCTCATTTGTTAATTTTGAACGTGTATGAATTGATAAAAAAAATTGCAAAAAATTTTAGTATTTCTATTCAAATTTAGTTGAAATTTTTTTTTTTTAATAAAATTATTATCTACTTATAAAAATTTTATTTTAATAAAAAAAAATTATAGAATTTTGAATATTATATTATTATATAAAATTTTCTAGTTTTTTTTTCTTCTTATTTAAATTTCTCATTATTATTATAAAAAAATTTCCATTAAAAAAGAAAGATATTTTAATGAATATCATAATTATTTTATATCGATTTTATTTAATATTCAATTTCGCTTAAAAACAAATTAGTCAAAATATTCTAAATTGTAAGAAATTTTCAGTTTTTTGTTGTAAGAATGTTTCCTTTTTTATCTAATCAAGATTAAATTAAATAGTTGAATTATTGAAGGATTCTTTAAGATAGTTTGAAATTTTTCAAATACTTAAAAAACAAGTAAATTTATTATACCATATAAAAATTGAAGAAAAAAAAACTGTATTACATAGTTGCAAAAATTATTAACTTAATTGGAACTGTTGTAAAATAAACTTATATGTGCATTTATAGTATATGAAAAAATAAATAAATACCTTGTATGAATTTGGAAATTTTGTAAAACAGAAGAAAGATACGAGATCTGTTCAAAAAATATCGTGAATTTTGAATTTCCGCCGGTTACGTATCTTCGATTATTTTGTGGCATTATGTTGTGACTCATGCTTATCACTTATGCCGACAAGTTCGGCCATTTTGAATATTCAGTTAATATTTAACAGCTGCTTTGCTTGCACGTGTTTTGGCTCGTCTTCGATTTTTGCTTATTCCAAAAGATGGATCAAAGAATCTGTATCAAATTTTGTGTGAAAAACAAAATTAATTGCGCGGACGCATTCCGAATGTTGGCTGTGGCATATGGTGAAGCTACCTTGGACCGAAGCAACGTTTATTGGTGGTTAAAAATGTTCTCAGAGGGCCGAGAAGATATCCCGGACGCTCGAGCACGTCAACAACAGACGGAAACATTAATGAAGTGAATAAAATAGTATTGGCCAATCGTCGAATTACCGTTATAGAAATTGCTGAGGACTTAAACATATCGATTGGTTCGTGCCATTCGATTTTTACCAATGATTTTGGCGTGAGACGGGTCGCCGCGAAATTCGTACCAAAGATTTTTGATCAATTTCGACCAAAAACAGCATCGCATTAACATTGCTAAGGAGCTGTTGGAATCTGTCCGCGACGACCCAAATTTGCTCCAGAGGGTCATAACTGATGACGAATCATGGGTTTATGGTTATGACATGGAAACCAAAGCTCAATCATCCTAATGGAAGCTGCCGCACGAGCCAAGAACGAAAAAAGTGAGCCAAGTTCGGTCGAATGTGAAGGTTTTGCTTACAGTTTTTTTCGATTGCAGAGGCGTGGTGCATCATGAGTTCTTGCCATAGGGTAGAACGGTCAATAAGGAATATTACCTGCAAGTTATTCGCAAGTTGCGCCAAGTAATCCGCCAGAAACGCCTGGATTTGTGGAAGAACAAAAATTGACTTTTGCACCATGATAACGCCCCTGCTCACGCATCGTTGCTTGTGCACGAATTTTTTGTCAAAAACAACATATTCATAATGCCGCAGCCACCGCATTCCCCAGATCTGGCCCGCTGTGACTTTTTCTTGTTCCCTAAACAGATTCTTTGATTCATTTTTTGGAATAGGCAAAAATCGAAGACGACCCAAAACACGTGCAAGCAAAGCAGTTGTCAAAAATTAACTGAACATTCAAAACCGCCGAAATTGTCGGCATAAATGAGAGACATGAGCACCAACGTAATGCCACAAAAAATCGAAAATCGAATATACGTAAACCCGCAAAATTCGCAATACTTTTTGAACAGAAAAAAGATACTATTAGATCTGAACTAATTTAATTTTGAAAAGTTTTTATATTGAAATGCAAAATCTTATTTAGTTTCTGCCGGTGCATTAGAAAAAAAGAAGAAAAAGTTGGTTTTTCTTTTTAACATATAATTAATAATTTTTTTAATTTTCTGAATATTATTATTATCATTATCATAATTATTATTATTATTATTATTAGAATATTAATAAAAATTCAACTTAATCGTTTATTGTTGTTTTCTTCTTTTTATATATACATACATAAATTTAGCCGGTTTTGTTTGTTTTTTTTTATTTAATTATATTTTATTTGAGAATGCTCTCTCTCTATGCAACGAGTAGTATTTATTTTTTTATTATTATCATCAGCATTTAATTTTTTTCGTTTTGTTATTGTTTTTAATATTGATTAAAATGTTGTATCGTTTTATCCGTTTTTTTTTCTCCATCTTTTCTTGTCCTCTTCCAAATTCGCTTAAACAACACCGGTTCCTATTTAACTTTTATATACAAATAGATTTTTTATAATTATAATTTATAGTTTTTTTTAATAATAATAATTGTATTTATTATGAATAATATAAATAACAATTGTTACTTTTCATTTCTTTCGATTATTATCATTCACAATGTAGGAAATTAAACTAAATAATTATTCGTAAAATCGAATAGAAACATTTTTCGATTTAACATCTTTTTTTTTTTTGACGCTTATGCACAAATACATATAGCACCGACTGCATCTGACGGGAGTATTTCCCCAATTCATTCGACTATATTTCAAATTACTATAATTATAATATTTAAGAAAGGCAAACAAATTTATTTATTTATTTATGTTGTTTTTTTGTAAATTACCCATTTTTGTTGTTGTTGTTGTTGTAAATTACTAAATGTATTATATTATTTAATAATTTTCACTAATAAATAAATTTGTGCAGAATTAAAAGTAATATTTTTTTCTCTTTGCTGTTAATTTTCGATTTAAAATTTTTACTAATAATGATGATTAGAATAATAATAAAATTATTTTCACTATTATTATTAATATTATTATTTTGTCAATATTTGTATGTATGTACAATAAATAGAATTTTTCTCATTTATTTAATAATAAATATTTCATTATGATAAGTTTATAAGTTAATAGCAATTATTTAATTTATATAGTTTTTTATCTAAAATGCTTTCGATTTTGACAAAAAATTTCTTTTCTCTATTATCATACGTTATTTTCTATTATTTTAGACGCAGCATATTTTTTTTTTACTATAAATATTATTTGATTTTTATTTAAATTGTTATTAATTATTAAGAAGTTCGCATTCTAATCTTGTTAATTTTGTTGTTGTTTTTTTTTTTAATTTTTTTTTTTTTTTTTTAACAATATTTCTAACTTATTTTACTTAAATTTCAATAATAAGTTATTTTTTTGTATTCATCACATATTTAGCTATGGTATTTATGTACTTATCATTGTCGCATTGGATTTTAAATATTTAGTATTTTTCTAATATTATTTATGTACTATTTAAATATATATTTATATCTTGATGTACAATATAAAGTATATGTGTATGGTTGTATGTACGTGTATGCATGCATGCTTGAGTTTTAATATAAAAAATGTGTACAAATTGATTTTTATTTATAAAAAAAAAATAATAATTTAATGGATTTGTGATTGATTGTGAGTGTTTGTATTATTGACTATGAAGACATGTACATTTTTACTTATCTATATGCTTGTATTAATAGTTTTGTTTATTTATTTCGGGATTATATCATCCCTTTGAAGAGATTTGCTCCTTTACTAATTTGTGTTGTATTTTTACCCCCAAGAGAGTGCGCCTCTATATTTAGTTCTATTTATCATGTCGATCATCATTTTTATATTATATAAGAAAAATTCTTTTTTCTCCTATTTTATCCAAAAGAAAATTTCTACATATATGTATATAAATCTTTTTAATATTTTTTTTAGTAAAAATGTATATGAAGAAAGCGATTTTTTTTTGTAATTTTATTGCACAAGGTTTTAGTATAATTTATATTATGTATTTTTATAAGTGGTATAATTTATATGCTTTTATATAATATTTTTTTTTGTATTTTATTTATTTGCTTGGTAATTTCTTACTAGATTCTTTTTTTTTAATTTATTAATAATAAATATTATTTGGCCAAAAGTGAAAGTTTTTCCTATTTTTTGTTTGTTATTTTCTATTATTATTATTATTTCTATTTATTTAAACATATCAAATGAATGCAAGCATTTATAATTTTGTTATTTAGTTTTTTCTTTTCAGTAAAATCTTTGGTAATAGTTATAAAATAAAGAATAATTCGTTAAAAGAAAATCAGTTTTTAAAAGACACAAGGAAAATAGAAAATAAAATTACCTATCTTATATTAACTATTACAGTTTTTTTTTATATAATTTTGATTATTATTATTCTTATATTGGTTTAGTCTCATAAAAATGTTATTATATAGTGTTTTCTCATATTTAAATTATATTTACTATAATTTATATTATAATTGGAATTAAGTAGAAAATTTTCTACTTTTCTTTTTGTTTGAAGATTTAAATTAATAAAATTAAATTATTTAAAGAGAAAAAGTAAATTTATTACAAAAACTATATTTTTAAGTTTGAAGTTGTTTTTTTTTTGTAAGAAAATATTTATTGATAAAGTAATTAAGGATAATGAAATTTAATGAATAATATGTGTAGCTTCCTAAGCTAAACAAAAAATGTTTATAGTATTTTTCAGAAATCTCTGTTTTTAAAAACAAAACTTATTAGAAATGTAGTAAAAAAAAGCCTACAAATTCCTATACTATTTTTGTTAATATCTATTTGTTCTTTTGTTATAGAAATATATTAATTAAAATTATTTTTTAACTGAGAAAAGAAGAATTATTTGAAAGCAAATTACTCCTAGTAGAATCTATTATCTATTTTGCAATATTCACTATTATTTCTTAATCCAATAAACATAAATCGTTTTCATAATTTTTTACTGTTTTTTCTATATACATAAATACAAATATATATATATATATATATGTATGTATTTATATATATTTGCATGTATGTATATATCATATTATTGATGGCAGTGAATTATATTTTCTTTATTCATAAAAGACTTTACTATTATTATTTATTTATTTATTTATTTTATTTATTATAATTTGCTTTTATAGTTTAAATTGTAATTGATTTAATTTTAATTCATCACATATTATTAGATTCGCATTAGTTCTTTTTGTCCTTCTCTCTATTTAGATTTTATTGTTTTTATTTATATTTTCAATTATTTGATTTGTATATATATACCATATACTACAATATATTTGTAATTTATTATTATAAACTAATGTCTCATTAAGAAAGTGCGAAATTTCAATTAAATCGAATTGAAATATTTCGCGTTGCGTTGTTTATGCAATTATTGTTTATGGTTTACTACATAAACATTTCAGTAAAACCTTACAAATGTCACTGTTCCTTATGTTTCTTTTCCATCAATCTATTATATTTAATCCTATTACGAATAGGTTTTCGAAATGTAACTATTGTTATCATTATTTTTATTGTTTATTATTATTATTATTATTATTATTAATTCACTTTTGTTAAATTCATATACATTTATATAATTGATAAGTTAAGAAAAATAAACAAAATTGTGAAGCAGATAGAGATGAGGAAATTATATGGTAAAAAAAACAACAAAACATAATAACCAATAATAAATTCATTTTATTGAATATAAAACATAAATATAAAAACAAATTATACTTTTCAAAAATAATATACGAAAAAAAAATTCATTCAAAATAATATAATAATTAAATTGTACAATATATTTATATATACCTAGTGTTTACTTACATGTGTGTATGCTTTTTATGTATGTATATAAGAATGACTTATAGTCAGGTTATTTCTTTTTTTTTTGTAAATCTACAGAATAATAAAAAAAAAACTCCCAATCAAAAAATATGCCTTATATAGTAGCATTTCTTTAAATAACAAAATTTTTATTACCCCATTTGTTATTTATACTTTTTTAATTAATAATAAATTTGTCTTTTGTATATACGAAAAAAAAACAACATATAAATAAAAAATCACATAATAATATATGTTTCTTATGCAATAATAAATATGAAGAGGAGGAAAAAATCAATAACAAATAAACATAAAATTGCAAATATAATTGTAAAGAAGAGTAAAATAATATAGCGATATTTTAATTATTTAAAAAATAACAATAATAAAACGAATGGATAAATTTAATTAAATTGAAATATTAAATAAAATTAGTCTTGTGTCAAACAGCATCGCCTTTACAACATTTTCCACTACTGTGCCTACTACTAGTACAACAGTTACGAACACGAACGCCACTACTGCCAGTAGCGCCACCATTATCACTGGCGCCATCATCATCACTGTTATTATTGCGAGCGGCCCTCTTCTCACGCCATCTATCTAATGATGAATAACAGCATCTGAAAAATGATGTTCTTGTCGATGGTGTCGCCGCTGAATCATTTATGCCATCAAGTAACGATTGGACATTTTCAGCACTATTCCCCAAATTCCCCATTCGATTAATTCTACTTAAATTCTCCATATTCCTATTAGCTGAACTATCTCCACAACTGACATAATAATTTAATGTCGATGGCCGTATACAGCTGGTAATAACGCTATCAGAACATACGGTACTTCCCCTTTGTTGATCGTCATCGACTTCGATAGTATTATCACGATCGAATTTTAATTTTTGTTTACTACTATTTAAGTATTGGTGTTTATCGTTACCACTTTTAGCTAAGATTTTCTTTGATTGCTGTTCATTATCATCTTGTTCGTCTCCTTCTTCGTCGTCTCTTCGATCTATATGTTCGGATCGTCTCTCTTTTCCCCATAATATATCGTCATTTATTTCTACTTGTTCTATATCACTAAAACTATTTAATTGTTTCAACAAATAATGCACATCATTTCGTTTGGTTTGATTATCGTTCGTAGGATGATTTTTTATACTTAATTTCGGCTGTATACATATATTTTTACTACTGCTTATAGATTTCTTATTTATAGCTGCTTCTGGTGCTGGTGTTATTGTTTTCGTTTCTGTAGATTTTTTTCTAATTGATTTTTTTGTTACTGCTATAACATTTGTTGTTGCTGTTGCTGTTGCGGTTATTGTCGTTGATGTTGTTGTTGTTGCTGCTGTTGGTATAATTTTATTCACGCCTGATTTATCAGTTTTATGAGCAGTTGCAGAAATTTTTGAAATTGGTGGCGGTGTCGACGTTGATGCTGACGATGAAATTAATTTTGTTTTCATTGGCAACGTTGTTGTTGCAACTGTTGTTATTGTTGTTGTTATAACGCCTGTCGTTGACAAAAATGTCATTGTTTCTATTGCTCCAGTTGATGTTGACATTTGATTTTCATCTAATAAGTCTATTGTTGTTGTTGCAGCTTTAATTGCCGCCGACTCTTGTTGAATTGCCGACTCTACAGTAACAAATTCGTTTAATGTTGTAGCAGTACCAGCCGCTAACAATGTGTTTTCTGCCGTCATCCTTTTTGATTTATTAGCTAATTTTTTTGTTAATATTACTTTCGACGAAATGATGTCATTATTGTCGCTCCCCCGCGATTACCGACTGTCGCGGGCGGAGCGAGGCCTTCCCTAACTGGATGTTGAAGCAATTGGTGATACTGGTGAAAGAGGACTACGCGCCGAATCTCTCGGACATCCCGATAATGTTATCACTAATTTTCTGGATCCCGCATGATCTCGATGCTCGCATAGCCATACACCTTGCCATGTACCCAATGATAATTTACCATCCGTTATTGGAATTGTTAATGAACTACCCAAAAAACATGCTTTCACGTGCGCTGGCTAAAAATTTAAGAAAAACATAAATTGTCTACTATATATCTATTGTATCTAACTATCATCTTCTATATATACATATGGAAAAATGAATGTGTTTGTGTATAATGTATGGTTCTCTATGAAACTTTGCACACTTCTTTAAGTTCGGTCTAGATAGATAGCGAAGATTTGCTTTTCTTTAATAGCATTCACGGTCCTGCATAACGAATTTTTTTTTTTTTGACCACTCGTCAAAAATGAAGTTAATCAATAAAAACACGATCAATTGTGATCTATTCCAATCAAGTCGCGATATGCGAATATCTCAGAAATGGTGAGCGATATTGCCCGCAAGGAACATATCCGATGGTATCTTAAGGTTGGTGGTGAAAATAGCGAATCTCGCGAGTAAAAATGATTTTGCGGCGCCCCATACAAATTAAAGCGCTCATAAGTTAACTATTAATACAGTTATTGAGGTGGACTGTTAGACCGCCTGATCACATGGATGCTATATAGCGTTTGTACATATAGTCATTGAAAATTGACCTCTGCTCCGGATCACCGAAGTTAAACAGAACTTGGTACGATCACTACCAAAATGGGTGATCGTTTGGGAATACCGCATGTCACAGGTATAAATAGTCGCCATATTGCCTTTAGTGGTATATCGCTTGGAATTCAAATTTCAGTACTAATAATATTTGAGATAATAACAAACAAACAACTGACGTCCGAACAACGATTTTCAAGGATGCAACAGAAAAAAACACGCGAAAAAATTTTGTCGACATCAAATGTCTTGTAAGACAAAAAGCAAAAATCATCGATAAAAAGAAAGTAAAAATTGAAATATATTTATTTTCAATACAAAAAGGGAATCAAACGCACGAGAATTAAGAGTTTGCGAAATTTTGGTGGAATTTGATCCATCGTTCACTATAGGAAGGCGCGCGCCGCCAGGCAAAACTAGTTACAAAATAATAAGATTTTTTTTAAGAGAGGAATAATATTGTATTTTTTTTTTTTTAAAGAAATGTAATATAACAAACTGAAAAATAAATTTTTACCATATCATCGGGTCCTTCGCATGAATGCCGATACGGCAATCCTTCTGGAACTATTTTATTAAGCATCATTTCCATATCATCCCTATAAATAAAATTTGTTTTTATTGATTTTCTTTTTAAATTAATTTTATTTTTAAAATAATCATATCAAAAGAAATTATAAAAGATTACCTAACATCTGGATCCCAACTTTCATTTAACGCTAAACTGGCTGACGTATGCAGAACTGCAACATAAAAATAATAAAAAAAATTTTTTTTTTAAAAACCAAATTTTTATATAAGAATTTTTGATAAATTTCTTCATAAAAATAAGTGCAAGAATTTTAATTTCATATCAATAAAGTGAGAAATTACAAAAAAAAGAAACATTTCTGTTTAAAAAAAGAAAATTAAATAATCATCATAATAAGACGAAAAGATTAATATTAAAATTTATTCGTATCAATAATAATTAATGTATTTATATGAAGAATATAAGATAGCCAGTTCTAGACAATTATTTTATCTGCTTATTAAGAAGCAAACTTGTTGGGATAAAATACACTCTTCCATTGGCACGGTCACTATACCCACTATTGATCAAACTGGTCCTTATCCCATCTTCGGTTTATATTTTGTCTAATAGACCTATTAAAATTTTCAACATGCATTATTTAATATCTTTTCAGATATTTATCTTAATTGTCATTTTGAAGGGGGGGGGGGGGGGGGGGTGGTAAATTGATTACAATATTTCCAAAACGGACACTGTCCCCCCATACACTCACTCAGGCAGAATAATTCACAGCTGTTCTGTTGATAAACATTAATATTCGTTGAATATTAATTTGCCTTCGTTTGATAATCGTTTAGGGACTAAACTAATATAAACAAAAGATTTTCCTTTTTTATATTTTTATATGATATATATTCCTTTAATTTATTTACTTATTTATAAAAGATAATACCACATAAGTTAATTATGGTGAAAATTCTAAATTATGCATTCGATTAGATGGGAAAAGTTTAAAAAGATCCACGATGAAACATTTTCAATAATCTGCAGAATAGAAAAAATATGAAATTCACTATCGGAAATGGACCATGCCACATGGGGGCACTATAAATAAATTGAATTGACCGCCATTTTTATCAATTTCAAAATATGCCTTCTTCGATTAAATTTCTAATGTGTTATTTATGTGCTCATGTTTAGTTTACTCTGGATACATGGAAATAAAAATTTACAAAATTCATTTTATAGTAAAAATAATTATTATCGTTATTTGGATAAGAATTCCTAACGAAATAAATATAATACAAAAATTTGGCAAAAAATATTTATGGAAAAAAAATTGGAAATTAGAAAATTTTATATGCAAAATCGATTGACGATAATAATAAAAATACTTTCATTTAAAAATAATAAAATACCTAGACTGTAATTTGAAGCCATTTTTGACAACTAATAAGAGTGATTAGTAGTAGATCTAAGTTCTACAAAGCATCACTCGTATTAAGTTCAGAGCTTAGTAGACTCGTATTTCTGGCTTAAAAATTTAACGTTTTATAATAAATCAATTTTTAATATGAAAGGCTTTGAATATAGAAGAACAGGTATGTACAGGGTGGTTTTTCAATAACAGTGATATGTTTTTTTTTAAAATAAAACAGAAAAGAAATGTGCCAGAGCAAAATTTATTATTTTATTTTAAAGTATATATAATCGATGCAATTATACGAGGTCTATTCAAAAAGCATCGCGAATTTTGAATTTCCACTGGTTACGTATATTTGATTTTCGATTTTTTGTGGTGTTATATTGGTACTCATGTCTCTCACTTATGCCGACAAGTTCGGCCATTTTTAATATTCAGTTAATTTTTGACAGCTGCTTTGCTTGCACGTGTTTTGGCTCGTTTTCGATGCTTGCCCATTCCAAAAAATGAATCAAAGAATCTGTATCAAATTTTGTGTGAAAAACAAAATAAATTGTGCGGAGGAAGTCCGAATGTTGACTGTGGCATATTGTGAAGCTACCTTGGACCGAAGCAACGTTTATCGGTGGTACAAAATGCTATCGGAAGGCCGAAAAGATGTGAACGACGAAAAGCGTGCCGGACGCCCAAGCACGTCAACAACAGACGAAAACATTGATTTTTTCAATCATGAGTTTTTGCCACAGGGTCAATAAGGAATATTATTCCGGATTTGTGGAAGAACAAAAATTGGCTTCTGCACAATTATAACGCCCCTGCTCACGCATCGTTGCTTGTGCGAAATCTACATTCTTATGACTTGGATTTTGAAAACTGATCACCCACCACCATACATACGATGTCTGTTCAAAAAGTATCGCGAATTTTGAATTTCCACGGGTTACGTATATTCGTTTTTCGATTTTTTTTTGTGGCGTTATGTTGGTATTCATGTCTCTCACTTATGCCAACAAGTTCGGCCATTTTGAATGTTCAGTTAACTTTTGACAGCTGCTTTGCTTGCACGTGTTTTGGCTCGTCTTCGACCGTTATAGAAATTGCTGAGGACTTAAACATATCGATTGGTTCGTGCCATTCGATTTTTACCAATGATTTTGGCGTGAGACGGGTCGCCGCGAAATTCGTACCAAAGATTTTTGATCAATTTCGACCAAAAACAGTATCGCATTAACATTGCCAAGGAGCTGTTGGACTCTGTTTGCGACGACCCAAATTTGCTCCAGAGGGTCATAACTGGTGACGGCTCATGAGTTTATGGTTATGACGTGAAAACCAAAGCTCAATCATCCAAATAGAAGCTGCCGCAGGAGCCAAGACCGAAAAAAGCGCGCCAAGTTCCGTCGAATATGAAGGGTTTGCTTTCAGTTTTATTCGATTGCAGGGGCGTGGTGCATCATGAGTTCTTTACACAGGGTAGAACGGTCAATAAAGAATATTGCCTGTAAGTTTTGCGCAAGTTGCGGGAAGCAATCTGCCAAAAACGCCCGGATTTGTGGAGGAACAAAAATTGGCTTTTCCAATTTTTGGCCAAAAACAACACACTAATAGTGCCACAGCCACCGGATTCCCCAGATCTGGCACCCTGTAACTTTTTCTTGTTCCCGAAAGTGAAGAGCCCCATGAAAGGACGATGCTACGCTACCATTAAGGAGATAAAGACGGCATCGAAGGAGGAGCTGAACAATATCACTGAAAATGATTTTTTGAAGTGCTTCGAGGATTGGAAGAAACGTTGGCACAAGTGTATAATATCTGGTGGGGATAACTTTGAAGGGGACAAAATTGATATTCATGAATAAATAAATAATTTTTGAAAAAAAACAAAATTCGCGATACTTTTTGAATAGACCTCGTATTTTGAAAATAACATAATTCAAATGGCCGCCTCTGCTCCATTTTCAGAACCGAATATGATGGTTCCAATTTTCGACCACCATGTGCAATAAATACGGCCTTATATCACGTATTTGACGTTCAATATTCAATTTTAATGACTTCAAATAATCCCACAAGAATAAGCCCAAAGGTGTTAAATGACAACTTCTTGGAGGTCATTGCACATCCGCATTTCTTGAAATTATCGACTCGACTAACTTTTCCCGCAATAAATCGATTGTAGCATGGGGCTGTGTGGCACGTAGCAACATCTTATTGAAACTACATATTCGTTAAATTAAAAATTTCGTTTTCACCGATCTGTACAGTTCACCATTGACAGTAACGGCAATTCCTTCCTCATTTTGAAAAAAAAAACGACCGATGAAGGTTCATGGAATGTAAAGGTTTCTCGTGAATATTTGTGGATAGGTTGTAGCCCAGTTATGACAATTTCGTTTATTCACCAATCCAGAGAGGTGAAAATACGCCTTATCTGAGATGATTTTCTTGCATAAATCAGTATCATTTTCAAGCTGTTCCAGAGGAAAATCAACAAATTCACGGGGTTTGCGATGGCCCAACGCCTTTAATTTTTGTGTAATAAGAACTTTATAAGGATGGAAGCCCAAATTCAACCGTCAAATACGCCTGGTTGTTATGGCAGACAGTTCTAAATGCTGAAAACGCCTTGACAATTTTGATCTTCATCAACACTTGCCTGAAGGGCAGCAATATTCTTGGCACTTCGACCAGAACATTGTCTTACTGGCACGCGAACACTGTATAAAGGAAAACCACGATCAAAACTTTCCACAGTTCAACGAATAGCGAGCACACTAGGCCGATTATGACGACAATAAATTGGAACAAGTGTACGATAAGTTGCAATAAAAGAAGGATTACTTTGATAAAAATTGTACAATTTCCAAGCGTTGCTAAGGCTTGTATTTTTCCAAAAATACATTCCAAAGCTTAATGAATACAATTGACAGTAACAGAAGATTTTGACATTTCAAATATGGCCTTATGGTCCATTTTAATGCACATCAACTTTTTCGAAAAACTCCTTACTAAACCCAGTTAACCTTGCTGAAAAAAAAATCAAAAAATCGAGATTTTGTGCTGAACTGAATATTCAAATTACTTTCTCTGGATAAGCTCATACTAGATGATGATAGATGGCGCTAGAATATTATTGTAGTGAGACTTACGAATTTTATATTCATTAAAAACAACGATTTTATAGCATTTAATATAATATAGTATTTTCAATCTTATAACAAATTTATTAGAAATTTTGTTTATTTTATATTATAAATATTTGTGTACAACTATGATCTTTTATGATTTATGGAGTTTTTTTATGTTTCGATAATCAATTATTAATAAAAGTACAATTTTCAATTTTTTTGTTGCAGTAGCTATACTTCTTAGGATCTTAGAGGTGAGACTCATTTCTCATTTGGTAAATGTGTCAATAAATAAAATTTCCATATATGAGGCTCTGAAAACCCACAAGTGAGTAGGGAGAAATCGTTGCATCCGCGAAAAAACTGACTGTCTGAGATGAATTTTGGTCTAAAGGTATCATTGGCTTGTATTTCTTTGAAAATTAAACCGTCAATTTTGAGTGCTATGTGCGACTTTTTTCATCGGAACTTGAAGATTTTAATCTGTTCCATAAGTGGTATTAACAAGATGGTGCCACCAGTTATACAAACATGACAAATATGGATTTTATTGAGCGAAAAGTTCTCAGGACACGTAATTTTGAGATTTGGTGACGTCCAAATGGCCTCCAAGATCGTGCGATTTGATGTCGTTGGATTTTTTTTTGGAGGGCTAGGCGAATTTTTCTTGTGCAGCTTTTGTGTCTATTTAATAATGATGAACCAAATTTTCACCTCAATTCGGTTAGTATTAATTTTAAGGATCTTTAACGAATAGATTTAAAAATTCATCATAACAAAAAATTACTCGAATTTCTCTAATGACGGACAGAAGGTTTTTTGGGACACCTTTTTCTATTATACTCGTTACAGGAATTGAACTTTTTTACTACGTTAATTAAATAAAATTAGTACTTATCGTAGATACACGTAAAACGATAATTATAAGTAATTTAGCAAAAATTAAGAATATTCTGATTAGATTAGTTTCTGGAATTAAACGTCGTTGAAGATTTCGATATAATAAATCGTGGCCAAAAATCATATTTTTTTAATGAACATTCAAACTTTCGAGTACTAGATGATTTTCTTATTGTTCCGCATAGAATTTGGAGTATTTCTATAAGAAAAGCTTTTATCATCTTCAATGATAGGATATATTTTATTAAAAATAAATTAAAAAAAAAATAATAAACTATTTCGAATTGCCAACAAACTGTAAATTTTTTTAATGTTTTAAATAAGAAAAATTACAATAAGAAAAAAATAATAAAAGCACTTTTTATGGCACTGCTGCAAAACGATAAGTATTGGCCTCGAATAATATGTACACAAACAGGAACACACACACACACATATATATACATATATACAATAATTAAGGAAAATTGTATGGCAAAGGACCTCAAAACGTCAAGAAAACAAAATTGTTCATGAATTTTAATCACCCTCCGACATACTTTTTTTTTTGGTTAAATGGGGTGGTTGCGCGCGAAGGCAAATAAATATTGGAAAATAAAACTGTGTGTGCGTGTGTGTATAGGAAAGCAATGTGTTTGACTTGTTTTAATATTTGCCTTAATAATTATTTATTATAGAGAAAGGGGAAGGGGTGTAAAAAAAACAAAAAAAAAAAAAAACAACAACAACCAACTAATAATAAAAAAAATAATACAAAAATAAAAACTAATAAAAGGCATTTGTATTAAGGTTCGAATACTTGGTGAAGAGTTTATGAATAGAGCAAAAATATACTTGAGCTAATCTAATTTTTCAATGGAATCTTTTATATTGAACATAATTGGTTTATAGATATTTGTATTCTCTCTCGTTCAGTCTTATTGGTTCATAGATATTCGCATCGCGATTTGTCGTTTCGTAGTCTTCGCTCATCTCTGCTATTAACATAAACGCAGCAAAAAACTATTCAAAGGATATTATGTGCATACTTTCGACAAGCACCTCCTCAAGCTTGTCCATTAAGTGTACATTAATTATATAGATTAGATTGTTCTTTTTTGTAATCGTGATGGAATTAAAAATATCTACAAGAAAATTAGTATCACTTTCCAAAACAAATCAAATTGGGGATTTTCTTTTTAATTTTTTCATTACTCCTACAAAAAAAAAAGAAGCAAAAGAAAAACCGCAACAACAATAAAAAATGAACATTTTCCTGAGTGCTCGTAAGATTTTTTTTTCAGCTTATCTTTTATAGATTATAATTATTATTATGCATGTTTGTATGTTATTCTGTTTTAGTTTTTTTTTTTGTAGTCTTTTGTTTTCATAATTATGAACATATATTCATATGTGCATAGTTTATTCTGTACGGCTGATATTAGGACAGAAATCTATTTGGAAATTATGCCTGCAATGTATGTTTAACCAATCTTTACCAAAGTTGCATAAAGACTGATCCGGTGGTATGTATGGTATGTATCGTATGTTCATGCATATACGAGTATAGGCAATGGAGTATAGGATAGATAGGCAAAACCACATAAATATCTTATTCTCATAAACTATTTACATTCGAATATATTATAATGTACATATTAGAGTAATACGAGTACTGGGCGTCCAACAATGTTATGGATGAGAAGAAAATCGCTAAGGTGCCGCAATTCCCAAAGGCGCTTACAGAAATGTACTCGTACGATTTTACACACTTTCAAATTCTACCAAACATGACAGACACCGACCGGCTCGATGCACATGAAAATACGGCCGACAAGTATTTATGCAAGTACGTACATATGCACATATCTGTGTACTTAAATACTCGTTCTTTTCTAAAGAAAATCAATACGAAAGAAAAATGATAACAAAACTCTTTCGTGCCTTTTTCGGAGTACTCGTACGTACTTGAATGTTTATATTTTTCACCTTTTCTATCACCACATCGCATTCTCTGACCGTCTTCTTGTCTTTGAGTTCTCCGACTTCTCTTCACCACACGTCTCCCTTTCTGTTTCATTCGATTCTAATTCTAATAAACATTCATGTATGCTCTTTTTCCTTTCATGTACACACATGCATACTTGTTTCTTAATGGTGAATTTTTTTCTCTCCAAAGTTTACCTATTCGTTTTATATATGAATATATATTATGTATAAACATGTATATATGGTATATGTACTTATTCTGCTCGGCAGAAGAGGCAATACAATCAAATCGATCAGTCAACTAAATTCTATGAATGGGCAGGCAAGAAATGAATTTTCATATAGTTTGGTATAGTTTTTTTTTGTTTTTTTTTTTCTTCTTTCTATTATTGTCTTTATTTTATTTTATTGTATTGTATGTAAATATGCGCTTGTATTATAGATTTATGTATATAATTATTATTTCTAAAGCATACAAAAATACAATTGCAGCAAGTTAGGTCATCTATTGTTAAAGAAATCGTGTCAGGTCGAACTTGGAGATTTTAGTAGTACTACAAACTACTACTACTACTAAATGCAGCTAATTCTTATCTGTGGGCTCTCATTCTCTGCATTCGGCTAAAATGATGAAGAGAGAGAGTAGTGGTGTGGTCTTTTATTGCGGTCTTTGCCTCTGCTACATCTGTTTCATTGCATAAACTTTTCAGGTAATAATAATATCCTAATAATGTGAATTTATGTTTAATTCCAAAGTCAACGTATTAGAGAATACCGGCCTAAGGAATCATTCTCGTAAACACACACACACAAAAAAAGGAACAAAACTTTTTTAATTTAGTAATGCGGAAGATATGTTTTTTCCTGCTAAATTCAGTTTTCTTTTGCATTGTAAAATTATGTATTAATTTTTTTTAATTTGCACATTCACCGTGAATTAAATATTTGTTCGTATAGTATAAATATGCACAGCAGAAGTATCTATCTACATATCTATATGCATACGTACATACATTCATACATATCCATTCATATAAAAAATTTAAATTTTAAGTGGTATAACCTAAAATTCTCAGTAAATAGTTGAATATTTTATAACAAATTTGCTTTCATTTCTTTTTCCGTTTTTTTTTCTTCCAAATTTTTTTCATTTTGCTTTTTAAATCAATAAAAGTAAGAGAATATGATTCGCATTTAGATATGTATGTCCATAATCTGCTTTTTTTTTTTTTTTTTTGCATAAATTTTCATACAAAAAAAGGTAGATGAAAAAAACGCAAGGAAAAAAATTAAGAATAAATATATACAATATCGAAATGTATTTTGCATTCCTATACACAGGAGTGAGGTTCAGGCACCCTTAGACGAAAGGAAATTAACGCAAATTCGCTCTGACATACAAACACATTCACACGAAATCCCACACACATATATACAAAACACCCGCCGCTCGCATAAAATGTAAATAGTTAAAAATAGTGTGAATAGTGTCGCAAAATATTTGTTGAAAAAAGCTATAACCTCAAATATGGCTGACAGCATATTTGAATGCAAAATTTTACATGCGTGTGTGTGTGTATATTTTGTATTGAGCATAGAAGACGGGACGGGGTGAACCAAAGGCACTACTGTCATATGTCAAAAAAATTTCTTATACTATTTCTATATTCTCCACCCGCACGAAATATGAAAAATTGATTTTTTTTTTGCGATACTCTTATTTAAATGGAATGCATTTTAGATGGTAGTTTAAAAACTAATAGAAAAGATTATAAAACGATAGAAGAAAATAATCAACAAAAAAAGGAGAATTTTTCAACTCAATTGATGAATGAATTTCACTATAAACATATTAGATGGAATGTAAAAGACAGTCAATCAGGCAGCAAATAGTTCACATGATAAAAATATTAATAATGATTATTATAACGATTATGAGAACACATGTTATCATTCACTATGAGGAGTAAGGAGGATAGGTTAGGCGTATATGACAGAGTCATATGTCCAGATACCGCATTGCTAAAATTGATCGAAATGTCTAAATTTTTTTTCTTCTGCTTCTTACTTTGAACATGGCACAATCCAACTGAAAACTGCCCCAATTCTGGCATTTGCCGTAGAATTTCTTCCGTAACAAGATGTACGCCTCGGTGTTGAGGCCTTAAATTGATTTTACGCTGAAACCATGCAGATCCAATTTGTATGCCACGATTCGATGAAGCCATTGTTTCTGCTGAGCTACTATTGCTGGCAGCCGCCACCTCTGGTTCATAAATGCCACCCGTTTTGAAAGATTTCTTCTTAATTTTCTCCAACTTTGCGGTATTTATTATGTATTCTTTTAAAACGAAAACAATTTAACAATATTCAACCGCTTTACGCGTTTCGCTGTACGATATTCTCTTAAATAATATGATTTTAATTTATTATGATTATTATTATTATTATTATTATTTATATAACTATAATTAAATTTTATTAATTTTAATTGTTAATCATCTCAAGAAGAGAATTTAAAATAGGAATAAATTTGCTTTTTTCTTCTTCGTATATTATTAATCAATTTGAATATTTTTCGAAATTTTAAATTTTTGTTTTCTTCACTATTTGCACATATTTTTCTTCTTCATATATTTAAATTAACTTGTATAGGTGTTATTTGATTATTAATAAAATATTACTATGCACAATAATAATTTCATACTTTTTATTTTATATAATTTATATTATATGATTGCGATTATTATTTATAAACTTTTGTTTATTTTTACTATGGTTAGTTTTTTTTTTGTTGGAAAAAGTTGAGTTTTATTGTATAAAATATTTAAACTTTTTTTAAAAAATTATAACAAAAATAATAAAAACACAACAAGAATTCAATGATTTATTCAATTGGTTTTCCTCTTATCGGCCTTTATTTTTTTTTTGTATTTGATTATTTCTCCTAAATTCTTATAATAATTTTGTCATTATTTTTAATATTATTACTATTATTACTATGACTTGCTGGACGACCGAGTGCGGTCAAACTTTTGACATGCTGCATGTCAAATTTTTTATTCTATCTTTTTCACTCCTTTCCTCCTTCCGGTACGGGCTTAATAGTTATTTCGTTTATTATTTCACTTGCTCGCATACGAAAATCTCAATTCAATTGACGAATCAAAACGCAAACATTCAATTCACGAAAAGGAAAATATAATACAACAGCAGACAAAAAAACAACAACAAATAAACCAAAAAAACAAACAATTTCAACCGGAATTATTAGACGATAATAACATAGATCCCCAATTAAAATAGTGTACTACACAGAAAGCAGAGCGTATAATAAGATTATAATAATTGTCCAAGATATTCTATGTACTTATATTACAATTATTATTTATTATATATGCCTATATATGTACATATGGGGCATGTACATATGTAAGTGTAGCTTGTTTTTGATTATTTTCCTTTCAATTTTCTATTAGTTATTTTTTATTAGATTTATTATTATTTATGGTATATTTTTTGTAAGTTTTTATATTAATAATGATTGCACGGTGCGCGGTTGTTGTCACTATATTTTTCTTTTATTTTATTTCTAACTTAATCGTATTTTTATTATTATTCTTATACCGTAATGTGAATGAATGCCTGCCTATGCCTTACTCTTTTTAATTATATACTTTATTATTTTAGCATTTATGTAAATATATATATATATTATATTTGAAATATTTATTTTACTATCGGTGATAAAATTGTTTAAATATTTAAAAGTCGGCGTTTTACTTGCTTTTCTTCTACGGGTGCGATTGCTTTTATTTATAGTATATTTCTTTGAATGGAAAGTAGACTATTTTGTTTTTGCGAAACTATTAATGTCTATAAATTTCCATTATAATCAAATGAGAAAAGAAAACTAATTAACTATTAATTATATATTTCGGCATAACAATTATATTTTTTCTATACATATATATGGGTGTAAAAACTTTTAATTTATTTGGAAATTTTGCAATTCGATTTGAATATTTATTATTAATATTATTATTATAGCAGTTTAGAAAAGTTCACTCAAATCGAATTTCAGAAATAGTTCATATTTAATATTAATTTTTTTTGATTATTTTATATTGTATCATATACACACAAAAAGAAATTAATAATTCGCGCACTTAATAAATTGCTTTTCCTTAGTTTTTACGGCGTTTTCTTGTGAAAATTATTTTATCCTCTTTAAATTGTCAAATCCACATCAATAAACAACCAAAAAAAAACCGATTCTGTAGTTGTATAATTGTAATTTCGTAATTGCGGCACTGATCAATACGGTTTTTTTTGTTGATAGAATTATATTCTTTATATTAAACAGAGAAACACTATAGTTAGGATTCGCACAAATTTATAACAAATTCAATATTGGCCATCATCCCCAAATACCGTAAAAACTAGAAAAACGGACTCCCATCTTGTCAACTGTCGCTGCTGCCGTCTTCTTATTTTCTTTAGCCACACCACGGTCACGGCAGCCAACAACAACATCAAATGTACGAGCACGAGGATTGCTATTGGAATTTCGAATTGCGAGGCTAAAAATTCGATTTTTCACTTTTAAAACTGCAATTAATTGTTATGTATTTCCATTGATATATTAAATATAAATCTAATTACATATTTTAAATATCGAATTACTTTATGTTTACACCGAAATCTTATATTAATTTAACCAAGTTTTTCTCAACTCTCGCACTCGCACTCAAAATCCTCTACCGATAGCTTAAAGCAACAACAATAATTCTGGAGAAAAAAAAGAGGTGGGTTCGTACATATTCAGCAGTGCTGAATTTCAAAATGTCTGCAATGGTGAAATTTCAATGGTACGAAATTTATCTCTTCTTCTACGATGAAGCTTTTGGAGTATTTCATGGAAGTTATTTTACTTTTATAATAACTAAGAACAAAAAGAATTCAATAAAAATATGCATGTATATTATATTCAATAGAAAAAACAATTTTTGGACTGTAATTTAAATGAACTCTAATATAAATGTACGAAAATTCTCTTGAATAAGACCACCTCGAAATAGAACTAACTGCAGCCATTTTATTGTCAACAGTTTATTATAATTAATTGGGAGATTTTGTTCTTAAAATATCTTACACACATTTTTTTCTATTTATATATAAAAGATATGTACAATTATATAAATAATTGTATGTATTATATTTAAGGTTTTTTTTATGAAAAATAAAATTTCATAGAATATATTTTTCCAATATCCGTGTCAGTTTCATAAATAATAATTTGCGTTCGTATTGAGTATATATTTCAAATAATATACTATTAATAATAGCTGTTTCTTTTCCAATTTTTAAGTATATTTTTTAAAAAAATCTCTTCAAGATAAATATTTTATTATAAGTTAACAGAGAATTTCGAAAGAAAATTA
The DNA here is from genome assembly GCA_958298945.1 of Atherix ibis. Taxonomy (NCBI): domain Eukaryota; kingdom Metazoa; phylum Arthropoda; class Insecta; order Diptera; family Athericidae; genus Atherix; species Atherix ibis. The sequence goes on from OY282609.1 coordinate 84,505,474, forward strand.
TTGTTACAAAGATGACATGATAAATATTTTATTATAAGTTAACAGAGAATTTCGAAAGAAAATTATTGTTACAAAGGTGAGTTACTTTTTGAATTAAAGAAACTGAAATTCACCATTTTAACATTACAAATGCGAGAATTTTTTTAAATATTATTTTAATCGTTAATAATTGCAATCAGATAAATTTTATATTTAAATTGATCATTACCTATATATTACAGAAAAATTATTTAAAATCAATATTTTTATTTCATGTACATAAATAAATAACTAAAGAATATGGGGTAAATTCTATTCTTTTTATGCCGTAAAAATATAAAAACTTTTGTTTTGTAATTTCAATATTCGATATGACACTGTTACGTATTTGGAATAAGTTTAATAATCATCTAACATAAAGTCAGCAGGGTGCGTTTGCCCTACACAAGCAAAATGTCTGACGACGACTATACATCCCCTAGTATAAAAACGGCACTCCTATTTGTAATCGATTAGCGCGAAACAATATTAAGAATATACAGTAAGAAGTATAATATAAAAGAAGTAACAAATTAGTTTCGATAAAGTCTTTCGTACAAGTGCACTTGAGATTTACGAATATACTTGTTCAATTATATGTTTTATTGGATTGCTTTTGATTTAAATTAGTGCAAATTGCATACCGTTAAAAAAAAACATGAATGATAGTTCATCGGAGCCAAATTGGCTAGAGGATAAAGTGTGGGAGTTTCGCGTATGGCAATGGATATTCATTTGTTGCGGAATTTTACTAAGTATCGGTTAGTGAGAAAGATTAAAATTACACAATTCGATGGTTCCCAATTCATATATTAAAAAATCATATAATTTTTTTCAAACTTTTCTTTTGGATCAGTTATACTGCTATGCTGCTGCTTTAGATTTCGTATACCTAGAACAAAACAAGAAATTGAAGCTGATTATCAGAGGAAAAAAATTGCGAAAAAATTTCGGGATCGACTCGCTCATATCAAAAATTCCGAAATGGATGACATGGATTTGCAAAAAGGTAAGGATTCCTCCGATTCGCGCCCGTCCTCACCTTTACATTCGACCGAACCCTCTTAAATCATCCGAACCTCCCTCGCCATCAGTCGTGCACTAGTTCTTAATTGTAGAACAACAAAAAAACAAACGCAATGAGAAACACAAAAATAAATTTTTCATCTAATTACTGCACTGCATTTTTCAAAAAAAAAACCAAAAAAAATTTTAATCATTTTTATATTAAATTAACACATACACAAAAAAAACTTGAGAAAGGAGAAAACCAAAAAAAAAAAAAAACATTCGTGAATTTATCTCAAAATTGTAAATTTATTAATTACTTTTAAAATTATCTCTTCAAAAAAACAAAACAAAAAAACGAATCAGTTGTTTAAAATATTTTACTTTCAATATTTTGCATCTAAAGAACATACGTACACAAAAAGAACGAAGCCGAAAAAAAATAATTAGAAAATTTGATTTGTTTCTGCGTCTGTTATTGGTTTTCGTATAAGAACTGTTGCTGGTACCGAAATCCGTTAGAAGCGGCGGCAAGGTAGAGACCCCGAATCTATCCGCTTCGATATTAAACAACCAGAATGCTTGAGATAGAGATAGATAGAGAGAGAGAAAGGGCTACAGTGTGTTACTTAAAGTATTCATTTTTCAGCTTTAGCTCGCATTCAAGCTGAATTCCTTGAAGAAACACAAAAATGCGGAGACCCACATTTTATAAAGGACAGTATGCAGATAATAACAAATCGGAGTAATGCCCATCAGCGGAGTAATAATGTCTAAAAATCTACCGAAACTCTCTACTATATAAATGTAGAGTCTAGTATTGATGTCCGAATTTGTGTATGAATATAAATTATATTATATATTGATTATTGGTGTAGTTTTTAACGTGAAGTTAATTAAAATTAAATAGCATTTTGTGTAAAAATTGTGATTGTCTTTTTTTCATTTTTCTTTTAAGTTTCTCTTCTTTTTGGTCCTGGTCTGGTTTATATATGTATTTGATAGTTAAAAGTGGATATATTTAGAGATACAAATTGTCTATTATATTCGATTCAATTAGTATTTTTTTGTTGGAAATCTACATTCTTATGAGTTGGATTTTGAAAACTTATCACCCACCACCATACATACGAGGTCTGTTCAAAAAGTATCGCGAATTTTGAATTTCCGCGGGTTTCCGTATATTAGATTTTCGATTTGTTCTGGCGTTATGTTGGTACTCATGACTCTCACTTATGCCGACAAGTTCGGCCATTTTGAATGTTCAGTTAATTTTTGACAGCTGCTTTGCTTGCACGTGTTTTGGCTCGTCTCCGATTATGCCCATTTTCGACCAAAAACAGCATCGCATTAACGGATTGCTTCGAGACGACCCAAATTTGCTCCAGAGGGTCATAACTGGTGACGACTCAGGGGTTTATGGTTATGACGTGAAAACCAAAGCTCAATCATCCCAATGGAAGCTGCCGCAGGAGCCAAGACCGAAAAAAGCGCGCCAAGTTCGCTCGACTGTGATGGTTTTGCTTATAGTTTTAGTCGATTGCAGGGGCGTGGTGCTTCATGAGTTCTTGCCACAGGGTAGAACGGTCAATGAGGAATATTACCTGCAAGTTATGCGCAAGTTGCGCGAAGCAATACGCAGAAACGCCCGGATTTGTGCCGCAGCCACCGTATTCCCCAGATCTGGCCCCCTGTGACTTTTTGTTATTCCCGAAACTGAAGAGCTCCATGAAAAAACGACGCTACGCTACGATTGAGGAGATAAAGACGGCATCGAAGGAGAAGCTGAACAAGATCACAAAAAATGAATTTTTGAAGTGCTTCGAGGATTGTATAATATCTGGTGGGGATTACTTTGAAGGGGACAAAATAAATATTCATGAATAAATAAATTATTTTTGAAATAACACAACCTTGGTTAAAGGTCTTTAACCTTTTACACGAGAAAAAAGGTGCTTAATCTTTCACATGAGGCAAGGTAATTACCATTTCGCATGAGGCAAATTTAAAAATTAAAATAAATTTTTCTATTTGAAGGGCACAAAATGAACGTGTGGTATTCGGATGTCCTTATAACTTTTTATTTTATTTGAAACCGTATTTTATAAACAAGACTTGACGAATTTCAAATAGAACATTCACAATAAAATCGAGGACATACTCGTAACATCTGAAATTTTGTGAAAGCTTTTGGAAAATGGCCGCCATTACTGGCAAGATATAAATTTTTTTTCATAATTAAACCAAAAATATTCTTCATTAAATATACTATAAGTAAGTATCGCTTAAATAAAAATATTACAAAGAATTTAAACCACAACGTTCATTTTGGGTGCCATCTTATTTATAAGGATTCTTTTGACTTGATTTGTATGTGTCTCTAGACGCAGTTGGTGACCAAAAGTGCTTCTTTAGTTGTAAGCAGTATTAGGTGAGAGGAATCTACATATGAGCTGTATTTGTTTGATCTTAGAATTGGGAAAATTTCAATGAGCTTGATTTCCATATAAAAATATCTTATTTTGCACGCAGTTTGAATGACATCAAATCTTGTAAGAAATCAATGAGCCTGGTTTTCGTATAGTCAGGATTATATGACAGATCAGGATAATTACCTTGTTTTTTTTTGTACTTATACTAAAATGAGGCATCTTAGTTTGTATGTGATTAAGGTTACCACCACAATCCTGTTTCGTACGTACTTACCATCACTTTCGTTATGTAAATTTTCAGTTTTAGCAAACAATTATCGCGAATTTTGAATTTCCGCGGGCTTACGTATATTCGATTTTTTGTGGCGTTTTGTTGATACTCATGTCTCTCACTTATGCCGACAAGTTCGGCCATTTTGAATGTTCAGTTAATTTTTGATAGCTGCTTTGCTTGCACGTGTTTTGGCTCGTCTTCGATTTTTACCCATTCCAAAAAATGGATCAAAGAATCTGTTTCAGGAACAAGAAAAAGTCACATGAGGCCAGATCTGGGGAATACGGTGGCTGCGGCATTATTAATGTGTTGTTTTTGGCCAAAAATTGCAAAAGCCCATTTTTGTCCTTCCATAAATCCGGGCGTTTCTGGCGGATTGCTTCGCGCAACTTGCGCATAACTTGTAGGTAATACTCCTCATTGACCGTTCTACCCTGTGGCAAGAACTCATGATGCACCATGCCCTGCAATCGAAGAAAACTGTAAGCAAAACCTTCACATTCGATCGAACTTGGCGAACTTTTTTCAGTCTTGGCTCCTGCGGCAGCTTCCATTGGGATGATAGAGCTTTGGTTTTCACGTCATAACTATAAACTCATGAGTCGTCACCAGTTATGACCCTATGGAGCAAATTTGGGTCGTCGCGGACAGAGTCCAACAGCTCCTTAACAATCTTAATGCGATGCTGTTTTTGGTCGAAAATGGGCATAATCGGAGACGAGGCAAAGCACGTGCAAGCAAAGCAGCTGTCAAAAATTAACTGAACATTCAAAATGGCCGAACTTGTCGGCATAAGTGAGAGACATGAGTACCAACAGAACGCCACAAAAAATCGAAAATCGAATATACAGAAACCCGCGGAAATTCAAAATTCGCGATACTTTTTGAACAGACCTTCTACATTCATTAGGGAGAAATATAAGAAAAAGATTGTTTTTTTTATTAACCTTTGGCTAGTATTTTTATTATTAATATTTTTTCTTTATATATATTATTATTATCGTTCTCTTTATTACCTATAATCATTAATATGTAACTTTAACACATTTGTTCATTGTTTTTTTTTTCTTAGAATTGGGAAAATTTCAATGAGCTTGATTTCCATATAAAAATATCTTATTTTGCACGCAGTTTGAATGACATCAAATCTTGTGAGAAATCAATGAGCCTGGTTTTCGTATAGTCAGGATTATATGACAGATCAGGATAATTACCTTGTTTTTTTTGTACTTATACTAAAATGAGGCATCTTAGTTTGTATGTGATTAAGGTTACCACCACAATCCTGTTTCGTACGTACTTACCATCACTTTCGTTATGTAAATTTTCAGTTTTAGCAAACAATTATCGCGAATTTTGAATTTCCGCGGGTTTACGTATATTCGATTTTTTGTGGCGTTTTGTTGATACTCATGTCTCTCACTTATGCCGACAAGTTCGGCCATTTTGAATGTTCAGTTAATTTTTGATAGCTGCTTTGCTTGCACGTGTTTTGGCTCGTCTTCGATTTTTACCCATTCCAAAAAATGGATCAAAGAATCTGTTTCAGGAACAAGAAAAAGTCACATGAGGCCAGATCTGGGGAATACGGTGGCTGCGGCATTATTAGTGTGTTGTTTTTGGCCAAAAATTGCAAAAGCCCATTTTTGTCCTTCCATAAATCCGGGCGTTTCTGGCGGATTGCTTCGCGCAACTTGCGCATAACTTGGAGGTAATACTCCTCATTGACCGTTCTACCCTGTGGCAAGAACTCATGATGCACCATGCCCTGCAATCGAAGAAAACTGTAAGCAAAACCTTCACATTCGATCGAACTTGGCGAACTTTTTTCAGTCTTGGCTCCTGCGGCAGCTTCCATTGGGATGATAGAGCTTTGGTTTTCACGTCATAACTATAAACTCATGAGTCGTCACCAGTTATGACCCTATGGAGCAAATTTGGGTCGTCGCGGACAGAGTCCAACAGCTCCTTAACAATCTTAATGCGATGCTGTTTTTGGTCGAAAATGGGCATAATCGGAGACGAGGCAAAGCACGTGCAAGCAAAGCAGCTGTCAAAAATTAACTGAACATTCAAAATGGCCGAACTTGTCGGCATAAGTGAGAGACATGAGTACCAACATAACGCCACAAAAAATCGAAAATCGAATATACAGAAACCCGCGGAAATTCAAAATTCGCGATACTTTTTGAACAGACCTTCTACATTCATTAGGGAGAAATATAAGAAAAAGATTGTTTTTTTTATTAACCTTTGGCTAGTATTTTTATTATTAATATTTTTTCTTTATATATATTATTATTATCGTTCTCTTTATTACCTATAATCATTAATATGTAACTTTAACACATTTGTTCATAGTTTTTTTTTTCTTAGAATTGGGAAAATTTCAATGAGCTTGATTTCCATATAAAAATATCTTATTTTGCACGCAGTTTGAATGACATCAAATCTTGTAAGAAATCAATGAGCCTGGTTTTCGTATAGTCAGGATTATATGACAGATCAGGATAATTACCTTGTTTTTTTTTGTACTTATACTAAAATGAGGCATCTTAGTTTGTATGTGATTAAGGTTACCACCACAATCCTGTTTCGTACGTACTTACCATCACTTTCGTTATGTAAATTTTCAGTTTTAGCAAACAATTATCGCGAATTTTGAATTTCCGCGGGTTTACGTATATTCGATTTTTTGTGGCGTTTTGTTGATACTCATGTCTCTCACTTATGCCGACAAGTTCGGCCATTTTGAATGTTCAGTTAATTTTTGATAGCTGCTTTGCTTGCACGTGTTTTGGCTCGTCTTCGATTTTTACCCATTCCAAAAAATGGATCAAAGAATCTGTTTCAGGAACAAGAAAAAGTCACATGAGGCCAGATCTGGGGAATACGGTGGCTGCGGCATTATTAATGTGTTGTTTTTGGCCAAAAATTGCAAAAGCCCATTTTTGTCCTTCCATAAATCCGGGCGTTTCTGGCGGATTGCTTCGCGCAACTTGCGCATAACTTGTAGGTAATACTCCTCATTGACCGTTCTACCCTGTGGCAAGAACTCATGATGCACCATGCCCTGCAATCGAAGAAAACTGTAAGCAAAACCTTCACATTCGATCGAACTTGGCGAACTTTTTTCAGTCTTGGCTCCTGCGGCAGCTTCCATTGGGATGATAGAGCTTTGGTTTTCACGTCATAACTATAAACTCATGAGTCGTCACCAGTTATGACCCTATGGAGCAAATTTGGGTCGTCGCGGACAGAGTCCAACAGCTCCTTAACAATCTTAATGCGATGCTGTTTTTGGTCGAAAATGGGCATAATCGGAGACGAGGCAAAGCACGTGCAAGCAAAGCAGCTGTCAAAAATTAACTGAACATTCAAAATGGCCGAACTTGTCGGCATAAGTGAGAGACATGAGTACCAACATAACGCCACAAAAAATCGAAAATCGAATATACAGAAACCCGCGGAAATTCAAAATTCGCGATACTTTTTGAACAGACCTTCTACATTCATTAGGGAGAAATATAAGAAAAAGATTGTTTTTTTTATTAACCTTTGGCTAGTATTTTTATTATTAATATTTTTTCTTTATATATATTATTATTATCGTTCTCTTTATTACCTATAATCATTAATATGTAACTTTAACACATTTGTTCATTGTTTTTTTTTTCTTAGAATTGGGAAAATTTCAATGAGCTTGATTTCCATATAAAAATATCTTATTTTGCACGCAGTTTGAATGACATCAAATCTTGTGAGAAATCAATGAGCCTGGTTTTCGTATAGTCAGGATTATATGACAGATCAGGATAATTACCTTGTTTTTTTTGTACTTATACTAAAATGAGGCATCTTAGTTTGTATGTGATTAAGGTTACCACCACAATCCTGTTTCGTACGTACTTACCATCACTTTCGTTATGTAAATTTTCAGTTTTAGCAAACAATTATCGCGAATTTTGAATTTCCGCGGGTTTACGTATATTCGATTTTTTGTGGCGTTTTGTTGATACTCATGTCTCTCACTTATGCCGACAAGTTCGGCCATTTTGAATGTTCAGTTAATTTTTGATAGCTGCTTTGCTTGCACGTGTTTTGGCTCGTCTTCGATTTTTACCCATTCCAAAAAATGGATCAAAGAATCTGTTTCAGGAACAAGAAAAAGTCACATGAGGCCAGATCTGGGGAATACGGTGGCTGCGGCATTATTAGTGTGTTGTTTTTGGCCAAAAATTGCAAAAGCCCATTTTTGTCCTTCCATAAATCCGGGCGTTTCTGGCGGATTGCTTCGCGCAACTTGCGCATAACTTGGAGGTAATACTCCTCATTGACCGTTCTACCCTGTGGCAAGAAGTCATGATGCACCATGCCCTGCAATCGAAGAAAACTGTAAGCAAAACCTTCACATTCGATCGAACTTGGCGAACTTTTTTCAGTCTTGGCTCCTGCGGCAGCTTCCATTGGGATGATAGAGCTTTGGTTTTCACGTCATAACTATAAACTCATGAGTCGTCACCAGTTATGACCCTATGGAGCAAATTTGGGTCGTCGCGGACAGAGTCCAACAGCTCCTTAACAATCTTAATGCGATGCTGTTTTTGGTCGAAAATGGGCATAATCGGAGACGAGGCAAAGCACGTGCAAGCAAAGCAGCTGTCAAAAATTAACTGAACATTCAAAATGGCCGAACTTGTCGGCATAAGTGAGAGACATGAGTACCAACAGAACGCCACAAAAAATCGAAAATCGAATATACAGAAACCCGCGGAAATTCAAAATTCGCGATACTTTTTGAACAGACCTTCTACATTCATTAGGGAGAAATATAAGAAAAAGATTGTTTTTTTTATTAACCTTTGGCTAGTATTTTTATTATTAATATTTTTTCTTTATATATATTATTATTATCGTTCTCTTTATTACCTATAATCATTAATATGTAACTTTAACACATTTGTTCATTGTTTTTTTTTTCTTAGAATTGGGAAAATTTCAATGAGCTTGATTTCCATATAAAAATATCTTATTTTGCACGCAGTTTGAATGACATCAAATCTTGTGAGAAATCAATGAGCCTGGTTTTCGTATAGTCAGGATTATATGACAGATCAGGATAATTACCTTGTTTTTTTTGTACTTATACTAAAATGAGGCATCTTAGTTTGTATGTGATTAAGGTTACCACCACAATCCTGTTTCGTACGTACTTACCATCACTTTCGTTATGTAAATTTTCAGTTTTAGCAAACAATTATCGCGAATTTTGAATTTCCGCGGGTTTACGTATATTCGATTTTTTGTGGCGTTTTGTTGATACTCATGTCTCTCACTTATGCCGACAAGTTCGGCCATTTTGAATGTTCAGTTAATTTTTGATAGCTGCTTTGCTTGCACGTGTTTTGGCTCGTCTTCGATTTTTACCCATTCCAAAAAATGGATCAAAGAATCTGTTTCAGGAACAAGAAAAAGTCACATGAGGCCAGATCTGGGGAATACGGTGGCTGCGACATTATTAATGTGTTGTTTTTGGCCAAAAATTGCAAAAGCCCATTTTTGTCCTTCCATAAATCCGGGCGTTTCTGGCGGATTGCTTCGCGCAACTTGCGCATAACTTGGAGGTAATACTCCTCATTGACCGTTCTACCCTGTGGCAAGAACTCATGATGCACCATGCCCTGCAATCGAAGAAAACTGTAAGCAAAACCTTCACATTCGATCGAACTTGGCGAACTTTTTTCAGTCTTGGCTCCTGCGGCAGCTTCCATTGGGATGATAGAGCTTTGGTTTTCACGTCATAACTATAAACTCATGAGTCGTCACCAGTTATGACCCTATGGAGCAAATTTGGGTCGTCGCGGACAGAGTCCAACAGCTCCTTAACAATCTTAATGCGATGCTGTTTTTGGTCGAAAATGGGCATAATCGGAGACGAGGCAAAGCACGTGCAAGCAAAGCAGCTGTCAAAAATTAACTGAACATTCAAAATGGCCGAACTTGTCGGCATAAGTGAGAGACATGAGTACAAACATAACGCCACAAAAAATCGAAAATCGAATATACAGAAACCCGCGGAAATTCAAAATTCGCGATACTTTTTGAACAGACCTTCTACATTCATTAGGGAGAAATATAAGAAAAAGATTGTTTTTTTTATTAACCTTTCGCTAGTATTTTTATTATTAATATTTTTTCTTTATATATATTATTATTATCGTTCTCTTTATTACCTATAATCATTAATATGTAACTTTAACACATTTGTTCATAGTTTTTTTGTTCTTAGAATTGGGAAAATTTCAATGAGCTTGATTTCCATATAAAAATATCTTATTTTGCACGCAGTTTGAATGACATCAAATCTTGTGAGAAATCAATGAGCCTGGTTTTCGTATAGTCAGGATTATATGACAGATCAGGATAATTACCTTGTTTTTTTTTGTACTTATACTAAAATGAGGCATCTTAGTTTGTATGTGATTAAGGTTACCACCACAATCCTGTTTCGTACGTACTTACCATCACTTTCGTTATGTAAATTTTCAGTTTTAGCAAACAATTATCGCGAATTTTGAATTTCCGCGGGCTTACGTATATTCGATTTTTTGTGGCGTTTTGTTGATACTCATGTCTCTCACTTATGCCGACAAGTTCGGCCATTTTGAATGTTCAGTTAATTTTTGATAGCTGCTTTGCTTGCACGTGTTTTGGCTCGTCTTCGATTTTTACCCATTCCAAAAAATGGATCAAAGAATCTGTTTCAGGAACAAGAAAAAGTCACATGAGGCCAGATCTGGGGAATACGGTGGCTGCGGCATTATTAGTGCGTTGTTTTTGGCCAAAAATGGCAAAAGCCCATTTTTGTCCTTCCATAAATCCGGGCGTTTCTGGCGGATTGCTTCGCGCAACTTGCGCATAACTTGTAGGTAATACTCCTCATTGACCGTTCTACCCTGTGGCAAGAACTCATGATGCACCATGCCCTGCAATCGAAGAAAACTGTAAGCAAAACCTTCACATTCGATCGAACTTGGCGAACTTTTTTCAGTCTTGGCTCCTGCGGCAGCTTCCATTGCGATGATAGAGCTTTGGTTTTCACGTCATAACTATAAACTCATGAGTCGTCACCAGTTATGACCCTATGGAGCAAATTTGGGTCGTCGCGGACAGAGTCCAACAGCTCCTTAACAATCTTAATGCGATGCTGTTTTTGGTCGAAAATGGGCATAATCGGAGACGAGGCAAAGCACGTGCAAGCAAAGCAGCTGTCAAAAATTAACTGAACATTCAAAATGGCCGAACTTGTCGGCATAAGTGAGAGACATGAGTACCAACATAACGCCACAAAAAATCGAAAATCGAATATACAGAAACCCGCGGAAATTCAAAATTCGCGATACTTTTTGAACAGACCTTCTACATTCATTAGGGAGAAATATAAGAAAAAGATTGTTTTTTTTATTAACCTTTGGCTAGTATTTTTATTATTAATATTTTTTCTTTATATATATTATTATTATCGTTCTCTTTATTACCTATAATCATTAATATGTAACTTTAACACATTTGTTCATAGTTTTTTTTCTCTTAGAATTGGGAAAATTTCAATGAGCTTGATTTCCATATAAAAATATCTTACTTTGCACGCAGTTTGAATGACATCAAATCTTGTGAGAAATCAATGAGCCTGGTTTTCGTATAGTCAGGATTATATGACAGATCAGGATAATTACCTTGTTTTTTTTTGTACTTATACTAAAATGAGGCATCTTAGTTTGTATGTGATTAAGGTTACCACCACAATCCTGTTTCGTACGTACTTACCATCACTTTCGTTATGTAAATTTTCAGTTTTAGCAAACAATTATCGCGAATTTTGAATTTCCGCGGGTTTACGTATATTCGATTTTTTGTGGCGTTTTGTTGATACTCATGTCTCTCACTTATGCCGACAAGTTCGGCCATTTTGAATGTTCAGTTAATTTTTGATAGCTGCTTTGCTTGCACGTGTTTTGGCTCGTCTTCGATTTTTACCCATTCCAAAAAATGGATCAAAGAATCTGTTTCAGGAACAAGAAAAAGTCACATGAGGCCAGATCTGGGGAATACGGTGGCTGCGGCATTATTAGTGTGTTGTTTTTGGCCAAAAATTGCAAAAGCCCATTTTTGTCCTTCCATAAATCCGGGCGTTTCTGGCGGATTGCTTCGCGCAACTTGCGCATAACTTGGAGGTAATACTCCTCATTGACCGTTCTACCCTGTGGCAAGAACTCATGATGCACCATGCCCTGCAATCGAAGAAAACTGCAAGCAAAACCTTCACATTCGATCGAACTTGGCGAACTTTTTTCAGTCTTGGCTCCTGCGGCAGCTTCCATTGGGATGATAGAGCTTTGGTATTCACGTCATAACTATAAACTCATGAGTCGTCACCAGTTATGACCCTATGGAGCAAATTTGGGTCGTCGCGGACAGAGTCCAACAGCTCCTTAACAATCTTAATGCGATGCTGTTTTTGGTCGAAAATGGGCATAATCGGAGACGAGGCAAAGCACGTGCAAGCAAAGCAGCTGTCAAAAATTAACTGAACATTCAAAATGGCCGAACTTGTCGGCATAAGTGAGAGACATGAGTACCAACAGAACGCCACAAAAAATCGAAAATCGAATATACAGAAACCCGCGGAAATTCAAAATTCGCGATACTTTTTGAACAGACCTTCTACATTCATTAGGGAGAAATATAAGAAAAAGATTGTTTTTTTTATTAACCTTTGGCTAGTATTTTTATTATTAATATTTTTTCTTTATATATATTATTATTATCGTTCTCTTTATTACCTATAATCATTAATATGTAACTTTAACACATTTGTTCATAGTTTTTTTTTTCTTAGAATTGGGAAAATTTCAATGAGCTTGATTTCCATATAAAAATATCTTATTTTGCACGCAGTTTGAATGACATCAAATCTTGTGAGAAATCAATGAGCCTGGTTTTCGTATAGTCAGGATTATATGACAGATCAGGATAATTACCTTGTTTTTTTTTGTACTTATACTAAAATGAGGCATCTTAGTTTGTATGTGATTAAGGTTACCACCACAATCCTGTTTCGTACGTACTTACCATCACTTTCGTTATGTAAATTTTCAGTTTTAGCAAACAATTATCGCGAATTTTGAATTTCCGCGGGTTTACGTATATTCGATTTTTTGTGGCGTTTTGTTGATACTCATGTCTCTCACTTATGCCGACAAGTTCGGCCATTTTGAATGTTCAGTTAATTTTTGATAGCTGCTTTGCTTGCACGTGTTTTGGCTCGTCTTCGATTTTTACCCATTCCAAAAAATGGATCAAAGAATCTGTTTCAGGAACAAGAAAAAGTCACATGAGGCCAGATCTGGGGAATACGGTGGCTGCGGCATTATTAGTGTGTTGTTTTTGGCCAAAAATTGCAAAAGCCCATTTTTGTCCTTCCATAAATCCGGGCGTTTCTGGCGGATTGCTTCGCGCAACTTGCGCATAACTTGGAGGTAATACTCCTCATTGACCGTTCTACCCTGTGGCAAGAACTCATGATGCACCATGCCCTGCAATCGAAGAAAACTGCAAGCAAAACCTTCACATTCGATCGAACTTGGCGAACTTTTTTCAGTCTTGGCTCCTGCGGCAGCTTCCATTGGGATGATAGAGCTTTGGTATTCACGTCATAACTATAAACTCATGAGTCGTCACCAGTTATGACCCTATGGAGCAAATTTGGGTCGTCGCGGACAGAGTCCAACAGCTCCTTAACAATCTTAATGCGATGCTGTTTTTGGTCGAAAATGGGCATAATCGGAGACGAGGCAAAGCACGTGCAAGCAAAGCAGCTGTCAAAAATTAACTGAACATTCAAAATGGCCGAACTTGTCGGCATAAGTGAGAGACATGAGTACCAACAGAACGCCACAAAAAATCGAAAATCGAATATACAGAAACCCGCGGAAATTCAAAATTCGCGATACTTTTTGAACAGACCTTCTACATTCATTAGGGAGAAATATAAGAAAAAGATTGTTTTTTTTATTAACCTTTGGCTAGTATTTTTATTATTAATATTTTTTCTTTATATATATTATTATTATCGTTCTCTTTATTACCTATAATCATTAATATGTAACTTTAACACATTTGTTCATAGTTTTTTTTTTCTTAGAATTGGGAAAATTTCAATGAGCTTGATTTCCATATAAAAATATCTTATTTTGCACGCAGTTTGAATGACATCAAATCTTGTGAGAAATCAATGAGCCTGGTTTTCGTATAGTCAGGATTATATGACAGATCAGGATAATTACCTTGTTTTTTTTTGTACTTATACTAAAATGAGGCATCTTAGTTTGTATGTGATTAAGGTTACCACCACAATCCTGTTTCGTATGTACTTACCATCACTTTCGTTATGTAAATTTTCAGTTTTAGCAAACAATTATCGCGAATTTTGAATTTCCGCGGGTTTCTGTATATTCGATTTTTTGTGGCGTTTTGTTGATACTCATGTCTCTCACTTATGCCGACAAGTTCGGCCATTTTGAATGTTCAGTTAATTTTTGATAGCTGCTTTGCTTGCACGTGTTTTGGCTCGTCTTCGATTTTTACCCATTCCAAAAAATGGATCAAAGAATCTGTTTCAGGAACAAGAAAAAGTCACATGAGGCCAGATCTGGGGAATACGGTGGCTGCGGCATTATTAGTGCGTTGTTTTTGGCCAAAAATGGCAAAAGCCCATTTTTGTCCTTCCATAAATCCGGGCGTTTCTGGCGGATTGCTTCGCGCAACTTGCGCATAACTTGTAGGTAATACTCCTCATTGACCGTTCTACCCTGTGGCAAGAACTCATGATGCACCATGCCCTGCAATCGAAGAAAACTGTAAGCAAAACCTTCACATTCGATCGAACTTGGCGAACTTTTTTCAGTCTTGGCTCCTGCGGCAGCTTCCATTGCGATGATAGAGCTTTGGTTTTCACGTCATAACTATAAACTCATGAGTCGTCACCAGTTATGACCCTATGGAGCAAATTTGGGTCGTCGCGGACAGTCCAACAGCTCCTTAACAATCTTAATGCGATGCTGTTTTTGGTCGAAAATGGGCATAATCGGAGACGAGGCAAAGCACGTGCAAGCAAAGCAGCTGTCAAAAATTAACTGAACATTCAAAATGGCCGAACTTGTCGGCATAAGTGAGAGACATGAGTACCAACAGAACGCCACAAAAAATCGAAAATCGAATATACAGAAACCCGCGGAAATTCAAAATTCGCGATACTTTTTGAACAGACCTTCTACATTCATTAGGGAGAAATATAAGAAAAAGATTGTTTTTTTTATTAACCTTTGGCTAGTATTTTTATTATTAATATTTTTTCTTTATATATATTATTATTATCGTTCTCTTTATTACCTATAATCATTAATATGTAACTTTAACACATTTGTTCATAGTTTTTTTTTTCTTAGAATTGGGAAAATTTCAATGAGCTTGATTTCCATATAAAAATATCTTATTTTGCACGCAGTTTGAATGACATCAAATCTTGTGAGAAATCAATGAGCCTGGTTTTCGTATAGTCAGGATTATATGACAGATCAGGATAATTACCTTGTTTTTTTTTGTACTTATACTAAAATGAGGCATCTTAGTTTGTATGTGATTAAGGTTACCACCACAATCCTGTTTCGTACGTACTTACCATCACTTTCGTTATGTAAATTTTCAGTTTTAGCAAACAATTATCGCGAATTTTGAATTTCCGCGGGTTTCTGTATATTCGATTTTTTGTGGCGTTTTGTTGATACTCATGTCTCTCACTTATGCCGACAAGTTCGGCCATTTTGAATGTTCAGTTAATTTTTGATAGCTGCTTTGCTTGCACGTGTTTTGGCTCGTCTTCGATTTTTACCCATTCCAAAAAATGGATCAAAGAATCTGTTTCAGGAACAAGAAAAAGTCACATGAGGCCAGATCTGGGGAATACGGTGGCTGCGGCATTATTAGTGCGTTGTTTTTGGCCAAAAATGGCAAAAGCCCCTTTTTGTCCTTCCATAAATCCGGGCGTTTCTGGCGGATTGCTTCGCGCAACTTGCGCATAACTTGTAGGTAATACTCCTCATTGACCGTTCTACCCTGTGGCAAGAACTCATGATGCACCATGCCCTGCAATCGAAGAAAACTGTAAGCAAAACCTTCACATTCGATCGAACTTGGCGAACTTTTTTCAGTCTTGGCTCCTGCGGCAGCTTCCATTGCGATGATAGAGCTTTGGTTTTCACGTCATAACTATAAACTCATGAGTCGTCACCAGTTATGACCCTATGGAGCAAATTTGGGTCGTCGCGGACAGAGTCCAACAGCTCCTTAACAATCTTAATGCGATGCTGTTTTTGGTCGAAAATGGGCATAATCGGAGACGAGGCAAAGCACGTGCAAGCAAAGCAGCTGTCAAAAATTAACTGAACATTCAAAATGGCCGAACTTGTCGGCATAAGTGAGAGACATGAGTACCAACATAACGCCACAAAAAATCGAAAATCGAATATACAGAAACCCGCGGAAATTCAAAATTCGCGATACTTTTTGAACAGACCTTCTACATTCATTAGGGAGAAATATAAGAAAAAGATTGTTTTTTTTATTAACCTTTGGCTAGTATTTTTATTATTAATATTTTTTCTTTATATATATTATTATTATCGTTCTCTTTATTACCTATAATCATTAATATGTAACTTTAACACATTTGTTCATAGTTTTTTTTTTCTTAGAATTGGGAAAATTTCAATGAGCTTGATTTCCATATAAAAATATCTTATTTTGCACGCAGTTTGAATGACATCAAATCTTGTGAGAAATCAATGAGCCTGGTTTTCGTATAGTCAGGATTATATGACAGATCAGGATAATTACCTTGTTTTTTTTTGTACTTATACTAAAATGAGGCATCTTAGTTTGTATGTGATTAAGGTTACCACCACAATCCTGTTTCGTACGTACTTACCATCACTTTCGTTATGTAAATTTTCAGTTTTAGCAAACAATTATCGCGAATTTTGAATTTCCGCGGGTTTCTGTATATTCGATTTTTTGTGGCGTTTTGTTGATACTCATGTCTCTCACTTATGCCGACAAGTTCGGCCATTTTGAATGTTCAGTTAATTTTTGATAGCTGCTTTGCTTGCACGTGTTTTGGCTCGTCTTCGATTTTTACCCATTCCAAAAAATGGATCAAAGAATCTGTTTCAGGAACAAGAAAAAGTCACATGAGGCCAGATCTGGGGAATACGGTGGCTGCGGCATTATTAGTGCGTTGTTTTTGGCCAAAAATGGCAAAAGCCCATTTTTGTCCTTCCATAAATCCGGGCGTTTCTGGCGGATTGCTTCGCGCAACTTGCGCATAACTTGGAGGTAATACTCCTCATTGACCGTTCTACCCTGTGGCAAGAACTCATGATGCACCATGCCCTGCAATCGAAGAAAACTGTAAGCAAAACCTTCACATTCGATCGAACTTGGCGAACTTTTTTCAGTCTTGGCTCCTGCGGCAGCTTCCATTGCGATGATAGAGCTTTGGTTTTCACGTCATAACTATAAGCTCATGAGTCGTCACCAGTTATGACCCTATGGAGCAAATTTGGGTCGTCGCGGACAGAGTCCAACAGCTCCTTAACAATCTTAATGCGATGCTGTTTTTGGTCGAAAATGGGCATAATCGGAGACGAGGCAAAGCACGTGCAAGCAAAGCAGCTGTCAAAAATTAACTGAACATTCAAAATGGCCGAACTTGTCGGCATAAGTGAGAGACATGAGTACCAACATAACGCCACAAAAAATCGAAAATCGAATATACAGAAACCCGCGGAAATTCAAAATTCGCGATACTTTTTGAACAGACCTTCTACATTCATTAGGGAGAAATATAAGAAAAAGATTGTTTTTTTTATTAACCTTTGGCTAGTATTTTTATTATTAATATTTTTTCTTTATATATATTATTATTATCGTTCTCTTTATTACCTATAATCATTAATATGTAACTTTAACACATTTGTTCATAGTTTTTTTTTGCCACATTTTCAGTTTTTTTATTGTTGTTTTTTACTTTTCACATATTGATTTACTTAAATTTTAATATATATAGTTTCTTTTTTTTAAATCTTTAATTATTTAAAACGACTTTTCTATGTATATATATATCTATAAGTATTTCCATAGCATAGAAAGAGAAATACTCTATTCCCTTGACATTGTCTTGTAATCATCATTCCTTTCGTATGAATGTCCTTCCTCTGAAAGAAACAGGAAATAAACAAAAAAAAAACTGTTAAGTTATTGTTATTTAAATATATTTTACTTGACAGAAGATAACTAACTGAGGTTAGGATTTTTTTTTCTACAAAAAGTAAATTATCCGGGTATAGTATAGTCGTTAGCGTGCTGGACTACAATCCAATGACTGATACATGATACTTACGCTAATTCGTAAAAACCACGTTTCTCTTTACATTCTACTTTAATTTTCCTATTCCGATGTCATTTCGTTATCAAAAACTGCGGAAACAACACCTAAAAAAGCCATCAGCCATCAGGGACACGGAAATACCAATACCAGCTTTCGGAAAGGAATTGGTCAAAGATCGCTCCCCGTTCTGTACAAAACATGGCATCGCACCAAAAACTGCGCGAAAATAAACAGTAGGATAGCTGCAGAAGATCGACCACGTGCTAAGTGAAAACAAGTGCACCGACACTATATTTACAAAATTAATAGATTTAACGAAAAGGATAAATTTGTATTGTGACCTATATCTCAATTATGTTAGTATAAACACATTTTGAGGTTTAATAATCACAAAATTTCATCTAGGAATGATTAAGAGGTATCATATCAACAAAAATACAATACCCATTTTGGTCATTCCAAGTTTCAATTCTCGAATTTTTCAAGCTATAATTCACGGAAAAGAAAATCTTATAATCTGAATAGATTTATTTTGAAGAAAAAAAACCCATGTCAGGGTTCCAAATGTTATTTAAGATTATTTTTTGTCTTACATATAACTAATAGAGGATCAACGGTTTTTTTTCTCTTCAAAAACTACATTATCCGGTGGGGAGTATGCCCGATCAGATAAGCAATAGGAAATGAAATTTTTCGTAAACACTATATTTACAAAATTAGTAGATTTAACAAATAGTATAAATTTGTATTGTGGGTTATATCTCAATTGTGTTGGTTTTATCACAGTTTGAGTTGTATTAAACACAAAATTTTATCTAGGAGTGATTAAGAGGTATCATATCAACAAAAATACAATACCCATTTTGATCATTCCATATTTCACGGAAAAGAAAATCGATTTAATTTAAAAGATATAAAAAAACATTTCACGGGACCGAATGTTATATTCTAGATTCTGTTTTGTCGTACATCTTCGATTCTAGACTTAAAAAACTTCAAACATTTATAATTGCATATGAAAAAACTTACGTTATCGTCTTTTTCTCCACGTTCTTTTGTTCTGGTCGTGCACGATTCAGAACTTTTAAGAAATCTGACGTCTTTGCCCGCATTCTTGAATGGATATACGCCTTTGAACACTGAACGGTCCATATTAAATTTTATTTAAAAAAAATATAAATAAATAATTAATTGATATCTTTTATTGTAATCATTTTCTTTATTATTTACCTTTATATGATAATGTAAATAATCTCGGAATATGTGTATTAAATTTATAGTGTTATCCCTTGTTTCCTTATTTGTGTGCCGTGGAAATAATACTACATGAAAATGCATAAATTTAAAATAAAACAATTAATAACAAAACTATTTTTTTTCTTTAAATTTTCAATATTAATTAATTGCATGTGTAATCTTTTTTTAATAATTATTTTATCAAGAACAAAAAAATTGTTAGCAAATCAAAGTCACCTGAAGTAAAATGAAATTATTTACTAAGAATGCCATTTGCAATTATTTTTCTTGGAGTATTTGAGAGACAAATTTTAATTTTGTAAAAAAGATATCCCACTTTTAACTCCGGAATTTATTGTTAAAGGTTAGTTTACCACAAACATCCTTTCCGAATAATCTAAAATTTACTATTAATAATAATGCTACTTAAATTAGTATAAAAAGTAATTTCGGTCAGGATTTGAACGGTGCTTAAGGGGAGAACACACTCTTTATAAAGATAAATTCACTTCTTAATAATCTATAGTCACTGTGTTCTAGAAGAACAAAAAATTGTATGCAAATCAAAGTCACCTGAAGTAAAATGAAATTATTTACTAAGAATGCCATTTGCAATTATTTTTCTTGGAGTATTTGAGAGACAAATTTTAATTTTGCAAAAAAAAACCCCACTTTTAACTCCGGAATTTATGTTTAATGGTTAGCTTACTGCAAACATTCTTGCCGTATAATTTTAAATTTACTATTAATAATAATGCTACTTAAATTAGTATAAAAATTAATTTCGGTCAGGATTTGAACGGTGCTTAAGGGGAGAACACACTCTTTATAAAGATAAATTCACTTCTTAATAATCTATAGTCACTGTGTTCTAGAAGAACAAAAAATTGTATGCAAATCAAAGTCACCTGAAGTAAAATGAAATTATTTACTAAGAATGCCATTTGCAATTATTTTTCTTGGAGTATTTGAGAGACAAATTTTAATTTTGTAAAAAAGATATCCCACTTTTAACTACGGAATTTATTGTTAAAGGTTAGTTTACCACAAACATCCTTTCCGAATAATCTAAAATTTACTATTAATAATAATGCTACTTAAATTAGTATAAAAAGTAATTTCGGTCAGGATTTGAACGGTGCTTAAGGGGAGAACACACTCTTTATAAAGATAAATTCACTTCTTAATAATCTATAGTCACTGTGTTCTAGAAGAACAAAAAATTGTATGCAAATCAAAGTCACCTGAAGTAAAATGAAATTATTTACTAAGAATGCCATTTGCAATTATTTTTCTTGGAGTATTTGAGAGACAAATTTTAATTTTGCAAAAAAAAACCCCACTTTTAACTCCGGAATTTATGTTTAATGGTTAGCTTACTGCAAACATTCTTGCCGTATAATTTTAAATTTACTATTAATAATAATGCTACTTAAATTAGTATAAAAAGTAATTTCGGTCAGGATTTGAACGGTGCTTAAGGGGAGAACACACTCTTTATAAAGATAAATTCACTTCTTAATAATCTATAGTTACTGTGTTCTAGAAGAACAAAAAATTGTATGCAAATCAAAGTCACCTGAAGTAAAATGAAATTATTTACTAAGAATGCCATTTGCAATTATTTTTCTTGGAGTATTTGAGAGACAAATTTTAATTTTGTAAAAAAGATATCCCACTTTTAACTACGGAATTTATTGTTAAAGGTTAGTTTACCACAAACATCCTTACCGAATAATCTAAAATTTACTATTAATAATAATGCTACTTAAATTAGTATAAAAAGTAATTTCGGTCAGGATTTGAACGGTGCTTAAGGGGAGAACACACTCTTTATAAAGATAAATTCACTTCTTAATAATCTATAGTCACTGTGTTCTAGAAGAACAAAAAATTGTATGCAAATCAAAGTCACCTGAAGTAAAATGAAATTATTTACTAAGAATGCCATTTGCAATTATTTTTCTTGGAGTATTTGAGAGACAAATTTTAATTTTGCAAAAAAAAACCCCACTTTTAACTCCGGAATTTATGTTTAATGGTTAGCTTACTGCAAACATTCTTGCCGTATAATTTTAAATTTACTATTAATAATAATGCTACTTAAATTAGTATAAAAAGTAATTTCGGTCAGGATTTGAACGGTGCTTAAGGGGAGAACACACTCTTTATAAAGATAAATTCACTTCTTAATAATCTATAGTTACTGTGTTCTAGAAGAACAAAAAATTGTATGCAAATCAAAGTCACCTGAAGTAAAATGAAATTATTTACTAAGAATGCCATTTGCAATTATTTTTCTTGGAGTATTTGAGAGACAAATTTTAATTTTGTAAAAAAGATATCCCACTTTTAACTACGGAATTTATTGTTAAAGGTTAGTTTACCACAAACATCCTTACCGAATAATCTAAAATTTACTATTAATAATAATGCTACTTAAATTAGTATAAAAAGTAATTTCGGTCAGGATTTGAACGGTGCTTAAGGGGAGAACACACTCTTTATAAAGATAAATTCACTTCTTAATAATCTATAGTCACTGTGTTCTAGAAGAACAAAAAATTGTATGCAAATCAAAGTCACCTGAAGTAAAATGAAATTATTTACTAAGAATGCCATTTGCAATTATTTTTCTTGGAGTATTTGAGAGACAAATTTTAATTTTGCAAAAAAAAACCCCACTTTTAACTCCGGAATTTATGTTTAATGGTTAGCTTACTGCAAACATTCTTGCCGTATAATTTTAAATTTACTATTAATAATAATGCTACTTAAATTAGTATAAAAAGTAATTTCGGTCAGGATTTGAACGGTGCTTAAGGGGAGAACACACTCTTTATAAAGATAAATTCACTTCTTAATAATCTATAGTCACTGTGTTCTAGAAGAACAAAAAATTGTATGCAAATCAAAGTCACCTGAAGTAAAATGAAATTATTTACTAAGAATGCCATTTGCAATTATTTTTCTTGGAGTATTTGAGAGACAAATTTTAATTTTGCAAAAAAAAACCCCACTTTTAACTCCGGAATTTATGTTTAATGGTTAGCTTACTGCAAACATTCTTGCCGTATAATTTTAAATTTACTATTAATAATAATGCTACTTAAATTAGTATAAAAAGTAATTTCGGTCAGGATTTGAACGGTGCTTAAGGGGAGAACACACTCTTTATAAAGATAAATTCACTTCTTAATAATCTATAGTCACTGTGTTCTAGAAGAACAAAAAATTGTATGCAAATCAAAGTCACCTGAAGTAAAATGAAATTATTTACTAAGAATGCCATTTGCAATTATTTTTCTTGGAGTATTTGAGAGATAAATTTTAATTTTGCAAAAAAAATACCCCACTTTTAACTCCGCAAGTACAAAAATTATTTATCTGTAGAAAAAAACCTATAAATGAAACGTCAAAAATTGACTTTCCATCTTCAAACTTATTCACATTTTTATTGGAGTTTTCAATATTGATTCAATCCTTATTTATTTACCCATTAATTATGAGAGTAAATAAATGTGGTGCAACTCCGAAAGAAGTTTTTTCAATTAAATATTTTTATATTATATTAACTCAAAACTTACCAAATGTTACATAGCCAATATTATCGCCAACTCTAGCGTCTGTATTGGCTAGTTCCAAAGGCGGTTCCCTATGCGAAAACAATACTTGTGGTGCTGTATGTGACGCTCGTCGACCTTCTCTCAATTCCTGCATAAAAACTTTACCTAAAACTACATCATCCTCATCACGAAATATCGTACTGAATACAACAGTTACACGATCTGATTTTGCTTCAACATACCTAACAAGCCAAAATCATAAAACCAATAAAAAACAGATAGTAAAATAAAAGCTTCAGTTCAAATGTTACTAGTAAATAAGAATAATGCTTACAATGTTTCATCAGTTCGATAATTGATAACGGCACGTTTCTGTCCTTCTTCGCCACGTTCTTGAAAATCGAAATATTTCTCAAAAACCGATGCAAAACAGTTCCTTTTTAATAAACCAATTTTTTGAGCAATAGCTTCCCAGTCTGCTGGTATATTTTCTAGATTTATAAGTACTGAGACATTATAGCCTGAAAGAAAGAATACAAATTATTATACTAAAAAAAAATGCACTACTTTTGCCAGTTTTCTAATAATGTTCAATGAAAAAACTTATCATAGATTAATTATACACATCAATGAATTTATTTATTTTTCATTGATTTTAATTTTGGAGAGTAACTAAAAAAATTCCTATTTAAAAAGAATCCTTTCCTGATCTCTCCAGTCCCCTTACCATATTAAGTATTTATTATTTATTATTTACTTGGTATTTACTATATATTAAGTAAATTTCCAGAAACCAATAATGTCGAAAGCTTCAGTTGACCAGAATAACATTTATTATTAAATTCTGAATCTTGGTTTAACTTCCTTTTTTCTTTTGGAGTTAGTTTCGTATACGAGTAAACATTTTTTTTTGATTTCTCGAATAAATTTTTATTAACTCCATATTTTTCATTCTATTGAAATTTACTTATAATATAATAAATAACTTGTACTATAATGAACGAAATACATTATAATTTCTTAGAACACAACCATATCAATAATTAAGTTTATTTATATTCTATTATATAGAATTAAATTGGACATAAATCCTGAATAGTTAAATGTTTATGAATATTAATAATTGAATAACAATTTTTAGCTTATCTTATTTAACCTTTTCTTTCATAAATTTCTCTAGGAGAATTTTAGAAAAACTAAAGAGTTTTTAGTTTTACTTGACATTTCTCCATGAATAATTTATTACTTAAATATTAAAATTAAAATTTTTCTTTTTTTTTCAAATTAAATTCGGTTTTTATATTTAAATTTTATTCTTACCATCCTCAGTTTCTGTGAGCAAATCTCCATATTCCCTTTTAAGGAGCTCATCTGCTCCATGTTCTTGTAATTGCTTATAAAATTTTAATGCTATACTAGTCTAAAAATTATTGAAAAAGAACAAATTAATAATCAACTCAAATAAACATGTTTAGTTGTATATTTACCCTAACTTTAGTCTTATCGCCATTCACATTCGAAATGTGAAATAATACACCATCGAAATCCGCTACTGTGACATCAATTGACTCTGGTTTATGACTGCAACAAAATCGAAAATGAACACAAAAAAATTAATATTTCCATGTAAAATATAAAATAAATAATACTTATACGAATATTTAAAAAAACATTTTGTCTCATTGTTTGATCATTTTTTATGATAGATAATAACCCAAACCACACCCAATAAATTCAGAAAATATCGTAAATATATTTTTTTTATTTTTATTATTTTCAATTCTATAAAATTTATCTTTTGAAGACATTCACTATTTTGTTATCAGTTGAGGAAAAAAAACTTAAAAAATAAACTACGAAATTTGAGTTGAGGGTATTAATGAGTAACTTCATTTACGTCCGCTATCTCAAATAACATTAATAAAAAAAAAATCAACTGTATAGATAAATTACAACTACAATAACGGGAGTTGACACTCATCGCTTTGAAAATGATTTGGCCAAGAAAAGGAGCCAAGACTTTAACTCGATTTTTATAAATTTCCAATTACGTATTGCAATCGGAATTTTCAGGTTTTCGCTTATTTTATTCATGAATAATCAAGCAACAATATTTATGGGCACATATAAATATATGGTATTAGTTTTAAGGTGTGAAAGCGTGAGACGGAGGAACAATTTATCGTATAAATAGAAATTTTACTTACCCGGCAAGTGCATTGCGGAATTTAACGCACAAGGTCTCTTCAACGATTCGATTATTAATTTCTAACAAAATCATATTTTTCGCATTAAATAGCCTTTCTATTGAATTTAAATAGAATTCCAATAGTTTGCACTAACACCGAAAAAACTAACTTTATTTCACGGCGAACATTGGGCCAATCTTCGTAATACGAACATTACACACGACGACGTTCACATTCACAAATCGACACCCCTCACAACTGGAATTTTAACTTTAATGCAAAACATATTATCCCATCAAAATACAAATTGCCCTTTATATATATTTATATATATATATATCTATTAATATTGAAATTATTAAATTATTAATTTGACTAGTTATCATTTATTAAAGACAATTTTTATTTTGTCTACGCCTCGTGTTCGACCACTCACTATACTTCTCCTCACAATATGATTTTACACATGCAATTCTCTTCCGAAGCAACGCGCCGGATATTAAATGGCTGACTCATTTTTTATACAATGAACTTAGTCACAATTTGACATGTTCAACAACTGTAGATAACCAAAAACTCTCTATTTAACGAAGAAATATTTACAATTCAAAAACTCTCAATTATAATTCTTTAGAAATAATAAACAATTAGATAAACAAAAATTCTCTTTTTAACGAAGAAATATTTACAATTCAAAAACTCTCTTCTTGAGAAATAATAAAAAAATTAGATAACCAAAAATTCTCTATTTAACGAAGAAATATTTAAAATTCAAAAACTCTCAATTATAATTCTTTAGAAATAATAAAAAAATTATTTCAAAATAATTATTTATTATTATTTAAAGTATTTTATTGGAAAATATACAATAAAAAAGAAAAACTACGAAAAAATTTATGAAACAAACATATTAAACTATAAATTCTATTTGAATTATAGTCAACTTTATAATATTATATTGTAATTGTATTTTGTGTTTATAGAACTTAAAAACTAAAATTATAATTTCTTATTTTAATCTCATATAAAGTTATATAATTAAATAAACTAATTTTCTTTTCTTTTTTAAAAAAAAAACAATCATTAACATTAACGATGTCCATAATGCGGAATTGACAATATGTCCTGATTGTTCGTCAAGATGTTCTGAAATAAATTTATTTAAAAAGAAAGATAAAAAATCAAATCGACTATTTCAAATTATCTTTACTA
Source organism: Atherix ibis (assembly GCA_958298945.1). NCBI lineage: Eukaryota > Metazoa > Arthropoda > Insecta > Diptera > Athericidae > Atherix > Atherix ibis. Next base: position 84,531,915 of record OY282609.1, read on the forward strand.
AAGATTATTGTATTTTCTTTGCTATAATGTTAATTATTAGTCTTAAGGCACTATCTTATTGATAGTTCACAAAAAAAATAAAATTATTTTTGCTATTATTTTTATAAGCTGTTTAAATATTGCACATAAGAAAAAAATATATCTTATAAATTCTATTATATATATATATATATAACTTATTTTATATTATTTTAGAGAATTTAAGGAAAAAGTGTTGAGGGTGAAAGTACAAGGCATGAATTAACACTTTTTAGAAGACCACGTAATAGTGCAAGATCATCTGGTGTTAGCGCCCAACCACTTAACTGGCCAATACTTTGTAATTCGGGACAATTTTCCAGTAATACCTTAATTTGTAAATATTCATTAAAAAATATTAATTTACAATCACAATATACGTAGTATGTATTCAATAATTAACAAATGGAACTTACATGAACAGCTCTTATCGTTAAATTGGGTGCTGATGTGAACCAAACATCTTCGAGAAAAATAAATTCATGATGAAGTAACATACTAAAGACAATTTGAATATATAAATATTTTTACTATTATAATATAATAATAATAATAAGCATACCTGTTAATATCTTCATCATTAAAATTTACTGTATCAATAGCTAGTCTCTGGAGAGTTGTTGTATTGCATATGAAATGTTTTAACTCATATTCTGTCATGGGACTATTAAGCATCTCCAATCCTTGTAAGTATTCAAATTTATTTCTACCTTCATAATTGTAGGATAATGCATCCATCATATAACAGTCAAGATCTATTAGATTCGGGCACAGATTTGAAAGTAACCCAACCTGTAAATTTCCCCGACCTTTTATTATTGTTAAATGAATAAGATTTTGCCCAATTATTTGCAAAACATTCATTAATTCATCACAACTAAATTTATAGATTTTTAATCTACGTAATCGTGTCTTTTTTAATAATTCGAGTATTCCATCTTCAGGTGTATCCAAATAAACACTTTGCAATTCAGGGCATGTTTTTACTATCGCATCTAATGTATTACGGGTTGTTTTAGTATCGTGTAAATATCTAAGTTTTGATTTGAAATTCTTATCAACATTATCGTAAATGAATTTTAATGCTGGACCAACATACGAATAAGTTGCTAATGTTTCAAGATTTGGACAATGCTCCAATAACACGGCAATATCCGTATGGCAAATATTCTCCTCTCCCAACATACCGATATCAATGGCAATAAGATTTTCTCTAGCCAATCCCATGCTGAGATATTCCACACCAATTTCAGTTATATCTGTTTCTCCCGATATGTCTAATAGCTTCAAATTGGCACTATGCTTACTTATAACTTCGAGTAAATCATCATTTGCTATATAAGGAATATGTAATTTTTTTAAAAGTTTGCATTTTTTTATTATTTCGCACATATAATGCATATGCTCTTCTTTAACCCAAACACCTTTTAAATTTAGTGATCTTAGTCCAGTGCCTTGAGCGGCTATCACTTGAAGAATTTTCTCATAGTAAGAAAATGGAAATATCTCAGTTGAAAGACTCTGTACGCTTCCGTTTAAGAGCATTTGCAAGCATGTAAATCGTATGGATGCTTCTAAATAGTCCGAGTCCAAAATTACCCGTAATAGATTTTGATAAATATCACCTGTTGCGCCTTCCCTTTCCAAATAATCATTCACTTCGACTATTGTTATTGTGATATCATGATCGAGGCTAATGTGTGAAGCAAATCCTACTGTAGTAACGACCATATTAGCAAGTTCTGCTACACAATTATCACTAAGCGATCGTATAGAACATTTTTTCGCCATAATTTTTTATCCAATATGGACATTATAAGTAACCAACGAAATTTCTGTTCATAACATTTTCAGTTTTATTTTAATTAGGCCTTATTCAGTTATAATAAGCATACATATTATTATGAGAGCAACATTACAAAATACAATAAAATTTTTGGCACTATTCCAAATTTAAATGCCACTAGAAAATGTCTTCCATAATTTTTAATTCACTTCTTATAGGATAAATTTAAAAAATTTCGTATTAAATTTAATTAAAACTTTCCATAATATATATGCAATATGTTTTTTTTTAAATGAAACTAATAATATTGGGATAAAATATTTTCGCGTTGTTTTTAATCTAACTCTATTAAGAAAAGTGTATTTTTGTGTTTTCTATTATGTGCGAGCGAATATATAAAATTCGTAAAGAAATACGAAGGCCTATTTTTAAATATTTACATTATTTACTTTCTATATATTTTAGAATCAGTGCCAAATAGTATTTCGTAAGAACAACAGCAAATCGTTTATACTTAAATTTGTCTATAATGTTAAAATTGTATTCATTTTTTTATTCAGTAATCGTGTAGAGATCAAGTTTAAAATTTTAAATAATTATCAAGTATCTTAAATATTTTTTTAATTAAAATCTCATGAATAGCAAAAAAAAGGAATTTTCTTTTACTATAAGAAAAATATTCAAATATCTAATTTTAGGCATGGGTTAAATGCAGAATTCTCATAGTTATAGGTCTTAATTTAAGAAAATGGTTTTTTTTTTTTTGGTAATTTCGTAAAATTTACCAAAGTAATAATATGTATGAACTTACCTGGAAAGGATTTTAAGATTGAATGCATACACCCATAGAGAGTAGTCAAATTTCTTTATTGCAATACTGTTCACATAGTCGGAAAAGGTGATTATAGTATGAATGCTCAGGTACTGTTCCGTACAAATTTTCGATTCATTTACTCTCTATTTAGAGATATGCGTGCATTTAAGTACAATTTCGCTTGCACTTAAATTCATATAGGCATATTCATAGTTATTCCAACAAATTTTTAAAAAAATTTATGCAGAAATTTGTTGAATTGGAATATTTGAAATTCAAATTCAAATATTCGGACAAGTTTCAAAATATAAACATTACTATCTATTACTTTTATTTCAACTTCCATTCGATTTAAAGCAAAAAATAAATCAATTTCCATTGTTTATTATAAAAATTTTGTATTGAAAAGAAAACAATTATTTTGCTGAATCTATCACCGATTACGAAAATAAGTTGATTTATCATGAGTGAAGGAAGAAAAGGAAATTATCGCTTTTTTTAATATAATAAATTACAAACTGTTCTTGTGTAAAAAAAACATCTTTTCTATTATCATTGCCTAATTCCACACTTACATAATTTACGCAGAAATATGTATGCATGCATATAAGCATTCATATTAGCTCATCTTTAGTGCGGAATATGAGAATATTTATACAAGTATTTATAAGAACTTTTTCATGCAGCAAAGAATTTCTTTACAGAACATGTTCAGTAGAATAGAAAATTTTATTTTAATTATATTTGTTTCCCACTCCAATTGATTTTCATTCGAACACAATGAATTGTCAGCAATAGTTTAAAAACATAGTCAATTCGGCATGTTGTATGCACCAACAATTATTTTGCTGAATCTATCACCGATTACGAAAATAAGTTGATTTATCATGAGTGAAGGAAGGAAAGGAAATTATCGGTTTTTTTAATATACAATAATAAATTAAAAACTGTTCTTGTGTAAAAAAACATCTTTTCTATTATCATAGCCTAATTCCACACTTACATGATTTACGCAGAAATATGTATGCATGCATATAAGCATTCATATTAGCTCATCTTTAGTGGGGAATATGAGAATATGCATACATGTATTTATAAGAACTTTTTCATGTAGCAAAGAATTTTTTTACAGCTATAATAATAATAAAAGGAATACGAACATATTCAGTAGAATAGAAAATTTTATTTTAATTATATTTGTTTCCCACTCCAATTGATTTTCATTCCAACACAATGAATTGTCAGCAATAGTTTAAAAACATAGTCAATTCGGCATGCTGTATGCACCAACACAATTACGCCGAGCAATTAGAATTAGGTAGAAGAACATCTGGAGTCAGTTTGCGCCAAAATTCATTCTTTCGGTTCTTTTTCAGGTAAAAAGTTCCAATAAACATGAAAATGTTTTCAAAACGGACTCTTACGACCCTTATACCATTTTCCATCGTAAGCGCACCCGCTCGCAACATACATGGATAGTTTTTATTGAGTTCCAATTGGTGTGTCGCACTACCTGAAATTTTGCACCGGTTCCCATTTAAACAGTCAACACATGCAGAGATGCATGCGTAGCAATAGCTACCTACTACATTGTTTGCTCTAGTACGGTTGAGAACGAAAGAAGAGACAGAAGTATCCAAGTCCCTCCTTGGAAAGTACGTGTGTAAAAACGAACAACTGACCCTAATGAAATTATTGGATGTGTGTTAGTGTACCAAGGGAAGGTTTTTCAGTTACTCGTGTTCTAATCATTCCAATGTGATCGCTGTATCACAACGTTGTTTTTTGTGCGGTTGGTTTGTTAAGGATTGTTTTGGAGATTTTTCGTCTTTGATCATTGCAATCGTGCGCACGCACATATGTTCGAAGGGTTTACCGGTGTGATTTGAATAAAGTGGTTGGAAGGAAATATAGTTGTGATAATTAATAACGAATACAGATTTTTCGGTATTTCTTTTTGTTTGCAATTTATTATTGCGATATTGAATTTTGTATATTTGTACCTTTGGGAGATTAGTTTGATAAGAATTGAAACTCAGTCAGAATGACGACAACACCGAAATTGGTTGATTTTAAAAATACACCAAGAACCCCACCAGGCCAATTGTGGATCCTTATTGAATGGGACAAGGGTGATAAGCCCAATGGCTATGCCGTGATCGATGCTAATGATGTTATTGGCCATACAAATAGTGAAAAAATGCACACCGGCAAGGCTATATATGTCCGCCGAGGCCACAAGACACTTCAAGCAACAATTGTTATCATATCGGATGATAAAAGTTTTCTAGATACTGAATTGTTACAATTAAGGAATATGAATTTGTCACCTCAAGATAATAAACAAAAAGTAATTTGCATGAATGGAAACGTATCGGACTATCAAAATATTAAACTAGATGAGAATATAGAGGTGAGTACAGAATTTAAATAAAGCAACCGTTAAATTGAAAATTTCATTAATTCATATTATTTTAGATTGGACAAAGTCGTAAAAAACGGCGTATTTCAACTGATTCAGTACAAAAAGACTCGTCTACATGGAAAGAGTCATCTCTACCATTTACGACTAATAGTTACATCCCACCAATGACTTTCGATCAACAAACACAAACTGATTCAAAATTCTGTGGCCAAGATTCTAATACAGTAGCGAATAATAGCATGCATATTACTAATTTGATACAGAAAAATGATTTATTATTGAATGAAATACGATCGGTGAGATACGAGAATCGTCAGCAAAAGGATATGATAAAATATATGAACACTGAGTTAAGTGTTATTAAGCAATTTTTCTCTGATATTTCAATTAAATTAGATAATATCAATATGAAAACGGAAGTTAACGGTTTGGATAGCAATATCAATAAGTATGAGTATAAGATAATTGAGACTGCCGAGGAAGAGTACAACTTTGAAACCATCAAACCTAAAGAATCAAGTGAAGCTATGAAGCTATGCTCGAATAATTCGACAACGTTAAATGTATCAAGTGTACTATCTAATTCGAATATGAGTTTAAACGAATCGGTAACGAATAATTCAGAAATAATTGAAATGATAAAAGCCGACTGTCCAGATCATGATTTGGGACCTGATGGGCATATTCCTATTGGTAGCAATCGTACGTTAATACCCGTTCATATATTAGAGTCAGTTAACTGGAAAAGTCCATCAGCAGCTACGAGAAAATTATTAACGGCAGTTTTTAGTAGAGAAACATTAGCTACCCATACATTAACGGGTAAACCTTCACCGGCCTTTCATGATCGTGAGAAACCGCTGAAGAATCAATTGGATGCATTAAAGGTTGCAGATATAACACATCTTGTATCGAAATTCTGTAGAGTACCTGAAACGATTGTTCGCTGTGCAATAACGACCAAATGCGCTGATGAAAATAAAATGTTCAGACAGCGAGAAGACAGGAAACGCAAAAGCCTTATTGATGATAATAAAGAAAATTCTGTTTTACGAATAATTAATTAATATTGAATCAAATCCTTAAACCGATTTGATTCGGTTTTCATCATTTTCCATTGCAGAAATCCCTAAAAATGATTTAAATTGAAAATATCGTTTATTTATTTTTGTGTTTAAATCTATTTTAATTTGTTGATTATGTTTGTTTAATTTAGATTTTTAATAATAATTTTTACAATAAATCTCAGTGAGGCTATTTGCAAGATTATTTATTTTTGAAAGTATATCTTTTTCTTTTTATATAAAATATTTGTCAACTAAGATATATTATATATAATAAATGATTCAAAAAGAAAAATCGGTGTTTTTTTCGAAGGAATCAATGTAGTTAGGGGAGACCGGAAATGGACATTGCACAAATCAATTTCATTGTTACCGATTCAAAGATGGGTGGTATCTTTAAAAATGAGCTTTTCGAATTATGAATTTTATTAATTTTTCTTTTTTTAAATTAGGAATAATTTTTATTTATTTAGTATATTATAGTATATCGATAAAATTTATATATTAAAGATATCGATTAAAAATGGTTCATCATTAATATATCGATAATTTGTATTAATGCAACGATAAATAATAAAATTATCTTTTTGTATATAATTGCAAACGAGCACATCACGTACGTGCTTTGTTTGCGGATAATTTGCTGAATTGCTGAATCTTAGTTGAAACTCCCGCATATAAATTCATTTAAAATGACAAATGAACACGCGGCTTTATTTCGCGTGTAAGCGGCCAGTTGTTTTCTGCAATTACCTTCAAAAACCAACAATCTTGGAGTGCGCCTAAAAGCGCGGACATCTTCAAGTTTTGTGTTTATTTATTTTTCATTTAATTGCAACAATTCTATTTTTCATTTATCAATTCGAATTAAGTGGAATTATCAGTTCAAAAATGTACGAAATACAAAAATGACAAATATTGTTTATTTTCATTCAATATTACGTTTTATTTTGAGGATCTTTCTGCGAAAAAGTTTGTGTAAATAAATTTTGTTAATTTTTAAAAAATAATCATCTTTTAAATATAAAGTCCGAATTTGTACATTTGCCTACTAAGTAAGAGTTGCGGGGTAGAGGATTTCCAATATTACACAGTGTAAGTACTCACTAAGTTAAATTATTAAAAGTAATTTTAATGCTAAAATTTAGAGGTTATGTTAACATTTTCAATTTTCAAGTAAAAATGTGATTTTCTGCGATTCTTAAGCATATGTATGAATAAAATTGTTTTTATTATTTTCATTCATACAATTTATAAATGATATTCCTACCTTATAATTTTTTTTAAAATTTTCAAATTCTAGAAAATTGAAGTAAACTTATTTTATTTGTTATTATTAAGTGCTAGCAAATGTCAAGGCTATAAGAGGTCAAGTACACTTGACATGATAAAAAAAAACTATTTAAATTCTGCAAATAATAAAAAATATTGGAATATTTTTTTTTTTACAGAAAATAGTTAACTTTTGGTGTTTTTTTCGAGTGTCAGTATTTAATACGTTATGGATTCAAATCGAGGTGATGATGATACCGATTATGTCGGTTCTATGCAGGAGCGTCATTGTTCGTACGGATCAGCAAAAATTTCCACACCAAGAAGTGCGTCCATAAATGGATTATCGCGTTTCAATGATTATGTTTCGTCTGGTAACGATGTCTACGATAGATATAAAAATAACCAAAGAATAAATGGCATCTATGCATCGGAATCTGTTCGAGGACACCATCCGTCCTTCCATCAACCTCTTGGCGAAATGACGAGATTAAATTCGTCTTTGACTGAGCGCCGATTACCGATCTGTCCTGAACGATTTCGTACTAATAATTCAACTACATTTATTAACGAAACTAATTTAAAAGAAGATTTGCGAAATAAGTCGAAGAATCGACTCTGTTTTCCAGAAGATTTTCAAAGTTTTCGAAATAAAAATATTCCTGCGCACGATTACGATGAGAACTGGCAGGATAATTTAAGTCCTCTTAAAAATGAATTTCGTCCAAAAACTACTCTTATTAATGGTAGTTTACCAAAAAGTAAATCTTTTATCAATGGTTACACGGAGAACAGAAGAAATTCGTCAATAAATAGTAACGAACATGTGATTCAAAAATTTCGTACGCGCAGTGAATCTGAACCAAATGATATTAAACGACTTACTCAGTCAATTATTACCAATAGTGTTGATACCGAAGTATGTGATGTGATATTTTAATCGATAATAAATATATAATATTAATTCTGTTTCTTTTTCCATCGTAAAAAAAATAGGCAAAGAAAGTTACAGTCGGTAGTAAAAACGATATTTTAAGGAATGTTGAAAATGAAGAAAGTATACAAAACACAAACAAGGTGCTTCCATTAGCAAAATCTAAACGCGATTCTCCACCTAGAGTTCTTTTGTATAAAAATCCAAATTATTCGCCAGGCTTAACAAAAAAGAATACGCGGTTCCGGTGTTCGCCCGTATTATGTACACCACGGCTTAATGTTAGACGTAAACCAAAAGCGAAATCTGTATCTCCGACTTTTGGGAAAAAATCGTTTACGTTACTGAAGCCAGAATTGCCTAGTAGGAAATTAAAATCAGTTACTCCACCACCGATACACAATCTATCATCGACCGAAGAGCATATAAAATTGGGTGATGAAATAATCTGTAGTAGTCGCGATTCAGAATCGTTTAAGGAATGTTCTGATACAGAGGAAAGTAGTTTAGGTGATGATGATGATTTTACCACTGGTAATGTACAATTTTGCAAATTTAATTATTTTTTAATAAAAAATGAAATTTTTGAAAGCAGATTTGAATGATGACAGTCTTCCCCAACATTCATCATCGGATTCAGATAATGAGAAACGAAAAAAAAACTATTGTGTATCTGATATTGCAATATCGCCATGGCCTTATGTAAAAAAGCAAACAGAAAATAATGATAATAGTGGAGGTGATGGAATCTCTTCATCAAAATCATTCTTTGCTCCAAGTCTATTTCCATATGTGCCACCATATTTAGCATTTTGCTCGTATACAGAAAAAGGGCCGCCTATATCTGAAACGTTGCATAAAATTTTAAAATGGAAATTAACATCGGTTATGCCACGAGTAGTACGTCGTATCATTATTAATTCTGGATTCCGACTCTTAAAAAGTAAGCCAAATTAATTGCGGTCAATAGTGTATAATTTAAAAGTTTTTATTTCAGAAACAAATGACTGGATGGGCACTTGGGGCAAACATATGCGTAGTCCATGTTTTAAGACCATTCGTTCATATCAGAAAATTAACCATATACCTGGTTCGTTTAAAATCGGTCGAAAAGACTGCTGTTGGAGGAACTTACAAGCCCAAATGGTCAAGTTCGGTAAAGATGAATTTGGTTTTATGCCAAGGTATTCGCGGACGTCATTGTGATTTCATTGTGAATTCTAATATTTTAAATAACGTATATACGTTACAGAACATACGTTATTCCACAAGATCTTAAATCGCTTCGTAAAGCTTGGCCTAGGTACTCACAGAAAAACTTCAAGTGGATTATAAAGCCACCCGCAAGTGCTCGTGGAACTGGAATCAGAGTGATAAATCGTTGGTCACAAATTCCTAAACGAAAGCCTGTGATAGTTCAAAGGTATTAGTTAAAGTTTTGTTAACAATATTAACTATCTTTATGCTGATTGATTTATGTTTATTTTCATTTTAAGGTACATAGAAAGACCTCTGTTGATAAATGGTAGCAAATTCGATTTGAGACTTTATGTGCTTGTAACGTCATTCAATCCGCTCCGAGTTTATTTATACAAAGATGGTTTAGCTAGATTTGCTTCAGGTAGAATTGAATTTTTCTCTTTTGGTAATTTATTTTTCATACGAAATATTTGCAATCGAAAATTTAGTTAAATACAGCGATAAACCGGATACGTTAAGCGATCGATGTATGCATTTAACAAATTATAGCATAAATAAATTGTCGGCAAATTATGCGCGAAATGATGATGCGAATGCATGCCAGGGTCATAAATGGACAATCAAATCGCTATGGTCATATTTGGCAGAGCGGGGTATTAATACGAATCGATTATGGGGCTCACTCCGTAATTTGGTTCTGCGAACTCTACTTGCTGGCGAAAATGCCATTCACACTGTTATCAAAATGAATGTTGAAAGTAAATACAACTGCTTTGAACTTTTCGGATTCGACGTTCTACTAGACTCGGAACTGGTGCCTTGGTTGCTCGAAGTGAATATTTCACCATCGTTGCATTCAGAACTGCCCCTGGATTTACATGTGAAAGGACCACTGGTGCAAGCTGTTTTAAATACAGCTCTATATAATGTAATTGATTAGTGTTTAGTGTGATTGTTTCTTCTCATCTATAATTCTTATTGTATGATAAATTTTAGATTCCTCCAAAACTGACGGTTGAGCAACAAAAAGAAGTACTTCTAGAGCAAAATATGAAAGCGCCTCTCTGCTTTGATAAGCGAATTTATGTTACCTACCTGACTAGAGCTGAAAAATTAAAACACAATCAATTTACTCGCAAATCACTTGAGGATCGTGAAGATGTAAGACTATTTACAATTTATTATTCAATTTTGGTAAGTTAATACGTTTGATGTTGTTTTTTTTATAGTATTTGAATGCGATACTTGAGAACTTTACGCCAGACGATTTACGCTGTTTGATAATAAGCGAAGATGAATTAGCTCGAAGTCAGCCGTTGGAAAGAATCTTTCCCGGTCCAAATACGTACAAGTACCTTAAATATACAGATAGTCATCGATATTATAATCGACTTCTCGATGCCTGGGAGAATCGTTATGCAAAGAATCGGTTAGCAGGCATCAAGTATTTGCAAGAGATGTGTGAACAGAAATACCATCTTGAAGTACCTGCTACTCCGGTTAGAAAGGTAAATATAACAAATTATCTATCTGCATTTTATCACGTACTATCCATATGATTGTTTATGCAAATTTTGGAACATTTTTTCATAGTTTTAAGGGTTTTCTTTTTTGATTTTTTTAATTCATTTCTTGTTTTGTTGAGAAATAATTTCTTCTCTATCATTTCCTTTCCTAAAAATTATGGGTTCTTTTTTTGTGATTTTTATTCAACTTCAAATAATAACATTGTATTATTTTCGGCATTCTTTTAATTATTTTATTTTCCATTGCGAGTAATTAATGACTTTTTCCTTAAAAACGATTTTTTTTACAATATAAAAATATAATACTAATAAAATAAAAATCATGTAAAAACAAATAACAAATTGATTACGGTTTTGAATAAAACAAAACTTTGTATAAATTCTCGAGGGAATATGGCGGGCATTTCGTTGTGTTTACTGGCGATGTCGAGCTTTGCACTGCCGTAAGTTGGTTTTAAGCCAAAAAGTTGAAATTATTCAAAGTAAAATGAAAAAAAATCTTTATTCAGTAAATAATTTACCTATATATACTACATATATATAATGAGTACATATTATAATATATATTAGAAAATGTAATTAAAATACTTAAATGGTTCTCTACTTCGAGAGTAAAATTGATTTGTTAATAAAAGTACATACATATAATATTTTTCTTTATGAGTGCAATTTTAGGTGAAATTATAGTTGAAATAATTGTTCTCAAAAATGTATAATTCGCTTTTAATTAATTAAATGTGTTTTTTTTTGCGCGTTTAGATAGGTAATTTAATTCGGGGGTAGAAAAATTGTATTCGTAAAAGTAATTACAAAAGAATTGCTATCAATGGTATTTTTATAACTTTTGAGCTATTTAAATAAACACAGAATTATAAAGCGATTGGTTAATTTGTTATTCGATTAATTTTTTATTACGGAATTAATACTTTGCATAGAAGTTTGTATATTGTCTATGTTTTCTATCATAAAAATAGGATTCAAGTAAAGAGGTTATATTATTTCTCCATTCTTTTGAATTTGACATTTAATAACTAATAATTATTAATAAAAATTTTATTCGAAATAAAACTTTTCTAAATTTGTTAAGGAAACCCTTATTATAAAAATGTGTGCTCTATTTTGTGTTGTTAAAAGAGCTTAATATTTCTAAATACCATTAATAGTACAACCTAAATAAACTAGAAAAAGATAAGAAAAAAACAAAACTTAAAAGAAAAATTGTAAAAAGGGGGATAGTTTTGCTTTTAAAATTAGTATATCAAATGATAAAAATTACGTTAAACTATATATCTCTTAGTTACTTTATATTAATCGTTTGAGAAGTAAAATTTTGATTATTATTATAAATACATAGTATTAGTGTTTCCTCTCTTTCTATTAAACTGATTTGAAATTCGTTTAGTATTTAATAATATTTTAAATGTTTCGTATTTAGGATAAATAGTTTTAGAACAAGATATATACGAGTACATTTGAACAAATTAAAAAAAAATTAAACCAAACAATGAAAATTATACATAATAATTGGCATGAAATTAAATAATGTCAAATTATACAATTGCGCAAGTAAACATTTTTTTAATGTTTACAAAAATGGGGTTATTGGGCTGTAATTGATCTGTTTTCGTTTGATTAATTTGACAAAATTATAGTAAATTCCGTTACTGGTTTTTTATTTTTCCTTGTGTAACCAGAAGATGTCTATTTTCAGGAGATCAGGCAAGAGTTTTTTTTTTGTTGTTGAAAACTTAAATTAAATTTATAAATTATCATAAATTTTATGATTACTCAATTAAAATTACTAAACAAAAAAAAATATATTAAATTAAGAATATTCTAATTACTAACAGTTTAATAACCTCACATCCCATTCAAATTGTTTTTTTTTTCTAATAATAATTTATTCTAAATTTAATTTATTTAATTAAGGGTAAAATATTGAAATTATTTTAATTGGATTTAAATCGAAATTAATTTTAATTTCAAATTTATTTCGTACAATTTTATATGTTCCGCTCATACAAATATTAAATAAAATCATAAATTACATTCCATTCTTTGTTAGAATTAATCAGAAATTATTAATAAATATAATATTAAAAAAAAATAGTAATTAAGAAAAGAAAATAGAGATAAATGTTTTTTTTTTAGTCAAATTACTAAATATTTAATAATTGTGCGTAGTGTGAGTGGGTTGAAATTGTTTGAAATTAATATTTTCAGGATTACTTCGTGAAACTGCTGAGGTGGATTTTAAAATCATAGTCAAAGCAGTCGTATATTATATTATTATTATTATGATTGTTAATAACACAAAATTAATAAATATTACGTAGACTACACTCTATAGAAATTATATTTTAACATATATTATTATATACGAACACATATACATGCATACATACATGGTATACTGAATTACTCGTTTTTTAATTAACAAAAATAATATTGTAATTAAAAGAAAATATATAGTAAATTTTTTTTAAAATGAATTTAATATTAACAATTACATTTTTATTATACATAATTGTATTTTTTAATAGTATATTATACGTACATGTATGTATTTTTACAGATACTATTTAATCGTTACATATTTTTCTTCCATATTATTATTATTACATGATGATTTATTCATTCTTAATCAAATTCTAAATTAAAGCAGAAAATAAATTAATCAACAAGTTGATAGTAATAATAATAAAAAGTATATATTTATAATTCTTCAAAAAGAAAAAGAAAAACCAGTTTGAATATTGCTTTTGATTAATAAAGATACATACATAATTAAATATTAATTAATTAGTAGTTATAATAATATTGAAAATATTCTAATAATTTAATTGGAGGCGTTTACTTTGCCACCAATTTACGTACCTAATTATGAAAAAAAGATAATTATTTGAAAACTAAAAACAAGTTAATGTAAATAAATCTCGTTTAAACGGGATTTTACTATTTCTGTGATCTTTAACAATAGGATAACTAATTCAAAAAAAAAATAACAATAATATAATAATATTAATAACTTAAAAACATAGAAAAGATATTTTTATAGGAATTAAAACCGATTCATTTTGAACTATTGTATTTTTGGTATTAATTTAACAAAACAAAAATTTTTTTGTTATTGTTTTTTGTATAATGTAATATATACTTTATTCCTATTTACGGTTAAGAGAATTTTGATAAGAGATACTCTAAATGAAACGTTGTGCAATATTTTTATAATACATTAAGTCATATGTAATCGAAATTTTGTGATTTCCAAGAAAAGAAAAATATGTATTTTGACTAAGAAAGTCTAGTCTACTCTGCGTTATAATATACTATAGCATATAAAAACCTACATAAATAACTCGTACATACTATTCATAGAAGTGCGAATAGATAGATACCTTCAACAATTCACATATTTTAAACTTCAACAACTGACAATACTTTTTCAAGTAAGTGTTGAATTAATAATAAAATGAACTAATCCGATTAAAATAAAATTGCTACATTGACATCAATTTTCATTATATTTGGAATGGATTTTATTCGTTTCGTCGCATGAGAATAAAGATTCTTTTGCAAAAATTCTTTGCTCGTACAATTAAAAATTCTTTTTAATAATACTTTTTTGTAATTTCGTTGTACCGTACGCCTTTCACAGAGCAAAGCTGATCTACCCCACCTACCACCAAACCCATTGATTTTTCTTTTTATTCACTCCTTTATCTAATATTGTATTAATTTCTCATTCCATTATTTTATTTTTTTTATCACTTCACAGAATGTAATACATAATTTATTGCTTTTCAATGTAATGTAATGACACATATTGAATTTTTGGTAAAAATATTTTCCAATTAATTATGTTTCTTAATTCAATTCAAATTACTTATTTCCCTAATGGTTTTAACAGCGAATTAATAATAAAATACTACTAATTGTCGTCAGTAGCTTGCCATTTAAAAACAAATTCGGCTTCTTTTCTTTTATATTATTCTGCCTACCCTCAAAAATTTTTCGAATTTATTTAAATTTTTATTTATTATTTGCATGGTTGATATTCGTTTTTAAATAAATTATTAACTTACAGAAAATATAAAGTTGTTTATTCTATTTGATTTAAATAAAAGTTAAACTTAATAAAGTATATTTTAATGATTTGTTTTTATTTATACATTCTTTCTTTAAAGAGAACTAACTACTGTAATAGTAAATGAAAGTTTACAAAATAACATAAATATTAAGTTATTGTTATTGCTTTTAATTGTTTAAAAAAACTAATCGAAAAGAAATTAATAAAACTTTATCGAGTAGAATATTAATTTGAAGAGTTAATAATTGTGATTATTTTTCCCAATATAGAATTAGTTTCATGTTTTATATTATGTAAAATTATGTTTGAATAGACAAAAACAACGTTTTATTGTCGCGATTATGTTTAAATAATATTTACTACCTTACGAAATTTTTAGATTGTTTTTTTTTTATAAATTGCTACATTGAAATTAATTATAATTTTAATAATTATTGGTGCAATTTAATTAAAAACTCTTAATTGTTTATTATTGGTGTTAATGTTCGTATGTTATTTATTTTAATTTTAAAAAGTTTCTCAAAAAAACAATGTGATAAGTAATTCAAATAGAATAATAGAATGTTGAGTGCTTTTTTACTAATAATACTTTTTTATATAAACGTAGAATATTCTATTTATTTTGCTCTTTTCGGTTTTTAAAAAAAAATTTAAATAATATTTGTACTTGTTTGTATAGTATTTTATTATTATTTTATTTTGATTTCATTAAATTTTTATTTATTGTTTGTTTCTTTTTCTTTTTGTGCTGAATACATTTTGCTTTTGAATAATGTAGCCACTCAAACTTAGGACTCGAACGCTAAGGAAATTCCGTACGATACCAGCAATAACACCACTAACAGCGGTAGCAGAAGCAGCACCACCAGGATTAACCAGAGCAATGACAACAAGAAAAACTGTAACATCCGGTTTTATGGGAACAAGCTCAATGAGAGTAGTAAGATATATGTCTGTGACAAGAACGGCTGTAAATTCCATAAAAAGGAGGAACAAGAGCAGAATATCAATATCGTTAGCTCGATCGAAACGGAAAAGATATTTAACAGAGTCGACAACAACAATAGCAACACCAACGACATCGTCGACAACAACAACAACAACTGTAAATTCAACAGAGACAGCAGAGGAGACTGCTGCATTGAATCCAAAATTATTATCGACCTTAGTGGCCACCAAAAACAACACCGACTCCACCATCAGCAACATCACCACCAAAATCCCCACCATACAAACCACAACCGCCACCAACGGTGTTCCAATCCTGCTGGGGCCATTATCACCCACAGCCATAGCGCCACCGAAGATATTAATACCAAAAACGAACTTAGATCCATTAAATACCGACTTAAAAATAGTGCAAGCGTAATTGTCAGTTAAAAGAGTTTTCATAATTGAAATTCTACAAATTGGAAGTAATAAATTTTCAGCAGAGCAAGCATTTAGCAAGAAGTAATGTAAGTATACTTATTTAGTAGTAATATTAAAAATGAAAAAAAAATTACGAAAATTATAACTTGAATTTATGAATGTTTTTTCTTTATATTAATTTTCAGGATATATATGTATAGAAAAAGCTTGAAAGACTGATCCGCTTTCGTTCATTATAAGCTATTTAAAAAAATATATAGTTCGTTTTATAAAAATGCGGTATTTATTTAAATATATAACGATAAATAGAATTTATTAAAAATAGAATATCTATTTATGCATTATTATTAAAAATAAATTATATTTAAAATTGTCTATTATAAAACTGTATATGAACGTTATCTTATATTTTGTAAAAAGAAGAAATAATTAACTAGAAATAAATAAATGAAAATTTTAATCCGAATGAAGATATTTTTAAATTTACAAATTTTGATGTTATGAATGGTAATATAAACTGTAAACCTGGGAGTTATGAGCAGATGAGGCATGAAGAATAATTTTTCGGTGGTTATGTAAGCAGACGATTTTATATTGTAGGAAAAGTAAAGCATAACTACTGCACCTTATATAATTCACTAAAGTAATTTACCGCAATTCCTATCAGTAAAACACAACATGTTTACTTTCAGTTTCTATTAATTAATTTATATATTTATTGGTAAAATACAAAAATTAACTACATCCCGGAAAGGGTTCGACGCGATTTTTTCTTAAAACAAATTGAATTTTCCTATCCATATCTTCATTGTATATAGCCTTGCACTTTTCAAAATTGATTCGACGTCGAACCTAAAATTGATAATGTTAGAAAATAGTTTGGAAAATAAATTCTTCAATAAACCTGAAATGGTTTCTCGTAATGTCGTGTTCGCCGGAATTGGTCAAGTATTTCTTCCTTTCCTAAAATACGATTTAGTAAACGACATGCTTCCTCGACATTATTATTTTGTACAAATACTGTTCGTGCTATAAATTTGGCATGTCTCATTTTAACTTTATTTGAATCTCTTATAATTGAAAAATATTTCTACACCACCTTTGATACTACAATTTTATAGTTTGTCAAAAGTAAAAGGTCCTCGCAGCTTCCAATCTATTAAACTACTTGGCATTATAATGTGTCTGAATAAATAACTACTTTTCTTAAATTTATTTTAAATTACTTAAACTATTGTAAGAAAGTCATTTTTTTAAAAGATACAAAATTCTGATTAAAAAATTTAGTTTTAATATCATTAATTAGCTAAAATTTAAATTATTAAAAGCTGCAGTACAAGCTCTTTGAAAGATTGTAGAAGATGAACTTTTCCTAACGAAAGTATTTTTAAAGAAGAAGCAGACTACTTAAAATTTTGATGTTTTGTTCTTACGTAAATTACAGTTTAAAATGCTTCAGAAAAGCCAATTTCCTGAAAATCTTATGTTAAAATATCAACAAACATCCAATAAATTAAAGAAATTTGAGCGACAGGTTTTTAAGTAAGTTTTATATTTGAAAAGGAAATTTTTCTGTTTCAATTATTACATGGGCGCCATTGTAGACGATTCGCGCCAAATGTCGCCGAAGTCTCAAGCGACTTTTGTAGCCTTGCAAAAAAATTTGAAGATTCCAGAATGACAGAATATTCTGGTATGTGTTATTTGGGATCAGCAAAATGCGAAAAGACATTAGGAAGTACAGCTGCCGAGATTGACTACCTTCTTAAGTCTGCGCGGTCATTTGTGAAAGCTGAGGATGATTTGGCCCAGCTTGAACTCCGTAGCAATGATCAAAAATTTATCGAGGTAAATTGTGATTTTCTTTGATACTTTTGAAATTTTAATAATAGTAAATTGGTTTTGATAATTTTTTAAGGGGGCCCTGAAATCCTATAGTGAAGTATTGTTGAAGTTAGATGACGATTCTGTTATGAAAGCAGCAGTGATTCGGGAAATAAAAAAGGCCAAAACTGATTACGACAATATTAGTAATTTTTGCTCGCCTTGTCATCGTATATATGACTTGGAGGTAGCTGCTTCTGTCAATATTAGAAGCTGTGATTATGTATCGGCGCTGGAGAAGTTGACAGAAATTTTCGACGATGTTACAGAACGTAAAATATACGATTTGTACTCGGACGTAATGAATCGCATTGAAATAACCCGTCTGTTGCTGCTACTCATTCTTGATTTGCCACCAAGCCGACAATCTCCCAGTCATATAAAGCTGATAGAGCAATATTCAAATGTGCTGTCTGAAATTCCCTCTGATGAGAACCTAAATCAATTAAAAGACCCATTTAGGATTCCAAATCAAATTCAGTTATCATTGCAAGACCTAACAATTTCTTGTCTGGAACGAGATAGTCAATCTGTTATGTTCGTAATTGAAACTCTACTAAACTTCACATCCCTTACCGGTGAACAAACTTTCCTTCTCCTGCAGCTAAATGAAAGCTGTCGAATATAAGATGACCAGAACTCGTTGGATTCCCTATATAAGCAGGTAACCTTATTCTTATTTAATTCCTATGGGAAAATGTGGGATGTTTATTAAAAAATATAACAAACGTGATATGTGTAATACCATTCCAATATTATTTTTTATCTACAGTTAGGCAATTGATTGAAAATTGTCTTAAAAGACAAGAAAATTGTTCGTATTTCTAATGTGATAATAAATTTTCCAAATTTGATTTAATTTTTTAGATCTCAGTATTCGTCTAGTAAGAAAGAGATTTATTAAAAAGTCTCGCTCAAAATATCCAGATTTCTTCCAATATTCTTTACATTTTATTTCTACGTTCACAAATCATTAAAAACCAAATATACATTTTTATTTCCTTATATATGCAATTTATTTCGAATACATGTATTTATATAATTTTGAACATAATTGAGTTAGTAATCGCGAGAGGTGCTTTCATGTTATTTTAAATAAAACAAAATCAGTCAAGTTTTTTACTATTAGACAAAAATAATTTAGTTCGAAAAATTTGTAAATAATGCAGATCAAAAGAGAACTGCTTCTTCAAAGTACTTTGATTAATTCAATTACATTCGTTCTTGTCATACGACAAACAATTATTTACAATTTATTAAATTAAAAAGAATTTTTCCTATTTCATTTTTACCACACACTGCATTCTGGATGCTTACGTATTGTCTTCGGGCTATGCTCGCTCGTACTGTCAGTCAGTCTGCCCACTTCTACAGTTTATATATGTAAATATGTACGGTTTTATTTATTTATTTATTTAATATATTATATTATCAATCAGTTCAATTCAATTTTAATTTTAATTATTCTCTAAATTAGTATATTTAAATATTATTATATTGTAAAATTAAAATATTTCGTTTTTGTGTAATTGATTTTTTGTTCTTTTTTTCTTTTATGAAAATTTCATTAGACCTAAATTATGGCATAAGAACAATATTCATCAGTCTTTGAGCCATTGTTACTGAAAAAAAAAGAATTATTTTAATTTTTACTTGTAAGTATTGAATAAACAGAGAAATGGTATAGGCATTGTCTGGTTAATATTTACTTTTATTTCAACTGCTATTGGACTAGGACCTGTATACACCTCACCATTGTTTGCTCTTTGCACTTGTGTGCTATTTTCTTGTTGCAAACAAGTTATCGCTGGCTGTGATACTAAAGACGATAATGAACTTATCAATTTTGTATCTAATACTAGGGAATCAGCGGATGTTGTATTTAATTTATTGTCATTCTGAGTATCACAAGTGTCGACTTGTTGAAGAGTCTCCTGTAAAATGATAAAGTAAATTGAAGAATTTTTACGAAAGTATGGAGGAATACAAATAAGATAGTTTTAATGATATATACCTTATTTGATTGCGTTTGTGGCGCAGGAGCAACTTCTAAATGAATCTTATCAAAGCAGTATTCTTGTAAAACTTGTATTCCGATTTGACGATTGCTTCCGTACGCGTATTCCCAGGCATCCACCAAACGGTTATAATACCTTGGACCTTCGGTGAACGGAAGATATTTATAAGAACTAGGACCGGGGAAAATTCTTTCTAGCGGTGCACTTCTTGCTAGCTCATCTTCAGATATTATAAGGCATCGGATATCATCTGGTGTTAAATTATCCAATATTGACTCAATGTACTGCAATCGGGAAATCATGATTGGGCATTTTAAATTTTGGAAATATTGTTTGGGACTCATTACACCAGACACTTACTTCTTCTCGGCAGTCTATATCTTTACTAGTGAAATAATTATGCTTAATTTTTTCCTCTTGCGATAAGTGCGTAACATATAAACGTTTGTCGTAGCACAGCCGTCCTTCTAGGCGGCACTCTCGCAGGACTCGTTGCTGTTGCTCTTCAGACAACTTGGGTGGTACCTGAAAATTCAAATAGTAAGAAAATTAATTTCATATCGAATAATTTAACTGTTTTATTAGAAAGCAGGATAGAAAATTGAGCAGTTTAATGAGCTATGGGCAATCAATTTTATGGTAAATCGATCACTAGAACTCAGAACATCACAAATATATAGTCTGGATTGACTTGAAAAATTTAGCTCTTTACTACACCATTTTACCTGATAAAGTGCCGTATTGAGAACAGCCTGTACCAGTGGTCCTTTAATGTGCAGATCGAGTGGCAATTCTGAATGTAACGACGGCGATATGTTTACTTCGAGTAGCCAAGGTATAAGATCCTCATCGAGAAGCACATCGAAGCCCAGCAATTCGTAACAATTATATCTGCTATTTACATTCATTCTGAACATTTTATTTAGTGAACCTTCGCCAGCCACTATTGTTCGTATGACAAGATTCCGTAGTGTGCCCCATAAACGCTTAGTGTTGACTCCTTTCTTTTGAAAATAGGACCACAGAGATTTCAGGGTCCATTTGTGTCCTTGACATGCGTTTACATCCTCATTTTTCGCATAGTTTTCCGATAATTTATTAATACTATAATTTGTTAGATGCATACATCGATCATTTAATGTATCTACGTTATCACTATATTGCACTGTAATATTAAGGTTTTTTTTATAGTTTTCTTTAAAAAGTAAACAAAACCCATTCGGCTTACCTGACGCAAACCTAGCTAATCCGTCAGGATACATATAAATTCTCAATGGATTTACCGATGTGACAACCACATAAAGTCTTAAATCGAATTTACTCCCATGTATTAATAGCGGCCTCTCAATATATCTAAAAATTATAAAAATGATTTATTTCAATGATGAAACTGTAAGTCATTTGATCAAGTGTGTACATTTTTAATTTTCTGTACGTACTTTTGAACAATTAATGGTTTAGATTTTGGTATTTGCGACCAACGACTGATCACTTGTATGCCTGTACCCCGAGCACTCGCTGGTGGCTTCACTATCCATTTTGTATTCTTTTGAGAATATTTCGGCCAGACTCTTTTCAATGATTTCAGTTCTTGTGGTAAAATGTATGTCCTTTACAATATATGAAATAAAATTTGTTAAAATAATAGTTTTCACATAGAATATAAGAATTTAAAAAAAATTTACTTTTGCATAAAGCCAAATTCTTTTTTGCCAAATTTCGATATATAAGCGCGAAGATTTCGCCATACGCTATCTTTTCTACCGATTTTAAAAGTTCCAGGCATATGATTGAATTTCTGATATGAACGCAAGGTCTTAAAAATGGGACTTTTCATATGCTTCTCCCATGTACCCACCCAATCGTTAGTTTCTGTAAATAGACAACGATGAGTTTATATTATGTGGAATAAAAGAAACAATAATTTTGATTAGAAGAAAAAAAATTACTTTTTATAAGACGGCAACCCGAATTTATAATGACTCTTCGGACAACTTTTGGCATTACTGACGTTACTTTCCATTTGAGAATTTTTTGAACTTCCGGTGGCATTGTCGGTCCTTTCTGTATATGCGACGAAAATGTTAAATATGGCGGCACATTGGCAAATAGGCTTGGTGTGAATGGTGAACTTGGTGTAGTGTAGTTATTTTCGAAACTACTAAATGACGATTCCAATTGCGAAGTTTCGAACTCTTCGATAGGATTAATCAAATAAGTATGCCCTTTGTACCCTTCATCGTCCGAATCTGAGAAACTATCGCTAATATTGTCTCCGTCGTTTTCTTCATTTTTTGCATATGTTAAAATATAGAAAAAAGTTTGAATTAATTTTTTTACTGAGAACAGATTCACAAAGATGCCCTACCGTTAAAATCATCAGTGTCAGTGTCATCAATGTCACTGCACTCACTGTCCGTTTGGTCTTTTTGTGGCGTTTCAAGATGTAAATCGAGTGCTATGGTTTCTTTATCATCGTCAAGACTCTCAGCACCTGCTGTTGCACTTGTGCTTTTTGCACATTGCGCTTCCAAAAATTGCGATGGTGCTGATATAGCAACCACTATCGAATTGGTTTCGGATGCTTTAGTTTTTAGCTGTTTGGTAAAAGATTCCTTCGCAACTCTTAGTTCTGGCGGCGATACCTGCACATTATTAGAATCAACTATATGATCTTTGTTGTTAGCAACTCCTTTCGCTAAATTCGTATGATACGGATTCTTTATCACGTTTGGTCCCGAATAGGGCATATGTACTGAACTCTTATCTAAAGCAGCTACCCCATTCTGCTGATGATTTAATATACCATTCGAACGATGACTTCCATCCACATTGGCATTAAAATTTCGACCATTTTGATAATGTTGTATTGAAAACTGCAGTTGCTGTTGTTGATGAACATGATAATGGTTATTATTGAATATTAACGGTTCTTCTCGAGCACGCTTCAAAACCAACTTTAAATAGACAGAAATAACAAAAAGAAAAAGAAAATCGACATTTAGTTATTAGCACATTTACATTCGATTAGTTTGTACAAATAAATATAAACAATTAAAAATTAAGAAAAAAAAATATTTTTTTTAATTTGTGTTAAGGAAATTTTTATTACAATAAAAACCAAACAAATTTTGAGCATCGAATTTGCAAGTCGAAACAACACATTTATTTCGATCAATTTTTTACAATAAAAGTCATTTGTTTGTGTAAATTTTGTAGGCTAAATTTTACAAGCTCTAAAAAATTGCAGTTTATAGCAAAAATTAACAAAACAAAACAGAAAGGAATTTTCATCATTTACCTCGTCATCGCAATTTGTTTCCCTTTGATGTTGTTGTCGGAATTTATTATTAATCGAACCATTACAGTTTGGTTCTGAATCACTTATAGTGCGTAGGCGCCTTTTCACTGCCGTATCGATTATTTTAATACTTTCGTTGGCAATTTCACGTGCACAGTTACCATCCGGTGTGTGTATATGATTGTGTTCTGTTAGAAGTTGTGGCCCTTTTATCTGTTCCTTATAATAATCGATCTCTTGCATCCAAGATTCTCGAAAATCGAGAATTTCGGGTACTCGACCATTTAATTTATCGCATAAATTCTTCGAATTGCCAATATTCTCTTTTGTCGTCTCCTTAATAATGGGCGGACTCCGTTTTTCACTAATCGGTGACATTTTTCTAATTGGTGTCGATGCTAAATTACTGTCAGTGCCAATATTATTGGCAGATATTCGTTTGGAATGCTCTTTAAAGTTCTGATGATACAATACACCACCACCACCGGTATCAGATTTATATTTATTATTATAATGATGTTGATTATGGTTATTATGATGATGGTGATGAGAATTGTGTTTTTCGCGCTTATGATGATAATGATGTTGTTGATATTGATTCTGGATAAGGTTCTCGTTAAGCCTATAATGTGGATTTATGTCGAAATTCTCTTTGTGATCGTCGTTGTTATGACTAAATCGACATGTATTACAATAAATTGTATTCTTATCGCAAAATTTTTCTGGTATTTTTATCCAATTCTCGTGATGTCCTATACCTTTGGTTTGAAAATCCATAACATGCGTCATTCAATCGAAAGAAGGGATCTGCATTTATAACATAAAACAAATATTTAGTAAAAAAAATTTAAAATCATAATTTAATAAAATTCATTGGAAAAATGTTTACGCATAATTCGACAACGGCACCTGAGGAAAATTGTAAGATTTGATTAATTGTTAGCAGACTAACAGAAACACAATTTAGTTTTGGACAGATTACAAATACGTTTTTTGGTGGTGTATGAAAATATTGATTAGCGAAAATTGGAATAAAATCAAAAATGTATACTTCAATAACACTATTTTGTTTCGAATCATTCGAGCGGCGAATTTTTGCACACAAATACCTAGGTTAAAGGGCACGAATAGTTGGAATATATTTTGAATATTTCCTCCTACATATTATCAATGCAATAAAAAATTCTGTCTACTTCACCCACTATCACTAATTAATTATAAAAATAGATACTTTTATCGTATCGTACAAAAACATGTGGTGTGTACTGAATCGATTCGTTGCTTCGGAATTTTTGCCAATTACATCTCTTAATGTACTGAATTTTGATGATTACGTGTATATTTGTGGAGACGATGTTTCTTTGTTGATTTATTTGAATTTTATTAAATGGAGGGCGGATTGTATTGTTTTGCGTAGCAATTGTCGCTTCAAATATGAAAATAGGTTGTTCGTATAGCCTGTGCGTTTATGTGTTAGTATTTAAACTAATTTTTAAGAATTGAAAAATCTTTGACTTTCAATTATTAAACCATCCAAGGGCGAGCAATATCGACTGATTGATTTTTTGGATTTTCATTTTTATTGCCCTTATTTTGTTTCAAAGATTTTTCTCTTAAAATAAAATGTAAATTAAAAATATCATTTCGTAGACAAAATTTTTTTTTAACTTGACACGAACAAGTTTGATTTTGTTAATTGGTTTTTTCACTGTAAAGCAGCTGGCGGCTACAATACCTGGCCGAGGTCTTTTATACCGTGCACTACGATTCGGTACTTTATTCTGATTTTCTTGGTAAAACTTTGGCATAACAATTGGGTATTTCTATTATAAATATTTCGTTTATTCGATCAATCAGTCACTACTCTTCTATATAACTCGTCACCCATTGTTTCATTGCATCGTCTTCAGTGCAATTTGACATTTTGCAGACGCAACATAGGCAAATTAAAAGAGATGTGCTTGGAAGAGCAATTATATCGAAAAGAAAAAAAAAATAGCCGATTTGGTTCAATAAACCCGCACGAATCTATTTAAATTAAATAAAGTTTCTGTTATATCTTCGTGTCGGTTATTTTAATTTAAATGGATCATCGGACAAGCACACTAAATTTAGATGCATCCATTCAAGCACACTGAACGTACTTAATTTTGAAAGTATTCATTTCCAATTATTTATTCAATTGTAATTTTGAAACCGTTAAAAATAAAAATGCTGAAATTGGTAATTTTTTTCTTTTTTTACCAAAGAAAATGTCTTTATAAAATCAAATTCGTACTTTTCAAAATTTTTGTATAATCATAATTCGAATCAAAAACAAAAAAAAACACTATTCTATTATTGGGTTTAAAATATTCTGTAAAAATAAAAATTAAAAAAAAAATTGAAGAAATTTTGTCGGTAAAAATGACAGTTCTTCCCGGCGCATGCAAATACACAACATATATATGGAATAGTATGAAGCGTTCCAGTGTATGAACGAGACGAATATATTACATGTGAATAAGACGAATTGGCGAAACAAAGCAATGCAAAACATGAAAATAATCCTAACCTCACTTCCATAGCTGCTGCATATCGTTGCCTTAGGTGTCACAAATTGCCGATGTTTGTAATTTTACAAATCGTACAGTCACCGATTATTATAAAATTATAAAATAAACTTATTATAAAATATTGTTCACTATCGAATTGGCTAAGTATTATTTTCAATAAACATCTATATAATATGCTAAACGAATTAATTCACATATGAGAAACCGTAATAGAGCATAACAAAAACAAGTCGATGACGCGACCGAGTATCGCGAGATGCTGTATTGTTTTATTCAAATGAATGGTTGACGTTCGAAGGTTTTGTAGGTTTCTTATGGCGGCCAAATTATTTTCCCTTTTCAAAATTTACATACAAAAAAAACTGAAAGTACTCGTTAATTATATATAAAAATTTTTTTTTCATCCAGATAATTTTCGAACACTATAATTAAAAAAAAATTATTTTCACATTGAACTTTTGAATTTAGAATTATTTCAATTTTATTTGATCATTCGATGAACGAGCCTCACTACTCACTCTCAAAATACAATAAATTTCAAAAGATAAAAAAAAAACACCACAAAATACGGCTTTTTCCCACTTTACGAATTAAATTTTAGCCATACAGTTGAAATTGATTAAATAAAATAATAAAAATTGAAAAAAATGACTATAGATTATTACATATTTTTCTATAGAATAATTTGGAAACAAGCTAATTTGTTAGGAGCGCTTTTTTCTCTTAGCTCCAAATACGAACAGAGCGAGAGAATAAAGTGAAAACAGTTTCTGGCGCCGATGTACAAGTGTTGACGCGTTGTATGGTAGTAGGGCTGTTCGGCAACAGTGTAAACAATTTCTGACTACTTGAGAATGGAGAATTGATAGTAAAGACGGTATTCAGCTATAACGCTAGTACGGTGGTGAATTTAATACGATTGTATATGATTTCACCACAATTTGTTATTACTTTTTCGTATCTATTGATAATTTTTTTTATTTTTTATGATCAAAAATATTTTTTTTTGTATAGAAATATTTTTGATGATTCAATTAATTTCTTTTAAATTGATTAAGAATTTACGGATTATCGACTGGTTAATATCGATTGATGATAACGACGAGTAAATTTAACGTATTTTCGATTGTAGAATAGCTGCAATTGTTGACTACTTACTATCACGAATATTATTTTTGTCAAATAATTATATTTTCTAAACAAACAAAAAATGATTTCTCTATTATAAAGATTTTTATATATTATTTAAAAATTGAGTTTATTTAATTAGGTTTATGAACAATTTGTTATACAAAAATATGTATACCAGTTCATTTTTAATTACAATCATTGTATTGTAAAACAATTGCGTATAACTACGAGTATGCCCCATTTATACCTTCCTCCCACATTTACATATTTTTCCAAATATAAAATAATAAAATTAAATTTCATTTAATCAATAAATATCATTCATTCCTATTTATTGCAAACAAACAGAATTTATTTTTATTTGCATACAATATGCATACAATAACCCCGTTTATAATTATTTGCTTATAAAAATAGTAAATGATGAATTCTTCTATAAAGAAATTTTCCTAGTAATAAAATTTTTGTTGAGCATTTTATTTTTAAAACATACAAGTAGATTATTGACTTAACTTATAAATCAGAACAGAACAGATTTCTTTTAAAAATAATTCATCAACAATTTTTCCTATTTAAAGTTTTACAGTAAATTTATATTATTATACATTGGACCCCAATCTACTTATATTATTTGATATTCATACGAATAACATATGAATATCTATCAGTTTAAAGGAATTTCCTTTAAAAAAAAATGAATAAGATACAACAACATTCATGATTAAGTAAAAAATAAAAGAGAAATATATCCGCAAAAAAATTAAAAAACAAATTTCTAGTAGATGGTGTTAGGGAAATTTGTTTGTTTTAATAATTCCGAGTACATTGGAAGGCATCACTAAAATAGATTTAATATTGTAAGAAATTTTATTCTTTTCAAATAAACGACAGTAGTGATCAGCGTGTAAAAGCAAAAGATTCATTTTACTAAAAGAAATTATTTTCACATGCGAAAAGTTTGTCATATGTCCTCGAGATGGTTATTTTTCACAAAATCTCTTCAATAAAAAATAAAATTCAATATATATATATAAGAAATAAAAATTTGAATATTTTTGCTTTTCATTTTGATTAAAATTATTTATAGATAAAGAAAAAAAAATTTTGAATGGGGTGGTTGTTACAAATTCTACCTGTTAACAAACATAATTTCAATTCGGAAAAATATAATTTTCTTTTTGGCTTTTAAGTAAAAATACTTTTTAACTGTTTTCAATGCAGAGACGGGGAGGAAGGTGGTGGGGAAGAGGAATGTCTGATCATATTGTTATTTGAAAGATTCCGTTTGAACAGGCGTGGAAAATCATTCAAGAGTAAAACTAAACGAGAAAAATATTAAAAATTATGACTTGTTAATCTAAAAGTAGATTTATGTTGTCTTATTAACAACAGCAAACAGCAATTTTTTATAAAATTATTTAAAAAGAAAAAAACAACAACAACATTTCCTTTGCGCCCCCCTTTCTTATTTATCCTTCATCCCCCTCTTCAACCATGATTTATAACATTTTATTCTATTGCTGTTATTACTCGAAGAAGAGGAAAGGAATCTCCTGAAGAGTGTAAAATTCTTTAATTCTGATTCATATTATAAGAAATTATAAGCCAATCATCATAGATATTCTCTCAAGTTCAAAAACATATTAAACGGTGCATTTTTTTTTGGCAAAGTTTCAATAATTCACTCATCAAAAAATAGATACACACATTACTGGGGCCCCGCCTAACTACACCATTCAAATCTGTCCAATTTGTGAACTTGGCCAATTTTCCTTAGAGCTTCTGGATTATACACAAGAACCGTGTATTACTAACAAACCGGATGACACCGCCATTGTTTCTGTCGATCAGATGCCATTTCTTTTGATCGTAAATCGTTTCGCATTGTGTGAATTGGTTATTTTGGTTAATGAAACCGTCAACACGTCGATTTTCATTTGTACACGAATTTGTAAGAAACGAAAAAGAAAAATTAATAGAGAAAAATAATACACACCAAATATAAAATGTGGCATTTAGATTAGGAATTAGATCTTTTTTTCTAATTCTCTATTTTTAAATTCATGAATGCCAAATAGAAGCTAATCTGGAAATGTTTATTTATGTAGATTCATCGCGGCTAAACAAACACAAACTATTCCCGCTCAACGAATGGTGTAGACAGGTGTAAAAATTCCAACGCCCACTTTATTAAATAATTATCGAAATTTCCTAAATAATAAAGATGATTAATAATCTAAAGGATAGAGAATAGAAATGATGATTTCGTTGAAATTATCTAAATTGAAAATTTATTTTAATTGTAATTAGATGAACATTTTAATCATGTGGCGGCCGTCAAATCGATCACGATACGTTCAAGTCTATTTTTGTGTAAATGCATCGTAATATTTCCTCTAAAACAGTTTTTTTTCTTCTTTATAATTATGATAATTTTCTTTTTTGTATCTACCCCCTCCTTTCACCCCTTTTTTTGGTTTAGAAGTCACACATTTTATGAATTTGAAAAGAATTTATAGGTAATTTTTCTTTGTCATTAAGTAAATATAACCAATTTTAATGTATGGATAAGTTGTACTGGTCACAGTATTTTAGATTTCGGTTAAGTTGGGAAGGGGAGGGGGTAAATGTAAAAGAGAGTGTGGCAGCATTTTCATGAACAGGATTTATGGAGGTGGTCATTTTCTGTTCTGTGGAAAAATCTTTCATAATTTCTGTTTATAAAAAGCACCCTAAAATTGAGTTTATGAATTATCGGTGTAAGAGCTTGATTCCTCCTCACTTGGGCATGGGTTTGTGTTTTCCAGATCAACAATCAAAAAAAACCTTTTAGTATTCACCTTTCATACGATTTCAAATATTTTATTATTAAAAATAGTCCCCTTGTTGTTTGACGCTTCTATCTTCGTGCTGCCGACTTAGTGGATACCTAAGCCGATTGGTCATTTGATATACGAGGTCCAATTCTTGAAAGAGTATGAGGTCTGTTCAAAATCGAAAACGAGCCATAACACGTGCAAGCAAAGTAGCTGTCCAAAATTAGCTGAACATTCAAAATGGCCGAACTTGTCGGCATAAGTGAGAGATATGAGTACCAACATAACGCCAGAAAAAGTCGAAAATCGAATATACGTAACCCGTGGAAATTCTAAATTCGCGATACTCTTTCAAGAATTGGTCTTAGAGTTGGATATTTTTAACGATTTTCCGGCTGCTTACCATGAACGTTGACCATGATTCGATCTTCCTCAATATCACACCTTAGGCTGACAGTCATTTTACATTGATTCGATCTTCCTCAATATCACACCTTAGGCTGACAGTCCGGCTAGTCGACTTCAGGAACACCAGAACCTAAACGAGTCTCCTGTCCCAAGGTACGCATTCAATCCAGATTTTTCTAAGATCAGAATGATCATACGTTCAAGTTACCGAAGGAATATTCCCATTTACTAGATTCAGGGACTAGCCCATAATTTTTAATTCCATTTGCAATTGCATTTGGATTAACATCATTTAAATAATAATCTAATTAATAACTAACATCCCATCGAAGAAGCTGAAGTCCAAGTGACAGCACTTATTGGGTATATTTTCGTAATTCTATTTGTAGGACTATTAAAGCATTATCTGGTGTGCCGCAAGGTAGCCATCTCGGTTCATTACTGCTTGATTCCATAAAATTGTTATATATGCTGAAGACTTAAAGGTGTTCTCGTGTATCGGGGATAGAAAATATATGACGTATATTCAGAATGACTTGAATACCTTACCATAGTCGATGCCCTCCTTCTTATGGTCTTAACAACTCAATTTTGAGAAGTGCGAGGTCATGACAATTGCTAGAAGCCTCAGTCCACTTATTTTTGATTATTCTTTTGCAGAGAGGCTAATAAAAAACTTCAAGAAACGGATTGAGGGGGGGGTAAACGTGGGTAAAAAATTGTAAGAACTGTAAGATCCCTTAAAAATGAGTAAGGGGCCACTTTAACACACCAGGATCACGAGACCATTTGGATTGGTGTTGATTGGCGTTAACAGTTTCCTAAGCAAAGCTGTTCTATTTTTAATAGGCTAGATCGGTTAGAATTTGTTTTAAATTTTGCGAAGCATGTCAGTTTTTTTGGTGAGGTTTAAAAGCGAACTTGAAAATGAAATATTTGGAACTAGGAGATGCGCAATGAAAGAAAAAAATCTTGGTTTGTTGAAATTCGCTCAATATATGTGAAGTAATAAACAGAATGCCACAGGATTGGTAGATAGGACGAGTGCGGTCGTGTCCGAATTCTGAGCAGTCTTCGTATTCGGACATTTTTTTTTTATTGTTGAGTATAATTAAACCAATAAAAGTATAATATTAAAGAAGTTTTTGAGGGTTTTGCGAGAAAAGTTGTTTTCGTTTGATTTATAGAATTGGTATAGGAAAAAACGGGATCTTGTGTGGGGGTTGGCAAGTATTTTGGGAAAAAATCTAACCAAGCGATTAGTTCGTTGATAGAAGAATTCAGCGATTGGCAAGGAGAGAGAGCACGCATAAATGCCGGAAGGACGTTTCAGCCGAGTTTGAAAAATGATCTTAATGGTTTGCGTCTTTGCAACTGCCAAAGCAGTGGCGTAACGATATTTTCGAAATGCTACGATATTTAATATTTTTTAACGGTGCTAAATTTAATCAAATTTATTTATATCGAACTAGTTCTTTTTTTCTCTCTTCTAATCATTTACAACTAACTTTTATCAGCTTATTGTAGTCTGTCTGTTTTTTTTCTTTGAAATTGATATTTTTATTTAATCGATTACCGATTGTAGATGCGTGCATTAAGTAAATACAAACCAATTGGTTTCAAGGTTTTATTTATTTCATCGTATTTGAATCACGTAAAACAAATTCTATTTTTATCCTAATTCAATTGAATAAATCATAGAAACAAATATAAAATTGATCTTTTTATATATATACAAATACACATATATATTTAAATATTCGCTTTTAAGATTAGAATGAGATTTGAAACGATAGGTAACGCAGCAAAAGAAAAAAACTAACAACATTTTTTCAAGTTTAATTTCAAACAGTTGACCTCAAAATTCTGTGATTTGAATTATAACAGCTTAGCCAAAATATTTGATTAGATTAAAAAATATAAAAATTCCTCCCCACCTATAACACAAATAGTCAAAGAATCTATGTACATGAATACCTCCTCTTGAATCTGTGATCTTTGATATCGATTCAAATATATGAAAAGATCTACTTTAATTATGGAAATGATAGGGCAAGAAAATGAGGGTTTTTTTTAACGAGACATCGATGAGAGGGTAAATTATCGGAAAAATACAATACTTCATGATTTGATACAAATCCATTCAATTTAATTAATTATATAATTAATATTATTAAAAGAAAGATTTAAAAAAAGAGAAACACGATCATTAAAGATCAAAGTTAAGATTGGGTATAGAGATCAGGTGATAGGTTTCGGTTATGAACATTGAATTTTTAATGAGGAAAATGGGCAATCTTTTTTTATAATAAATTAATTAATTTATTATATATTTTATCTAATTATTGTATATAAAATATTATAAATTTGAAAGAGAAAATTGCAAAAAAAATTTTAGTAATGAAAATATTTTTTGGGGAAATTTTTGATATGCTAAGAATTAAGACATTTGTTGAATTAGTAAGAAGAATGGATAGAGTTTGAACAAGAAAGGAAAATATTTTTATAAGAAATAAAGGAAATTTTTAATAGCAAAATATATATTTTCAATAAAAAAATTTTTTTTTTAAGAAAAAGATTCCCTAAAAAAGTGTGTTTTCTTGAAGAAATGAGTCTCAAAAAAAGTACGTCTTTTCAAAAATTATATCTTTTTTTTTTTAAAAACCATTATTAATAAAAGTTAATTCAAAAATAAATAAAATTAATAAAAAACAAAACACGTTCTCGTATTTAATCAAAATAGAGCAGGAAGGAATATAAATAAAAAAATAAAAAATACTTCAATTTTTAGACTGAAACCTATTCTGCTGTGCTAGTTCGACATAATTTGTTAATACAAATAATTATTGGGAGTGGGTGCTTTAAGAGTGCTAATTATTCTCCCTTAAAAGCTTATTTGTAGAAATAAAAAATAAAGGAAGACCTTACGATGAAAAATGGTTTCCAATTTCATAGTTAATCGATATTCTTAAAAAAATACTTAGCTATGATATGAAAATTTGTAACTAATTGCAACGATTGCTTTTGTAAAATTACCATGGCATAAAATAATTCCAATTTTTAACAAACAATTTTTTTGTTGAATAAACTCGGATCTGACTGACTCCATATTTCGATACGGAATCTGATCTGGTGTATAAACGATACGGAATCTGATCTGGTGTATGGGTATTTCAAATCAACCCTGTTGTGGATCACTGATCGATTTTATAAGGCAAAAATGCAAATGCCATAAATTTACCCAAATTTGTTGAAGATTTTTAAAATTCCTATTTAATAATAAATATTTACGGATTTTATTTCGGTCGAAAAAGAACGAATTTTCTTTAAACAAATTTCATTTCATAAGAATTCCCTTCAAATAAAATTTTAATAATAATCCAAATCTCAGTAAAAATAAATTTCCTTCTTTTTATCTTATTTATTATAAAAATTATTTTTATTATTAAAACTGCCTGTTTTTTTAATAATAAATTATGTTTTATCAAAATTGTAATGTAAAAAGTTAAATGGCAATAAAAGTATCATCTTTAATAATGATCACATCATAAAAAAAAATTATTAAATATAAACACTTCACTTACGGTTAAAAAAAAATTGAATATTTTTATATCAATTTATTTGAAAATGCGGTGATTTTGATTTAGTTTCTTCTTCACAATTTTTAGAGAATCTATTTTGTTGTCGTTGTTGTCGAATTTTTTAGTAAAAACAAAAATCATCGAAATTTAACATTAATGACCAAACGCGTCACTGAACACAATAATAATAATAATACCTCTCACTCGATGTTAATATAATAATTTTGTTAAAAAATAAAAAATTTTGTCATCAAAAATTTTAAAGCGAATAATAACAAATAATTTAACTTTAATTCATTGAAATCGAGAAATTAATAATTTTCCATTGAAACTTATTTTATAAAACGTAAAAAAAAGAAAATAATAATTAAGCACCAAAATTTTTGACTATTCGCGGTTAAACGTTACGCGTCTGACTGTACGCAATTTTCAAGCTGCTGAGATTCAAGAGACGCTGTCGTTTTTGAAATTCATCGTCGTTTCCGTTTTGTTCGACTGAGTGTGCGGGGGCCACTTTGCTTTTGAGCTCGTGTCACTACTCTAGGCTGTGAACAAAATTGTTCGATGCAAAAACGATCAATATTTCGGTTCGATTTCAGACCGTTTAGTCGGGTTATTCAAATAATTAACCTTTCTACTCTTATAAAAAAAAAGAAACAAAGAAAAAAGAAAACCATTCCTTCTATCTTGTTAAAAATAAATTGATTATGGGCCAGTTAAAAAAAAGGTCTAAGAAGAAGGCAAAATTCAATTTTATTGTGTGTATACACGTATATAAGAAAAAAAAACTAAAGGTCTTACCATGTGGTTGCCACCTTGTGATGAGTTTCAACTAAAAAAGACAGTTTGTCTCCCATTTCGCTCTACTATTTTCGGTTATTTTCACCACAAAAGCTTGATATTCCCCTCCCCCAGTATTGATAAGCTAAATCGAAAAACAAACAAACAAAAAATCATTCTGAATCGGTTAATGTGGTAGTAGGGAATTTATTCTTAGAATCGCGAATGTTTTATAATAGCACAAATTTATGCAAATTCATAAGTAATGATATGAAAAGAATTCAAGTAAAATAAACAAATAATCTTGAGATGCGAGTTCACTCACATATTCTGATTATTTTCAGATTAATTTATGCTTTCGCTTCGTGAACGGTAATCCGTTACTGCATGGTTTGTTACTTTGCTGTATCGTGTCTGTGCTGGGAATTTGTCCTAACAATTGTGCTGCTAATGTGGAATAGCAGATGACAGGACTATCAATAGAGGGTTGGTAACAATTCAATTTCTTCAATTGACGTCAGGTTTTTTGTTTACTTTTTTTAATTGAAATTATTTTTACTAAGAATTTTTATGGAAATTATTATCGCTGAGAAATTTTATTGACAACTTTAAGTGCAATTATTTTTGCTGAAAATTTTAGTGAAAAATTTTTGGGGAAAATGTTTTTACTGAAAACATTTTTACAGACAATTTTAACTGACAGTTTTTACAGAAATTATTTTAACTGAGAATTGTTACTGATAATTTGTATTGACAATTTTTTTAACTGAAATTATTTTTACTGACCATATTTTTACTGAGAACATTTTTTCTGACAATTTTTACTGAAATTATTTTTACTGCCAATTTTTACTGACAATTTTTACTGAAATTATTTTTACTGACAATTTTAATTAAAATTATTTTTATTGACAATTTTAACTGACAGTTTTTACAGAAAATATTTTTACTGAAATTGTTTTAACTGAAATTATTTTTACTGACAATTTTAATTGAAATTATTTTTATTGATAATTTTTACTGACAATATTAACTGAAATTATTTTTAAAAAGAATTTTTTCGACAATTTTAACTGAAATTATTTTTACTGAAAATATTATTACTGAAAATTTTTATTGAGAATTTTTACTGACAATTTTTTAAACACAAATTATTTTACTGACAATTTTGTTTAGTGAAATTATTTTATCAGCTGACGTTCGGTTTTTTATTTACTTTTTTAATTGAAATTATTTTTACTGAAAATATTTAAAAAAAAATTATTTGTGCTGAAAATGTTTTTATTGAAAATATGATTTTTTACTGACAATTAGTTTTTCAGTCAATTATAATGTTTTGTGTCAATATTAAATATTATTCTAAAAGATAAAAAGTATACAGATTTCCATTAATGTACAATACAAAAATTGTGAGTCGAATTTTATAACAGCCGATAAATCAAGCTCTCCTCAAAATTTCTTTTGTGTATCCATTTACAAAAATCTAACGAGCTCGCCTATCCAGGTATTCTTTAATCTAAGCTAGAAATGCAACTTTAAAATAAAAAAAAAATGCGAATCTACCAAGAGAAGAAATAGAAAAAATATTGTCGTGCGAGGCGGTCTTTAGAGAAGAATTGTATTTTTTTGGCTTGCCACCCCACTAGTCTACAGTATACAACCGACTAAGATAGCTTGAATTGGAAAATTTAAAGTTGGAGACTATATTTGCATAAGCGAATACAAACATATTTTTGAAAACAGGCTAAATACCAAATTGGACAACCGAAATTTTTAAAATGATTAAAGTTAAAATCGGCGACCGTGTTACGTATTAATTGGAAAATTGATTTTTATGGGCAAATAAAACCACACCGCAACTAAGTAAATATAAATTTTAATGTGAAACAAATGAAACGCCGGCATTTGTGGAAGAACAAAAATTGGCTTTTTCACCATGATAACTCATCGTTGCTGGTGCGCGAATTTTTGGCCAAAAACAACACACTAATAATGCCGCAGTCACCGTATTCCCCAGATCTGGCCCCCTGTGACTTTTTCTTGTTCCCGAAACTGAAGAGCCCCATGAAAGGACGACTCTACGCTACGATTGAGGGGATAAAGACGGCATCGAAGGATGAGCTGAACAAGATCAGAAAAAAATATTTTTTGAAGTGTTTCGACAATTGGAAAAAATGTTGGCACAAGTGTATAATATCTGGTGGGGATTACTTTGAAGAAATAAATAATTTTTGAAAAAAACACAAAATTCGCGATACTTTTTGAACAGACTTCGTACAGTAGTACCCAAAACCACAAACATATTGCGTCGCGAATATTGGAAAATATTTGAAACAATTAAGTCACGCCAATCATCTATTCTATTATTCAAATCATTTCTTCAGAATGATTGCGTCAGATATCAGAACACGACGTCCGAATTCTTTACAATAGGTAAAGGAGTTCCGCAAGGCTCGGTATTAGGTTCCTTGCTGTATTAAATATATACTGCAGACATACCAACAGCCGCAAAACCACAAATGATATTATATGCAGACGACACTCTTATTTATGCCAAAAGCAAATCACCAAAATTAGCTCTAAAGAGAACGCAAGAGCTTCTTTTTAAAATTATAAATTATTATGATGACTGGAACTTATCAGTCAATCTTAATAAGTCCAATTTAATCTGTTTCCGTATTCTGATTAAAAACACAGCTATTCCAGTCTCAATTCAACTAAAATATTTAGGCATCAACTTTAACTCAATGTTCAAATTTAATCCACATTTTGAGTTAACTCTGAAAAAAAGCCAAATGGGGCTGTTCATACCTTTCTATTCCTACTTAGGCGTCGGAAGGGGCTTAGTATAAATACAAAGTTACTATTCTATAAACAACTTATTCGGCCAATTATTGGCTATGCATTTCCGATCTATTTTAGTTTCTCGAAAACGTATGCCAATAAAGTCCATGTATTCGAAAGGTCAATCATTAGGAAATAGACGGCAAGCATTATTCTAACTCTTATATATATCAGAAAAGTAATCTTACTCCTTTTATTTCATACATGGTTGGTCTAACCAAAAACTTTCTCCAGCATTTAATAGACCATACCAATCCACTCATTCAAGAGTCAATAGAAAGGATTAAATCCCAAGCCATCCAACACAGATACTTACACAATGATTACCTCAATGCCTCACCAGTCATTATGTTATATCTGATTTTGTTGAAGATAGTGATATTAGCTGTATTCGTTTGGACCAATTTTGCAACTGCACTAGTTGTGTATCTGTCATCATCTAGTTTACCTCGAACAGAGCAGTAATTTTCAGCTGGAGTTACGCATACAATGTACGGTAGGTGGATTGTAGTTGCTACAGTGAAAATAGATAGATTTGCGGGTTCGTTGGTTATGTTGAAGAGTAAACTCAGTATTGTTGCTGACTATTTTGAGGTTATGTTTCTACTAGTGTTCGGTCCTGCAGCGAACACAATTTCAATAAACTCACTATTGTTGTTGACTATACTCCACAAATTTTTCATAATTAATTTAAAACTTGCACCGAACACATTTTCAATAAACTCACTCTTGTTGTTGACTATTGTGAGGTTATATTTTACTGCTGTAAAATAGGTTCATTTTATTGAGAGTCTACTGCGAACTACAGCGCTGTAGCAAAATCGCTCCAAACGAATACAGCTATTATGAACGTTCAGTTTTATAATTCCTTAACTCCCAATTTCCATCGTGGTTAGCGGAAATAACACATAATTCCCCAAAATCCCAAACTCCTAATCCACTCTCCCTGAATATTCTTTTCCCTAATTTTTTTTAAGTCTAGAATTAAGGGTTAGTCTGTAAGCAATTAAATATATAGAATATAGTTAGTCTGTAAGCAATTAAATATATAGAATACCACCTACTCTCCGGTAGGTGGTGGTAGCTGTATATGCCAATTTTCAAACAAATTAGATGTATTTTCGGTTGGGGAAAGTTTCCTACTGTGCAGTAGTTGTAACTATCATCATTTACTGCACCTCGAACAATCGAGTAGATTTTCGCAGTAGTTGCGCATACTATTTAGGGTGGGGAAATTTTAGTTCCCGAACTGGAAATAGATGGCTAAGCGGGTTCGTTGGTTATGTTGAAGCGTCAAATTTTTGTTTTTATTGTTTATGTTTGCGTAAAATCAGTTTTTATTGTTTATGTGTGAATAAACTCAGTATTGTTGTTGACTATTTTGAGGTTATATTTGAGTGTTGTCAGTAAATTGTCCATTTTATTGAGAATCTACTGCGAACTACTGCACAGTAGCAAAATTGGTCCAATCGAATACAGCTAAAAACAGAATTGTAAGTATTAGTAGAACTGTTTGTATGCCAATTTTTCAACAATAATGCATCATATTTTGCATTTCGATTTTTAGTGCACACTGTTTAGGAACACCAAAGTAATTTTGATGTTAGTTATCATTTTAAGAACGGCAATCGGTTAGCAAAAAAAACTCAAGATAGGTAAAATTGTTCATTTGTAGAGAATTTATGAATCCTAATGTTTAATGATTGATTCTTATTTATATTTCAACAAAGACTAAAATTGAAAAAATGCCACCAAAACGACAAAACATCGGTCGAAATACACTAAAGAACCAATAGAACAGAGTTGCGAGAAATAATGAAAGTCGAGAATAAGGTCGGGCAACGCCGGGCAACGGGTAGCTAGTTTACTATATAAGCAAAGGGTGTACAGAGCATGTGTCAGCTCTACGTTTTAAATACCATGTAAATATGTACAAGTAATATGGAAATAATAAATGATCTACTTAAATGAAAAAAAAATGAATCTATTATTCAAAGAAAACAAAAAACACCTACGCATAAATGTGTATATGGAACCTTATATAAGGTGTAGTAAAAAGAAATCCATTATTTTTCCATTAAATTGAAGGCATTAAATTTTGCATAGATAGAATGATACGATTTAGGTCAAATATGCACCGTTTTGTTTGATAACTTGTTGCCATTTTGGAGGTAATTTCATAATGCCTCGCTCATAGAAACCCTCGTCCCTATTGGCAAAAAACTGGGACAGTCGATTTTCACAATCTTCTCTTGAGGCGAATTTTTCACCTGCAAAATCATTCGTCATAGACAGGAAGAGGTGGTAATCACTTGGTGCCAGGTCCGGACTATAAGGTGGATGCATAAGAACATCCCAACCAAGGTCCCGGAACTTCTGGCTTGTCACTATAGATGTATGCGGCCTGGCGTTGTCCTGATGGAACACAATTCCTCTCCTATTGGCCAAAGCTGGCCGCTTCTGGGCAATTGCTTCTTTCAGACGGTCCAATTGTTGACAGTATAGGTCCGAATTAAGAGTTCGGCCGTAAGGGAGCAGCTCATAGTAGATGATTTCCTGCCAGTCCCACCAAACACACAGCAAAACCTTCCTGGCTGTCAATCCTGGCTTGACCACCGTTTGCGCCGGGATGTCCGCGATTTGACCACGACCGTTGTCGCTTGACGTTGTCGTAAGTGACTCACTTTTCATCACCAGTAACCATCCGCTTCAGAAATGGATCGATATTGTTGCGATACAGCAGCGATTCGCAGATGGAAATTCGGTCCATGAAGTTTTTTTGCGATAACTCGTGTGGCACCCATACATCGAGCTTCTTTTTGTATCCAGCCTTATTTAAGTGGTTCCAAATTATTATTGTTGTTGTTTGTAAGGTTCCTTAGACATGTAACAGGGGCCACTTCATAGCGCCACGACCGTGAGGCCATTTGGCGACTTGCCAAATTATTATTATTCAACCAAAATTAGTACGTTTGAATAGTTCGATCATCCACTGTTTTGTCAAGCAATCGCATTAATTCCTGTTCTTATGCGAAATGCTCTTTGCGTTGGTTCTCCACGTTTACCGTTTACTCTCTGTGTTGTCACGATTTCAGAGCGTAAATAAAGTACTTTTGAGCAGATCTTGATTTGTCGGCTGTTAACAATTCTCGAATCACAGTTTTTGTACAGGAAACGATCTGTGATACTAGCTAATAATAGGTTACTGTATATGTTAGATAAATGTCTGTGTATATGATAAGTAATTTAAGACAATTCTGTGTGGTTGTTATATGGAATAGGTTTTTGTTATAGAAAGATAACATATATTAAAATGGTGTATGTGATAAGTAAGTGAAGACATCTACCAGACATTTTCTGTAAGGTTGCTATATGGGATAGATTTTTGTCATCGAAAGAGAACCTGTACTAAAATTGTAAAGTTGTGTCTATCAAGTAATAGATGGCACAAACGAATTTTAGTATTTAAAATTAAATTCGGGGGCACTTCTACGCACGACCATCATCAACAATCAAATTATTTGCATTTCCGAATTTTTTAGACGAGAAAATAGTAAAATTTCGGACTAGACGCATTTGGCTCATCGAAGAAGCTGCGCTCTCATCCCGGCCAAGGCCATTTGGCCAGAAAATATTGATCCAATTAACGTGGAATTGGTGGATTGCGCAATTTAACGAGTTTTTTTTGTATTGTGCGCTTGTTCTCACAACGTGTAATTTTTTTTTCAATTGAGCAAAAAATACTTAAAGCCTTTCGCCACCGAAATTCCGTCTATTCATTATCCCATCAGCGCTCGACGCTTTCAAAATGTTCCGGGCATCATTTTAATCAAATATTTACAAAATATTCGACAATAGGCGAAGGAAACGAGTGCAGTACAGAATCGGGTGTATCGGATTAACCAAAGGACGCCGGTATCAGTGGCGGCATTGCGGCACAAGTTCGTCTGCAAAGGTCCTGCGAGCAACCCTTCCATCGCAGTAGAGTGGCTGCCGTTCTAAAAGGTGAATCAGTTCGCAGATAGAATTTCCTATTGTTTGGTTCGCTCCGCAACGGCGGTATCTCTTGAAAGCGAAGAAATCTTCCATTGAGGAGCAGTCGACAAATTTGGAAATGTTCGCATTCGTTCGATCAAAAACCTATTAGAGAGATTCGAATATCAATAATAGAACGAAACTCGAAAGTTCTTCCATCGCCATTCCTTTTCTAAAATGAATACCAACTGCGATCGAGGGAGTAAAGTTGATGGCAGCCAGAAATAATTGAGGACGGCCTATTCTATTTGAGGTCTTCTTCTCTATCAAAATTCAATTCATTTTCTTGAAAAATTTTAATATCACAATAATGAGAATCTGTTTATTATTCCTCAATAATCATAAAACAAGAATCTCCTTTTAAAAGCTAGCACATCTCAAGCACAAATAAACACGCGTGCTCCGCCTTTTAATTGAAAACAAAAACAAAAAATTACATTTCAAATTCGATTTGCTGCCAAAAAAATAGTTTTTCTAAGCAGTTTCCGCAAAAATGTTCAATTAGAAATTTTTAAATAACAAAAATTAAGTAAAAAATAAATTATCAGAAAATTAATTTCTAAACAAATAATCAACATTTTCGACAAAAAAAATATAGTTTAACCATTAAAATGTTTTTTTTTTTAGTAAGAAATAATTTGATTAAAAATATTTGCAGTAAACTTTTTTATTAGGGAATATTTTCTATAAAAAAATGTTTAGTAAAAAATTTATTTCGTAAAAAACTAAATTTCGTAAAAATAAAATTCCAATAAAAAAAAAACAATTTTAGTAGAAAAAATTGCCAATAAAAACAATTTTATTGAGTGAACAAAATTTTAGTTACAAGAACTTGCCAGCAAATAAGATTTTCCATTCAGAAAAATTTTAATAGAAACAAAATATTTTTAATAAAAGAAAATTTCCATAAAAAACTTTTGCTTAAAAAAAAATAAAATTTTTTGGTGAAGTGGTTTTTACTGACAATTTTTGCTGACAATTTTTACTGACAATTTAACAGAAATTTTTTTAACTGAAGTTATTTTTAATGAAAATTTTTTAATTAAAATTATTTTTGCTGAAAATATTACTGACAATTTTTATTGAAATTATTTTAAGTGAAAATTTTTATTGAGAATTTTTACTGACAATTTTGACTGACAAAGTTTTCGTGAAAATATTTTTACTGACAATTTTTACTAAATTTTTACTGAAAAATTTTTAACTGAAATTATTTTATTTTTACTATTTTTCCATAATGAATTTTTCTTTTAACAAAATATTTTTAATAAAAGAAAATTTCCATAAAAAACTTTTGCTTAAAAAAAATAACAAAATTTTTTCGTGAAAATATTTTTACTGACAATTTTTACTAACAATTTTTACTAACAATTTTTGGTGACAAATTTTCCTGAAAATATTTTTACTGACAATTTTTACTAACAATTTTTACTGACAAATTTTCCTGAAAATATTTTTACTGACAATTTTTACTAACAATTTTTACTAACAATTTTTACTGATAATTTAACAGAAATTATTTTAACTGAAAATATTTAAATTGAAATTATTTTTACTGAAAATGTTACTGACAAATTTTTGGTGAAAATGTTTTTACTGACAATTTTTACTAAAATAATTTT
Source organism: Atherix ibis (assembly GCA_958298945.1). Taxonomy (NCBI): domain Eukaryota; kingdom Metazoa; phylum Arthropoda; class Insecta; order Diptera; family Athericidae; genus Atherix; species Atherix ibis. The sequence continues at coordinate 84,575,390 of OY282609.1, forward strand.
AACTGAAATTATATTATTTTTACTAGTTTTCCGTAAAGAATTTTTCCTTTAATAAAATATTTGTAATAAGAAAAAATTTCCATAAAAGTTGCTTCAAAAAAAAAAGATCACAAAATTTTTTGGTGAAAATGTTTTTACTGACAATTTAACAGAAATTATTTTAACCAAAAATTATTTTAGTTATATTCAATGAAAACATTTTAATTGAAATTATTTTTGCTGAAAATGTTACTGACAAATTTTTGGTGAAAATGTTTTTACTGACAATTTTTACTAAAAATATTTTTACTGAAAAAATTTAACTGAAATTATTTTATTTTTACTATTTTTCCATAAAGAATTTTTCCTTTAACAAAATATTTTTAATAAAAGAAAATTTCCATAAAAAACGCTTGAGTAAAAAAAAAATGTTTAATTTAAAAAAAAATGTCGATGAAAAAATTTGTTACTAAAAATTTTGTTTAAAATACTTTTAGTGTCAGTGTTCATCGTTTTAATTATTTTAACAATATTAATGCAAATTTTGCTAACTTTTAGGACAAAAATTTTAAAAATTCAAGAAATTCCAAAAATAAAAACTTAAAATTAATTAAAAACTCTTAAAAAAAGGAAAAAAAATGCAATCTAAAAATTTTGATTTCTTGTTATTGCGTTCGATTGTGTGGTGAAAGAGTACAATTGACCACCACCACACTAAGAGTACAAAACGCTCACTTGATGACAGAAGAGAAAAGAGAAAAATAAAACAAAAGAAAAAAGCGCTGAGCAATGAAAAGTGATTAACCGAAGAAGATGGCGTGTAATCTGCGCGTACATATCAAAAGTTAATTAATTAAAAGCAAATAATTAACAAATTAAAGACACTAAAAAGAATCGGAAATAAATTAAGAACATGCAAAGTGGACTGTGAGTGGCCGGGACCGCATTTGCATGTTCGAATCTGTCCAGAAGGATGTGTCCCCGTGTAGGAATGTCCGTGTGTGTGTGTTGCGCGATTGTCAGTACGGAAAGTGCAGAGGAACTGGTCCGAATAAGACAGGTTGCAATCAGAGGATAGGAAGGGATACAAGATGACAATGCGAGTGAAGACAAGAGATTGTCGTTCGGTCGCTCTCGATGAGGTAAAGTGGAGCGCTCCCGATTCTGTGGACTGCAGCACAGCAGCGGTTCGGCCGTGCTCGTCTTCGAGATAAGTTCGTGTTTTGTTTTTGTTCCTTTTAGTTTTTGAGCATTTCTGTGTTTCGGTTTCTGTTTCTGGCCGTGTTTCACCTTTTTCCGTCCTCGCCTTTATTTTTGGAATTTTAATGTCTCTCTTTGTGTAGGCGATTCTATTTGCCGTTCTCCTTCCGTTTTTTGGTTGTTGTTGGAATTTTCTTTCATAGTTTTTTTTTTCGTAATAGATTCAATTGACTTTGAGTTGCTGCCTGAAACAGCCACAATTTCATTGGTGATAATCGCCTTGGTGAGATTGTGCCCAATAATAATAATAATCACAATCATTCCTGGATAAATAAAACCGTAATATTTTTTGAGTTCCTTTAACAGTTCTTTTTTAATCTTAATTTAGTGAGAGCAGAAAATTAATCCAATAAGAAATCTGTGGAGTATGGTGAGCTTGTCACCATGATTGGCCTTCCCCATATTTTCGGAAGGGGAATTTTAGTAAAGTAAAAAAAAAGATTGAGGGGGAGTTTTTTTTCTGAATAAAAATAAAACGAGAAATTAGATAAAATAAGAACAAAAAGAAACCAAAAAAGACCGAATCGATGGGATTTTAATGTCAAACCGATTTTGTTGTTGGCCAGAGTAATCTACAGCGGAAAAAATGAATAAAATAAGGACGAACTTTTATCTTGTTATATTCTCAAGATTTGAAAACTGGACAATATAAGTGTTCTTTATAAAATCTCCAAACAGAAACGGAAGTTACCGTGGGGAAATAGGGGGGGGGGGGGGGCGTTAATAAACTTGTTGCAATAAATCAGAATTAATCAACAGGCACAGCATGCACACTGATTGCGTGGATTATCACAGAATTTACATTTTATTATTATTATTTCTGTGGTATTTTTTTTGTTGTTGTAAATTTTTACTATCGTTTGATTATTTTTTTTAAATTTTTTTTTGTTGTTTCGTTGAGGGTTTTTTTTTTATTTCTCACTTACCCTGTGTGATTGTATTAAATTTAAAATGGACTTTGGAGCTTTTGTCAATTTGCCGACAATGTCGGTTCTGTGTAGGTGTTACAGGTCGTCGAATTTATTGTTGGGGAGATTTTTTTATTTATTAGATAAAAAAAAAAACATTAAAAATTGCTAAGCGGACATTCCAACGTGACAATGCCATAGAAAAACAATTACTGTCAACTGACTATTCTAGGTGCAAGTTACTATAATTATTATTATTATTCTTATTAAAATCATGAAAGCTTTGATTGGAAACTGAATTGCACTTTTCGAAAACAGTTTATATCGTTAAAGGGGGAGCGGGGCCGCTTGGGTATTTTTTTTCTTGTATGCTCAAATTGTTAGCAAATGACTGTTTATTATATTAATCTTTTGATAGTTAATCTGTCGCCAATCTCGATTATAATCCACAAATTACGAAGTTCTGTTCAGTTCGATTTAGCGGCGGTACATTTTCGATTATATTTTTTCCCGCATAAGATATCTCGTTTTACTTCGATGATTGTATTTATGCCATTGTTATTATTTTATTCCCAATGACTGAAATTAAAAACAAATAGAAAAACAATTTGTCTCAAGCATTGCGTTGCTTTAATCTAACAACAGATGACAGCACTTTGTTAACACGCGGTCGCTTAAGGTTGCTTTTCTTAAAATGTGATCCGGATTTTTTATCTTCTTTTAAAAATCTGTGCTGACGATTTATTTTACTGAAAATAATTTTTACTGACAATTTTTACTGAAAACTTTTTTACTGAAAATAATTTTTACTGAAAATAGTTTTTACTGAAAATAATTGTTGATGAAAACAATTTTTACTGAAAATTTGTTTACTGAAAATAATTTTTACTGAAAATAATTTTTACTGCCAATAATTTTTACTGAAAATAATATTTACCGAAAATTTTGTTTACTGAAAATAATTTTTACTGAAAATATTGTACTTTTTACTGAAAATTTGTTTACTGAACATTTTTTGACCGGAAATAATTTTTACTAAAAATAATTTTTACTGAAAATAAATTTTACCGAAAATTTGTTTACTGAAAATGAATTTTACGGAAAATAATTTTTACTGAAAATAAATTTTACTGAACATTTTTTGACCGAAAATAATTTTTAACGAAAATAATTTTTACTAAAAATATTTTTTACTGACAATAATTTTTACTGAAAATAATTTTTACTGAAAATAAATTTTACTAAACATTTTTGGCCGAACATATTTTTTACTAAAAATAATTTTCACTGAAAATAATTTTTACTGAAAATATAATTTTTACCGAAAATTTGTTTACTGAAAATAATTTTTACTGTTTAAAATTTTGTACTGGAAATATTTTTTACCGAAAATATTTTTACTGAAAATAATTTTTACCGAAAATATTTTTACTGAAAATAATTTTTACCGAAAATAATTTTTACTAAAAATAATATTTACTAAAAATAATTTTTACTGAAAATTTAATTTTACTGAAAATAATTTTTACTGGAAATATTTTTACCGAAAAATTTTTTACGGAAAACTTTTTTACCAAAAATTTGTTTACTGAAAATAATTTTTACTTAGCAAAAAAATCTATTAGCAAAGTTTCATTCGGTTTTCATCAAACAAGGGGAAACTCCGTTTCCGAGTGTTCAAATTAAGACCTCTGAAATAATGTTTCCTATTTAATTGGGTGTACCCAAAAATACTCGGAAAAAAATTGTGTTCAAACCATTCCTAATATAGAGCGGTACTTAAGTGCACAATGATATGCACGTGTTGACCGAATTCACCACAATTTCCAGATATCATCAGCAGGATTTTCAGAGTTGCGGTTAGTGTCAAAAGTTGATCAGACTCTTACAAAGGAATATGGTTCGGGAAGACGTATTGTAATGATTTCCGTTAAACGACTGTTTGCGAATTAAAGTCAACATATTTGACTTCAATGCATGGAAGCGACCGCCTCTGCTAATAGAGTACTTTTTGGAGCTTCACTCAACTGGAAACTCTTCTTCTCGCAAAGTGTTAACCAAACGCATATCATGGGAAAAGGAGGAGGATTTTAACGTAGCAGCAAACGCGTTATTACTTCCAGTGGTAAAACGCCACCAACAAAGCTTGAATTACGCTACAAGGACGACTGGGAATATCATCGCTGCCCTACCATCGACGGCACCGTAACCACCCTCGTTGGCATTATTCAAACGTTATCGAATGTGAATTGTTTGTCAGTGAACTGCGAAAAGACGGTAAATCCGTTTTGTCACTAAGAACCCGTTGTACATCGACCCTTGTTATTCGGCAATTTAAAATTCAGAAAATATTTTCAAATAGCAGCGGGATGAACGACATCGTGTGGGAAAAATAGGGATCTGAAAAAATTACATAATGTTCACGAAGAGCTTAATAGCGTTTTGGACAATTTCTATTTACTAATTTTCATATTTATTTATTCACTTTCCAAAAGATAAAATGCAATTTATTGAAACTTTCCTAATTGTTTCCTATTTTTCTTATAGTAAAATACGATATTGTATGTTAACAGGATTTTTGGTAGTTCTTTTAAAAAAGTGGGTTTGTTTTTACAAAAAATAAATTTACTTTTACCAAAAACCATTTCTGTTTTTATTTTCAAACTTATTTTTGTTAAAGAATTTAAAAAAGTGTACCTAAAATTTCATAAAAAATAATATTAACTATTCTTTACAGTAGCTGCAATAAGAAAAAAAAGGCTCACAATTATCCACTGCACCCCATTCTCTGCGAAAAAAAATTTAAATATAGTAACAAATTTCTGGTGGATTTTATTTTCAATGAAATTATTTTTTAGGTAAATTTCCTGCGTAAGGACTTTTAAACTTTCGAAACAGAAAAAACGAAATTTTAATTAGTGTTGAATAAAAAGTTTTTTCAAAGGAAATTTTCTTCCAAACTGAAGCCAGGCTTTTCAACGAAATTATTTAAAAACAATGACTTAGTACGTAGTAGTCTGTCGTGGACTCAAATCCAGCTAAACGTATAGTCGAAATTTTCATCTTTGAGAATTTTCCGTTATTAAATCGTCCAATCAACATTAAACGGAGAAAATTATCTACTCCCGTTCACCACCCACCGCCGCATAGAATTGGTAAATGTTTTAAAAATATTTTAAACGGAAGTAGGTTCTTATCGCGATTGTATCTTTTTCTAGTTTTTATTTTGCAACCAATCTGAGCACGTGTTTTTTTTAGCCGAAGGACATGGTGACGTGCTGATGAATACATTAGCAAATCGCTTGTCGTAGAGGATAACGAGGCGTGCTCAAGTGGTAAACGATGATCAGATAGAAAAGGATGTCGATGGTGCTTACCGCACTCACCCGATAGTTATCTTACTCGGTTCTGCATCGTCACTGGGAGAAGTTGTTTGCTGTCGTTTGTAATCGTTAGCAATCACTGTCAATCCTTGGAGAAATGAAAATGGCGTGCTCTGACCGGGATTTGATCGAAACGAGATATTGCGGAGAAAATATGCACCTTAAAATTTGACGTAATAAAGAGTACCTAAGAGGATGCCTTTGTACTTCAATTATTTGCCGATATCACAAAATTACACCTTAAAAATTACCAACTTTGATTTTTAAGCCACACGCCAACGATAACAAATTGATTCCCTCTGACTAATAAATTTTGCTCATACTTCACAAATAAAAACATTTTTCAGCAAACAATTTCTTCAATAAAAAAAATGTTTCTATTCAAAATTTTTCAATAAAAAATTTATAAGTTAAAAATTTTATAATTAAAAATTTGTTTGTTAAAAATTTTGTTTAATAAAATTGTTCTGTGAAATTTGTCGAATAGAATTTATAAGCAAAAATTTATTAGTTTAAAATTTGTCAGTCAAAATTGCCAGTAAAAATAGGTAAATGAAAATTTTGTTAATAAAAAGTTTGCAAGTAAAAAATAAATCAATGAAAAATTTGTCAGTAAAAAGTTTTTCAGTAAAAAAAAAAATTTGTTATCCAAAAAATTTGACATTGAAATTTTTGTCAGTAAAAAGTTTTATTGGAAAAATTGTCATACAAAATGACTCAGCAAAAAAATTTTATCAGTAAAAATTTGCCTGTAAAAAAATTTGTTAGTCAAAATTGCCAGTAATAATAAGTCAATGAAAAATTTGTCAGTAAAAATATTTGTCAGCCAAAAAATTTGTCAATGAAATTTTTGTTAGTAAAAAGTTTTAGTGGAAAAATTATCAGTCAAAATTAGTCAGCAAAAAATGTATCAGAAAAAATTTTCCAGAAAATATTTGTCAGTCAATATTACGCAGTAAAAATTTTCCTGTAAACAAAATTTGTTAGTCAAAATTGCTAGTAAAAATTACTCAGCCAAAAATGTTTCTATAAAAATTTGTCAGGAAAAATTTGTCAATTAAAAAATATGTCCGTAAAAATTTAGCAGTTAAAAATTTTTGTCAATTACAAAATAAAATTGTTCAGCAAAAAATGTATTAGTAAAAAAATTTGTCAATCAAATTTGTATCAATAAAAATTGTTTCCCTTTAAAAATTGTCAGTAAAAATTAATCAGCGAAGCTTTCTAAGTAAAAGTTTGTCGGCAAAAATATGTCAAGGAAAATTTGTCAGTAAAAATTTATCAATAAAAAGTTTGTCACTAAAAATAAGTCAATAAAAAATTTATCAGTTAAAACTTTTTTAGTTAAAATTGCCAGTAAAAACTTTGTCAGTAAAAAATTGTCAGTGGAATTTTGTCAGTAGAAAATTTATTATCAAAAATTTGTCAGTAAAAATTAATCAGGAAAAAATGTGTCAGTTACAAATTATCAGTAAAAATTAATCTGCGAAGCCTTCTAATTAAAAGTTTGTCAGCAAAAATATGTCAAGGAAAATTTGTCAGTTAAAAAATTGTCAGTAAAAACTTTTCAGTAAAAAATGTGTCAGTAAAAAAATTTGTCAATGAAATTTTTGTCAATAAAAATTTGTCAGTTCAAAAAATTGCCAGTAAAAATTTTTCAGCAAAAAATGTGTTAGTAGAAAAATTTTCTAGTAAATTTTTGTTGGAAAATTCCTTATCTCAGCCTAACATGCTGAACACTTGATAAAATTTCGATTTTTTCCTCTTGATTTGGTGGGAAAATTACTTATCGATAAAATAAGTCCTTTAGTTTGATTGTAATGAGAAGAAAATTATTTAAACTACTTACGAGTACTAGTGTTAGTCTGAAGATGAGATAGGAAATGGAAAGAATCGTAAAGGAAGTGTCCAAATTAGGATAGCTGCAAGAAAGGCGATTGGAAGTGGGAATTAAGAAAATATAGTCTCAGCGGGAGAAATTGAATGGAAAAGTGGCAACAAATGGTGCCTCCTTATTGTAAGTGGCTCTCGAGTGGCAGGCATATTTAATCCTCATCCCGCCTTTCAATTTGCCAATAATCCATTCTGAAAAAGTGAATACGAAAGATTTTTGCCAGAACTCCTTGACACTCTCAGTTCCGATACATTCTGTGTGTACCTATTTCCGTACTAATCAAAAAGGTATTTTGTATTTTTTTTCTCGATTAAAGGTGTTAAAAATTAATGGGTGCCCGCATTAGAGGTGCACGCATGGTCGAACATTGGAGAGCTTGTTGAGGTGTTGCCACGGTGATTCGTTATTGTCCGATAGAGTCTCAGATGGTAATATCCCCGATAACAATTTAAATTGTTTAAAATCCTCAAAGACTCAGTATTGTATCAACTGGGATCATAATCGGCTACACAGAGTGAATCCTTGTTCACAATTTGAACAGAACAGATTGGAGTGCTGATACTTAAAATTTTGTTACATGTTTTTAGGGCGAAACTATGGGAATGGAAGCAGTCCTTCTGCAAACGTCAATTTCGACACAATACAATTGAGATTTAACAAATGGTTTCTTACCCAACAATGCCAATATTATTTATACGAATTCGAATTAATTTTCCAAATATTTTCTATAAAATTACTCTTGCGTATGGAAGTTTTTTTTTGTGGAAAATTTTCCTAATAAGCAATCGGAGTGATTGGCGATTTAATTGGCAAATGAGTTGGCGTAGGATTCTCTCTTCTTTATTTTCGCGGTTTTCAAGGCCTAATTATTAGAAAATGGTATTGGGGTGCCTATTGAGTTATTGGTTCGGATCCAACAATAAGAATACCTTAAGTTTGGTCTAGAAACCCAACAGAAATCATTCCTTACGAACCCGGTATTTTCAAGTAAATGAATTTAACGAACTCTTGAATATCTCTTCAATATTCGCTGGTGTTCCGCAGGTCCTAACAATTCCTTTACTACATATGCAGATGATATGGCCTACTTTGCATCTAGAAAAAATCCCCAACATGCTTCCCAAATCCAAATGCTGCAGGACTCGTTTACCAAGTAAAGAATAAAAGAGACCGAACGAAAATATGTCCACGCAACTTTTACTCTCTGCCGTAAACCATGTCCTCCAATATACGAGGCGAATTCGATTTTTTGTGGCGTTATGTTGGTACTCATGTTTCTCACTTATGCCGACAAGTCACAATTTCTTTCTGCAGCAATTTTTTAAAATAAAATCACAATCACCAACAGTGCGAGTGATAGTTTTTTTACTGGTCACTACTACTACTCCGTTTTGTACGGTGCCCTACTGAAAGCAATATGGACTTACGGACAAGAACTTTGAGGCTCTACTTAATCTCCTAATTCCCGTCGAATCAAATTTCTTTGGTCAAAAATACTTTACAAAATTATCGAAGCTTTCTTTTTAAGTTCGTAAAAGTCTTATTCTTAAAGACAGATTTGTTCGTGATGGGGCTTCATCTCGTTATAGAAAGTTTCATTATTTCTATAACGAGACACAACCACAACAGTGGCGAACGGAGGTCTTAAGTTTCCTTCGAAATTATCTTGGCTGACATTAGTATTGGATTGGGTATTTTAAGCAGAAACTTTAGCTGCAGTCAGTATCGGACCCGTTACAAGTTCTAGTAAAAATATTGTTTACTAAGGAAACTGGTAGATGGCGTTAGAATAACTAAGGATGATTTAGAAATCGCTAGATATCATTTGCTGTTTTGGAAAAATAATATTTCTGATAGAATAAAAATGTTATCACTTATATTTATGTTAAATTATCTAAAAAAAATTTAAAGTCAAATGACATTTTTGATCACCTAGAAAATGAGGGCACAATTATCATTTTCGAAGGTAACGAGACTCTCTTTTTGGCTGTGTTTGACTAAAATTTATTTTTGATCAAAGTATCCTTTTTGGAATGAAAATGATCCTTTGAAGATGGAAAGCTATTTTTTTTTACAGAAGTGATAATCCCCAAAGAAGGTTGAAAAAGTGACTGAAACCGAAAGTTGACCGTTCCCCGACTTTTCAATATTCGTAATTGAATTTGATTTTGGTGACATAATGTTCGTATTGTTTCTTATTACTAGCCATTAATTTATTTATCCTTCATTAATTTTTATAAGAAGAAATTGAAATGCATTAAAGAAGCTAATAAAATGGAGTGTAAGGGCAAGAAGGGGGGGGGGGGCATCTGAATGGATAGTTAATATTCACATAGTCTGAACTGGTATTTATGTCAAAAGCAATCAGAATAATAATAATGCGATGATGTAATTGTGTTCGAATGGGGGGAAAAAAGTTCTGATGGAAAAATTGATGAGTAGAATTTTTTTTGAATATTCAGTATTGGAGCTAATGCGAGGAATGAGTGGACGAGGATGGATGGATGGATGGGGGTAATTCGTATTTGTTTTCGAGGTTGAAGGTTGTTGTTGGTTGTCGGTTGTTGATTGTTGAATGTTGTTGGTGCGCGTGCAATCAATTTTGATGAAAAGGTCCATCTCTCGTGGGTCATTAATGTCAGGATCGGAGCACCGATCATACGCTCATGCAGTCGACTGGAAAATAATGAAAATGAAAGAAGAAGCGATGTTCCGCTTGGGTTAATTAGTTTAACTCACGCTGTTTTCTTGATGCCACCGAATCTCTTCTCTGCTCCCGCGTATTACTTATGAATGGGAATAGTGAGTTGGGCCAACAATTTATAGTTGTTGGTTGCCCGAAATGTGTCTGCTCCAAAAGCATCTTCATCTTGAGGCTAAACCATAATCGTATCGTCCAACTGGCTGTCTGTCTGTCTCTTCATTTCAGTTTGCCTAATAGAAATGACGCGTAAGTGAAATAATTGATGAATTAAAGCTCTAAGAAAGCAGGAAGTTAGTCAGGCCATGTTAAAGATCAACTAGGAATCACTTTGAACCTACTCAGTTAACCCTTGTACCGTTGCTGTGGTCCATCCGTTTGCCCCGTCGAGTCTACGTCAAACATTTTCCTACGTTTTCCCGCACAATAGTTGGATGCGTTCGTTTTCGAACATATTTTTTTTATGAAGAATTTTATTCATCTTATTTAACTGATTGTATAAATTATTTATAGAGTAAGAATATAATTTTTTTTTAAATTAAAATTTGTATTCTATTGTAGTAAAAATGTCTAATCCCATTTAAAGGGGAAAAAAACGATTTCAAATGTGAACAGGCGAAAATTTTTGTGAATTTTTTTTTAAGCTAGTGGGTTAGTGGAAATTTTTATATTAAGAATTGGGTTAATAAAAATTATTATTTTTACTTTTAACTAAAATACGAACAATTTCAAATCCTATAAAAGTAAAAAAAAAGTCCACTATTACGAGTACAAGTAAAAGAAATCGACTCTAATTTTCGACTTATTTTTTTTCTTCTGAAGATCTTTTTTAGTGACATTTGTACTGAAATTTAAATTCTTAACGCCACGACTACTCAGACCATTTGGGACCACTAAAGGAGAACCTTGGCTATATCAAAAGTTGAGTTAGAATACAAGGCCACTGCGTACTATACGCAGATATTCCGCATGTTACTAAATCAGGACACTTTTAGGCTTACTTCTTGATACGAAACAAAAATTTGAATTATTGTTTTTTTTCTTCAAATTAAGCTATTTATAGAAAATTACTTGTGAGCTCCACGGTCATCTTCATAAATGAGTTTTGGTCAGAAAAAGTGATTCCTTTGGTTACCCAGCTCCCCTTTCCATCTGATCAACGTCCGTCTGACTTTTTTTGGTCCCTTAGATAAAGGGATCAAGGAGCTAAACCCGATTTCAGTTGAAGTCTTCCATCACTACTACAAAGAGTGGAGATAACGCTTCTGCCGATATATACTCGTACCTTCTCAAGAAAACTACTTTCAAAAGCCTAATATTGACATATAAAAATAAAAAAAAATTATTTCTCAAGTCAATTAAATTCAAGAAATAATCACCAAAAAAAAGTAATAAAAAATTGGTAAAAGATTCTACAAAAGTGGGGATTTTATCGTAGCCACATTTAGAACTAAGTCCCCTTTAAAGAATGCGTCAATTAGCAAAATCGCCGTATATGTGGCTTTGAACACCCACAAGTGACTGCAGAGAAGCCATTGTATCCGCGAAAATTAACTGTGTGTTGTGTATTTTAGTCTGAAGGTATCGCTGTATCATATTTTCTTGGAAATGAAGAAGAACGGACCATATATGTGGCTTTGAAAACCCACAAGTGACTGTAGCGAAGCCATTGTATCTGCGAAAATTAAGTGTGTATTGTGTATATCGGTCTAAAGGTATCGCTGTATCGTATTTTCTTGAAAATGAAGAAGAACGGACCATTTCTGTCAAATTTTGAGCGCTATGTTCGCATGACAACTGATTTATTAGTTAGTCGAAAAAGTTTGTGGCTTTTTTTATCAGATAGAGTTAAAAGCAAATAACTCAGTAACCACTAATCACATTGTGACAATACTAGCCGCGCCTTTAAAAGGTGACACTTGCAGCTTTGTGTAGCGCAAAATTTTATTGAAATCCAAAATTTATTCAAATTCAAAAATGCACCGGAATAAAGAGAAAATTCACTATACAAAAACAATACCACTTCGACCAAGGCGACAACGCATCGCAGGCTTGTGAAAAAAATATGTCGTGATGAAAAATGGATAAAATACGAGAATATTGTTCGAAAGAGTTCGTGGAAAAAGAGAGATGAACGGTCACAAACAATTTCAATGCTAGAATTAACGGGCAATAAAGTAAAGCTACATATATGATGGGATTGACAGGGAACCCTTCATTATGAACTTCTACCGTTCGATCGGTATGGTACTGTGAGCAACGCGAGATATTAAACCAAGCGATTAAGAGAAAACGGCCAGAATTTTAAAGCCTCGCCCAAATCTAAAAGAGTTTGCGTAGGAAGTTTTGGTGCGTCCACTATATTATCCAGATATAGCACCTTCATACTATCACTTGTTCCGATCTTTGCAAAACTCTCTTTATGAAATCGAGATGGCTTCTAGAGAGGCCTACAAAAACCACTTGATTCAGTTTTTCAACCAGAAACCAAATGGTTCTGCCCTAAAATAATGGCGAAACATTGTCGATAATAATGGAGAATAATTTCACATCTTTGACGCTTTGCTGATTTATTAACATAGACCAATGACTTCAAATAACCCTATAAGAATAAGTCCGAATATATTAAATTACAACTTCATGAAGGCCATTACACATCTGCATTTCTTGAAATTATCAACTCGCCAAACTTTTCTCGCAATAAATCGATTGAGGCCATGGGCTGTGTGGTTCATAGCGCCGTCTTGTCTAAAAACCACGTATTCATTAAATCAATATCGTCTAAGTCAGGATACAAAAAGATCGATGTCATCGATCTGTATTGTTCACCATTGACAGTAACGGCAACTGATTATTCATTTTGAAAAAAATAACGACCGGTCACTTTTTCCGGTTACAGAGAGCTAAAAATGACCCCCATTTGAAAAGATGATTTTCTTGGCAAAATCAGCATCATTTTCAAATTGTTCCAGAGCAAAATCCAGCATTTGCGATTAATTCTTATATAATAAGAATCTTGTAATGATGCAAGCCCAAATCCTCGGCACTTCGACCAGATCTTTGATGCAATATTCTCGGCACTTCGCCCAGATCTTTGTCATCTTACTGGCACACGAACATTGTGTAAAGAAAAAATGCATTGACAATTTTTTACAGTTCGACGAATAGCGAGCAGACTTGGCCGATTATGACGATCATAAATTGGAAGAAGTGCACGATAAATTGCACAAAAAATAATGGTTATTTTAATAAGAAAATTAGATAATTTCCAAGCGTGCAACTTTCCATGAATTAATCCCAAACTCCGTTGAATAAAACTAACAGGGACAGAAGATTTTGACATTTCAAATATGACCACACGATCCCAGCCCTTATGAAAAAAAACTTCTTGTTTTGCCTGAACTTGAAGATTTTAATCTGGACCATATGTGGTTTTCAAACAAGCCACAAAACATAGAAAATTCTTCCTCTTATCAATATCATTAATCAGTAAATCCAAAAAGAGGAGTCTCATTAGTTTTCTGCTACACCTTGTATTTATTTATTTTATGGAGAAAAAAATTTCAAATTTATTAACTTTATTTACTAACAATTGGTAAAATTTCTCATAACTAATGATTAAGAGTGGAAAAATTTGTTTTTTTATAAATTATATAAAAGCCATGTGCGTGTTGATGAGTCCGTTGTGAAATCAAATAATTCACTTTTGGAAAAGTACGTGAATGTGTATAAAGGACTCGTTATGCCATACGTTAATTCTCATGGTTGAAAGGAAGTCTTCCAGTCCACTCAGATACAGGTAGGGAAGCCAAAAACTACCAGAAACTAAGTACACCAACGATATTCACTTGTTCCATATTGAAATATGTTTTTTTTGGTATTTCTTTTGAATTATTTTAATAGGAGTGTGCAATTGATAGTTTTGTTGGCATATAAGAAAAATCACAACACTAGTAATAATAATAATAAATAATTAGTTCCAAAAAAAAAACAAAAAAAAACAGTCTTCCGTTCATGTTCATTGCTGTCATGTGCAGTATCATTGAAAAGAGAATTTTTTATTAATAACTAATAATATGGTATCGTCGCCAGGATAGCTCATTAAAAATTCAAATATTCGCAATTAAATTACTCGTCTTCCTTTCGTCTATTTCCCATCGGCGGCACATATTACAGACCCGTCCATGGTCATAACTAGTAATTTTGCTTTGTTGGCAGCCTTGGTTGGGGAGGGTTTTTTTTTCTTCATTTTGTGTACATATTTTATTCGGATTGTTTTTAGACTTTGATGTAATTTTCATTCAATACGATTAGTTTAAAATGGTCTACTACATTGTCCAGACTAAAACTCAAACTCAACCAGCAAAGAGTCACCCTGTTTTGGGGGCAATTGTCATCGTGTGTGCTTATTAATATGACCTCACGATTGTTAAGGATGACTTTTGTGGGTGGATCACTTATAATGTCTACCATTCGCTTAAAAAGTGGTAACAATATTTATAAGGTGGACGCAAAACCAGAACCAAAGGCGTAACTAATTTTTTCTTTTTATTTTTTTGCTGATGACAGTGTCATCTGCTGGCGTTCACAGGTGGAAGATTCGATTCCGTTGCGCGCACGAACCTACCGACAAACAACGAGGATTCCTTTTTTGATAATATTTTCGGATTTTTCCCCTTACCCGTCCTCTTTTACACAGTACTATCACGGATGCTATTATATAATATACTATTTTCCACACTTTATACCTTTTACCTTTCAATAATGAAAATTTCCAAATTATTTCGGAAAGTTTCCTTTTCTTTTTCGATTTCTTTTTATTTTCATTTTTTTTTCAACTTCTTTTTTATTTTATATAGTTACATTTTTTGATTGGTTATTTTTATTTTGAATTTTGTTTTTTTTGTGGTCTAAATATTATAGAATACAGCAGCTCCCAAAGTTTATATGAAGAACTTACCTATTTTGTCTACTGTTACTACTACTGTTTCGAATATCAATTATTATTATACGCTGTAGAGTTTTGTTTTGATCTTTGTTTTTATTATTCCTCTCCCCTTCCCCCTCCTTCTTTACCGTATTGGATCTTTTTGTTAATAGTATTTTGTAATTGTCACATTGACTGACCAGCTATTATTCCTGAATATACAGAGTCCGGCCATAAATAATTGATGATAAAAAAGTAATGCCGCAACAATACAGTTGATGATAGAGCTGGCTGGCTACCCGTTTAAATATATTGTATAAAATATTTTATTCAAATTTATAAATAAGGGTGTAAACGTAAACAGATATATTTGTATCCAAGTAGGGTTTATATGATATTTAAAATGAAAGATAAATGTCAACAAATTACTACTATCTAGACAAGAGAATCGAATATGTTTTTTCAGGCTGCCTAGAATAAATCGTAATCTGGCAGTTAAATTTTCGATCACTTTTTCGAGCAGCTGATGCCATATATCGGCAATAACATGGTGAATGCTGGCTTTCAAGTCGTCCATGGTCTGTGGTTAATTAGCGCGCGCACACTAGCGACTTTGCATATCCCCACAGAAAATAAGTCGACGATGTTAAATTATGCGATCTTGGATGCCAATTCACAGGTTCATCATGCTATATTATATGCTCATCGAATATTTCCTTCAATAAATTGATTGTAGTGCGGACTGTGTGGCATGTTGAGCCGTCTTGTTGAAACTGCAGCTCTTCCGAATTAACGCCATCTAATTGGGGAATGAAAAAGTCAGTGATCGTGGGTCTATAGACGAACAGAACCACGAACAGAACCACGATTTTTGAAATAAATTTACACAATTTGCAATCGTTGTTCTGGTGCCAATCTATTCATGATGAAATGTCAAAGCACAAATTAGCTGTCACCTGTCAAAGTGACTGTCGCTACAAAAAGTGTTGCTAATTCAAAAGACGGACCTCTAAAAAAACACCTTTTATTACCTCGATCTTGCCATTATGTGTAAAATATAAAATTATTCAAATGACTGCTGCAAAGCTTTCTGCACGTTTTGATCCTTTTGGGGTTATTTCTGATAACTTTTTTGCACCACATTTCCGACTGTGATTCGACCGTTACTTGGTAGATTTTTATTTTTAAATACTCCGAAATTTTAAAAATTATCTGTGTTAATGTAATCTTTTGTACAAACATCATAAGAAAAAACCCCATAATTGAAATCAAGAAATTTTTTTTGAAATTATGCGTCTGGGAGTTTTTATGCGAAATAAATCAAAAATTTATGGTGTTATAATGTAGCCGTTTTGATAAAATCACATACTGTATAGATTAAAATGTTCAAGTTCTGGTCAAAATAAAAGCGTGGTTATCGTACCATCGTTGCGCTAAAAATTGATAGTAACAGCCTTTCTTTCTTCACTTTCCGACAGAAATACGGGTCAATGATACTTTCAGACCAAAATGCATATCAGAGAGTTACTTTTTCGCACATATAAATGCTTCGCAATAGTCACTTGTGGATTTTTAGAGCCCCATCTGAGGTAATTTTGCTAATTTACATAAATAATCTAATGAGCCTTATTGGCAAGGGCAAAAAACTCGAAAAGCCACGGAAGAATCGCCAATTTTTAGAGAGTTCATAATATTTATGCGTTTTTCGGTTGTAAATAATGTAAAATGGCAAACCTTTATGCCAAATCAACGCCACCTTAATACGTTTGACAGCTGTCAAAAGAAAGGGCTGTACTTTTTAACCACAAAATGGATAAACCGGACATACTACATCCTTGTGACCTTTTATGTACATACCCCCTTTGATATGGCAATTTTGGTAAAAAGGAGAAATAAACCTCCCAACGTGGTTTCGAGAAATCGAGATTATGGCAAAATTACCACATTTCTAGAAATTTTTATATAAAATGGGCAACTTTATTTTAAGTTTATTTTCTAAAAAATGCATATCAGAGAGTTACTTTTCACGCATATAAAGGCTTCGCAATAGTCACTTGAGGATTTTTAGAGCCCCATCTGAGGTAATTTTGCTAATTTACATAAATAATCTAATGAGCCTTATTGGCAAGGGCAAAAAACTCGAAAAGCCACGAAAGAATCGCCAATTTTTGGAGAGTTCATAATTTTTATGCGTTTTTCGGTTGTAAATAATGTAAAATGGCAAACCTTTATGCCAAATCAACGTCACCTTAATACGTTTGACAGCTGTCAAAAAAGAGCTGTACTTTTTTAACCATGAAATGGTTAGTCCGCTTTTATGTACATACCCTTTGATAAGGCAATTTTGGTAAAAAAGACAAATAAACCTCCCAACGTGGTTTCGGGAAAATGTGGTTATAACAAAAACACCATATGTCTAGAATTTTTTTATATAAAATGGCCAACTTTAAGCTTTAGCAATTAAGAAATTTTAAATTTATTTTCTTTTTAAATTAGTTGACAATTAATTGGTCACATTATAATCATCATCATTCATATTATTTTTAGTATTATTATTATCATTATTTTAATTATTATAATTTTTTAAATTTTTGTTGACATAAATTGGAATTAGAATGAATGGCGTCCAATAGAAATTATGTTTCCTATTAATCGTAAAATAATTTTTATTAGATACCCTCTCATCAATACATACTTACATAAATATATACATACGTGCACAGTATTGGCATAAATTTATTCATCATAAAAAAAATTATGTTCATAATATAAGAAAAACTAGAACTAAAAAATATAAAATTAGATTCATTCGAAAGAGAAAAGTGATTAAAAAAAAATCCAAAATAATTCAAGACAAATTTAAAGACATTTTTTAAAAAAAGATAAAAGCTATATAACAAAAATAACTAAAAGACGATCATCAATAAGAAGAAAAAAATTATATTTATATAAAAAAAAGACATTGAACGATGCTCTCATAAAATAAGAACAAAAAAAACATTTTTTCTTTTCATTTTCATTCATCAAACAAAAAGAAAAGAGAAAAGAATAATTTATTTTTTATCTAAGACAATTTTCCTTTTTACTCGAAGACGGTACGACATAATAAAAATAGCTACTCGGTTTTTTTCTTCAAATAGATACAAAATAGATGGTCTGAATGAAGGGAATAAGGAATGGGGGGCTCAGGAAACATTTATAAACAAATTAAGGTAGCTGCTAAACGATTGATATACAATTTCAAATTAAAAAATTACTAAATGAAAATAATGTATTACAATAAAAAAAAATGGTTCGCGTAGGCATCCCCAATAGAATGGAGGAGCTCCAGTTGCATATTTGTGGCTACTACTGCGCCCATATTAAAAAAATTTTGTTGAATGCATTTTGAATAATTTACTACCACACGCGAAGACAATAGAGAAAACATTCGAGATACTGTGACCGTTGCATTCTGCTGTTTCGGATGCTCTTCACAGTATCTTTTATGCTTCATAACCTCATAAACATATAGTCTATTTTTTTTAGCTATTCAGAAGGCTACGCTAATGAATTACAAGTTTGTGTCTTTTTGTCTATTCTTAGTGGCGTTTTTATAATAATATCAATTGTATAATCAAATCTAGAGAAAAGAAAAGAGGTTTTTAACAAATTTTCTCAATATCTCAATTCAGTTAGAAAATGGTATTCAGCTGTGGTATCCAGCTACCATTTGTATATTTTTTCCATCTTTTCTATTTAGATTCATTTTGTTTATTTCAAAATTTAGTTCTTAACTTACACGACTACTAGTTGTTCTTGAGATTCAGTTTCTAATCAAAAGAAATTAAATATTCATAAAATCGATTTTATAATAATGAAAATATTACTGATAATATCTACTGTTCGTCAAGATATAAATATAACCGATGAACAACAACAAAAATTTAAAGATAAATAGTCCATCGATAATGTTGCCGCGATAGTGGCTGCCAGACCAAAAGAGACGTGACAAGAGAGTAGTTTAGTCCAGACAAAATCGTAATCAGATTATGGAAAAACGATTCGAGTTAAAACAAAAACAAAACCAAATCGAGAAGAAGATGTTGTAAAGGAAAAATACTTAATAAAAAAAAAACCGAAAACAGATTCAAGTTAAAATGTGTCATTAGCATAAAATTAATTTACTAATTTGTTTGTATTGATTAGTAAGTATTTGGTTGGTTTGCTTCTGCTTCTACCAGAAGACTCCACCATCCGGCAATACGACTATCGGACTATCTGACCATCCGACTATCTGACCGTTCGACTGTCCAACTGGAGCGAAGATGTTGTGCTTTGTTGCCGCCGCCGTTTTCTTTTTTTTTGTTTGCCGTCGGCATATAAGCAAAATGCACATCCTCAGGTATATTCATACGATTAAACAGGGTGGCCACTGAAAGACCAAAATGGTATTGATATCGAATAGGGTTCTGCAGGTGCTGCTGTGTATCCTGGGATTTAGATCTTGTATGGGAACAATTTTAAATCAAGTTTGAAAATCTTCTGAAGCAATGTGCATAATTGAGCAGAACGATGATGGATAGAGGCAGTTGGATCCTCAAGGACACTTTGCTGTACTGCTTCCAATGTTGTTTTATAATTCTGCCTGTCCTTTCTCTAAGTTTTTTTCTAAGAGAAGAGAAAATCTCAGAAAATAAAAATATAATAAAAATGAACAAGTTAAAACTTTTTCGAATCCTTAAATTTTCCATTGGCCACCCTGTGTTTAATGTAAATTATAACAACACACGTTCCAACTTATTCATAAAAGCCCATTTCTGAATGCAACGTTTCCGCAATACTGTTACCAGTTGTTGATCACCATTATTATTGTCTCTTTGCAATTTCTTGTAATTTTGTCCGACTCTGGTCGTAATTTTTCTGTTCTTGAATTGCATTTGTAATAAAAAAAAGTTGGTAAAAAAAAAGATGAAAAACATCAAAATCACTATAATGAATAAATAAATTAAAAAAAAATATTTGTACAACGTCTGATTTTTGCAAGGCACAATCCAACTGCTCATGCTTCAATGTAATTTCGCTGCAATATTGTTGTCAGTTGCTGAATTTTATTGGTTTTATTCAATTTTTTTTTCTCAACATTTTATATTCTTCATTCGCACTTCAATATTTAATTTCAAAAACCGAATAAAATTACAATAAAAAGTGTATATTGAAAATTTCCAGATATATAAAAAAGCAGGCAAAATTATGTTTTACTACACCACTAGATGAATCTACATTGCATCTTAATTTAATAAAAAATAAAAATAAATGGAACAAAATTTGCAACAAAAGTGCCTACTCACCTTCATACCAAAAAAAAAAAAATGCATGCCAAAGAAAAAAACAAAGTTTTGCTTGGTGAGACACTTCAAAGTGTTAAGGGAGTAAATACAATTTTTTATCCCCTCTCTTAAAATTTTGTTAAAAAATATCCGACAACCACCGACTTTGACTAATTCTCACTGACTCTTTCTCGCCGACTGCCTAGCCTTATGGGCTCCATCGCTATGCCATATGATTTAATATTCGCTCAACAAAGTAAAAAATCGGAAGAAAAATTCCAATGAAGGTGAACTTCAGTTTTCGGCAACGAAACTAAAACTTACATTACACTGTGCGTGTAAAGCACGATTTAAAAATGAAATTTCCTCTTTTTTCTCGTCTGACAATGTAACAATATATACGCGAACATGTACGCATTTTGCGCGTACATTTAATTGTACAGAATCGCTGTAAACGAAGTATGTGTATTACATGAGCAGTCTAATTATAGTATAATCGATTGATTGAACATCTGCAAGAATAATTAATCGGAATACATGAGCAAAAAGGAATTTCAACATATCTTATTTTATTTACTTTATATTATGAATGACGTTTCCATCATTCATTTATTTATGTTAGTAAACATTTTATATTTTATTTTAATAATTAATTAAATATTAATTTCAAGATTTTTAAAATTTTTTTTACTATTTAAATCATAAATAAAATAGAATTTTATCATATATAAAATAAATACGAATAAATGACTATCAAATGTCTAAAATAACTGTCACGCAAATGAACGAGCACATATGATTAAATTATTTATAAGTTCGCTCAATCCCCTTTTCCTTGTGTCTGGCACGAGCAGAAATTACTTGTATACGTACAAAAATTGTGCAATTGTACGATCAGTATAATATACTGAAGAGTTTTTCGTAGAATATAGCAATTTGACCGCGAACTATTTGCAGGAGAAAATCGTACATTACACGGGCGGTATAATTTAAGTGTTTAGTTGGTAAAATGTCGACGCCTAGAAATTTATTTTAAAATAACTGTCGTACAAATGAACGAGCACATACGATTAAATCATTTGTAGGTTCCCTCAACACCACCTTTTTTTGTACTTGGCACAAGCAGAAATTGCTTGTACACGAGTAAAAATCGTGCAATCGCACGATTAGTGTAATATATACCGAAGAAGTTTTTGTAGAATTCAACGAGTTGACCGCGAACTATTTGCAGGAGAAAATTGTACATTACACGGGCGGTATAATCTAAGTGTGAGGCTTACTGTTGTTGTTTTGTAGTTCAGCACAAATCTCAAGTGTCCAATATGATTCTGTATGCATAAATAAACAAAATATGGAGTGCGTTTGACAATATCAACACTTGACAGATGGAACTAAAATGGCCGACATTTGAATCTAATTCAGCATAAAAACAAGTGATTTGTTTAGTTGTGAAAATGCCGACCCCTAAAAATTTATTTTATAAAATAATTTCATTAGAATAATTTTTAAATAAATTTCTGAATTATAAATAGAAAAGTGTCCTTTAAAAAAAATTCCTCCGGAAATAGTTAAAATGGGAATTCAAATTCTTTTTATTGTTAGCGTTCTATTTACAGTCCATAATCGCTTTCTTCTACGTCATTTTATGGGTGAGTAAATAAAATTGGAAAAAATCTCAAAAAAAAAACTCAACAAATAAAAACGTCCATATTTATTTAATAATATTTTTGTTAAATTACTATTATGGTTTATAAATAATTTAAGAAAAAAATTCTTAATTATAAAATTAGACGAAATCAAATTTTTACTACCTTGATGGTAGGCAACACCATATTTATTATTATTATCAAAAATATTTATAATGATAAGATAGGCGGACATTTTCATTTTTATTTCACTCAATTTTTTTTTGGTTTGTTTTAAATATATTTTCGATTATATGAATTTTATTAATTTTATATGGCATTCCCGGATAAATTATTGTAAAAAAAAAGTGAAAAAAAATTACTACTGAAATGATGACTGCAAAAACAGAGCAGCATCCTTTTTTCGATATATTATTTATTATTTAAAGAAAAGAGAAGAAAATACCAAAAAGAAAAAAAGTATATTTTCGATCATTTATATAGAATTAAGATATTAAAAATGTTTTTTTTTTATTGAACATAAAATCGGTTTATGCGATGTATAAAAAATTTATAAAAAAAATACAAAATAATATAAAGACACCGAAGCTATCTTAATTAAAATCAGCAATTCAATAGTTACCTTAATAATGACATAAAAGTTTGTGTTTTTTTCTAAATTCTTTTTCCGTTTGATCTTTTTACACCCAGATTCAAAAAAAAATGAAAGATTAAATAAGAAATTAAAAGAAAAAAACAGTTTAGTTTTTTTAACAATAATAATTTTTGTTATTTAGAGTAATGTGATGCAGATACAATTATTTACTCACATACATATGCCCATAGATACTCATAAAAAAAATTAACTGAAATGAGAATAAAGTAAAATTAAAAAACAATTATTTATCATTAAAATTCTGTTATTCATAATTCACAAAAATATTATAAAAGTTATTATAACCTGTTTGGATTTTCTATCTTCCTACACAAATTGCTTTTGATTATTTATTTTAAATTTTTTTTTGGTATAATTTTGTGTCATAATGGTTTTTGTGCGTTCCATTCTGATTTCGGTTTTGGGATTAATTTGGTTTGGTTTCGCCTTTTCGGCAAGTGCCATTTATGCATGCCGACAGCGCCCTCTCCTCTCCCCATCTGAGCACATACGAGTATGGAACATTTTCTTCAAAGATTTAGTTTCAATCACATCCCCCCCACCCCCTTACGGGTCCCTTCAAATCGGATTGACCTTATGCTTAATACACTTCTATATGGACAGTGTAGGCCAAAAAGTATACGATCATCTGAATAAGAACACATTTTTTCGAAATCTTTGCTTACAATCTTCATAATTTCTTTGGAATTATACGAGATCTGTTAAAAAAGTATCACGAATTTTGAATTTCCGCGGGTACGTATATTCAATTTTCGATTTTTTTGTGGCGTTATATTGGTACTCATGTCTTTCGCTTATGCCGACAAGTGCGGCCATTTTGAATGTTCAGTTAATTTTTGACAGCTGATTTGCTTGCACGTGTTTTAACTCGTCTTCGATTTTTGCTCAATTTTGACCAAAAACAGCATCGCATTAACATTGCTAAGGAGCTGTTGGACTCTGTCCGCGACGAACCAAATTTGCTCCAGAGGGTCATAACTGGTGACGAATTATGGGTTTATGGTTATGACGTGGAAACCAAAGCCATCCTCAACGGAAGCTGCCGAACGAGCCAAGACCGAAAAAAGCGCTCCAAGTTCGTTCGAATGTGAAGGTTTTGCTAACAGTTTTCTTCGATTGCAGGGGCGTGGTGCATCATGAGTTCTTGCCATTTTTGGCCAAAAACAACACACTAATAATACCGCAGTCACCGTATTCCCCAGATCTGGCACTCTGTGACTTTTTCTTGTTTACAAAACTGAAGAGCCCCATGAAAGGACACCGCTACGCTACGATTGAGGAGATAAAGACGGCATCGAAGGAGGAGCTGAACAAGATCACAAAAAATGATTTTTTGAAATACTTCGAGAATTAGAAAAAACTTGGCACAAGTGTATAATATCTGGTGGTGATCAATTTGAAGGGGGGACAAAATAGATATTCATGAATAAATAAATAATTTTTGAAAGAAACAAAATTCCCGATACTTTTTGAACAGACCTCGTATATGGCAGGACATGGTTTACGGCAGATAGTAAAAGTTGCGTGGACATATTTTGGTTCGGTCTCTTTTATTCTTTACTTGGTAAACTAGTCCTGCAGCATTTGGATTTGGGTTGGAAAAATTTCGGAAGCATGTTGGGGATTTTTGTAAGGTAGGCCATATCATCTGCATATGTAGTAAAGGAATTATTAGGACCTCCGGAACAAAAGCGAATATTGAGGAGATATTCGAGAGTTCGTTAGATTCATTTACATGAAAATACCGGGTTCGTAAGCAATGATTTCTCTTGGGTTTCTAGGCCAACTTAAGGTACTCTTATTGTTAGATCCGAACCAATAACTCAATAGGCACGCCAATACCATTTGCAGAGTCCAATTTTCTCGAATTTGTTTCCATTAAAAAATCGCGAAATAAAGAGTATTTGATCTGCTATTAATGATGTTGTTTTAAGGTCAATTAAGGGAGAAGGATTTATCCTTTGTATGTTGATTATCCAAAAAAACAGGGAATCCTACGCCAACTCATTTGCCAATTAATCGCCAATCCCTTTGATTGCTTATTAGGACAATTTTTTGAAGTTCTTCGAGAATTGGAAAAAACGTTGGCACAAGTGTATAATATCTGTTGGGGATCACTTTGAAGGGGGGACAAAATAGATATTCATGAATAAATAAATAATTTTTGAAAAAATACAAAATTCGCGATACTTTTTGAACAAACCTCGTATACAATAAAAAAGAGAGTTTAAATATTTTATTATGTACCATTTTTTTGGCCATAATAGGCCAAGTGCAATTACCAACAAGTTTCCTCCATTTTTTGTAGTAATTCGCATAACTAGTGTAAGGAATCGGAAACTTACAGCACCTTACAATTGGTGCAAATTAAATAATATCTACTCTGGACAGATAAGTTAAAGTTGAAGATTTTTGTGTCCAAAAGAACATTCTACGTGCGTTGCAAAAGTGGCAAACAAAATGCTACCAACCGTCAAGCAAGGAGGCACTGGATCGATTATGGTTTAGGGTTCCTTTTCTACGTACGGAGCAGTATCTTATTATTTTAGAGACGAGTGCTCTTTCAGTAGGAGTTTGTTTAATTGGAGAAGGATTCGTTATTCAGTCATCTGATCTCAACCCCATATAAATTCTATGGGAAGAGCTAGAACTTGTGGAGGAATATTTTTACAATGCTAGAACAGTATTTCATAAGATACGATAAAAAAACTGATCAACCGAATACAAAAAAAAACACGAATAAACTGTCATCAAACGCAAATGAGGTTTTTTTTTTAATAATTTTTTAAATATTCTATTTTTAATTTAATAATAAGCAATGCAAAAAAAATGTTTTTTTGCCTTTCTTCTATATTTAAAATCAAAATCAAAATAATTTTAAAAAATCATATTTCTTTTCGCTTATTCATTTGTACTTTCTGAGTTTTCGTTAACTTTCTTCCAAGTGGTCATATAATTTTGGCCTGCAGTGTGCATAAAGTCTCCAAAGATTTAGTGACAGCCACCACACCTCTCTCTCTCCATCGTTAATCGGACCGGGACCTGATGGCTTAATACACTTCTGTGTCTATACATTTACGATTATAGAGAGCACAACATATTCTCTGAAGATTATTACTCATAAATAAATAAGGAAGAGAAAAAAAAAACAATAAATAAATAACCGAAAATCGATAAAACTGTAATATCGGCAAAATTAAAATGGATAAAAAAGAAAAAAATTAAAAATTATTTAAAATTATTAAAAAAAAAATTATAATAAATAAGTATATTCGTAGACATGATGGTAGGTAATTATGTGATGAAAAAAATGAGAAATAATTTTATTAAAAGGGAGTAGGTGGGAGGGTTGGGGGCGTTGAGGGAGAATGTTATTAATAAATGTGTGTAGATGTGGTAAGAAAATTGACAAATCGAGATGGGGAGCAAAAAAAAGATATAAAGCAGCAAAACTCTTTAAGAAATTTATAAGCTTAATGTCAAAATATTTTATCTGAATAGGCGTCGCTAATTTGTTGAGCAGCGCATTTTTTTGTTATTTCCTTCTTATTTATTTATTATTATTATTATTATTGTTGTTGTTGCTGTTCTTCTCCTTCTTGTTGTTGTTGTTGTTGTTGTTGCTATGATTATTATTATAAATACTTTTTTTGTATGCCCCTTTGTCCATCTGATTTTTATTCGGAGGATTTTTATTTTAATGTCATTATTACCGACAGTAGAGATATTAAGCCATATTTTCATTGCCATCATCTCCAATCGTTATAATCGTGCATGTTTAAAAAGATTTGATTTTTTGCCTGATTTTCCACCTGACGATGGTGCTGGTTGTTGGTGGTGGTGGTGATGGTGATGATGTTGACAACGATAATGGTGATGATGTCTTTATTAGAGTTCGTTTCGCTCCTCATCAAAAGGTAGGAGATTTTCTTAATAATGATTCGATCATTGAAGGAATTTTAATTTAAAATAAAAAAAAACGAAGAAAATATAAATCCGTTTAGATATGACTAATGCATTTGCCATAAATGCGCATTTTGTATTCATTCTGATATACACCATATGGAAGTTGATGGTATTTTAAAATAGTTGTTGGTCGTTTTGATAGGAAGCTAAAAAATTGTCGCACATTATAATTGGATTTTAGTGGGAAAGGATGTAAAAAAGAATATAGTATTTAAAGAAGTACGGGGTCTGTTAAAAAAGTGTCGTGAATTTTGAATTTTCGCGAGTTACGTGTATTCGATTTTCGATTTTTTGTGGCGGTGTGTTGGTACTTATGTCTCTCACTTATGCGTACAAGTTCGGCAATTTTGAATGTTCAGTTAATTTTTGACAGCTGCTCTTCTTGCACGTGTTTTGGCTCGTTTTCGATTTTTGCTCAATTTCGACCAAAAACATCATTCATTAACATTGCTAAAGAGCTGTTGGACTCTATCCGTGACGACCCAAATTTGCTCCAGAGGATCATAACTGGTGTCGAATCATAGATTTATGGTTATGACGTTAAAACCAAAGCTGAGTCATCCCAATGGAAGCTGCCGCACGAGCAAAGACCGAAAAAAGCGCTTCAAGTTCGGTGGAATGTGAAGGTTTTGCTTACTGTTTTCTTCGATTGTAGGGGCGTGGTGCATCATGAGTTCTAGCCACAGAGTAGAACGGTCAATAAGGAATATTACCTGCAAGTTATGCACAAGTTGCGCGAAGCAATCCGCCAGAAACGACCGGTTTTTGTGGAAGAACAAAAATTGGCTTTTGCACCATGATAACGCCCCTGCTCACTCATCGTCGTTTGTGCGCAAATTTTTGACCAAAAACGACACACTAATAATACCGCAGCCACCGTATTCCCCAGATCTGGCCCCCTGTAACTTTTTCTTGTTCCCGAAACTGAAGAGCCCCATGATAGGATGACGCTACGTTACGATTGAGAAGATAAAGATGGCATTGAAGGAGGAGCTGAACAAGATCCCAAAAAAGGATTTTTTTGAAATGTTTCGAGGATTGGAAAAAACGTTGGCACAAGTGTATAATATCTAGTGGGGATTACTTTGAAGGGGACAAAATAGATGTTCATGAATAAATGAATAAATTTTTATAAAAAAGAAATAATTCGCGATACTTTTTGAACAGACCTTGTAATTATTGTAGAAGCGGCGAGAAATCGTAACGCTTGCATACTTTTGTGTAGATTTTTTTATGCTGTCATCTAGTTTTCGTAATAGAAATTTATTGAATTGCAAAATCATAATTTATATTCATTTTAATTCACTTATTGGGGAAAAAAAATACAATTTGAACACAACGACAGGCAATGCTTATTTTTTGCACAATCTTTTGATATGAAATGGAATTGTATTTTAGGTTTATTATTTATTTAGTAAATATCAAGCGCCTCAATTTTATAGACTTTCGGAGAGTTTTAAAATAAACCATTCTCCAAACTAGTGGTGGTGGTGGCATATTGAAATGCTTGCATATTTTTGCATCAAAGTGTATAAAACAATCGATTCCACGATTGAAAAGCAATCGAATTTTTATGAAGCTTCTTGTGAAAGTTAATCGTACTATCTCAAATTAGATAATTTCCTCAACAACAAAAAAAGGTATTCTCTTGCGATTGCCTAATTACTTTGACCTGTTTTCTTTTAAAATATACCAAAAATTTGGTATATGATCAACTTTTTAATTGAATTTATTTCTTCTTTTTGTGTTTCGATTTGAGCTTGAATTAATACCAAATTTAATCCAATATATTCAAAAAGATTTCGGTGTTATTTTATCTTGTTTTTTTTTATCCAGATAAATGAGATGATCAGCCAATCATAATAATAACAACAACATAAATAGGCAGTTTGAAAACAGTATCAGAATAATTGAAAACATCATCGAAAATTAAGATTCAATAAAGAACTAACCAGAAGGAACAACTCTTCTATTGTAATATCCATTATGATTGTGCTCTATTGAAACATTTATTAACAAAAGATCAAAAAAAAAAAATCATATCGCCACGTTAATATAATCGCTTCAACTAATTAACAAAACGTTACTAGAATAATAGAATAATTTTAGGCTTTTCCTATCGAACAATAAGAATAATAATCAAAATAATAATAATGATAAACAAAAGAGAAGAAGAGGAGCAGGGACTTGGAAAATTTAAATATAAAAATCAAAAACAAAACATTTTTTTTATAGCTGGTTTGTTTCATTTGCTATAAATTCTATTCGTTTTTATTTGAAAAAAACAACAAAAAACCTCTCTCTGTCTCTCTCTCTCGAAAATCACGTAAACAACATATAAACGCTTAGAAAAAAGTTATTTTCTTCTCCATCCTTTACTTCATTTTTTGTTGTTGTTGTCTTTTTATTATTTTAATTTTTTTTTTTTTTTTAATTTTTATATCCGTTTATCTATTGCCACAATTTCGATATCAGCACAACAACATTAATCAGATTTAAATGTAAATATTTTAATTGGAACAGAATCTATTGGTAATAAATCTAATGTGCACGCTTAAATATTTTCTAATCAGTTCGAAAATCTCCACCTTTTGATCGGGTTCGGCTGAATAGGCAGGCTTAATAAAGCCATTTTGGATGCTGAATAGCTCTAAGGCTATAAAATAACTCGCTAGCTACGAACGTGTTTTACTCGTGTATGAATAATAAGAAGAAGATTCTTCATTTTCGGTACAATCACTGATTTATGATCATCGTTTTTATCTAAAAAAGATATCATTTTGGAAGGAAAAGAAAATATTTTGGCTTTTTTTTCAAAAAAAAAAATGAATATCATTAAAATTTCCACTTTTTTACCTTTTTTTTCTCTTATTTATTCAATCGATATAACAACAAAAAATTAATGAAAATAAAATGGAAAAAACAACAAACTTTTTATAATTAACAGATTATGATATTGGACAACATATAAATAATGATAATAAATCTAAAAGTGTTTTTATTTTCATATAAGATACATTTGGTAATATTTTTTTTTCTTCTATTCTATACAATTAAAGGCGACACATCATCAAGAAAAGAAAAATTAACGTAACAGTCCCAACACTGAATTATGTGAGAATCTCTATCGGTTGGCATAGTTGTTGAAAGGTTGACAAAAATTAATCTAAAATATGTCCAAATATGAAAAGAATGCTTTATCGAATTATTCAAATATTGTAGAGAATCGACTTTATTTATGGTGTACGTTTTCGAGTTCGAAATCGTATAAATTGTCATTTAACAAAATGAACGACTTTTGCTGAATGAATAGGACGAATAGCTTATTGATTATTGTTATTATTATTATTATTATTAGTATTGTTCGATGTTTTCGTATTTAATGATTTATTTGATTCTGTTTTATTTAAGATATTTTTATTCGGCTAATATTAAATAAAATAAATATTTTCATAAAGTCATAATAAATACCATTTTTTTTGTTGATAAAATATGCAGAATTTATTTTTTTTGCATTACAATAATTGATAATTTTTTTTCCTTTTTGATTAATTTAATACGAGTATTTTTGCGTTATTTTGCAAAAAAAGAAAGGTTTATCTAATTTCTGCTTTGGAAAGTAAAATATATTTAAAATTTAGTTTTTGATAAAAATTTAATTTTATTATTTTTTTTTCAATTATTACCCAATATGCATGGAATATAAAATTATTAAAATGGTTTGCACAGGGTTTTTTTGTGCAGGACCCAATCTTTTGAGGTAATTTTTGATGACATTTTCGTATATTTCGAAAAATTGACATTACCAAATCTGGAAATTTTTGCGTAAAAATGCAAAATTTGTCGTTTTTTTTAGTGCCATAAATATTAGACAATTTGTAGTTTTCTGTTTTTTGGTTTATAGGCTCGAAAAAGAAAGGTCTAATTAGATTTTGTGGAACAGGAGTTCGGTGCAGAGCTGCTGAATTGAAAAACGCCACAAGTTTGAGCCACGGTCTTCCAGCATGACAATCCCAGCATGTTTTTATTATACTGAGTGACGCCATTGTTCCATCGGAAGTAGGGTCTACCTTCTCTTCTGGGACCATTAATTGAGAAGGAAAATTTGTCCTGATTTATAGGCTCGAAAAAGAAAGGTTTAGTTAGATTTTGTGGAACAGGTCATCATTGTTATCAAGGGCACTACAATTAGGAGTTCGGTGCAGAGTTGCTGAATTGAAAAACGCCACAAGTTCCGATTTTGAGCCACGGTATTCCAGCATGACAATTGCAGCACGTTTTTTGAGTAACGCCATTGCTCCATCGGAAATAGGGTCTGCCTTCTCCTCTAGGGACATTAATGGGGAAGGAAAATTTGTTCTAACAATTTTAAGTAGAAATGGGGTCATAAGGTCTATGAGGAATTTTGCTCGCAAGCTTATTCTGATTTTATTGGTTTTTCGGTTTTGTTGGAAGTATTCAGCTGACTTCCACATAATTGACATGCTGAATACCATTATATGCAGCTGATCCCATTAGGGAAAATGCCTCAATAAATTTGACGAACTAAAAAATTAATATTTTATTTATGTTATTCCTTTAATAAATACAAGAAAAAAGTTATTTACAGTCCTTTAACATTATAAGTTTTAATAAAAGTTGTGAATTTTTAAGGATTTTTTTCCTCTTAAAAATAAATTTCATCAAAACATTCTCTAAAAAAACCATCTTTTCAGATTTGTTTTTTCTTCAGTCAAAAAATCCCTAGCAGATTCTAATACCAATATTCCATAATGAGTTTTATACTAAAATATTATTTAATTTTTTTAATGCTAATAAGTCAATTTTTGATTAAATAGATTTTGAAGAAAATATTAACTTAACTTTTTCGCATGAATTATTTCATGTTGTTTAAAAACAAACAAATTGAATTCTGTCAATTTCAAATAATTTATCATATTTTGTAGTATTTTATTTAAAAATAAAATTAAATAACTGAATAAGTTTCTTAGTTGTGAAAGTTCTTAGGAATTATTGCCGACAAAAAATAATGAAATTTTTATTTTTTTTCCAATTTATCCTATTCTCACCTGACATGATGATCATAAAACGTTTTTCCCCAAAAATGATGAAGAAAAATTTGCTTTACGAATAAATACTATTCCTCCCTTTTAATAATAGTATAATTAATGGACTTTTGACAAATTACCGGGAAATATTGATGATTTTTTATATGAAATTTGCAAAGAAGAAGAAAATAATTTTTGTCCATTTTGCCGGTGTTTGTATTATGATGTGTGTGAGCATAGTTTTCTGAATAAATTTCAATTATTTATTTTTCTCTACAAAACTTAACTATGAGAACGATGGAGAAAAAAAAACTAGTGATGGTACTTGAAAGGATTTCTTAATTTTTGGAAAAAATCTATGCACCCAAACACATTTATCAAAACTAAACAAAAATCGGTTCTAGAATAGTGAAGAAGAAAAGATGCGGCAGAGGAACTCTGAGAAATGGAGGACTCCTTTTCATGTCAACAAATTTACACCACAAAGACAACGTGACGATAATAAATCACAAAATATCATAATGAGCATAATTGTTGAGATGATCATTCATAGAAGCATATGTAAATCAATTGAAGTTGGGACAAGACCGCGTAGATTCCCACCGTCAAAACAAAACTACAGACTTTGTACTGTACACAAACCGAAAATATTTATATTTAAAGGTATATGGAAATTGTAGAGGTCTTCTTTTTTTTTTTAATCTAAATAGAGCTAACTCAGGAAATAAGTAAATAAGTACAAGTTAATGAAGCCACTTCCAAGTCTAAGGAAGAGCCACGCACACACAATGCCAGAAAATCAGTTTCTGGCAACAAACGAAAGCATCACGGACCAGGGGAGGAAAGGTGTCCGTTGCTGAAATGTTTTCAGAATTTGTCTGGAAACCATTAGAAATGAGAGGATGATTACCAAACATAGCACAGACGATTTGTAAATAAAAGCTCAAAATGTCGATTTATCTTAATGAAAAATCGAAAATGTCAAACAAAGTGAAATGCTCACACGACTTTCGACGAGCAGCAACTCATTCGGATGATGGGCTCTACAGTTTAGGACCTCATCTAGGCTCTAGGCTGTGGAATGTTCATATAGAAACGATGTCAAAAAGCGTCAGAGACGATGGACTGATTTTTCGACAAATTCATATTTAAAAGTATTGCCGCGATATTCACTTCAAATTACTATTTTGACAATAAATTGTAATATTTTCGTCGAGTTAAGTGATCTTCGTCAGTTTAAAATGTTTTTTTTGAAAAATCACTTATTCATTAAATCAACTTTATTCTTTTTTTTAAGGGGCATAAAAGGGGTTAAGTGATAATCTTTCGCGATTTATTTAAGCACACATTCAAATGCGATGGTTTCTTAGTAAATTTTTACTAAAAAAAAATTCAGGAAAATTTTAAAAAATGTTACGTAAAAAGTTTTATCTTCAATGTCCGAATTTTCCTAATAAACTGTTACGTGTAAAAGTCTTTCACGGAAAAAAAACTCAAATAATTTTTTTAT
This sequence comes from Atherix ibis, assembly GCA_958298945.1. Taxonomy (NCBI): domain Eukaryota; kingdom Metazoa; phylum Arthropoda; class Insecta; order Diptera; family Athericidae; genus Atherix; species Atherix ibis. Next base: position 84,608,576 of record OY282609.1, read on the forward strand.
GAACATTTTTTCACAGATAATTTTGTCAATAAAAATTTGGCCTGTACAAAATTTTTAAATGTGCAAATTTTTACTCTGCACATTTTTACTATGATAATTTTGACCGTAAAAATTTTTGCTGTAAATAAAAAAAATTTTTACTTGAAAATGTTTACTGTAAAAACTGTAAAAATTTTTGCTGTACAAAGTTTTGCTGTAGAAATTTTTGCTATGAAATTAGTTTGGCGATGACAGTTTTTACTGTGCTTATTTTTACTATGAACATTTTAATTTTGCACATTTTGACTATGACAATTTTTAACTGTAAAAATTTTCGCTGTAAATAAAAACAAATTTTTACTGTGAAAATTTTTGCTGTAAGTAAAAAAAAAATTTTTACTGTGCACATTTTGACTATGAAAATTTTGATTTTGCAGTTTTTGACTATGAAAAATTTTTTTTGTAAAAATTTTGCTGTAAATAAAAAAATTTTTTAATGTGCACATTTTGACTATAAAAATTTTACTGTAAAAAGTTTTGCTGTAAAAAGTTTAGCTAAGAAAATTTTTGCTGTAAAAAGTTAAGCTGTGAATTTTTTTGTTGTGAAATTAGTTTTGCTATGGAAATTTTGATTGTGAAAATGTTTTTCTCTAATAAAACACGTTAAAATGTCCACTTCCGAAATTTTTTCTATAAGTAATAACATTTACAGAAAGTGTTTCCGAAACATTTAAACTGAAAATCATAATTATGATTAAAGTGTAATATTTTTATTAATAAAAAATTCTTGCAGTCATTTTATTCTCGGATACATACTTAGTATTATTAAGGATGTGCTTAAGAATAATAACTCATTTATTTTATAGACAAAGTAGAGAAGAGCCGAATGAATTAATCAAAGCAGCAAATAACAAAAGTGGAAGAATTAATTTTTAGTGCACAAAACCGCAAAACCATATTTGTGTCTTGTTGTGATGGTGCGTCATGACCAAAACGTGGTAATGATCCGCGGGTAACCTGCATTTATCTTCTCCTACATCTCCCTCGCCTTGTCCTGAACAGTTTCTTATTATTTTGTTCGATGGTAAAGAATTGCATTAAGAACTATTCGATGTTGCACGTCAAAATGGCTTCTTCCATGGGGATAGGCCATTAGTGCAATTGCTTCTTTCAAAATATGTACTTGCCCAACCGAACCGAATGCATTCGAATGGAAGTGAAAAGTGCCAGAGTCCGCGACTACTTTGGATTCTCTTTGTTTTGATTTGTTGGTTTGGTCCCTTTACCCGGCAAACTGCCAATTGACATCAAAATCGTTCAACAAAGTTCCGATCTTTTCAGTCCCATTTTACTCGATTGCTGATGGATGGATGGATATAAATTGAATCGTACAAATTCTGAGTTTTTGGTACGTGAGCATAAAGGGTAAATTAGATTAACAGAATGACACAATAAATACGTCAAATTTGATTGATTGCCATTGTTTATGTCGGTAACGTATTAATTTGTTGCCTAACCTTAAACGACACCATAACCGGAGTACTTCCACTTGTGTACACCCATCCGCCCGTCATGTTATCACCGGCAACCTTATGCACATCAGCTGCTTCTGCTTCTTTTGGTCTCTTCTGGTTCTTTTGGTTGCTTCGGTTCTTTTGGTTTCTTCCCAACCAGTAACATATGTCCATTTAGATGAGCATCGAATCATTGAATGGGAATTTATTCATTTGAGAGTTGAAGCGATTTGGTGATTTGTACAATAAGTGCCGGCTATATCTGAAATGTCCGAGAAGGAAACTTCCAACAGAAAAAAATATACCAAAAAAGAATCCACTTCCACGCTGTGGCTGGCTTTGCCTTGCATGGATCACAAGAGATTGGGTACATTTTAAAGTGTGAATAATAAAAAGTACGAATATCGTTTGTTCGGGGAGCTTTTGCCGAAACCAATTGCCTTAATGGGGTTTTCTGCGTTTGTTGCATTTTCCATTTCGGTGTGCTTTTTGTCCCTATTCGATACTATGTTGGATGGACGGAAGGCCACTTTACTCGGTCGATTTGTACATCCCATAGGTGAGAATGCCATTGTTAAAGGGGTCTATAACGAAAAGTATCTGATTAGGCAATGTGTTTCTATTTATCGGCACGGTTTTAGACTGCCTTAACTACTGTGGGTAAGAGTACCGTGAATTTTGTTTATTAAAAATTACAAATTAACAAAAAAAAATTCCACAATCGAAAACAGAAATTTTTCAGCTTCTTATTGGTTACTACTGAGACAGACAAACACTAATCGATAAATTTGTCTACGTCATTTTATACTATTAACTTTTTTCCTTTTTCTAGAAATAGGTAAAATTATATGAATTTCTTCCATCAAAACACTAAAAAATTTATCCAAAAATTATGTCATGTCATTTGTAAAATAAGCAGAAAAAAATTTGATGAAAAAATTCGAACTCACCACATTTCAGTGATTGTTAATGGTCTCTGCTGAAAGTGAAATTATTTATTTATTCTCTTATCAATTATTCACAACTGCATAGACATTTTAACAAACAGATATTATAACAAATACACTGCAATAACAGAGGATGAACATGCGAAATTAGGCGCTCATTGGCGTCTCTCTACCTAACCTAGCAAGACATTTTTCTTTAAGCGCCGATGAGTGTATAGGGGATATTGGCGAGTGTAAATATTGTACAGAATAGGGCCAAGGTTACTACCTTATGGAACACCGATGATTATTGAGGATATTGGAGGGAGGTGTTCACGATATGACCTAAAGGACTCACTTTGTAGGCCTGCATCAGAACGTCGAAATTTTCGATGGCTTTTCCCAATAAAAGTGGATCAACGGTTTCAATTTCTTGTCGCATATTATTCTCTAGGTGTTGAGTTGTTTGTGGAGGATTGGCATTTACTTTTCCTTTTAAATAGTCCCAACGAAAAAAAGTCTAACGGTGTCAAATCGCAAGATCTTGATGGCGAATTCACCATCAGAGTTTCGTGAGATATTTGATCACGGAATTAAGTACATAACAAATTCATGTTTTGAGGTGTTGTGTGTCTCATTATGCCGTCTTGTTGCTAATTGACATTTAATTTCGTCCACAGAAACAATATCGTTCAGAATTCACTGTAATGGCGTCTTCACGATCATTTTCGGAGATTCCACCAGCCTATAAACCCCATGAAGCAGTGATTTTTTTTAATGATTCATTGGTTTTTCGTAAATCACTTGAGGTTTTTTCGTGTCCCAGATTCGAAAATTTTATCCGTTAACGTATCTGTCAATGTGAAAATGTGCTTTATCGCTAAAGATGAATTTTGTGAAATGTCATTTTTAGAGAACGCCGGTTTTTTCCAGTAAGTTTGGATGATGAAAATGACTCCCTCCATGAACAGAATTGTCATACTTTATACTTGACAGTTGTAAAAAAGTATCATAACCTATTTGTTTTGACAGATAATTTGAATGTTGAATAGAAAAACCAACAGATGGCCAGCCTTTATTATCAGGTAGTGGGTGGAGGGAAGAGTTACAAATGGACAAATGTACTCTTTGCTGTCAAAGGAGAATGCAATATTATCTACGACGCGATGGGGTTGTTGGGGATAAAGGAATGTTCTGCTCTGAAGCTCTATTTTGTTGGAGGATTTAAATATGGAATTTTAGTATTCATTTATCAAAAGCCTTAGCATTGGTAAGATATAAAGAAGGCAATCGCACAAGGTTATTGGGCTTACGAATTATTTTTGCGATTAAAAATTTCCAGAGTAATTGAATTAAAAATTTCTATAATTTTTATTAAAAAAATTTAAAGTAAAAAGTAAATTTATTATTAAAAATAGTTTTTTTTTTGTTTACCAAAATTTATCTTAATTAGGGGATTAATTTGAACCACCTTATAATTTTTTTTATAGCTAAGTTACAATTGAATATAGAGAATGCAACCCCCCCCCCCCCTTTTTCTATTCCAGGGCAACTGTTAACCAAGGAAATTCTCACTTATAAGACTTGTACCCACTTTAAATTACAATGTTGAAGTAAAGACCACCCACAAAAATTTTGAGTAACAAAATCTATGAAAAACAAAAAAAAAATTCAGTTTGTTTTCGTATGCTGCCACTTAAGCATAATATTAACTGGCGTCGATCGTTCAAGATCTGTAATTAGCCGCCGAGCAAAACAAGAAACGAAACAAGAGAACACACAACACAAAAAAATCAAATTTCGATAATTGACTAGAAAATGTTTTAATAAAAAAAAATTATTTTTTTTCTATTCTGATTCTGCCATGTTTGTAAAATTTATCTGTAGTGTCTTACCTAATCAGGATGTTCATAAGTTAAACGAAAGGAACTCTGCCTTTTTTTCATTTGGCCACGTAGTAATAGCCACTCTTAAAAAATGACTGACTACTTTCATCGGTAATGTTACCGAAACAAGCAATCATAGACGAGTCCTTGTAAATCACTGATAAAGATCGCCATCCAGTCTCGTCCTAATGATGATGTTTATGCTCAAAAGTCAATCACAACGTAGAGCCTCCTTTTGTGGATAGTTTACATCCCACACTAAATATAGTAATTAAAACTGGAAATATTTGGATTTATTAAGATGAAAACATTGGAATTTTTTTGTTGAAGGTATTTTTTCGATATTTTCTCTTGTGATTTTTATAATTGATAGAAAATATTAAAAACTCTAATATTTATGGTTAAATGGCACCTATTTTAGATTTTTATTACATTTATCAGTGTGTGTATGAGAAGAGAGAGAGATAATAATTTTTTTAATAAATTATAATCCAGTTGAATGGATATTATTGACTCATCATCATTTTGTTCATGTCCATTTGGTGGTGTGGCTTATTGTGGATGCCATTTGGTGAGCAGAGTTCATAAATCTTTTCTTCTACACTTTCGGACAATAATAAAAAAAAAATTTTTTAATTTTTTTTTTAGCACATTATGGAAGAAGGGAAAATGGACACTGATAGCGAGGAAGAAGATGAAGACAAAAAGGCGGTAAGTATAAGTATTTCTTATTAAGTTGCCGAGAATGTCTTTATTATGTTGAAATTTTGTTCGGTCTCTTTTGTTTCACATTCACTATGTCTCCTCCTCCCCCCCTCTAATGGGATTTATCCTTCTTTTTAAAGAAGGTGCGGTGGAGGAGGAGGCCATGTTGTTCACATTTTTCTCTACCATAAAAATTGGTGTTGAAATGTTACTGTTACATATCGTCGTGATGTTTATAGTAAGATTCGTGTTTTTTTTTTTGAGCGAGGAAGTTTTTTTTTGGTTTTGAAGCCAACATAAAGACTTACCGCCTTAACCTCACAAGTTGTTTGTTTTGATTGATGAGGGTTGTAATTCTTCTTCTGTCTTTGTCTATCTCCCATCATCCGATTAGATTTAGGTTTTTTTTCCCTACTACCAACCAATTGGTACTCCCTCTCCCCATTCACTGGTCACAGATACCAATCGTGATCAATAATTATTATATTGCATACAAATTGATTTAATTACAACGTTTTAAGGGATCCTTTTTTGTCCCCGATTGATTCCCATCAAAATATTGTTTTTTTTTTTTTTAATTTAATTTTTATGTTGTGAGCAAATGAAAAAAAAATCCCTAATTTTATTTGAAATAAGATCCTTTGAGGATATTCTTAAAATTATTACTATTATATTAAAGATTGTTGTCGTTGTAAAATAATCCGAAAAAAAAACAGATTTTAAAAATATTTTTGCTTAAAACAATTTTTCTTTCTTTTTTAAAAAAAAAAAATTTAATGATTTTTGCTTTTGATAAAGTCAAAATACTTTAAATACAAATTTTTAATTACAATAATATTTTGTATATTTTTATATTGATGAAATTTTGCCATAGCAAAATAGCTACCTGCAGGATTCGATCCTTTTTTTAATAATTTTTGATGACTTTTTCGCATATTTTGGTCTGTAATTTGGCCATTACTTAATGGACGTTAGTTTTGAAATGCTCTAAAGTAGAACGTATTCCCACAGAAAAAGTTTGGTGGTGTAAAATTGCATGATTCTGGAGGTTAATTGACTTCACGGAATATCAAAATTATGCGTCCTGGCGCAATCAAGCTAATTTTTGAAAAAAAACTCCCATTTAAACGACTCTACACAGTCCTAGTGAATGAAAATATTATTCCTTATCACCAATTTGGCTACCGAGAGGAAAGAGTATTGCACAGAAGTATTTTTAGATATCTGCCAAGCTTGGACACCTCTGGAAACTCAAGAGCTTTCTTCCTTCAATATACGAGGTCTGTTCAAAAAGTATCGCGAATTTTGAATTTCCGCGGGTTACGTATATTCGATTTGTGACGTTATGTTGGTACTCATGTCTCTCACTTATGCCGATAAGTTTGGCCATTTTGAATATTCAGTTAATTTTTTACAGCTGCTTTGCTTGCACGTGTTTTGGCTCGTCTTAGATTTTTGCTCAATTTCGACCAGAAACAGCATCGCATTAACATTGCTAAGGATCTGTTGGACTCTGTCCACGACGACCCAAATTTACTCCAGAGGGCATAATTTACTCCGTTATGACGTGGAAACCAAAGCTCAATCATCCCAATGGAAGCTGCCAAAGGAGCCAAGACCGAAAAAAACGCTCCAAGTTCGGTCGAATGTGAAGGTTTTGCTTACAGTTTTCCTCGATTGCAGGGGCGTGGTGCATCATGAGTTCTTGCCACAGTGTAGAACGGTCAATAAGGAATATTACCTGCAAGTTATGTGGAAGTTGCGCGAAGCAATCCGCCAGAGACGTCCGGATTTGTGGAAGAACAAAAATTGGTTTTTGCCATTTTTGGCCAAAAACAATACACTAATAATGCCGCAGCCACCGTATTCCCCAGATCTGGCCCCCTGTGACTTTTGCTTGTTTACAAAACTGAAGAGCCCCATGAAAGGACACCGCTACGCTACGATTGAGGAGATAAAGACGGCATCGAAGGAGGAGCTGAACAAGATCACAAAAAATGATTTTTTGAAGTACTTCGAAAATTGGAAAAAACGTTGGCACAACCGTATAATATCTGGTAGGGATTACTTTGAAGGGGCAAAATAAATATTTATAAATAAATAAATAATTTTAGAGTATTTAATAAAGAATGACAGAATTTTCATAAAAAATATGTCTTCAATTAAAAAAATAGTTCTAATTTGTAGACCGTTGATTTTGAGGATGATGCCTAGAAATGTTCAAATCATAAAATATTTATTGCGAATGTATTGCTAATTTTGCACTTAATTCAACATCGAGTTTACAGGATTTTCGTAGTTTTTTAGATACTCTATCTAAGCAGGATTAAGCCAACTCTAAAGAATTTATCTAAATCTTTTTTTTATAAATTATTTTGTAAAATGTGAAATTTTTAATATTTTCCTTTTCTAACGAGCATTTATTATTAAATAATAGTACCTGATTTGGTCAATTATTTATTAAAAGTCCATAATTATTTTATGAGTTTAATCACATCAATAAATAAACAAACAAATTATTTGAAAAAGCTACTTTTGATATAAATAATTATTTTTAACAAAATACCTTAGAATTTCTTTGGATAATAAGAAAATTAATCGATATTTTTATTCTTGCCATCAAATATCAACTGTTAAATGGTCGTACGATAAAGTGATCATTTCAATTAGAATACGAAATATCTACTCGTTATTGTGTAGATGTGCTGTGTTAATTCAGAATAATTATGATACATTCAATCGGACATTAATTACTGTTATTAAAATTATATAAAACGTACCGTGTAATAAAATCAAAATTGAAAACACCTTTTTACAGGTATTTTAACGATACATATATACACTTTTGCCAATGATTTGTTATTGGGCTTAAATCGATTCGAAGATATTAATCTCTGTCGATTCACATTCTCAACAGTTTTAAATAAAGTCACTTTGAATAATTAATAACTCTATAGTGTTCAATCAAATGGAATAAGTTCAGTTTATAATAAAAAAAAACAAACTAAAAAATAACCCCTCTCTGGGTCTCTGTTTTTATTCATATAAGATTTTATTATTATACGATATACAATGTTGGGAATAGGAACAGTTGTTATTGAACAAATATGTGCAATTAAGTTTTAAATTCCAGGTTTTTATTATTTATTCATAATTCTCGTATCATCAATTTACAGGAAATTGCCTGGTAAAGGGGAGGGGGGGGGGGGGTGGTTAGAAAAGGGAACTTTTATTTTCTAGACTATCAGGAATTGAAAATTTATATCAAAATTTTATCAAAATTTTTTGAATTCTTTATTGCAGTTTACAAACTTTATTATTGAAAGTCTTAGTTTGAAAAAAAAAAATTTTACCAAATATAAAAAAAACTGTTTTCCTTAACTTGAAAATTTTTAATCTAGCCTAAATGTGGTTCCAAGAATAAAAACCGGTGTCACAACCCAGATTCCAAAACCGAAAATTTTTTGGTTTTATTGTGCGAAAAGTTTCAGGACACAATTTCAAAACAAAGTCTTCAAAAAAAACCCTCAAAATAATCTAGTCCTGCAAAAAGTCTCTTGGCAACTATTAAAATAAGACAAAATTTTCACCATAATTTTAAGCACAGAAATTGGTTAATCCTTTATAATAAATACAAATTTAAACAAAAAATTATGATCCGAACTGGAATTAATTTTTCATTTGAATTTGATTTTTACTAAAATATTAAATGGCTTCAATGAAGAAGACATTAATTCAATATGACACATATTTTCAAAATTTTCTATAAAAATCTATAAAATTAACCATTCACAATTCAATCATTTCAGTAGTTGTTAACAGCCCAAAATAAAGCAGGGTTCAGTTATGGTTAAAGGTATATTAATCGGTACACCTCTCCCCCCCTTCCCCATTATTAATTGATACGATGAAAAACGTGAAAATTCTTCACTAATATCCGTGCAAGTAGGGATGTTAATGCATTTATGATTGTTGTACAATTTAATAATCGAAGTCAATCATAAAGACTCCTCTACACCAAATCAATCAAAAAATAGCCAAAAACACAAATTACCTGCGACCGTCGTCGTCATCGCTTCATTCGCTTCGATATTCAGTCCAGCCCAGGACAAAACTCAGCTTAAGTTTTTATCTTAATTCCATTGCGGTTTAACATGAATCTTTACCGTCGCCCTTATACCGTCTTAACTTCTTAACTTGTTTAACCCTTGCCAACCACGTTCGACTTTTAACATAAAACTAAAATTGTTAAAATAAAAAAAAAAAATCAACAAACCACCAATTTTATTATGTATTATTTCTAAGAAGCAAGCAGAGGGAAATTTTTTTGAAAAATGTCAAAATATTACGATAACAATAGGCGTTTATAATTCCTTGTACAGTACGCGGCTTATATATAGCCTAGCCGAACGTGTCATTTTTCTTGATCAGATTTTTTTTTTTTTTTAATTAATATATACACACGCGGTCAACGATTTCTTTTAATACGTTTGACTTTCCGACATTTCAATATTACCAACATTCCAAAACCTATACACTCAATATTGACCTTTATATGGATGTGTGCGTTCAATCGTCTTAGAGGTATGTTATAAATATCGGGGCTTTCAAATAGAAAAAGAAGAAAAAAAAATAAACTCCAACCCGTGTTGGAAGAGTATATATTTTTTGTGGCAAGAATTTTAGTTTTTTTTTCCATCTACTATTATTGATATGAACTATTAAATGCTTTCAACACATCTAATTAAGATATTATCTTATTTTTAATCTTCAACACTAATAATGTGTGTGCGTGCATGTAAATACTATGAAAATTGAGAAAAAATCTCTGAGATTATAAACTTCTTGGTTGAAATCTTGTTCGACGGGTCCTTTTTATTTTGAATCTTAAAGATCTCGTTCGCACAGCTTTTTTCTGCCATCTATTATGGCCGTTCATTAAAATATTATCTGTAATAATATTTTAGTTAGCAAAAAAAAAATGATTTCCCATTTAATTCGTATTCGAAATTTTCAAATTTTTATATTAATTTCATTTTATTTGTAAAAAATTAATATTTTCCCACGATTTAATCTGATCGAGATAAATACGATCTAAACTAGGTAAATATATATACTAGATAAAGCAAGAAAACAATCAAAAAAAAACAATAAAAAAAAATTGGAATAGATTTGCATCATTTTCAACTGTCAACATTTATTTATATCAGTTTGGTTCGATTGACCAATCATTGCTTTACATCGGAAAACGTTTGCAATGTGGAAATACTCGTATTTCGAAGAGATTGTTGTGGTGGTGGTTGCGTTCGCTCTACGTTAGTCTATATGAGTAACGAACGTACCTGTTCGCATAATACGGATAAGCTGTCACATATGCTGCCAACTTTACTCTTGTTTCGAATTATTCTAAACTGTCACCAATCGCCATTTCGAATTCCTTAATTGTTTTTTCATTTATCATCAGATCATTGGGGATTTTTCTCTTCGTTTTGTTTTCATTTTCTCTCTTTTTAAGTTAACATTCAAATCGATAGAGAGGTAAGGGAGAGGGACGGTAGGTAAATTACAAAGTCTAATAAACAGAAGTAGTTTTTTTTCTTCTCTCTCTCCATAACACTTTAAATGGACCGACAGTCGTTATTTTTTTTTATTTTTATATTTCGTTTTTATTATGCTACCCATTTTTTGTTGTTGTTTTCATTCGTTTTAATGGAGATATTTCTAATTTTTCTAATAAGATTTTATCAATAAAAAAAAAGAAGACCTATAGAAAAAAAAATCTTTTAACAGAAGTCTTTTTTAATAATTATTGGGACCCAATATCGATTCCCCGCCGAATCGATATTAATTATCATATTTAATTTGTTAGTTTCGTTTTGGTTGATAATTTTGTGCTGTATAAGTAATGTGGCGATACTCGTAGCTTCCATAGATTGAGATAACATAGATATTTTCGCACCAATTCAATGAAATATTTTATTCAATCCCAAATCCAACAACCAAAATAACCATAATATGAATAATTCGAAATAAATAAATATTATATGCTGATAGGAATAATAAACTAAGAAATTTTAGTATTATTTTAATCTAATCCAACCCACAACATTTAACAAACGATATCAAATTTGCCTTTTTATCTATTCTTTTTCTACTTTGAAAATTATTATTTTTTTGGACCTTATCTATTTAACTATTTTTCTTAATTTTTTCCCAATATCAATTTTATACTGCTCGTAATAGTTTTATTTTTGACTAAACTGTCTTCGGGAATATTTTCTCTTGTCTTTATCTAGTTTTGTTAAATATACGAAATGGAAAGAAATTAATACAGCCATTTCGTAAAAAAAACAAAACAAAACAAGATATAAAAATAAATAAACAGATTGAGATTAGAAGACTGCCACCACCAAATAAAGAAAAAAAAACTAAATTATTAAAATTAAAGTGTATAAGAAATGTTTGAAAAAAAAACAAATACTATTTTCAACATGAAATAGATTAGGGAGCAATAATAAAAATATCAAAAATAACACTATCGATATGCGAGTAGCGTGAGAATATTTATATATTATTCAAATTAAAAATTAATACGGTTGCACAGGTAAAAATGAATGATAATAAACATTAGTAATTTATTTAATATCAACAGCTAATTTTAGATGAAATCGAAAATGGTCTATCGAAGATAAAAAAAAGAAACAAGATTTTTCCTTTTACCTTCATTTGGTCCGGTACGATATTTTGGTGATTATTGCGATTAAAATCATTTAAGTTGGCACTACTGACAACAAATTCGAGTAGTCATAAAAATATTTTGTTTTTTTTTGTTGTTATGTAAATTTTCTAATTACTATTGTGAGTGTACTTTTATAATAAACTTGATTGAAAATTTCGAATAGACAAGAATGGGGCTATCCAATTTGTGCTTTGGAAAGTATACTTAAATAAAATATATTTGAAATTCAACAATTTTATTATATTGTTAAAATTTTTCTATTATTTAATAAATTATAATATTATTAATAAGTCGTAATTTTTGACGACTTTTTCGCAAATTTCAAGTTGTAATTCGGTCCTAATTTGACGGATGCACATTTTTAAATGCTCTAAAATTTGAGTATTATCTAAAGATGATTTTTAGTATCTCCTTGTCAAGCTGTTCAAGTTTCAAGCTCTTCCGAAAAATAGGATTTCATTTTTCGTAACTAACAACAAAAATATAACTCACTGAAAGTTTCAAGCTCTTCCTTATAGAGTGTGATCAGTAAGTTGAGCTTCTGTTGTTTGTTATGAAAAATGGAACAGTAATATTTGTATTAACCTTGATGAATCCGCGAGTTTTGACTTTAAAAAAGATTGCAAGTTTTTAGCGGTGGAATGAGGCATTTTTGGAGAGCTGAGAAGCAATAGAATACAAACCTTAACATACTTATGGAGGCATTCAACATCGAGAACTCATCAAAATGTGGACCGAATGAGGGCTCTTGTGAGCATTTTTAATGTTAATCGAAGCACTTTAATATTTCGATTAATATTAAAAGGCTTAGAAAAAAGAAATTCTTTGCGTCAAATCGGACATTGCCGACACTTGAATGCTCCACCATGACAGTTTTTGTCGGAAAAAGGAATTTCTAAAAGGTGTCTAGAGCACAAACTATCAGTGACATAAAGTATTGTTGGAGGGTCGTAAGGCACACAAACACGAACTTTGCTCTCCAAGATCAACAGACACTTAAAAGGACATCATCTTGGTACTGTTGATAACATCCAAGGGAGTATACTAGGGGTATAAGCTTAAATTCGCTGTTTTTTATTTAAAAAACACATGTTTTTTTTTCATAGAAAGCAAAAACAAATTTATTCAAAGTACTTGCCCTTGCTAGCTACATATTTTTCCTATCTTTCGGGCATATTGTGGATACCACGCCAAAAAAATCGTTCTCTTTCGATGCAAACCACTCATCAAGCCATTTTCGGACGTTTTCGTAAGAATCGAAGTGTTGCTCAGCGAGCGCGTGGCCCATCGACGAAAACAGGTGGTATTCGGAAAGGGCCAGGTCTGGTGAATAAGCGGGGTGGGGTAGCACCTCCCAGTTGAGTGTCTCCAAGTAGTTTCGGACCATTTTTGACGTGTGCGATGGTGCGTTGTCGTGGAGGAAAATCCGCTTGTCATGTCTTTGTTGATAATCCGTCCTTTTTCACACAGAGCACAGTGCAATTTGATCAGTTGTTGGTGGTAGCGGTGGGCATTGAAAGTTTCACCAGGTTTCAATATCTCATAGTAGACGATACTCTGTTGATCCCACCAAAGTCACAGCATCGTCTTCCGTCCGAAGCGATTTGGTCTTGGGGACGATGTTGACGGTTGGCCGGGATCAACCCACGATTTCTTGCGTTTAGGACTCTCGAAATATATCCACTTTTCATCGCCAGTCACAATCCGATGCCGGAACGACTTTCTTTTTTGTCTGGCGAGCAAGATTTCGCATGTGTTTTGGCGTCGCTCCATCTGCCTACCATTCAATTCATGCGGCACCCATTTTCCGATCTTTTCAATCTTCCCCATGGCACGCAGACGCCTGGAAATGGCTGGTTGAGTAACACCCAATTGCTCCACGAGCATTTTTTTCGATTGGGTATCGTTTTCGTCCAAAAGAGCCTCAAGCTTCCTAAGCCGATTTTCGCGCTTCTTGTCCCACAAGTCAAAATTGCCATCTTTGAACCGACAAAACCAATCTCGGCACGTTGTTTCCGATAAAGCACTATCACCATAGGCCTCCATAAGCATTCGATGCGATTCGACAGCCGATTTCTTCAAATTGAAGTAGAAAAGCAGAGCTTTCCGCATATGCTCTTTTTCTGGCACAAAACTAGACATGATTACCAAAAGAAAAATGTATGTTGTTGTACGAAATTGCTAACAATGTGCACTGATTAATGTTGACAGATGTCTGTCTGTCAATGTGCACTGATTAATGTTGACAGCTACCATGGGCACGTGTAGTTAATATGCTCACTCACGCCATCTATGACCAAACAGCGAATTTAAGCTTATACCCCTAGTAAAAAATAAAAAAATTTAAAAATTGTTGCAAAAAACAAATCAATCTCACAAAAAATACCTCGTATAAACGATTTTGGTCCCAGTTTATATTGATAAAAAAATTATATTAATTTAAATTTATTTGATAAAAAAATTGTGAAATTATCTTAAGTACAGCTTGTATTTCCGAAAGCGCATTTTCTGTAAATATTGAGCAATAATAACGAAAATCTTTAAATATTGGGTAAATTAATTGAATTATCATCTTACCGGCGGTAATATATAAGTGCGTATCCAAAAGACGAGTACGTAAATCCATAATAACAAATTACGGTGATCATCAGCAAGAGAGAAATCGTATGGCGGCTCCAAGGGGAATACAAATAGTTGAAGTTATTATATTGATTATTGGCGGCTCTTTTTTACCTTTTATCAGATCTTATCATTTTCATATCAAATGACATTCGGGTTGGTCGGTGAGCTAAAAAGGCTTCTGGACCACGTGTGCTCATTTGTATCCATGTACACATATATTGGTGGCATGTAAAAAAAAATCTAAATTGAAACATTTTTATCTCGTTCGTTTTTGGTTTAGATGCTTGCCTACAAACTGTTTGTTGACTGCTGCCGGTTTCCATTTCATGTATTTTGTAAATGTTGATTAAAAAGCTACCAAAACTGTTCGAAAACAGTTCGTTAAATACTCCGTGCGATCGTCTCTCTTCATCTCCCTTTTTCCAAATTCATTGGTAAGAATTGATTTGTCAGGTGGTGGAATTATCAGTGGAACTAAATTAAGCAGAAAACGTACACTCACCAGAATGGGATGGCGAATGTGGCAATGAAAATAAGATAAATTATAAAAATATCTAACACATTTGACATGTTAACCGGACTTGAAAGAACATTTTGCCGCATTTTTGTTGATGATGATTCGATTCATCTTCGAACTGAATATTATTATCTTATTTCAATATGGAACTGTAGTATCTGAGAAAGCAGAGAAAATCGAAGACGATCATAGAGTGTGGATCATAATGGTGATGATGATGATGATGATGATGATGATGATGGTGGTGGCGGCGGCAGTGAGCACTACAGCATGGGTACACCAGCTCCAGCAACAGTAACATCAACAGAAGAGGATAATCACGACGAAAAGTTCAATTCGATTTGTTATATTTTGTCGTAAGCATGCCATAATAAAATACGCCTTTTTTTCAATAACAGATCATGTGTGCGTTTATTTGTTGTAAAATTTAAAGAAAAAAAAACCAAAGAAAAAACCTGGTAGATGATGACGAGGAAGAAGAAAAAGAATCCGAAAACTTTTGTGGAGCAGTAAAGGAATGAGAAGGGAAAACCCTTATTACTGGAAGTTTTGGAGATCCTTGATAATTTTAACCAATATGATCTGAGCTTACATATCACCGAATAGGAGCGTCAAGCCAGTCCATTATGAACGGTAGACCAATCGATCGATAGAGACAAGATTCGCGCTCCATCGTAGATAGATCGATCGATCTATCCAATCCGTCCGTCATCCCAATACATACATATCTAGGTTTGATCAATCCAAACCATCAAGACTATCGGAATATCGGAACATCAACCGATCGATCGAGATGGGTGGATGGATCAACCGATCCGATCGATCGATCGCTCGATTGATCGTTCGATGGATGCTGCTTTAAACACTTAAGGAGAAGCCGACAAAACACCGATCGTTTTATGCTTTTCTCTTTAAACGATATGTTTGATTCTTTATGTTGTTGTTTTTTTTTTTTATTTCCATTTCTATTTTATATTTGAAATGTGATTTGATCATTTTATTTACATTTTTATTGGCTCTTTATCTGTTTATGTTTTGATATTATGCCGTTGAGACTCTTGTTGTTGATTCTCATTTGTATCGCGGCATCGTTTTCGGCTTCAGATTTATGTTCATATCCCTATTTTTCGATATACATACTCATATTAAAGTAAGTAGTCATTATTATGTTTGAAAAAGCTTCTTGACTCTTTGAACGTGTTCTTTGGGGGACCCAGTCAAAGATCAAATCATATCGAGTACACTCATTCCGTA
Source organism: Atherix ibis (assembly GCA_958298945.1). Taxonomy (NCBI): domain Eukaryota; kingdom Metazoa; phylum Arthropoda; class Insecta; order Diptera; family Athericidae; genus Atherix; species Atherix ibis. The sequence continues at coordinate 84,624,718 of OY282609.1, forward strand.
TTATTTGTCATCTTAACAATGTCTACAAGAGATACTACGATTTAAAAGAGGTTCGTTCTGTTGTTAATCAGAAATCAATATTTTTCGAGATCATTTCTACCTAGGATGGATGGATGGATCGATGGATGGGTTGATGATCATGATTGTGATGTCGGCAATTTCCGATTTTAAAGTCGATATATTTTTATTGGTTATTGATATTGATACCGATACTGATACGAATACTGGAATTTGTTCTTTTCTCAATGGCGATCATCAGAATAGACCTTTGGAAATATTGTATATAAACGAGTACATTTCCACCTTCCGTCTTTTATAAATTGCTCCTCAATCATATTCAATTCTAATAGAATACCAGAATCTTTTTACCACCAATCTTTGACGATTCTGTCCCCCCTTCGTTAAAACTATTCTCTTACTTTTTAATTTACGCATTCGATTTAATAGCGATCGTAAAAATAACTTTTCATAGCCAACTTTTGATATTCATTGGAAATTGCATTTTTTTATAACTTTTTAAACTTAATGATAAGATAGAAGTAAAGGAAAAAGAAGAAGAAGAAGAGAAAAAATAGGAATAAAGTAATAATAGTAATAAAATAGAAATAATAAATGATACAAAATTATCTATTTAAGATTTTTATGATCGTTCAGTGTCAATTTAATGCGTCCAAGTATGTGCCATGCCATCGAGAATTGATAATCGAGCAACCAACCAAACGAACCATCCTAATTTGTTATATGATAATAGAAAGGGGCCAATGTCTTATAGACGGGCGCGCATAATGCATACATTATATAAAAAAAATATATTTTTTATCTTTTATTTTTGGATATCAAAAAGATGATATCTTAACTACTGGAAAAATATTCTATTATAATAAAAAAATTGAAAAATGTGAAATTTTATTTTCTTACATTTGAATAATAATTAACGTTAACAGAGAAGCGGCCAACATGAATTTTTCATCATTACCATAGATGAGGTGAAAATCAGAAGTGAATTTGGGGGTAGTTAATTGGTCAATTTCGATTTATTTAAAAGAATCGATTCGATTTTTTTTTGTTTTTGTTTTCTACAAATACTTTTTGAATACCAAAATATTTAATTAATTTTTAATTAATATTTTTTTTATGTTCTCCTTAGTAAGGCTGGGGATTTGTTTTCTTCTTTTCTTTTTCCGATTATAAGAAATTTGATTAGTTTTTTTTTATTTTATTATTCTTGCTATTTTTTTTTTATAGAATATATTATTTTTATTAATGATAACTAATTAAATTGATATCAAACTGAGGGGAACATTTTATTTAAAAAGCAATTCTATTAGTTGTAAAAATGAAACAGAAAATTTCGTTATTTATTCTAATCGATTATAAGAAAAAAAAATACTCCATGATAATTAATTTAAATTATTTGAAAAATGGCAACGTTTTTATAATTTGTTGAAAGATTTAAAAACTGATGCGAATAGTGCCACTAAAAAAAATATTGTGTTTTAACAGTTGGTAGTACCGATATTTTTAAAAAATACAATCGATACCCCGGTATCTTTATTTGATAAATTTCAATATTAAGAAGTTTTTTAATTTTGTGTTTAAGAAAGTATAGTATTGTTATTTGACAGCTGTCAAATAAATATGCCATCAAAGTTTAGATTAAAGTTCGCCATTTTGATATTATTATTTAATTATTGAACAGCTTGTTAAAAGTATGCAGATTTTCTATAAAAATTGTGATTGTTTGGCTGTTCAAAAAACAAAATTTTCTTAAGAGACCAGGATCTTTTCTTGTTTGATGATTACGTCAATAAGCAAGTGACTATGGAGAAGCTATTGAAAAGTCACTGTGTTATTAGTCCGTATTTTTTGGCAAAGGGATTTTCCTTATATAAACGGAAATTTTTTTTCAACTTCAACTTGAATATTTTAATCTAGACTATATGTGATTTTAACAAGACGATGACACAAGCCCACATTATATGACAAATTTTTGAACGCATAATTTCGAGATTTACTGAAGTTAATTTGTGTTAAAGATCGTGTGATTTGAAGCAGTTGAATTTTTCTTTTTTATTAAGTTACATGAAAGTTCACGTTTAAATAGATAATTCTTAAATTTAAAAGCATTTAAAAAAGAAAACCCGTCAAGGATTACAGCCCAAAATGTGTGAAAAAAAATCGTTAAATTTTTTTCAAAAAGGATTTGAGTATTGGAAGAAGTCTTGTAGTAGAAATTTTAATGATGCTATATTTTATATATAGTCTAGAAAATATAATAAAATCGAAAATATAATCACTATCTGAATTTATAAGTGTATTTGATTAAGATTTACTTTCCGAAGTACAAATTGAATAGACCTTTATTTAAAAAAAATTATCTTAATACATTTATGTACACAATATTTCCTTTGAAAATTTTATTTAAAAAAAAACGTGGGGGTGATTATAAATGTTAAAAAAAATTAAAACTAATTATAATATTTTTTTTATATACTCTTAATTTTCTTCTGACATTTTCTTGTTTCTTGTTTATAATTTAAACACAAAAATCAAAACGATTTTCCTAACAACTAAAATATGAAGAAAATTGTTTATAAAATTCCCTTTATTCCAAAATATTTTCATTACGTTTTATTTATTATAAAATATTTAAAGAAATATTACAACTGAACGTGATCAAGGATCGGTTGGGCTAAATTATTTGCTTGAAAAAAAGTATGAAAGAAAGATCAGAGCTTTTATTGAGATTCGAATAATAATTGGAATGATTTAATGAGCACTTATTCGACGGAGCAATATTCATTCTAAAATGATGTGATGCACAATTGCACTCCTGAACAACATAAAATTAGTTCAACACGATCGTCCCACACAGCCGTGGTGAAATCGGAAATGAAAAGTACGAACAGTGCCACTACAGTAAATTTAGAGACAAAATTATCACAACTCATCATGCTCGTAGGCAGAGTCACATAAAAAGACACCGGGGGACATATGCAAATACTTTTTGTGCTGAATGCCAAACTACCACCCGCACCCTCCCCTCCTTATTTGATGGCTGCAATTTGTTAATATCGAAAAAAAATTCTTTTTTTATTTCCATTTACTATTTGGTTGTTTTTATTTTAATTTCGAATGCAGAAAGAGAATAAATAAAAACTAATGTCCAGCCAGCCGATCAACAAAGGGTCAAAGAATACACATAAATTCTGCTGATTTGCTTGAACGATTCTGTATTTTGGAAAAAAACATCCTATCTTAGGTGATTTTATGGCGGTTTCTGTGGTTATTCAGCTTCATTTATGTGCAATCAACAGGGAAACTGATAAATTGTCGTCGGCCTTTTCTCCAGATCGAGCTGGACCGCGTAGAGATGATCATACTTGTACATACAAAAGGCGTAAATATAAGAAATAAAAATGATTGTAAAGATTAAAGGTATCTTTGCCCTGCCGTCTTAATTAAGCTGTGTATATGCGTACACACCTTTATGACATTTTATTTGAAATTTTTACTTTTATTTTATTTATTTTATTTGTGGTTAATACAATGTACAATAAATGCGGGAATAGAACAGAAGCCATAGAGTATGTTAGGTAAGAGATGAGAACTGTGTTCAAATGTATCGTGTGAGAAGGTAAAATTACTCTTTCCTATATTATCTATGGTCGTCTTGTGAAGGTGATGCGTATTCACCGGATACGTAAGAATACCTAAGGAGTAATATGGAAAGCTCAGGTGGTGGTGGTGAATTGCAGGCAATTTTATTTTTTAAAGCCGACATTAAATCGCTACTCAAAGGTTGACCGTTTCGGTATGGATAGTGAGGATTTTCAATAAGGAACAGTAACTCGTTAGTGGGTTTTTTGCTATGCACTCTCAGAGATTTAATAATAATAATAGAGACTAAAGTGGATATATTAGTTTCGTAGGTAACTGAAAGTTGGTAAAATAAGTTTCAAGAATAGAATAGAAAAATCCCTTAAGCCATATGTCCTCTAAGACCTTTGGGAATCTGTACGGATCCTATTAAGAGGATTATTGAGACGACAAACCGCCTACCGAAAGTAATAACTTTGTCAACGATCCAATTTTTACAAATACGAACTTGTACATGATCCAATGCTCAAATAGGATAAGTGACATTATTGCAAATGACTAAATTCACAGTACTGGATCAGTTATGTATTGTGATCCGATTTTTTTCTTACCAACAAATTCGAAAATGTTCATGAATTTTTCATATTTTCTTATACTTTTTGAAACTTTTGTTCATGTAATATTGTTTAGAAAGCAGATTACCTTTTTTGCTAATTTATTTTCGAATAGACATTATGCAAATCCTGATTATCATAAGCAAAACGAATATATGCATAAGTGGAAATTTTCCAGAAAAATTCCCTTTCAGATATTCCGAGGGACTATTGTAAAATATTATGAAATTTATTGTCTTTAAAATGTGTCAATCATTAAGATCGATTTTATTTTATGTAATAGATAAAAGTTATTTTAACCAAATCCCCCTAGTTACAGGGGTAGCCTAGTAAATCTTTAATTAAGGATAATACAGTGAAGAAGTGCATTGTTATTGTTGCTGTCATTAATAGGAGGAGTGCCATGGGTAGGGTTTTTTTTAGTAATAAGCAAATTTGAGCAATTGTATTAATTTACCTCCTGCTAGCGTGTGTTTCTGTTAGGCCTCAGTATTTTAGTAAATCACGCGACCAGTGACACTTAACTGTTCGATGGGTATTTCTAGAGAAGGAAATGGAGGATAGTTCTTGAACAAGAGGATTATTATGATTGAGGATACGAGAACGGAACTTTTTATAGCGAGATACTGCCACATCAAAAACAAATGGGACTTTAAGATCACGATGAAAAACATTATTGCGAACATAAAAAGGGGGAATCGACAATTGTACGGAGTATTTTTGATTGAAGGGATTGGATTGGACAGGAATTAAAAGGCTTAGTAGATCCCCAGAGTTCTAGTCCGTATGTCCATATGGGTTTCAGTAAGGTATTGTATAATAGTACTTTGCTGTCTATAGTAAGTTTGGAACGTTTGTCTAGAAGTCGAAGTAGTTTAAGGTATCGTCTTTTAAGTTCTTGTTCCATGCAAGCGTTTGTCTAAGTTCAGTCCTAGGTACTGAGCTACAGTGTGTTGTGGTATGGCACTGCCATTAAGGTATTTGGGAGGGCATGGCTCACGACGGAGAGTAAAAGTTACCTGGATAGATTTACGTTCATTGACTTTTATTCTCCACCTAGTATACCAGTTCTGGATGGTTTGGATTTGGGTTTGGAGAGTTTCGGAAGCAGGTTGGGGATTTTCGCTAGATGCAAGGCAGGCCGTATCATCGGTGTATTTAGCAAAGAAGACATTAGGACAGATTGGGATATCGGATGTGTAAATGCTGTAGAGGATGGGTCTAAGTGTTCTACCCTGAGGAACCTCAGCCAATATCGGAGAGACATTGGAGAGTTCTTTTGATTCATTTACTTGGAAATGTCTGTTAGAAAGGAATGATCTTAGGATTAGGAAACAGGTGGAAGGAAGGAACCTCTTCCAGATTTCGACCAAAAACAGCATCGCATTAATATTGATAAGGAGCCGTTGGACTCTGTCCGCGACGATCCAAATTTGCTCCAAACGGACATAACTGATGACGAATCATGGGTTTATGCTCAATCATCGCAATGGAAGCTGACGCACGAGCAAAGACCGAAAAAAGCGCGCGAAGTTCGGTCGAATGTGAAGGTTTTCCTTACAGTTTTCTTCGATTGCAGGGGCGTGGTGCATCATGAGTTCATGCCGCAGCCACCGTATTCCCCAGATCTGGCCCCAGTGACTTTTTCTTATTCCCGAAACTAAAGAGCCTCATAAAAAGATGACGCTACGCTACGATTGAGGAGATAAAGACGGCATCGAAGGAGGAGCTGAACAAGATCACAAAAAATGATTTTTTGAAGTGCTTCGAGGATTGGAAAAAACGTTGGCACAAGCGTATATGTTAATATATGGTGGGGATTACTTTGAAGGGGACAAAATAAATATTCATGAATAAATAAATAGTTTTTTTAAAAACACAAAATTCGCGATATGTTTTAAAATGCACCGAAAATCGCATAATAAAAGCAAGAAATATCATAAAAAAATATGGAAAATTGCTCACAATATTGGACAGCATAAATGTTTGTGAATAAAAAGAAATGATTCTCAAATTACGAGAGCTCTTTTCCGTTTTTTCTATTAAAGTGTCTCTTGAATATGATGAAATTTTAGTACTCAATTTTTTACCTAGATATGACTGATTTTCTTATTGCCTAAATTACACAATATTTACCTACTGCTGTAGATCTTCTCCTTTCGCCAACCGATCCAGAATTATAATTTTGGTTTCTAACAAAATTGCACTCCTTTTTATTATTATTATCACGCATTTTGCTTAAGAGGACTAAAAATAAATTATAGAAAAAACTTATCTTCCAGTAGTAACCTTCTTTCACAGGAGTATTGTTTTCTACTGAGTAATAAAAAGGTACCATAATGCGTAATAGAACAGTATGACAAATTTTCAAGGCTAGAACAGTATGACAAATTGAATGCATATCAATTACGCACTAAAATTATTAAAAAAAAACACCGCCTAAAACGAGAATAGAGTGTATTTATTTTTATTTTAAAAAATATCGTTTCTTATTTCCTACCCCAAAATTTAAATTTTTTGTTAAACACGATAGTGTCCTCTACCTTAGATGATCTTACACCTTCATGTGTCTCCAAGCAAAAATTTATCTATCAGTGAAGATCACTTTGTAAAGTAAAAATTTATCCATCAGTGAAGATCACTTCCACAATGCTAACAAGCAAGCATGCCATCAATAGCGAAAAAGTATTCTTTTATATTGTAATTACGGTCGTTATTGGCTGTGGGTCCTTTACAAACTTCTTTTTCTCATTCCTGTTTCCTACCTCACCTACGCCAAAAATATTAAAATTTCTTATATTTTATAATAATAATAAATTTAGGGAAAAAAATACGACTTCATTTCTTAAATTTGGTGTAGGAAAATATAAAAAAATAATTAAAGTTAATTTACTTCCACCAGATTTAACAATTACTAATAAATTATAAGACAAAATAGGAAATTAAGTCAAATCGTACAAATGATATCCTAATAATCACTTATTTTTTTTATAAAATATTTCGCCAACATCAAAATTTCGTACAAATAATAAACAATTTAAATTATCTCAAAAATATTGTAACCTATATTTTTACTGTCCGTTTAGAACCATCTGTTATATTGTATTCAATTGGAAGGATCAAAAAAATCTTCCGACATTCGAATGAGGTACGAATCGAATAAATCTAGATGGAAAAAAAACCTGTTCAAACATTAATCGGAAGGATTAGCTGAGATGTCCTTTAACTTCCTGATTAACAACTAATTTTGTTCTATTCGACAATATTTTCTTAATAAAACCATTTCCAATTTTTGCACCAATATTTTCAACCAAGGATATTATAATATTTTATTTGGGATTAAATCTCTTTGACTTTGATCATTGCCGCTGCCCTCTTCCATTCAGAGAATTATCAGGTTTATTCAGAGGTAAAAAATTCCTTTAAAAAAAAAAACTAAAATGATTGTAAAATTGTTGGTTTTTTTAAATTGAAAAAATAAATAATCCAAATTTCATGCGAAATATTAAATCGCTTCTACTCGATCAAAATGTATGTGTACATTAAAACGGTTCACCTGGAAACGTTCGAAATGAATCGTTTCATGTTGTGTACACGCTTTCGAAATAATTTCAACTATGCTGCAAACGAAGAAGAAGGCCGACGGAAGATCTGTCAGACAGTCTCGAATCTCGAGGCATGCAGATTCATATAATATACTTTATGGGAATGTATTGGCTAAGAAAAAAACAAGAAGCCAATCGTCTTCGGCTTTAATATCAAAACAAACAACCCTGAATCCATTGAACTGTAAGCCACGACAACGTGGTCAGATTAGCCTCTCGGATCAACTCTTGAACATTGAATGTTGCCCAATGAAATGCGATTACGATTATGATGACGACGATGATTATGATGATGATGAGTTTATGTTAAGACAGCATCGGCAACACCAAAAACAACAAGTACAACAGTAACTAAAATGAAATATTTTAAAATAATATGGAATTTTTTTTTAAAATCGTTTTGTGTGCACGTTAACATGGACGTACGTTCGGATATGTACAACCGAACACAATTACGGTGAGAACTAATTACGATAACTAAAATCGTTCACGAATTTGGTCCGATTCAATAAATTAAATACAATTTTAATTAATAATAATCATCTGATCAGTTTCTAAGTTCACTAAACCTTATATCTACATATACCTTGCTTTTGATTTTAATTTCAACAATTCTGCCCATAATGCATGTGGCAGTACTACGACGAAGAGCGAAAAATGAGTAACATAGATTTAATCGAATGAGTCGCAATTACATGTATTCTCATAAAATTAGTAACAATACTCGTCGCAATCATATGCATTCTCATAAGATTGTGAAGATTTTAAAAATTTGTGACCGTGCATTTTGTTATCGTGACTTGTTTTGTTCCGAATTGACTTCAGGCCCTTAGATAAAAAGAAATTGATAGATAAACAGAGAGAACGAGTGAGGGAGAGTAAAAAATTCCAACTTACAAATAACCAAATTGATTGATGATCAACCCTAAACTTATCTGTCAACATGACCATTCAACTGATGTCACTGTTGTTTTTTCTTCTTTTTATAATAAAATAATACTTTTTATCTCGTTCATTTTTAAATTTTTGTGTTGATTTTTCTATCTCTCTCTCTTTCTCTCTCTATTATGAATTCTTAATCCTTTTTCTCTTGATAATGTTTTGTATGCAATGCAAGATGATGAATCAACATAATAATACTTTCTAGTTGATTTCTTAATATTTTTTTTTTTTTTTACAAAACTTAAGATTGATATTATATGTGGTTGCGCCCCTCTAGGAGACGGGGCCGTATGCACATCGCAAACTTATCATGCGAGTAGATCATCATTTGTGTCTGTTGCCCAGCAGTTGAGCATTTGAACAGTTAGGCAGCATTTTGGAACAGTTGATCGGTTGAGTAGTTGATCAGCTCACAGCAGTCCATCGAGTTTGTTTTCTTGTAAAATTGAATAGTCATGCGGCGATGTCTCATGAGACTTACCGCAATTGAAATGAAAGCCAATACATGATGGCCAAGGAGGCATACTGGTCCATGGTAAGAGAAACAAAACCCAACAACAACAACTACACACGAGTATGTATATAAATACTTCGAAAAAAGATGATTTGACGACGACGACGGGAAAAAAAAATCAATTGAACGCAAACAGCTAGGACGACCGATCATTTTTGTAGTAGTGGCACTGGTAGTGACACGATGATCTCGCCAAGTGATGCATCTTCATCATCATATTACGATAGGTCAACTGTCATAACTGGAAACGTGCACGAAAGGAAACCATCGATCGCGCAGCCAGTTTTATTCCCATTCTTCGCAGCCCGTGCCCAGCAGGTGGCCCCCACTGATATTTTATGTTTTATATCATTTTGTACTTTTTTTTTTGTTAATCACTTGTAATATTTTTGTTCATCTTAAATCAAACAGGCAAATGTTATTAGCGAACCTTTTAACAATGATTTTTTTCTATTTGTTTTTAAATTTTTTTCCTTATCAAAATCTACGATTTTGAGGATATGCAAATCAGGCCAGGGTATATACTCGTATATCATATCATAAGTTGGGAATTGTTTCATTTTTTCTGCTGCTACCTTCAACCCTTGTGGTTTTCCGATTTATATAAGGCCAAATTGAGATTTTGATAAAATTCGCTCCATTTTCGGATGCCATTCCTTTTCAATTGATCTCATTCCAATGAATTCTCGGCCAACTACGGACATCAATCATTCATTTATGGTTTTCTTATTGAACATCTTTCTATCTATCTTTATGTGTCTACAAAATATTTTTTTCTATTTTTGAATTCATTTTAAAATTTTGCAATTTGCATTTTATTTTTTTTTGTCAAAGAAATAATGCATTTCTGGATGGATTTGTGAACATTTTCTTAAAAGTATCATCCCGGGTGTGATCGGTCAATTTGTTGACATTTTCGTTTTTGCCCTTCTAGTATTTAGTATATTTTGTAACGGTTTCCGATTAGATATCCATTCTGTTTTCCCGGTATTATTTGAAATATAGTAAAAAATTACACGAAATTAGCCCAAATTCGAAGAATTTCTGTTGATTGAACACAGAATTTTGATGGTAGTCATTGACAAACATTTTAACTGTGTTGACAGCAAACACTACAAGTGTTTAGTGTTGAGTTAATGTTGGTTAAATTTTTGTGAAGAAAAAAAACAGCATTTTTTGGGATCTAGTTTTTAGAATTATTTGAAGGTTTTTTTTTTTTTAAATTTGTTGTTTGGCCCAATTTGTGGACATAAATCTTTTACAAATGCAAAAATTCTGGGCAAGGACACTTCTTAGAATCTGGATTGGTCATACCGCACTTACCCATGCTTTTTTTTGGAACCATCCCTGTAGCGCTCAACTCAGCAGTCCCACATATTAAAAGAATGCCACGTAACCCAGTAGAGGTCTCAGACCCAATCATACCTTTCCCAAGTTGTCTTTTACAGTTTTCTAAACATTTAAATATGCTCTACAAAATTTCCCATCCAAATTATTACCGAGCAGTTTCTTTAAGGAAGCAGGTAACGCAAGCAGACACGAGACATGCGGTCGCCAAATGGCCTCATGGTCGTGGCGCTACAAAATTGTGCTAACAAAATTAAAATTATGCATTGATCATAAAGATTTTAAAATTTTTGGAAATTTCTGAACAAAACTCTTTTTCCCAAGTCCTTTTCTAAGGTCTCAGACTCAATCATCCCTTTCGCAAGTCCTCTTCTAAAGCTTTCTAACCTTATAAATATGCTCTACAAAATTTAACAATCACAGACTTTTCCCTCCAAATTATCATCGAGCAGTTTCTTTAAAGGAGCAGGTAACACAAGCACACACGAGACATGCGGTCGTCAAATGGCCTCATGGTCGTGGCGCTGAAAAATGGCGCCAACAAAAATATAATATGTTTGCATTAATCTTAAATATTTTAAATTTTTTGAAATTATCAGTTGTAGAGGTCTCATACGCAATCATCCCTTTCCCAAGTCCTTTTCTAAAGCTTCATAAACAATTAAATATGCTCCTTTTATTGTAGAGGTCTCAGACCCAATCATCCCTTTCCCAAGTTCTCTTCTAAAGCTTCCAAAACATTTAAAAATGCTCTACAAAATTTTCCCTCCAACTAATTATCGAGCAGTTTATTTAAGGACGCAAGCAACGCAGGCACATACGAGACATGGAGTCTTCAAATGGACTCATGGTCATGGCGCTTCAAAATTACGCTAAAAAAAAAATTATATCATAAAGATTTTAAAATTTTTGGAAACTTTTGAGCAAAACTCTTTTCAGTAATTAAAATTTTTTTTTCTAAATTTTGCATCTCAATTGTTTTTAGTAAAACTTTTCTATTTCGAGGTAAAAAAAAATTTACTTAAAACAACCCAAAAGAGGGCAATATTTTATTACCTAACGGATACACAAAACGATTTTGTTTAAAGATCATCTAAAGTTAAGTGGTTAGTAAAAATTTGCTGCTGCAGGTCAAAATGGAATGACCAACAATACAACAAATTGAATTGTAAATATTATCTTGACTTTAATGTATTATTAATTGATTCTTTAGTGATTCTTTAGTTAAAATCCAAATCAATATTTGTCGAAAAAATGAAGTTATCAAAAGGGAACTGAACCGTTTAGTGGAAAATGAAAGAAAAAACATTTCATATTTTAAAAAATTGTTAATCAATCATTCGAGTGCACGAGCACGACGCCAGTTTTTATTGCTTTTTCATAATAATTAAATTTTTCTTTTAATATTCAATATGAATTTGAGTCGGTTGAATTGCGATTTTATTTCCTTACCAAAAAGTTTTTTAACTTACGAACACGTATGCAAAGGTAAAAAAAAGACACTTCCCATGTGAGAATGGGGAGCAATATTTTCCCACTTTAAGAGTAAAAGAAAGTTTTTGTTATCGTTTGTTGATAATTAAGCACCTACAATTTTTCTATTATAATGCATAATTTTTTTTCCATTTTAGCCTAAAGAGTGCGGGAAAATAAGAAAAAAAAATAAAAACTTCCGCGTCTATTGTAACAACAGTTATAAAATGTTATCCAATTTGTGCTTTGGAAAACAAATTTTCATATATAAAATATAACATTACCGAAACGACAGCCACAAAAGTTCATGCAGGACTTCTTATTTTTTAGCAAATTTCAACCTGTAATACGGCTATTGGTTAATGGATTCTGGTTTTAAAATAATCTAAGCTTTGAGGATTATCATGATATTTTGCAAAGCTCAACAAGAAAATGTCCAACGCTATGAAATCCTACTAAAATCACGAAATTATGCGTCCCAGGAACTTTGCGCGCAATGAAATCAAAAATTTGTCGTATTGTCTGGCTTGTGGTAGCGTTTTGTTGAAACCACAAATGGTTCAGATGGAAATCTTCTATTTTAGGACAAAAACAGTCGGCTTTCATATGGTCATAGCACTTAGAATTGACGGTAACGGTCCTTCTCTCTTATTTCTGAACTAGACAGTCACTTTTTGTGGATGCAATGGCTTCTCCATAGTCACAGGTGGTTTTCAGACCCCCATATACGGCCATTATTCATATTGACTTATCCATTTTTAGTTAAAAGTTTTCATAAATTTGGCCCATTACTCATAAATTATATTATCCATAATATAAAATGGCGAACTTTAAGCTAAACAAATGATAACATATATGTTTGACAGTTGTCAAATAGGAGGACTGTACTTTTCGAACCATAAAATGAATAACCCCTTAGTAGCACAATCCCGTTAACACCACATAAGTTATAAGCGTACCTCAAAAAGATAATTAAATTAGTATAAAAAAATCAAATTTTTAAAAGTTTAGATATAAATGGCGTCTCCTAACTCATATACTTTTTTTGGTAACCTTTTTTGTCAGCCTACAAGGACAGATCAGGCCGAACCTAGTGTGACTGAGTGAGTATATTTGGGGCTATGAGCTTTTTATAGTAGATTTTTTGTTCGGATTTATTTCATTTTTGTTTTGTTTTTTTTATTGAAAAAGAAAAAAAAACGATCAAATAATCAATGCGCTTTCTAATGTGATCGCAATGTTTTTGTATTTTGTATCACTAAACGATACTTTAAAGTCGAAATTGTCGGTGATTCCCCTTTGATCAGTCAGATTTTATGATTGACAGAATGAACGACGGACGTATCGAAAACAATGTATAATCACTTATAAATGACGCGAATTATTTTCAACACTTGTCCGTATTACGCACACTTCCATCGATGTCTACTTGTGGATGGGATGAATGGAGACGATCATTTTGGGTGGAATACGATAGACGAAATAGATACGAATATGGTCGTGTAAATATTAGTGCAGTATTGCTGGTTAGTTGGGGGACGGAAGCTTTAAATCCTCCACTGTCCCGTGTCTATGAAACATTTTGACCATAAGTGATCGATGCGATCTTGGTTAACCAATTTTGACTTTGATTTTTTCCGATACTTAAGCGGGGGAAGACATTTTGTTTTTATTTGTTAAAATGATCATGCGGCAGAATTCAGTTGAGATCACAGCAAATCGGGGGAGAAATGCTGGAGAAAACCGACCACAAAGGAATCGGTGAAATTCTTGCCTCATCGATTAAGGAAGAGCTTAAGCTTTGAGCGATGGTTTTCGGGCTTTGTTGGTATTGTGAAAAGTTGCAGTGGTTTTTACCACCGGTAAGGTAAGAGAAACGATCTACGGACAATACCTTGTATAGAGTCCGATCTTCTCTATGCATAATTGTGTCTATCTAGAAGCGTCGATCGTCTATCATCGATTGTTTGTTGATCAACATACACCAGGGAACACATGCGTCCAGATAGATCGACCCTTTTAGCAACAAAAGCTTATGGAGAAGAGAAGCGATCTTTTCTAGACTGTTCGTGGGTATGGGGGGGACCTATTAATAGGGAACCGTGAAATTAATTCGATACTAACCGCTAAATAATCGTTTTGTAAGAGTTCAGATGATCCGATAAAGATGATCGTAAACATTTATGTGGTGCGAGCCTAACAACACAACCCAGCCTACCCACCAGGTTTGTCCAGGCGAGCCGAGCACCCCCGATGCGGATGGAAGGAAAGATGAATGGACGGATCGCTGGATGGATGGATGGATGGATGGATGGATGGATATGAAGTTCGAATTGGGTAGACAGCTTTTGCGATAGCTGATCTTTTTATTGATTAATTGATTTCAGCTTTTGACATGACCCAAGGCGGAGATGAGTTTTAAATGAAATTCTTTTATTGTCGATAGCTGTCTTCTAGTGTTCGTCTTTTTTTTGCCTTTTTTCTTTCTTCATTTTATTTGTCCATTTTACCGCCACTAGCTCCTCGAAGTATCATCAACTGGCATCTGGTCTTGTACAAATCTCCTCTTGTCCCGTCAGCTCAAATCCTATTTTTTTTCTATTTCTTAACAGTTGTGTCCACTTTTCTTGTATGTAATCCCATTTATTCAATAAAATAAGTATTATTGTACTATTAAAAATGTGTTTTCGATTATTTCATATTCTTTTCATATTATTAATTTTATTTTAAATTCAAGAATTACCATTATTAGTATCGCGAGACAGAAACCGTTTCACACTCTTACCGGTGCTCAATCCTTTTTTATAACCTCACTTACCATGTGTCCAGTAATTATTTATCGTTTAACGCAAAAACCAAGAAAAAAAAATATTTTATGGCCGAAATAGTTTTAAAGGTAAATTTTCAATTGAAATTAAGTAATTGTGATAGTTTTCATATATGTTTGTGTACTCGGATGTATGTGTTTTGATATTGATTGTGCAAATCAATCGTAAACGACTGAACAGAAAGATTGGATGGGGCCCGCGACTGTGGTGTCTGGACCAGAAAAAGGGAAGCTGAAAGCGTGCTACAACGGAATACCATATTTTTGTTTCGGTATTCAATTTTCACTTTGATCAGTGATTAGTTAATTTGTGGTCAGATTTCAAGATCGCCGACGGCCCCTTTTCTTTTCGATAGTTTTCATCATAATTTTTTCTAGTATTTTTTCTCGTTGGTCCATAAAAATGCCCGATTCGGACGGAATTCATTGTGGTCACGATGGATGATGCTCATTGGCGTAGTTATGTTCGTATTGCACGATTCATTCTATGGTAACAATGGCCACAGAAAAGATTTTTCACCATTCCAAGTCATCTGATCACTCTTCAATTAACTATTAAATCGAGAAAATCACTAAGTAAAATAAGCCAAACGAAAATAATAAATAAAATTAGAATGGCAACCGACAAATTAAGTTATTTCTTTTTAATTTTTCGAATTCCATTCAAATAACAGAACATACATGAAGGATGGGTTTCGTTTCTAGTTAGTTGCTGCCTATTTTTACCGACTACTTCGGATTTAATAATCTCTTAAAAATAACGTTCGACTTTTAGTTTTTGGCCGTAAATGAATTCTTTTTCGGGGCTTAACACTTTTTGTTTACAAAAAAAAATACATTGTAAATATGGAAATTATTGCAAAATTCAAAAATATTTAAATAATTACTAATTGAAAATAATGAAAAAAATTTATAAAAGCACAAATTTTTTTTTTTAAATTTTTTCTGACTCAACAAATTTTACTGAAAAATTGTACTCAAAAAATTTTACTCAAAAAATTTTATTGAACATTTTTACTTAAACAATTTTACTGGAAAATTTACTGAAAATTTTTATTAAATAAATTTTATTGAAAATTTTTACTCAAAAAATTTTATTGAACATTTTTATTTAAACAATTTTACTGGAAAATTTACTGATAATTTTTACTCAAGCAAATTTATTGAAAATTTTTATTCAAAAAATTTTACTGAAAATGTTTACTGATAAAATTTTCCTGATAATTTTTACTTAAAAAATTTTACTGAATATTTTTACTGAAAAAAATTATGCTGAAAATTTTACTGAAAATTTTTACTGATAAAATTTTGCTGATAATTTTTACTCAAAAAATTTTACTGAAAATGTTTACTCTATAAATTTTACTGAACATTTTGACTCAAACAATTTTACTGACAATTTTTACTCAAACAATTTTACTGACCATTTTTACTCAAAAATTTCTACTGAATATTTTTATTTAAAAAATTTTGCTGATAAATTTTACTCAAAAAATTTTACTGAACATTTTTACTCAAAAATTTTACTGAACATTTTTATTTACAAAGTTTTGCTCATAATTTTTACTCAAAAAATTTTACTGAACAGTTTTACTAAAAAAATTTTACTGAAAATTTTAACTCAACAAATTTTACTGAAAATTTTTACCCAAACAATTTTACTGAATATTTTTACTCAAAAAATTTTACTGAATATTTTTATTCAACAATTTTATTGAAAACGTTCACTCAAAAAATTTTACTGAAAAATTTTATTTAAAAAATTTTACTGAACATTTTTACTCAAAAAATTTTATTCAAAAAAATTTACTGACCATTTTTACTCAAAAACTGTTACTGAATATTTTTACTCAAAAATTTTTACGACTGTTTAAAAAATTATTTAAATTATAGCAATTATTTAAAAAAGAAAACGCTTATTCGTGACACTTGTGAATACATTGATAAAATGCGAAATTAAGGATCCGAGAATTCATAAATGAATTGTTAATTTTTGAAGGTAAAAAAAATTTCACCTTTAAAAAGGGCCGCTCTTGTTTGTTCGTATATGCGTACGGTATGATTGTGATATTTTTTTTTTTTTCATCCATATTAAACTTGAATAATAAATCTGATTGTAATGAATTATGGTGAATGATACACAAAGAACATAATAATCCCAGTAAAAAGCTGCGTTTTTTGGTATTATTCCTGTCGTTCGACATTAAACAAATTAATCTGATTATGAATGTGCAAATGACCGAAAATAATTTAGTCTCTATTTTTCATATTTACTAACGATTAGAGTTACAGATAGATATGGTTACACATTAGATCACAAGCACATATCGAAAACATATACATGCGATCGTGTTGGTAAGGCTTGGGGCTCACATGTGACCACCGTAAGCGACTAGTTCTGATATTATTTGAAATTCAAATCTGAGCCTTTGAACCATTTCGTAGTCTGAATAGCTGCACCAGTTTTCCATTATTTCCATTCGAAGATGTGACATTGCGCAAAGAAAATTTCATATTTCCATGTATTCGTGGGATTAGTTGTTTCTTCATTGCATGTTTGTAAGTATGCACATATGTATGTGATTTTATTATAATTTAAACAGAAAATATATTTGCGGCTTTGAATGATGATCAGACTTATTGAAAGCGGACAAATGTCGCGCTATACAAAAAGGTCTAAGCGACAATCAACCGAGCCGACACAGTGCCGACACGGCCAACATGAAAAGGTGAAATGGTAAATGGGGCACCAAATGGAAAAAGAAAATAACCGACGATCATATAAAAGAATATATTAAAAAGATACTAAAAATTTGATAACAAGAACGAGTATAAGGAGTAACTGTGGAGCATCATTGGAAAGGGACCAGTAAGGGGGAGTTTCGAAAATTCTGCAATGTGTGAGATCGAGGTTTTGGTCTTACGATGGTGATTGGTGGTGGTTTTGATAAAAGAAGAAATTCATCAAAACAGTTTGCACCAATTAATAAAGGTGATCGGCTTTCTTTTATTAGGGACTGACCAGTGAATCTGCAATAAAGAGTTGTCCAACTTGTGTTTCGGAAAGTAAAATTGGATTAAATGAATTTTAAATTGAAATTTTTATTCGATCATATTGCTTTCCATTGTAGATAAAATATAACAGAATTTAAATGCTCTCTAAAAAAGTTCTTGCAGGACTTGATCATTTTAAGGTACTTGTTGATGAAAAATCCAAACTAAGCGGCCAATCGACATCACCAAATCTCGAAATTATACGTCCTAGGAACTTTGCGCGTAATGGTGCCAAAATTTGTTATGTTGAGTGGATTTTGACATACCACATATGGTTCGGAGCATATATTTTTAAGTTCAGGCCACTTAACAATATTCTCCTTCTTCACTTTCAAAAAAATACCCGATTCAAAATAAAATGAATACCATAAAGTTAATTTTTGTTAATACAATCGTTTTTCCTCAGTTACTTGTGGGTTCTTACAGCCTCATATCGAGGTCAGTTCAAAAAGTATCGCGAATTTTGTGTTTTTTTTCAAAAATAATTTATTTATTCATGAATATCTATTTTGTACCCTTCAAAGTAATCCCCACCAGATATTATACACCTGTGCCAACGTTGTTTCCAATCCTCGAAGCACTTCAAAAAATAATTTTTTGTGGTCTTGTTCAGCTCCTCCTTCGATGCCGTCTTTATCTTCTCAATCGTAGCGTAGCGTCGTCTTTTCATGGGGCTTTTCAGTTTCGGGAATAAGAAAAACTCACAGGGGGCTAGATCTGGGCAATACGGTGGCTGTTGCGGCATTATAAGTGTGTTGTTTTTGGCCAAAAATGGTAAAAGCCAATTTTTGTTCTTCCACAAATCCGGGCGTTTCTGGAGGATGCTTTGCGCAACTTGCGCATAAATTGCAGGTAATATTCCTTATTGACCGTTCTACCCTGTGACAGAACTCATGATGCACCACGTCCCTGCAGTCGAAGAAAACTGTAAGCAAAACCTTTACATTCGACCGAACTTGGTGAGCTTTTTTTCGGTCTTGGCTCGTGCGGCAGCTTCCATTGGGATGATTGAGCTTTGGTTTCCACGTCATAACCATAAACCCACGATTCGTAACCAGTTATGACCCTCTGGAGCAAATTTGGATCATCGTGGACAGAGTCCAACAGCTCCTTAGCAATGTTAATGCGATGCTGTTTTTGGTCGAAATTGAGCATAAATCGAAGACGAGCCAAAACACGTGCAAGCAAAGCAGCTGTCAAAAATTAACTGAACATTCAAAATGGTCGAACTTATTGGCATAAGTGAGAGATATGACTACCAACATAACGGCATAAAAAAATCGAAAATCGAATATACATAACCCGCGAAAATTCCAAATACGCGACACTTTTTGAACAGACATTCTATAAGGGTTTTTCCTCAGTTACTTGTGGGTTCTTAAGTCTTCATATATATTGGAGTTTTCTTTGGTGATATATCTACTGAGCGGGAAGTGAACTTCATGACTAGAGAAAATTTGTTCGCCCACGATTCAGTATCTAAATCCTGTTGTGCCAATACCTAATTGGCTTGTCTTCATTTTTTTCCATATTTAATGTATTTTTAATAAATGACCATAAATAAGTTTTATATTTTTGTAAAAAGATTTTTTTTATCCTCTACCAACAATCCGTATAGACTTAATCATATGTTTTTTATTCAATTAGATTTTATTGAGTTTAATAATAAAATAATCACGTTTAATTGATTTAATAACAGTATCTTTAATATTCGACCTCTTCTCTCAAAACAGTCAATTTACTAAAATAAATTTGCATTTAAAAAATTAATGAAAGCAACAAGCAAATAAAATTAATCAAAACTGTTTTCATAAAGAATCGGATTCATCCTAATTTCTAATATTTTATCCTGGGGTAAGTTATATTGTGGTACTTGAGAAAATTCCGATTTTTATTAATCAATCATATTCGCACGGGAATTATTAACAGAAAATTGACTTTTTAAGTGATCAGATTTTATGATGCCCATTTCTGCGTAATACACTTCCATTCGGTACATAGGGGATAATATTTTTTTCTCAATTGATTTCAATTTCAATTGCAGCAGATTTAAAAATCACTTAAAAAGTGATTTTTTTTTTAAAATATTTCTCTCATATTTAACTAATTCGATATTTATTTTTATATGCATACAAAATTTATGCAGCTTTCGTCCCAGATGTAGGCAACCGTGGACAACTATATTCAAATAAAGCCACTTATCCTTAAGATCGATAAAAATATTTTTGCTGAAATATCATTTGGTATTTGTGTCATTAGAACATATTATGTAAAGGGTTATACAATTTGTACTTTGGCATGTAAAGTTAAATAAAATATTCTTTATTTAATTAAATTGATTAAACTTTGCCATTATGTATAAAAGATAATATAGGGTTTCCCAATAAGAGTGATATGATTTCTAAGTGACGTTTCGGCCATTTGTAATATGTCATGATCTGTCTTTTTTTTTCATTGTATTCATGTTTACAATTTCACATGGAGAGATATACGCAAGAACAACGTTTAGAAATTATTCAATTTTATTTTGCAACTTTTCGTGCGCTTTTGCCATTCTCCAATTGCAACTTTTCGTGCGCTTTTGCCGTTTTGTGGTCGTAATAATCGTCCAACTGTGCTCGCTATTCGTCGAATTGTTAAAAATTTCGAGCGTACATTTTCTTTACATAATGTTCAAGTGCCAATAAGACTAAAAACCGCTCGAAATAATGAAAATATTGCTGCCGTTCTGGCAAGTGTTGCTGAAGACCGCAATTTGTCGACTCAAGAATTGAGTCGGAAGGGGTCAGGTCTGGTGAATAAGCGGGGTGGGGTAGCCCCAAAAAAGTTTTGGACCATTTTTGGCGTGTGCGATGGTGCGTTGTCGTGGAGGAAAATCAGCTTGTCTTGTCTCTGTTGATAATCTGTCCTTTTTTCATGTAGAGCACGATGCAATTTGATCAGTTGTTGGTGGTAGCGATAGGAATTGACAGTTTCACCAGGTTTCAACATCTTATAGTAGACGATACCATGTTGATCCCACCAAAAGCACATCATTGTCTTCCCTTCTGTCCGAAGCGATTTGGATTTGGGGAAGATGTTGATTGTTGGCCGGGATCGACCCACGATTTCTTGCGTTTAGGATTCTCGAAATATATTGACTTTTCATCGTCTGTCACAATCCGATGCAGGAACGACTTTCTTCTTTGTCTGGCGAGCAAGATTACGCATGTGTTTTGGCGTCGCTCCATCTGCCTATCGTTCAATTCATGCGGTAACACCCAGTTGCTCCGCGAGCATTTTTTCGATTGGGTATCGTCTTCGTCCAAAAGAGCCTCAACCTTCCTAGGCCGATTTTCACGCTTTTTGTCCCACAAGTCAAAATTGATGCTTTGAACCGACGAAACCAATCTCGGCACGTTGTTTCTGATAAAGCACTATCACCATAGGCCTCGATAACCATTCGATGCCATTCGACAGCCGATTTCTTCAAATTGAAGCAGAAAAGCAGAGCTTCCCGAATATGCTCTTTTTCTGGCACAAAACTAGACATGATAACCAAAAGAAAAATGTATGTTGTTGTACGAAATTGCTAACAATGTACACTGATTAATGTTGACAGATGTCAAACTCATAAAAAAAGTATGGCGTACCCATGGTAGCTTAATACGTGCACTTACGCCATCTATGACCTAATACACCTGGTATCTGTAACTTCAGACCAAAACAAGGCGATTATTATAGTATCATAGTGATCAGAATTTACAGAAACTGTCTTCCATCTTTTAGACCAAAGTGCACACCAGACAGTCACGTTTATTCCAGTTATTTGAGGGTTTTCGGAGGCCCATACACTGGAATTTTTCTTATTCACGTATATATGGAGCGAGAAATAAGCCTGATACACGCAAAGCCTCCTGTTCCAATACTTTCACGCATTTTATAGTTAGTTTATCAAATAATAATGTCAAATATCAAACCATTCAATTAAACAATTACTGCCTGAAATGATATACGTGTACATGTGCATTTGACTTCTATCAAATTGCAATACTGTACTTTCCAAACTACAAAACGGATTGCCCGCTATGTAATAGTTAATTCCGAAAAGAAAAACTTCTTCTTTTTGGCATTTCTTTTTTGTTGAATTAAATTAGAAAAAAAACCCTTAAAAAATATTGATAATAATTATAGAATAATAATAAACATAGTAAAAAATTATTAGATCTCAAAATGGCTCATTTTAAATATTAACTTATAATAAGAGGTTTTTTTTATAAAAAAAAACAGTAAAAAGTACAAAAACCACGTGGTTCTATTTATTATAATTTTTTTTAAATTTTACAATTAAAAAGTTCTATGCTAATTTTTAACGTTTAAACTAAGTAGTTTACAATAATTGAAAGTTTTTTACCTGCACCTGCTAATGGTAATACCAATAAAAATTAATAAAAATATTCTCCAAAATTATTATGTCAGAATAATCTAAGATATTCACTTAGATTATAGAAGAACTGGAAGGCCTCTACAAAAAAATTTTGGCCAAATTTTGTTGGCAATACATTCGTAGAACGCACAAACATGTAACATAACAGAAACGGCGTAAATCCTTAGGGGCCAACTTGCGATAAAAATCCATTCCAAAAATCCAAAATGAATTAAATGAGAGAATATGATATTATGTTGAAATTAAAACCACACCACAACTTAGTAAGTAGAAATTTTAATATTAAACAAGCATACTCGTATGTATGTGTAGATATCGAAAAATTCTATATAATATTAATGTGCCAAAATAATAACTTGATTATTATTATTTCTGTATGCCACCACCACTTTCATTGAGAATGGTTTGTTTTAAAACTCTCCGAAAGTCTACAAAATTCTGCTCAGAGAAGATTGTGCAAAAAAATAAGCATTGCCTGTTGTTGTGTTTATATTATACATTTTTTCTCCAATAAGTGAATTAAAATGAATATAAATTATGCTTTTGCAATTCAATAAATTTCTATTACGAAAACTAGATGTCAGTGGGCGTCATGTCTACATAAAATAATCTACACAAAAGTATCATATGCAAGCGTTACGATTTCTCGCCGCTTCTACAATAATTATGTCAAAAAATTTCGTATATTCTTTAATCTGAGGATATTCACCAAATCGTATGACTTATCATCATTGATTATTGTGGCAGCATTGGTGACGATCGATGACATATCATATCAAAGTGACAGTCTGTAAATACTTTTTTGTTATAATGTCAGTTGGAAATAAAAAACGTAAAAAAACCAAACAAATAAATAATATAATTGAAAATATGGAAAAATATGTTTTAAAAAAATATATATTTAATAAAAAAAGGAATTTCTTTAAAAAAATGCAACGATCTGTATTAGGGATAATAATGGATTTTTTATCACATAGAACTGTGTGTAAGTAAAATAGAGAAATTCTGTTTGTTTTTTCTCTTTCTACCTTAGAGTTTTATCCAATAATAAAAAAAGAACAAAGAAAAAATTGTCAGCAAATTCTGGCCACAATATTCACATCGGATATGACACATCTGTGTGCACGGATGGTTGACTTTTGTCATTTAGTGTATTCTATTTCGGCTATTATTATTATTATTATTGTTAAGAGCCAGTCTCTCTCTCTATTCGAAGCCAATGAATTAAAATAACACTTTTGTAAGAAGGGTCTCTCACTTTTCAGTTTCGCATTATGATATCCTTATTATTATTATGATTATTATTAGTGGAGGATTTGGAAGTTTTCGTCGACATTTTATGCCGTTATCGTTGTCAAATTCATATCGTCCATCCCCTTCTTACCACCATCATACTTAAACGATCCATCGTGGTGTATGGGTTAGGCA
This sequence comes from Atherix ibis, assembly GCA_958298945.1. Classification (NCBI taxonomy): domain Eukaryota; kingdom Metazoa; phylum Arthropoda; class Insecta; order Diptera; family Athericidae; genus Atherix; species Atherix ibis. The sequence continues at coordinate 84,648,548 of OY282609.1, forward strand.
TAGTGAGAATTTTCCGTATATATTCTCTCGTCTCTTCTAGCTTTTGCGAATTAATCCCTCTTGTCGGATTTAAATAGGTTTATTTAGAATTTCAATATATACACATACAAATACATACCAGTATGCAGTGGACAACAACACTTTTATTCCTTTTAATTGTGATCACACTATGAGTTGTTATTTTGCAAAAATATTTTCCCTTATTTACATTAAGAATATTTTCAGTTATCCTTTTCGTGTGTAGAAGAAGATAATTCTTCCCTTTTAACAATTACAAATCGGACTGGTATGAGTCACTAATTTATAAATGTTATTTTTTTTTTTGGTTTTATTTCAAATTTGTTTATTTGTCAACAAAATTTTTCAATATTTCTAAGTAAGTAAAATCTACAATATTGACGATAGGAAAGGATAGTAAGTTGGTAGGTATTGTTCGTCGTAGGTCAATAGGTAGGTAGGTAAGTAGGTAGTTATTGATCAGTAATCGAGAAAAGAATGAAACATCATCAAAGCGCCAGTATCGTTTTTGTATTTATTTTTAAGATTATTCATATATTTGTATTTATATTGACAATCGTAACTGAAAAATGGTCTGTTTGATATCGGATTAAAATGTTTTAAATGAAAAGAGAACCCCAAAAATTAAATTTCAACAAAACGATAATCTCAACTGAGTATATGTGTATTAAGACATTTATCATGAATGATGATAGTTTAGAATGTTGTTAGTTCAAATATTCGATAAAATTGATATTTATTAGTAATAAAATAGTGTACAAAAGCCGATAATACTTTCTTCTATAATTTCATTAGAAACAACAGAGGTATTATTAATTTTTTTCATAATTTTTGTCTCTTTCTTTTAATATTATTATTATAATTTTTTTACTTTTGTTTTCTTGTTTTTTTTTCTTCAACATTAATTCAATTGAATAAATAATTTGTTTGAGGGGTGGTTGGGGGAGGGGGGAGTTGGTGAGGAAAGCTGGTTGGTAAATTGTGTTTTAACAATTAATTTATTCATGATTTCGAAATAAACACATTCAGATAGGATTAATTTTTGGTAATTTGATACGTAAAATCTCTGAAAAACGATCTTTATTCCGTTTACGCTATAATTCCCATCTTCTGTGTGTGCTCTTATGTAAATATTATTCTGGTCAATGGGGGGTGGATAAAGAGAAAAAACAAAAAAAAATACTAAAAAATAATTTTTTTTTAATTTATTAATATTAAAAGTGTTACTGATCTACCTAATACCACTGACCTTATCCGTAATAAATAAAATTGATTAAGCGAAAACAAAACAACAAAATTAATTATTTTTAATAAGTTTTGAAATTTTTTGAACAAACCGACCAAAAAAAAAACCAAAACTACATATAAAAAATTAATAAAAATACCAATCTAAATAATAGGAAAAAATATATGAAAAAAAAAATTCTAAATTGAATAGAACAACTAATAAATGCTTCTCTTTTCATTGGGCATACCACCAACACACTACAACTTCTAATTCTGGTTTGTTCAGTTGATGATGCAGCTTATGCTATTGGTCAATCTTTTCAATTAACGTATAATATTTTGTACCTTTAAGAATTTTTTATTTTTAATTTTTTTTAGGGGTAATTTAATAGGAAAAAATTATTGCTATCAATTATGGCTAGCCGAATAATAGCATCTATAAATAAGCAAAATTTTGTTTTTTGTTTTTTATATACTGACTGGTCTTTGAAATAAGAGCCAGAGATTAATGTGTGGTGCCACTGTCACGAGGCCATTTTGGCGACATCAGGTTTCGATGATTGGCAAGGTTCCTTTATGAAATTGGTTGGATAGTAAGCTGGAGGTTTAGAGCATATTTAAATGTTTGTCAGGAATAAAAATAATGGTTTGGAAAAAACGGATAAGTTACGTCTAAGAGTAAAGAGTTAAGCAACGGAGAAAGATTCTAGCTTAAAGGATATTCTTGGGCCAGAATTTTCATAAAAAATATGACTGGGTTAAGGGGTATTAATTATATTGTAATTTGGTGGGGAATAGTTGTTTAAAAGTCACAAGAATATACTGAACAAAGAGGTTGATTTACAAAGAGGAAATTGTGGATAAGTGCGGGATTTACCAATACGGATTCTAAGAACTTTCCTTGTTCAAAATTTCGAAAAAGTTGTTGAGTGGACTGATTTTTTTTCTAGATATTTGGTTTAGTTCGTTTGCTACCATGTAAAGTGGGTAGATAAAGTGAGATAAAGTGGGAATTTCGTTGAGCAAGAAAAAGAGGACACAGATCCTCCCTCTATAATATATGATCAAACAAAGTAATTTCTCAGATATTTTTTTTGTAATTTTTTATTTTCTTTAAATGATATCTACAACTAACTAACAACAACTAGTAATAATCAGATTTCTATTAATGTAAATACTTGGAAATGAAGACATGTAAAAGAAAAACACCCATCGAAGTTGTCTCAAAAAAAAACAGAATAATATTTTTTTTATATTTAAAAAAAAAATCTCCACCAATCTCAGACATTATTTATAAAATTAAAATGAGACTAATAATTTTAAAAAATTAATATAAAAAAAATACTATAAATAATAAATAATAAAATTCATTAAAAAAAGAAAACGTGTGTTCGTTCATACAAAAATAAATGTTTGACACAAGGTCGAGTGGCCGACAAAAATGACAGATGCCGAAAAATGAGCTCACAAGTCAGAAACGCTGCTCTAAGCACAGACACACACCATCTCGAATTCTGTCAAATTCAGCAAATGACATGTCAGCTAGGCTGTGCTGCTCTTTTCAGCTACTTCAGGTGATGAGTTTTTTGTTGTTGTTGTTTATAAGGTCCCTTAATGACGCCACAACCGTGAGGCCATTTGGCGACTTCATAGTACGTGTGGGAAGTCATCTGAAAGAGACTGGATGTGTGGTTAGAAGTATAGAATATTGAGAGTTTTGTTATATTTTGTGGAGCAGATTAGTATGTTGTAGAAGTTTAAATAGGCAACTAGGGAATGGTAGTAATGGGGGAATCCTGCTTGCGAAGTAATTCTTGGTTATGCGGCATTCAGAATTTCGGTATGGATTTTGAATAAACAAATTTATTGGTGGTTATCCAATGAGTCGACAAAAATGTGTCGCTATTGGTCCAGTCATCGTGTATGAGGATGGCTAATGGTGTTAGTTGCCATTCTGTTAGTAGGCGAGGCAGATTTGGAATGACTGTGATCACAGGTCTAGGGAGTGTTTCTCCAGTCAACTTGACTTCTCCACAATTACCACATGCACCGGCACCCATTGCAACTCGACACTCCTACTGCTAAGTAGGCTATGACGAATTGCGCTAAGTACTGGGTTACTCAATGGGCCACAAATGGCTTTAGGGGCGGCCAGGCTGTCCCTAAAAATAATAACGCTCCGTTGGCTGGGGATATTGGTCGCAATTTCAAAAAGTTCGACGATCGAAAAAGTTGTAGTATCGGTGTCAGCGGCGGCATCCTTGAACAACACTCGATGATCTTTTAATCCGTTCAACTATTCAAGGAAAAGTTTCCTATGTGTGGACGGACCAGCACTAGCCTTCTTACGCCTGTCAAGAGAAGCAGACACTTTCAACCAAGGTTTCCAATCTGAATGTATAGGGGAAGTTTGGAATATGATGAGGGAGGATGGAGGTTCAAGATGGGATATTAATAAGGATAACGATGATTAATTCCTTTTTGAACTGGGGGAGATGATAATGTTTTTGATTAAAGTGTAGAGGGGGTAATTTGGAAGGCCATAGGTTCTTGTAAATCAAATTTAGGCGGAATTTTAGAAGATAGAAAAAGATTGGTTTTCGACCAGTTTCTATCAGTATGGACTCCACCGGAGATGTCCGATGTTCTCCCTCTAATGATTTTTTTTCTATTTTTTTTTAAATTAAATTTACGCTGGTAATTCTTACGCATTATTAATAGTCTTCCAAAGAGGTTATTTGTTGATTATTTCCCTTTCTTTCAATCTATTGGTTTTTCTTAGGGTTAAAAAAAATTTCATAAAAACATAAGTTAAAACTATAGAAAATTAGTTAATGGCTCGAGGAAATTTCCTTTCCTTTAAAATCATTTTTAATTTTATATGACAGTAAAGAAAATGTTGAAAAATATTTTAACTATTAAAAAGAGGGACAGTTTTTCTTTTCTTTCTAATAAAAACGCGAAATTTTGACTATACAAAGTCTGTTCAAAAAGTATCCCGAATTTTGTGTTTTTTTTTCAAAAATTATTTATTAGTTCATGAATATCTCCCTGCAAAGTAATCCCCACCAGATATACAATTGTGGCAACATTTTTTCCAATCCTTGAAACACTTCAAAAAATCATTTTTTATGATCTTGTTCAGCTCCTCCTTCGATGCCGTCTTTATCTTCTCAATCAAAGCGTAGCGTCGTCCTTTCATGGGGCTCTTCAGTTTCGGGAACAAGAAAAAGTCACAGGGGGCCAGATCTGAGGAACACTGTGGCTGCGGCATTATTAGTGTGTTGTTTTTGGCCAAAAATCGCAGAAGCCGAATTTTGTTCTTCCACAAATTCGGGTGTTTCTGGCAAATTGCTTGCAAATAACTTGCAGGTAATATTTCTTATTAACCGGTCTACCCTGTGAAAAGAACTTATGATGTATCACGCCCCTGCAATCGAAAAAAACTCTAAGCAAAACCTTCCATTTGATCGAACTTGGCGCGCTTTTTTCGGTCTTGGCTCGTGCGGTAGCTTCCATTGGGATGATTGAGCTTTGGTTTCCATGTCATAACCACAAACCCATGATTCGTCACCAGTTATGATCCTCTGGAGCAAATTTAGGTCGTCGCGGACAGAGTCCAACAGCTCCTTAGTAAAGTTAATGCGATGCTGTTTTTGGTCGAAATTGAGCAAGCAAAGCAGCTTATATTGTCGGCATAAGTGAGAGACATGAGTACCAATGTAACGCCACAAAAAATCGAAAATCGAATATACCTAACCCGCGTAAATTCAAAATTTTTTTTTCGGTACTTTTTGAACAGACCTCGTATTTTATCTTTGAAAAGGAAAAGGATTTCTAATGAAATGATTATTTTTTTTTTAATAAAATTATTATGCGTTTTACAGTATAGACAACTTAGGAAACGTAACAAAAAAGTATTCTTTTAATATAACTGATCTTCTCCGTATTTTTTAAAAATGAATAAAATTGGCAAAATTTGAAATTTCCAAGCATTCTCCGTATTATTGGGTAAAATGTGTTCGTTCTTTAAAAGTTTACTCAGCAGACAAAAAAAAATGTTTTAAAAAAGAAGAAAAAAAACGTAACAATTTTCAATGAATACACACCAAAAGCTTAGATTTTGTGTTATTGTCGTTTGGTACAGAAAAACTATTGAGATCTTCGGCGACCAACTATTATGCAAATAGTCTAAATGTTCAGAAGTTTTGACGTTAAGAAGAATTTATGTGGAAATGTTGAAAAGGCAGAATAAATTTTATTTACAATTTCAAAATAAATAGTCAGTAAATAGTCGACGATAAGAAAATAAATATTGTAGAAATCTGTAGGTAATTCTATCAAAGGTGTTTATTGTTGAATAATTGTGGTGATATTTTGTGAGGAAAAAGCAAAAATTCATCGAACAATTGGCGAAAATTGGTCCAACAAGATAGATAGATACCATAAATAAGATGTCCGCATTTATAGTTTGTTCAATTCTATTGTTGATTGTGTTCTCTTATATGAGTAAGCAACAACGACGACGACTACAAGTACAGCGAAGTTATTGTGAGGTAAAGTGTGAACAAACCAGAAAATAGACTGAACTAAAATTTTGAGGTGTTCAAAAGGGATACTACACAACTGACTATATACTCGTTTGTATGTACTGTAAGTATAGAAGGTCTGGTTGGTTTGAACATCTGTCCAGGTTTGGTTGGTGATATTCATCCTCAACCACCACGTCTAGTTGTCTGCATGTCCACATAGTGGTTTTCAACACTCTACAAACATTCGCCGACGATTAATACCGATTAGCAGCGAAGGCCATAAAATTTCCCTCAATTCAATGTTTACAAGGACGATGGTGTACGCCATCGTCAAATGATTTATGATTAATGGAGATACATTGAGCCTGATGACGGTAACTGAATCTTACCAATTGTTCGGTGTTGTCCAAATTCTCCCAATTGTGTCCAAAATTTTACAATTCAATTCAATTTGATAGCAGAGAAAAACCATATTTGAGTTCAAATAATGCACATAAACACTAAAAGTTCTTTTAATAATTAAAAAATGAAGGAATTTTAGCTTTTACCAAATTTATTGGATTTTATTTAGTTATTAATTAAAACATCCACCACCAACTCGGATGATTATGAAGAGTATGTTGATGCTCTGTTGCTGCTGACAATGATACCAGAATTGTGTGTTTGCTCAATCGTTACGAGTACACAAACGCTGAATGCCAAAATTCAAAATGTCTGCCAACAAGATTCGCTATTGCATAGAAACCGATTTTACTATGGCTCAGAATAAGATTTGATTTGATTTTCTTATTTAAAATTGAACAAATAGTAATCAAGATTATATTTAAGAATGAAGAGAAGAAAAAAAAACCAAACACACTTACAGACTGAGTGAGTACATTCGGTAGATTTTATTTGCGGAACTTTAAAACGAATCGAGTTTCTGATGAGAAACGGAAAAGATATTCTTGTACCCGAAAAAAAAAATAAAATAAAAATAAATATGAAAACCGTCAAGAATAAAATATTCAAATGGTTTGTCTATTTTTATTTTGTCTTATTTAATTTTTTTCGTTGTTCGATTTTTGGGTTTTTTTTTGAATTTTTGAGTGGCAAATATAAAATGGCGTCGTTTCCGTTTTATTGTTTTCCTCAATCGTGTGTGCATATTAAAAACATTGAATTATATTTAACGCAAAATGTAAACACGATTTCACTCACCTTTTGTATTCGGTTAATAAACAACAGAGCCATTATATGCTGTTATGAATATAAAAAAAAAAAAAATATCCACGATACTCAAAATTATATTTTACATAAATATTCATTGAATTTAGCCATCCATGTTGTACAATAAATACGATAACTTCCTTTATTTTGGAAGTTAAATGTTTGAGTAGTGGTGTTTTTTTTTCTCTTGCTGGATTAAGGATATTTCCTACAAGGCTCATTATTACTTTTTGAGAGAGGACGTAAATTAGTTTTATATTTAAAAAAATTCTTCTTTTGTTTAATGAATAAAATAGAAAACCACAAATCACTTATGTCCTCTCAGGATAATCAATGTTACCCAGGAATATTGGGAAAAGTATATGAGCAGAGAGTGAAAGAGATAAAAAATTACGTTTTTGTAATCGTATTCGTAATGTGATCCTAACAACAACGGTCGTTGCGCGAATAAAAATATTGTACACGTTGCACCACGTTGGGTTGTGTTCTGTCGTCGTCTGGTTATGATTTCGTAACAATGTTTAAATAATTTTATTCTATTGTACAAAAAGGGTCCTATTATCCAATCATTCCCTATGGAGATATCGGATTACATGGAAATTTAGGCGAATGTAGTGTACACAGTCCCAATTTCATTGCCAATTGTCGTTATTCAGTAAATACTATTTATTTACACGCATATAAATACATTTTCTATGTAAATATATAGAGGTCTGCAATAGTATATATACCAAAAATATTTATGTAGATTTTCTTAAATGGCCGTGTAGAAATGTGTAATAGGATGCGTACGCAGTGTGTGCTTGCACTTAATTAGGGGCACAATCTCGATTAGAAGTGCCACAATATTAACTTCATTTTATTGGCTTGTTTTTAATAAAGAAGAAAAAAATATATTTCCTAATTCATATTTTCTTTATAATTAAATGTTTTTTTTTTTAAATATTTTTGTTCAGGAAAAAAATGTTGAAATATTGAAAAAAATGCAAAAATCCTGCAAAATTACAAAAAAAATATCAATAATAAAATAGATAAAAAAATAAAAAACCAATCATGTTGATTGGGTTAAATGTGTTTCAGAAGAAAAACTATAAAAGTATAAAAAGGGCTCAGGAAAAAAAAGCGAAAACTCTCCAAAAATTTGGAGACTTTTTTTTTTAAATCCAGCAAAATCATATGAGGAAAATTGATCTAATTTATTAATTGTTGAGAGATTTTTGCAAAAACATTTGGGAAATCCAAAAAAAAAACCGCATCTAACCGTACAATAATAGATGGTCTCCTACTGTGAAAAAAATGCTTTGTCATCTGAAAGTTCCGAATTATATTCGAAGGAAAATCGTTGATTATCTTACCGATAGGATGTTGATATGCAATGCAGAAATAGCAATGAAAACATACAACATTGGCAGGTTAGTCCCACAGAGCTAAGTCCTCGGTCCCTTGTTATCGAAAATTATGTAGGATGCGTTGTTCAAACTCCCGACGCCAAGAGGTGCAATTTTTCTATCGGTTGATTCGTAATATCTGGCATTGGCTCATAATATTGGGCTTTGGTACCTGATAGTTCAGACAGACGCCATGTTGAACTTAAAAAGGATCATGTCTAAAGTCTTGAGGGCCCAGACAGAACCGAAGCGTACTTTAAGTCCTACAAGCATTCCATACTGTCTCGTATAACGGTATCTGTGTTATCGGTAATATGTCATCAATTGTGCTTTTAGAGGAAGAGAGAGCCATCACATTGAGATTTATTACTTAAAGAAAGATGGACGCATCATTTCATTACTGACTTGGCCACGTGGAACGGAAGAGGTCATAGAGAAGTGAACCACAATTTCTCCATAACCTCGCAAAAAATGGGTACTTGGGGGGCATTCCTATAGCGGTTTAAGCATGACGTTTCACAATTGTTTATGCGGGTCATGTGGATCCACTGAAAATTTGTGGAGACTTTTGTCAGTTTTTCCTTTTGGAGTATGTAAAAAAAATTTCTACACTATCTAAAATTTAAATATGCTTAAAATGATTTTTTCTGTTTATTTGTACAATTTTTTACTAATTTTAAATATTGAAAAAAAAAAATAATTTACATTGTTTTTTTTTAGAACATTTTTCTATAATTTTTGCAAATTTTTGCTGCCATTTTTTCATTACTCAACAAACAAGCCAATTTCCTAATATTTTTAATAATTTTTTTTTGTTTGTTAATTTTGTAAAAATATTTTTCCATCTTTTTATTGACTATTTATCAAAAATATTAATTAATTTATTGGGTTTTTTTCCTTCTTTTTGAAATAAATAATTCTTATCAAAAAATATTAATAGGAAATTCTTAAAAAAAACATTTTTGCAAATTCTGCTAAATATTTTGTTTTTTTTCAAAAATATTTCAAATTATCCAAGATTCTAATTTATATTATTTTCTTTTCTTCTTACCTAATGTCAATCTATTAATTTTTTTTAAATAATATTATTAAGAATATTTTATAAAGACATATTTTTTTATGATTATTTTCTATGGTCTCAAAAGTGTTTTTTAAATAAATTTTAGCAATTTGCATTTTAGAAAAAAAAAACAATAAAAAAATCATATTTTTTTTAATAGATATTTTGAAGAAATCTTTCCAAAAATTTATTACCCTTTAATCTACATAATTAAAAGAGTGGTGGCTATTTAAGCCATACTTCCTTTGTTGTTTTGTCGCAAAATGGGGATTCGTGGGCAGTTAGATAAATATTCGGAAAGATTCCAAGAAAATTAAATAAAAAAATATTTAAACAATCAAATTAGTTTTTTTTCTTCATTTCATAATTTGTTAGATGAAAAGATCCAAAAAAAAAGAAAAAAATTCCATGAATTTATATATTAGAAAAAGCTTCTTATAATTTGTGATTTTTTCGAAAAGGTAGCCAAAAAAAACTTTACTAAAATTAATCAGTTTCTAATAAATTTTATAACCATTCCCTATCGTCGACAATATTTTTTTAAATTATGTATAATCGAATAACATTTCTAAAAGTGTTATTAATTCTTTTTTGTTTCGATTTTATTGTATAACAAATCATTTATAAATTGCCACCACCAATCGACTATTATGGCATGATCGGTTGATTGGCATAGAACAGATTTTTGGTATAGTACGAGTAGTTTGTAAAGCGCGGTTTTCGATTTCGTTGGCTTTTGTTTTATGGAAAAGCACCAAATCGATTAATATCGATACGCTTTTATTGGGAATATACTAATATGATGTGCAGTTGGGTATTTTAAGGTAAATAAATAACAACAAGAGTCTACGGAATATTATCGTAAACTAGTTATGCAAACGAAATTTGATAGTCGTTGACACGTTTAACGGACTACCGAAGAGCGGAGGAGACACTATCATCCAAATTCGAATTCCTTTGGTTTAATTAACTTTCATCCTCAACAGCAATTTGTGACTGTTACTGTGGCTGTGTTGGTTTTCTCTGTTTTTTTTTTTTTGATGGGCATGGATCCGCTCAGGGCTCCGATACGGTCCGCTTCTGTACAGTAAGATCTGCTCCGGTTTGGTGTGTTTGATCTTCGAGCTATAAGATGATCAGCAGCCACCACCAATTGATCGTGTTAACATGCTATGCGATATTCTCTGCTACTTCTGGTCATAAATATCGGCCTCTGTTCGTCATCGGTCTCATCACAATATTAATAATCGTACATGCCACAAGGTGGAAAAATGGAAGAGGTCATAAATGAATGAATCACTTTACATAATCTGAGCTAGCGAAGTGTGTAAAGGAACATGATTCGTCTGATTTTTATATGAAAATATTTGCTGAAATTTGATCTATTGGCATTTTGTTCATTTCGATGATTTCACCGGTGAGATTTTTATGGGGGATACATACTGTTACGAAACATTTGCTCACATAAGACCATTTTGTATTCGATCAACTGACTATCAGTTGGGTATTTTTCCCCAAAATTCTTTTTGTTTGTATCTCATCACTCAATTTAGTTTTGTTAAATCTTCATTGATACACCCCCCTCCCCCCTTGGTTTTTTTGGCTATTGTTGGCTAAACATGATTTCTTACAATGTGCAAGACTGTCATTTTTATGGTCAATCGAATTCAATTTATTTTTAATTTAATTATCCAGTGTATGTAGATGAAAAAGTTGTGATCATCTCAAAATAAGCGTATACGGCAACATACGAGGTCTGTTCGAAAAGTTTTAAATTTCCGCGAGTTACGTATATTCGATTTTTGATTTTTTGTAGTGTTATGTTGGTACTAATGTCTCTCGCTTATGCCGACAAGTTCGGCCATTTTGAATGTTCAGTTAATTTTTGACAGCTGCTTCGCTTGCACGTGTTTTGGGTCGTCTTCAATTTTTGCTCAATTTCGACCAAAAACAGCATCGCGTTAACAATGCTAAGGAGCTGTTGGACTCTGTCCTCGACGAACCAAATTTGCTCCAGAGGGCCATAATTGGTGACGAATCATGGGTTTATGGTTATGACGTGGAAACCAAAGCCCAATCATCCCAATGGAAGCTGCCGCACGAGCCAAGACAGAAAAAAGCGCTCCAAGTTCGGTTGAATGTCAAGGGTTTGCTTACAGTTTTCTTCAATTGCACGGTCGTGGTGCATCATAATTGCCTTACCACAGGGTAGAACAGTCAATAAGGAATATTTCCTGCAAGTTATGCGCAAGTTGCGGGAAGCAATCCACCAGAAACGCTCGGATTTGTGGAAGAACAAAAATTGGCTTTTGCCATTTTTGGCCAAAAACAACATACTAATAATGCCGCAGCCACCGTATTCCCCAGATCTGGCCCCCTGTGACTTTTTTTTGTTCTCGAAACTGAAGGGCCCCATGAAAGGACGACGCTACGCCTCGATTGAGAAGATAAAGATGGCATCGAAGGAGGAGCTGAACAATATCACAAAAAATGATTTTTTGAAATGCTTCGAGGATTGGAAAAAACGTTGACACAAGTGTATAATATCTGGTGGGGATTACTTTGAAGGGGGGACAAAATAGATATTCATGAATAAATAAATAATTTTTGAAAAAACACAAAATTCGCGATACTTTTTGAACAGACCTCGTACTTGCTCAAGGATCAACCAATATAAAATCAGGTAATGGCGTCATCATAAAAACAAACAACAAATTTTATGCTGTTTTCGATAAAAACAAAAAGATTTCGTAAAAACCTACACCGAATATCGACTTATGACTCCTGTTTTGAAAGTATCCTTGCCGAGAATGGTTATTTTTGTTTTCAATACCAACTGCTGAGAGCTTACCGTAGATATATAGGCCAAGTTGAAAAGATCAAACCTTCAATTATAACCCCACTTCGACTGTTTGATGTTTCAATTAGCCATATTTGTTGAATCGCATGTAAATTTATTGCCCTAGGTCTTAGTAGTCCTGTGCAAAATGGGAGGGGAAAACGGTATCAGTAAATCAGCAACAGTAACTCGGCTACGAACCCTCGATGTCGTTACAATGTTTACTCTGTTATAGAGCGGATAGTCGGGATTAGGTCGGATTCTTACAGCCAAATATACCACCGCCTATCATCAGAACCAAAAACCGAAAACGAAAGGACAATGGAACACGATAAAGTTCAGCTACTGACATTAAATCAACTGTACACATTTTATAACTTTTCTGCTTCCTTATTGCACTGATTTAATGAATATTCTCTCGTATATATTCGCACTCGTAGGTAGACATATCCCTTCAAAATAATATATTGAAGATCCTCCTCACGCTTCCATATTCAGTCATCATTTTCAACCGATCTCATTAAATTCGTCCTTTGCATGTGTGTTGTCATGAATAAAGTTGTAACAATTCAATTTGTACGAGTTCAATTCTAAAGTAAAATACGAGGAGTTGATGACAAAAAATACTGCCAGCAACAACAAAAAAAAACGCAGAAAAAATTCAAATAAATAAATACAAATAAAACGGGGGAAAAAAAAACTGAAATGAATTGCAACAACAACCGCATAGGATAACCGATTTCCAATTGTGTTGTTCTGAGCGCCCCTTCCTAATATCTAAATACGGTGTGACAAGGGATGAAAAATATTTTTCCCAAAACATTTCGATCAGAAAACATACAATAAATTTAATGGATCCAGATTTCCGGGTACATTTGCGCCCATCCCCTCGTAATGGTTGAACTAACATTACCATGGACAACACGCCAATAGAGTGAATGTAACGCATCCTTTCAGCTTTTAGGATATCGCATCAGTATCACAGACGCATTGTAATCATGATAATTTGCAGCCGGAATCGCAGTCGCAGTCCGAGTTCCAATCGCAGTTATACATTCGCGCCCTGGCATATTCGCAATCCGTATTTGTGCACGCAACCATCACGAACGGCATCGAATGCTTTTCATATTCAATCTGAAAATAGTTTTGTTAAAATGACAAGGACACTCCCATCTTTAGCACAGTAAGAACCAACAATGATAGCACCAATAGATCTTTCCAACAGTTCCCTGGTCGATCCTTCTTCTCTAGACTGCTCAGACCTTAGTAAATAGGACCAGGACTCGGAATTCGATGAAATCAGGAAGGGTTCGCTTATCGCCCCTATCACACTAGATTAGCCCTATTTCGATATTGTTGCAATGCTTGTTGTTATGTTGTACATATGCTGTTTGTGTATGTTTATAATAGAAAATCAGTTACGCTTTCCTGACCCCACAATATGTACTTCAGAACATTTTACGATCGAACGGTACGAACATAATTCGCATTTTATGTTTTCAAATAAAGGCAACGAGGTAGACGCCAAACAAGGACATATTAAATCGATTCGCTTGAAATTTTAATAAATAGCCACTGTGTGTTATACCATCCCATATTGACGGAAAAAAAAAGTTCCATCGTCCTATCCACCGACCCTTTTATCACCCTTTCTAACTTTAAATCTCGCTGGTTCGCTTAGCTCTATCAATGCTTTTCTATTCCAGCATATCTAAACCAGTTAACGTTAAAAAATACAGAATTCTTAACTAATTTAATTGAATGAATTTGATTTTAAGGGGGAAAATCTTCCCTTAATTATGATAGTCAATTGTTTATCTAAAGATTATTCTTGTTTTTTTTTTATTTCTGTTTTTATTCTTTCATTGTTCAAAATGCATTTAAGACCTATGTAAAAAATCAGTTGGAAAAAATGTGATGATCTTGTTTGTTGGGACTCTTTTCAAAACGTAACGAATCAAAAAGTGTAAATAGCATTTTTGAATGTTCCCGTTTGACAGGCTCACATTAATATCAATTTTTTCTAACTTTGATTTTACCTTGAAAATTTCTCTCCCAGGTCCCTTTTTTCATTAAGGAAATTTGAACTTTGGAAGAAAAATGATATAATAAAGGCTCTTGTAAGTACAGAAATAATCCGAAATTGAGTTCTACTATTTCGACTGCAAATTTTTACTGAAAATTTTTACTGAATATTTTTACTGAACATTTTTATTGAAAATTTTTACTGAAAATTTTTATTACAGAAAATTTTTACTGAAAACTTTTTATTATTGATAATTTTTATTACTGAACATTTTTACTGAACATTTTTACTGAAAATTTTTACTGAAAATTTTGACTGAACATTTTTACTGAAAATTTTTACTGAATATTTTTACTGAACATTTTTATTGAAAATTTTTACTAAAAATTTTTATTACAGAAAATGTTTACTGAAAACTTTTTATTATTGATAATTTTTATTACTGAACATTTTTACTGAAAATTTTTACTAAAAATTTTGACTGAACATTTTTACTGAAAATTTTTACTGAAATTTTTTTATTATTGATAATTTTTATTACTGAACATTTTTACTGAAAATTTTTAGTGCAAATTTTTACTGAACATTTTTACTGCAAATTTCTACTAAAAATATTTACTGAACATTTTTACTGAAAATTTTTTTTGCATATTTTTACTGAACACTTTTACTAAAAATTTTTAATGAAATTTTTTTATTTCTGGTTATTTTTATTACTGAACATTTTTTACTGAAAATTTCTACTAAAAATTTTTACTGAACACTTTTACTGAACATTTTTCCTGAACATTTTTCCTGAACATTTTTACTGAACATTTTTACTGAAAATTTCTACTGAAAGTTTCTACTAAAAATTTTTACTGAAAATTTTTACTGCAAATTTTTACTGCAAATTTTTACTGCAAATTTTTACTGAAAATTTTTACTGAAAATTTTTCTGAATATTTTTACTGAATACTTTTGCTGAAATTTTTTTATTACTGAAAATTTTTATTACCGAAAATTTTAACTGAAAATTTTTACTGCAAATTTTTACTGAAAATTTTTACTGAAAATTTTTACTGAAAATTTTTACTGAAAATTTTTACTGAAAATTTTTACTGAAAATTTTTACTGAAAATTTTTACTGAAAATTTTTACTGAAAATTTTTACTGAAAATTTTTACTGAAAATTTTTACTGCAAATTTTTACTGAAAATTTTTACTGAACATTTTTGCTGAATATTCTTCCAAAAATTTCTACTGAAAATTTCTTTACTTGAGTGGGCTGGAATTTCTTTACTTCCAAATACGGTGATGTTGTTGGTAAATTTGAGTATCCGGTGTTTAGATGCTAGAAAGCATAAATTGCGGAAGTTTAATGTGATTTCGTTGTTTGTCGATGGAAGTCTTTAAGATTTCCGATTACACGACCAACAAACACTCTGGGCGGTGAGCAAATTCCTAAATGAGCGTCGAATTACGTACGTCGCCCTAATAGTCCCTTAATAGGCTTATTGTAAACATGACACTCGCCAATCTAAAATTACTCGTACTCGTCCAAACAGAGAGCTTGTCCGTTCTCGTCTTTCGCTTCTATTTTATCCACTAAACTCTTATCGCAAAAATCTGTTAATGCTAATCGATTGACTGTGATGGTGTATTTGTGGTTTTTGCGTAAATTCGCTTCTGTTTCCTTTTGTTTTGCGTTGTTTTCCTTTTTTGTATCTCTATTGACATCGAAATTGTCAAAGAAGTAATCTTTTTCCTCCTACTCAGTCTTAATCCGTGTCTATCGGCTTTTTCCGTCACACAATCTGTCCGTTACAGAAATGTCATCTGACGCTAATGCTCTTTACTTGCGAATGCATACTTATAATTACCATTTAAGAACTTATTATGAGGTCAATTACGTAGAAGTACTTTTCCTGTAAATGTGATTTTTTGTGATAATTTAATTAAAGAAATTATAATTTAAAAAAAAAACTTTTAAGATATTGTGAAAGAAATGAAAATAACAACAAGTGCTCATATCTGATGGGAGAGAGAGTTAGGGAGTGGAATTCGTTGAGTGCCCGGAAAAGAGATAATTGAGAAATTTCAATGCATGCCGAAAATTTCAGATCAAACGAAATTGCCGAAAAGGATCCTTTTTGGAGAATTAGAATATGAAGGATTTCGTATAAAAAGAAAGTATTGAATTTCGTTTTATCAAAAACCATCCAAAAAATATCGTTAGGCGGTTTGATAGGAAAACGGCATTGACGGCCGTTGTTGCTATTGTCACTCTCTCGCATCGTTGTTGATGCTGTCGTAGCTACTACTGCCACCACCAGAGAATGCGGGGACACTCCTACCTGATCGTATGTGAATAACCCGTTCCACTCTATACGTTCGATATGATAGAAAATATTTTGATTAAGTAATACGGTCACAAAGGTTCTAACTATATAATTTTTACCTATTATGGTTAAATAGACAGAGCAAAAAGGGGTGTCGAGTTTACAAAAAAGATTGCCGCCATGCCGACACAATCGGGAATCTGTGCGATACTGAGACTATTTGTTCCCATTTCGTTCGCAGAGCACCGAATTAACTGAGATTACTTGTACGAAAATAAGGAAGAAATCGCCACAGACACGGTTAATAGAGTGGATACCGACAGTTCGCGAATGGAGGCGTGTGTTGAGTAGCTAGTAGCCAGAAGTTCGTAGTTAGAATCTGATGGATGCAGAGTGGATTGTGGAAGGTAAATTGTGAACACACATTTAATAAGGAATTATTTCTATTATCATCTTTCTTCTTCCAAATCATTTATACGAGATTTTATTTATTTACTATTTTAAAACATTTTCGTTTCTACTCGCTGCTCCTTACGAGTAACAGAAAAATTTGCAAAAAAGAATCCAACGAATTTTTTGTTTATAATTTCCACGAACAATATTTTGGATTTTTTCCACCTTTCAAATTCGATATGTATTGCCAAATTTTAATGCTATAGATCATATTCGATTAGTTGCGTATACGTTCAATTTCAATGCTGCCTTTTCTAATCCATCCGATAATAATTTACTCGCATCGTTAGCTATCGGATTGGTCGCAAACAGTTTGTGCGCTTTGATGTTTTACAAGATGTTTGGTAATATGATATCTAATTTTTGTGAGAATAAAAATCGAATAAAAACATTTTGGATTGTTTGGATAGAAACTGTTTCTGAAAAGCGATTTTTGAATAAGATTCTGGCTGAGTAGTTTGTATGGTGGAGAGCTTTTATTTATTCGTTCTATGTGACTTAAATCAGATCAGACTTGTTTGAGGTTAAATGGATAGATTTCGTCTATTTATGTTCAATTTTTTTAAATATTATTTTCTATTTAATTCCTTATTTAGGTACATGGGAAATATGGATACAATTGCAAAAGGAATTATTATTAAAGCAAGTGTAAAAATGTGTCGAACTAGCGGATAAATTGATTGTATTCGACTAACTAAAAGGATTATCCAATTTATACTTTGGTAAGTAAAGCTATATAAAAAATATTTAAAATTTAATTTTTGATAGAAAAATTATTTTATTATATCGCCTAAGCATTGGCAATATATATTAAATTTACCAGTATTCTTTTTACAGCACTCTATTCCTTGCAGCACTCTATTATTTTGAGGCTGACACGAGACTCTATTCTTTTCAGGTAATTTTTTAAGACATTTTTGCTCATTTTCGGCTGTAGTTCGGCCATTTTTTATTTAAAATGCTCTAAAGTTTAAGAATTGTCGGCTTAAATACTATTTATCATGTAGCTTTATAGTTCAACTGCTTCAAATCGGACGACCTTGGAGACTAATTGACATCACCAAATTTTGAATTTTCGTGTAATCAAATTAACATTTTTTATGTTGTGTGGCTTGTGGCGTAGTTTTATTAAAATCACATATGGTGTAGATTAAAATCTCAGAATTGACTGTAACTGCCTGTCCTTCTTTATTTCAGAAAATTAAAGGTAAATAACTCCTTCAGACCAAAATATAAACCAGAAACTACTTCTCCACAGTCACTTGTGGGTTGGGGTGGTTTTTAGAGCCCCATTATGTGTGAGAATTTTTTTTATTAACGTATCCACTAAACAAGAAATTAGTCTCATCGCTGAAGAACATTTTGCTCGAAATATCCGCATCCAAAGCATGTTGTACCAACAACCAATCGGCGTATATGAGGTAAGTTCAAAAAGTATCGCGAATTTTGTGTTTTTTTTAAATTATTTATTTATTCATGAATATCTATTTTGTCCCCTACAAAGTAATCCCCACAAGATATTATACACTTGTGCTAACGTTTTTTCCAATCCTCGAAGCACTTCAAAAAATAATTTTTTGTGATCTTGTTCAGCTCTTCCTTCGATGCCGTCTTTATCTCCTCAATCGTAGCGTAGCGCCGTCCTTTCATGAGGCTCTTCAGTTTCGGGAACAAGGAAAATTCACAGCGGGCCAGATTTGGGGAATATGGTGTTTGCGGCATTATTAGTGTGTTGTTTTTGGCCAAAAATTCGCGCTCAAGCAACGATGCGTAAGCAGGGTCGTTATCATGGTCCAAAGCCAATTTTTGTTCTTCCACAAATCCGGGCGTTTCTGGCGGATTGCTTCGCGCAACTTGCGCATAACTTTCCGGTAATATTCCTTATTCTACACTGTGGCAAGAACTAATGATGCAACCACGCCCCTGCAATCGAAGATAACTGTAAGCAAAACCTTCACATTTGACCGAACTTGGCTCGTGCGACAGCTTCCATTGGGATGATTGAGCTTTGTTTTCCACGTCATAACCATAAACCCATGATTCTTCACCAGTTATGACCCTCTGGAGCAAATTTGCGTCGTCGCGGACAGAGTCCAACAGTTCCTTAGCAAAGTTAATGCGATGCTGCTTTTGGTCGAAATTGAGCAAAAATCGAAGACGAACAAAACACGTGCAAGCAGCAGTCAAAAATTAACTGAAGAATAAAAATGGCCGAGCTTGTCGGCATAAGTGAGAGACATGAGTACCAACATAACGCCACGAAAATAGAATATACGTAACCCGCTGAAATTCAAAATTCGCGATACTTTTTGAACAGACCTCGTATTTACGCCATCTATAGTCGATTAAGCAATCAATTTTTTCAAAATGGCGAATTTTAAGGTAAACACGTGCGATCTCATATTACATATTTGGCTGATAACTTTTCAAATGGATAGGCTTGTATTTTCCAAAGCACAAAAAGGATAACCCCTTAAAAATAAACAAAAACAGCTACGAGTTTTCCACTCTTCTTAACAATATAAACGTCGAAATAGTTTTTAAAAAAAATACGTAAAAATCACAATTATAAGGACAATTTAAAAAAAATTTTTGATTGTAAATGAAAATTGCGACCAAACAAAATAAAAATTTGGATTATATTAAAAATGAATTAGAACAAAGAAAAAAAAATCGCGTTGAACATTTTAAAATAATAAACGTAATTGTTCCGTGTCAGCATAAAAGCCAAAAATCATACAAAATTAATTTTAATTAAAATATTTTTTTGGTCAAACATTGACTCGAATTATAATGACTTAGAATGTGTATTTGGTTGGTAAGTTGGCATATAGTTCAGTGAATGAATGCAAATACGGGTATGTGAGTCGGTCGCCGGCCGTCTTACTTCTTCATATCTAAGAATGGAGAAATCCCCATTAGACGATCGTTTGTATGGAACAACCTAGACTACCCAGAATATTAACATTGGTACACCACCGATGGAGTGTATCATCCTCGTCTAAGTAGATGAACATCTTGGGCTGAGATGTCTACAAGTAGCCACAAAGTACGATGGATGAGGCATTTCGGCATCGTTTAAGAGCTGTGTCCAGAGCAAGCGTAATGGAGCAGATTAACTTAATTGAAACCCACGTACTCGAGCTGATTGAGTTAAGGGTCAAGTGGTAAATATTTTGACCTCAGAATGATTGTTAGTATGCGATGTGTATGGTCAAAAAGTTTTCAACATTTATGAATTTAATATAACTTTTGTTGTGGGCAATTCACTTTCAGTAGTGGTGTATGATCGTCTTTTCATTGTGTAATCGTGCAATTCAACTTAAACTAAATGCAAAGTCTTCAATCTGTAAGTGACTAAACAGAGTAGACTGGACAGGAGGGCATCATCTCGGATTCAATTTACCTTCCGGACTCTTTTCGTTTCTCATCATGTCGAGTCCATTGTCTAACTCTATTCTACAAGATCTCTCAACTTGATGATATGCAATGAATGTGGTAATATTTTATATTTAATTATCATTTAGATTTCGATGAATTTTCCTATCCACCACCACCAGCCTCGTAAGTTGACAATAATAATTTCTCTCTAACAGTTTACCGGCCGGCTATGCTCTACTGTTCAAACACACACTCTGTTTCTCTGTTTCTCTGTCCGTCTACCACTCTGCCACTCTGTTTCTCTATACTGGGCGACCACTTGTTCTTGTTTGTTTTGTTGAGAGAGTTTTAGCCCCTCTTCTCGTCTGATAACAATAAAAAAAATGTTTTCAATTTACATTCTGCTATCATTTACGATCGTTCAATTGATGTTATTAGTTGATTCGCGTAGGTGCGTTATATTAGTATGTTGATTGAAATTGAAATGGGCGTCCATTATTCTTGTTTATTTAATTCCATTTCAAAGAATTAACGCATTTATGCATTTTTGGTGGACATTTTTTTTTTGCTTCTTCGAATGGTGAGTGTGAGAGTGTGTCCTTTAAATAATTGTATGTGTGAACAAGCGCTACTATATATTTGTACTCGTATGCTTACTTATTTTCTTTTTTTTCGATTAATTTTTATTTTTTTTCTAATCTTCTTTTGGTGCGTGCTCTTTATGAGCTTATAGCATGTGTCAAATATGTATTTTTATTAGAAAAATAAAAACTGTTAACAAAAAAAAATTGTAATTTTTTAATAGCCATTCCTTTATTTACGGAACATAAATCGTTTTTTTTCCGCTGTCAACATTTTTAAAACCTTCGCAATCTTATAAGAGTGCACTTAATTGCGAAATAATATTTTGTTGTTTATGTTCAGTGTTTTTTTGGTTATGTGATAGCATTGATTTTAATCCAGCTGGAATTTAAATCAAAATAAGGTTAGTGGAATATTTGCATTATTTTCAATTATATTTTTTTTTAAATGAATGAATTTTAATTTATTTATTTTGTTATATTAAGTTTCTGAATATTAAGGGCAATTTTTTAAAGTGGGAAAAATCTTTGTTCACAATTGTTTGAAAATACTTTTCGAGTAAAAAAAACCCTTTTCATATGTAAATTTACTTCCCGCACCAACCACGTGTGTTTTTTTAATTTTAAATGAACACTACTCATAGAAAGTATGTATTATTTGGAGAAAAAAATTCCAAATTCAATTTATTTGGATATTTGCGCTTTGATTTGTTGAAAAACTTGATTCAGCTGTTCAAAATGACTCGTTAAAATTGTGTTTAATTTTTTAAATCGGGCGAGTATTTTGAACTGTTTTAGCTATCGTTACTAGTTCTCGTCGGAACTGTGTTCGGGTTTTAAGAATATTAAGCATGGGAATGAGAAAATTTGAATTTGGCGGGTTTAATTTACTACAGTCATGACATACCCACGATACGAAGGTGGTAACGTAGGTAGTAGGTGGTAATGGTAGATACTCAACGAACGGCTTATTTTCAGCCAAAACCCAAAACAAGTCGTTAAGGCCCATTTGTCATAATCAAAAAACTAAATTAAATTCGGTGTCAAGTTGAAAATTTTCCCTCATCGGCGGCATCTCCAAACTGGGGAATTTTGATAATTTATTTTTTATTTCACAATTATTACAATTCGACTTCGCAACAGATCCTACACTTAACGACAACGACACACGGCCATGCATATTTCTAAATGCTCGTCCGAAATTCATATACGTCCGATTCGTATAAAAACTTATAGTTAGGATGGTGTCTGTTAGTTAACTTTAGGACGAAAGAGAAAAAAAAATATTTATCCTTCCGTCCAATATAATATATTGCGTGTTTGTGCTGCTGAATTTTCTTTGATTTCCATTTCCAGTTGATTTTATTGAATTGATTTCCATGTAGTTTTTGTTTTTATTTCTGTTTCTGTTGCTATTATTAAGTATTATGTTGTTGGTTTTTTCTTTTTTGGTCTTCCTCTTTAATTTGTATTATGGTTATTTTTGTGCAAAGAATATTTTTCTGAATTGTAAATGTACACAAAAGTGTTTGGTGTAAATTTGCGTGTAAACTTAAATATCGCCCGCTGTTATTTTCAAATTTCTCTTCGTGTAAACGCTTTCACGCTGTGCACAATTCACCTGCACTCTTATCAGAGCGGCGAAAATATTTCACGTCACTTGGGTAAATTTTTAATCGCAATAAAATTAAAAGGAGCAAGAATTCTTCTACATATTTTTTTTTCCTTCTTTTTGATTAGATTGGCTATCAATACAGCCGTTAGCAGGGAGTGTGTACGTACCTGTTGCAGTCAACAAATAATTATGAGCTCAACGAATACGGTTCCGGTGAGCTCATTTCACGATTTCTCTGCTCAATAATGCAATAAGTCCACCTTCCGCACTTATCTTTAAGCTGCGGATGCCTTCATAAACAAAGTTAAGCGTTAGTAATCAGCTCCAGAATACAAAACTGTCCAACAGTTCTCCACAGTTACTAACTTCCTTTTGGACGTGCGAATCCCGTAAATACTCATGTGCTTATTAGGTATATGGTATGCATATAAATATGTATGCGAACGCATGTACGTGTACTTTTTTAAATATACGAACCCATGCAGAGTTGCCAGGTTCAAACAGATCCAGTCAAACACTCGATCAAGGAATTTGAAAAGTTAATTAACATTTTAATCTCGAGAAAATTGTAAACGAGCCTTTATTTATTGAAAATTTATAGTTTTGCACTTAATTTTCAACTTTGAATATGCTAGCGAGTGAGAATGCCTATGTACATACTCGTACGTGCGTCTATCATTTTTTTTGTGGATTTCGGATACACATAACGAAAATGGGCAAAGATTCCGATCGGGAAGGTGGTAGGTAGGTAGGAATACAATAAGGAAACGAGATGGAGAAGGAGCTATCGAAGAGATTGGACAAGATTATTTGGAGAATTACAGGTGGGAGCTGATACTGTGTGTGCGCACGCTGGACACGACCGAACCTAACTCATCGTAAACACGTAATCCTATCAAAATTACGAGGTGTCCATTGCAATGTATACTGGCACATCGTATTTTCAATGAATTTTTCCGACTAGAATGGGCTATTGGCGGCGGCTAACGAAATTTCATATTTCGGACTTTAGAGAGGATCAAATCTTTATAAATTATTTGCATTTTTTTTTTCAACTCCAAAATTATGAATATTTATTCGATTATGATTTAATCATCAATAAAATAAAAAAAAGCCCAACAATATTTCGATTAATTCCTTTTTGTAATTTTTTTGTTGTTTTTTTTATTAGTTGTTTGAGGGAAAAATGGACAATTATTATTCTTGGATTTGTGAAAGTTTAATAATTTTGTCATGACAAAAATTTTGTTACTAAAAATATAATCAAGGACAACGATTTACATTATTTTTTATAGATTTTTGTAAGTACGAGGTCTGTTCAAAATGTATTGCGAATTTTTAATTTCCGCGGATTACGTACATTCGATTTTCGATTTTTTGTGGCGTTATGTTGGTACTCATGTCTTTCACTTATGCCGACAAGTTCGGACATTTTGAATGTTCAGTTAATTTTTGACAGCTGCTTTGCTTGCACGTGTTTTGGCTTGTCTTCGATTTTTGCTCAATTTCGACCAAAAACAGCATCGCATTAACATTGCTAAGGAGCTGTTGGACTCTGTCCGAGACGACCCAAATTTACTCCAGAGGGTCATAACTGGTGACGAATCATGGGTTTTTGGTTATGACATGGAAACCAAAGCCCAATCATCCCAATGGAGGCTGCCGCACGAGCCAAGACAGAAAAAAGCGCTCCAAGTTCGGTTGAATGTCAAGGTTTTGCTTACAGTTTTCTTCGATTGCAGGGGCGTGATGCATCATGAGTTTTTTCCACAGGGTAGAACGGTCAATAAGGAATATTACCTGCAAGTTATGCGCAAGTTACAAGAAGCAATCCGCCAGAAACGTCCGGATTTGTGGAAGAACAAAAATAGGCTTTTGCACTATGATAACGACCCTGCTCACGCATTGTTGCTTGTGCGCAAATTTTTGGCCAAAAACAACACACTAATGATACCGCAGCCACCATATTCCCCAGCTCTGGCCCCCTGTTACTTTTTCTTGTTCCCGAAACAGATTCTTTGATCCATTTTTTGGAATGGGTTCTTTGAAAATCGAAAATCGAATATACTTAACCCGTGGAAATTCAAAATTCGCGATACTTTTTGAGTAGACCTCGTATTAGAAAAGTCGAAAAATTTGTTTTGAAATTTCTTACAATTTATTTATTAGAATTACCAAATTTTTACTAAAAATATTCCCCATAACACATTGCCGAGTTGGAAAACAAAAAAAAACCAACCAAATTGTTGATATTCCAAAAAGCCTCTTTCTTAGTAGTTTCTTAGTAATAAAAATAACATAAAAGATCGCACAAACATTTTACTTATGCAGTATTGAAAAAAAAATTATTTTGTAAATAATTGAAATCCGGACGTGGGAAATTATCGCAGCGAACTCTCGTAAAAAGTACACGAGATGGTATAGTGAAAAATTGTTGATAATTTGCCCGAATAGCACGCCATCCTATGTTATAGCAAATATTTAATAATTTTCACCCTTTCTATTTGGCTGGTGGTAAGTGGTGGTAGCGCAGTAATGATAATAAAAAAAAATTCGCCACTGTACGGACAACCTGGTACCTGGGGCGACAGGTTGACGGATATCACAAATACCAACCGTACAAACAAAGATAAATGAGAATTGCTGGCTGGAAATTAATGAAATATTCAAACGGCTATGGGATGATGTCTGAAGGAGAGGAAATGGATCCTATAATACATGTAGTCGGAGAGTGGAACGATTTCTTATACTCGTAGTGTAAAAGCGGTTGCTGTTCTTTAGTGGAACGAACTTTACTGTCGAAGCAGCGATAACATCTTCTGCATAGAGCAAGCGTTAAAGTGAATGGTGAAAAGGTGTGAAATCCAACCCCTTCGCTGTTCCGGACGAGTTAATACCACGCAAATGGGTGTGTCCACAGCTGGATTTGATTAAATCGACTAAAAAAATAAGAAAAAAACTATTTTCATTGTCCGGCATATTGTTTTTCTTCATATTTTCTTTCATCATCGTCATCATTATAATCGCTACCGTCATCGCATTTTACCTTTATAGTTTTTTTTTTATTAAAGTTTCATATCATTGTATTTATTGTATAATATGTCTTCTATTATTTTCTTATATTTTTTTAAATAAAATGTTGGTGTTATCAGAACTTAACCATCAACATAAGAAACGAAAGAATTATTGTTTGAATTTCTTAATATTGAGAAATGTCATCCATCCATCCATCCGTCCACAACTAGCCATCGTCAAATAGAGTTTTAAGCTTCTGTTCATAATTATCGAGAACACCCAACATTAATAATAGACCCAACACAAAACAGAACTCAAACCCAAACCATATAATAAATTTTTCCTTATGGCCAGATACGAAATGGAAATGGCGGCGGCGGCGGCGGAGCGCATTTATCGCATAACTTGAAAAGTTTTGTTATGCAAATACGTACACGGTTAAGCAAGAAATTATAATATGTTGAGGGCCAAAAGGCAAACAGCACAATAAAAATAACACATCGTAATTTTATACGTAATTTCATTGTTGAATTAATAAAAATACAAAAAAAAGGAAGCAAAAAAATTATGCTAACTATAACAATACTAAATAGTGATAAATTATAGGAAGAAAAATGGACGGACCAAAAAAAATTACTTATACTATTTTGCATTTTATTTTATAAGCGTGTGTTTTACTATCATTATCACTGTTCAGATGATTATCAATTTTATTTTACCTTTTATTTTTACCTTTCTTATTATTATTATTATTATTATTATTATTTTACGATTTTTGCTGGTATTTCGTTCAAAATGGAGTTGAGAACCTATAAGAATAATGGATTTTTATGTGTAAAAAATAGCAGCATGTATACAGTGCAGGCCAAAATTATGTGACCACTTTGGTTCGTAATTATTAATTCGAAAGGTATATCACCTTCGTTGACAAATTATATCATTTTTGATCTTAAATTTAATAATTATTATTATTTTTATTATGTATTTATAATTATTAAATTTAAACAAAATATACTGATACAAAAACACACTTAAAAATATAATATCAGTTTTAAAATAACGAAAATTATAACAGTTTGGAGTAGTTAGTTGAGTTGTTAGATTGTGGCGACACACTTTGTATATAGTCCTCGAAGGGGGTACACGGTAAGATAGGCTCGGAGAAGGAGAATCACGCGCGAGAGCAGAGCGGAAGTCGTAGAAAAACTTGAAATTAATTGTAAAGTTGATTGAGACCAGAAAAGTCCCTCAAATCTGCGTAGATCGTAACAAACATGTCCAAAAGAAAGAAAAAATGGGTCAAATACGAGGTTTGTTCAAAAAGTATCGCGAATTTTGAATTTCCGCGGGTTACGAATATTCGATTTTCGATTTTTTTGGTGGCGTTATGTTGGTACTCATATCTTTCACTTATGCCCATAAGTTCGGCCATTTTGAATGTTCAGTTAATTTTTGACAGCTGCTTTGCTTGCACGTGTTTTGGCTCGTCTTCGATTTTTGCCCATTCCAAAAAATAGATCAAAGAATCTATATCAAATTTTGTGTGGAAAACAAAATTAATTGCGCGGACGCATTCCGAAAGTTGACTGTGGCATATGGTGAAGCTACCTTGGACCGAAGGAACGTTTATCGGTGGTACAAAATGTTCTCAGAGGGCTGAGAAGATGTGAACGACGAAAAGCGCCAAGTTCGATCGAATGTGAAGATTTTGCTTACAGTTTTCTTCGATTACAGAGGCGTGGTACCTCATGAGTCAATAATGAATTGTTGCCACAGGGTAGAACGGTCAATAAGGAATATTACCTGCAAGTAATGCTCAAGTTGCGCGATACAATCCGCCAGAAACGCCCAGATTTGTGGAAGAACAAAAATTAGCTTTTGCCATTTTTGTCCAAAACAACACACTTATAATGCCGCAGCAACCGTATTACCTATAATCACAGGTGATCTTGCCACCTGAGACTTTTTCTTGTTCTCAAAACTGAAGGGCCTCATGAAAGGAGGACACTACACTACGATTGAGGAGATAAAGACGGCATCGAAAGAGGAGCTGAACAAGATCACAAAAAATGATTTTTCGAAGTGCTTCGAGAATTAGAAAAAACGTTGTCACAAGTGTTTAATATCTGGTGGGGATTATTTTGAAGAGGACATTAATTAATGTCTAATATTTATATTATATTATTTAGATTTATAAATAACCTTTCGATTAATTAAGATCTTAAGCAATGATTTCTAGAATATTTATTTTTTTCAAAGTGGTCAATTACTTTTTGCCTGTAGTGTGTTTTCGGAAGTAAACCTATTCTAGGGTCTGTAAAGAAAAACTCCGTCGATTACTTAATGAAAACAGTGGAGAATTTGAAGAATTTCTATTCATCAAATACAGTATTTTTTCCAAGAATTATTTATTCTTCAAAAAAGCAATATTATTGCTACATTATACAAATGTGCGTATTCACATTGAACAGATAAGAAACGAAAAAATATTTTAGTATATCTTTCCAGTTGCCCCTTTCTCCCGCCCCATTCTCCCCAAATTTTTGTCCGTTAATAATTTGATTTAGAAATGTTGATAAAAGCAATTGTGGAGCTGTTGAGTCATGCCAAAATTTGTTGAAATACTTTTCAACTCTTTTATTTAATTATTATCCATTATAACTATTATTATTTATTATTATTATTGGTGGTGGTAGTGGTGATTAGAGCTAGTAGTTGACGTGGTTGGTATGCAAATCGCCAATAAAAAGTCGAAACGATAGTGAATTGAATCGAAGCGAAATCAGGGCCCCGAACACAGAAGGCAAAACCGTCCGTCACAATAATGAGCCGCGATAGTCTAAGAAGTCAACACGTTTTCGATAGAAAAATCTATTGTGCGCGTCCAGGCTTTTGAGGGCTATGAGTTTGGGTCTTTTCTTTCAGTTTGCGGCAATGAAATTCAATTCAAAATGGAAAATAAAATATTTGCTAAAGAAAAAAATTCAAGAGACAATTTCATTCGTTGAAATGCTGCTTGGCTTTGGAATATTTTCGAATAAATAGGCTGAGTATAAAAAAATGGACGAATTGTGTTCATATGATAAATTGATGATGGGAAGTTTCCCTCAAAGTTAAGAAATTTTTTTCTTTCTTACGAAACAATTTATTGGAATTTTCGATAGAACAATTGATTTTTGTACATTCACATTCCATCTTTTTAATATAAGAAACTGGAATACCAATTATACCTGTGAGTTTTTGTTAAATTTTCGAT
Organism: Atherix ibis; assembly: GCA_958298945.1. NCBI lineage: Eukaryota > Metazoa > Arthropoda > Insecta > Diptera > Athericidae > Atherix > Atherix ibis. The sequence goes on from OY282609.1 coordinate 84,677,469, forward strand.
TCTAAATTGTTTTAGAAATTCCAGTGAAAAATAATAGATTTTACACTTGAATAGATTTAATTTAGGGAGGTGGGGGGGGTTTGATGTGAAAACAACAATTTTCTGTCATAAATTCTTATATAATTAATACAAGTAAATGAATGGGGAGCAGAAGTTGATATGTAAATGCGTTTTTATTTCCATCGTTGAATGATTTTGATTTGTGTGCGTCTCTCCGTTGGAATGCCATTGAGCAATTCGATAAAGAACAGTCGAAAAAATCACCGGACCAACCAGAATTCTTATTAGTCGTAGGGGGGACTGTACACAGCGGGTTGAGCTCTTATATTTAATAAGAAATTTCCTCGAAATGAATGATCCATTTTGTATTTGGACAACGGTAAGAGGAAGTCTGCATCCCACACAGGGCGACCAAAATTCCTCCTTCCGTCGCACATTCATGGTTTTTTTTTATTGCGTTCCACTGCTCTGGTTATGATGCTGCTGATGATAATGTTGTTAGGTAATTGAATTAAAACTTTTCGTCATTTTGAAGTGTGCTAAACGAATGGACATAACAGAAGTCACCATCGAGTCACTGAATATCTATATGGGAATGTGTAAATATAACGATCCCAGCTACACAGGACTATACTGAACATCATATTCTCTGTTCGTATCAAATCTGCACTAAATAATAGTCAGGGTTGAATTGCATCTGAATAAGAAATATTAATTCAACTGTGGGCAGGGTATTTTTCCATCATCCCATAGTCTTATTGTCTTGGGTCAAAATATTTATAGCGGGTCAATTATCTTGACTGGTGCGGTCTCATATTTTCTTTTTGAATCTACATTCAACAGTGAAAATGTAGTTTTTTATTATAATTTGTTTTATAAAAATTTTTGAAATGATTTTTTGGTGATCCTTAACCTAAGACAAGGAGGGAGAGTATTTTCAATACAGATAAAATTATAAACTGAATATAAAAGGGTCAAAGAATATGTGAGGTTTTAAAAAAAATACCATAATTTTAAGCAAGACAACTATTCCGAACTGTTATGAATACGAAATTTTAAAATAAAATAATCGGTTCTTAAAAAATATTGTAATTTTTTGGGGAAGTTCATGCAATATATTTTTATCAGTTTAATAATATATTGTGGATAAAAATATATCGTGAATATAAAAATTAAAATTAATGTACTTTTTAAAGAAATGTATCACAATTCCTCTGTTCCGACACATATAATTTTCTGTATAGAAATATCCCCTGAAGATGGAAATTTAAAGAAAAAATGAGGATAGTCCTTAAAACTATATATTATATTAAAAAATTTACGTTATTTATATATAACATATACCATGTATATAAGCTTAAATCCGCTGTTTGGTCATAGATGGCGTGAGTGAGCTTATTAAGCTACTATGGGCACGCCATACTTTTTTTTAATGAGTTTGACATCTGGCAACATTAATCAGTACACATTGTCAGCAATTTCGTACTACAACATAAATTTTTCCTTTGGTAATCATGTCTAGTTTTGTGCCATAAAAAGAGCATATTCGGGAAGCTCTGCTTGTTTGCTTCAATTTGAAGAAATCGGTTGCCGAATCGCATCGAATGCTTATGGAGACCTATGGTGATCGTGATTTATCGGAAACAATGTGCCGAGATTGGTTTCGTCGGTTCAAAGACGGCAATTTTGACTTGTGGGACAAGACGCGTGAAAATCCGCCTAGGAAGAAGGTTGAGGATCATCAATTGCAGGCTCTTTTAGACGAAGACGATACCCAATCACAAAAAATGCTCGCGGAGCAATTGGATATTACTCAATCAGCCATTTCCATGCGTCTGAGTGCCATGGGGAAGATTGAAAAGATCGGAACATGGGTGCCGCATGAATTGAACGATAGGCAGATGGAGTGACGCCAAAACATATGCGAAATCTTGCTCGCCAGACAAAAAAGAAAGTCGTTCCTGCATCGAATTGTGACAGGTGATGAAAAGTGGATATATTTCGAGAATTCTAAACGCGATAAATCGTGGGTCGATCCCGGCCAACCATCAACATCTTCCCCAAGACCAAATCGCTTCGGACGGAAGACAAGACGATGTTGTGCGTTTGGCGGGATCAGCAAGGTATCGTCTACTATGAGATGTTGAAACTTGGTGAAACTATCAATGCCCACCGCTACCACCAACAACTGATCAAATTGCATCGTCCTCTCCGTGAAAACAGGACGGATTATTAACAAAGACATGACAAGCTGATTTTCCTTCACGAAAACGCACTATCGTAAACGTCAAAAATGGTCCAAAACTATTTGGAGACAGTCAACTGGGAGGTTCTACCCCATCCCGCTTATTTACCAGACCCGGCCCCTTCCGAATACCACCTGTTTTCGTCGATGGGCCACGCGCTCGCTGAGCAGCACTTCGATTCTTACGAAGTAGTTCGAAAATGGCTTGATGAGTGGTTTACCTCGAAAGAGAAGGAATTTTTTTGGCGTGGTATCCACAAATTGCCCGAGAGATGGGAAAAAATGTGTAGCTAGCGAGCGAAAGTACTTTGAATAAATTTGTTTCTGTTTTCTATGAAAAAAGCATATGTTTTTTGACTGAAAAATAGCGGATTTAAGCTTATACACCTGGTAAATAATAATAATCAATTAAATTTAAAGGAAAATTTTTATTTAACGTTAAAATTCAGTGGATTATTTGCCGGGACCGGTACCGGAATTCATATGAGCGCGTTGGAGACACTTTGGTCATATTGTGCGACAGATGTGCGTCCTAGTATTTGATTAATTATTTAAAAGATTAATGAAAAAACACCTCATTATTATTATTATTAATAACAATTATTATAATTGATATTATTAGTAAAAATCCATAAATTTATTATTTCTCTTGTGCCGTTGCGTTGCGTTGTGATTCGTAATCGCCAAAAGTATGCGTTCGTCCTGTCAATAAAAAAACAATAATTTTTGTTAAAAATGAAGGAAAATCTTTTTAAAATGAAAGAAAAAAACATACACATAATAATCCTCTTGTTTACGTTTGTATTGATGGCTCTAAGATAAAAACACACATTCGCAAGGAAATTAGCATGAATCACTTGATGAGCATAAAGGAATTAACATTCAAGATGGATCCAACAACGTACCAATTATTTGCAATAAATAGAAATGCACTTTAGATTATAATAGATACAAACTGTACTACGGAAAAAATTCTTAACTTTAACTAACAACAATGTTATGGATTAATTCTCAGGTAGATAGGCAAAAAGGAAATATTCAAAAAAATTGGTGTATTGATAAGGAGAACTTCTTCCAAAAGAATCGCATAACAAAAGATTAGAAATGTTAATTTGATAGAATTTTTGTTAAATTGTTTGCTTCTAATTGAACCGAATATGATGCCTTGCCGATTGCCGATTTTTGATTTTGTATCGTCATCGGGTCTGGGGCCTTGTTGAACAACTGTTCATTTTGTGTAACCACAAAGTCCAGTCAGTCAAATATCTCATATTCACAGCCAATCCGTCTCGGCACGATACATCTTGTTGGGCTAATTTGCTTCAATCCTAGATGGATCAGTGCTCGGAAAAATTCAAATCAGTTTCAATAGTAGACATTTGCCGGTTGGGAAATGGTCCGTTTGGCATTCGTAATTCGATACGTTTCTATTTTCATTGATTTAGCCTACCCAGTTACGATGGGTTCTCTGACTTACCTACACGGATTATCACGAAATTCGTTTCACGATTGCAACACTCCTCAAAGCAGGCGTAAGGACATGTAGCTACTACTCATTTTCAACTGATTCAGATAACATAGAAAAATGTATCACGTTACGCGTCCTGTCATCGGATGCGTTCTGTAGCAGCATTTTTGGCCACTTATCACCATATATCGGACCTTACCGTTGTTTGTTCGATATTATTCCAAACATAAAAATATCTGATAATTGTACGAATAGTTTACTCTATACTCTCTTATCTAGATTGTAATATAAGAATTTGTTTTTCCCCCTTATTATTGCGTTAGTCTCTTCTCAATAATGTGCACACGTAATAAGGACATTTTAGCTATTGTTACAGACATTATTTTGCCATCGACATTAGAGAGTTGTACCGTGGTAATGTTGTTGTTGTGTTCTGAGTAACATTTTGTCTTACATAAGTTAAGGATTTATTTTTAAATGATAAACTTTATAATGTTTAATGTCTGTCCATTGAGGAATTTTTTTTTCGAAGTGAATTTTGAATACGTGTTGCTGGAAGTGCGTAAAAAACCGCCAATATTGAATATGAAAATTTATTTTTATTATTAGTACGACCCCACACAGACTCGGGGAGATATATTAGTAGACTTTTCTGGTTATTTCAACTGTTCGTCTACCACCGCAAAACCTCCTTTTCCTTTTCTATTAGTAGACTTTATTCACTTATCTCGGCCGAGCACTATTGAGAACTATTCTTGCTCACCGTAGAGCACTTTTCTGTCCATTTAGGAATTTTTTTTTCTATTATTTTCAGAGAGAATTTTGAATAAGTGTTTCTGGAAGTGCGTAGACAACCGCCGATGTAGAATATGAAAATTGATTTTTATTATTGTTACGACCCCACATAGACTCGGGGGGATATTGTAGTAGACTTTTCTGGTTATTTAAACATTCCTTCTATTCACCGCATACGCTCATTTTTCCTTTTCTATGCACTATATTCACTTATCTCGGCCGAGCACTATTGAGAACTATTCTTGCTCACCGTGGAGCACTTTTCTGTCCATTTAGGAATTTTTTTTCTATTATTTTCAGAGAGATTTTTGAATACGTATTTCTGGAAGTGCGTAGACAACCGCCAATTTAGAATATGAAAATTTATTTTTATATTGTTATGACCCAACATGGACTCGGGGCGATAGAGTAGTAGATTTTTCTGGTTATTTCAACTGTTCTACTCACCGCAATACCTCCTTTTTCCTTTTATATGCAGTATATTCACTCATCTCGGCCGTGCACTATATTCCGTCTTTGAGAACTATTCTTGCTCACCTCCGAGCACTATTCTATCTTACCGCACAGAAACTTCCTCCCAGCCTATTTTTCCACAAAAATTGTCGCCACGTTAACTGACTACTCTTAGTATTCGGCAAGGGTGTCCTTCTAAAAGAAAGATCAAGCTATGATCAGCACAGAAAGTGCTTCACTCCGGGCTTAGCGAACACCGCCAGACCTGATCTAGCCTAGCAGTACCTAGGATTTGCCCGGTTTTTTACTGTAGTTCTATAACAACGTGGTGGTTGTGGTTAATACCCATGTCGCGGGTACGGTCTTCGGATCGCAGGTGTGAGGTAACTGGCAAATGTAGCAATGCATTGCACTTATCTCGGGCACTGTCACTGCTTATGACAGTAGAGGTTTAGATAGTCCTCGCCACCAGCAGGTGGAGAGTCAGCTTGTAACTGACTCTATCTGTTAACTGCCAGTAATGGTGGTGCGTTGATCGAGCGTATCTCGATTCCTATAGTCGTGGGCGACTCGTGGTCTTGGGGTTTGGACAACTAGGTCACGTTAAATAACAATTTCTCACTGTAGTTCTATAAGTAAGAGTGCCTTCCAAAGTAACCTTTAAGCAAAAAATGGTACCACCGGGATTGGGTCACACCGTCCCCGGCAAATGTGAGAAGAAATTTTGACGAAGACTTTTATTTGTTTCGCGTAGATTTTTATGCTTTTAAAAAAGAGTTTTAAAAAATAACAAGACGTAGACTTTTGAAAAAAAATCTTTTAAACCACAAAATTAATTTCATTCTTTTTGTGAATAAAAATTATTTATGGGCTCTTTTCTACCAACACTGGAACGTAGTCTTGAGTTGGAATTCAGCTAGTAACATAGTCAGAGTGCCCTTTAGTTGTCATCAAATAGCCTGGGTTATCATCTGAATATGCATAAACAATTATTTGGGGTTCCTTTTTAAAGAAAAAAGAATACATTTTCAAAATCCTTCTAACAACATCAAAAGTAATTTAAAGTTTTGACAAGCAAATCATTTCCAGCTGCATTTTCTTCTCCATCATCATCTTTTGCTATTACTTAAACGAATTGCTCCTTACACTATGGCCTAATCTCTGCGGTTTTATTTTTACAACATATCAAGGCGTTCATTGTTACCTAAAATTCTGATGGTTTGCAATCAGATACGCCCGTCAGTGTTTAATGAGACAAGAGTTCATGCGAAAGTACAAACTCCTTAAAAAGAATCATTCACTTTACTAAAAATAATTTGAAGATTCTTTTTCAAGCGTATAAATTTTGATAAGAAAATATTCCATTTCCAAAATGATTATTTGTTAATATAAACGTAACTATTGAGTTTGCGGTTAAATGAGCATCAAAAAAAATCGAACAACTTTTCATAAATGTAAGATAATATTCTCTTAAAGGAGAAGATATTATCAATTTTAAAAGGATGCTTTCTTTACACTGTACAAAATGAATAAGGATCATTTTTTTGTTTGAAGAAGAATGAGGCAAAAAAACACGTAAGAATAATGCACGGAAATCAACGAGTTACTTTTCACATTGCAGTTTTTTTTTATCCTTTGCCGAATAATAGACGTAAGAGTTGCCGGTAGCAGTTGCTATTTTTGTGAATTTCGAATTTCGGTTAGCTACGAACTAATTTTGCCAGTTTTATGGAATTTTCCGTTCAATAACAAAAACGAAACAAAATTGAGGACTTTGCCTTTTGTTTGCTATTCAATTTTGGGACCCATTATCCAGTATGTGGACTGTGAATAGAGTTACTATCAAGGATCGGACGAGTCTAGTTTTGGATGGTTTAGTTTTGTGTATTGTTTCGGTTTTTCTATTTTCTTCGCTGTTGTTCTGCTATTGATGATGATAGGCTTTGGGAATAATAGAAGATATTATTGGTAGTGTTGATTATTTTCGAAAGTAGATCTTCAGATTGAAGATCAGTTGAACTGAGGGTGTACCGACAAGATATCAGCCCAAAACAGCGCACCTTCATCGACAAGGGCACCATTACTGACAGCAGTAAAGGTAGTCGTAACAACAGTAGAACAAACAAAAGAAGAGCCTGTCATCGGATATAATTCACGCCACATCCATCACGGTCCCTTCCGTACAACTCGTTTTCATGTTTCCCATCGATCGCAAATTATGTTTTGTAATTGTAATCGTAATCATAATCGTAATCGTAAACGTAATCGTCGATCCCCACAATTACACCTGCCGGTAATCTTTTGTGCACCTAGTAACATCGACTATTGTCCAAATCCAAGTCGGTATTTTGGTCATAATTTCAGGCTTACAACATCAAGAGTGAGCGTTCGGTACAGTGGCGGTATCTAATTAGAACTACTGGCATTCATTTAATAGACATTCCCAGTTAACTTGATCAAATTGAGAAGCTCACAGACAACAAGGCACTTCGACACTACACCTTTTCTGAAAAAGAGGGACGAGTGGGGAGGACTAATACTAAAAATCAATATTATTTGAGGAGTTTACTGGCAGCAAGATAAAAAATCTTACTAATAATATTGTTCTTTCTATTCAATAAGAACGAATGGAGTTCTAAATTCATAGAAAATCGGACAATATTCGTTGCTACTTGAAATTCGCTTCCATAATTTTGTCTACAAAACCAATCATTAACACGACAATAACTGACTCATAGGACAAGGGCTTCATTATCGTGCCTTCGTGAAAATTGAACAGCTCCGTTGAGGATATTTCTTAGTCTGCCTGGAAGCTAGTAACTATTGGATGATATTTGCTCGATTCCAGCAATCCCCCCAGCAGGTTAAAAAGTTATCTGCCAAAATTCACCCCCTTCCCGCCCAAAAAAAAAACTTTTTAATAAAAAAAAATAGAAAATTTATTTCTCTCCAGTCTACACAGCAGGACAGGATAATTCGTTGAAAGTGTGTGGATTTTTCCCATGTTTAACGGACTTCCGCTTTTTCTCATGGATTCTCAATTTCCAATTCTTTTCCGAATAATTGAAAAGTCAAGTAGCTGGAAAAGCACTCGCGCGATGTACTTTCGCACATTTTCCCTCCATAACACACACTCGTTTATGCCTATGGGTGTCTGTGTATGGGTGTGTACGTACACACTTGACAAATTTCGAATTGTTTGATTTTTGAGATTCTTAAAAATAATTGCCAAATACTTTGGGAAAAAAAATATGTTCCTGGAGAAGTGAAAATATTAGCCAAAAACGTTCATCAATGATTGGGAATATTTTTCCACGTTGGCAATTTCGATAATTGCCCGAACGCACTTTCAAACAAATGTTGAGTTTGGCGCGTAGGTCGGTGGCATACTTACGAGAATTTCAAGAGAGTTTCACAAATTTAGGGCAGTTCTTTTTTATTATTCATTTTTACCATAGTTAACTGGATGAAATTGAACTCCTTTTTGTATTCCTTCAAAAACATGGGAAGTAATAGTGCTAGAAGGATTTTTTTCTGTCCTTCGAAAATACTTTAAGACAAAGGATTTAGGTGGAGTAAAAAAAGGATTTGATTTGCTGTTTTTTTTTGTAGAATATTTCTACATTTTTATGCTCTCACAACTTATGTTGTTGGCTTGGGAGGGGAGGGGGGGGGGGTTTGTAATAGGGGCAGTTTCATAATCATCAATGTCCGCCAATCATAATTACTGTCCCAAAGATGCCGTCATCGTACAATTACGAATGTTAACCGTAACAGTGGAACCGTCGCATCGCCTCTTGATCACACGATGAGGTCTTAAGAATGAATAAAAGATTTTCTTAATCTTGTTTTGACGTTCACCGATTGACACTTTATAAGATGACATTTTTGAATTGTTTATACTTTGATCGGTGATATTTTAATATTTTTTCTATTTTTCTTGTTTGGCTCATTTAATTTTGGTACCACTTTTCAGCTCCTCCTCCCTCCCGTCAACCCAATCACCATCCGTTTTTGAATTTTTTATGGTCGCACCTAGCTTTTGTTAGAAGATCAAATGCGGTAACCGTGTATGAATCAAAGGTAATCCGGAGAATGACAGTAAAACCGTTGCACGGCACGAGACGACAAGTTAAGACACCACACAGATTTTCATCCGAAAAGCTGATTAAAAAATTTCATTTCAATTTTGGTTATTCGACGGGACAGAACGGGAGACGGTACGGGACAAGATGGTTTTCTTCGTACAATTTAGGCAAGTCTCTATTTTTTGAGACACCGTCTTGTGTATGTCTTTATTCTTTACAAAGTTATTTATTTATTTTTATGATTATTTCAAATTTCATATCATTTTTAGGCTTCTGTATAAAATAATTTAATCATCGTCGTTTTAAGAAAGTGTACAAGGACAAATTTATCTTTAAGTGTCCATTATCGGTTTGGTGTCTGATTGAAAAAAACAGAACCTAATTCTTTTAAGAATATTTCCTAAAAGTTTTATTATATCTAAATTTGGCAGTTTATTTTTTCTCATCTGTAAAAAATTTCAAATTTATTTTTAAGTTTTAAATGGAATTTTTCCTTAGTTTTCGATTTTTGAAATTTTAATTATTTTAAATAAATTCATAAATTTCTTGGCGAACACAAAACTTTTTCCAGTACTTTTATATTAGTTTTATTAGTTTTGGGTCACCGAAAAAAACCCTGTTTATGTTTAAAGGATATTATCCAAAGTTGAACAATTTTAAAAGAAATGTTTTTGGTTTATCCTTTTATGACATTGTCAGCAATTTCGTACAACAACATACATTTTTCTTTTGGTAATCATGTCTAGTTTTGTGCCAGAAAAAGAGCATATGCGGGAAGCTCTGCTTTTCTGCTTCAGTTTGAAGAAATCGGCTGTCGAATTGCATCGAATGCTTATGGAGGCCTATGGTGACAGTGCTTTATCGGAAACAACGTGCCGAGATTGGTTTCGTCGTTTCAAAGACAGCAATTCTGACTTGTGGGACAAGACACGTGAACATCGGCCTAGGAAGGTTGAGGACCATCAATTGCAGCCTCTTTTAGACGAAGACGATACCCAATGGCAAAAAAATGCTCGCGGAGCAATTGGGTGTTACTCAACCAGCCATTTCCATGCGTCTGCGTGCCATGGGGAAGATTGAAAAGATCGGAAAATGGGTGCTGCATGAATTGAACGATAGGCAGATGGAGCAACGCCAAAACACATGCTAAATCTTGCTCGCCAGACAAAAAAGAAAGTCGTTCTTGCATTGGATTGTGACAGGCGATGAAAAGTGGATATATTTCGAGAATCCTAAACGCGAGAAATCGTGGGTTGATCCCGGCCAACCATCAACTTCTTCCCCAAGACCAAATTGCTTGTTAACCGAATACATAGTATTTAGTTGGTTCAGCAGGGTATCGTTTACTATGAGATGTCGAAACCTGGTGAAACTGTCAATGCCCACCGCTACCACCAACAACTGATTAAATTGCACCGTGCTCTGTGTGAAAAAAGGACGGATTATCAACAAAGACATGACAACCGTCAAAAATGGTCCGAAACTACTTGGAGACACTCAACTGTGAAGTGCTACCCCACCCCGCTTATTGGGGGTCACAGACCTGGCCCCTTCCGACTACCACCTCTTTTCGTCGATGGGCCACGCGCTCGCTGAGCAGCACTTCGATTCTTACGATGACGTCCGAAAATGACTTGATGAGTGGTTTGCCTCGAAAGAGAAGGAATTTTTCTGGCGCGGTATCCATAAATTGCCCGAGAGATGGGAAAAATGTGTAGCTAGCGAGGGAAAGTACTTGCAATAAATTCGTTTTTGCTTTCTATGAAAAAATCATTTCTTTTTTTGACTAAAAAATAGCTAATTTAAGCTTATATACCTGGTATTTTTGGTTTTTACTTTTATTTTGTTAAAATTATTTTAGGAAAATTACAAAGTTTTACTTAGCTTTGGGTACGAAAGTTTTCATTTGTAAATGAAAACGGGACATTTTTTTAATGAAAATTATCAATAAATTTAAAAGTTATTCACACATAAAATAGCTACAAGTGATCTGTTATTTACGTTAGGCTTTGGCTAAGATTGATCAGGAAAGAATATTTCTTGAAGTACACGTTCTGGTAAACAACAGCAAAACAATTTTGAAAGCAGCAAAGTTAAGATTGCAACTAACACTCAAATGAAGACTGAGAACTTTTTAACTGAAAAAGGATTTGAATTTCCTATATAAGTTATATGTGGTATTAATTTGAACAAAGCAATTTGCCCATCGGGAATCCAGTCCATCTGAACGAGGGTGAATCTAGCACTCTAACGGAATTTTAGTCCATCGTAACAGAAGATGATGTACACCCCCATCTTAGGATGTATCCCAAAAACCGACAAATAATTGAATAATGTACACATACTGAATTCAGTCACCTTCACAAAACGAGGCTATGATATCTAAACATTTCCAAAAAAAAACTAAATATCTTCACGAATCAAAAAAATAAGTTTTTCGGAATCTCCCTTTTTTTGTAATTTTTAGCAGATTTTTTCTAGTTTTAAGAAAATATTCGAAAATGTTTTAAAATAGTTTCTTCCGCTCAGCGTTTTCAAAACTTATCTTCACGAATCAAAAGAATGAGTTTCTCAAAATCCCCCTTTTTTGTAATTTTTAGCAGATTTTTTCTAGTTTTAAGAAAATATTCGAAAATTTTTTAAATAGTTTCTTCCGCTCAGCATTGAATGATTTTCCAGTACTTTTATCTAAGTTTTAGTTTTCCCTTTCTGAGTTATTAAAATTTTCTTAAAAATAAAAATCTGTATAAAAATTTAGCATATTGTTAACTTTTTATTTAACAGTCGATCATTGTCTGTCTAGCCTGTTGTGTTCGGTTAACATACGGGATCGGTTGCATGTGGGGATCGTGCGAATGCATTTCTTTTGACCGTAACAGCTTAACAGCTTAAGTAAAAAATGAGAAAGATGATGTTCTGATGGATAAACAAATAAATTTATTTTGATTGAATAATGGCCGCATAATTGGCAAACTGAATAGAATTGTGTTGCAAGCAAAGCAAGTACGAGATACTTTCGGATAAGTAAGTAAAACGCGCACAATCAACTGGCCAACGATTTTCGTTGCGCCCGGTCCCCCTTTTGACCAGGATTAGAGCATCGTGCCAAACTAAGTGAGTGACAATATAAACATGCCGTGACGTGAAATAACATATCGCCTCCATGTGTCCCTCTCTGGTACTTTACACTATTCTCTCGGCTGTCGTCCGATGGTCAAGTGTCAATTTTGCCTTATAAAACGGGTGAATACGACTACAATCTGCCTCTGTATGCGATTGAATGCGTTATTAATCCGTACATATACATACATGCACACTAAGAAATTACCAAGAATACATACGACCTGTTTTAAAAGAAAATTTTTCGTGAAAAGAAGATTGTATTCAAAACTCTACCAAAGAAACGGACAAAGAAAATTTCGTACCAAAATAATATTTAACAAGAAAAAAAAATAACCGTAATAGTAATAATGGCAGATAAATTGACCTACTTTTTAAAAAGCACACTCTCGAAGTGATCATCCAAGTTACAGTCTCCCTAAGAATTGTTCGTATTTTTTTTTAATGAGTTGCCCTCTGGTTAGAATTTTTTATGTACTTACGTGTGGGTGGGTGGTAATATGTAATTAAATATAATAACGCGTGCGACAAATACCAATTGACATCCGTTATTGCAACAAAATTGCAAAAGAACCGGCGGAGAGCCCGAAAAATGCCTCCTGGTAAATTCAGTGGCGACAGAACGCGATGATGACCAGTAATTTACAGCAGTCATAAATGTTCTTAGTTTGTGAAAGATTTGGTTTTGAACGATTGGCACATGACAAAATCTCTTAGGAATAGGAAAAAATCTCTTAAGTAAAGACAAGCAGAGAAAAACATCGGAGAAAATCTAGAAAAAAAAATATGAAAAAATTTGCTCAAGAAGAAAATCTCTTTTTTTATAAATTGTTTCCTGTTCAATTGCGCGTATGCGTGGCTGCTCTCTTGTCGTCGGATCGTTTAATTAGTGCGCGCGGCAAATATAACACGCTTCTTAATTGGACATTATTATGTTGGTTGCACTGTTATTGTTGTTTTTTTTTTCTTTTTTTTTTGGTTCGTTCAACTGACATTTAATTGTTTCGTATTTGTTAGATTTTTGGTTTTATTTTTCTTAATTCGTTCAGTTTTTTTGTTGATTTTCAATTTTATCTGCAATTATACAAGACACTCGTATGCTATGTTCGTAATTACAGTAACAATAACCGAAATAATAACAGCGATTGTTATCAGAAATTCACCAACCCCCCCTCACCCTTCTATCAATTTCGTCATCTTCTCCATCTCATGGATTAGTAGTAGTCCCAACACATTAATTATTAGTACACATAGTATACGAGCGCATATATGTACAAAGTACTCGTACGTATCCCGGTACTGTTCATACTTATATGGATAAAAACAATTATTTGTGATGGATGAAAAATCGCTGTGAAAAAATCGAAATCTTTTAATTGAACTCTCGACTTGGTCTTAATCGTGTTTGACCAAAAGGAAACGAAAGTTCAGATTAATTATCCCTGCGCGCGCGCATACGCAAAAAAAGTCCCTCCCCTAAACAGGAAATGGTTTTAATTATGTTTGTTTATCTCATTGCCTCTTTCTCTCATTCCGCCCCCCCACCCTTTTCTTTCTCTTACATTTATCCATCCATCACCATTAAATACCGAAGAAGATGTTGTTATATGCAAAAGATTATTTATTACAAGCAAATTTCAAATTTATTTATTTCGAATAATATCTTTTTGATGGTCCCAGAGACCAAACTTATGCCAATATTTTATGCATCTTTTTTTACCTAATCTAAAATCTGTCGGTTATTAAAAATTTTATATTCAAAAATAATAATAATAGTTTGATTCTCAAAAGAGTTTTTGTGTTGTGTATCACACCTGAAACTTTGATAACAAATAAAAAAGTTCTGATCCCACCAATATTATTGTAATTATGCAAAAAAGGATTTTCATTTCAATTTAAAGATAATCAACAAAAAAAGGACAATTCATTGAAGAAAACGAAGAAATTCTCTTTTAAATTCTCTTTTTTATTTAACAATTTTTTTTCTTGTTATTTGAATTTTCTAATTTTCTGATTTTCTTTCTTGAAATTTTTTTCTTTTTATTTTAAACAAAATTTTTGGAATTTTCTTACAGGAATAAGAATTTTTTGATATAATTTTTATCTTGTTTTATTAGATTATAAATTGAAAAATCTAAAAAGTATAGTTTTATGTTGTTTTTTTTTTATCAATAAAATATGCCGTCATTTAGTAGTTATTTAATTGAAGAAAAACATTAAAATAATCATCTAATAATTACGATAAGAATTAATAATAATAATAATAATAACTATTATATAGAGTTTCTTATAGTTTTAAATATTTACAAATTATTTTCTTATTTATTTATTTACACTTTATTATTTACTATATTGTATAGAGTAAGCCGTAATATAATTTTAAATTTTTATTAATAATATTTAATTTAATTATTATTATTACGAATGTTATCGATTTGATCTGCTGCGCTAGTCTATGGGATTATTAACAAATTCGTGCATAATTTTCATATGATATTAACTATTGTATTATTTACAAAATAATTAAAATGTTATGTGAGAGTGATTTATCCTTTTTAAAATATATTAAATACATTTTAGGTAATATGTAAAATGGTGTTTAGGCATTAAGATCCTTCTTAAAACGTAGGATAAGTATTTGTTGTGTAACATCCGTTCTGCTTTCCATAAAGACGAATTTCTCTTATCATTCCTAGTACGATTAATTCCACACCTCAATTGGTAAATGTTTTACAATAAAAATATGGGTTTTTTTTTATATTTTTACCTCAGGATTAATAGTTTGTATCGAGTATAGTCCAATATGATGATTGATTGAGAGAGAGAGAGAAAAATCTCTATGTAAAAATTTCACTTTCCTTTAAGTTTGTTTAGATTTTTTTGGAATTATTTTTTTTTACAATTATTATTAGTAATTTGTTTTTTTTTAAAGTTTAATGGATATTTTAAATAATTATCATTTGATATTTAAAACTACACATAATTTTCTTCTATGCACTGAATTGTGGATTTTTTTTTGGGCAGGGCCTGGGCCAGGTGGTTTAGAATGATTTGTGCCAGCACAATTATGGAACAGCGAAAAGGATATATTTTTCGATTAATACTTTTGTTTAATAATAATAAAGTCCATACATAGTTTACAGGATAATCGGTTTCATCAGCAGATGCGTATTAAGCGAATCCTAACTATTTCGGGACACAACGGTTACGGGCTTGTAGATTGGCGCTGGTGGTTGGGAGGTTTCACCGCCTCTTTCTGGACTAGATCGCGTTGAAAGGTTTGGAATTTGTTGTTGTTGTTGCTGCTGCTGATGCTGATGCTGCTGCTGCTGCTGGTGTTGGTGCTGCTGCTGTTGTTGTTGCTCTTGCTGCTGCTGATGATGATGGTGGAGTTGATTTTGGTGGTCTTGTTGTTGTTGCTTCTGCTGTCGCTGATGAACGGCTACCGCAGCGGCGGCAGCGTGTTGCTGCAGCAACTGTTGATACTGAATACGTTGATAGAGTTCAGCTGAAGATGTGGCTATTGGCCCAATTGGGGTAGCATGTGGTACACCCAGCAATCGTTCCATTCCACCAAATGCAGATGCTGTACTACCGGGTGGTGTACAGCTAGCTGGCGACGCAAATGGAAGTGACAGAGGCAGGGTTGGTGTTTTTGGAACATACGGATTGTATCGATTGTACATGCTGGCCAATAAAGCTGGCGCTGCAGCGGTTGTTGGATGGTAGAGGAATTGACCGAACTGAGGATAACCTAGTCCAGGGAATAGTGGTCCCATAAGAGAACGTTTGAACGCTGCTAGCCGAGATCGTGACGCAGCCGTCGTTCTTCGGCGAAGCTTCCCAGTCGATCCGCCAATAAAGACATCCTCCGCTGACGGATCTAACATCCAATAATTACCCTTGCCGGGATCATCATAATGACGAGGCACTTTTACAAAGCATTTGTTCAAACTAAGATTGTGACGAATCGAATTTTGCCAGCCTTGCTTGTTATCACGATAGTATGGGAAATTTTTCATTATGTATTCGTAGATGCCGTTTAATGTTAGCCGCTTTTCGGGACTCTGCCGTATCGCCATCATAATTAGCGCATTGTAACTGTACGGTGGCTTCTCATTACCTTTTTTATCGGTAACTTTTTCACTATTGCTTTCATTTTTTTCATTTTCATCTATTTTCTCTTTGTCGCTATCTGTATGATTGTTATTATTACTATTACAACCATTATTACTAAAGTCCATTGGTGGCGGAGATGTGCTTATCACATCCAGATCGGATTCGACATCGGATATGTCGGGCTCGTCGGAACATATTGTCGAGTTACCTTGTTCCGGTGATGAAGTTCGTGATCTCATCGATCGCATCGATCGATTATCATCCTCAATTGTTTCCGGTAGAATAGCATTGATAGAGAAGTTCGATCTAAGCAGCGGAGTACGCGCCATATTAATGAGCTTTGAATCTGTGCTCAACCCTTTGAACAAATCTCCTTTATTGTCACTCTGTAGGCTTCGATAACAGTGACAATTGTGACGGCAATTGTGGTGTAGATGCACGCTTAAATCACTTGTAATCGCATCGATATTCACCATCATTGTTCTCTGTATCGATGATCATGACAACACCGACGGATTTTTCTAAATTCCGATATAATCACTCCAGCAAAAGTTATTATTTACTGTCCACCGTTGTCCACCAATTTTAATGGACAATTTCACCACTTATTCAATTAGAAATCACAATTAAGCACTAAAAATTTTCATGAATGCCAACATATAGCCGTATACCAACTCATCGATCCCGAATATTTCAATTACACATTCAAACAAATTCGAGCATAATTTTTAAAATAACAAAAATGTTTGATTAGAAAGGCATTCATTTAACACTGAGCACAGCCATTCGAATTTCATTTTTATCAAAATTAAAAATTAAATGCAGTTTAAGGTACACGGATCCGTTCCAGTTTTTTTTTCTATTAATTTCCGTTGTTCGATAAATCCTGGATGATATTTTTTTTAAACACTAATTTTGAGTGTAGGTTCACAATAGATAAAAATCCATGAATGTATTCGGTCGGTCGATCGGCCGGTCGTCGTCGGATCGTTGGTTGTCCGGACGCACAAACAACGAATAAAGGAGCGGCGACAACACAACAATAGCAACAATTACAAACGGCGCAATATAAGAGCTCCGCAACAATCGTGTGCACTAAGTGCCGAGTCCAACTGTTCTGAAAAATCCCCACATTTAACTATTTATACTCGGCGATCGAATCCCATGGACCGCCTTCAAATTTAGCCAATCGGCGATGAGTTGGTGGCCGTGCAGCCGGCCGAAGCACCCGAATCAGCAACAGCAGCGGCAGCAGTAGCAGCGGCAACGACTGTTTATCGTGCGCGATTTCGTGTTTGTTACGCGACAACGGAACTCACATCAATCCACCACCTCGATTCGGTTCGATTCGATTCCCCTTCGAGCGAGTGAGCGCGCACAATGAACTCCGCACCCATTCGTGAGAGCTGATCGAAAACGAATTGAGAGAATATGTAGCTACTAGGCCGAACCTGTAAATACCTGGGGTGACGCCTTATTTGGCCAAATCGAAAATGAACGTTGGCTAACTGTGGAGGGTTGGTTGGATGACTGGATGGATGGATGAGTGGATGGCTGATTGATAACGACGGGCACTGGATTCGGAATCGCATAAAGAAGAACGAACACGAACACGAACAGAAAAAGAATGAGAAATCGAGGAGCAATTGAAATGCTGACGCGGCGACGGAAAACACGTAGCTCGCCCAGCGAAGAGAGCGTAGTTTTGTAAATAAACGAGAGTACCGCCGCGCTGATGGGTGTGTACCATAAATGTTTTCCAATGTTGCTACATAAACGAGTAAAGTTTACAAACTGTTTATGTAGCGATGCGATTGGGGGGAGGGAGCGCACATGCCATGCTTATAGTAGCGGCGATACGACGCGATGGAGGCCCCAAAAACACTTTATGCTGCTTGCTCGGCTGTTGACAAAATTTCCAACATAAATAAATAAATGTGTTGCGGCAGATTGCGGGGGCTGTGTTCCTCCCACAATTCGATCCACTTGACTGCTTGCAAACCTGCGAGTGGATCGAATTGGCCAACACAGCAACCAAACGGCGTATCAGCGCAAAGAGCCGTCGACACACAAAATGTTTGTTGAGTTTTTTGGTTTTTTTTTTACATTTTGATTTTGATAATGATTTTGGCTCTTTTTTCCCCGTTTGTCAATTAAGTTTTCTATTTTTCCAGCACAAATTATAAATAGAAAATTGTTCGCATACATATGTGCGTTTGTGTTTGTGTGGGTGTATGGGTAAGGAGTACGTTAACATTGAGGAATGTGTTAACGTCAGTAGGAAATCGCAGCTCTACGTGCAGAAAGGATGACTTTTTTGATTGCGTGCCAAATGATTACGAGACGAGGATACGTATGTGTGTGTGTGTGTGCACCTGCATAAAATATTCCGAATTTGCCTCATCCTTCTGCGAATAGTTGCCAAACAAATGCCTATGCACAAATTGATTTGGTCAAATTAACAAATATTATTCATGCTTAAATTATTTAAAAAAATGACGAGGATTCGTTAATAGTAAAAGTTTCTGTGACAGCGAATAATGGCCTAAACGATAAAAGTTTGTTTGCATTGAAAATGACTGTTCGCCATGGAAGACTCAGAAAGATGGATGGATGCTCAGAAAGGTGATTTTGCTATAAAATTGTCTTATCAACGGTCTTTGCTCGTATCGAAAGAAAATTTTATTCAAATATAAAGTGTTAAAAATCGCTACAGGGTGTCCCAAGTGTTCAAACTCACTTCTTTTTTTTGTTGTTGTAGTAAAAATCTTTTCTTTTTTCTTTTTTACTACACAATAAATTCCATCAGCTCATCATATCGATTGACAGCGACTAGTTTTGTTCGAAGCGTTGCGGAATGTCAATAAATCGAAATTGAATTTTTTAAAAGGTGATCTTGGTTAGAAGTAGTCGATGGCGTTTTAAAGAGGAAAAATCTTGAAAAGAGAATCAATAGTAAAATGTTCGGTGTTAAAAAAAAATACTTTTAATACACGTTATTTGTTGACCAAATCGACAAAAATCACTTTTGACCCCAGTTCAGCGTTTATAATCAATTTCCGGAACGAAAAAAAACCTATTCAATATAATCGCGTTCATTACTTGTTCAGGATAAAATATAATAAGTCCATCATCCATTCTTTATAGTATTTTTTTCTCTGATTACTACTAAGAAGAAGAAAAAATAATAATAAAGATTTTTTTTACGAGGGCAGATGTAGCGCAATGAAAATGAAACTAGAAATACGAACTATCCAAGAGACCAAAAAACCAAAAGATCAACAATGGATCAAAAAAATAATAATCATAATAAAAAGGAAATAATATTTGTATGGATTATAATAAAATAAAAAATAAAATAAAACAAATTGTTTGGCGGATATCATAAAATCAATAATAAAATCGATAATTTGATGAACGTGTTAAAATTTTTAAAATTACTACAAAATTGCATAAAATCGATTTATGTTCAAGAAATCACCAAAACAAATACAAAATTGAACTTTTCCTTTTTATTTATTGCTATTATCCCTTTTGATGGGGGGGGGACCTATGGTTTATTTTCTGAAAAAAATAATTCTAGCTTATTATAAAAGAGGATGTCCTTTGAGAGGCATAGTACGTCTTAATTTCCTGGTTACTATCTTCTGGAATGAAGTCACTAAAACAAACTATAATATTTAAATGGCATACTTTAAGCTAAATAAATATAATGTTAAATACCATTTTTATTTGACAGCTGTCAAATAATAGAGATGTCCTTCTCAAACTACAAAATGGATAAACTTTTACTTACTGATGTGTCCTATCAGAGACACAAAACAAGTTTAAATTAATAAATATTCGCAATAGCTCAGAATTGATATAATATCCCCAATTTGTGATGTTCAAAACTAAAACTGTTCGAATTTTTTTAAGGACCCCACAATTCCGATTAGAGGAAATAATAATTTTTATATAAAAAATCGTACTCAAAATAGCAAAAAATCGATTTTATAGTTAAAAATCGTACGCAAAATAGCAAAAAATCGCATAATTTCTTATAAATCAAATTAAACTTTTTTATATATTTTCAGGAATTACTTACGAGGAAAATCTGTAAAAAAAGTGATTAGAAAGTCGGACACACATTGACCTATATTTAAATGTTCTTTTCTATAGAACAAGGACGAATTTCTTTTTCTTTTGAATTATCCCCTCACGAACAAAACTTAAGAATTATTTACTAATAAACACCCCATTTTTCAAGGGTAAATATTTTACTGAATTTTCCAGTTGGGTTTATTGCTTATCAAATTCCATCGAACTATTTTCATTAATAACTCAATAAATTTGGTGTAGTAAAAATGTTAATTATATATCAAAGCTTTATTTGTAAAAAGGCGCCCCTCTTCCCCCATTAAATCGAAGGTGAAATAAATCGTCATAAGGTGTGTATACAACCAATCATCGTGATCGTTAACGAACACTGTCCTTGATGTGGGAGTCGAAATGCTGTTCAGAATTTGCAGTAACAAATATTGTCGTCGGGATTGGTTGTACGGTGGTGGTGTGCTGTCGGGACGGAGAACCCATGAAATCATGAACGATTGTCAGGATTGAGCTGTCACGTAGCCGCATTATGATGAATCGGCAAATTTGTTTTCTTTGCTAAAATCAATACACGACAACCACGTCCATTGTGAACGAATCCCAAATCAGGACAAGATGCTTGTGTGTTGCTTCTCTGCTGCTGCGGCTTCTGTTAAATCGTGCCCATTCCCAACTGGCATAAAAAACAATTCACACATTCAATCGTACTTTATGCATTCTTTCTTATGGAAAGTCAATCTTTTGTCCAATTTACCACATATTTCTTGTTGAAAATTTAATGTTTTCGCATTATTATTTTTATGATTTCTCTTTGAGCTCAAAATAAACTAAGAATGAGAAATCTTCTCAAACACATCTAAACTAGGAGTCCGATGAAAATATTTGAGAAGAATAGACCAAAACTCTATTCTTTCTAGCAAGGATAAGAGGTGATATTGCCCTCGTTATAAGACCAAACGAGACTGTAGATATGACAGATACACACACACAAAAAAATAGAAGGAAACGAAAACCATAGTCGTAAGAATGCCACATAACAACGTCATTAGGAGATTTTGACTTCTGAGCACACTCGCTTCGCCCAAAACATTTCAATTTCAATGTGGAGGCATTCATCGGTCACTTTTGATCTTTTCGTCTTTTCGTCCTTTCATCCTTTTTAAGAAGGCCGATATAACAAATTCGGTGTCCTTTTCGGGCTTTGTTGGTCTGTAAACTGCACTGTTCTTGTCTGCTCTACTCTTTACCACGTATTATTTTCGTTCATTAAACACATCATGCCGCTCGGTTTATCATAAATTGAGCAAGGAACAATTTTTTTTTATTCCTGCTATTCTGTTGATCCTAACTGGAGTCAATTTTGTTGTGTTTTCTCCTTTCAAATTAATCATAACGAAATGGATTTTTATCCTCTTTTCATATATTCCCACAAAAATATACTGTTTGTGGGTATTTTCCTTTTTTCAGATTTCAATTAAGAACATTTACTTATAATTTAATCTGTAATGTTTGGTATATTCGGGGATGTGACTTTTGTTCCCAAAAAAGGATGGAATTTTGTACGAGAATTTTCTCAAAAACTAAAACGGAAATTTTGAAGGAATAATTTTGGAATTATTTTATTGCAAAAAATAATACAAATTAAAATGAGAAATGTACAAATTATAAAGCATTATCCAAATTTGCACTTTGAAAAGTAAAGTTAAATAAAATTTACTTTAAATTCGGACGTTTAATAAAAAAAAATTGTTCTATTTTTGCCATTATATATAAAATATTCAGAACTTAATCCTTTTGAGGTCATTTTTGATGATATGGTATTTTCGCACAACTCAAGCTACTACTTGATTTACGAGGTCTGTCGAAAAATTATCGCGAATTTTGTGGGTTTTTTTTCAAAAATTATTTATTTATTCATGAATATCTATTCTGTCCCCTTCGAAGCACTTTAAAAAATTATTTTTTGTGATCTCGTTCATCTCCTCCTTCGATGCCGTCTTTATCTCCTCAATCGTAGCGTCGTCCTTTCATGGGACTCTTCAGTTTTTGGAAGAAGAAAAAGTCACAGGAGGCCAGATCAGGGGAATACGGTGTTGTTTTTGGCCAAAAATGGCAAAAAGACAATTTTTGTTCTTCCACAAATCCGAGCGTTTCTAGCGGATTGCTTCTCGCAACTTGCGCATAACTCGCAGGTAATATTCCTTATTGACCGTTCTACCCTGTGGTAAAAACTCATGATTCACCACGCCCCTGCAATCGAAGAAAACTGTAAGCAAAACCTTCACATTCGACCGAACTTGGAGCGCTTTTTTCGGTCTTTGCTCGTGCGGCAGCTTCCATTGGGATGATACAGCTTTGGTTTACACGTCATAACCATAAATCTATGATTCGTCATCAGTTATAACCCTCTGGAGGAAATTTGGGTAGTTGCGGACAGAGTCCAACAGCTCCTTAGCAATGTTAATGCGATGCTGTTTTTGGTCGAAATTGAGGCAAAAAACGAAGACGAGCTAAAACAGGTGCAAGCAAAGCAGCTGTCAAAAATTAACTAAACATTCAAAATGGTCGAACTTGTCGGCATAAGATAGCCACATGCGTACCAACATAACGCTATAAAAAAATCGAAAATCAAATATACGCAATCCGCTTAAATTCAAAATTCGCGATACTTTTTGTATGTTGGGTCTTTTAAAATTAAAATTTTTTGTATGGCACAAAAAAAAAGTCCAACAGCATCATATTGGATAATCTTAGCGACCCTTTGATACCTTTAAACCAAAATGCATACCAGGCAGTCACTTCTCGCGCATACAATGGCTTTTCTACAGCTTGTGGCGATTTACAGCCTCATATTGGTCTATTTTGTCTATTGACGTATCCAACGAGTGAGAAAAGAGCCACATCACTTTTACTTTCTCCTTTCAAAGGCAAGAAGACAAGTTTCTCCTCTTAAATCGAAAAAAAATTACTATGGCAAAAAAATCTCTTTTTTAGAAAGTTCTTATAATTTTTACACATTGTGTAATGGTTAGACGCACCATGTTGTAAAATGGCAAGCCTAAAGTTAAATAAATGTTTAATTTTTAAAATAATTTTTCTTATTAAAATATTTTTTTTTATCTTGATAAACTTCAAAAATAAGGGACAAAATGTTTCAATAATCAAAACTGGTGGAAAAAATGATTTTGTTCACAATTCGAATTAAAATTTTCAAATTAATTCAAACTCACTAATTAATTATTTCAAATATTTTCGACTCTGACTAATTAATTATTAAACCGAAACGTCCGTTTGGAGACTACGCCTTTGGCTGGTCAGCCATTTTTGTAAACAGAACCAACGTTGCAATACTTAACAATGCAACATTAATTAACAAAAATTATTCCAAACCATCTTTAGATCACCATGATTAAAAAAAAGATTCTTATATATTCAATAGAAATTATAATAGAATCGATACTATTTCACAGTAATTTCTTAAAGAAAGTCGTATGGAAGTTTTTGTTCTTATTTGCATGTGTGTGAGAGACGACCTAACCTCTTTTTTTACAAGTATTTCAGTAATTTTTTATGAGGCGGCGAGGGTCATTGTAGGTTAAATAAATTTAAAACAAAAATATAGAAAAAGCTAAAATTAATCAATTAATAATCGAAACCCTCTCGAAGAATATTTACTCATACGTGAAGACAATAGCAACGAATGCTATTTTCTTCTTGAGGAAAGGAATGACATCCAATCACAAATCGGCCAAGTGTTTTTTTTTCTTGTATCAATGCTAAATGAGAGGGAGTAGGACAAAAGAAATTGAAGAAAAAAATTGTGAACGCAGAAGTGTCAAGAATTGGAAATAGGAAAAATTTTTTTGGATAAAAACATGACAACAGCCGATGAAGAGAGTGGTTGGGGAGAGGAACGGCAGAGAATGAGTGCCGAGGGCAAACAATTGGACATTTGCCACGCTTGATGGGGTCATCCGAATGCCCTGGGCAACTTCAACAAACAAAACCACCAAGGATGGTCGCGCCTGTCCCTTGTCGTCCTCTGATCAGTGAGCACCGATCGCCAATTGTCGATCGATCGATAAGTCCATCGATCAATACACAATTCGGTTGCGTCATGTTCCACGAATCAGTATCGGGATCCCGTGACACCCTCCAGCCGCTCGTCGTTCAGTTAAACGCATTTGCTGTTCTTTGTCGTTTGTTGGCGTTATTGGCGTTATTGGCTTTGTTGGCGTTGTTGGATAGACAATACGACACGCGTTTTGTTTTTCTTATTCAATAATTGATTTTATATTTTTTTGAGATGGCGCGATACGTCCCCAAATACGAGTATGGATGAGTGAATGTGTGCCTATGACATGGTGTCGGTATGGCTCCTTTGGCTTGCGTATTCCATGTTCCGCTTTGCATCTAACTCCACCTACTCCCTGACGTCGCGATTATGGTTGTTAGCCCGCATCGAGATCCACATCTTCAGTGGAATTTTCAAAGTCACAAACAGTTTAGATCACCGACCATGATACCGACACACGTCTAACTGAAAGCCGACGATGATCCAGCGTCTTGTTGGTGGATCTGCTCCGACCGATCCTCGTCGCCTTATAGCGATTTCAGGTACCTACCGTAAAAGTGTTTCCGTCATCAAAAAAATTCCAATTTATCTCTTCCATCACATCCGAACATATTTCGTATCAAAAAGTTGTGCTTTCTGTTCGCTTCTTTTGACATTCCACCGAAGCAGTAGTTGGAAAATATTATCCTGGAACATGATTGTCCGCTGATCGGCAGCTATGGCCAACGGCACATGCTCATTTCGGATTTGTTGGAGGTTAAGTTGAAGCCGAAGATTATCGAATTTGATCAAATGCCCCCAACGGCCAACACGGAAAATTAGAATCTCGAACGTGTCTTCTCTCGGATCACTTTGTTCCGATTGGTGGTCATGCGTTTTCTAACCAATTCTTTGGTGGTGTGCGCACACATATCCGCCACGTTAAGTGAATGATTTATCATTCGAGGATGATTGTGCCATTTTGTGTTTGGTTTTTTTTGAGTGTTCATTTAATTTCGATGGAAACCAACAAGGTGGACAGTTGACATTGCATGGAGAAAGCCAAACCAGATGAGGTCCGTGTCAGAACAATTAAAAACGATCGATGTTCACTCATTTTCGGATTAATTTCGTAAGTAAATGTAATCCGTAGAAATTGGCAGCATAGAAAAAAAATTCAATGAAGATAGAAAAACCAAATAAATCCTTTATTAGCTAATATTTTTTTTTTGATTATTGGTGGTGGATGAACGGAGAAAAAGAATTTCTTTTCGTTTTGATGAGAGCCCTCCTCAATAAGTAAGTTGGCCACTCATTGTTGTGGAACCGAAGAAAAAAACCACTTACTTCATTTTTGAATCAAGGTACAAATCCAGAACACGACTAAGTGCGGCGGCTATTGTTGTGACGACAGTGAAAAGGAATATTTGAAAATTTTGTTCACACCTTTTGTCGGGATGAGAGCATCTGTCGTTTTAGGATGTTTTCAGTGATCGTCCGAGCATGTAAACATATTCGGTTTTAACTTCACTCCTCCGACTGTTAGTTTAACAAATTGGAAACCTTCTTGATCCTAATGCGAATTAGGAGAAGCTCTAAAAGGATGGTCGAAATATCCTTAGAGTAACAATGTGGTATGATCTGAGGTTTGAGGATTACGATCGAAAATGATTGGCCGGGTTTTGGTTTTGTAACAACAAAACAAATGCGATCAGAATGGGGAATCGGGATCAGAATCAGGATCATAAACAGGATCAGATTAGCAATAGTCAGTTCAGAATTGAAGAATTGAACACGGAAACAGATCATCCTTATTGTCTGGTTAGACTAATGCTGCGAAAGCAATTCCATTTTCCACTTTAGCTCTCGTCAAAGGATCCTTAAGCGATTTTGTTCGAGTGGTTTAGATGTTGCCAATTTACTGATGCGGTTTACAAATAGAACCGCTTTTAGAGTCTACACGCTATATGGTCAGAGGGATTACACTACAGTTTGTCGAAACTATTATCGTTCAAAATGATATCATGCACACACTGTGAGAATATATATAAATTATTCTACTTCATTTAAGTTGTATTATTGAAAGAGAATCGATCTGTATTCGAAGAAGGTAAAAAAAATATCCAACCATCTAGAAGGTTAACGCCTAAATGAGTGTAAATTAATAGAAAATAGGATTTTAAATGTCCTTTTTAATACCTTGTAAATTCCAAGCAGACTTTTAATAATATTTTAATAAAAAAAATTTTATAAAATAAATAATAAATTCCTATTTTCAATCCTAAAAAGGGCATTTAAATTGACACAAACCATAGAAGAAGAAAAGAAAAATGTCTAACAGCAAATGGTAAGGTGGCATATAAGAAGCAATCAAAACTGAATAAAATTCCCCCCTTCCCCTCTTCTAAAATTTATGTTGTCATCATTAAAAAAATATCTCAAACAGAACAAAATTTATTGTAGATAGAAAAACATTCTCCAAGTACAAGTGGCAAAAAATCGATTTTAATCCTTTTTCGTCGTGCGAATTTTGACCATTTTTATTCGTTTTTTTTCGTACTATTTTTTTTTTTGTGTGTGTGCCTGTGTTTAGTCTTGCGCTATTTTGTCAACTTGGTATAAAAGTTGTTGTAGCTCTTCATGATTTTTCGCAAATTGGGCCAATTTTATGGAGCGATAACCAAAAAAATATGTGACAATTTCGCATTAAAGGGGGGAGTTTGGTTGGTTGGTTGCCTCAGGTTAGGTATGTATGTGCGTACACCCTCACTTATGTGCACTCCTGAGTCCTAGGAGTTAGCTAGGATGAATAGAAGTGATTGTTTTGGACTTTTTAGAATTTTCAATGGTTTCATGGTTAGTACAGCATGAGTACACGGGTACACTTACGAGTACAGGTCAGCAGCAAACTTGAAGGACGAAATTTTTGCTGCTGCCGTAAATCGTTATTTGTTTACTGCTGGTCATAAATGCATTGCTTTGTGGTGTTTTGCTGTTAAATTAATGAATAAATAATGTTTTGTGGAAAATGGTGGTTCACCAATAACTAGTGTCCTTGTAGTGAAATGTCCTTCAAGATTGTGAATACTTCACTAGGAATTCTTTCGACCTCGATTTTGTGGCTGTGTTTTCATCAGAAATATGTTCACTAAAATTGCAAAATAAAGGACATTTTTACAATGGAAATTTTCAATCAGGTAAATTCAGAGAAAACAGGGAAGAAAATTACTCCATGCCAAAACGGAAACCATTTTAACCAAAGTAAAAAGGAAATTTTTCCAACCGACGGCATTTTCGAAATCGAATCGTTTCAATTTGAGAAAAAGGGAACTAATTCAGTCAGTAACAAAAATACAAAATGTTTTTTTTTCTTCTTTTCTTTAAATTTTATTTTTTCTTCAATTTTTTCTTTAGGTTTTATTTAATTACAAAAAAGAAATTTTACAAAACATGCTAAAATCGATTAAATTGATTTTTTTATCATTTTTTGATTTAAAACTTTTGTTGTTAGATAAAAAATGAATTGTTATAGTTTCTTAACGATCGATTAACTGTAGTTTAGCGAAGATATTCATATCTTGACGCTCTCTAGAGCCGCCTTCTATTTGTGATGCCAGAGAGAGTTCTGCCTTAGGACTCATGCAAATGTTTCGTGTTGATTTCTAAGTAACGAGCGGCAGTCTTACTTCAATTTGCGTTCTTCTTGCGACTTAAGATCCACTGCTTTTGTGGACATCCTGAATTTATGGTGGAATTCTCGACAGACGTCCAGCTGGATCCTGGAGCGAATTTGGTAAGCCATGTTGCCAGAAAAGCACAATTAACTGATGGCGGAGTGTCTCTGCAAAAGTTGCTGGTATTGCATTCGTTGGATTATGCCGGAAGCTGTGAGTGCCATGCCACCAGCAGAAGATGGAAAGTTTGTGGAATGTTGGCTCGCTGAAGCCATAAGATAAGCGGAATTCATTTGCGGCAGAGGAACGTTGGGTGGTGCAAATGTCGGATGATACGGTGAAAATCGGTTGTACATGCTGGCAAGTAGGGCTGGGTGGGCATTTTGTGCCGATGCGGATACGGCGGCTGCGGCAACCGCTGCTGGGGAAGAGTACATGAGCGAACCGAAAGGATTGTAGCCGGCGATCGGTGGGAACATTGTCTGTCGATAAGCTGCTAAACGGGACCGTGAAGCTCCCGGATTCTTACGACGTAGTTTTCCAGTTGTTTCCCCAATAAAAACATCATCGGCGCATGGATCCAGCATCCAGTAGTTACCTTTGCCAGGATCATCGTAGTGCCGAGGAACTTTAACGAAGCACTTGTTCAAACTGAGATTATGACGAATCGAATTTTGCCAGCCTTGCTTATTCTTTCTGTAGTATGGGAATCTGTCCATAATGTACTCGTAGATACCGTTCAATGTTAGCCTCTTCTCGGGACTTTCTTTAATTGCCATCATAATCAAAGCATTGTAACTGAACGATGGCTTGTCGTCGACGGAACTCTTCTTTTCCGAATCGACAGCGGAAGTATCCTTTTTCAAGCACTCATCAGTGTCCATCTCGGACTTATCATCACTAATCGAGCTCGATGGCGTTGAAGTTCTCAGCTGACTTTCAAAGTCCACAAACGATTCATTATCAGAGACATTTTGATCCTCGCCACAATTGATCAGCGATCTTTGACATTCACTATTATTACCACTTCCGTTATTATTGTACAGCTGCTCCTCAACTGATCGTGATGGTGGCGATTCTAGTGTAGCGTTTTTATGAAAATGATCCGATAAAATTGCACTTATCGAAAAATTCGACTTGAGACGGCCACCATCCGCCGCTGAAGATGTTCCAAAAATTTGATGATGATGAGCCATCGATTCACTTTTTGTCATATTTACACGGTATAACTTTGATGTCTTTTAACTTTTTTTTTTTTGCTCTTTGTATTATTGTTTATTTTATTCTTTTTTATAATTAAGAAAAATGTTTTTTTTTTATTTGTTTTAAAAATTATTCACAACAACAACAACAACAACAAGAATCTAGAAATTAGCACAAAAAACGACGGAAATTTTCGGATTACTCTGCACACCACAACAATTTATGATCTAAGAAAATGCTATGACTTGAACCACGGTGCCTTGCGAAACGATACTCACAACGTGCTAGAAGATGAACTTCCTACTCAAAACTGGTCGTAAATTTCCCCTCTCAGGGCTATTTATACGGTTCTCTCGAGTGAGCACAATAAAAACTGGTTTATGCCTGCTCCGCCTTCTTTTCTATCGTAAGTCTGGGGTGGGAACTGCAACTGCTACTGGCTTGCCATAAGTAGACGCCCCTATTTCATCGTTCAAATTGCTCGTTTCTCTGGAGCTGGGGTTTAACTTCGTCATCGTCACAATGCCCTAGAAATTCCTTTAAATCAACCAAAATTCCTTTTCTCTCTTTGGAATCGGGCAATTGTTATTTAAATTCGACTATGGAAAACAATAATTAATCAACCATCGAATGGTTGCTGGTTTTGTAAATTTTTGTTGATCCTTTTTCGATTTAGTAACAAATTAAAGATGGGAAAATTTAATATCATACATTTATTGTCACCCACAATTCAAGGGCATATACGTGTATATATCGAAAATAACCCATTAAGATTCGTGGTTTTTTTTTTTACTTTTACGGGCAGGTAAACTATTAACTGCTTATTCGGACATTCTGTAACTCTATTAGAACAGAATTAAGGATATTCTGTAACTCTATTAGAATCTTCGATTAAGGATATTCTAATTGTGAATATATTCAAAAGAGGACAGTGTCGTAATCGATTCGTTTCGCTGTTGACTCGATCATTCCTCATAAGTATGGATAGCCTGTCTCCATTATTTCGGTTTGTCACACCAAAACTTCTGTCCGACCTACCAACACCGAATCGAATCGATTCCATATTTATGAGAATTTTTTTTAAAAATAAACAACAGAAATAGTTAAACGAAAAGAAGAGAAAAAAAACTACTCACTGGACTGTAAAGTTTACTGACTACGGAAATTTTAGTTTATCAACCGAAAAATATACGTTTTTCTCAAAATTTTTCTAAGCAATAAGTTTGATTTAGTATGAATTTCTTTGCTGCTGTCATCGTTGTTGTTGTTGTTGTTACATTTATTGTTATTATTTGCTGACCATATGCACCCAACTATTGGCTAAAAAGATATCCTCTTTAATTTGGTATACAAAAATATTGTCTACTTATTGTCAGCATATTGATTACTTATTTTGTTTTTGTTTGGCCAAATATTTAAGTATTGTCGGCGGTTCTGAGTTGAAAATCTTTGGCCGGGAACATCAAAAAAGATGGTGCACAAAAGTGACACAAGAGTTCCGCCCCCAAAAAATATTCAAAATCTCCTTACGACTAAAAAAAAACCGCTTGCCGAGGACAACTCAATTGTAAAAATCAAAATGAATTTGCACAAAGATCCTAAGAGAGTAGCATAGCCACAGTAATACAATCCGCTAGTATAGGAATAGAGCAGTCAAACTGATCCTGAACACAAAAAATCACATTTTGGACAAGTCAATTTTTGCCGACAAACGATTTGTAAGTGTGTCTAAAAGGATAACGTGTATTCTGTCAACGATGGTGGCTTATATGTACAGCAGTGCGGCAATTTTTAAAGAAGATATAATTTTTAAGTCTTGGTAAAAAAAACAACAGAATTGACAAGGAGAATGTAGAAAATAATAGAGAACAAAAAGAAAAAAAAAGGACACTTTTTTTGTTAAAAAACCGATAATGAAAAGACGGAAGCTAAATTAATGGCGACAATGCGGACAAAACTAATTGATTCTAAGACTCGGGTTAGAGGTGCAGTTATTGGTCCCTCATGACCAATACGGTTACACCGTACTCAAGTGTGGGTCTGAAATAAGTAAGAAAAAAATGGCTAGTCAGGCAGGATATTTTTTAATTGAAATTTTCACTCATTTGCAAATTATTCTTAAAACAACGAGTTGAATGGACATTTTGTAAATTTTACTAAATTTTATTGGAATTTTAAGACTACGTTCTTTTTTAATGTCATTTCTAATAACACTTATAATAAAATGTAAATCCTTAGCACCGACGACAACTCAAACCATTTAGCGACATCTAAAGATCACCCAGACTGATGTTATTAGCTGTATTCGAAAAAGTTCCGAGTACGACTAATAGGATTTTTTGTGTCTAAATAAATTTCATATTTATTGAGAGTAGTTCTTACAACCTTCCAAAGTTGCTTAGTTATTGTATAAAATTTTTTCTAAGCTCTGTCTTAAAATATTGTTTGCTTAAACCTGAAACTTCTTAAGACACCTTCACAAAATTTTTGTCCCTGTTCACTAAAATTGAAAAATATAATTTTGTGATCAGTGCACAACGATAACGAATAATGCAAAACCAATAATTGCAATTATTTGAACAATAATTTTTTTTAGTTTTTTCCAAATTGACTTGGACATGAATAAAAAGGTCCCAGTTTTCCGTCCAAAGAACCTATTAGGTATGAAGACACCCTGACTGAGGTCGTAAAATCTGATAAATAAGTTGAAAAACCGAATCGAATTGGTGGACATGTACATTTTGCAAAATGGAAGAGAATTCAATTCAATAAACTTGTCAGAACAACGAAAATAATCCTGACAATTCCGAGTCCTGATGAGCGATGATTCTCCGTCAATGTGTGCAGTCGCATCCCACGGCGAACCGAAAGCCCATCTTCGCACTGGAACTAAATTGGTTAAAGTCCGTAATTGGGAAAGTCACGGTTACTCAGTAGCTGCCAAAGAACCCATAATGGGCGATTGTGGAAATTTTCTTTACTGCATTTAAAGGATGTCTTCCATTTCTGCATTTATCACAAAAGCCATCACCTCTTCTATCTGTAATTTGTCCCTCCAACCGTTAAATATTTTGGCTCCTCAATCATAGTAAGTTCCCTAAAAAAATCCCATTTCTTTTCAAATCGACTTTTTACCATAAACTGTGAATAGAAATACAGAAAAGAAATCTTCCAAAATGGCTAAAATTTGCAAAATATTTTATTTTATTTATTTTTCATTTATTATTACAATTCAATAATAATTAAAAGTAAATATTTTCCTTAAAAAAATAATAAAAACGAAATCGTTTAATGATCTAAGGCTAGAAATAAGGTTTTCTGTATTCGCAAAAATGCAAAATGGCTCACAACAAAGGATTTCGTTCTTAAATTAATCTCCGGAATTCTTTTGAATAAATCGGATTAGAGTTTAGACGAACTATTGAAATGCTTCCAGATCAGTCCGGGTTTGTTTATCTTTTAAATTGGTTAATATTCGAGACTTAAAATCGTAAATTTTTACTAATACAGTGGATAATGCCGCAGAAAAAAGACCATTTTATATCCTAGCCGGGAAAATTCTTCATTAAATTATGTCGGACATTTTTAATATATTTTCAGTATCTGCTCGGTTGGTTTTATATAATTTCCCAATTAAGAAATTCGTAATTATTATAAAATTTTAAAAAACCATGTAAAAAAACGCAATTTTCTGTAAAAAATTTTGGCAGAAATTTTCAGAAAAAAATTTTCATTAAGAATAATTTTCAGTAAAAATAATTTTCAGTAAAGAAAAAATTTCGGTAAAAATAACTTTCAGTAAAAATAATTTTCAGTAAAAATAATTTTCAGTAAAAATAATTTTCAGTAAAAATAATTCTCAGTAAAAATGATTTTCAGTAAAAAAGATTTTCAGTAAAGAAAAAATTTCGGTAAAAATAATTTTCAATAAAGAAAAAATGTCGGTAAAAATAATTTTCAGTAAAAATAATTGTCAGTAAAAATAATTTTTATTAAAGCAAAAATTTTCAATAACAATAATTTTCAGTAAAAATAATTTTCAGTAAAGAAAAAATTTCGGTAAAAATAATTTTCAGTAAAGAAAAAATGTTAGTAAAAATTATTTTCAGTAAAAATAGTTTTCAGTAAAAATAATTGTCAGTAAAAATAATTTTTATTTAAGCAAAAATTTTCAGTAAAAATAATTTTCAGTAAAGAAAAAATTTCGGTAAAAATAATTTTCAGTAAAAATAATTTTCTGGAAAGAAACAATTTCGGTAAAAATAACTTTCAGTAAAAATAATTTTTAGTAAAAATAATTTTTAGTAAAAATAATTTTCAGTAAAAATAATTTTCAGTAAAGAAAAAATTTCGGTAAAAATAATTTTCAGTAAAATTAATTGTGAGTAAAAATAATTTTTATTAAAGCAAAATTTTCAATAGGAATAATTTTCAGTAAAAATAATTGTCAGTAAAAATAATTTTCAGTAAAGAAAAAATTTCGGTAAAAATAATTGTCAGTAAAAATAATGTCCAGTCGAAATGTTTAGTCGAAATATTTCTGTTATCTTTTTTTTCAAATTAATTTTTTCTTAAAAATTTACTTCGATGTTAAGGAGATTTAATTTCAGACTACTTTGGGTCTTATAAGCACCTTTATTATAACATGTTTCTTCTAAAGTTCAAATTCTGTTAATGAAATTTTCGAAAGAAGTTTTCAGTAAAAAATTTCAATCAAATTCCTCACTAAGAAATTTTCAGTAAAATTATCCACAAAAATTTGTCCGTTCACAAATTTTCCAAAACTTTAAGCAACAGTAATTATCCAAAAAGTGAGTATTTTCAAAATAAAATCGAAACCTAAATTATTAAAAAATAATTAAAAGACGAAAGTGGATTCAGTTTTTTTTTCATTATTGAAATTTGCTTTATTTGCTCAACAAATTATAATAATTAACATCTTAAAATAATCGCTAATATCTATTTTACAGTATTTACAATTTTAATAGCACCATTTTTTCGTTATTTACAATTTTCATATTTGAAACAAATTTTTATTTTCGTCCTCGAAGACTTGAAATGCTTAACGACAAGCACAGTATAGCCTCCGTTTTTTACTGAGGAACTGATCTATTCAGCAGGGAGAGTGGCCCATCTCAGATGGTTGTCTTCATTGTTGTCGATGTTGGTACACTCCCGGAGCTGCTTCTGTTAATGATGATTTTTTATCAAAGGGCAACTGCGAATATTCGTCCAACGAATCTAACAAACAGGTGAGTTGCTCATTTGTTGAAAATGGAGTCCTTGGGCGGCTGAAGGTGGCAGCATTGGTATTGGCAGCGGAAAAGGAGTTGCCTCCGTCAACGGTTGCCCGAAGTTGGGCTGATATGGATTGTAGCGAGTGCACATTTGAGCCAGGGTTATATGGTAGGGTTGTCCGTATGGTAGCTGGCCGTAAGCCATGGGATAGCCCATGCCGGGAAACATCTGGCGATAGGCGGCCAAGCGCGATCGACTTGCTCCAGGATTCCTGCGACGAAGCTTTCCCGTCGACTCGCCGATAACTACTTCATCTGCTGATGGATCCAGCATCCAGTAGTTACCCTTACCAGGATCGTCATAGTGTCGTGGCACTTTTACAAAACACTTGTTCAAACTGAGATTGTGTCGAATCGAGTTCTGCCAACCCTGCTTGTTGTTGCGGTAATACGGAAAGTTTTCCATGATAAACTCGTAAATACCATTCAGCGTGAGACGCCTCTCAGGACTCTGTCTGATCGCCATCATTATTAACGCGTTATAGCTAAAAGCTGGTTTCTCGTCTTTGCTGTCCTTTTTGGTGGCACCATTCTGATCACCAGAATTATCATCCTGTTCGCTGTCAATCGGCGATGGTGTCCTCGAGAATTGACTGTTCTCCGAATCGTATTCGAAATTAATAACTGGTCTGCTGCCACTTTCTGACGTCGAACTTATTGACGAATTGTTCGAGTGCGTCCCAGAAAGAATCGCACTAATCGAAAAATTCGATTTTAACCCTTCCGATGCTGATGGAATTGATGCTCCGTGGAAGCTCATGATTTATTATTTTTCTTGTTCTTTTTGTTCTTGAAAAACACACTCAATCGATATTAACTCTGCTTGAAATCTCAATCAAAACTGACCTCTCGAAGTCGATGAGAACATTATTTATACACTGAACAGTAGCAATTTTGGGTTTATTTGTCATAAACACGCCTTCTCTAATGTCCTCAGCTTCTGTCAGGACATCGGATAGCTGCATCCTTTTCCAGCTACTGCAGAAACATCGCCAACTCATCGGAAACGCATGCGTTCTGTTCTGTGTCCTCGAACACAAGTCAGTGTGTCTCATTACGAACCAAGAAGGCTATTCATGTTTTGTAAATGTTTATCTCGGCGAGCTTAGCTATGTTTGGCCAATATTTATGTGGCGGTGGGGATACGACATACCAGCACTTATTCAAAATGTTTGCTGTTTAGTCCTTCCATATTGAACGCTGTTTTATCGAAATATTTGCTCATATTCAACTCCTTTTTTTATGCTTTTGAATTTGTCTCTTCATCGTAAATGATGACTAGTCGGGTCCCACGCACACTATAACGAATTATCTGAATCATGGAAGAATCGGTGTGTGTGTGTGTGCGTGCATGCAAGGAACTCATTGTTATCTATTCGGGAGCGAAAGAAAACAACAAAATTTTCTGTTTATTTTGCGGTAACACAGACTTTACTATTTATTTTCTCAATAAATATGCACAAATTCAGAGGACATATTTTAATTGAGGTTATGTGAAAATTATTATAGAAAAAAAAGACTTTTGGCTGAAGATTAATTTCATAAAAAAAGGACTTTTGACAGAATATCTGAAAGAAATAATTTCATAAAAATGGAAAAAAATTCCTTCAGAAAAAAAGATTTTATGAATCCGCGTGCTTCGCCTATAAAAAGAAAGAAGGAATTTTCGAGCAAAGTCAATTATTTTGGTTAGTCCTTAAATGGTCAGTAATCATTTCGAATTTTATCAACAGGTAAACAGATGGACGGGGTTACCTTAATATACAAAAAAAAAAAACAGGAGAAAACGGGGAAGGTAGAAAATATTAATTTTCAGAAATGATTTTATCCTTTTATGAAGGACTTAAATACATAAATAAAAGAGTAGCTGAGAATTTCTTAAAATTATTTTATTGGATATCGCCCACAATTGTCATGCCTGCTGCTACTGTTTTTAACACAGAATGAAAATGTAATTTTTTTTCTATAGCCTTGATATTAGTTACCCTTTTGGATCGATACAGGCTATCCTTTTGGGTGGATACAGAAGTCAGCAGTGCAAATTTAACTCTGTGGTCAGGTAAAAACTTCTCTGATTATCACTATTGATATTGTCAATGTTGAATTGTCTTAGAAGGATTTTATATTATCTCATTGACAGATATAATTAAAAAGTGGGCTATTTTTATTAACAATAAATGAAAAAATAACAATTCGGTAATTATCCTGAATGAGTTGAGATCATCATGAATAAATCTGTTCAACTAGAAAGAATCAGGGACATTTTCAAATGACATAACGCAGAACAGAGTAGGTTAGTGCGCCCAAATAGTTTGCAATTCGAATTTTAATGAAGAATAATTTAACTAATTATTTTCTAATTTATTTCATCCTTGATACCATTACAAAAGAATAGCAAAAATTCCTAAAAATATTATCAAAATCGACATCTTATCAACTTTAGACTAACTTTTTTAATTTCTTTTTTAACTTTAGAAAAATTATTAAAATATTTTTCAGTAAAAATTTGTAGTAAACATTTTTGGTTGAAATTGACATAAGAAATTTTCAGTAGAAATTTTTAGTAAATTTTTTTAGTAAAAATTTTCAGTAAAAACTCAGTAAAAATTTTCAGTAGCAATTTTCAGTAGAAATTTTCTGTAGAAATTTTCAGTAGAAATTTTTAGTAAACATTTTCAGTAAAAACTCAGTAAAAATTTTCAGTAGAAATTTTCAGTAGAAATTTTCAGTAGAAATTTTCAGTAAAAACTCAGTAAAAATTTTCAGTAGAAATTTTCAGTAGAAATTTTCAGTAGAAATTTTCAGTAGAAATTTTCAGTAGAAATTTTCAGTAGAAATTTTCAGTAGAAATTTTCAGTAGAAATTTTCAGTAGAAATTTTAAGTAGAAATTTTCAGTAGAAATTTCCAGTAGAAATTTTCAGTAGAAATTTTCAGTAGAAATTTTCAGTCGAAATTTTTAGTAGAAATTTTCAGTAGAAATTTTTAGCAGAAATTTTCGGTAGAAATTTTTAGTAGAAATTTTCAGTAGAAATTTTCAGGAGAAATTTTCAAGAGAAATTTTCAGTTGAAATTGTCAGTAGAAATTGTCAGTAGAAATTGTCAGTAGCAATTTTCAGTAGAAATGTTCAGTAGAAATTGTCAGAAGAAAATTTTCAGTACAAATTTTCAGTAGAAATTTTCAGTAAAAATTGTCAGTAGAAAGTCTCTTTGATTTCGTGTGACTATTTTAGGTAAGTCGTTTGTCTAGGTTATAGTTTTGGGATTAGTTGGGATGTTAACGGTATAAATATTGTATAGAAGTGGACCAAGAATACTGCCTTGAGGAGCACCAGAAAGGGGATATTTCAGAACCATCAGTATTAACTGTAAATTGAAAATGGTGTTGGAAGAGATGTGATCTTAAAATGAGGAAGTATGTGGAGGGAAGGAAGTTTCCAGGGCAGTCCACTCTTGATAACAGGCATGTGATATATCTAGAAACACGGCTGGACAGTACTCTTCTCTCTCAGAGAGGACGCAATGAAATCAATCACTCGATTGGATTGTAGACTGTTCTAAACGGAATCTAAATTAGTGATCAGGGATAATTTTGGCATCTTCAAGAATAGGATAAAGGAATTTTAAGAATAGTTTTTCAAAAATATTGTCAAGGCTTGGCAACAAGCTCATAGATCTATACGAGGATGAGGAATTTACCTTTTTTTTGGTTTGGGAATCATTTTTATGATTGAAAATTTCCAAACTAATCTAAATTTAAAATGAACTCAATCAAAATTCTGAATTTGATAAAAATTGTATTTCATCAGATATTGTTGTTATGATTTTTTTTTTAATTAATTGCCAAAAAACTTCTTGCAGAACTCGATGCTTTTGAAATAATTCCTGATGACTTTTTCCCACATTTCGGACTGTAATCCGGTTATTAATTGACGGATGTTCGGTTTTTAAATACTCTAAACTTTGAGGATTGGATACGCAAAGAAGATTTTTTTATATCTCTTGTTTAAAGGCGTCAAATCACACGATCTTCGAGGTTAATCAACATTACGCGTCACTCTGAAATTTTAGTATAATATAATCAAAAATTAGCCATACTGTGTGGCTGTGGGGTATCATTCGGATGGAATAACATATGGTCTGGATTAAAATCCCCAATTTCAGGTCGGTTATCTCAGAATTGACGGAAGTGGTCGCTCCTTCTTCCTGTTCAAAAAATACTTTCAGACCGAATTGCCCACTGGACAGTCACTTTTCTCAGATACAATGGCTTCTTTATAGTATATTGTGGGTTTTCAGAGACCCACATATGGTAATTTTGTCTATCGACGAATTTATCGAATGGGAAAGCAGCCTCTTTTTAAAAACCATAATCTACTCTGAAAGTCCAAAACGGGTCTACGGCAGAATTACTACTTTTTCAGACCATTTAACGCGATATTACTAACAATTTAATGATTATTAACAATGCATAAGATAAAATGGCAAACTATAATCTAAATAAATATTATTTTAAATAGCATATATGTTTAATAAATATTATATGATGAGGCTATATATACTTTCCGAACTACTAAATATATAATCCCTAATGTCGAAAAAAATCCCATAATTATGTTGAAGTTTACAATTTTTTTTTAAATGATAACTAAATACGAGCATTATTAATATTTTTCTAATTAGGATAATTTTGTTACATCCTATTTTTGTGACAATTATTTTAAAAATTCTCATGAGTTTCTAAAAAAATTTTACGGTCAGTATTTTCGTAAAATATTTTTTGGTAAAGTTTTAATCTTAAAGATTTTCCTGGTGAAGTAAATATTTTTACCTACAATATGATTTTTTAAAAAAAAAAGAATTCTAACATATTCCACTAAAAACCTTTTTATAACATGTTAAATAAAAAAAAAACTTCTTTATTTTAGATTTTTTTTTTAAATTTAATGTTTAATTTTTTTGTGGAATATTTTTGTCCAGAATAATTATTCAGCAAAATATTTAACAAACATTTTCTATGGAAACTTTATATAAAAAATCATATTTAAAAAAGTTTTAAAAATGAATTTTGTTCTGAAAATTGTTTTTAATAAAATTATTAGAAAAATTTCATGAAATGCCATTGAATTAATGATTTTGGTGCGGTTGTTAATTGATTTATTGATTGGAAAAGGTGCTGATAACGCATACGTGTAGAGTGAGTGAATCCCCTGACCTCGGAAAGTAATAAAATGATTTTGTCCGATTTTAAAGGTTGTTACTTTAGGCAGCTTGCCAGTTAAGTCTTAGGTATGCCATTACGCCTGTAACTGAGGTCCTGCTAAGTGGACAGGAGATTAGTGTGTTATGGCATTGTCTTTGGTCAAATTAAAAATCAATGAAAGATCAGTAACGGTAGCATTATTTCGGGTTGACTAACACGCCCCTCACTCCTGGTAACCAAATAAGTCCAGGAATAATTACTGCTGTTAAACAGGATTTTCAATAGTTTCCTTAGCATATTTACTAAAGATTCGAAATCTGAACATCATAATCCTGTATGGAGGGTGGTCGTATTTTATAGATTTACTTTGGTTTGTTGGTTTTATTTATTCTCATAATTTGA
This sequence comes from Atherix ibis, assembly GCA_958298945.1. NCBI lineage: Eukaryota > Metazoa > Arthropoda > Insecta > Diptera > Athericidae > Atherix > Atherix ibis. The sequence continues at coordinate 84,717,680 of OY282609.1, forward strand.
TTGTCGTATGCAATGCTGTGCGATACAATGCGATGCGATGTCGCAGAATAGGACAATTTCCAGATTGTTTTTGGGATAAAATGGTACTATTAGCCATTCCAGGTGAACATTCTCAATCCTTAAATATATTTTTACCGCAGAAATTTTGTCCGCTACTTAATCCTTTTATGAGTGTTGAATTTTCGTAATAAATAAATTTAGTGGCTTTTAGAACCAAAACGTTTGCATTCGTTCCAGTACCGGTCATGATCGTATATCGGCATAGAGGAGAGATGAATTCTTTTACGATAGGAAAATCTAAATTTCGATGGTCTTAATCCTTTCGGTAAACTTTAACTTTGTTCTTAAATAGTGGCTGGCAAACTAGGCGGCAGTTGACTAGTGCCTAAATTCCTAAATTAGTCGATCTTTTGTCGTAAATGAATTTTCAAGAAATAGAGTCGAAATATAATTGGACTCTGTATGACTTGTAAGGGCAAGTTACACTTTTACCGATCGATCATAATCACTTTAGGCAGATTGCACTTCCAAGAAATCCTCATAAAACGATTCAATACAATTTGGATTATTTAGATAACCCACTCATTTAGAGTATCTTAGCGAGGATTTACAGTGAGGATTGTACGAATATTTGTTAACTCTTCTTTTTTTTTGCTATTAAATAAATTTTCAGTTTTAATTAAATTTGATCATTAAAATTGTATTGGTAAAAGACGTTGTAAAAGAATTCATTCGTTCTTTCTTTGGAAAAGAATTCAAAAAACTTCTGCTGGTATGCAAATATTTTGGGAAAACATTTCGGATCGTTTGTTCCAACGTCGCACAATATGAAATCTGTCTGTGTGTCAGCTCTGAGGCAGTATGGTTCAAACAGTCGATAATTTTATCCCTTATTAATAGAATATAATCCGTAATAATAAATTTTGTCAAAAAGTTTTAACTCCCCCGATCAGCTCGGTACCAAACAGGCAGGAAAAGATTTGTTGTGGCAAAGTGCATAAAGTCCAGCTGATTTATTTTTAAAACGGATTTTGTTATTGATATGGCCATAGATATCTGACTACATAAGCCTAGACTGACAGTGTGCAGACATCAGGGATTAGGCGGATTTCGTATATTATCAAGTGATACTATCCATATGGAGGCAGCCAGTCAGCCCTGACAATTCCACGACTTCCGAGGAGACACAAGCGACTTCATCTTCCCTCACTTACCAATAATCTGTTCTCACAAGGCGAAGGCACCCAAACACAACGAAACTATTCGAATACGGGATAGGATATGCGCTCTCGAAGAAATATTTTGGACCATAAGAAACTACCAGATAATGGGTACAGTTCCCCCTACCCCTCCTGCGCTCGATCATTTACAACAATATCACTTGGCGAGTGAATCGATTTTGATACCGGGCAGATTTTTCTATCTGATACTATGTAATTATGAACGTCATTGTTTTAATACGATTTGTTAATTTACTTCCTACCCAATCGGTTACCATCCTTTATGGGATTAAGTTTTTGCCTAGCATTTGTTGTTGGGGTTCGTCGATGTTGATAGTCTGTTGGTATCGATTTATGACATGGAATCTCCCAAACATATTCAAATACAGATTTTTCATGTTGATATCTTTTTTCTTACTTTACCCCAACTGGAATTGGAAATTATTTTGGATTCTTTTTTTTTATTAAAATTATTTTCGACAGACTCATTATGGCAACTATTTTTTTATAATTGCTTGAGTTGTTTTTAAAAATATTTTCTTAATTTTATTCAAATTTTATCTAAATTCCAGCTTAGTTTTTGAGGTAATTTCGAAGAAAAAATAACAGACCATTTGCAAGTAGTTTTTTTTAAGGAAATTAATCTATGTCCAATAGTCTCTTAGACGATCTTAGACTAGTTTTAGTTTAGGTATGAGTTTTTTGGAGCGTGAATCCTCCACCATTGGTCTTGAAATTAAGTCTATACAAGGTCTGTTCAAAAAGTATCGCGAATTTTGTGTTTTTATTCAAAAATTATTTATTTATTCATGAATATCTATATTGTCGCCTTCAAAGTAATCCCCACCAGATATTATACACTTGTGCCAACGGTTTTTCCAATCCTCAAAGCACTTCAAAAAAAATCATTTATTTTGTGATCTTGTTCAGCTCCTTCTTCGATGCCGTCTTTATCTTCTCAATCGTAGCGTAGCATCGTCCTTTCATGGGGCTCTTCACTTTCGAGAACAAGAAAAAGTCACAGGGGGGCCAGATCTGGAGAATACGGTGACTGCGGCATTATTAGTGTGTTGTTTTTGGCCAAAAATTCGCGCACAAGTAACGATGCGGGAGCAGGGGCGTTATCATAGTGCAAAAGCCAATTTTTGTTCTCTACCCTGTGGCAAGAACTCATGATGCACCACGCCCCTGCAATCGAAGAAAACTGTAAGCAAACCCTTCACATTCGACCGAACTTGGCGCACTTTTTTCGGTCTTGGCACGTGCGGCAGCTTCCATTGGGATGATTGAGCTTTGGTTTCCACGCCATAACCATAAACCCATGATTCGTCACCAGTTATGACCCTCTGGAGCAAATTTAGGTCAGCGCGGACAATGTCCAAAAGCTTCTTAGCAATGTTAATGCGATGCTGTTTTTGGTCGAAATTGAGCAATTTTTGTACGAATTTCGCGGCGACCCGTCTCACGCTCAAATCATTGGTAAAAATCGTATGGCACGAACTAATCGATATGTTTAAGTCCTCAGCAACTTCTCTAACGATGATTCGAAGATTGGCCAATACTATTTTCTTCACTTCATCAATGTTTTCGTCTGTTGTAGACGTGCTCGGTCGTCCGGCACGCTTTTCGTCGTTCACATCTTCTCGGCCCTCTGAGAACATTTTGTACCACCGATAAACGTTGCTTCGGGCCAAGGTAGCTTTGGAATGGGCAAAAATTGGATACGAGCCAAAACACGTGAAAGCAAAACAGCTGTCAAAAATTAACTGAATATTCAAAATGGCCAAACTTGTCGGCATAAGTGAGAGACATGAGTACCAACAAAACGTCACAAAAAACAATCGAAAATCGAATATACGTTACCCGTGGAAATTCAAAATTCGCGATACTTTTTGAAAAGACCTCGTACAAATAATTTTAACATTCGCTGTAGCCGCTTTTTTTTTCTTAAGTATGTGCAAAGGAGTAATTATTATGGGAAATTATTAGATAAAAAAATTAAACGAAAATAATTATGTAAGGTTACCCTACGTGCAATATCACACCATTCGTAGAGTATTTTCGGATTAACTAAAATTATATTTTAAAAAAATTGCCTAATAAAAACCTCTACAAAAAAAGTCTCTCAAAAATTTAACTAAACCTACACTTTTACTAGACTGTCTTCATTTATATTTTTTTAAAAATAGTGTGTCAACCTGCACAAAAGGAGGCAAAATAAAAAATAAAAAAACAAAGTAAAACTTCATCAAAGATTTTTTTTTAAATATCGTCCGTTCGAAAGCGTGAAAAGAATTGAATTTTTGGACAAGCAAACTACAAATCACATCGAAACCAACAAGTATCAGGGGATTTAGGAATCTTTTGAAAAATTCAATGTGCTGAAATGACCACCTAGATTCAATTATTTGCAGCCAAAAAAAAATAGAAAAAATTGCAAAAACAAAGAAATTGTGACAGAAAAATCCTATTCCTATTGTTGATAAGAAAATCTTTTTTGCAATCTTAAGAAAATACGATTCAAAAAAATCCGATCAGAGGGAATTGAGTCATTGTTATACGTTGTTTGAGGTTTGTTTTGTTATTATTTTTTATACTAGATGAACTTCAGTTCTTGCTGAATCCTTGTTCAGGTCGTAGATCTGCTACCAATGAAATGTAATTAAAGTTGGAATGAATTTTGCTAAACTTTTACAGACTCTATCGAACCTGGACTGTTACTGATAGTCCTTAACGCATTTTTTTCTACTTTTCCTCATAATATTCAGTCCGTCTTTTTTGAATTTCAATTATTTTACGATTGAAAATAGTTTTTGGTTCAAATAAAAGTAATTGCAGTTAAGATATTCCGATGCTTTTGATCGTGGGTGGCATACTGCGATCGCCTGCAACTTCAAGAGCTTCATTTCTTCTACATTCGATCTTATTATATTTCTTCCACGTAGCAGTCAATACAGAATCCTCAGAAATATATCACATTGTAGATAGAGTCTTACAAGGCAGTATGTTTGGTCACATTTTATATAATATTTAAACCCATCATATACCATCTAATTCTAAGACTATCAACATTGCCACTTACGAAATTTGATGGGAAAGTTCTTGTTGAAATTTTATTTTATTTTTATACGTCAAAATAGCAGTTCCTTCATAGCAGTTCTTTTGGGTAGCTTTACATCAGCAAAGGCTTCAACTGGAATCGCTTTCAACTCCTCGGTTATACTCCGTCGATTGCTATCGACAGTACGTGTCACAAAAATTGGTTCAGGTGAATAGAGGAACTGGAAAACCACAAAAATCCCTTTTTCCCACATTCAAGTGTCACCAATATCCGATCTGAACTGAAAAAACCTATTTCTGAGCCTTTCAAGGATTAATTATCAGCTTCAGAGGAATACAGAATGATATTATTAGCGTAGATCAAATGGAAACTAAAAGGGGAAAGAGAATTCTTGTAACTCTCTTAAACTGCGGTTTGTTTAAGATTAACAACACCACAAAAAAATGTACAACTAGCTTCGGAGTAGGGGCAATGCAGTACAGGAGGTCCAGGAGCTATGCCAAGTGAACATTGATGATCAAAAGAAAAGAGATCGTTCCAGAAAAGTGGTCGGAAATAAGGTTCATGATTGGTAGTAACTTAAAATAGTTTTAAGTTACTAACGAGGATGGATCCCAGGTCTCTCATAGGAGGAAAGCTACTGAGAGACAAGTGGTCAGAAATAAGGACGACTCCAAAAAGAGTAAAGGTCCAATTCCAGCATCGGCTCCTACCCGAGAAGCACGTGATGGACGGAGTGGAAAGAATAGCATAAAGATACTTCAGCTAAACCAGCCACTTGAATGACATTTGAAAAAGTTGGGAATAGCGTCAGAGTAGCGGTCTTTCATAAAAATGTGGGCTTTCAGCATCGAAAATTTATGCAAATGTTGAACGAGTGCGAGTTTTTAAGAATTCAGACCATAGATTAGCCTTAAGGATCCTTGAAAGGATCACAAAAAAGGTTGTTCGTGTCAGATCGGACATTTTGGATACTTGATAGGCTCCTGCAACACGGCTAAGGAATTCCTGTTGTATTCCTATTCACCTGCTTTCAACCCGTGTGAGCTTTTTTCATTCCCAAGATTACATAAACACCTAAAAGGACATTGTCTTTATATTGTCGATGACATTGAAAAGGAATATAACTGAGGAGCTGAAGGCGATTCTAGTTGGAAGGCTCAGCCGATGTATAATAATTTTAATAGAAAATGTTTGACAGAAAACTCAAACCCAAACCCTCGAAAAAATTTAGTAAAAATAAAAACAAAAAATAGAAGAAAAAATAAATAAAATCGGCTCTTCCCAGAGCTAAATAAAAATATAAACAGATATCCTTTTTAAGGAGAACCAAAAAAAATTAAACCAAAATACCTTTCGACTAAGGAAAAAGAAAATTTCAAAAAATATTTAAAAAAATAATTGGTAGGAGAAAAAATAAAAAAAACTCCTGAAATAAAAAAGAAAAGATATACAAAACAACCTTCCCCCCATTCCCAATCATCCAAAAAAAAAAATTGACGCCTAAGTGGTATTATGCCAAAATAATCCGAAAACTGCAAAAATTTATTTGTTATAAAACCGAAAATTCGATTTTTACATCAGGCGCCCAGTTTTTCAGAAAATAGGAGGCACATATTTTCCACTCTCTCTTAAAATTTCTTTTTTACCATGAAAATAGCAGATTTTTGGAGATTGTGCACACTCAGGCAAAGTTTCTCCATTCCATATTATCCTGAATACAAGAAGAATGTCCCTTCAGGATAAATTTTTGTGGGTGTTTTTAAGAAAAATGCATAAAATTCGCGTTTTTTTTTCTTAAAATTTGTTTTTTTTATATAAAAATTTTATTTTTTTTTAAATTTATTTCTATGGTGTTATTGCTCATATGTGTACTCAGAAGAAGCTTCTCTGATCTATATTATCCTAATTAGAAAGAGAATAACCGTTCAGGATAAATTTGTGTGGGCGTTTTTTTTGGAATTTATTTTATGGTGATATTGCGCATACTCAGGAGAAGCTTCTCTGATCTATATTATTCTGATCGAAAGAATAATGTCGTTTCAGGATAAATTTTTTTAGGCTATTTAAGAATGTTTTTTTAAAGTTTGTTTTTCTTCTCTACGAAAAGAACGATATTTTGAGAAAAAGAATCTTTTATTTTTTTAACTAACAAGAGACCCAAAATTTAGTGGTCTAGTCCTAGTTAGGTCCACACACCTATTGTTCGAGTTGGTGTTTGTACTAAATACTACTTTGAGCTGAGAAATTATTATTTTTAACTATTTCTTAAATTTGTCCAAGAACGTATCGCAGATGATAACAAACGGTACTTCCACATTGTACATATGCAAATGCTCATTATTAGGTCAATGCCAACAGTAGTAGTGATGCTTAGTAGCTGTTGCTGCTCTCATTGCTTGTCATTTGCACACTGCACTAACCCGCCCTCTTCGATTGATGATGTTCTCACAACTTCTGTTTTTTTTGTCTCTTTTTCTTCTATCAATTTAGTTGTTCTTATTTTTTCTCCACTTTTTTTTAATTACTCGCAATTATTAATGATGCTTCTCAAAATGGATGAAAAATTTAAGATTATTCAATGAAATTTTATGCTGAACTCGAAATGTCGCTCAGATTAGGACCAAACATATTCAGATCTTCTTGTCAAGAACATTCTGAGAGAACTGCATCAAAAAGTTTACAGAATTTGTCCTTTTCAGGACTACAAAAATATTTAAACAAATATTGTCTGTTATTTTTTATATGAGTTTTTCACTAAAGTTTTTTGCCTCATTATATTAATTTTCCTTAAAAAGTCTTTTGATGTCCTCAATAAACATTGGTAAAAAATTATTATTTTCATAGAAAAAAACCAATTCTTGGAAAAAAAACAGCAAATTTCGTAAAGTTTTAGAAAAAGCGCACACATAAATTTATGCTGAAAGGACATTTCTCCTGCAATCAAAATAATAATAATTAATAAAGCTTCGCCTGAGTATGCGCAATGTCATCATAAAAAATATTTAAAAAAAAGGTATTTTTCATAGAAAAAACCAATTTTTAAAAAAAAAATTATTAATTTTTGACAAATTTTTCTTAAAAATACCCACAAAAATTTATCCTGAAAGGACATTCGTCTTGTAATCAGGAAAATATGGAATGGAGAAACTTTGCCTGAGTGTGCACAATGGCATTATAAAAATCCGCCATTTTTATAGTTAAAAACAAATTTTAAGAGAGAGTGGAAAATATGTGCCTTATATTTTCTGAGAAAGTGGGCGCCTAGTGTAAAAAGCGAATTTTCGCTTTTCAACCAATTTTGGATGTTTTAGAATTTTGATTTTTTTTGTGCTGTCGCATATTTTTGCTGTACATTTTTTCCCTTTTCTGTTCTCGAAGGAATTTTCTTTGATTTTTCTCCTTAATGGTTTAATGACTTTGTTGTTTTTTTATTTTCTTTTACTTTTTTGTTTTTTTCTTAGTATTTATTTTTTTCTAATTAATATTTTTGCGCTCAAGTAGAAATGGTATAGTTGCGCGGGTTATGTTTTTGGATTTTTGGTTATGTTCACGAGAGAGAGGGGAGTTCTTGAATTATTAGACAATAGCGGTGAGAAGATAATATCTTTTGAGCTCCCTGTATACATATTTTTCAGCTCTGAGAAGAGCCAATTTTATTATTCCTTTAAGTGATATTTAGGATTTTATAATTTTACTTTGTTATTGAAAGGTGCAAAATATATGTGCCAGGGGCCACATCTAAGGGCTATTTGGCGTCTCAGGTATGACGGAGTGGTACCGCAATCTTTCCTGATTTTGTCTTTGTCTAAGATTTGGTGCTTTGTATTTTTATTAGTATGCTTGCCTGTGCAAGCGAGCATTTACTGTTTATCATTACTTTCAGGATTTCCTTCCTCACCGTAAATGGCGGCTGCCTTATGCCCCGCAGTTCCACAATTTATACAGAAGAAGCGAGAGCAAGGTTCGTAGACAGCACTTTGCGCATATTTCCTCACTATTGCATTGTGGTGCAGAAGTTTTCCAGGCGTTGCCATTTCCTCATTGGTGTAGAGTAATAGGCCCTATACGCTGTATTTCTGTAAGAAGAGGTCAATCTGCTCCGGAAGCTCAAAGGCATCAAACGTCAGGACCACAACTCCTGCGAAATAGCTATCATTGCTATAATATGCGTGCATCTGTGTTATCCACAATTGCTTTGTCTTGTGAGTGCTCGAGCATTCGAGTTCATTAATAATTAATATAAAAGTGTATGAATGAAAAAACAGTCTGAAAAGAAAATATATAAAAGGTTTAATTAATAGCCAATAATCAATAGTCAATCAAACTCCGTAATTAATTGCTCAATTTTCACTATTACCACTGCCGAAAACTAATAATGTGTAACGAGGAAAATAAAAATGAGTGACAGAGAAACTAAAATATTATAATAGGAATATTCAAAATTTGCTACAATATTATCTGGGCAAGGAAAATTCTTAAAATTCGGATTGGGCATACCGCACTTATCCATGATTTCCTATTCGGTAATCAACCTTGTCGACCATGCTGTTTCTGTGGCGTTCAAGTCACCATTCCCCATATTTTAAATAATTGCCAGAATTTCTTTTTGAATAGGACTCCTTCCATTGTGATGCTCCTAGATCCAATAATTATTTTTCCAAGCCTACTTTTTGACCTTCTTAAGAATCTAAATTTGCTCTACAAAATTTAATAATGTCTGACTTTTTCCTCCAATTAACCATCGACCAATTTCATTAGGGAAGCTGGCAATGCCGACCTATACGTAAGATGAAGTAGCCAAATGGCCTCATAGTCGTGGCGCTACAGAATGGCCGCTAGTTTTTGTTTTAGAGACCTTACAATAACAAAAAAAATACAACATTAAGTCTGGTCGCCCTCTTATACAATAATTTCTCAATCGATCCCATTAGTTAAACAAAAGCATTTCATCGAGCAAAATTACGCTTATATATACAATGCTTTTAGCTGATTTAAAAAAAAGGTTTCGACAGTGCTCGTTTTCCCTTTGTCCTAAAATAGCTGTACGATTGTGATTTTGACCAAAAACAATCAAATCAATTTTATGCAATTTTTAAATTGATTGAATGGAAAATCCCGAATACTATAATAAACCAATTCCTCCCCATAAGCAAAAATAAGCTCCTGTCTTTCAAAAATTTAGCGTATTAGCAATTTTTTTTAACTCTTTTTTGTATTGGAATTTCGTACAAATACAAAACTTCACTTATCATGCTGTATAGAGTCCGTAGTTACCGGACTATGGTGAATCTTGAGCTACTCGTCTAGGAGCGACCAACGTACAAACGTTGTGGAGGAGAAATTCACAACATTTTTATTTTGCTCTCAGTGATGCTACAGTTAAAAGACTTGAAATTATCACATCTAACAATAAATAGTAAACTTTTAATATACAACGCAATTATAAAAATCGTTTGGACTTATCTGTATGGTATTCCTATCGCATCCAGCCCTTACCATCTAAGAACCTCCGCAAAATTGTTAATGCTTCGTTTTGTGTACGCAATAATGTTTAATAATACATCGTCAACTTAATGTACCCTTTAATCAGCACCTGCATATTTCCCTTGATCAAACACTTCATTTCCGATTTTCCTATTAACATAGTCCAATCATAAGAAAACTTTCTTCTATTACCCTCAGCAATAACCACCAATCAAAGACTAAAGAACTTATTGCCCGAGATCTATTAGGATCCTTTCAGTCTTATTAGGCGAAAAAACTCCGGCGAAATGTTTACCTTCACCCATTGCTTCACGGATATTTAGTAAGCTAATTTCTAATGTAAATTTGTATCTTACAATATATTTACAGTTGCATATGTTGAAAGAATAAAATGAAAAATATTCTCAGAAACAGCTGATAGTAATTATTGTAAATATTTTTTTTTTGCAATTTTCCTAATAAAATATGCGATCTAATAAACCTAGGACTAAGAACGCATTCTCCTCCAATATTTCAAAAAGCCCATCTGCTATCAGACAATAATAATATTTTATCGATAGTTTTGGTTCTAATTCTGTCAATTCCATCAAACTCAGATATTCCAATTCTGAATAAGACGAAACTACCAGAAAAAATACAGTAACAATGGTGAGAAGAATTAAATTATGAAGGCGTTATGCTTCCCGCCAATAAATTAACATTTATTGTAATTGTTATTAATACGCATTATGTTCATGCTGACCTCTTCTTTGGTAAAATTACTCAAAAAAGGATCAAAAGTTCCTATGCTGATGGTGGTGATGGTTGATGTACCACGCTGATAAGTCAGTCAAATTTTATTACTGGAAGGGCCTCGTTTTCGTCGGTCTGTTAGCTCTGACCCGGACACATAAATTTTACTGTTTTAGTGTTAATTTTTGTGTTCCTCTTTAATTAAACTGCTTTTAATAAATTGCTTTTTTTTACTCCAACAATTCTATTATATTGTCATAAATTTTTACATTCATAAAATTGAACTTAAAATAAATTGGAAAAATTGTCGACAAGTATTGGGTTTTTTTAGCTAGCAAAATTCGTAATAACGAATGATCAAAATTTGTTGGCATACTTTTCAGAGTAATTTATAAATGTTGCCGAAGTTTGAATAGGAAATTATTCCTAAAAATATATCAAACACTAATTATATGTAAAAATACTTTTTCGGCTTATTTATGCATGTAAATATTGTTAGCATTAATAATAATAATTATTATTCAATTTTAATAGTTTTTTTATATACCAGGTGAATAAGCTTAAATTCGCTGTGTTTTTTAGTTAAAAAAACACACATGTATTTTCCATAGAAAACAAAAACAAATTTATTCAAAGTACTTACCCTCGCTAGCTACACATTTTTCACATTTCTCAGGCAATTTCTGGATATCACGCTCAACAAAATTCCTTCTCTTCCGAGGCAAACCACTCATCAAGCCATTTTCGGACGTCTTCGTAAGAATCGAAGTGCTGCTCAGCGAGCGCGTGGGCCTTCGACGAAAACAGGTGGTAGTTGGAGGGGCCCAGGTCTGGTGAATAAGCGGGGTGGGGTAGCACCTCCCAGTCGAGTGTCTCCAAGTAGTTTCGGACCATTTTTGACGTGTGCGATGGTGCGTTGTCGTGGAGGATAATTAGCTTCTCATGTCTCTGTTGATAATCTGTCCGTTTTTCATGCAGAGCACGATGCAATTTGATCAGTTGTTGGTGGTAGCGATGGGCAATGACAGTTTCACCAGGTTTTCACATTTCATAGTGGACGATACCCGGCTGATCCCACCAAACGCACAGGATCGTCTTCCGTTCGCAGCGATTTGGTAATGGGGAAGATGTTGATGGTTGGCTGGAGTCAACCCACGATTTCTTGCGTTTAGGATTCTCGAAATATATCCAATTTCCATCGCCTGTCACAATCCGATGCAGGAACGACTTTCTTTTTTGTCTGGCGAGCAAGATTTCGCATGTGTTTTGGCGGCGCTCCATCTGCCTATCGTTCAATTCATGCGGCACCCATTTTCCGATCTTTTCAATCTTCCCCATGGCACGCAGACGCATGGAAATGGCTGATTGAGTAACACCCAATTGCTCCGCGAGCATTTTTTGCGATTGGGTATCGTCTTCGTCCAAAAGAGCCTGCAATTGATGATCCTCAACCTTCCTAAGCCGTTTTTCACGCTTCTTGTCCCACAAGTCAAAATTGCCGTCTTTGAACCAACGAAAACAATCTCGGCACATTATTTTCGATAAAGCAGTGTCACCATAGGCCTCTATAAGCATTCGATGCGATTCGGCAACCGATTTCTACAAATTGAAGCAGAAAAGCAGAGCTTCCCGCATATGCTCTTTTTCTGGCACAAAACTAGACATAATTACCAAAGCAAAAATGTATGTTGTTGTACGAAATTGCTGACAATGTGCACTGATTAATGTTGACAGATGTCAAACTCATAGAAAAAAAAGTATGCTAGCTTAATACGCTCACTCACGCCATCTATAACCAAACAGCTGATTTAAGCTTATACCGCTGGTATAACACTTTCTATAAATACAAAAGTAAAGAAAAAAGGGATTTTCAAGAATTATCCTTCGTTTTTTATGTAATTTCTGGATTACTAGTGCACATTTTGCAATAGGTTCCCACCATCCCCCAACCCAGTTGTGGACTCATTTGAACAAAATTGGAACAGGGAACGACCCCGGTTGACATCTTTTTCACCCTTATTATCGGTGTTCTTAAGAACGGTTGTTGTGCAACATTGGAAAATCACGTTCGATGCGGACATGTACAGGATAAAAGTACTTGATTGGAGCGCATAACAAAAGCTGTATTACTCGTACAAAATGGAAAACACTTACCCACCAGTCAGAAGAGTTTATTTCCGTTTCTGTATTTTACGTGCATCGCTCCACATTCCCCTCATCGATCTTAGCTAACATTCGTATTCCGTTTTTTTTCTTCTTCATCCGCTGCTGTGCATTTTGCATATCCACTTTGAGATCTAATTGACTTGATTGCAATATTTAAGCAGAATCCCTTTTTAATGAGAGCCAAACCAAAACTGAAATACAAAAATAATAATAACAAAAACGACAATAATACAAAATAATAACAAGATTATTCGGAAATGTGTAAACTGTGTCAGTTTTTCACTGTTCTCTCGCTCTCTCTCTCTCTCTCTCTCTTTCTAAGCGGCATATTAAAGTAAAATTATCAATAGAATAATATGCACTCAAATTTACACTATCCACCCTCATCCTTCCGTTGTTTGTATTTAGTTAGAATCACGTTGCGTTAGGCTGAAAACAAAATCGGTGCACTTGGGGCGTCGCACGTTCTCGTACGTGCAAATTGTTCAGTCTAAGTTCCTACCGAATCGTGGTATGCACGTGTGTTTTACGTTGTTTTCACTGCAAAGTGACGGCAAACCATTTAAGGATATGCACTGATCAAAAAATATTGAAATTTTTTCCCGTTTAATAAGGACATAACGTCCCCGCAACAACAAGAAGCACGTGCCCATGTTTATAATTGTTAACAGTTGCGATTAGAAGCAAATTGGCCGCTTCAAACACTCGAACATTAGAGCTCCGTCGAAATTCGCCTTCATCTGTTATCCTTGTTTTTATACGACCGTGCACTGGGGACACGTGCTTTCCTCTCACATTGTTTTTTTTTTTTTAACTAGTTTCCTTACAGTTGCCTTCGTACGATTCTTCACCATCCAAATTAACAAATCGTGGCGGTTTTTACTCTTGACTTCATTAAATCGTATTTTGTGGGTACTTTTGGTATTAGGATTATTTGGATTTTACGAGGATATGAGCAAGACATTTGAACATTTTCAAAAAGCAAAATTGCGAGAATTTATTTTCCTGAAAAAAGGGGGTGACTCGCTAATAAATATCTTGTATAGTACTGGTCAGTTGACCATTAAAAAAAATTGTTTTCTTATAATAATTAGCCAAAAATTATATTTCTACCACAATTGCTAAGAAAAAATAATGATTCGTTTGGAAATAATAAGATCCCAAATATGTAATCGGTTTAGTCCTTAATATTTAAAATCCAAATAAGTGAGTGACCCTTGCTGTCCATGTAAGTACAAATGCACGTTTATGTGATCGATCTTCTTAGAGTAGCATGTGGCGACAGGCAGCAGTGTCGATATGGAAGGACAAAAGAAGTGGCAAACATCTTGTTTAAGAACTTCCTTTAATGTTTTACTCTAAGAAAATTGATCGCATTTTGAAAGGGATCTCTTGGACCAGCTTACACTGAACTCAGTGTGAATATGCTCTTTCCACACATCACAATCCATCACATTTTGTGTTATTTTCAGTTCTAAAGCAAATGGTGTATTAGTTAGCCTCAGGAGGGGGTAATAACAATAGTCCTAAACAATAATAATAATAATAATAGTAATGATAATAAAAGAACTATGATACACCTGTCCTTAAAGTATATATGCACATTTAAAATATTCAAAACAGCGAAAGCAGGTAGTCCTTACCTTAATAATTTTCAATATTTAATTGCGAGACGAGAAATAATTCGGTGTGGTTTTTAAATTATTAAAAACTTAATAATTGTTATAGTAAAAATTATAAATTTTTTTTATACAGGATTTTTCAATGAGTGATTTGGTTTTGTCTTTTTTCAAATAAAATTAAAAAGAAACGCGGCAATGTAAAATTTATTATTTTATTTTGAAGTATAATCGATTCTGAAAGTAACACTAATCAAAGGACTGCCTCTGTTCCGTTTACGAGGTCTGTTCAAAAAGTATCGCGAATTTTTAATATCCGCGGGTTATGTATATTCGATTTTCGATTTTTTGTGGTGTTATGTTGGTACTCATGTCTCTCACTTATGCCGACAAGTTCAGCTATTTTCAATGTTCAGTTAATTTTTAACAGCTGCTTTGCTTGCACGTGTTTTGGCTCGTCTTCGATTTTTGCCTCAATTTCGACCAAAAACAGCATCGCATTAACATTGCTAAGGAGCTGTTGGACTCTGTCCGCGATGACCCAAATTTTCTCCAGAGGGTCATAACTGGTGACGAATCATGGGTTTATCGTTATGACGTGGAAACCAAAGTTAAATCATCCCAATGGAAGCTGCCGCACGAGCCAAGACCGAAAAAAATGCGCGAAGTTCGGTCGAATATGAAGGTTTTGCTTACAGTTTTCTTCGATTGAAGGGGCGTGAAGCATCATGAGAACAAAATTAGCTTTTGCCATTTTTGGCCAAAAACATTACACTAATGCCGCAGCCACCATATTCCCCAGATCTGGCCCCCTGTGACTTTTTCTTCTTCCCGAAACTGAAGAGCCCCATGAAAGGACAACGCTACGCTCTAATTGAGGAGATAAAGACGTCATCGAAGAAGGAGCTGAACAAGATCACAAAAAATGATTTTTTGATGTGCTCCGAGGGTTGGGAAAAAACGTTGGCACATGTGTATAATATCTGGTGGGGATTACTTTGAAGGGGACAAAATAGATATTCATGAATAAATAAATAATTTTTGAAAAAATACAAAATTCGCGATACTTTTTGAACAGACCTCGTACAGAACCAAACATTATGCTGTTAATTTTCGACCACCTTGTGCAATAAATCCGGCCTTATTTCACGTATTTGGCGCTCAATATTCAATTTTAATGCATCAATAGTTGTTGGCTTATTCAATTAGAGCAATGAATTCAAATAACCGCATAAGAGTAAGTCCGAAGGTGTTAAATCAAAACTTCTTGGAGGCCATTGCTAAACTGCATTTCATGAAATTATCGACACGCCAAACTTTGGACGCAATAAATAAATTGTGGGCATAGACTGTGTGGCACGCAAGGCTTTTTTTTGAAACCACATATTTAGTAGATCAATATGTTTCAACTCAGGTTACAAAAAATCTTTCCATATTTTGAAAAAAAATAATAACCAATGATAAGCCACACCAAACGGTCACTTTTTGGGAATGTAAAGGATCCTCCTCGTTAATAATTTTGTGGATTCACTTCAGCCCATAAACGACAATTTTGTTTATTTACCAATCCATAGAGATGAAATACGCCTGTTCCAGCACAAAATCAACAAAATGACGGCGTTTGCGATGGTCCAACAGCATCAATTCTTGTGTGATAAGAATTTTGTAAGGATGTAAGCCAAAATCATCCCTAGTCTCAAATGTTAAGAATGCTTTGAAATCGATAAATTTGGATCTTCATCCAATATTCTAAGCACTTCGACCAGATCTTTATATTATTGGCACGCGAACATCGTATAAAAAACGACTGCGTTCAAAACTTTCCGCAGTTCGACGAACAACAAGCACACTACGACGATTACGACGACCATAAATTGGAATAAATGTACGATAAGTTGTAATGAAAAAACGATTATTTTGATAAAATATTGAATAATTTCCAAGTGTTGTTGAGGCGTGTATCTTTTCATGAATAAATATCAAACTTTACTTAATACAACTGACCGTAATGGGGGATTTTGACATTTCAAACGTAGTCTCACGCTTCATTTGAACACATATCCTTTTACTGAGAATCAGTTGAATTCAAATGTAAATTTACATACATTATATAATAGCAATAAAATTTTAATTACTGATTTAATAGTAATTGAAAGTTTCATTAATAAAAAGGCTACAAAGTTTAGCGAAAATATTTTTGAATCAAGGAGTATTCAAAGAGAAAATTCTACTTGCACTATTTTATATGACACAATAAAGATGAATGATGAGAAGTAATAATCGGCATATTGAAATTTTTCATTGTACTAACACATCCGATCGAATTAAGTGGAAATTCGAAATAATCGAATAAATACAATGAATTTTCTTTGTCAATTATATCGAATCGGAAACTAAACTAACAATTTATTAATAATACAATTGTGAATTGAAAAGAGATTACCCACCAAACATGTTCGATTGTGAATCTGGGTGCCTTCCAGATAAACTGAAAAGCGCACTTCGGCCTCATCATGGTCATAAGATTGAATTGGGAAACATTTGTCATTGTAGCAAAATGTCTAGTCGTACTTCACTTGTTGACCAAACACCAACGAACATCCCCCTTTATTTCGGTCATAGCCACAACGAATTGTTATGGGTGCATTATTATGACCAGTGGGTACTCAAATGCATTGTAAACTGTTGCATTTTCTTTAATTTACAAAAATGAAAACACAAAATTCACCGATACTGAGACCACGATGGTTACACTGGCATCAATGCGGGCCCATTTTTCATTTCACTACCAATTAACGAATATCGGACGACGGGTACTACTTTTCGAGTCTTAATCGGTAATATTGTTGTATGCGCGATACAAACAGAAATCCTAATTTGCTCTCAAATCCACATTAACAATTATTGGTGATGTGCTCGTGTTTAAAGCGGTCTGATGCGCGGTTCAAAAGGCCATGACATCTTGGTGATCCCATTAAGGACACTTCATGAATTATGCGCACAGAATCAACTGGCAGAACCAGTGCCGAGAGTGAAAATTGTTTACAAAACTAATCAACCCCGAACCCCAATTTCAACCGGACATACGGGCGGGCTATGCTCGATGCTGCTAACAATGCACAAAGCAGCGCATACGATTACTCACGCTCACCACTCACTCACCACCACTGACTGACTGACTGTGCCCCCTTACATATTTTCGATTTAATTTTGTTTTTATTTTCTTTAAATAAATTAATATACTGACAATTTGAAAAAGAATAAAACTTAAGCAACAACAACCAAAAAAAAACCACTATTATAAATACTGTGTGAATTTTTTTTACCTAATTTTTAACAGAATGAAATTCAAATAAAACTAAATAAGAAAAGGAGAGTTTTTTTATAGATTTTCTCTTATCATCATTTTTTTATTTATGAAACTGTAAAACTGAACTGCAAATTGTGTCAAAAAGTAACGAATTTCGTCCAAATTAACCAACTATTATTTATAAATTATATTTCATTCATTCTATTAATTAAACTACAAAGAATAATTTCTATTACAAGTTCAACTGTTATCCTGCCTCATAAGAAACCCCGTGAAATGTATGGCAGTACTTGGACTACAGTCGGAGAGTTATGCATTCCCATGAGACTGTGAAGGTTTTAATACTTTTACACTCCGTCTGGATGCAGTTTCCAATTTTCATTCGTAATTGTGTTCCTACCATTACTGTACGATGTCTGTTGAAAAAATATCGCGAATTTTGTGTTTTTTCAAAAATTGTTTATTTATTCATGAATATCTATTTTGTCCCCTTCAAAGTAATCCCCCTCAGATATTATACACTTGTGCCAACGTTTTTGCCAATCCATCTTGTTCCTAATCGTAGCGTAACGTCGTCCTTTGATGGGGCTCTTTAGTTTCCGGAACAAGAAAAAGTCACAGGGGGCCAGATCTGGGGAATACGGTGGCTGCGGTGCTGTTTTTTGCCAAAAGTGGCAAAAGCCAATTTTTGTTCTTCCACATATCCGGACGTTTCTGGCGGATTGCTTCGCGCAACTTGCGCATAACTTACAGGTAATATTCCCTATTGACCGTTCTACCCTGTGGCAAGGCACTTATGATGCACTCCGACCCTGCAATCGAAGAAAACTGTAAGCAAAACCTTCACATTCGACCGAACTGAAATTAACGCGCCTTTTTCGGTCTTCGCTCTTGCGGCAGCTTTCATTGGGATGATTTAACTTTGGTTTCCACGTCATAACCATAAATCCATGATTCGTCACCAGTTATAACCCTCTGGAGCAAATTTAGGTCGTCGCAGACAGAGTCCAACAGCTCCTTAACAATGTTAATGCGATGCTGTTTTTGGTCGAAATTGGGCAAAAATCGAAGACGAGCCAATACAAGTGCAAGCTAAGCAGCTGTCAAAAATTAAGTGAACATTCAAAATGGCCGAACTTGTCGGTATAAGTGAGAGATATGAGTACCAACATAACGCCACAAAAAAAATCGAAAATCGAATATACGTAACCCGCGGAAATTCAAAATTCGCGATACTTTTCGAACAGACCTCGTATTTCTATAATTGTTTTTTTTAAATTTATTAAATAGCATAAATCAATAATTCCTTTATTTATTTTTAAAACTGACTGTTTACAATTATTAATTTTTTATTACTAATAAAGAATATTTTCCTTTCCATTTGAGTGAATATTTTTTTAGGATTTACTGAAAAAGAACAAGAATAAGAACAGAGCAAACTTTGTCAACAAAGTTATATATACAAAACCTTACAAATGCATCGGTCACATTTTAATTGTTATACGAGTTAAAAGAATCTTTTTACAGGTTTATTAACTTTTTTTAAATATTATACAAATTTTTTTTTTTTAAATTAAACACTGAAAATGGGAAATATAAGGTTTTTTTTGCAAATAATTATAACTAAAGTTTGGGATAGATAATATTTTTTAATTATTCAACAGAAAGTGAATGAAAGTGAATAATAATGTTGGAATGAAATAGCAAAGATTTAATAAAAAATTAATTGTTCTGTGTGTTAAGAATTTCAATAACATTGTTAGTATAATAATTAATATTTATTGATTTTTCAAGATCTATATAACTTATATAATCGTTAATAAATTTAAGAATTGGTTCCAAGTAAGTGTAATAACAATCATAGTGAATTAAATTCAAAATTCGAATACAGAACCTATAAATATACGTCCATATTGTGCAATACCCTTTTTGATTAACGACAACAAACTCGATAGATGCTAAGACCTTAATAATTATTTATGTATTTTTTTTTTTATAAAAATAACATTTCCATCCAAAACCATCTTTTTAAAAACATTATAAAAAAACCATAAATAAAAAATTCCATAGTCATTCCACTTTTTTTTGTAAAGCATCGTTTCGAATGATTTTCGATTTTATTGCATTCGAACGTAGGATAAAAATTCCGAATCGTAAATATTTTCATCGAAACAAATCACATTATCGACATCACAGATTTTTAGCGGCTTTTTTATTAAAAAAACTAAAAAAAAAAAATAATAATAATAATAATTTTATTATATTATCGTTAATGTTTACACTTTTATAGCCTATAATATAAGAAATTAGAAAAATTTATTATCATATTTTTACATAACAAAATTTATGCTCTAACAAATTTCAAAGCAAACAAATCTTTCATATTCAATTCGACTAGAGATAAAAGGAAACATTTTAATATTTATTCAGATATTTAGTCGAAAGTGTTCAGTTTTAAAAAAGAATACGCTATCAAAATATTCATAATTTAACTGTTTATATAAAAAGTGTGATTTTTTTTTTGGTCCAATAATAAATTTTATTTACCTTCGAATAAAACAGATCAATAAAAATCATCTCAATGTTATGAATGTAAATTTTTGTCATTTTTTTTTGTTGATATTATGAAGTTTTTTTCCACCCAATTCTTCTGGCAATGGAACTAGAATAATTTTTATATTTTCTAAATTTTTGTTCATTATTTTATATCCTGCAGAAGGAATTTTATCATAAATTTTTAGATTGAACGAGCATGACAAACTCAATATTTAGTTTTGTGAAAATAGCAAATCCTTCAAAGGAATTGAGAAAAACAAATTTTTTTTTAATAATACAAATTGTAGAAATGTACTTTTTATACACAATGCCATGTCGAAGTTTCATATTGACGATAAAGTGTTTGTATTGATAAATATTCGTTTAACAAGAGATGTTTTTTTTAGCCGCAGTGCTGTATTTGTCAAAGTTTTTATTATTTCTTTTCATTTTGTTTCAGTTTATTTTTCAAAATGCGACAAATTTGCTCCTAGCAAAATCAATAAACTCTCTTAAAATAAGGAAAATACTGCATGAAACAAGGGAGGAATGGGCGGCAGCTACTACCTCCCCCCTTCGTCATCAATTTGATGAACCATATTTCAGGCTGAATATGCTTTGAGTTGTGTTGTGTTGTGTTTTTTTTTGTGTTATTTTCTCCTGTAAGGGCAAACTGAATACTTGCGGAAATTCTCAACAATATTGAAATGAAATTGCTGTGAATAGAAGGAAATCGACTGAAGAAGCTTATACTGCCACTGTATAGACCATTGATTATAGCAAGATCTGTTCAGCTCTTGTTACCATCCGTAAGCCATCCCGTACTCACTCTGGCATCTATCTACGTGGCTGTAGTCAGTGCTGTGTGTCGAGGACGTGACATAAAACAAAAGAGGCTACTCAGCTTTTTCCAATCACAGGCATGTTGTCAGACAGATCTATCATATTCTGTAGTCCTTGTGGTCCCCTATTCCCTCCAAAGTACTCGTCAGTCTCTCTACCAATGCTTCATGTCCTTTTCACAATTGGAAATTTCTGAAGGCTATTAAAAAAAAAACAATAAAAAACAAAAACAAGTTTTTATATTGTTTTTAGCAAAGCACTTCACTCTAACTGAAACAAGATCGAAAAATCCGAATAGGAAGAAATCAATTGAATTATCCGCCCAAGCACCCTCTCAATCAATCGAAAATATTTCTACACAGTTTCATTGTTAGACTATATCTATCGCCAACCGAGTTTAGAGTGTGGGTGGTGGCAAATTATACAAAGACAAGTACTCGTGCCTAGTACAGGATTCTGGTACTCTTGAATGAAGAGCGGGACCCGGGACCCGGGACCGCGACCAGTACCAGGTCCAGGACTGAGACTAAAAGTCTTGTTCGATATCCACAAAATACACAACATTGCTAGACTTACTTCTCAGCTCGAATGTTTCTATCAACTCAAGTGGATACTGTTGTTCCATTTTGGTTTTTTTTAAAGGGTCTCCTCGAAGAAGAAAAAAACCAAAAATTGAAAATAAAAAATAATAAGCAGAAAATATTTTATTGTAATTTATAACGATTTTATTACCTTAGTCACATAACGCAAATTATGATTTTTCTCTTTTTTAACTATTTATACATATAATTACATAAATAACGGCATTGTTTGAATTTTTTCCCAAGTCCCTATCTGTGCTATTCTTAAGTCCTATCTATAAAAATGTTTCTTTTAGAGTAGTTACCTAACGCAATCATGCAGAATATTATAAAAAATACTATAATTTAAATATAAAATAATAGAAAATAACGTTTTCAACAAAAAAGTTTCAACAAAATTTAGCTCTTTTAAAAAAAGGATATGTGTGCAAAAAGTTAATTTCAGGTTTGAATAATAGTGTTGTAAGGAAAACAACTATTTTACTAACTGGTTTCGCGGAAAAGCAAAAGCTCGATTACAGTTAGTAAAATAGATGAGCGCAAGAACGGTTGCAATGCGGTAGTACTGAAACCCATCTGGACTTACGGAGCTGAATTTTGAATTTCAATCAAGCCTCATAATTCAGGCGAATCTAATCAAGTATCTTCTAGAAAGAATATAAGGTGTGGTCGAAAAATAATGAGACCTGCTTCACTGAGAGCAATCTGCCAACATGGCGGACTCTGCCTTCACAAAGCTTGTACGTTAGGCTCTCCTAAGTATGGTCGCGTACGAAAGTATCGCGAATTTTGAATTTCCGCGGGTTACGTAAAATTGCTGTTGGACTCTGTCCGCGACGGCCCAAATTTCCTCCAGAGGGTTATAACTGGTGACGAATCATGGGTTTATGGTTATGACGTGGAAACCAAAGCTCAATCATCTCAATGGAAGCTGCCGCAAGAGCCAAGACCGAAAAAAGCGCGTCAATTTCAGTTCGGTCGAATGTGAAGGTTTTGCTTACAGTTTTCTTCGATTGCAGGGGCGTGGTTTCTTGCCACAGGGTAGAATGGTCAATAAGGAATATTACCTGCAAGTTATGAGCAAGTTGGGCCAAGCAATCCGCCAGAAACGTCCGGATTGGTGGAAGAACAAAAATTGGCTTTTGCCATTTTTGGCCAAAAACAACACACTAATAATGCCGCAGCCACCGTATTCCCCAGATCTGGCCCCCTGTGAATTTTTCTTGTTCCCGAAATTGAAGAGCCCCATGAAAGGACGACGCTACGCTACGATTGAGGAACAAGATTCACAAAAAATGATTTTTTGAAGTGCTTCGACGATTGGAAAAAAACGTTGGCACGAGTGTATAATATCTGATGGGGATTACTTTGAAGGGGACAAAACGGATATTCATGAAAAAATGAATAATTTTTGAAAAAAACACAAAATTTGCGATACTTTTTGAACAGACCTCGTATATAAAAAATTGTGTTTTCGTAGTGAGTAATAAAAACTAGAGCAGCGAAATTTGGCGTTGCAATGTGCCATTAAATATTGTGTTAAGCTTGGTAAATGCAAATAGTTTGACATACGAAAGGTTGCAAATAGCCTAAGTTTTACGGTGGCAAAAAAGCATTTTTGGAGGGAAGAGAAGCAGTGGAAGGGAAACTTCACTCAAGAAGGCCAGACTGATAAAAAATCGAGTAAAGGCTCTTCTGAGGTCAGACAGTCAGGCTGTCGAATAACATTGAAATTGATAACTAGTCAATTAGGAGATCAGAAAAAAAGTTCTCCGCATCAGATCGGACATTGCCAGACACTTAGATGTTTTTGTCGAAAAACGGGATTTTTATCGTTCCCCAGCCATCCTGATATAAGTCCGTGTGCCTTTTTACTGTTCCCCAAGAAAAGGACATCAGCTTGTTACTGTCGATAATATCCAAAGAAGTGTGACCTCAGTTAAAACCTTCCAGCAGTACTACGAAGTGTGGAAACAACACCTCCGTCGATATATAACTGCCAAGGGTACCTACTTTAAAGGGGATAACATTGATGTATAAAAATAAAATAAAATTGTTGCAAAAAAAAAACAGCCCCATTACTTTTTTGTCACCACCTCGTGTACTTAAACACTTTTCATTCCGGATTAATCAAGTTTATAGAAAATAAATCAAATAATACGAAGAAATCACAGAGCGTACAAATAGTGCGGCATAAATGAAAAGAAATTCATTAAATGTAAATAAGAAAATATTTATTTGCCGTTTGGTTAGTTAACACCGTGAAGTGATAATGATGGCATCAAGAGAAAATTGTTTTCCAAATATTTTTAGTTGAAACCAGCTGGAATCACTAAGCACCGAGCAACCCGGTGGCCGCCACTAATTTTCATTAATCGAATGATTAGTAATCAAAAGTTGAGACCTTCGATCCGAAAATTGAAACTGTTTGAAAAGTGCCACCATCGGAATACTCGTATCACTACAATCTCATTCAACCAAAACTAAACAGTTTAACTTAGAGCCAGCCAAGCATCATCGGAAGAGTTGCGGTTCAGAACATTTGACCAAATACCAGCCGCAATGGATTATTTGTTTGACAGCGAATTCCGTTTAATAAGTATTCGAACCATTCAAACACACAACATCTCAATCCCCGAATTTTTATGTAAACAAAAAAAAATTAACATTTACAAATTCTTTCGAAGTTTCTATCTAACGTTTAGATAGAAGGAAAGGAAAAAAAAATATTTTTTGGTTTTTTTCTTTGGAGATTTCGTTTTTTCTTCAACTAAAATCGAATGAAAATAATACTGAAAAATTTGAAACAAACAACCCCAATATTTAAAATAGAAAAAAAAGAATATGATCAATTTCAAGGATAAAAAAGATAATATGAAAAAATCTTAACCGACCAGATCACTATGCACTCCAGTGTCTGATGAACAGAAGAGAGCCCCACTACGCCAAGTACTCCTACACGAGAAGGCTCAGCTCACAAGGCAACTGTTTGTTATGAAACCAATCGACGAAAGTTCAAAATTCTGTTTGAATTAATTCGGATCTCTTCAGATCTTTCAAGTATTTTCATATATCATCACCTAATCTGTTTACTAAACAAATTTGAATCCTCTTTAAAATCATCTCTTTGATGATGGTTCCGATTCAGAAAATGATTTACACACTCCGACTGTGACTAGTCAATGTTCTTCTCTATATGTGAGTGGAAATTTTAAAAGAAAAATCAAATAGGAAAAAAATCCGTTAAACACACAATTTAATACATCTGGAAATAAGAAAAGCCTCCAAAATAATTTTATTCGCAGAATTCCAAACATCACTTTTCAAATTGAACCGAAAGATGGCATCACTTGAGAGTTATTACAATTTAATTTTTTTTTTGTGTTTATAGGAGAAATCATTAAAATTCTAGTGGAAAAAATATTCCAGTCAATGTGGGGGTGATTTCTTAAAAAATAATTTGGCCAAAAATTTTATAAGAAAAAAATCGTTTTTACTCTAACAAGTTGATGATTAGCTTTAATATAGAATGAATCAGAAATTTCATATTCACAATATCTTATATTAAACAGTCCAGTCCGATTTAGTTTATAAGAAACGAATATAGAAGAAAAAAAAACAGAACAAAATAACATTAATCAGACTTCAATATTAATATTTGTAGTATAATAGGCAGAACAGAAAATATCATATTTTGATGTCCCCCCACATATAGTCTGTATCAGGAATGGTCATCGTCGTCGTCGTCTTCGCATTTTAATCGGCTTTGTCATTTTGGTAGCTGCATTTGATATGCAAGTGAAACCGGACAACTATTAAAAATATTTTTTTAAAACACGATACACCACTCACTATTGGAGGAAGGCGTACAAATTCAAAATACGCTCTTACGAGAAAATTTATGCGAATCGAATCTAATTTACGAGTGTGGTCATCGCGATAGTCCCCATTTTTTTTTTATTATATTTTTATTATACAATAGTGCGTACGATTAGAGTGGTTTGTCTTCGTTTGCCTTTTGGTTTTGTCATGAAAATCGTCTGACAAATTAAATCCTCTCACACATCCAGAGCCGATTATTGGCATCTCATTATCGATGGGGCTCGTGCACCTTGCATCACTTTTATGACTTCACAATTCAGTTGACACATGGCCATGCTATTCGGTGCCAGTCCAGTCCCTATTTACGCCTAACAGATGGCGGATTGATCATATTGGGAGAGTTCCTAAGCCATTTCTAATTTCTTACGAAGACATCAAGCCGGTATTTTGCAGTTGACTAGACACTTTAATGAAAATATTTTTAATTCTCTCAATTCATGACTTCATCAAAACTAAACTGATCTTGGTGCGACAGCAATTAATTTCATCATAACATTTTCTACCGTGTCCGTAGAAAGACAATCCACAACAAAAAACTAACACTTTCATGCACACACCCCCTCCCCCCGTCCTTTCTCCATTCGAATAGTAATGAGATCCTCACCGAATACCAAAACACTCATAAGAGACCCCAACGGATCTCAATGGCTATTCCCTAACTGGCATCGAACACCAACAGGTTCAACGGGTTTCTGCTCGTCATTTTTAGTTATGTTGGCGATCCCAACGCTTCTGTTTTTATTTTATCCAAAATCCATCGAAATATCTTTTCTATCAATTAGCATAATTACGACGGATTAAGTCAATACTTAACTGACTGTTGATACTAGATTATGACGCAAGGCTGCGCGAAAAATATGCGAAATTAATTTTTTTTTAATAAATTCATTGAATGTAAAGAAAAGAAAACATTTGCAAAATTGTCTTATTATTACAAAAGATGCGATTGTGTCCAAATAGAGATTTTTCTAGATTGGCTACGATTGTGTCCGAATACATCACCGACAACACCATTGAACGACAGAAGCACAAACTCTTCTAATTTCATTATAATGACAACGTATTGATTTTCGGACACTACAGGACACTGTTTGGTAATCTTTTGTTGTGAGTGAAAATTTCAAAGGAAACGAAACGACTGACTAGAAATGCTCATGATGATGTCCATTTGGCTCATGACGAACTCCCGTTGAAGAGTAGTTTGCTCCCATGCTGGTTTCCTGATGTCCGCTTGTTCCACATTTAATGCAAAAAATGTTTTCACTGTTTCTGTTGCTGCTCGTGGTGACAAGGAAACCCAAACACAATCGATCCACCGGTATGCATGTCAGCAGCTAACTTCGATTCTATGAAACGTTGAAAGAGAACAGATCCCTGGTACACTAGCACATACGCTATTCGTTCGAAAACATGCCATCACCGATAAGGAATTGGAGACAAACACAAACGCAATCAACACCGTAACGAATCCTAACTAAATAACTCAATTTTCTATTGTCACCAACCTCTCTGCTGCTAGTTTATAGGCAATCATTAAGTGCAAAATGCCTGCAAAACAGCGTGGATTATCGTTTGTTAAAGGAACTGCTAGAAAACAAACTGATCGGACTCGAGGGGAAGCTATGGAACAAAACGAGACCGAGCACTGTTCGAGGTGAACTTTAGAATAGTACAGAGTCATAATCCGGCTATCTATACTAGAATGCATGCTGAGAGCGACCAAGCAGGAGTCCTAGACTAGTCCGTGCCATTTCCAAAAGATAAACGACAAAACGAATAATCACAAGGAACTACTACACGACGGACGACCTTGAGTCTCTCGCTCGATTTCAGACAATCAATAAAATAAAACACAACTTCCATAATGGCAAAATCTTCATTTTCTAATGGTAAAGCCATCATGGTTAGCCGAAAATATCACCTCAACAACGGCTACAGGACAAAACACAAAATGTCCTTCGAATTAATCGCGAAAAATCAATTCCGCTCTTGGAGTACACCACAAAAACATTAACGGCACAGCATTTGGAAAAATATTGATGGTCGTAGTTTTTTTTGCCATTGTTTTCGAAATGTTCCATTCATCCTCGAAGCTAATTTTCATAATTTTCTATTTAAATTTTTTTTAGAAACCCCATGAAATCTTCCAAAGCCACAATGTTCGAGTGATGAACACTTAAGGTTTTTAGAAATGCTTCGGAGAAATAAACCCTCAATTTTTTACTGTCTCTTTTAACAAGGGGGACTACTATACCATTCTAAACTGTGACTTATATTTCATAAATTAATTAGACCCTCCAAGATTTAATGTAATTTCTGTGAACGTTTGGCGTAAACCAGTTTAGCCGTCAGCCTATCATATGATAAGAAAATTTCGCTATTGGTCTGTATATCTCCTTTAGATTTGAGACCAACAGTCCCATCCAGTATCGCGACAGGACTTTGAACGAATTTAGTTCTTTAGAAATTTTCATTATCACTTTTATAATTATACTGTGATTATTTATTGAATTAATTCCCTTTCAAATACAGTCAAGATTCTGGTCAGTAGAAAATGTTTGTTAACACAAAGTGAGGCACAGTGTAACCAACTATCGTGGGCACCCGACCCCAACGGTACCACTTTTTGTTTCAACAGTACATAGTGGGTACTCGCACTTATACAGCTACAGTATGAAACCTTGTAAATTCCAGGCACTGCTAGGTAAGCTCAGGTCCGCGGGCGCTTCCTTATTGATCATAGTTTGATCTATCTTCCAGAAGTACCCCCTTGCGGGAAAATAGAGTGAAAAATTAGCAGTACTTTTTATCAACTAATTGGCCTACTAGAATCCGATTTCATCTCATCTGCTAAAATGTTAACCGCAAAAGATTCTGGAGTAGAAAAGATGAACCGGCTGAAAGCACTTCGAAAGAATTGGGGAAAAAAGCCCAGAATTGGTCAATATGTGTAGGAAAGGTATAGCGTTCCAACAGGATAATACGAAACCATATACAAGTTTGACCATTCGGCAAAAGCTTCCAGAGCTTGAATGGGATATACTGCCACACCCACCATACTCTCCACACCTCGCACCTTCCGATTATCATTTATTCCGGTCTCTACAAAAAATTTTTAGACGGTAAAACGTTTAATTCAAATGAGAAAGTCAAAAAAATCACTTGGATCAGTTTTTTTCTAGCAAAGAAAAAAAATTTTATGACCGTGGAATCATGCTACTGCTAGAAAGATGGCAAAGGGTATTGGATCAGACTGGACAATATTTAATTGAATAAAATATTAATTCACTATAAGAAAATCGAAATTACTTTTCAAACAACAATAAAAAAAAAACGAAATTACTTTCAAAACAACCCAATACATTTGAAAATAGACTAAAAATCTAGCATTTTTTTAGTTGTCGTTGTAATGGGCAC
The DNA here is from genome assembly GCA_958298945.1 of Atherix ibis. Classification (NCBI taxonomy): domain Eukaryota; kingdom Metazoa; phylum Arthropoda; class Insecta; order Diptera; family Athericidae; genus Atherix; species Atherix ibis. Next base: position 84,746,533 of record OY282609.1, read on the forward strand.
AGTTTTATTACAATACAAATACCAGTTGAAGTGACCTTAAAAAACTCAAAGAGCTCATACAGAAATGTGAGTCGACTTTTCTAATTAAATAATTTTAATTTCAAATTGAATTTTCTCATTTCTGTTAGCCGAAGAGACCTTACACAACTCGAAATGGCCAAAAACACCCAAAGAGACCTCTTATAGAAATGCGAGATGACTTTTCCAATTAAAAAATTTTCTTTTTAACTCAATTTTCTAATTTCTGCCTTAAACTGGACAAGAAATGAATTTCAAGAATTTCTCCTTTTTTCCTTATATTAAGTCACTTGAATGGACACTAGGTGAATGACTAGCACCACCATAAAATTTTATTTCACTGCAATAAGGCAATATTTTAAGTTGTAAAAATGAACTGAGGTCACACTGTGTGCAATGTGTGGCCAAACTTTTGTTCACTTCGAACGAAATTAGTATGTTTGCATACAAAATAAATGCACAATAGCCAGCGAAGGCCTCACATTCCATACAAAAACTGTTCAGTTCTTTAGTAAGAATAGGAGAACCCAGAAATGCGCGAATTTCTTAAAGACTTTCTAGTTTTTCCATTCAATTAAAACCATTAATCGTAATGGAATTTTTTAAATATTAACACATTAGCAGGGAAGTAAATCGCTCACTTACTACAACCTTAATTTATCTACAACCCAATTTATGTAGTGATCTGTATGAACCATATGAGTAACCAATTGGACCAATCGTTGCTTATTAAACTCTGTCAGTGGTAATAGGGCTGCTGGACCATCGATATTTATGATTTCAGCAATGCCAACAATTCTAGGAAGCATTTCCAGGTAAAGCCAAAAATGAAATTAGTATCAATTCCATAGCTAATTATGTTCGGATAATCTGTTTTTGTCGGTATCTGGAAAAATTCACAAGAATACATCAACGCACACTTCAAGTATCAATTACAACGATACCAACTAAAGCGATTTATTTAGATTCGTACAAAGAGATTTGGAAACTTTAGAAAAAAGACAATCGCCTAAAGGTGATCCTAATAATCAATGGTCAGCCGATGGACTAGAATTCGCCACACTCTGTAGCTCAAAATAGACTCTATATTTCAGATGAACGAAGAATGGTCAAAAATCACCTCTTTTCGAACGGATTTAATTGAAATTCTACATAAATTCCATTCTGGGTCTATGAGAGTATAATACCGGATTTTGGCGGTCCAAAAATAAAGGTACAAAAATAATCAGCTTTTCGATGAGTAGTAGTTATTGGTTACCGATACCAATAACTACGTTCAAAAATGGCAAGCTAGCAATACATCTCATGTTAAACGACATCTCAGGTGAACTGATTTCAAAATATTTTCAAAACACTGTAATCCTGTTCGCCTAGCGTCTGAACAAATCATTTTTAGACCTATTAAATTAATCCCATTGTCGAACACTTGCGGCTATTTTCACGAACAAATCCGTTTTTTTCCCTGCATTCAAATCGGCCAAAACTTGTTTGTTGTTCGGTTATTGGTAAATTTGCATGTTTAGATTATGGATATCTTAAAATAAATTTCAAAACGTATTCAGAACATTTAACAAAAATTGTGAAGAAAACTTCAATATTTACACTCAAAACATTTAAAAGAAAAATGGCTGAAAGGAAAAAAATTTCAGTCAACTCCGGTATTAGGTTGGCAACAAAGCATGTATTATACGCGACTGTGTTATATAAAAATAACAAACTAGTATAAAAAGATGGGAATTAAGATCCATTTTTATAAAAGAAAAGCTTGAAAGGCTCATAAAACAGGGATGATGGGTGGCTCTGCCATAATAACGCCCTCTGGTAACATGTCAACTTGTGTCGACGAATTTTTGTCGGAAAAATGATTTTCTATGGTTTCTTAGCCTCCATATTTATTTGATCTAAATCCGTTTTCTTTTTTTGCCAAAAGAGAAATATATTTGAAAGGACATCATCTTGGTACTGTCGATAACATCGAAAAACAAGTGTAACCGAGGAGCTGAAGGCTTCTACGAAGAGTACAAACAATACCTCCGTAGTATGTGCTCGTAGTTGTAAAAAATGATTTTAAAAAAATAACAACCTTGCTGGACTAATTTCATTTTAGTAAAGAAAACTGTACCCCCCTGGCATATCATGGAATTAGTAAATTTTTGAATATTTCAACATCAAAATTGAAGAAAATAAATAATTTTTTAATTTATGGAGAAAACTTATGAAAAAAACCGCTTGAAGAATAAGTTGCCCAAAAAAAAATAACAGTAGCTGTAGAGCCGCAAAAAAGCCAATATCTCTATTATTAATAATCATCTGATAAAAAGGATAAATATTAGAATAGAGGAGTTACTTTTTATAGACAAGAAACTATTACTTAAGCACTGAGCTACTGTGCTGTTCCTCCCTCGTAGGGATGATAAGATTGAAAGTAAAACGATCTCGTTCCATGTGCAACACAATATTCGTATTCTAGGAAAATTAATTTTTAAGTGGAATATACGAGCATTTAACACCTCATAATTAATAAATAACTAATGACGAGGGGCCAGCCCTTTTTAGAACGATGCTGTGTACCACTAAATATCCTGATTGTAGGGTGTTACTATTATATGTATGTGCTCGATAGAGGTTTGGTTTCTAGTTGGTGTTATGTAAACTAATAATTTCTACTTAAAATGCATAGAAAATATGTCCTCAACAACATGCATGCACACGTGACCGAAATAGTGTCGTTATTTTCAGTGACGAAGGATAGCCGACAGTTAAACTCGAATCGGATCGCTTTGATCTGGTAACTGGAGCAGTTTTTTTTTTCGTGGAATTTCCTGTTCGTATCGGACTCGACTGGACATTATTCATTCGGCTATCGATGTCAACAAACAAAAGTTAACACCAACGATAACAACCTGTTGTCGTCGGCCCCTTAGACAGTTGCAGACATACTCTTACCGCGTCCGATTAGTCCTTGCTCTCACGTTACAAATTCACAAGGCAAAACGACTCCTTCATATAATTGACTAGTTCCTGATACCGTGGTGTGTAAAAGCAGAAGTTTTTCGTTTATAATAATCCTCAATGACTCCAATTTATTATAAGGCTAAATAGTTCGTTTCGTTCCGTTTTGTACAAGTGGTACACACCACCACACCACACCATCGTCAAAAAGGATAAAATAGGACAATCGATTATTGATAAATTTTCGAGCAGCCCAATGAATGCTTTCGGCTTGGAAAGTGTGCAATTTTATTATTAGAGTTTTCAGTTGAGAAGAATTAAAAGGACACCGCACCGAAGCAATCATCCTTATTGGCAAAAATATTACCAGATTGTGACAGTGTTACGACTCGCTGTGCTCAAAATCCTGGCAAGTCAGGCACAATTGCCGGCCCAACATTAAAAGATCAACGTGCCAATGCCGTGAAAAGAAATGTCAAAAGAAGTCATTAAATATTTCCAAACCGTTTAGCTTTATTCGATTTTTTTCCTGTTTTTACTAAATTCTTAAGGATATTTTGGTCATTTTCATTTTTCTCTTCATTTTTTACTACATTGCCAGATTATACAATATAAGAGCGACTGAGAGAGAGAGACAGAGGAAAAGGGAGAAAAGGAGCCGATTGAACAAATTTTCATTTAGTTGCTAGTTCTTTCTCATATTTTTTTTTTGCATTACTTGATGTCTCGTCCTGCTTGTCCCTGTTCCATATTTTCGATTTCAAATATTTGGAAAAGAAATTTTCTTTTTTGCTATTCTCTTAGTGTTAACATCTCAATAACTAGAACGACAAATACCAGCATGTCCTTAGAGTTGGTGCTTTGTTTAGGTTCAAAAGGTTTATACACGAGGACACTGTCTTCGTTTCGTTTGTGATTTATTTTCTACACAATTTCTATAAATTAAGGATTTCCCGCGATTCACGTCAGTCCTTAACGGAATATTTTCCTTTTTTTCTTAGTCAACACTAAACTATCGGCTCGGTGCGGTGCTTTGAAGCGGAATCACATCAAAAGGATCAAAGGAACTTGTGTTGACCACGCAACAATTTTACCAAACAATGATTTGAAATCGAATCCAGTAACCATTCGGATCCTTTCTTATTCACACGATTAGTTGTGTGCACGAATACGAGTATTAACGCATCAGTAGGGAAACATTTTCTTCTCTTTTTTTGTTTTTGTGATAATATTCAAAAAAAAAAATAAGAAAAATTGCTTTTTATTTGGTTTTCGCATAGAGTTTTACAAAAATATTAGGACTAATTCAGGATCGTAATAATGAAGCAATCAAGTTGATTGAGACGTTGTCGAAAGTGATTTTATTCTATTTTCGGATTTCGTTTATATTTGTTCTCTTGTCAGGAATTTTTTTAGTTTTTAAGGTAAAAAGAAATTCATAAGGAAATTTTGGTAGGAGAAATGAAATTGATATTTTTTAAGGACGTACATAGCTGTCCTTAGCGTTGCTTACGCAATAAGTGAGTGTGCAGTTTGGATTTTTGGCAAAAGAAAAGACCATTTTTATCTACAAAAATTCTTTTAATTAAAATGGGACTCAATTTTCTATGCTTACAAGAGCTGTTTAGACTCTAAAACTTGTCTTCCCTAATGTAAGGTCGCATCATAATAAATTTGAGCTCTCATTAGAAAATTTCGATACCAAATATATTAAATCGATCTCGATTTCCGATTGACTAAACAAGGTACAAGACCTATTGCCAAAATTCCGAGGGATAAATTTGAAGGGCTTATATTGAGGTCTTATTATCCTTAAACTATGTTTTATCATATGAAAAATTCGGTTTTAATATGATAATATTTAACAACTTATTTGAAATATTTGACGAATAATTCTTTTTTAATCGATAAAGATTAATTCTGAGAATACTATTGAGGATGATTATTTTATTAAAAGGATTAACATGTTCCGATCAACACACATGAATTATTTTGTAATATTCACGACCAAATCGTTTAAAATACGGTAGATCACATTATTAAGTACATTAAAGTAATACCCTTGGTAGATGTGTTGTTTCCTTCCTTCGTAGAAGTGCCGGAAAACTTCAACTGGATTCGCCTTCAGCTCCTCGGTTAAACTTTTTCGATGTTATCGACTGTACCAAGATGACGTACTTTTAAGTGGTTTCCGATCTTACCAAGTGTACGAGATCTGTTCAAAAAGTATCGCGAATTTTGAATTTCCGCGGGTTAAGTGTATTCGATTTCGATTTTTGTAGCGTTATGTTGGTACTCATGTCTCTCACTTATGCCGATAAATTCGGCCATTTTGAATATTCAGTTAATTTTTGACAGCTGCTTTGCTTCCACGTGTTTTAACTCGTCTTGGATTTTTGCCTATTCCAAAAAATAGATCAAAGAAACTGTATCAAATTTTGTGTGAAAAACAAAATTAATTGGGCGGACGCATTCCGAATGTTGACTATTGCATATGGTGAAGCTACCTTGGACCGAAGCGACGTTTATCGGTGGTACAAAATGTTCTCAGAGGGAGTTTATCGGTGGTACAAAAAGTGCGCCAAGTTCGGTCGAATGTGAAGGTTTTCCTTACAGTTTTCTTCGATCGCAGGGGCGTGGTGCATCATGGTAGAACGGGCAATAAGGAATATTACCTGCAAGTTATGCGCAAATTGCACAAAGCAATCCTCCAGAAACGCTCGAATTTGTGGACGAACAAAAATTGGCATTTGCCATTTTTGGCCAAAAACAACACACTAATAATACCGCATCCACCGTATTCCCCAGATCTGGCCCCCTGTGACTTTTTCTTGTTCCCGAAACTGAAGAGCCCTATGAAAGGACGACGCTACGCTACGATTGAGGAGATAAAGACGGCATTGAAGGAGGAGCTGAACAATATCAGAAAAAATGATTTTTTGAAGTGCATCGAGGATTGGCAAAAACGTTGACACAAGTGTATAATATCTGGTGGGGATTACTTTGCAGGGGACAAAATAAATATTCATGAACAAATAAATAATTTTTGAAAAAATACACAATTCGCGATACTGTTTGAACAGACCTCGTATGCAATGACCAATCTGAGATGAAGAAAACTTTCTTTCTGAGCTTTACAAAAAATCGACAGTCTGACATCAGATGAGCCTTCACTCCTTCCACATTTTCGTCAGTTTTCGAAAAGAAATCCGTTTTATAAAAAAATCCGTGAAAGGTTCCACATTTCGTCCCAATTTCGATGTTGAAGGCCTTCCCCAGCAATGCCCGTTATTTACTTCATCTCAGCACTTCAGAATTTTTCCCCATTGCATTTTTTCGTAAGTTAATTCCCCAAAAAAAGGCATTCGTGAGATCGCAACTCGTGAGATCGCTGGGAGATTAAATTTATCGAATACGACCGTTCATGATCATTTCAAAGGCTAGGTTTTATTTCAAAGCTCGACATATGGGAGGAACCTGCGGGAAAAAATTTGCGCTGTTGCATTGACATTTGTGATTTGCTTCTCAAACGCCAAGAAAATGATCGATTTTTGAAGCGTATCATCACTGAAGACAAGAAATGGGCTGTCTACAACAATGTTAAGCGCAAAAAATCCTGGAGTAGAAAATATGAACCGGCTCAAAGCACTTCGAAAGCCAATATTCATCAAAAAAACAAGGTTATGCTCTCTGTTTGGTGGGATTTTAAAGGAATCGTTTATTTGGAGCTTCTACCGAGCAACACAACGATCAATTCTGAAAAATTGAATGATTCACTTAAAGAAAAAAGCCCAGAATTGGTCAATAGGAAAGGTATAGCGATCCAACAGGATAATACGAAACCACATACAAGTTTGACCATTCGGCAAAAACTTCCAGAGCTTGAATGGGATATACTGCCACATTCACCATACTCTCCACACCTAGCACCAACCGATAATCATTTATTCCGGTCTCTACAAAAAAAATTTAAACGGTAAAACGTTTAATTCAAATGAGAAGGTCAAAAAAATCACTTGGATCAGTTTTTTACTAGCAAAGAAAAAAAATTTTATGACCGTGGAATCATGCTACTGCTACAAAGATGGCAAAGGGTATTGGATCAGACTGGATAATATTTAATTGAATAAAATATTAATTCACTATAAGAAAATCGCCTTTCATTTTTATTTTTTTTAAAACCGAAATTACTTCCCGAACAACCCAATAGAAAAGATATTCTCTAAACCTTGGCGGTGGCTTTGGAATAACTCAAATTTTCATATGATCCTGATTGGAATACTTAATAGCATGCGGCAGTTTAGCGACTGAGTTGCTCTGAAGGAAATTTTACCTTGATGAATTATTGTTAGTCCTTTCACCAAAAAATACTAAACATTTGCTATTGTGATAAAAATTCAGTTATCTTTTGCTCCTGAAAATCTAACAAAAATACGATTGGTGAGAAACAAAAAAAAATCTCATTGAAAATAAAGTCAACCGAATAGTAATTAATAAATTTGCAAATAAAACTACCACAACCGATTATAAAATATTGGAATTGTTTAGAATTAATGTTTTTGTTTTTAAAAAATCGAAAATCCAATTGAATCCGTACTTGGGGGTCCTAACTGATTGGAAGGCATTTGAAATGAAAAAATTTTATTTACTTCAATATAAGTGAATTGAAAAAAAAGGAACTTCTTTAAACCGTCACGGAAACTATTGGAAGTTGGCCGACCATATAATATTCGAAATGTTAAAAACACTTTAATGTCCATCGAACTGTAAACGGCCATTTATGTTGCCCACTGATTTTGAACACTGTTGGGCCCTACAAAGTACCGCTAAGACACAGTCTTGTAAAAAGTCCGCGTACTGCGAAGGGAGTGATTCAGTGCAAATATCGAGTTCGATATCAATTTAAGTTTTGTTTTTTCACTATTGTCGAAAATTTGAAAAAATATTTTGTGCTCTGCTAACGCACCACATCATACCAGGATTTACCGACAACCGGGAGGAAAATACCATCGATCGGATCGGTCGGGATCGATCATCAGTGAAAAATACAATTGCATCCCGACAATGGCAAATAGCCAAGCGAATTTCTTTATTAATTACGATTGCGATAAGGGCGATTAGTGGATTTTCCATTGTTTTCGACTACTAGTGAGTGGGCTTTATTACACAAAACATTCTCTACATTCTGATTAAGAGCCAAAAGGACTTATTTGTGGTGACCTGACTAGTCATCCGAAGTATTCCGTGGTAAGCAATTATCGTATTGACGTCGATTTGTATATAAATTTTTCCCAGCAGAATTCCAATTTTATCGAATTTTCATGTTTGGCAATAATCGCAGGAAAACAATACGCCTTTGGGTGTATAAGGGCGTCGTACAACATTGGCATATGGCCACCTCTTCAAGCAATCATTCATTATTCACTATTATGCTATGGACTAGAAGATTTCTTCAATAATTTCAACAAAACGTTTTTTCGCGTCTTCTGTATTGTTAAGACAAAAACTACACGATTTTCAATCTAACCTAAGCCTATATTAAGGATAATACATATTAAACTAATATCCTAACGGCAAAGATATTAAAATTATAGCATTATTCATAATTGGAAAAATTAAAATTCTGTCATATAATTTTGTGATTTATTTTATTATTATTGCTTGTATTATTTATGCATAATTGGACAAAGTACTACGCAGTTATTTTTGTACAACATTCAAATTCTATTTACATAATTTAAAGAGTTCTTTTGAGAAAAAAATCCAATGAAGGAAAATATCCTTGCCGGAGTCTTAGGACTGGATAACTGAAAAACGACCCAAATGGGAGGGTTACTGGGAAATTTGAGAATTTCTTTGCAACCAAATTGGGAAAACAGAAGAAAATCGTTCATTTTTAATTTTCTCCCCTGACAATTGTCCACGAAATTTATGACTGCGCCAAGTTCATGTTTTCGCCTATTAATACGATTGGGGCAAACGAACCCGAATCAATGACAATCAATTGAATCGATCCAATTTCAAAACAAGTCAATACGTTTGAATGGATTTGCTTGTATTTTCAGTGAATACAACGCAATTCGATACGATTTACAATATCACAAAATAAATTAGAATCCGTTTTCGCTTTGAACTTTATTAGCGAAATCCTTGCTCCGACGAATCCTTCCTACTTACTTGATAGGCAATATTCTAATAATAAGAAGCGTATAATATTTACAATAAATCTCAACAGATTCATGATATTCCCCACCAACCTTTTATGATTTTTGAGAATCCTACCAAAAACCATTGCCGCAAACTGTCAGAGAGTGGAATCTCATAGATTAGACGTGTTGGCGCTTGCTAGAAGCCTTGTTATCCCCAAATTACAAGTTAAATTGGATAACCCCCGTTTTTAGTATATAAAATCATGTGTGAGAAGCTCGTGTCGAATGCCTTGTAGGCATTCTTCGATATGTGAAGAAGTTCACCTTGATGGGACTCTCCATGACAACACGTACACATACGTGTATATTCAACCCCAAAACGATATGGAAAGCGCACGTTGCTCCAACATCTTTTGTGATGAAGTGACCTAATCACTCACAATTCAATTAATCCTGAAGTTTCTTAGATTAATATGGACAACACTCTTCAACAAGATAAATTTTGTACAAGTTGATATTATAGCAAAAATAAAAAATTAAATATGAAACTCTTCTCGACACCTACCCTCGCAAACCATTAAGAGTTAAACTTGTCGTTATTATTTGTCTTTTAATGTGAATGGAAATTTTAATATCTGTCACTTATTGTGTATTGATATTTGTAGTTGTTTAGTAATTTTAATCTTTTCGAATAGAAATATTTAAAAGAAAAAAACGGGTATAAGCATAAATGGAAAAAATTCTCGAATTTGTCGTGCTTGATAGTGCAGAGTCGATGGGAGATGGCATCTCACACACTGTTCGGAATTCGACTGCTTCAGCTACTCTAGCCAAAATTTATGGGTCTTTTCACAATTTTTTAGGCAATAAAACGATAAAATATTTTATTGCACATCCTAAAAGATAGAAATTAGTATGTAAACATGCTGTAAATTATACCTGCCAATGTTTCAAAGGCACTAGGCACTCGTAGGCTTATCCAAAAATGTGCTACGTTAATTTTTATCTAGTTTTTTTTTTTTTTGCTCCGGACAATCTTATTGAAAGTTTTCTACTCTGCGCATTATTATTGTTGTTCCATTCGTGAAACGGTCATAAATTTCAGTCAGCCTGCTGATTTTTAGCTGCTTCACTCCGTATAATATTCACTTTTCAACTACTACTAAGTAAATCGGTTGCTATTCAAATTGTTTCTAAGTCTAAATCTGATGGACCATAGATGGATGGATGGATAAATGGCAGTAACAATAATGACGTGATAACTTTTGACAAAATGGTAAAAGACGAATGTATAAAAATTTGTCCCATTCCAATCGAACAAAACTGAAATGATTCTCGGATGCGGACGTCTAAAGAAAAATATTAAATAATTCAATGTGATTTTAAGAAGCTCTTCATGCTGGGTGTTTTATCGAAAACATTTCGTGCACGATCATAGCCAAGGATGCACAATTCCCTTCGTTTTCGTAGTGGCTATGACAGTTTTTTGTATCATTTTATGGCACATCATAAATCCATAATGCAATACCGAAATAAACACTGAAACTACTCGTAAAATGTCCTTGGCTAGGGTAACCGTAAGGGGCAGCCTTGAAACTTGTGTGCGCGTTCACAGTCGAAAAGTGATCTTTGCTGCCCGCAACATTAAGCAGGCAAATCGACAGTAAAACACGAAATGGCATTGAGAATGGTTGATCTGGGCACCGCCGTGACATTGGCAAGTAATTGCGTTTTTTGATTACACAACAAAACTCTGTGAATTGTTTTTGGTTAAACGCATACTTGTCCTGAAAATTTCAATGTCCTCAAATTCTACTAATTGTTAGAATTTAATAGGAAATGTTGTTGTTGTTTTTTATTTTTAATTTTCCACATTTCCTGTTATTTAGTTGGGATTTTAGTCGATGCCTTATAGTATTTGGAATATCTTTAAAATTTTGCAAATTTTCTAAATATTTATATAGTATTGTAGAATTTTTAATTAATATCTGACCACAATTTTGTGTGGTCTAACAATCGACAGCCTTTTTTCTGTTAATTAGAAAATATACAGACACGATGTGTGTTTCAAATTAATGTTTTTATTTTTAAACTATCGTAAATTAATTTTTAGAAAGAGGACTGCTAATCTTTCGTATGATGTCGCGCCAGTTGATTACATACTGTTAAGCGTGGTATTTTTTTTTTCAATATTTGTACAGAGCAAATTTGAATAAAAATACCAACTCCAAAAATAGTCACTCAAAAGTACGTGCACCGTTTAAAAATCTCATTTTACATGAATTTTTAAATTAGTCAATCGAAAACCCAAAGAATATGTAGACTCCGACGAAATGGATACGCTCCTTTTTTTTAAGATTAAAATAAATAATTTTTAAATTCCGCTTCTGACCGAATGTTTCGTATCAATTTGAAATGATACGACGAGATGTGAGAAAACATCATCTGATCTGTCTTCCTGATAAACAGGCAACAATTCTGTTGATTTGTTTTGACAAACTTGTTGACAGAGTATTTAATTACATTCATACTTATTTCCTTGTTCTTTTCCTTTTAATTATTTAAATACTCCGAGGGAATGCGAAATCACTAACTTACAACAACAGTTAAAGATATGTTTAAGAAAAAACTTAGAAATTTTCAATTATATTAATTTCATGTAATTTTCCCTCTTCCCAAAATGCTTATTCATTGAAAAATGGCCAAAGAAAAAATGTTCAACCACTAATCATGATTGCCTTCATATTGATTTCGTCCCATTTCATACGGAAAGCACATCCGCTTTTTTTCAAAATTTAAATTGGAAACATCATTAATAATTTACACACATTCCAATTCGAGTGTGTGTGCAACTCGGATAGCTGATGGTTTGAGCATTCGGTGGATTCCAACAAAAGCACAAATTTACCAATTAACGTATTTTAACCATGAAAGTGAATGGCAACGAAAATATTCAGTTTGATATTAAATTCGAATCAAATTATTTGACTCGAATTTAATTAAATAATAAATCAAAATTAAATAATAATGTTGTTCGTTAAATCATGCATTATATTGTATACGAGGTCTGTTCAAAAAGTATCGCGAATTTCCGTCGATGTACGAGGTCTGTTTCCGCGGGTTACGTACACGTATATTCGATTTTCGATTTTTTGTGGCGTTATGTTTGTACTCAGTTCGGCCATTTTGAATGTTCAGTTATTTTTTGACAGCTGTTTTGCGTGTACGTATTTTGGCTCGTCTTCAATTGTTGCCCATTCCAAAAAATGGATCAAAGAATCTGTTTCGGGAACAAGAAAAAGTTACAGGGGGCCAGATTTGGGGTATACGGTGGCTACGGTATTATTAGTGTGTTGTTGGTGGCCAAAAATTCGCGCACAAGCAATGATGCGTGCGCAGGGGCGTTAACATGGCGCAAAAGCCAATTTTTATTCTTCCACAAATCCGGGCGTTTCTGGTGGATTGCTTGGCGCAATTTGCGCATTACTTGCAGGTAATATTCCTTATTGACCGTTCTACCCTGTGGCAAGAACTCATGATGCACCACGCCCCTGCAATCGAAGAAAACTGTAAGCAAAACCTTCACATTCGACCGAACTTGGCGCGCTTTTTTCGGTCTTGGCTCGTGCGGCAGCTTCCATTAGGATGATTGAGCTTTGGTTTCCACGTCATAAACATAAACCCATGATTCGTTACCAGTTCACACTCTGGAGCAAATTTGGGACGTCGCGGAGAGAGTCCAACAGCTCCTTAGCAATGTTAATGCGATGCTGCTTTTGGTCGAAAATGGGCAAAAATCGAAGGCGACCCAAAACAAGTGCAAGTAAAGCAGCTGTCAAAAATTAACTGAACATTCAAAATGGCCGAACTTGTCAGCATAAGTGAGAGACATGAGGACCAATATAACGCCACAAAAAATTGAAAATAAAATATACGTAACCCGCGGAAATTCAAAATTTGCGATACTTTTTGTACAGACCTCGTATATATTATATATTAATAAATTTTTAATTGGTATTACCATGCTATATGTACACACACACATATTCATTTTAATAGTAAAATTTCTCACACAATAATTAACATTCGATCCTACTTTTTTTCTATTTATTGAAACAATACAACTCACAATATAAATAGATTATATAAAATAAAAATAAAACAAATTATTTGAATGAAAATATTATCATTATTTTTTATTACTATCAAAATTATATTATTATTCTTATTATTATAAACTAAATCGAACAACGAAAAATGTGAATCAATAATTTTTTATTTTATTTATATTGTTTATATTATTATTATTGTTATTATTGTAAACAAAAATTAAATTGATACTCGTAAATTAAACAGAGTACATTATTACTTCGATTACAGTATATAATTATCAAAACAAAGATTCCCGTACAATAGAATGGAAATATTCAATTTAAAATTCAGTTTTTGTTTTGTTGGTTGTTATTTTTGTTAATTATTTACACTTGTAATTTTACACTTTAAGCAATTAACTTAAAATTATTTATGCAAATCGTGACTATTATAGAAAATTATGATATGAATATTTTATATTTTGATTTCGAATAGAAATATTTAACATAAACGTAGACACTTTTAAGAGTGCAAACACAACTTTTAATTGATTTAATATAAGTCGGAAATAATTTTCATTTATATCCTCAGCAGAATAAATTGTCCATAAATAAATATTTCTCATCATAAACGAACAACAATGTACATTATTAAATGGAAATAAATCAATTGTTCCCTTAAATAACTATTGTCAATGCGGAATAATTTATTAAGTCGCTTTATTGCATGCGCCAATAATATTAACTCCGCGATTCGGAACGATCTGATTGTCAACTTCAGCAAAGAGAAAAATTCAATTTCTTTTTTGACTACCAAAATTCACTTTATCAGGTCAACTAATAGGGGATGATAACGGAAAAATAAAATACTGTAAAAATCAATTGGAAGATCTCGTAAATAAAACGTGAGAGCGCATCACATTTTGTAAATTGTAAAAACTACATTATCTGTAATATGCAATAATGTCGAACTGCCTGATCGACACCAAAACAATGCGTTGCCATATTTCGAAGGTATTTTGCAACTCCAAAACGATTTGATTCTCTTTCTTCAGATCATAATTTTACTATTGCTAATTTAGTTTTATTTAATCCAAATGCATACATATCTAGTCTTATTTATTCTATTTTTTTTTGAAGTTATTATAATTAATTTTATATTTATTTCGATTCTTTTTGTATTTTTTTTAAATTTTTTTTTTATACTTAACTACATATCAAAAACTTGCTCATTATGCACCCAGCCGATAATAAATATATGTACCATAATTTTTGTGCACTTTTACAAATGTTATTTAATTTATTTAATTACAATTCTTTTGTATACTATATTTGCTTTGTTCATTTGTAAAAAAAGTTCTCCTTAATCGTATATTTCATTTCTTTTGAGTTGAAATTTCAGATAAAATGTTTGTTTCCTTCTTAAATACTTTTTTTATTTTTTTATATATTGTTATTTTAATAATATCTCTCAACTTCCTTCCATTGTTAATTAATATTATTTATATATGTTATCTATTTATGTAATCATTGTACAAAGTGTATATATACTTACTTAAAATTCACATTTTTATATTTTTATAAACGGTTTTGATTATCTATTATTTAAAATAATTAAAATTTGTGCGACTGATTTTCCTTTTTCTTCTTACTCTTTAAATTACTTATTTACCATCTATCATTATTATTTTTTTATTTGTTGGTTTTTTTTTGCGTTAATTATTTTTAATTACATTTATAAACTTATTAGATGAGATTAATTTTTTATTCATTATATGACGAGCATATAATTTATACAGAAACACAAGAGTTGAATTTGCCGCCCTCCACATAATTTCTTTTATTCTATTTTAATTAATTGCTGACAAATATGACAAAAATTATTTATCTTCAAATTGAAAAAGAAAACACCATTTTTCGGTTATTTTATTTCATATATGTATGCGTCTGTGTATATTTATACATTTTTTTTTTCTTTAAAGATTACTTTTATAAATGATTAGAAGTTAATATAAATAAATTAAATGAAATTGCATTTACATTGAATTCTGATTAGACACTAAACTATTTACACGATCGTCTGTTGGAAAGTTCTGCTGGTTATTCATACGAACTGTTAAAGGATAAAAATTTTAAGAGGCTAATTTTACTTATATGTAAACGGTTTTTGTAAAAATTTTCGTCAACAATACAGATGTTAAATACAATTTTAAGTTAAATAAAGAGCAAACCTTTTATTTTGTGTAATTCCCGTATTAGCATTTGAGCTGTTAGTTATTGTTATTTATTTTAAATTAACCTCAACTTAAATTCATTGAAAAGGCTATACTTGAAAACCATTTAAATGCATTTGTTTATAAACTCCAGCAAAAATTATATAGGAAAATATTTACTGAACATTTTAATTATAATAAGTTAATAAAACAAAATATTTAAAGAAATATTTAAAATTTTCAAAGTAAATGGATTGATTTTAGAACAGATTTTAGATAATCTGATTTAATATTTCAGTGCATACAATACAATCATCAATCATTCATATTATCAAGCAATTTATCAGCAAGTTGGTGGATACAGTTTCATTTAAAGTAACACAATTATTAATTACTACACGAAAAATATTGGACAAGATTAACATAATTACAGTTTAAATTTTTATAGATTTTGTTGATTTTAATATAAAATCGTTTTCTCTGCGACAACAGAAAATTTACCTCTTTAGGGATAGAGTAATAAATGATCCAATGTTATGAAACGAATATAAAAATAAAAAATATTGTTTTTATTTAATTGAAATGAAAAGTAAATGACAAATCACTTTAGGATCTATGCGTCTTTCGGTATGGCATGCCTAATTAATAACGTATTTACCTGGGATTAATCTACTTGAAATACAACTAATTACCCACTTTTAGAAAAGAAATGCAATCAACTTGTAAGTTGTTTAAGTAAAAACAAAACTGCTATGAGATTTATTGAAAATCATTCTTTTCCAAAATAATTTTTAGAGCAATTGCAAATATGAAAATTTAAAACTTGAAGCTACACATAGTATTTGGTAATAAGACAAACAAAACAATTAAATTAAATATAACAACTGATCAATATAAAATACAAACAACATTTTATACTCATAATAACTGACCATTATAAAATATTAATTTAACATAAAAACTGTGCACTTTTTCTTATTTATATATATAAAATAACAAATATTGTTTTAGTTGGATAAAAAAAACCACTTTTAATCAACAAACATTCACACATAATCGATTATTAATTTAAAAAAATATATATAAGGACATGTGCGGGTGTGCATTTTCTTTGCAAATTTTATATATTCTCCTCATTGTATACTTAACATTATTCGCAATATTATAGTATAGTTTATACTTTATAGTTTTTATCACAATTTTAATTTCTATAAAACAAATCAAGAAAATGAAACAAAAGAATACACATTTCATTAAATTATTTATATTCATTTTAGAGGATAAATATATCTTCTTTTTCTATTATTTTTAAAACTCTAAAAGTACTCGTTGTTATTATTTGTGAAAATTAAATTAATAATAATTGAGAAAAATATAAGAAAATTGCTAAAATCTAATTTTCTCTTCTTTTAAATATACACATTTTGTATCAACAAATGTATAATTTTACAATGATTTAATTTCTATTTTTAATTAATTCAAATACATCCGAAAAATTATCTGATTTTCTGTTTTCTTTCATATTGGACTGTTATGTGCTGCAGGTTAGTTTTTGTATCCTTCCTATTACCAATTATACAAACACATTCTATAAAAACGGTTCTATACAATTATTTATTTTCGTATATAATCGATTACCAAATAACGCATTAGAAAAGATTTATTTACATTATTATGCACACAAAATGTTCCTGGGGGGAAATTAAGAAATATTATAAACATGAGATACTTTAATAATAACCAATAAAGATAATATAAATTAATCGAATCCAATATATCCGTTCAATGAAATAAATACGATGAAATTCACAATATTTAAAATTGAATATTTTTCCATATTTATGTTATTACTATTGTGAGCTTTTTCTATTTTATAGTTTATTTATATTTGTGGCCATTGAAATTAACAAATCCTACTAGTTTTATTGATTCTTAATAATTATTTATTTATTTTTTCTGTTTCTTTTTCTATATAGTACAACACATTTGTATTGTTTTTTTTTTTAATTTTATACATTTGAAAATCTAACATTTTTGTCATTCACGTAATAATTGAATTTAATTTTAATTTTGAAACAATTTCATTCATCAGAATTTTTTTAACATCTTTTTATTTTACAGAGTTTTTTTGGTATTCATTTTTTTTAATAGTAAAAATTTTATACATAAATTTAATAGTAAAATTTTATGTGTATCCGTGTTTATATTAAATTTAGATAAATTGCCTAAAGTGTGTCTTGAAACAATCACGTTTAATTTGTAGTTTTCTTCTCATTATTCTTAAATTAATTAAATATTCAATATTGTTTAATAATTTTTGAATATATTTTTTTCACTTTTTTTTATCTACACGGCACATTAAAAACATAATAAATTATAAATTTTTTAATTAAATATCGCAATAATTGATATATTTTATTATTAGTACAAGTAGCATTGTAGAAATTGAATTTGTTTGAATGCAGCCGAAATGGGAGGGCCCCTTGATAGTAGGGGCATAGTATTCATCACCAGCAAAAAACCGAAAGCTCACCGGTGTGCTCATTGCTGTGACGCCATGAAGTAACCGAACGAGCTTTTAACTGAAAATAAAATTTAAAAACATTAAAACTCACATACATAACAGAATGGTAATAATAATTATATACAAAATAGGACATTGAGGCTTACTTGTTGCATTTTGTCGAAATCTAAACATGGTCTATGGTACCGTTGCAATCTTTGTGGCGCATGATGGGTTCGCGACGGCCGTCGTCTAGGTGAAATTGCACAATGGAAGAGCTTCGCTGGCGGACTAACCGATCGAAAATCCATTGTTAGGGCGGATGACGAACTACTAACAGTGCTACTAAGATTCACCAAACTGTGAGGCGGGTGCTGATAGAGATAAGGATGTTGGTGAGAAGATAAACAGCTCGAAGTCGATGGAACTAATATAGCAGTTGATATACTATTGCTGCTATTGCTATTACTAGTCACAGTGCTATTATTGTTTGTACTACTGCTATCACCCGAAATTCTAATACTTTCAATGCCACGACTAGTTTCAGTTAGAATTAATGGTGTCATGGCACGATACACATGGCCTCGATTCGGTTTCAGAGCTTCTAAAGGTGGTGAGGTCCTGAAGTTCACAGGCTTTGGTAGCTGCTCTAAGAGACTTCTTACCTAAAATCATCAACGAAACCAAAAAAAAAAACAAAAAAATGTGTTAACTTGTTAATCCAGTAACTACCCTCTAAATATTTTCGGGTATGATTTTCGGACTTTTAATTACCTCATCATCTGAACTATGTGCCAATGAACGCTTCCGAGTTTCTAAAATAGATGAACTTGCCCGCTTCGGTGAGTCGTCATATGACTCCTCAGGATCGATTGGGGAAGAGCAAGACGCCGCAGACACACTTGTTGGAAAGATTGAAATGCTACTGACACCAGCTACTGCTGTCACTGATAACGGCCCATTAATAACATCCAATTCTTCCTCGGAACTATGTTGATCGTACATTGGTAGTACTTGACCCACCAATACCGGTGAATCCGATGAGCATACCGTATCTGTTGGCGACGTTGTATCATGTCTGGAACTCATACCTAAACAATTAAGGAAGGTCTCATTATGTTTGCGATTTTATACAAAATAAATAGAAAACTGTCTAAACTGAACTCAGTAAACAATGTTTGGTTGGAAAATTTCGAAGATCAAATTGAACTTAATGTCAATTTGGTCACATACCCGAGGGAAAAATTAATGCAAAAATTCCTTTCTGTTCAAATCTTTAACGAATAATTTCGACATTATGTTATATGTGGATTCCCTATTATCTTGCCATTATTATTTTTTATTTCTCTATCCCCATTATTCGAATGTTTTAAGGTATTTTTTTTTCAAATAACCAAATTTAAATAGTTTTGAACATCAATCATATTTCCTCAATTTTAGTTTTTAAATTTCAAAAGGAAAAAAAATTATAATCTATGCAATAACAGATGATATGATATTATTTCGAATTTAAATTCATTCCCAAACACAATTTGGAAATTGAATTTATTAAATAAACTGTACTAAGCTGGCATTCCAAATTTTTATGCAATAAATGTAAATGAAACAAAAATAACAAAGAACGAAAAATTAACACATCCATTTTTTCGATTAATTCCGAAAAAAAACATTCACTCAGTATTTGGCTTCTTTAAAACAAGTATTCGAATTTTTCTAATAAGTCTAATAAGCGGCTTTTTTCATTTTCAATAATTTCAAAACTAATTAAATATGTTTTTGTAGTAAAAGAAAACAAAAAATTAATAATTATTACTTAATCGAATCGACATCTTTTAACGGAACTTAATTGATTATGTCTTTACCTTTTGTCGTCTTTTTTTTCGTTAATTTACACCGAGTTTTATTTAGAAAAAAAAAACGAAAAATTTAACAAAAACCGAAATTTTATAACAGCCGCCACTTGTCTCTGTTGTGACTTTAAAATGTTCACAAAAAAAGATTCTATTATAAATAACAATAATAATAATAATAATAAATAACTATTCGAAATGAGGAAATAATTAATTGTAACAACAAATCAGTAAACAAGTTGTCATAAAATTGTTCACAACCGCTATTTTACACAACTTCAAGTTGTATACTTACTCGTACTCGTAAAATATGTGAAATTCAACTTGAATGAAACGGAATCGTATGTTCACCGAACACCCGCAGAGAAATGTGCTCGACTCGTTAGCGCACGTACGTTTATCACTTACTGTTAGTCTAGTGTGTGCGCGATGATAAGTTTACACAAAAATAGAATTTTAAATGTGGATTGTGGAAGGTGTGATGTGAAATGGCACGTACATTATGTATCTGCATGCACACTAAACAACCGACCGGTCTGATACTATTTAGTAATCTATGCGCGGGGGGTGATCCGATCTATATGCTAATTTCCTTTTTCTTTCTTCCACCTATTATGTATGCGTATCTGAATAAATGCCGGACTATAGTTGTTGATACACAAATTCACAAACATCATCGGTTCATTGTGATTTTAAAATTATATTTTTAGTTTACGCTAATAGGCCAAAAAACAAAAAAAATAACATCATTATCGAAAAACAAATTTTTTTTCGTAATACAAATATTATATCAGTACATCTGATCAGAAAATAAATAGTTTTGAACACCCACACATGCATTCATACTATTGTAGTATCGTAGAGTGCAATCGTTAGTTTTACATAAGGTAAATTTCCACGATCGAACGACTTTTTTTACTTTTTATCTTTTTTTTTTCTAAAATTATTACTAATAAGGCAGCGGCTGTGCATTGTAACATTGAAGCGATAGTAATGAAGGTCATTAGTTCGATGAACCATTCTACTGACACACAGAACACACTTAATCATACACAATAGTGAGAGTACACATTGTTGTACTTCTAAGTAAAAAGCAAATATTGAATATTTAAAATATTCTCTTCATTAAAATAATTACAATCGTATCCTATAGCCCTCTATTGGGTATTATATGCGTACGTACATATGTGCATTTTATATATCGTTTATACGAGTAAATAGGTATGTAAATCTATAGGCACAAACACAACTTGGACAAACATAAAAATACATCGCGACTGAGTATTTGAAAATGTCAAAGTGGGAAAAAAACGATACCGCTCATACCGGCAGTCAATGCTTACGTAAGACTTAATGTCCCAACACCAGCTTCGACTACAGCAACAATTGTAAAATACAAAGTAAGACACAAATGGTGAAATTGAAATTCATACATTTTAATACATTGTTATAAAAATTAATTGCATTTACGATACTTTTATATGAATTGCTTCTAATTTCGATCATGCTTTTAAGTCGTTTATATTTTCATACCCACCTACACATAATTCACAGGCACACAAATCTCCAATAAAAGCTGAGGAACGCAAACGATTTTCAATACCATTTTTGGTAGTATAATAACAAAAAGAAAACAATATTACTTTACAATAATATTTTCTCATACGTGTATATCTTTTATTAAAAATGGTAAACAAAATTATTAAATTTCAATCGATTTTCATACAAGCATTGACTCCCAGCTATACTTGTAGTTGGGGCCTACGTTATTGCTGTAAAAATTTATTATATTTGGTTCCGAAATAGTTAAAAATGAAAAATTCATTGATACATCGTCATATGACCTTCAGCGCCAATGAGTGTCCGTTAAAAAGATTTTCACATAAAATGGGATAACAATTGGAGGCGGTTTGGCCATTAATGATATTAATTTTATTACACTCGATTTTGAAAATGAATAGAAATTTCCTATTGTAAATTATTTTATTGTTCCCAAAAATTATTATTTTCCTTTCTATTGACTTTTGATTATTACAAAAATCCTAAAAATCAATGAATTAATGTACACCAAACAATTAATAATATCGAGAGAAAAAAACAAAGTGTAAATAAATAAATAGTTTCAAGTAATAAAGAGTGGAATTTATTATTATGAGGAAATAATTTTGAAGAGAATTTTTATAGGACAATGCCATGTGCTTTCCGAAATTAACTTTATTTCAAATTCTCTCTGGAAATATTCAAAATAGATTTCTACTTTTACGATGGGCGCACAATATTCCATTTACTGCGTTTTCCCCCCTTGTGCATGGTTTGTACATAAGTGATCTTAAGTACATGTTAGAGAAGGTTTGCAGAGATGACAAATATAATCTGAATCAAAAGAATGAACATTGATTTAACTTAAAATTCAAGTATTTTCCAAGAATATTTTCTTATTTTATAACAGTATGATTGCGATTCATATATTATTACCATTACTACAATTCGGTATTGGTGCTCAAAGAATCGGTTCCCAAAAAAAATATACTTTCTGCCCACTTATAGTCTATAGATGAGGTTATTTTTCAAATACACATATTGTACGTTTCACAAAAATATACAAGCACATACACACATTCTTATTGATAAAGAAAAAAGCCAAATGGGATGTTCATTGAAAAAGACTGAACGGTAACATCTTACTAGAACCTAAGAAGTAAGCCCCATTTGATTTGGCAAAGAGGCAAACGATATAAGCGCCATCCAACCAATACTTTTACCCATCTTTGAGGAGCTGCTGCTGCTGCTGCTGCTACATGATATCTGTGCCGATAGCACGAGCAGGGGAGAGGAAGTCTTTCGAAATAAAATACGAGTACTTGAATGAATTCACAAACGACTCTCGTATGCTAGTTGTAAGAGTATTGTCGCCAAAAAAAATAAGCGCAAAAAAAACAAGAAAAATAATAATAAAATTTGTTTTGTCATACTCCCGGATGGATGGTAGAAATAGTAGTGGACGTTGTTGCGCATGTTTTCACAACAAAAATAACAACAACCAAACACACGAAAATATTGTATTTTGCACTATCGAATGGTAAGCATAGAAAATTTCAACAAACTTGGACAAAATTTCAACACAGTCATGGACAAAATTTTTCGATAAATAAAAATAGAAAATGGTCATTTTGTCCTTCTGAACACCTGCTCTTTTAGCATTCACATGTCCAAAATATTCTTCCTCATGTTCGGGTGTAGTAAAATTGTACTCAAAAAAAAAAAAAAGAAAGAAAAAGAAATTTTTTCTATTCGGAAATTGACTAAAAATACAATTCCAATTTTGAAAAGGACACTTTACATTGGATTATCTCCTCTTTCCTATTAATTTTTTTATTGCACAAATTCTGAACATATTATTTTAAAAGGACAGAAAACATTTTTTGACTTACTATTTTAGTTTATGATGATCTTCGTTAACACAAATTCAATAATTTTGCTTGAATAATTTTATATTTATTTTCTGTATCAATAATACGAACACGAACAATTTTATTGGAAAAGAAATCTATTTAATCGAAACGCTCTTTGTTATGCATAAAAATTTACTATCAAAATTCATTATAGTAAAAATGGTTGAAGACTCTTTTACGTGTACAAGTAAGTATATTTCACTTATAGTTTTACTTGTTATTTAACAGTAATACTCGTAACTAGTTAAGCACTTGTAACTTTTTAAAGAATCCTTTCAGAATAAATAATGCGTATACAAAAGGAAATTCATTGTCCACCGTATGCCTTATTATTCATTACAAACTTTTTACTATTCGGCTATTTGTGTGAATATGCGTACATTCATACGATTATGTTCATATGTATAGATGTATATAGCCCCTTTTAGATACTATTTGAATATATAATATAATAAATATAACTGCATGTGTACGAATTGAACACTGAATTGACTCACTGGTGTCTTTTTGTATGTGCCGAGTACGTACTATGCGTTCTCATATTAACTGCACGATGCGTAGCATTTTTGACCTCGCTTTTGTCACTGGGATATTTTTTTGAGATTTCTCTGATCTTAAACGGGTATACAACAAATGCATATACAAAATAGTATGGAAACAAATAAACAATATTCGTAATATTATACAATAAATTTCAAGATACATGAACTCTTGGATTTCCCCAAGAGGAATATTATCGGTTCATAATTTCTATCATATCAATGCGTTAGTAGTTGGATCTATGTGTTTGTCACATGCACACAAATAAAGGCATACCCACAAACACCATAGTAAATATTACAATTTTCCAATTTTAGCTTGGTGGATACCCCGAGCAACCTTGAGCCTTCCAAGGAGAACCTAAAACGACTCATTCTACTAGCGTAAAAATACTACTTCACCCAAAAACCTCCACAGATTCATGCTCACATATCGTGCTTTATGGGAATGACTGTGTATACACATATAAACATTTGTACATTAAACTGCCACTGTTTTGTATATACCATAATTGTACAATTATTTTGCAAAATCAGAAGAGAAACAAATTTACAATAAAATCCACAGTTGTAATAGTACAAACAATATTAAAAAAGGATATTTTTTACAAATGAAAATATAGCGTGTTTATAGAGCTCTGTAGGATTTCTTTCCCTTATTGTACTCGGATTGAAATTACGTACAGTAACTGCACACAACAAGATGCCATTGAATCAATTCATTCGCGAACAAAGTTTATTTTTCCACAAATTCTTTTCCGGTTTATAATTTTCAATCAACAACCAACAATCAACCATCAACAGTCAACAATGTACTCAAAAGAATTACTTTCGTTTAGACAAAATTACGCTGAACAGTAGCAAATTTCTGAACGAATTTATATTTTCGAAATGAGCTCAAGAAATTACTTAGAGAATTTCCTGTGTCCTTTTATTACTGCTGCTATGCCCGCCTGCCTATCGGTTACTTTTAATAGACTTTTTTTACAAGGGTATTTGGTGATAATTCTATTTGTATCCTCGTACATACTTTTCCCACATAGTATCCAAGAAGCGTACGAGTATACATTTGAGGAAGAATCCGGACATGCGCCTTACGATCAAAAATGCCGCCATAACCGAACTCTATGCTCGTACCTGTATGCATGCACGACGGATCTAGATACGTATATGAGGGTCTATATGAATTTGTTCACGTATTTGAGCCTGATTTAACTGATTAAAGCCAATACATCGTCTAGCGTCTATGTACAACTCCTACGTACTGCAAGCAAGGACACTTCTCGTATACGCAGTTAAAGTTCTGTTGCCGAAATTGTTGCAATTTTCTAACATTCGCTTTTCCCTTTGTACTGTGTGTGTGTCGACAAAAATGATTCAATTGGAATTGCATATTTTAACATGAGCTTTAGGCTCATTTTTGTTTTGTTCTTTGTTAAATATAATTTTATTTAAAAAATTTACAATAGTTATTTTTCATTTGTTTAAAAAGTAGTTGTTTTTTTTAAATTAAAAGTGCCTAAACACGATAGTAGGCGATTTCGCTACTTTAACTTGCATTCTACTATTCGGGCCGTGTCAGAGACTATTTAGAATTAAAAATATATATTTTGCAATGGATTTACAAACTTCTTTTACAAACTTTTGTTCATACAATAATCGTTCGGAAGAGGTCAGAAATTTAGGCTAGAATTCAAAACTTTCATAATCGAATTCTAAATGGTACCAGTTCCAAAAATCGAAGCAGAAGCAGTTCAGACATTACCAGCGGACTAGCCAACCATAGTTAAAGTAACAAATCATAAAACTCGGATTTTCAATACGATAGATCCCTAGGTACTCGAAGACCTGATATATTGTTTAATTAGATTTTTTCCTTTGATACTGTCTATTTCTAAATCTGACACGTTTTGCATGTTTACAAATGCCCGGAGATGATTCAAAACTATCAATTTCTCATACAAAACCAAATCCATTCCACAATTCAATTGAATAGTGTCTTGGTGCTACGATAGATAGTGTTACCGAGCTAGGTGAATAGAAGCATTAGTTCAGATATGTATGAAGATAATTAATTGGAAAACATAATATTACTCATAAAAGAATATCATTACAGTACGAGTATACACGTATATTCAAAATGAAAAATAATCCATTCAAACTGATCTACTTTTCAATTTAAAATTTTACTGTTATACGCTTTTCAAGACTCATTTAAATGGAATCAACCAGATATAATAAAGACAAATAAAAATACAATTTATTTTCCAATTGCAACAAAACAAATATTAATAATAAAACACTAAACAATGCAGTGAATTCCGAGCAACCTCAATGAAAAATGGACAATATCTTTCCGAATAGAATCATATTAATACTCATTGTTGGTATCATTTTTAATTCAAATAAAAATACAATTTCAAAAAGTATACTTTAAGAAAATATGTTGCAAAAAACTTACTCAATTCAATATCGGGCTCTTGTTGAAAATCCTCTCCTGGTTCTATATCGCCATCGGATTCAGTTCCGGAATCATGCTCATTGATCTATACAGAAAAAAATAAAAATATTCATAAAAAATTGTAACGCTTTTACTAATTATGGAAATGATACTTGAAAAATTTACAAAATAAAATGCCAAACTAACTATGAAAAATATGTTATCAGACCCATGAACACTTTTATCGTCTTCACCTCATTCTTCAAAGAATATTTTTTTTTTCTATATTTTCTCATTAGTACCGTTCTTTCTAAAGTATAATTTTTCCAATTTAAAAAATTTTAATTTTTTTTTTTAAATTTCTCTACACGATAATAAAGAAAAATTGTCAAACAAAACCCAACTTCCTTCGTAAATAAAAGTGATGAAGTGGAATTAATTTAATTAAAACTATAATAAAAGTATAGTAAATTTACATAAGAACACAAATTGAATTGGTATTTTTATTGAATCGAAAAATCGTAATGGAAAAGTTTCATTATAATATCAAAAAATAAAAAAGCTGTACTCGAATACTACTGAAATTTTTCTCTTTCTGGGGATCTCGTACGGTTTTACTTTTTTATACGAGCTTAAATATTTTCAATTTTTTTTACTAATAAACATTTTCCTACTAACGTTAATATAAATGATCAAAATAATTTTAATTCATATATAAAATACGACTGGCAATTAAATTTACTAACGAAGATTTTCT
Source organism: Atherix ibis (assembly GCA_958298945.1). Classification (NCBI taxonomy): domain Eukaryota; kingdom Metazoa; phylum Arthropoda; class Insecta; order Diptera; family Athericidae; genus Atherix; species Atherix ibis. Next base: position 84,773,497 of record OY282609.1, read on the forward strand.
ATAATTTCTCTACTCAACAATTTTTCATAAACATTGATTGTGAACGTATTTACACGTATAGTATTTGAAAAAGTTTTATTTTTCGCTTGATCGAAATGCCGGCTAGAGTACTAGTTACAATAGTATTCACACTCTGATAAGAATCTATAAATAGCAGCGGCGATAAATTTAATAGTTAAAATAATATGCAAATAGGTACTAACATATGAATTAGTGTTTATGTAATTATTTGAGAATCTAAATTGCTGATATTTTGAATTTAAACTAAGGGGAAAGTGGATTGCGGAACAATTATAGAAATACAATTTATTTCGGAAGGTAAATTGGAGTTTTGCGGCCATTTTCTTGTGACCTTCAAATTTTCAGATCCACTCTCAAGAGATATATGCACATTTACGAGTAAACAGTCTCTCCGAACGCTCGAGCAAATTACTTTTTTATCGTTTCCTACAAGCAAATTAAGCACATAGAAATATTCAAATAAATATTAATTTAGTAGCGCTATTCTCCAGTGACTGATTATATACGTATATATAAGCTTTTTTCACATTTCTTTTTATAAATACATAAATAAATATGCATACATATATGCATGTGAATACTGGTACCTATAGTGTAAAATGAATACCTGGTGTACAATATATACACACAAATCGATAAATCGAATATTTTTATCATTAAGAAAGAATTTTGATACCATGCATACATCTATGTACGTATAAGTTTATATGAAGCATATGTAAATATACAGAAATATTTTTGTACATTCGGCAAATCACGAATTAGGCGAGATTATTTTGGCGAATATTTTTATACAATATTAAATAAACATAAATTACACACATAATATGTGTACAAACAAATATGTAAAAGTCGAAGGATATTGAAAGAAAAATAATGTTTTAGTTTTTATTGAAGCTTACCTTTTCAGGAAGATTCTCATCATCGTTTATTGATTGTGTACGAAGTTTATCCGTTAAATACTTTAACATTTCTTTATCATATATTTTTAATTATTATCAAAAATGAACAAAGTATACACAATTTAAAAATTGCAAGTAATTAAATGTAAAACAGGAAACGAAATAACAGCGGTCAATTTAACAAATAGCGGCAAATCTTCGTCAGCAATTCGAAAATTTATACATTCACGTTCACAATTGCATATACTCGTATATACACATATGCAGTTGAATATAAAATAAAAAAAGTTTTGTTTTCCTTTTCTTTTTATCGGACTTTTGCTTAACCTTCTTGCCACTCTTTCTCTATACGATTATACTACTATTAATTGTTTTGTTCGTTGATACAAGCACGTACAAATACACTTTCAGTAATTCAGTTCAGTCTATTTAAATATAAATAGTGTCCACAAAAACTAATTTATAAAAATTCTCCAAATTTTTCAAAACTATTTGTAATCAATTAACAATAAATATTATGCGAACTAACTGAAGGGCATAAATTAAAAACTTTCGACTATTTTCGATTTTTTTTTTACAAAAATTATTCTCAAACCGAAGGTCACATATTTCTTTTATATGCTCTTTAGTTTGACGTTTAGCTTCATTGTAGGCTTCATTTAACACCCGACAATCTTTTTATGTGCACAATAATCAAATTCGTCATTTGTAAATTATACTTAGATAACCGAGAATAATACAATAAAAAAAAAAAAAACAAACCGTCTCGCTCTTTAATAAAATTTGTTCATACTTTTATAAATTATTTCATTAAAGTAGTTGAGAAACTTTATTTAAACAAAAAATATTTGATTGTGAATATTTATATTTCGTTCACACAACATTAAACGTTCCGTTCCTCATCGTATTCTTTCAGCTGTTCTATATTTTCGTTGTTCCTTTCCTTCTTTGCTCTATCTTATTACGATATCTTCAATCTTCCGCAAACATCTGAGCGAGTAAGCAAGAATTCATATTGCATCATAGCTTTCTGTTATTATTGTTGGTTATTGGAGGTTTTTTTTGCTTGCTCTGATGAGGCGTTTATATATGTAAACATCCAAAAATCTACATGCAACATATACACGTTCAGCTAACGCTTAGTAGCTACAACATTCCAATAAACCCAGTAATTTTGTGATATGTAAACAATTTCGATAAAGAATGAAATATTAAATGTTGGTTTAGATTCTCTACCATATCAATTATCACTAATTAAAATATAATGGCCATATTAAAACATTACTTAAAGGGAGGCTCATTGATTTTTTCAGACATTGCACTTTATTGCCTTCTTTCTATTACAGGCTGTGTGGCTACATAGACAACAGTCTTGCTCTGAATGCGCCCTTTTGCAAATATCAAAAATCTTATCTATATTAGAATAATACAACGTCAAAGCACCACTCACGAATACGTTCTTATTGGAAATACACAAATTTATTTCAAATACAATTTTTAATTGAAATAATCTCAATTTTTATTCCCAAACTCGTTTCCGAAATGACGAACTGTATTTCCGTCAGCCAACCGATCCAACAACTCTCAAATCAAACAAACCTCCTAAGAGAAAGTGAGAAACTATTGTTAAAGGCCAACTAGGCTTTTCCTTGTCGCACACTGGTAACAGTGCACCCAACTGTTGAGCAGTGTTTCTCATTTTATTGCATTGCAATTAATATCAAATATTTCGAATTATTCCCATTATAAACTCATTTTTGTACAACTAATTTTAAATAATTTTTCTTAAATAATATAATTATGTTTATTATTACTTTAAATAGAAAATGCTGAGAGTGCCAATGTAATTTTTAAAATACTATTTAAAAGATGTTGAGAAGTACTGGTATTCTGCATCAAAAACTCAAATGAAAAACAACCTGTTTCCCGAACTTTTGCATTTCATTTAAAAATGTATTAATTTCAAATTTAATATAATAAAAAATTTCCATGTAAAAATCGATTTGCTTATTTAGACTAAACAACATCAAATAATTAACTAAAATATTTAATGAATTTATGTATTTTAAGAATTGATGAATTCGATATTGTGCAAATAACTTTATTTGTTCAACAAATTTTTTAATTACCTTATAAAAATTCACATTTCTATAAATTAATAAACTAGTTATACATTATATAGTTTTTTTGCAAAGTAATAAAGTTTTCTGTAAATAAATAAACTAGCTACAAATGCAATATAATTATTATAAAAAGCTTGCAAAACAAGAATTTTCGAAAAGCAACCAAAACAACTTTTTTCTAGTCTGTACTACCCCTAATCCGATTTCGTAATGAACTTATGCGTACGCAATTACAACTGGTCGTTTCCATTTCAATCCAGGTAACATTCCTATCTCCCGAATTTTTGTTTGCTTCAAAAATTCAAATTTTTTATATGATATTTATAAAAATCCATAAAAAGGTTGAATAAAAATATATTCCGATTAATTTTGCTTATTTATGGAGTGTATTTAATAAAATATTTCGATAAGTCAAATTCACTATCAGAATGGTTACCCCGAATAGAAAAAATGGGTTCGTCTACTGTTCATTGATGACAAAAAACTCCAACACACTCTCCTGCATTTGTAAGGCGTATACTGTTTACTTTCAACACTTGTTCATTTCTCTATTCCAATATAGCACGTGCTCAAATACCATCAAAATTAGAACAATTTTCAACGAATTACTATAGTATTTTTTTGTTGCCGGCACAATTAAATATTTATCCAATGTAATTGGGGAAAAAATGGTGTCAGGAAAAAATATTATATTAAGCGAACAAATCGAATATTAATTTTTGATTCTAGTTCACTTGGCATTTAAGCAACTATTAAATAATATAATGCATTTTGGTTTACTATTGCAGAAGGATAATTAACCTATATATTTATATATATATATATAGGAAATAAAATTACCAAAGATAATTAATGAACACCAAAACATTAGTAATAAGCAGAAATTCGAATTCGTCTTTTGCGGGCCAACAGTACATTACGCGCGTTCCCCCACACGTCATAAGATTAGTGTTGCCATTAATCAAGACGATTTTTATGTATATCATAAAACCTTACAACGTTATTACTGATTTCAATAAAATCTTGAACTGATTATATTAATTTCTATATAATAATTATAACATATTTTGTTATGATACTATTTATCACTAGTCTTTCATAATTCCAAAAATCAACGGTTATTCAAGAATGACTTCAAACTTTTATATAAGGCTTTATAATTCTGAATAAATAAAATCAAACTTTTGTACGAGGCTTTATAATTCTGAATTTAGAAACTTTCGTAAATTTTCAGCTATTTGTTAATTTTTTTAAATATAAAATAGAATATTTTATTGCATCCTTACTATTGTTATTATTATACGTAGCATCTATTCACTATTTTTTTAATAAAAAGTTTAACCAGATTTCGAGTGAACTATCTCGTTCTCATAAGTTCAATATTCATAGTCGTAGCTATTGGCGATTTGAATTAATTACCCACAACATTGCAGTTTTAATGATCATTTGCTGTAAGACAGATATACCGAAATATATTTAAATTTATAAGTTTATTTAAATGAATAAACTGTGGTTTTTAATATAACCAACTAAATATATTTCACTTTATGTTAAGTTAGCGCGTGTTACTTATGAGTGCTATCGTACGACTAACTGTGCAACGCACATTTATTGCCATCGTGGTCAGCCGTATGCAAGTGAATGCTACTGTGTATGTGTAGTATGCATGTTGTGTGCATGTTTGTTGACTATTTGTTTGAATGGTTTACTTTTTAATCCAATTGCCACAAAACGATCAAATTCACAAGAAAGTTAGTAAATAACAAATGTTCTCAAAAGTATTAGCATAGAACAACTGCCTTTTTGAATACTTTATTATTTATATGTACCCGTAATTTTACAGATTGTATTATTGAAAATCCTTTATGTTTGATCATATATAGATGGCGTGAGTGAGCGTATTAACTATACTTTTTTTATGACTTTGACATCTGTCAATATTAATCAGTGCACAATGTGAGCAATTTCGTACAACAACATACATTTTTCCTTTGGTAATCATGTCTAGTTTTGTGCCAGAAAAAGAGCATATGCGGGAAGCTCTGCTTTTCTGCTTCAATTTGAAGAAATCGGTTGCCAAATCGCTTTGAAAGCTTATGGAGGCCTATGGTGACACTGCTTTATCGAAAACAACGTGCCGAGATTGGTTTCGTCGGATCAGACGGCAATTTTAACTTGTGGGACAAAAAGCGTGAAAATCTACCTAGGAAGGTTGAAAATTTTGACTTGTGGGACAAGAAATCGTGGGTTGATCTCGGCCAGGATGTTGAAACCTGGTGAAACTGTCAAAACCCACCGCTACCATCCATAATTGATCAAATTGCACCGTGCTCTGCGTGAAAAAGGGACGAATTATCAACAAAGACATGACAATCTGATTTTCCTCCACGACAATGCACCATCGCACACGTCAAAATGGTCCGAAACTACTTAGAGACATTCAACTGGGAGGTGCTACCACACCCCGCTTATTCACCAGACCTGGCCCCTTCCGACTACCACCTGTTTTCGTCTATGGGCCACGCGCTCTCTGAGAAGCACTTCGATTCTTACGAAGACGTCCGAAAATGGCTTGAAAAAGGGGTTTGCCTCGAAAGAGACAGAATTTTTTTGGCGTGGTATCCACAAATTGCCCGAGAGATGGGAAAAATGTGTAGCTAACGAGGGCAAGTACTTTGAATAAATTTGTTTTTGCTTTCTATGAAAAAAACGTGTTTTTTGCTTAAAAAAACAGATGATTTAAGCTTATACACCTGGTATGTGTAAAAAGTTAATTATAAACTATATATTTCCTGATTTATAAGAACATCTAAACAGCGATGTTGAATATAAATCAAAATAAAATACGTTAATTCGTATTTAATTATTCGTCAATATAGAATATTTTTATTATAGTTTAACTTATAAAGTACGTATAAAAATTTGCTTCTAATTATATTCATGCGATTACTTATTAATATTTACAAAAGAAGACGAATTATTAATTTTGCGCTTAATCGATCTAACTAAATCTAATTTGATTCACGAAGAAGGAAGATTTAATCTCTACATAGCAGTCTCAAGCGGTTGACTATAACTTCGACTGTCAGCTTGAAGTGCTGATGGTGCATTTTCATCGAAATTAGTTTCCAGCAGAGCTTCTGATTTCGATCTTGTATATGATGGGCGTGGACTTTCTGCTGCCTCGTACAGTGTTTTCGGACGTAATTGTACTTGCATTGGTGGAGTTGGTGGTGTAGGCAGCTTGTATTGCTGTTGTAACATAGACGCAGGAGCTCGACTGCTACGTACCGCTGTATAATATGAATCCGGGCGACGCATGTCTATAGGTTGTATATCAGGTTTTTGTGGTATTCTCATTTCAATTTCTCTGAGATCATCATCGGTTGGCGTGAAATTGAATTGATCAATCTTTTTATCATATGGCAGGGTACTCGTGTTCAGATATTCCGGCTGTGTCGACTCCATTGGCTCCATTGGTGGTGGAAGGAAGCTGCTGTGAACTGCGGATGATTTTGGCGATTCATATTCTGGTAATCTCTGCTTAAGTTCAGTCAGAAACGTTAGATTATCATTGGTACGTAACGGCAACGTACTTGAATTGCCATAGTAGTCTGAGCCAACATCATCTGTTTCAATTTGTTGTATAATGGGTGTGTCTTCAGTTAAATTAGTGCTTATCGAATTATTTCTAGTACCAGAAAATGTGGAATTATCCCGGAATCCTTCATTCCGATATGAAAGTTCAAAACCGGGTCCGCCATTGTATTCGGGGAGACCGTATGCCTTTGGTTTAATACCCAATCTACCAGACGAAACAGTTGCCGTTTTCATGGGATTCAATGCAGCCTTATTAGCATAATCGTTATATTTCTGTGATAAAATATCATTAACAGCTCCATCGTTATGGCTTACTACATATTCATTCTGTTTTGAATTCTGAATATCGTAGCCCGTATCATAACTGGCTTCTGAACTTAAAACACTTTTATCCATAGAGTCAATCGATCCATTTGAGGTCATCTTCTTATAATCCGTTGCTGTCGATTTAGTTAATGTGTTTGTCGAGTTAGACATATTCTAAGTATTCGTAAAAATAAATATTCAAAAACAAATTATATAAATAAACATAAACAATTTAAACTAAACATTTCGTATTGAAAAAAAACCAAATCAGTTCAATTTTATGGAGAAAAAAAAATTAATTAATAAGAAAGCAAATGAAATGTTTAAAAATGGTAAAATAAAAATCTTTAATTAGTTTAATGGAAAAGAATAAGATGACAAATTAAATAAAATCATACAAAATTTCGCCGTCTAATTGACCCTTGTGGATCGATGCTATTCAAACTTCTTAAACTCTGCCTTATGCTATTTCGTCTTTCGAGTCTTTGTATTTGACGATGCCGCGACTTTGCAAACCAACAAAATCCAATCAGACCCAATAGAATAATTACTAACAAAAATGAAACTATCATTCCGATCGTAAATATGTCCGCTTTCCAAAATAGAGTTTCAACTTCAACCTAAATATTTGCGCACACACAAAAAAAACAAAATAATTATTTACTCGTTGTTGTAATTCGCAATCAAAAACGAAATGGTTTATAGTAAATCCCACCTTTGGATCGATTTCACAAATAAAAGAATGCTTGTTTTCGCAATCCTCTATTTCAATGGTGTTGTAATCAAAACTCGTACATTTTTCGATGTAATTTAAATCTTGTACCCAAACTGACTCAGGATATCTATGACGAATGAATGCACAATAATTTTTAAAATTAATTTTTTTATTTTTCTAAAATTCTTAAAAATGTTTCTTTACCTCAGATGAACCATTTGCTTTTGTAGATACATCCATAACGTGTTGCTATCGACTCGAATAAATGGCACCGATGCATTATCAGATCGGCAAAATTCCTTCGCCTCGTAAAATGTCATCGGGGCTCCAACGTACATATAGCACGTGTCTACAAGCAGTGACCAGCCGGGTGGACATTTTCCGTCCAATATTGTCTTATTGTTCATATGGAATGGTATGTATTGCACATCGAGAAGTTGCGGATCATCTATTAATTTTCATTCAGAAAGTTAATCGTTAAATATCGGATTACGAAATATATTGTCAAAAAATTTACCAGATCGATCTCGAACTCGGGAACCAACCGATATTGTCTCATTGAAGCTCCAATAATTGTGGGTGGCATCGATTTTCGTTTTCCAAATATCGATCGTGCTTAATGTCCAACAAGAAGTTTTATTATTAATTAATTATAAAATAACAATAAAAAATTAAAATTACGATTATACGCTTACACGGTGGTATATTTCGACGAAGGATATTTTTACTTAAAATGTAAAATTAACAATAAATGTACGAGGTCTGTTCAAAAAGTATCGCAAATTTTTAATTTCCGTGAGTTACGTTGGTACTCATGTCTTCCACTTATGCCGCGAGTTACGTTGGTACTTATATTGGTACTCATGTCTCCCACTTATGCCGACAAGTTCGGCCATTTTGAATGTTCAGTTAATTTTTGACAGCTGCTTTGCTTTCACGTGTTTTGGTTCGTCTTCGATTTTTGCCCATTCCAAAAAATGGATCAAAGATTCTGTTTCGGGAACAAGAAAACGTCACAAGGGGGCAGATGTGGGGAATACGGTGGCTGCGGCATTATTAGTGTATTGTTGTTGGTCAAATATTCTTGCACAAGCAACGATGCGTGAGCAGAGGCGTTATCATTGTACAAAAGCCAATTTTTGTTCTTCCACAAATCCGGGCGTTTCTGGCGAATAGCTTCCTTATTGACCGTTCTACCCTTGGCAAGAACTCATGATGCACTACGCCCCTGCAATCGAAGAAAACTGTAAGCAAAACCTTCACATTCGACCGAACTTGGCGCGCTTTATTCGGTCTTGGCTCGTGCGGCAGCTTGCATTGGGATGATTGAGCTTTGTTTTCCACGTCATAACCATAAACCCATGATTCGTCACCAGTTATGACCCTCTGGACCAAATTTGGGTCGTCGCGGACAGACTCCAACAGCTCCTTAGCAATGTTAATGCGATGCTGTTTTTGGCAAAAAAACGAAGACGAGTTAAAACACATGCAAGCAACGCAGCTGTCAAAAATTAACTGAACATTCAAAATGGCCGAACTTGTCGGCATAAGTGAAAGACATGAGTACCAACATAACGCCACAAAAAAAATCGAAAATCAAATACACGTAACCCGCGGAAATTCAAAATTCGCCATACTTTTTGAACAGACCTCGTAAGTACGAATATAATGGAATTTAATAGCAATTTAATTAAAAGAATTGTGATAATTGATACAGTACTCCATAGGCTTATGTCCATTTTTTTGACAAAAACTTGTTTCTATTCGTAGTCAATTTCTCTTCACGTAAACTCATCCACTAAGCGTATAATTTGAATTTTCTTACAAAATATATACTGTATATAATATATTGTATAATATTTTATTGTAAAACAGAAAAATAAATTGTTGAATTACCTGTTCCAGTGTTGAAAATCAAATCTATTTATTTTAATCAATTCATGCATTTGTTATACATAATTTGTAGATATGAGTACGAGTATAGTTACAGATACAAAGTACCAACACACGAAAACATGCAATATAAAACAAACAAAATAAATATTTATTAATTGATTAAATATTATTGTTAAAATATCTTTTCTAGAGGTTTTTGTTAAAACTAATTATTTTTGCAAATTTAAAGTCAATTAAGATTTCTAGGTAAAATACCTAATTTAAAACAAAGAAGTTAACATATTCATAAATAGTCAATTTGAATTGATTACGATAACTATAGAGAATTTTTTTCGTTAAACATACAAATTAATATACGATAAATATTTTAAATTTTGTGTCTATTAGAAAATAATTCTACGCTTTTGTTTTTTTTTAAACTGTAACTTTTCAATTATAAATTAATTATTTTATTTATCAGGGTATGAACCTAGATGAGAATCCTCTATTGTCTGTTGGGGCGGAACTCTGTGTTAACAATATAAAAAAAATTATTGATACACAAACGGGTATTAAGACCAGTGTGGATATACGGCATCCAACTATGAAGCTGTATGAAAATAGTATTGGGTTGTCCAGTAAGTAATTTCGTTTTTTTATAAAAATGGAAGTCGATTTTCTTATAGTGAATTAATATTTTATTCAATTAAATACGGTCCAGTCTGATCCAATACCCTTTGTCATCTTTGTGGCGGTTGCATGATTCTACGCTCATAACATTTTTTTTCTTTGCTGGTAAAAAACTGGTCTAAGTAATTTTTGACCTCATCATTGGAATTAAACGTTTCACCATCTAAAAATGTTTGTAGAGACCGGAAAAAATGATAATCGGAAGGTGCTATGTGTGGAGAGTATGGTGGGTATGCCAGTATATCCCATTCAAGCCGTAAAAGCTTTTGCCGAATGGTCATCTTCTCCATACATATCGGATAATTTTTTTCTTCCTTGAACAGCATTTTTATCGTTTCTATAGCAAAAAAGTAAAATAGCATATGCCAAAAATACTGTTTTTCACTTTCCATATTTAAAAGGGTATCACCAAAAACTACTGTGCATAACCAATCGAATTTTTTCACAAGCAAGCCTTGCTATGTCAGCTGTCAAAATACATATGTTAATACGGATTAAGTGTGAAGTTGGTTGTGAAAAAATACAAATAAGTCCTCTGTTGGGAAACAACGAAATTACTTTCCTGACAACCCAATATTTCGATAAATTATATATTTTAAAATAATTGTAGCGAAAAGTACAAACTATTTCTAATAGGCAACATTAAATTTGCTAAATCTTAACTACAATATTAATCTGGTATTGCCATTCTCCACTGTTGGGAAACAACGAAATTACTTTCCGGACAACCCAATAATATCCACATTTTTTTAAATAAAGCTAATGGAATAGTCGATGCTCCGTGGTACGTAAGAAATTTAGACCTTCATCGTGACTTACAAATTAACTTGGTCACTGAGAAAGTTAAAAAGTAAGCGATTAGACATTGTGGTCGCGTGGAGATCCACGAAAATAGTGAGATGTAAACTGGTCTAGACGTTGACGGTAACAAACGTCGTTTAAAAAGAACAAAGTTATACGAACTGGTAGACTGAAAACATGATTCAGAATTTATTGTTAAATAAATCTGCCAGAAGCTAAAGATTAACAAAAAAACCTTCATTCGTCAAACTAAGATAGATCGGTTATGATAAGGGGTGGTTTTTTTAGTGGATTAGAATCTTAAGCAATCCTTGAGTGTCTTTCCAGGTTTTCTCTTAACAATTTTTTTTACTTTACGCCTGTAGAAGGATTTTGTCTCAAAAGTAGTTCTTCTTTTCGCTACAAAACTCTAACTAAATAGCTTTTTCTAACAAGCCATTCTACTATCAGTTGTGTTAAAAGATTCTAAATAATATTATTGGATATCGTTTATTCTTTGTATAAACTACTGCACAAATTTTTTTTAATTATTACATATTCTAAATCAATAATACAACAGTGGCATTCAAATACAAGATGCAAAATAGTTAAAAAAAAATACTATGCTACAAGAAAGGTTGTCTTAATAATTTAAAAAAATACGATGCTACAATTCGATTATTTAAATGTAAAAAAGATGATTGGCTCTATTAAATATATAATTTCAAATTTGTATTTCAGAAAAAATAATTAAAATAATAAAAGTTTCAAAATTATTTTTATTGCATTTTCGTATTCGAAATCGTTTTATATTTTATGAACAAAAATGATCTAACATTATTGGCAGTAAACAATTTGTAAATAGGGGAAAAAGCAAAATATTTGTGACTTACATTGACCGATTAACGGTGATGATTTCATAATCGTTTTCAAGGTTGCGGAAAATATTATCGACATAATGTTGACCAGCTGTTCCGGCAACAATTGTTGCGCGCCCACGCCAATCAGTTGCAACATTGCTGTTAGAAAAACAAATACAAGATTTTTAAAATTGTTACAATTTCAAAAAAAAAAAAATAATAATTACTAAGATTACATCGTGTATGGAACTTACTCGTAGAAACTGTTGTGCGAAGTTGTTTGATAAATTGGAAGGCGAACCTTATCAAAACCAGAAATTTCAAGAATTCTTCCACCATAATTACTGTGCACATAATTGTATGTGAAGTTGGACACAACTTGCCGGAGTCGCATAACATCTTCGTAAACAGCATCGTTTTGGCTGATGTAATTTTGATACAATGTTACTTCCTGGTATGGTGAAGATTGTCTGCCTTCTATTTGGATTGATGGACGATTCCGATTTCTGGTGAATAGATTATGATGTATCCAGCCCCGAAGTGAAGTTGCAGAACCACGAGAATCAGATCTGATATAAAGCCCGCCTTGATTATCTTTAACTAAGTTATTCTGAAAAAAACCAGCAAAAAACAATCATGCATATTCAGCTGGTAGATTCGATTTTAAATTTAATGAAAAAAAAAACATTCTTCAAAATACCCTAAAATGGAAAGTTTGCATATTTTGAACGTCGACAGACACAGCTGTAGAGCACGTTGAAAAGTTTCCGTACAATTGTCGGCAATTATTCAAAATTCGATTCCATTCCAATGTTAAAATTGGGGATACCTCACCAGCCGTCACATACGTTATTGCACCACGCGTACTACGGGAAATTTCTGAATATGAAATATTGTGCTGAGCATCCCGATCTGTAAAATTTTTATTATAGAAGAAATTATCGAAAAACAATAAAAAAAAACGGTCTTATCATATTGACTAAGTTACGAAAATATGTAAAACAGCTCAACCTCTATTTAATTGTTTAATTCATAATTAAAAACCAATCTAATAAAACTTAGCATCGATACTCATCCCAGCTAATGTGGAATATTGTGAAATGTTAACGAATCATGGACACTAATTGGACAATTATATAATAAAAGAATATTTTCACCCTAATCTATACGAGGTCTGTTCAAAAAGTATCGCGAATTTTGAATTTTTTGTGGCATTATGTTGGTACTCATGTCTCCCACTTATGCCGACAAGTTCGGCCATTTTGAATGTTCAGTTAATTTTTGACAGCTGCTTTGCTTGCACGTATTTTGGTTCGTCTTCGATTTTTGCCCATTCCAAAAAATGGATCAAAGAATCCGGAACAAGAAAAAGTCACAAGGGTGGCTGCGGCATTATTAGTGTGTTGTTTTTGGTCAAAAATTCGCGCAAAAGAAACGATGCGTGAGCAGGTGCGTTATCATGGTGCAAAAGCTAATTTTTGTTCTTCCAAAAATCCGGGCGTTTCTGGTGGATTGCTTCGCGCAACTTGTGCATAACTTGCAGGTAATATTCCTTATTGACCTTTCTACCCTGTGGCAAGAACTCATGATGCACCACGGTCCTGAAATCGAAAAAAACTGTAAACAAAACCTTCACATTCGATCGAACTTGGCGAGCTATTTACGGTCTGGGCTCGTGCGGCGGCTTCCATTGATTGAGCTTCGGTTTCCATGTCGTAACCATAAACCCATGATTCGTCACAAGTTATGACCCTCTGGAGCAAATTTGCGGCGTCGCGGACAGAGTCCAACAACTCCTTAGCAATGTTAATGCAATGCTGTTTTTGGTCGAAATTGAGGCAAAAATCGAAGACGAGCCAAAACACGTGCAAGCAACGCAGCTGTCAAAAATTAACTGAACATTCAAAATGGCCGAACTTGTCGGCATAAGTGAGAGACATGAGTACCAACATAACGCCACAAAAAATCGATAATAGAATATACTTAACCCGCGGAAATTCAAAATTCGCGATACTTTTTGAACAGACCTCGTATATGATTATGTACAAAAATTTGTGTAAAAAAAAACTTTCTTACTAAATCCAATTGCTGATATCGGCAGTGTTACAATTTCAGCTATAAATCCATGGGTAGATGGTGCGCCACTCGCTATCAGACGTATGCTCATTGTGGGGCTGGTTGTTCTGAACAGTTGCTTGTGATTGTCTGTATCGGCCTCTATACTACCCACAAAAATAGACGTAATATTATAAATATCACCGTCGTACAAATGTATAGCATCCCTTCGACCATATTCCTTTGAATGATTGAACAAATTGCCTTGCAACAATCTAAACCCGAGCGGCTTGGATCTATAAACGGTATTTAAGATTTTCACACAATTCACCGGATTGTTGTCGTATTTGTAATAAATCAATACACGCTCTTCGATCGTTATCTCTTTAGTAGTATCACAAATATCGATCATGGAAAACAAATGGTATGGCAGATCCAGGGCTTTTAGTGGCGTAAAGCTAGATTCATCGCTTTCTCGGCCCTCACCCGTCAATGATATCGTATTGATGCCATTGCCCAGTACGTTATCGATTTTCAAATGGTGCATGTATATTGCTCCATCTGGGGATATCAAATTAATTCCATGATGGACGCAATCTTTGATGGTAACAGAGCTTATGCTTGGATTCCTATGAATAGCTTGAATAGCCGGTGACCTTTCATTATGTAGCATTCCTGCGCTCTCAATACGTACATACTCCAATTGGCTTTCTTGTTTTTTAATTGTTCCGTGCGTATGGATGTCATGCAAACGGAACTCATATAGGTTTTGTTCGAAATTCGCATTGGCAAACCTGATTCCACCCCAATAGGACTTCGCTTCCGGGTCTCCATTACAGCTAACAAAAACGAACTTATCGTTCCAATGGCATTCGTGTCGCCGTCCATACAACTGCCCATTTAGTCTTTCCGGACAAAGTGCCAGGTGAGACTCATCTCCACGACATTCCAGTGGCTCAACCCATGACCATATGCGAGTCAGCGAATTGGTGTGGAATTCAATTCGATGATCGTGGCCAAAGTAGATATCAAGTGAACTATATCCAAGCTCGCGACAAACTACTTGTGCATTACGTTCAGTAAATCGTCGGTCACATATCGGCACCCACTGCAGTGTCGTATGATTGAAATATTCCAAAAAGCCTTCTTTTATTGCGTCGACTTCGTTCTCGTTCGACGAACAATTTTGGCCCGTACACAAGCGAATTGTATCTTGCGCTACCATATATTCGACTGAACGTTCTACTCTATCCAAACTGTCTGAACTCGTTTCGATTGCTCGCATCACAATTTCGGAATCGCTGTAGCCGCGTGCTATTAAAGTTCCCAGTACGAGAATACCCACGTTTGGAGGAAACAGCATCTCAACGCCATTAGTCAGTGTTAAAACAGCATCTGGCATAACTGTGATATCTGATCGAATCACGTACGGCTTTTCTCGTTTACCAAGTGTTAAACTGTCATAAATCCGTCCACCTATATTGTCCAAGTCAACGGGGCGTTTTTCCGAATAAGATACCGATACACTTGCTTCGAATGAATCCTCTATCAGATAAGGCAGATACATTACCTCCGCGTAATTATTCCAATCATCAAAATCAAATATTTTCGATAAAATGTAATCGGGATCCTTTGATCCCCACCAGTTCTCTTTGGCTAACAAAAAATTATTCAATCGAGCCGTTCGTATACCAGCTAATAGATCATAATCCATTTTGTTACCCGCTATTAGATTCCGGTAGATTTGCACTTTTTGAAGACCTCCAAACATAATTACGCTGGTAGGATCTGTTGGATATGGTTTGTATTTAATCAACTTGGAACGCATATGGGATCCTTTCTCCATTGCACGCGGATTATAGTAATTATTTCTGATTTCATTCAGTTTTAAAATTGCCGGTACCGTGCCCATTATTTCACTTAAGCTATCTGCTCGAAATTCGAAAATATGTCGTCCATTATTTTTCATGATGCGATTATTATCGATTTTGAGTTTTTTCTCCATTCCGCGAATAGCAATTAAGCCCGAATTGCACTCGTTCTCAGTAAACACGTTCGAGGATATATTAACGATTGCATAGTGGCCACCAATTGTTATTTCAAAATTATTGTTTCTTGTCCATGTGTCGTTTTCCAAATAGACTGAATGAGTAAAATTTTCATTATACTGCCAAACATATGGCAACGATATATCCAATCCGCCATTTTGATTCTCTTCGATCGTGGTGTCCTTTAGCACATAGTGGAATAAATTATTCGAGGAGCGTAAATCCCTCGACCGATGACGTATTCCGCGTCCATTTTTCATTATCATTGAACTGTTAATATGAATCGAAATTTCTGATAAATTACTAACATGAACGTCCCAAAATGGGGCATGTATAAAAACAGCTTCCTGTTCATTTTGACTGATTTCAGTGCTCACAATGCGAATCGATTCGTTCGCTTTTCGTAAATAGTGTTCGCCGCGTTCGCCCAGATATCGATTGTAATATGTCGCCGATATTCCAATTTTGTTCTTCTGAATTTTACTCGATCGAACCAATAACGTAGGAATCGGACCGCGGACAATTTTATTTGGTATATTCTGTACAGGCGCCTGTAGTGCCGACACCATAAGTACAGCACCGCCCAATGCATTCAATCCGCTTTTATAATATATAATCACCCCATAACTGCTGCTAGTAACTGGAAATACTGATAAATCACGTTTAATCTTCCACAAATGCGCTTTATTACTTTCAGATTGTGAGTCTAAAATTTGTATATCCTCAGTGGATCTGTTTTCGATTGGGTTCAATAATTGAATTCCAATAACAAAGCCAGGTCGACAATAAACGGTAAGCTTTCTCTCCACTTCAGTATCAATAACCCGTTTCGTTATGATGTGCTTATTTTCCCTTGTCTCCAAACTAATGTCCATGGTATTGTCTGGAAGATAAATTGTTTCAAAGTCCGAGTCAATATTGTTATAATCGGGAATTGTCTGGAATCCTCCGGACAAATCTCGCTGATCGTTAGCCGCTATGACAGGATCATGTGTTATGCCACTAGCCAAGTTTCTTTCAATAACTGATCTTGATATTTGCAGTCCCAGCTGCTTCAAGCTGATGCCATTTCCTTTATTATTAGAGAACTCTGAATGTTTGACATTGTTTATGGAATCACCCCCAAATACGTCCGAGTAAATTATTCCCAAACCGTCGTGTAGGTTATTAACAATTCGAACATTTTCCAAATTGTGTCTAGCAAAGTCCATTTGCAGTGCCGGTTTAAAAATATTAGTCGTGTAATCGAAAAGACCGGCTTTTTCAATTGTCGTATACTGCAAATTGGCGCGTCTCGCCAAAATGCCAAATCGCACACCTGCCCAAGCACTATCATAACACCGAATACCGACATCGTTTTCATGACTACATGAATTCTCGAATTCGCCACGCGATAGCCGCTCCGCTCTACACTTGGTAATGTCAATATCATGTTCTGTACATCTTACGTTCGAAAGTATTACTTCCTCAGTAGTGCCACTGTTCGGAAGTTCCGATCTTTGTAGTCGCCAATCTGATGGATTCAGCGGAAATCCTAACTGATGGCATACCAATGCGGCATTTAAAAGGGTCCAACCATAATCACAGACGGTACCCCAACGGCCATCCATATACACTTGCAGACGACCTTCATGATTGTTATTACCACCGAGAAGACGCACCGGAACTTCTGGTATTTCGTTAACGTTTATCACAGCTTCTGTGTCCATGTCTAAATTTTCACCTTCGTCTAGTATCATGGCTTCATTCGTGTCGTTTTCCGGTATGACTATTGCCGATCTTTTTAACGTAAATAAAATATCATCTGGATGGCGGCCACGAGCTTGCAGCATACCGGCTATCAACATACCAACGCTTGGCTCGAAACTTAATGTTACTCCAGGCTGAAGGATCAATTCACCACCGGGTCTGATATTAATATCACGTTCAACTGTGTAAACACCAGCTGGTATTACTTCTTTACCATCAACTTCACCTCCAATTCGATCTGAACCTTCCGTATAGAAGGTGGGAACAAATCTTGACTGATCAATAATAGTTGAAGCTGATGGATTTGTATTGTGCAACAAATATGGAAGGTATTGTATTTGAGCCAAATTGTAACGGTCGTTTCGATGGAAAATTCGGCTAAATATAATATGCTCCTCGGCATGTCCAAGCCAATTGTAAGTGCAGTTTAATGTTTTACTTTGATCAGATAGCTGTGACCCAATTTCATATTTGGAGTGGATGTTCGATATTATGTTGCGAAAAATATCCACATGAGCCGATGATATCACAACAACAGCAGCAACTCTTGATCTTGGATTCAAATGTCCTGAGCCTTCGATGCCTTCGGTTCCATCATCAGAGTTACCAAACGGTTCTTTAACCTTGTTGTTGCGTAAAAAGTTCTTTGTAAACAGAATCGATTGCTTGTCATCATTTCCAATTGGCGATAAACCCATCGAAACAACATAAAGTCCTTCGTTTTTATTGAACTGATTATGTTGAATTACCAACTGAGCTGGCAACGAGCCAAATTCCTCCCAAGGCTGTGTTTTTATAAGTATTGCACCGTATTTGCCAAATCGAAATTGATTGTGTTCAATTTTTCCAAGAATATTCAAAGCTGGATAAATGATGATTGCGTTCTTCTGGGAATTCTCAAAAGTATTATGGCCAATTTGTAAATTCAACTGTTCACCATGGAAACGCTCAAACCAACAAGTCTGTATATCGATGCCGTTGCTGCGACTATCATTAAACCAATTTGCAGTTATGTTCACCCAAAAGTTTCCACTATAGTTACCGTGGAGTATTCCAGTCTCGTGATTTCGAATTACCTTTGAATATTCAACAACAGTCGTCTGATTGAATGCCAAATATTCTTGCCGATCTTTGTCCACGGTTTCATTTAGCCAAACTGCAAGGCCATATCCATAATTAGAGCTCAACGAACTTTTCGAAATGTTACGATTGCCACCGTAATAGGTAATATTAATCCCACTGCCAATGTTAAAGGCAATTCTACTCTGGGTTATATTAACATCACCAGATCCGCTGGTAATATGTACACCGGCTACATGACCATTATTTGATACCGAACTGTCATGAACATGAATTTGGGAGCGCATATTATCGACAGCAATTCCCCGACCTCCATTATCGGCGATTACCGAGCGCGTTACATTCAAATCGTACGACTTATGATATCCAGTAGTAAGTCTAAGGTAGCCTAACATTTCTGCTCTTGGTTCCGCTGTAAAACGTATAAAAATTCTATCAGATGTGCTAGTTACACTTTGTGGCCGTGTCGAATTTCTTATTAACCACGACGCAATCAGTTTATCATTATTCAAATATCCATCGTACACTTCAATATTGGCAGTATCATTTTGTTTGATGACGAAATATACAAAATCTACGGTAAGAACATAGCCACGTTTTGTGTAGAAATATTTGTCACAAGTTTTTGGACGGACCGAATAATATGATTGTTGTACAAACACTGAAACCGGGTATGTTTGACCATCCGTTGTAGGTAGTGTACAGAAATCATTAACACTGGAACGATCGGTACGCTCGTCTGATCGTAAATCATGCCGTATATATCGTATACCATCGGCGCCATTTTCCGTAACGTTGCAATTTTCAAAACGGGCCAAACCGTAGCTCGAATTAACAAAAATGCCAAAACCTTTGCTGCGACGTACAGTTACATCGCGAAAAACAAACGCACTATTTGAGCGCGTTACATTTATTCCTGTATACGCGGAATGATCAACGGTTACATGATCCAGCACTGGCGGAGTTCCGATTACATCAATAGCAGCCGTTGCGCTTCTTCCGCGTCCAGATCCTGCATTCACAATTTGAACGTACTTCAAATGAGATTGTGATATTGATTCGTACACAGTGTTATCCGATGCTAGAACCTTACTAGTCACAGCATTTTCGAATTTGAGACCCCTCCAGTTAACCAATGACGTTTCATGAAGA
Source organism: Atherix ibis (assembly GCA_958298945.1). Lineage (NCBI taxonomy): Eukaryota > Metazoa > Arthropoda > Insecta > Diptera > Athericidae > Atherix > Atherix ibis. The sequence continues at coordinate 84,793,453 of OY282609.1, forward strand.
GGCAAACATTGTATACCAATATCGCTGTGATAATCACAAACTCCGGATCCTAGTTGCCTGGAATTCCATGCGCATTCGAATATTTTATTTTCGGTGCCTCGACATTTCGGTTGCTCCAGCAAAAGACGCGGCTCGAAATTCGACAGCCGCTCAACCCAATTCCAGAATTGACCACCTTGGTAGCCCATTTGACGGCAAACAGTTTCATAATCTTGTATTGTCCAGCTAAAAAATAGAACACAGAATTCCATTTACATAATTTAAGAAATATTCTTACGTAAGAAATATTCAATTACTTTCTAGAGTTCGAGCAAACGGATATCCATTTGGAGCTGTGATAGATTTGTAGCCTACCCTGTAGCGGTGACGGTCCGTCTACTAGACGAATACCAAATTCCAGTGGATCCGAGTGTACACGATCCGCATATTCAGATTGTGGTTGGGATGTGAATATTACTTCTTGTTCCGGATTTCCCTACAACAAATACAAAAAATTCTTTTATATTTTAATCATTTAATCATGAAATACTGTTAATTATTGAATCAATTTAAAATCAAAAACTGCTAATAAATTGAATATTTATCCGATAGAACTTAACAATAATACTCATCTATAATAGTTTCACGGCAGCAATTGAAAGTTTTCTCTCTCGGAGAAAACATAGAATTATTCGTTCAATTCGAAAAAAAATCGATAATTAACCGATGCAATGGAAAGACAATATATGGAACAGAGAGCGGGAGAAGGGCTTGAACCGTGTTGACACACTGCTGATTCTCTAATTGACCATTGACACCACTGATCTTGATCATCAACTACTTAACTTAATACAATAATGACTAACTACAATATAATACTGATAAACGCACTGTTTGTGATCGTCATGCCAATGGGCGGGAGCGGTCGCATCTAATTCAATTTTGAGTCATCACTGTCGGTAGTTTAACTTTTCTTATCGCTTTTAATTGCGAGCAATACCCGCCCTTAATAACACGTAATAATTGCACGAATATTCACGCTTTGGCAATGATTTCATTTTACGATGTTTTTTTTATGTGCTCTTTGATTAAAAACTGTGCCAACACAGTGTCGAAAGCAATTGCAGGTTTTTTAATTGAAAAATTCGATTTACTATTTTTTTTAAATAGTTTTTATAGCAATGAATGATTTTGTAGGCCTATCAAACGATTTAAGATTATCTGCCTAAATTATCCTAAATTTATTGAAATTATTTGATATTTGAGGTATTTGGGGTTTCGAATTACTTGGTGGATTTTAATATGTTTTAATGTTAACCTCCAGCAAATAATCCTTTGCGTACTATTACTCACGCAGTCACAAATATATCAAAAAGTGACTTACGAGGTCTGTTCAAAAAGTATCGCGAATTTTGAATTTCCACAGGTTACGTATAATCGATTTTCGATTTTTGTGGCGTTATGTTGGTACTCATGTCTCTCAATTATGCCGACAAGTTCGACCATTTTGAATATTCAGTTAAATTTTGACAGCTGCTTTGCTTGCACGTGTTTTGGCTCGTCTTCGATTTTTGGCCATTTTCGACCAAAAACAACATCGCTTTAACATTGCTAAGGAGTTGTTGGACTCCATCCGCGACGACTTACATTTGCTCCAGAGGGTTATAACTGGTGACGAATCATGGGTTTATGGTTATGACATGGAAACCAAAGCTCAATCATCCCAATGAAAGCTGCCGCACGAGCCAAGACCGAAAAAACTCGCCAAGTTCGGTCGAATGTGAAGGTTTTGCTTACAGTTTTCTTCGATTGCAGGGGCGTGGTGCATCATGAGTTCTTGCCAAGGGTAGAACGGTCAATAATGTATATTACCTGCAAGTTCTGCGCAAGTTGCGCGAGGCAATCCACCAGAAACGCCCGGATTTGTGGAAGAACCAAAATTGGCTTTTGCACCATGATAACGCCCCTGCTCACGTATCGTTGCTTGTGCAAGAATTTTTAGCCAAAAACAATACACTAATAATGCCGCAGCACCGTATTCCCCAGATCTGGCCCCCTGTGACTTTTTCTTGTTCCCGAAACAGATTCTTTGACCAATTTTTTGGAATGGGCAAAAATCGAACACGAGCCAAAACAAGTGCAAGTAAAGCAGCTGTCAAAAATTAACTGAATATACAAAATAGTCGAACTTGTCGGCATAAGTGAGAACCAAGAGTACCAACATAACGCCACAAAAAAATCAGAAATGGAATATACTTAACCCGCGGAAATTCAAAATTCGCGATACTTTTTGAACAGACCTCGTATTTAAACAAGTACATACAAAAATTCAGCTAATTAATATTATTTATTTAAACTTAGCAGACTCACATTAAAATTGATTTAACTCTGGCAGGCAACGAACCCCGTATTATGGAATTATGAATTTCGAAAGTAATAATTTTAAATTTCTTTCTTTTATTCTGAGCTAAACAATAATTTTAATTAAAATTATGTCTTCAGGGACATTTATATTATAATAATAATTTATTATCAACTTTAAATGCTTTGGTGTAGGATGTGTTTGTCTTCAATTCATATCATTTTTCTAATAAAAATCAATTCGTAAACGTGACAAAAATTTCGCTAAATAATTGATAACAAATAGTGAAAAACTGCCAACAATGAAAAAGGATATCTTCAAACAAATAACTATAATGGGACATAAAATAAGAAGCAATTATTCTAGGTATAGACAAGAACTTTTAAGACAAATTATCAATTAAATACTGCAACATAATTTGAGTACTGAAATTCTGATGCAAAGGAAAACTACCATAGTTCATCATGATTACTTGTCTTACTTGCTTTAGAAAAAGCATGTCATTTAGCGAAAAAGTGTACAGTGCGGATTATTTTACAAACCACTGTGTTTATAACGCACTCGTATGTACGAGATAAATATACACAGTTGAACCAGAATGGCTTCAGTAGATTTACAAAAAAAAAAACATTCAAAAATTTATCTGATTAATTAATTATTGAAGAACGCACGAGTATGGGTTTGATGTTGTCGAAATTCGGCTTTTTCTTTTTAATGCACAATAGAATTATTTCATAAATTAGTTATCTACGATTTTCTTAACAATATTAATAGTTGTTCATGTGTAGTCGTTAAAAAGCTCATCCACTCAATTATTTTGTAATTAGTTCCGTCAGAGACTTATTCTATCGAAAAATGCATTCCGTGTTCAACCGATAAGGGAGTACCGTCACGTTGAGTGTATTTTTTTTTTGTTCAAAATCAACTCTTCTGCAATATTTGTTCTTTTTGGAATTTTTTATAATCATTGTTCACTCATTCTTGATATTGTGTTATATGAGTGCGTATAATATTCATGAAATGTTCATGAGCACGGAATAGTTTTAAATGTTCACGAATGGAACGTTCACCCCAAAGAGTAATAAGCGCCGGAAATCGCAAATCATTGTCTGAATAAAAATTAGAATGACTTCAACAAAAATTATTAAATTCCAAAATCAGTTTGCTGTTTTTTTTTTTAAATTTAAAGCAATTTCTGATTAATATTTGAACATCAATAATGAAGAAAATCAACTTTAAATATGTTTCTTAATAAGAAATTAATTTAAATATGTTTTTTTTGAATATAAACAATTATTTTTTTTTTTTTAAACTTTAATAAGGACATCGTTAGCAGAAATGACCTAAATACCCCAGTCTTATGGGAACCATAGTTTACTATCCGTTTCATTCCAAGTTCTGCATCCAATCATATAAAAGCTAAGAAATTTGGCGCCAATCCTTTATCGATTTTTAATAACAATGTCAGATTTATAATGATGGTCATAGCTATGCATATAACGAATATACAAACATACCATATATGGATATGGCAAAGTTCACAATGAAAAAATTTGTTGGGCACTCTCTCTCGGCAGATTAGATTCTATGTTTACCAATAATGGACAAATTCTAAGGAAATTTCCTAATGCAATTATTGGTAAAATAATACGTATTTTTAATTTAAAAAAATTTATAAAACAGATAATATTTAAGCAAACTATTTCATTAATAATTTTATAGTATTTAAACACGTTTCAAATATTATGCAATTCGTAAGAATATTTAATCCTTGAAATTTTGGATTTTATCGGTTGTTATGAGTAATTTTTTATTTGTTCGGAAATTATTGCAATTTTTTTCAGTTTATTTAAAATTTACAACTAAGGAAAAGAAAACACCTTTAGTTATACTTAGTTATTCAAAAAAATCTCACAAATAATTTCCGACGAAGGGTAATTCTGGATAGGTTAATAGAGGATAGATAGTTGGATCACAAAGGATTAAGATTTTCATATAAGCGGGCATGGGATTATTTGTAACGATGTAAGAAAACGTCCTGGAGAACATGATACATTTATCGCCGGCATAAGTTGCCATAAGGATATTGTTGGTGATAGAAATATCGGAAGAGTAAATATTGTATAGAATGGGACCAATGATACTATCCTGAGGAATGCCAACTTTAATAGAAGTCATTTCAGAGTATTCCTTGTTTTCATAAATTTGGAAGTTACGTTCTGACAAATAGGATTCAATTATAAGATAATAAGAAAAAGGATGGATGCATGCCATAAAAAATATCATTAAATACATACGAGTTATTATTATAATTGCAATAGTAATATTTTGCTTTAAAATTATCTCATAATGCGCATCAAAAATTTTGAAATTTTCTTAAATTTATTTTATACAATATTTAATACAATCTATAATTTTCAGTATTTAATTAATGTATTATGTTGTTATAGGAGTAACATGATAGATTTTAGTGTCTTAAATAGTTTTTGTAACCAAATTAAAATAAACTGAATACACTTTGAATTTTTTGCTTTTTTCAAACAATTAAAATAGGTACAATCAATAATCTATTAAATTAAAGAATATTTATTTATAATACATTTTTGATAATATGAATTAAATGATTTTATCTAATCAAGCTCAGTTTAATTATAATTCATAACCTAGTGAATTTCTCAACATTTCTACCTTAACAAATTTTGTAAGAAATTCGGATATTTTGTGTAAAAGCAATTTTCTCTCGATTTATACTTTGTACATTTCCGCTCAGACATTTTGAATGTATTTTCCTAGCGAAAATATTTGAGTTGAAATTTTGGGTTGTTTTCCATATTCTAATAAGAAATCAAAACTATTTTCGAGAAAGCAACATTTTTAAAATATTCGCACAAATGCCAAATAAAATATGTCAAATGTAATACCGCATCTTACAAGAAGAAAATTTGCAATAACGAAAAAAAAATAATCGTAGTAATCTTGGTGGCCTAATCTAACTGTTTATAGTTACATTCTGTTGCTTTTTGAACCTTAAATTCTAAATTATACATAATTAGACGAGCACTTCGAGTAGAAATCTTATTTTCCCAACCGTAAACTTTGCTACTCATACTTATAAAAGTGTGTCTCTGTATTTTTAATTTCTCTTTTTTTTCATTCGTGCACTCATAACTGAAAATTCGTTAGACCATTTTCCATTCCATATTTTTTTTCAAATAGATTATCTCTAAAAGAATAACGTAATTTATTTGGAAGTCAGTTACTCGGGAAAAAATTGATAATAAATATTTGAAAAATTTATCAAATTTTTATTTTTATTGATTAGAAATATCCAGTCTTTTTAGATACGTAATAATAATAATCGAACATTTTCCAAGAAACGACCTGATTGAGTGACAAATATCAAAAACGGGCATGATTCATATCATTGTGATAATCAATAAAATTTAGAGGAGCGGAGCGTACCTTTATCTTATCTCTTGGAAAATTTTTGATAAAATACACCTGCTAAAAAAAGTAGCGCACCTTGCATTATGTATTGCGTGTACGTTAGGTTTTTTTTTTGATAAAATATTTAGTTTCTTAGTAAATAAAATTAGGTTTTTTTTTAGAATAATCCACGAATAATGTTGAATGGTTTTTTATTTTTTTTTTATTTATAATGGAAAAGCTTATTGTGACAAGGTATTTTAAAAAGGTTTTTAAAAATACATAATAATCTAGTGTACAAGTTTTGCAAAAAATAAATGGAACAATTTGCCATTTGATTATGAAAAGTTTAATCGTTTAGTTTAGATTGAAAGAAAATTCAAAATAATTTTTATCAGGTGTGATACTTGTATACCATATACAATATGAACTTTTGTATACTTTTATGATTTTATATTAGCTCAGGAATCCCTATTACCGCATATTAAAGCAAAGAAGACAAATTTTTCTTTTAAAATAAAATAATAAATTTACGTGTATAAAAAATATAATGAGAACTTACAATTGCATATATTGATCCATGAATGGTAATTCCAACCATTGGAGCAAAATATATTATTACACCGGGCTCAATGACAAGTTTTGCACCATTTTCCACAAATAAATCCGTTCTTAATATGTACGGACTATCAATTGCACGTAGAATTTTTTCACCAACAATAACACTTTCATAAAATTCTGTTATCGATTTATTATTATTAACATTATTATTATCATTGTTTTGATTTTCTATATCATTAATATTTTTATTGAAATCATTTTCGGAATTATCACCCGCATTATAACGAACACTATTAACATTATCAATAATACTATTACTTTTTTTCATACCGTTTATCGGAAATATATCATCGGCGGCAAATACATTGCTTATTATTAATAATAAAAACAATAGTATTGAATTGTAGAACTGTTTTAAACAACTCCACTTTTTATGCTTAGACATTTTTATATTTTAGCATTTGCGCACATAGAAATATTTATGTAAATCACATATAATTCATATTAAATAATTCACTAGTTTTGTTTACTTATCTTCTAAGCTAACATAATTTTTCTTATAATTTCATTTCACAATTTTCCGTTTTATAATATAAGGCACTCGGTTCTAGTTAGATAACATATTTATTATAATTATATAAATAATAGAATGAAATTAATTTTAAATAATAATAATAATAATAATAAAAATTTCTATAGACCTCTCTATTCTAATAAGAAACATTCGAACAGTTCAACGTGTGTAGATCAAGTGCAAAGTATTGTAAATAAACATACCCGAAGCTACTCTTCAAGCTAATTCGTAGCCATTAAATTGTGTACGTTATAAGTGCGAGGATAAAGCGGGGTAGTATGTACATTAATCTATACAACCATATATAATCTATAAAATGAATGCACACATAGATAGTTTTTATACATACATTCTTTATTTCGAGCATAAAATAACTTTTGTATAATAATATAGTAGAAATTTAGCTTAATCATATTTTTTAAAATGTATGCTAAAATTATTTAAAGAGAACTGCACATTTTAGTGCATATGCAATTGGTTCATGTATTCGTTTATTTATATTAATTCGGAATGTCGTCGCCTATGAGAGCGATCAAAACAGAGTTCAGGTGTGACGTTACTTCTGTGTTATTCGATTCCATATACAGTTAACCTGTATAATGCAAGCTTATGTATATGAATTGACTACTCACATTTTACTCAATATTGACTACCCCCACATATCCAAGAGAACGACAGTTAAAACTGAATTGGTAATTATTTGTGACGTATTAATATAAAAGCTACTAGAGTCTTTTTGGCTCACCTCGTGGCCATGTAATTGTCTCAGGTGAGAGACATTAAATTCGTTTACAAAAGGTAAATTGTTTCGTAAGAGAAGAAAATATATAGTAGAAAAAAACAAAGAAATGGAAGGGAAAATCCACAAACAACAGGTTTTTATAATGTTTACTCATGAAAACAACTACACACATGAGACGACAATGTTTTTACTTGCTCTCCAATTCGAATACCTATTTCATTCGTGTTCTAATAACTTGAATACCTGCGACCGCTCATTCTAAAAGGTAATTTTAACAATAATATACATTCACAAATTAACCATGTATTATCTCTTGTCCATATATTGGTTTCGAAAAAAAAATCAATTCTATTAAAATGCGTTTAGAAATTACTTCCAAGTCAAGTCATTTATGAAACTACATTTTTCAAAACTATTCACTGATTTATCTATGGTTGAAATTAGACCGATTTGAGGTAAATTTAACAACACAAATCCATCTACATATTAACGTATATCTTGTTGTTCAAACAAATACAATTAAGTCTATTATTGAACAATGAGCAGTACATTAACTCAACATATTGCAGTGCAAATCCAGTTAGATTTATGTTTAACCTTTAAATAAACTTTTAATCATGCTTTTCGAAACAATCAGGTAAAACGCACCAATTTTTTTCGAAATTACTTCGCGCATGCACTTTGCACTAAAAAGTTCCGAACAAATATTTTAGCCATTTAATATCCAAACTGTCTTTTACAAATAATCAGATCTACGAGTATAAAACACGAATTTAATAATTTTATTATACGTCTTCAGATATGAAAACTTATCTTAATGATTGACTAATATTAGTAATAAAAAAAACACCTTCAGATGTACTCGCAGTTTACGTAAGTCGTAAACCGAAATCGTATCAACCAAATCTTAATTTACTACATCCCAGTTTACTAATAATATTTTTAAATGCGATCGATAAACATATTCCACTCATAATCTAAGATAATATAATTCCACAAAAAAAAAATTTGGAATATTTGATTAAATAAAAGCGTTTTAATATACTAAAATCTTGTTAAAATGATTCACCTAAATTTGTTGACATTTTTAACCAATTAATAAATTTATTTGTTATTTAATAGTTAGAACAACACTTATTTTTACACAAATTTTTTGCATGAAATTGCAAAATTTCTACAACGAATACCAGAAAAAGTGGTAAACAAAAGCTTTTAACCAACTAAAAAGAAACGGCGCCACATAAGCACACCTAACGACGTTTTTGTGTTTACATTTTTATACCCGTATTATTATGTTCTTCCATCTAATACAGTACCGATAATTTAGAAATAGATATTTAATTAGAATTTCAAAAATTTTCAATTTTCTGTGCGAATTTAATTAATGAAAAGTGTATATTGCTTTAAAGAAAGGCGCGGTCAATCGACAAACTCAGATGACCGATTCTGATATATGTACACCTAAAATGTATGTAAGTAAGCTGAGTGAATTCAAAAGCGATAGATGAGTGTGAAATATGTACAACGGCACTCATACGACGGCACTTTACATTACGATCGCATACATTGGAATACCCGCTTTCATTCTTTCTGATGTTACTCAAAATTTCAAAAAGAAAATCTCAACGACTGCTTACAAAAGAGCGATACGATAGTCGCCATCTTAAAAATATACATAATATCTTATGTACGAGGGTTTGTTCTTAAGAAAAAAAAATATCTTCAGCTCTAAATATTATTAATCAATTATTTAAATGCACCAAAATCAATTTACTATCATTGATATATTTTTTTAAACTGAAACACTTATCCCTCTCATATAACAATTGAATATATTAAAATTTTAAAATGTTTTCAACAAACATCTGATAATTTTGAATAAGGCCTTCTTGTTTGAGAATATATGAGGAGAGTATAAATTGTTTTTTATTTTTATAAAAAATAAAGTTGATCGCATAATTCAAATTGTTATTATTGCTAACATTATATCGAAATTCATTTATTGAAAACAAAAAGTTGAGATATTGCATTATTTTAAAAATTTTTATCAACATTACAGAGCCGAGTTAGAAAAATATTTCGAATTGAATATTGTAATAGATGTCACCACAAGATTTTAGAACACATACTTTAGTAACCGTTAATGGTTCTTTTCTATTCTATAAATTTTTATTTAATATTTTTCGACTATTTGAAAAGCAATATATTAAAAAATAGTTGATAATTTATTATTGTTTGAGATATTTAAGTAATATCACTATATTAAGTTTGAATAGAAAAAAATGTTTGTGGGATGGTAATTATTACTACTGCTATTAATTTATGAGCTAAATTACAGCAAATCACGCAATTATTATAAATATAATAAATTCTTTTAACGTAAAATCCCAATTTTTTGAAAATATGATTGCATTCAACATATTTGTATAATTTTATTCCGTTGTTCGATACAGAGAATAAATAAAAATTAACTCAGTTACGGTTGTTGAGTGTGTATTTATTTTAAAAGAGGGCGTGCGTATTTGTAAAAAGAAATTATAAAGTAGCAGGGCTGATGCTGACGATGACGATGCTCGCATGCAAAGTTCATAGTTGGTACAAAGTTTATATAGTGAGGACGTGTTTTCCATAAGCTGAGAGAAAGTGAATAATAAAGTTGGAAAATTTAATAATCTACCTGCTGCCGATTCTTCGAAGTGAGGCCCCACCGTCCATCTTCGCCACAATTCGACGGTAACGAAATTATAAAAACAAAATAGCAAAATTACGACGTATTTTACGACGTTTTTCATTAATTGAGTATTAAGTGCCTGCCTGTGCCCTGTTGAAGAATCATTCGATTTTTAAATTCATATTGCAAAGCAGAAAACGCCATAATTATCTTCTAAACTTAAATTCAATTTCGCAAAAGTGATTTAGTGATTCTGGCTAAAGTAAAAAAAAAAAACTAAATTTCCCATACCTAATGGCGTCGCAAAAATTGACTTCGTACTCGTCATTTCGTGAGAATTTTCAAACAAGCTTTCACCGCCATCTTGTATTTCCGCATCGACTCCATATTGGTGTATGCGCAATTGATGTAGCTTCGCTTCTAAAATATAAATCAATATTGCAAATTAATTTCATTGAATCTTGAGAATATGGCTTTTGTATATACGATGTATGATAATTTTTTAGGGTTTTCGTTGAATCTACAATTTATCCGCAAAACGTGGCGTAGATCGTAATTGAAATACAGCGAAAGGCAAAGGCATGAGATTATCAGAGCTATTATAGAATGAATTCACATGAAATCATGTCGCAGAAATAATTTCTTTTAAAGATGAGAAGTAAGCAGGTGCCTAAGTACATACATATTAGAACAAATCAATGCAAGCACGGGGTGTGGTTAATTGTATCTCCAAGACTTAATTTTTTTCTACTTTATTAATTGCACGAACGTACAAATAAATATATTTCGAAAAAAAAAATGCATAAAATAGGATATACGTCTCGATTTTTGTAGCAACGTTTATTTATAATTTATACAACACATTATTAAAATAACGTTTACAAATAGATCTACTTGGCTGAATAATAATAAAAACTATTTAAAAAAAATATTTGATGAGAAGAATCAATCTTTACGAGAAAATTATCAAAACATTTCACAGTAAATTCTACGCTAACGCATCGACCGATCTTCAACAGGCACGCGAAGGCACGGCGTCTATTTAAAAGGCAGGCATCGTAGTTCCAAATTCATCGTAGTATCAAAAAGTATCAAGGCATCTACGTTCGTACAATAGATCGATATCTTCGAGAGAGAGAAATACGCCGACGACAGCAATAATATGGGTGATAATACGCGTGGAACCCGTGTTTATGTAGGTAATTTAAGTGACAAAGTAAAGAAAGAAGATTTGGAGGGAGAATTTACCAAGTATGGTAAACTGAATTCCGTTTGGGTTGCATTCAACCCGCCTGGTTTTGCTTTTGTTGAATTTGAAAAACGTGACGAGGCCGAGAAGGCCTGCGATATTTTGAATGGTACTGAAATCTTAGGGTCACAGCTGCGCGTCGAAATATCAAAAGGTCGTCCGCGACAAGGACGTGGCGGCGGAGGTGGTCGTTTCAGAGACCGTGGCCGAGGAAGTGGCGGTGACTACCGCAGCAATAGGTCCGGTGGTGGAGGTGGTTTCCGATCGGGCGGAGGTGGCGGTTTTGGCGGATCCAGGAGCAGCGGTGGCGGCGGCGGAGGAGGTGGTTTCAGATCCCGTGGCGGGCCTGGCGGCCGAAGTTATGACCAGTCCAATGGTTATGGTAGTAGCGGCGGCAGAAGTGGCGGAGGTGGCGGTGGTTATGGCCGTGAGAGTAGTGGCTACGGTGGCGGCCGCGATAGCAGCAGAAACTACGGCAGTTCGTATGGTGGTGGCCGAAGTGGTGGAGGTGGAGGCGGCGGTGGCAGATTTCGCTCAAGGTCACCAGCTGGTGGACGCGGTAGATTTTAAGTTCTAATTCACAATCAGATTAAGCATTTTCATTTTTAAGTACTTTTACTACAATTAATAATTACTATTTTACTTATTAAAAATAAATTTAATTTCCATATCGATAAAAGAATTATATACATATTTATCGAATTAGTAACCTCAATGCATAAAGCAGAACTTTCCAATTGCAAATATTTTATATAGGACAAAGAAAAATTTGTAATGTAAGGATATAATTTTGACAAAATAATTTATGAAAAAATAAAATAAACAATTAAAAGTGAAGATTTGGTTTTGCAAGCATCGAACATTTTACTATTACTCTTTTATCATTTATTATTATTACTATTATAAATGAAGAAATAAAAGGAACTTCTAAAATATGTGTAAAATATTGAACTTTAATTACATTTTTATAAATTCATCTTCACATTTAAATACATATTCTGTTGTTATATTGTTCGTAACGCTTTAAGAAGAACAGCTTGTCAAACTGGCCATAAGAAATTCCATTTTATTTAGGAAATTTTTGCCTTCTAGCTTGTCGAATCTAACCTAAAATTATACCATAAGCAAAGTGGCGACAATATTTACAGATATACGTACCTCTTTGAAGTGACCACCCAAATGCTCCCAAAATTTTCCAGGAACCAACGGACTGGGAAAGAAATCTTGTCGAGGAGTTCGTGCAATAAATACTTTAACGTCTATTTGAGGATCGCAACGTATCTGTACGGCTATCATACGATCGCCATTAGGTGAAGCCAACAGACAAGCGCTGGCATTGCCCAAAGGCTCCACTGATCCTATACCAAGATGGTTACTATTGGACAGTACTTGCCATGCCATGCATTTTGCTAAAATTAATAGACACGATATTTGGTGTTGATTTATTTGACATAGTATTAGGTCCCTGAGTTCTTGAGGCTCATACGACATGTGCATTACACGACCATCGCGGCAAATGCACTTTAACGATCTCTCTTTCACGTGTATCACTAACGATGTCCTATTTATCGAATCATACCTGAGATAACATAACGAAGAAAATATTGATTATTCTTCGATTTCTATTAATAGTAATTATAATTACCCATGGGTTACTATATTGATTTTTACGCAAGACATTGTTGGACTATTCATAGCGTTCCAATGCGATACTATTTGGGGATCCTTAACATCTCTAGCCAATGTGTCCAAAACATATTGAGTTCTTTTCCTCATAAAAATATGCTGAGCCTGGGCGATAATTTGCTCAAGCAGAGTTTGCGTCTTTGTCATTTCTAACAATTCATGTCTATCTGCAGCTGAGGGACCTGCCAGCATTCGCTTCTTGCTTGGACCTAACGGACCACTGGCCGGATGTGGGAATGGATGGTGAGTGTTCTTGTGATGCACTTCACGTAATAATTGATGCAAAGAATGCTCAAGTACATGATCATGGTCATTGATTGGAGCCGGCTGTGTTGAATCGAACGTTGTAGAGTGACAGAGTGATATAATTAGCTGAATACCTGGGAGAAGAGTAGCCCGGATTTGATTGCCAACAACAACGTGCGGAATTGGTGCTTGTAAATGAATTGCCTCACGCGCTAGTTGGCTGAATAACTCTTTACAAAATAGTACATTTTGTGCAAATTCCAATGTTTTCTGCCAAACACCGGCTTGCTGAGTTATGTTTGGCCCATGTCCCATTAGATTTACAACCGCCGTACACAAATCTTCCTGATCTTTTTGTGTTATCACCTTTATATATGCGACACCTTGCAGTTCTGATGGAACATTTACGCGCAGTGCAGAGTTAGATTTTGGACATGGTGGTTGACCAGTAATTGGACTGTTAGGAGGAGAATTACTACTTGCGCTTGCTTGTTCTTCTGCTTTTGTTACTTCGAATGTGCCCGGATGCTGGAATTTCGATCCGGCCGTTCTGTAGCTTAAATCGCCAACTATTGTATCTGAAAGTTTTTTTAAGCGCCAATTCTGTCGTAAGCGTAATAATTCAATATGGAAATCTGAGTTCCGATTATTTCTTTGCTCACTATGGGAATTTCGTAACCGTTCTGCACCATTTAGAAGTACATTTGCGGCCTGACTGAGGGCCTTTTTACGGGCGTAAACTTGAACCATAGGCTTCGTTTCTTGCGGATCTTGTGGCACAACATCCAGAACTAAATACCTTTTGTCTTTAGCTACCGAAAGAACATCAGCTAAGACACTCACTTCAGTATGAGCATCTTTTAATTTTGTTCTCACCGAATCTAACGGCCACAAACTTGGTTGAAATTGTGATGGCTCTTTTGAATCCTCATCGCTGGATCGCCTCTCCTCTTCTTTTTTCAAATCATCTAAGGAAGTTTTGCTAAAATCTATGCGGGCCGCACATTTTGATAAGCTCTCACTCAAAGTAAGTGGCCTAAAATAGATATTATAACAAATAATTATAAAAAAATTAATGAGGTTTTCAATATTTACGGCTGATAAATTTCCGTTCCATCATAAGCAATTTCTTGAATTTGGTGTTCTACCGTGGTTTCAACGCATAAATTTACTGATGACATACTGCTAAGAAAGTTTTTATGCTCGGACAATTAAAAAACTAACTGAACTGGCTTTGCGGTTCCGTATACTTTATAATTAATTAAAATGGTTTCTGTTTAAGAATCCTTTTTTTCTTGCACATTTTTTGTACTTTCTAACGAAAATCTGAAAATTCCGTATTATCCGAAATATTTTCCGGCACCGTCAACACAATCAATACTACTTGTCAAAATTCAAGCATCAGTGGTAAGCACATACATTCGTTGTTTGTCCCAATATTAATTTACAATAAATGAATAAACTTATTTAAATAAATTTATTATACATATAAAAGACTCATTAAATTGTATTTCAAATTATTAACAATTTATACTTCATTATTTGAAGAGATTCTTTTCTTTGCGGCCTAGTTGCCACATTTAATTTTAAAATCTTTTATCCAATATATGAAATTTTTTTAATTTGTACTGCCATAGGTGAAATTAAAATTTGACAGGTTGTCATTCGCCATTTGTAATTGTTTTCATCGCCGTATACATAATATCGCAACGCGTTGAAATTGAAGAATTGCGTTTGATTGCGTGGAAATATATTAAAATTGGTGGTATTTAATGAACTGAGCCAAATGGAACTGCATCACAAGAGTGATGATAACAATCCAATGATGAGGGATATTGCTAATATGATTATAAAGAAGGAGAAGAAAAAACGCGAACCACATAAACTTGTAATAATTAATGAAGATGAATTAATACGGCAAGTAGAAATACGGCCAATATTATTTGATAAATCCCTAAAAGGATATAGGAAATCCTCATTACGTGATCAGTCGTGGAAAGAAATAGCTACATTATTAGATTCAACAGGTAAAAAGTTTATAGAAATATACTAGCAAGGGAATTTCCTATAGATTTTTCCATCCGATGTATCCACAAAAGTAATGCATTTCTGATACCGTGCAAATGTTAAATTCAAGAATTTCTATATATTAATTGATAGTGGAAGAATGTCGAAAAAGGTGGAGAAGTCTTCGCGACGCATTTTCGAAGCACTATAAACAAGGCGATAATTCCAATGCGAAAAAGAAAAAGTGGATATTTTATGATCAAATGTATTTTATAGCACCCTATCTTGATTATCCTAGGTACTATATTTTTTTTATTTGCAATTTCAAGGGATACTTATTTCGATAATAATGTTTACTTATTATGTGTGTATATTGTACAGTGGTTCATTGCAAGAAACAAATTTACAGGATGATTCAACTGACAACGTACTTGTGGATAGTGGCAATTTAGAAATGGATCATAGTTCACCATACAAAACTCGAACTGAGGAGAATCAAAACCCGCATCAACACCACCAGGATGATCACACAACAATAGATTTATACGATGAAAATCAAGTTATGACAAGAATATTTGCAAGTCCAGTATATCCAGCTACAGATAATAAAAAAATTAATTCGGAAAAAACTGAAGATTACACACCAATTATGACAACAGACCCAGACGAACGGTTTCTTTTAAGTTGTTCACCAATTTTGAAGCGGTTATCGAATAAAAAAAATGCTCTTGCCAGATTACGAATACAGCAGATATTATATGGGATTGAATTCGGGGAGCAATAGTTCAATTGTATTATTTGTATTTAATTTATGTTATTACATACTGTATATATCTAATTGTTAGACACTTATTTATTTTTAAACATTGTAAATAGAAATGGCATCCTATTTTAATAATTATTGTTTCGTTATAATAATAAATTACATAAGAATATAACTTTTGTTTTTCTTTGCGAAGTAATGAATCATTAACTATGTCCACTGTTCCTAAATATTATTCTAAATGAAGAATAAAATTTAGGTCGTTTAAGAAATTTAACTCTTAACATAGGAAACAAATGTTTTAACTCGTTGGAATACTATTTAAATTAACCGTAAAATTAAATCAATGATAATTTTTTAAGGAGATATGATTTAGACACTATATATGTGAAATCAGTAGTTCGTTTTAGTATTATACA
The DNA here is from genome assembly GCA_958298945.1 of Atherix ibis. Taxonomy (NCBI): domain Eukaryota; kingdom Metazoa; phylum Arthropoda; class Insecta; order Diptera; family Athericidae; genus Atherix; species Atherix ibis. Next base: position 84,810,138 of record OY282609.1, read on the forward strand.
AACTTTTATTATTGGTTTGGATTTTGTTGATATATTTAACAGAACATGTTTTTGGTTCTATAATAAAATATGTTAAAACTAACATTTATGCATCCTAGTCTATTTAAAACTCATGAATAATGTTCTGAGAATTAATTAAAACAATTAACAAGAATGATGGTTAACATTTATATATTTTTTGTTTCAACATGAACGAGTATTGTTCAATTACATAAATAATTTTTTCATAAGTTTGTTTACTTTCTCTTGATTTGCTATATAAAATATCGAAATCACAATTTGAATATATTTATATTATATTAATTTGATAATATGTAGATATTTACGAATCAATTGATGTGTATTTACAACTTTTAGTTTTACATTAAGAATACAATTTATATTAAAAATGTTGCTATAATAATTGATTTACAACCATATACATGAAAATCTTTGAGTTGCGAATTATGAATGTATAAATTAAATTTAATCACCTTTTTAAGCATTGTTATTTTCTCCACAACATTGAATACAATCCATGCAGTTATGCTATCTGTTACCGTCATTGTTTTTATTATTCTCGATCGCCGTCAACTGTTGCTGTGGTGATTAATATAAAAGCATGAGTATTTATTAATTTGAGTTATATTAAATAAATTAATAAATCAATCTTCATTACCTGCAAAGATCGTACTGTATCTAAAAGTATTTTTTTTTCATCTAACAATGTTGATATATCATCTTGGGCTGCTTTTAGGTATGTCCTTAAAATATCTGTTTCCTGTTTCGTTTTCATTCTTAATGAATAATAATATTCACAATATTTTAGTATACACAAATATTTTTTATAAATAATAAAAGAAATACCGATTGCTATCAGATGTTTCTTTTGCATTGATTAATTGTTTCCTTAGTGCTTCGTTATCTAATTTTAACTGTTGCAATAGCAACTGGAGGGATAATAATTCACGATCACGACTTTTATCATTTTGTTTCGTGCTAGATTCGCTTGTATCTAACAAAACGAAAGTAGAATTTTTTTTAAAAATAAAGTCAACCTTATAGATTATTGCTCTGTTAGCAAAGGAAATAAGTAATTCTTATTATTTTTGTTATTGAAATATTGTATACCCTTTTTTCCGTAATCATTGCTATCGCTATTTGGTTGAATATAAAATACTCCTAATGCATCCCGCTTAATTTTCATTAAGCCTATAGCTAAGTGAATTGGAACTGGACCTGGTGAAGTGATGTTCACTGGTGGTCTATCCTCCATCAATAGAATTTTAACATTTTCTAGAATTATCTAAATCCATTGTTTCAATAAATATGGATATTTAGAATTTTTATGAATATCTGGAATTTACATACGTTCATTGGTAAAGGTTTCATTATGATTTCATCCTCTGCTAAATCTCCAAGTCCTATTATCGTACTCATCGACAAGTCTAAATTTAAATCTTTCACATTAACACTGAGACTGTTTGTGAACCAACTAGAATGATTTTGATTAACAAATGTTTACTATTATTATAATCTAAGCAAATGCTTCCAGATTAAAACCTTTGTATTAAAATTTTGTCTTTCGTGATTGCAGAAATGTGCGGTGGGTTAAGAGTTTCATCAAGTCTAAGACGAATACAGGGTGATGCTTCTGGATTATATGCAGCGACATTCCATGCACGACATCTAGCTCCAAATTTCGTCTGCAAATTTATTCTCTCTTTTATAACACTTTTTTTCATTTTTTTTTTAACACAAATTGATATATATCTTACTTTTATAATTAAAGTATTTAAATATTAGAGAAACTATTGTTATGCGTGCAACTATTTTACTGTTAAGTAATTTAACAGTACAAGCAATTTGAAAAATTGTACATTTTATTGACCGAATAAAAATGGCTTCATTTTTTTCCAAATTAAGTAAAGCACATGCAGTAAACAGAAATTTAGATTCAATGCTATCAAAAATATAAAAGTATATATACTGCAAATATGTTATTTTTATTTACCAAATTAATATTCAAAATAATATGAATTATTTTTTGGAATACTTTAATAAGTTATACAAACTGATGCAAATATATTTTAATAAAATTTAGCCATAAGCGTTTCCGAACCTTGTTTTATATTCTTTATATTTTATGTAAATGCAATGTTATAAATTATTTTTAAAATATCTTAGAAAACAGAGAATATTTTTCAAAAAATCTCAAAATTAATACTATGCAAAATAAAACAATTTTTCTTTTTTTAAAGCAACCGAATTGAAAATTTCGATAAAAAAAACGAATGCAATTTGTGTTCTATGATTAGTGTTTGTTTTTCCAATCCAGTTATGTGTGTGCTGTTGAGCTATTGTTTATGTACGGCAGTCGTAGCCCACACATAAAATTATTTTCAGCGCCAATCGACAAAATATCGGTACGAAGTTACGCTTTACAGTTTGAATATTTTTCGTAACAATACTATACGATCAAATACGTGAATTTGATTGAACAAACAAGCACTGAATTTTCATAATAATATTGTATAATTCTTCATTTATTATAGTCACATTTTGTAATTATATTGAATGTACCTTTGTGGATTGATAAACCCTCTTTAAAGTTTAAAATTCGTTGCATAAAAATGTTACATTACCATATGATAGTAGAATTGGTAGTAGCAATTGTAGTAGGATTAGTAGTAGTGATAATGATGGTGGTAGTTGTAGTTGTGGTTGCAGTAGTAGTAGTAGTAGTAGTAGTAGTAGTAGTAAAATTATTCACAATTTTTATAAATAGTAGTGAAGAGAAAGCATGCAAAAAATATATACCGACACATTAACAATACTATTTAATATATTATATATATAAATATATATATATATATGTATGTATTTATATATTACAATATGTAATTTACATATGCATGTAATTAAATTTATTGCATTTATTCATTTATAAAGGCAAACAATTTAAATTAACATCCGTTCTTTTTTAACTTTTATTTAAATAATTTCTATCATCATTGACTAACTTTTCACTTTTATTTAATTTAATTTCCATAGAATTTCCTTTTAAAAGAATTATCAATTTAATTCGATATATAAAATAATGTGTAAAATTTTTCGCACATTGATCGATTATTGTTAAAAACAGAAGCAAAGCCATACAACATATATGTAAGTAGAAGATAAAACTTTTTTGGAAAATACGATTATTATTTAAATAAAATATGATGAAATTTGCAACTCAATAAATTCATTATTAATAAGAATAATAACAATAAGACTAATAATAATGATTATAATAATAATGATAAATTTTTAATTGTAAGACTATTTGTAGTTTAAAATAGTTATAGTATTAGAAGAATTAATAATATTAGTAATGATAGAAATAATAATTACTTAATAAGAATTAATATTATTGTTATGAATTATAACGATTTAATAGTGTTAATATTTTACAATCAATATATATTTTACTTGTAATTCATCCCAAGGTATAGCACCACATTCATCGCAAGTTAGCGCCGAAATTTGTAATTTTGTTGCAGATTTGTAACCTTTATTTTGTTGAATAACTTCAACTGTAGTCAATCTAACATTTAATTATATTTATAAAACATTTAATAAACCATACATGAATTGTTGATTTTCTTTACCGAAAAGTGGCCATTGATACGAGATCACGTCTACGCCAACTGCTTACTTCCGATGGTTCTGACGGCGAAGACATATTTGTCTTAAAACTTTGTTCTTCATAAACTTCACTTGCGAATTCAATTGGTGACACCTTCACTGTCCCGGCATCATTAGCAAACGGATTTAATCTGTTTATAAATAAGTAAAAGAAACGAAACATTATCATAAATATATGGTAATGGTAACAAAATAATACCTGAACATAACATCAATGCAATCTGTTGTCTTATCATCGACCAAAGTTGCAGCAAAGTTCTCCGAATCAGAACTTATATCACTATAAATTGAAAATGTATCGCTAACATCATCAGTGCCAACTTTTAAAGCAGAATCTATGGACGTCATAAAGCTACTCAATCCCTTTTTCATCGAAAGGAACCCTTCAATAATTTAACATTTACATAAAAATTTAATAAAATACTATATCATTAAATACCTGAATTTAAGTCTTTGGAAAAATTAATATCACTCATTGAATTTCTATTCTTATTGCCACCTTTTGATGATGTTGATACATTCGCAGTCGATAAAGTATCTGCTTTATATGTTAAAGATGTTGTGCTTACTATTGGCGCGTTTTGTATTTGCACATTGTGTCTTTTTATGTAAATTTAATTTTTTTTTAACGAATTCTAATTTAAATTTATGAAATAAACAGTAGAATATTTTCATAGTAACTCACCCGTGCGCATTTGGATTTGATGTGTGCATTGGAACAACTGATGGTGGTTCGTTTGTTACTGGCGATGGCGTTTCAATACTACCAAATGCATTTGTGCTTCTTAATTGATCAGCATTTGCTGACGTTGACCATGCCACAGCATTATTGCCTGAACAAAAATACAATATTTACATTTGTATTGTCTTTGTACATTTCTAAAGATTACATATAACAAGCTAAACATGCATATTGCACATAATGATGCATTTTCACTTTTGCTCATCATTAGTAACTACTTAACTAAACTTCTGAGAATTGGCATTCACTACAGAACGTAAATATTCTCATCTTAAATTTAATTAATTTTTTTTAATAAAAATAAAATAGAACAAAAAAGGATAACATTTCATCTATTTCAAAAATGCACAATAAATTTTTTTTTCATTTTAAATAATGACCATTATTTTAAACTGTCTTTATTAAAGTTTAGCTGTTTTATTTGGCTAAAGTAACTTTATCAAAACGAACTAAATACTAATTATCTATATAATGTGTAATATTTCACTAAACCAATAGTTTTTTTTTATGTTTCTATACACATATATAGACAAATATGTATGCAAAAAAATCTACCGCAAATTAAAAATAATATAAAGAATTTTTGTTGAAATAACGCTAAACATGAATAGATAGAAATTAATAAAAATTTATATACGTACACAGCTTTTATTGATAAAATCAAAAAGGTAAAATAAAATACCATAAGTTGATAAATTAAAAATGATATAAAGCAAAACTAAAAATCTTACTAGCCATGTGTAAATCATCACCCAAACTAGCTGAGTCTGGTAGAACACTTTCCGCATCGCCTCCACTTGATTCCTTACCAGGAGTTTGTGATGGCATCACCATAGTTACTTCAACTTGAGGTATCACACATCCAAACACAATAGACTTATTGCTTTCCTATTAAATTAAAATAAAAAAATCCTACTATTTAATTTAATTAAAGCTATAGATTACTACGTACGTTTTTTATTATCCTTTTAGAATCTAATGATAAAAATGTTGTCAGTTCAGTCAACTCCTCGGATAGACGAAGTAAAAATAAATATTGAAAATGATCAATTTGTACACTAACTAAATTCGAAACATGTGCTATGGCATACAAATCGGCTGTTGTATCTGAATCATCGTTTTTGTTTGTTAATTGTTCTACCGAACAATGAAAGGAACAGCTTGAATGTATACTATTGCTATTTACCAAGTCTAATGACTTCATATTACTAAATAATTGTTTATTATTATTTCTCGTGGAGTTCGCCATCTAGAAAATATTCAAATATGTATATATATATTCGTATTTAATTTGGATTTAACTATTTTTAACGCAGTATATACATTATCACTTTTCCCGTGAATCCAGATTGTGATTGGGACAGCATCGACAAATGGAATCGGCTTATTTTGTCCTAAAGATCTAGCTCCAAAGAAATCTACCCAAACTGGATCCAATTTCATGCACCAGACGTCTCGCGGTTCAGACCACATACTGTATCGCGTTAATGTTGCAGACTCAACTTCTACTGATTGGTCATTTAATAAATCGCTGGCTATAATAAGTAAACAAAAAAGTAATATTATAGTGACATTTTTTTGTATTTAGTTCGCGAAATATTCACCCGCAACATGAGAAAGTATTCGATCAGTGACAATACACAAATCTCCTTTGTCAGACGGGAAATCACTTCCAAAAACCAAACTACCTTCCTGCAATGCTTGTAAAGCTTGCGCTAAATCTGCTCGAGATGATCCAACCTCGCGAATATTAGTTAAAGCGAATCGTGATATTTGAATCTGCATTAATTTTGGACGATCTCTTTGGTTTGGCGTCTCAAAAGCTGCTTCTATAATAATTCGTGGCATTATGGCTTCTAGCTTTACGTCCATATACATCAGATTTGGATCAGTACTAGTTGTTGTGGATCCAGAAACAACGTTCGTTCTTAGTAAACTTTCGTGCAAATTCAATATAAACGAATTGAACCAGAGTATACTACTCAAGTCAAAGTTTATTTGCACCGGATTTGCGTATACGAACATTTTAGATGGTGGTACTAAATAATTTAAAATACATATATTATCTGCCCAACTTTAATGAACTGTACATATTTTTAACTCTTATTATTGTCCTAAATACTCAAAACTTACATGGAAATATGAAATCACCAGGATAGTAAAAATATGTAAATTCGGCATGGCAAAGTGGCATTTCTGGTGGAAGCGAATATCGATCTTTATCTCCTGAAATTTCAAAACTAATATAATAAACTTCTCTCAAGTTATTCTAATTATATTGATAATTGTATTTTGGTTAATTTTTTTAAATTATAGTTAGGAAGTAATAACCTGTCTTCATTTTCCTCTTTTGTTGTGCTAATAATATAATAATAATTATTAGCTATTAATAAATATAAAAATCAAGGCAAATATTTAATGTATTTTGCAAATGTTTAAGTTTTTTTCTTATAACGTACCAGCAATAAATTCTTTTGGAATTTGCTTTTTCCCCGCTGTAGTTACACGATACAACGTAAAATCTTCAATACGCAAGATTACACATGCACTCATTAATCTTGCTAGATTTGCGTTTATAACTCGATTAGAAGCCGCCACATAACTCGTATTTCCTACAGGAGTTGAAGAACAGGAACCATTTTTTTGATTCGCTCCGCTTTCGCTCTGACTTTGGTCCAATTTTGATTGCGGCCTTGGCGAACTAGGATCTGTTCGTTCCAATGGTGCATGAGAAGGAGAATTTTGCGGTTGATTCAAATTAAGTACCGATTCTCGAAAAAACGTCAAAGATTGTTCAAGCCATAAAGCTGGTGGAATGGAGGTTTCTTTATATCTTTTTGGATAAAATTTTAAACAAGTACAATTGTCAATTATCGAATTATAATATTAAATAAAAGTTTCTGACTTAGCCCAATGTGAACGATTAGATTTCGCCAAGTGATATGGATAATAGTCTATTTGAAAAGCTTGTATAGATATTTGTAAAGCACCACCATCATTTAAATCCGGATGACACGATCGTCCATCTAAAAAAATATTGAAATATGTATTAAATAATATAAATACTAAATTTGTTCCGCTTTCGTTTTACCTCCAGCATCATCACATAAATGTAAATCGATTCTTTGGCTAAAAAAGTGATAAGACGTTTCACGAACATCAAAAATATTGAACATTTTCTGCTTCGACGAAGCATTTGCTAGCTCTTCTTGACGGCTCTGTTGCGCTATTTGAGCCTGGTATTCAGGTAAAGTCTAAAAAAAACAATCCGTTTTTAATAAAATTGAAAATAATATTCGGTATATTTATACTTCTAGCTTGCGCTGTGCTTTTGATTTTTGTGTTGTATGAGTTGATGTCTTAATTAGATCAGATAAGGAGTCAACAAAATGTAATGCCGCCTTCAATTGAGAATCCGTTAGAACCCATAATAAATCATCTAATATTATGACTAATCGAGAAGATAATACAGAACAGTCTAAAAGGAATTAAAAAAAATTTAATAATTGTTTTATATTAAACAAGCTTATTTTACTACCAATTAATTTTTTCTTTATTGTAATACGACATTTTGCTTGATTTGTTAGCAATCGAAGAGGAGTTAAAGTCTCATCTTGCGTCGAACTAGCTTCTATGCGTACAGTTTGCCAAGAAAGTTCTTTAAAAATTAGAATAGTCCCGCGCTGTTGATCTTTTAGCCTCGTCATTGAGAGTTCCCCATTTGACCATTTCGGTGTTTTTGACTCGACACGAATTCGTGACATCTAATATATTATCTTTCATTGTTTGTAGTTTTTTATTATTAAAAAATAATACCTGAACTGATGCCGTAAATGCAGGACTGTTAAATTTAACATTAACTGTATTCACTATAACTGTAATTCCATCTATAACTTTATGGATAAAACTATATTTTCCTGGAGCTGATGTTAGATTTTGCAGACCAGGAACTGTTGGAGATTCGGTTCTCGCATTTTCGCAAGTTTCAATAACTATGTTAACTTCGTCCAAAGTCTAAATGTATCAAATATTATAGTTTTTCCATTCCCGTTACACAAAAAGCATTTTAAATTCTTACCAAAGTTATAGGAATACTTTTCAGTTTAGTCCAACTAATCCGAAAAGAGACATTATTGCACCAAGCCGAGGTTAATCGTAGCCATGAAGGCAGCTCTAAAAGATCTGTGAGGACATTTTCATCTAATTGTAAATTCGACAACTCCCCTTCCCCACGGAATGTGCTGAGATTTATCTTATCCGATGACAAGTTTTTTGTATATCTATAATTACAATTATTTAAATTTTAAAATATAAAATAATTATCGGATTTTATAATTAGATCTAATAATACTTTTCTTATGCCTTGAAATCATATTATTCATTATAATAATTTTACAAATAAAATTATTTAAATTTTCAAATATAAAATAATTATCGGATTTTATCATTATATCTAATAGTAATTTTCTTATGCCTTGCAATCATATATTATCCAATAAAATATAATAATTGAACCTAATGGGTGCAATTCTCCTTTGATTGAACAAATTATTATTAAACTTCCAACAAGAAAACTAATATAGGTATGATTCATACAAATCTAACAAGTTATGAAAAATCAATAGCAATTTAAATAATCTTAACATTAACATAATAATTGTGAATTATTATTAAGAACTTTTACCTAGACAAATGTTTGAGAAGCTGATTTTTTATAATAGACACCATTCCGCTTTTTCTTAAATATAATTTCGTTTAGAGCATTTTCCACACATTTTCTTGTAAGATTTTCTGATCACATCTGACATCTCAGCTTTTCCACCACTTTTCTTTCAACAACGCGTTGTCATATGTGTACGTTCTGTCGTATCTTCGTATCGTTATTTCGCCGTACCGTTTTTTTTCACTACTACCTCTATGTCTCAGTCGTTTTCTCTGCCGTTCCTTTCCAAAATGTTCTATAAAGAAAGTTCAGTGGAATAACGTACAGAACTATATAGAGCAATGTTACTCATGGCCTTTGATAACCTCTGTTGTCAAGATGTTGTGCTGGACATTTGTACTAAACTGTTGACGTTTATTTTATGTCGTAAGCAAGTATTAAATATGCGGTGGCCTTTTTTACATTAAGAAAATATTTTAACTGCAAATGCTACTATTGTGTTGTGATAAATAATATTGCATTCATCGAAAATTATATTGTACGTATAAATTGAATAATAAATAAATATTCCTTAAAATGGCTTCAGTAATACGAAATATCTTGTTGAGTTTATTGAGCGAAAAATGCACGGATAAATATTTAGTGGAATTGGATATATTCGACGGTAAATATAAATATATTCTTCAGCTTTTAATTAATTTAACGTTTTGAAATTCTTTTTATTGTAGTGGACTGCTTTAAGGCTTTATTAAGTAAAGGCTTGGGATATGGGATAATAGCCGGTTCTCTATTAGTTAAAGTACCACAAATTCATAAAATCATTACAAATCGAAGCGCTGAAGGCATCAATTTATTTAGCGTATTATTAGATTTATTTGCAATAACTTGTCATATGTCGTATAGTGTTGTAAGTGGCTTTACATTCAGTTCTTGGGGTGATGGCGTTTTCCTTGCAATACAAACTTTAACAATTGCTGCACTTATTCTCTTCTACGGCGGTTCGACATTTAAATCACTCATATTTATTGTGTCGTATTTTATAACATGTTTCGTTCTTATGAGTGGTTTTACATCATTAAAAGTACTATGGTACATGCAAGCTTGCAACATTCCAGTATTAGTGACAGGAAAAGTTAGTAACAATTTCAATTCGTAGATACTTTTAAGCGTAATGTCAAATTATTTATAATATTTCTTTTTAGTTATCACAGGCTTGGACTAATTACAAAAATTCTAGCACTGGACAACTATCGGCAGCAACGTGCTTTATGTTATTCGGTGGTTCAATGGCCAGAGTTTTCACATCAATTCAAGAAACTGGCGATTTTATGATGATATTAACATATTCAGTATCAACAATGGCTAATGCGATCGTTGCAGCTCAAATCGTTTATTACTGGAATAAATCGCAAAAAAGTGAAACGACCAAAAAGACAAAGCTTTCATCTAAACCGAAAGCTAAAAAGGCTGATTAGAAATGAAGATAAAGAATTATTTTAAACCATTGGTGAACAATATAAATAGTTGAAAAATTAAACATTTATTTTATTTGATTTTTAATTTAATTTGCCATTTATTAAATTATTATTTTCTTATTCACTTTTAAAATTCTCATAGTAAATTAAAATCAAAATTGATTAAAAAACAATTAAGATTTTATGTAAATTAATTGAGAAAAAAATTTAAAAGTGTAAAATAGCATGTATGGAAGTTTTGTTGCGTGAATCAGAAACAAGATATTTTAAATTGGGATATAGTCTATAGTTTTTATAGTCAATGATGAATGCATTGAAGAAATGTCTATGCATTTGCACATAACCTAAAAAATAAGTGAAAATGTCGAAAAGTATAACTTTTGTTACTGGAAATGCCAAGAAATTGGAGGAGTTATTGGCAATACTTGGTCAGAACTTTTCCAAAAAAGTTATTAATGAAAAAATTGATTTACCAGAGTTACAAGGTGAAGTAAGTGATATCTGCATTGAAAAGTGTAAAATTGCTGCGGAAAGAATTCAAGGACCCGTCATAATCGAAGACACCTGTTTGTGTTTCAATGCACTGGGTGGATTACCAGGTATAAGAATAATTACGTAGATAATTTATTTATTTTAAAAAGATATATTTATTTTTGATCAACTTTAGGTCCATATATTAAATGGTTTCTTGAAAAACTTGGTCCTGAAGGTCTCTATAAACTGCTTGCTGGTTGGCCAGATAAATCTGCCCAAGCAATATGTACGTTCGCTTACTGTTCTAATGCGGGAGAAGAAGTTCTGCTATTTCAAGGAATAACTGATGGTCACATTGTTGAGCCAAGAGGTCCGAGAGACTTTGGTTGGGATCCCTGTTTTCAACCTACTGGTTACGAACAAACCTACGCCGAAATGACTAAGGAACAAAAAAATCAAATTTCTCATCGGTCAAAAGCTTTAGAATTATTAAAAAGTTATTTAAATCGTGAATAGAATTGTACTTGAAATTTAACATACTGTAAAAGATTAACAAATAAAAATAATGGTAGCATATGCATGTATGTGCACCACCAATTAAATTGGAATTAAGTTTTATTTAGACTGAAATATTTGCCACGTTCCTTGATGAATATGTAAAGGTTCTTGTTAAATGGATATATAATATGCATACATATGTACGTGCATATAAGTACATATAGATGCCCATACAGAAATTTATTTATTGTTCTTTTATCTATCATTATATTGATAATTGTTCATTGATAACAAATTTGATTCGTGCAATTATCGGTTTTGTTTGAACAGTTCAGTATACGTTAACAATCTTAACGGTACGTATCCATATTTCTTGTGTATTGAAATATTTTGATATTTTTATATGGACATACATATATATTCAAGTACCTGTGTTGTATAATAAAAAAAAGGATTTGGTTTTCATTAAATGCAATTGTTTTCAAAATGGAAAAAACTCCGGTAAGCTTGTTTAAAAATAAAAGTGGTGTTCTTATTTCAAGGAGCGTTAAATAAATTGTTTTTAATTTTTGTATGTATTCACTAAATATGTATATTTAATGTGGATATGAGTAAAGAACACATTCATCATTAAAAAAATTTGTGAACACGAAATATTGAAATTAAATAATTTTTGGACTCTGAAATGCTTATTATTTATACTAAATAATCGGATAGGGGGGCGAACTGTTTTGGATACGGCCACAAAACTCTGATGAGTTCAGTGTTCCGATCGGATGTCGAGTCATTCGCACGGACAAAGGTCGGACGCTTGTTAGAGATGACGACAACCTGGAGTATTGGATACCATCAAAAGATGTTCTCAAAGGAATGCATATAACGTCACAAACATGTGTCAACGATATGATAACGTTGGGTGATTTACAGGAATATGCAATACTCCGTAATCTCTACATACGATATCAACAGAAAAAAATTTATGTACGTAATAATGCACGTCTACATCCGTATTCCCATTGATTTATAATTTATTTGAATTTAGTCAATAGAAATGCTACAATATAATATATTTTTTTTCCATAGACTTATACTGGTGCTATGTTAGTTGCTATAAATCCATATGAAATTTTACCAATTTATACGAATCATGAAATAGCGATTTATAAAAACCGAAAAATAGGTGATTTGCCACCACATATTTTTGCTATCGGTGATAATGCTTATCAAGAGATGAAACGCGATAGACAAAATCAATGTATTGTTATCAGCGGTGAATCTGGTGCCGGAAAAACAGAAAGCACTAAATTGATATTACAGTATCTAGCGACGATAAGTGGAAAGCATTCCTGGATAGAACAACAAATAATTGAGGCGAATCCAATAATGGAAGCTTTTGGGAATGCAAAAACAGTACGCAACGATAATTCGTCACGCTTCGGAAAATACATCGACATTCAATTTGACCATAATGGAGTAATTGAAGGCGCTAAAATTGAACAGTATTTATTGGAAAAGTCTAGAATTGTATCCCAAAATAATAACGAACGTAACTATCACGTATTCTATTCGATGATTAACGGTTTAAGTCGCGAGGAGAAGAAACAACTTGAATTAGAAGATATTTCTAAATATTATTACCTTACGCAAGGTGGGTGTTTAACATGCGATGGACGAAATGATGCTAATGTATGACTATCTCACCCATTATCTTATATATACTTATAGAAGATAACGAAATTTTATTTTAGGAATTCAATGATATGCTCTCCGCCATGAAAGTGTTATCATTTTCAAATGATGATATTTCAAATATATTTCGTATATTAGCGGCTATATTACATTTGGGAAATCTAAAAATAAATGCAGCTATCGTTAAGAATATTGACTCATCCGAAATAAATGATAATACAAATGCAAATCGAATATCATATCTCTTAGGAATTCTAAAACCCAATCTTTGCGAAGCACTAACAACCAAAACGATTTTTGTGCAAGGAGAACGGGTTTCCATGCCAGTGTCAAAAGATTCTGCTCTTGAGGGTCGTGATGCATTTGTTAAAGCTGTCTATGGTAAACTGTTTCTAAGAATTATTGAAAAAATAAACCAGGCTATTTGCATGAAAGATCAAAATAATAATAATAATATTCTATCGATTGGCGTATTGGATATTTTTGGTTTTGAAAATTTCTCACTTAACAGTTTCGAACAACTTTGTATCAACTACGCCAATGAGCATTTACAACAATTTTTCGTTAGGCACATTTTCAAAGTTAGTTCAAAATTTCTATTTTGATACAATTAACTGCCAATATATCTGTAAATATATGTTTTTACTTTGATACTTAAGGTAGAACAAGAGGAGTATAATAATGAGGGTATTAATTGGGAGAACATCGATTTTGTGGATAATCAAGAAATTTTAGATATTCTTGGTTCTAGACAAGTTAATATAATGTCATTAATTGATGAAGAATCAAAATTTCCAAAAGGTAATGTAATCATTCTTTCACTTATAAAAAAATTCTATGTTTATTTTCATACAGGAACTGATATAACACTTTTGGAGAAATTACACAAGACTCATGGAAATCGAACGATTTATATAAAACCAAAATCTGCACAGACACATCAATTCGGTATTCAGCATTACGCTGGAATTGTATTCTACAACACAAATGGTAAGTTAAATAATAAGCAAATTATTAATCAATCATATAGTGACCACACATTTCAATAGGATTTCTAGAGAAAAATCGCGACTCGTTCAGTTTGAATTTAATGGAAATGATTGCGAATTGCTCAAACCCATTTCTTGTACAACTATTTACGGCCGATGATCTTAGAGAAACAATTAAGAAATCAGTATCGCTATCACTACAATTTCGAAATTCTTTGGATTCTCTTATGAAAACATTGTCAGCATGCCATCCATTTTTCATTAGATGTATTAAGCCAAATGAAATGAAAAAACCAAAAGTACAATAAATTAAACAAATATTAATTCGAAAAACCAGGAGCTAAGCAATACGTTTTTTTTTCGTTTACAGTACTTTGATAAGCAACTTTGTGTTCGACAATTGCGGTATTCAGGAATGATGGAAACCGCACGTATTCGTAAAGCTGGATATCCAGTTCGTTATGAATTTGTCGAATTTGTAGATCGCTATCGATCATTGTTGCCATCACAAAATTTAAGATCTCAACAAAATGATATATTGACAATGGCTAAGAGTTTATGCCATGAAGTACTATCACCAAGGGCGGATTATAAATTTGGAATAAGGAAAATATTTTTGAAAGAGAAAGACTATGATAAATTGGAAGATGAACGTGCTCGAATCTATTTGAAATGTATTACCCTTATTCAGAGAGGTTTCAGAAAAGTTCTTTTCAAAAGATGGATTTACAAACATAGGCGGGCTGCTATTATTATTCAAAAAAATTGGCGATCGTACGTAAATCGAAGACATTTTATGATCAAAGTCAGAGGCTATAGGCGATTACAAGCTTGTATAAAATCTAGACAGCTTTCCCATCAATTTAATATGCTTTGCGGAAAAATAATTATCATTCAATCATATTGTCGAGGATTTCTAGAAAGAAAGCATTTCAAAAATAATCTTTTTAATAAGAAATCACTTATTATAAAACTAATCGAATTACGTAGTAAAGCGGAAAATGATTATCTTAAATGTGGTAATAAAAATTGGAAAGAAGATGCTCGTCAAATGTACCAGAAAGGATATGAACAATTATTGAACGATACCAATAATCCAGAAAATCTTAGTCTAGTTCAACAGCAACAAAAGATTAATATTGAAGATGAAAATAAAATGGTTGATACTGCTTTTGGTTTTCTCGATGCCACAACGGTTGAAAATCAAAATGAACATGCTGATGGATTTGCCGGACAAAGTGTAAGCGAAATGTTGAATTATTTCGAAGAGCAAAGTCGCCATAAAAAGTACATACCTAGTAAATTATTATCATGTCCTGTCGGTTTTTATTCGTATGAATCAAGACTATGAAATTATTATTATACAAATTAGCACATGTAATAATAACGAATATTTGCTAATAATTGTTTAGAACTACAATAAAATTAAATGATATTTTGTAGTTAGTTTTTTGTAAATATACATAAAATGTATATAAGTTGATAGTTGCATAAGATAATTATATAATAATTGTACATTTATAATAATATGTATATGTATGTATATACTTAAACCCTCGTAATTTTTTAATCATTGTAAATAAACATTCTGAAACTTGATCACTATAAATTATAGTTTTTATATCGATAATATTTTGTGCTTTGTCAAATACTAGTTAATTATTTTTTATATCTATGCGAGAATCCATATAATACAGAGGAAGAAGTAAGTACGATTATTTATACACACAAGTACATCAAATTTATTTTATATTCAAATTGATTTTTCTGAGAAATCGCTATAAAATAATTCAAGGTAAGTGGCGAAAATTAAATTATAATTAAAAATTTATCAATAATTATTGCTTTTTTTAATTCGTATTATATTTAGTAGAAAAAGTAGAGTATAATTTTTATCAATTATAATTTGTAGAATCAATCAGCTCAAATAAATATTTCGCCAGTGCCCAAAACTAAAAATAAGGAAACTGATCTTAAAGAATATAACTTTAGTAAATATGCCGCAACATATTTTTCTGGAAATATATCATATCAGTTTAGTAGACGGCCATTGAAGACATCTCTGCTTGGTCTACAATTAAAAGCTGATGATCTCTCGGCTCAGGTAATTTAGCTTTATGACAAATGCCAATAGAAATTATAACGCAACTGTAAAATATCATATTATTAATTTGTTTACTAGGCAATTTGGATAAGTATTCTTAGATTTATGGGTGATATAGCAGAAGCAAAGTACGATAATGATGATGATAGTGACGATTCATGCAATTCGAACAAATTACCAGTAATGCAAAGACTAACTGTCAGTTTAAGTAAGGCAGTTGCTCAAACCAAAGAATTTCAAGAAGCTCTCGCATCCGCTCGTAAAGGTCCAAATCCGAAACTTGTTCGAAAAACACTCAAACGTAAAACGAAACTTGCTAATATTTTCGCAAAGTCAACTGACATCAATAATACTGGCGATTATTACCAAAAATGGATCCAGAAACGAAGTACAAATCTTGAAAAACTGCACTTCATAATTGCACATGGCATTCTTCAACCCAAACTGAGGTTAAATATTTTCCATACGCGCAGTCTCCTCCTTATGAAAATGATAATAATCGTTACATTTTGTATATTTCATCTTATCTACTTGTTGATTTCAGGGACGAGATATTTTGTCAAATCTGCAAACAACTTACAAACAATCCTTATCACAGTTCATTTGCCAAAGGTTGGATACTATTGGCACTATGTGTTGGTTGTTTTACACCTACAAAAACTTTAGAACCGTATTTACGAAACTTCATAAGACAAGGTCCTGAATTATACGCTCCTTACTGTGAGGATAGGCTAAATCGTACATTTCTGGTAAGTCTTACGATCGAAAGGAATTGTTTACTTATAGCAATAATAAAAAATTTAAATCAATAAAGAATGGATCCAGAACCCAACCACCTTCATGGTTGGAATTATGTGCAGTGAGAAATAAAACATTAATCGCCTTGGAAATAACTCTAATGGATGGAACTACTCAAAAAATTAATATTGACTCGGCATCAACCGCTAAAGAAGTAGTGGAACATATTTCTATCAATCTTGGATTGAAGGATAAATTTGGTTTCGCTATCTTTATAACCGTCTTTGACAAAGTAATGTCGTTAGGATTCGATCATGAGCATATTATGGATGCTGTCTCTAATTGCGAACAATATACAAAAGAACAAGGCTTCAATGAAAGGAAATCACCTTGGAAACTGTTTCTTCGTAAAGAAATGTTTGCACCGTGGTTTGATCCCGCCGAAGATGAAATAGCAACAAATATTATTTATGAACAGGTATTAATGCTGATTTGGTTTATTCTCATTTATTGGCATTAATTTATGTATAAAAAAAATATCAAAGATTATCCGTGGTGTCAAATTCGGAGAGTATCAATGCAAAACTGAAAAAGATCTATCAGTGTTGGCATCCTTACACTATTTCATCGATCGTGGAAATAAAATTGATATCAAGGTTTATACAGTTATAATATTAACTGTTAATTTCACATATAAAAGTAATTAATTATCATTAGGAATTAGAAGATAAATTGGACGAATATATTCCGAAAGAGCTACTATTAGACGGTGAAAGTTCAGTACAAAAATGGCAACATTTAATAATGGCTGCTTTTCAAGAAAGCGAATATGTCAAAAATAATTCTCCACGAAATTATGCCAAAGAGGACATTGTTATATTTGCACAGTTAAATTGGCCGCTAATGTTTTCACGGTTCGTTGAGGCGATTAAAATGTTTGGCCCTGATCTTGGAACAGATAATTTTGTTATTGGCATAAATTCGAACGGAATATATTTTCTCGATCAAACAGAGCAATGTTTGGTAAAAACATACTCTTATTATTGTTAAATTTAGTGGTGTACTTCATTAAAAAAATATTTAATCACATTTAGGCAAAATTCTCTTATCCCGAAATACGTTCAATAACAACAGTACCAACAAACCAACAAGATCAAGAATCGAGCATCAATGAAATTGAATTGAGCACTTGGCATGGTATTAGTTTCACAGTTAAATGCTTTGAAGCGAGCGCTATAAAGAATTTAATTGATTATATTGTTAATAATTTAAAATCTCGGTCTATTTATGCGGTTCTTATTGAAAACTATTCCAATTCTGAGAATAAATTGAACAAGGGCGAATTATTAAAATTCGACAAGGGAATTACTGGTGCTATGCTTTTACAGGAAGGAGTAACACACTTAAAGACGAAATGCAAAAATATTGTTTGCGAAATGCCGATTGAATTTATTCATTTTATTCCAATATTGAAGGAGCCAGATCCATCTCTGCTACAGATATTTAAGGATGGTCCTATTAACGAACGCAAAAAATATGTTACAATTAAGTACAATACGATCCAAAGGAAGAAATTACATACTTTGGAAAAATTTGCTAAAGAATATTTCCGGTCTCTTATTGCGTAAGATTGACACTGGGTCAAGTTAAATTGAAATATATGTATTTTATTTTCTCCCATTTTCAAGCACATCTAATTCGTCGACAATACGTACTATACGCAATCGAGAAGATGATTTATGGCGGTATACACGGGATCCTATTAAGGCACCACTTTTACAGAAGCTCCAATTTCAAAAATGCATCTTCCAGAAGGCAACACAAATTTTCAACAATATTTTAAAAGTATTAACATAAATTTAAGGATATACAAAGTCTGTTCAAAAAGTATCGCGAATTTTGAATTTCCGCGGGCTATGTATATTTGATTTTCGATTTTTTTTGTGGCGTTATGTTGGTATTCTATATCTCACTTATGCCGACAAGTTCGGCCATTTTGAATATTCTTTTAATTTTTGACAGCTGCTTTGCTTGCACGTGTTTTGGTTCGTCTTCGATTTTTGCCCAATTTCGACCAAAAACAGCATCGTATTAACATTGCTAAGGAGCTGTTGGACTCTGTCTGCGATGACCCAAATTTGCTCCAGAGGGTCATAACTGATGACGTTATGACGTGGAAACCAAAGTTCAATCATCCCAATGGAAGCTGCCACACGAGCCAAGACCGAAAAAAGTACCAACTTCGGTCGAAAGTGAAGGTTTTGCTTACAGTTTTCTTCGATTGCAGGGGCGTGGTGCTTTATGAATTCTTGCCACAGGGTAGAAAAGTCAATAAGGAATATTACCTGGAAGTTATGTGCAAGTTGCGCGAGGCAATCCGCCAGAAACGCCAAGATTTGTGGAAGAACAAAATGTGGCTTTTGCGCCATGATAACGCCCCTGCTCACGCACTGTTGCTTGTGGGTGAATTTTTGGCCAAAAACAACACACTAATAATGCCGCAGCCACCGTATTACCCAGATCTGGCCCTCTGTGACTTTTTCTTCTTCCCGAAACAGATTCTTTGATCCATTTTTTGGAATGGGCAAAAATCTAAAACGAGCCAAAACACGTGCAAGCAAAGCAGCTGTCAAAAATTAACTAAACATTCAAAATGGCCGAACTTGTCGTGCAAGCAAATACATGAGTACCAATATAACGCCACAAAAAAATCGGAAATCGAATATATGTAACCCGCGGACATTCAAAATTCGCAATACTTTTTGAACAGACCTCGTATTGTAATCAGATACTAAATTGAATTTGTTATATTTTGCAGTATATGTCAACCACGGGAAGCAGTGAGCAAAATAAAACAAACATCGATGAAATTTTTACCGAAACTTTGTTGGATGAAAATTTACGCGATGAAGTTTATTGCCAAATTATGAGGCAGTTAACTGATAATAATAACACACTTGCTGAAGAACGTTGTTGGGACCTAATGTGGCTAGCAAGTGGAATCATGTGCCCAGGTACACCTATTCAAAAGGAGTTAGAGGCATTTTTGAAAACTCGCAAACATCCACTTGCGGTTGAATCTTTAAAACGTCTTCGAAATACACTAAAAAAAGGACACAGAAAACATCCACCCCATATTATTGAAATTGAGGCTATACAGAGTCGAGTTGAACATATTTATCATAAAGTAAAAACATTTGGTTTTACAAACATTTCTGAATGTGGTTAATGGCTTTCCTCTTTTTCTGTAGATTTACTTTCCAAATGATACTGTTGAGGCTTTCGAAATAGAATCCTCCACATTAGCTATCGACCTTTGCAATAATATCACTAAACGGCTGGATATCAAATTAACTGACGGTTTTAGTTTATTTATTAAAATAATGGACAAAGCCTTTTCTATACCGGATGGAAGTTTTATTTTCGATTTTATCACAGAACTTGTTAATTGGGTAAAAGAAACAATGCCATCCAGAAGTGGAGAGAATATGATAAACTGCCGGTATCAGTTATTTTTCATGAAAAAACTTTGGATAAATATGACACCAGGCAAAGATAAAAATGCCGACTCGATTTTTAATTTCCCACAAGAAGTACCAAAATATCTTAATTCGTACTATAATATAAGCAAAGAAGATGCTAGTAAATTGGGAGCACTTCTCTATCGGATTAAGTTTGATGGTAATGGAACAGCACCATCACAACAAATTCAAAACATATTGAATAAAGTATTGCCAGAAGATTTATTAGCGCTGAAGAAAAAGGAAGAATGGAAAAAATGTATTCTTAATGATTACAATGCTGTAGCTGATATTGATGTAGAAGCTGCAAAAGAATTGTTCTTAAATCACATCTCGCAATATCCGAACTTTGGATCAACATTTTTCGTCGTGACACAATCAAATGATGCCACATTACCTGAAACCATTCTAATCGCTATTAACCATAATGGCTTCAATATAATTGATCCTAAATCAAAGGTATTTGTAAATAATACTCCGTTCATATTTTTTATACCCAATTTACTTTAATTTTACTAAAACTATTTATTTTAGGAAATATTAATAACATATACTTTTACTCAATTGAACTATTGGAGTTCGGGTAATACATATTTTCATATAAGATTTGGGAATATGATTGGAGCTTCCAAGTTGCTGTGCACAACAACTCAAGGATACAAAATGGATGATTTGTTGTCGTCTTACATTCGATATTTCAAATCTTTAGAATAATTCAATTTAATATAAATATTGCAAAATAAATACAATGCTATAGATAGAAAAAAATGGCCTTTATTGAAAATTATTCGCAAAGATAGTAGGATGGAAAACCAATAAATTATAATTTTATTCTGACGTTATTTGAAATGGAGGTTTTGCTCTAAAATGCATTGCATCAAATTATACTATTAAAGAGGACATGTTTCTACATACGATGTATGTCCAAAAAGTAACGCGAATTTTGAATTTCCGCGGGTTACGTATATTCGATTTTTGATTTTTTGTGGCGTAACGCCCCTGCTCACGCATCGTTGCAAATCGATGACGAGC
This sequence comes from Atherix ibis, assembly GCA_958298945.1. Taxonomy (NCBI): domain Eukaryota; kingdom Metazoa; phylum Arthropoda; class Insecta; order Diptera; family Athericidae; genus Atherix; species Atherix ibis. The sequence goes on from OY282609.1 coordinate 84,831,732, forward strand.
CAAAACACGTGCAAGCAAAGCAGAGAGTCAAAAATTAACTAAACATTTAAAATGGCCGAACTTGTAGGCATAAGTGAGAGACATGAGTACCAACATAATACCCCAAAAGCAGAAATCGAATATACGTAACCCGCGGAAATAAAAAATTCGCGATACTTTTTGAACAGACCTCGTATACTCGTATGTACGTTTAATGATTTGTAGCGAAAAATATTTTTTTAAATTCACGCACGAAATAATTGAAACAGATTATTTCACTTCTTTTATGTTTCTTATCATGCAAAATTTTTTTTACAAATTTCGTTGTTGAGTTAACCTTTGTAGTTTTCAATCGTAGAATTATTATTTTTAAATTAAATTATCAGGAATAGACGACTAATATTATAGATCACAACTAAAAGATTATTTAACTTCTTATATTTGGTCTAAAACCGTGAAAACGAAAACATTCAGGAATTTTTTTTTTACACATGTGGTGTGATGTTATGTGAGGTTAAACTAAATAGTTTCTTAACTGTGCACTACGAGTATCATGTCTTAAAATAAATAATTATCAGAAACAAACCTCCGATCATTATAGATCAAAGGTTAAGTTAGAATTATTTTGAAAATAAACTTTTTTATTTTATTGATAATTACTTTTTAGTTCATATCAAATGTTTGGTTTGATTATTACAATGAGTAAAAATAAAAATAGATATGATTTGGAGAAATATTGATTCAATCACGGTTTACTATTGATTCAATCACGGTTCATTATGAAAAAACCAATTATATTCCTTGAAAACTTCCAAAAATGTATACTTACGAGTAATAACATATTCAAATTTTATACTATATAGGGAATTCTTTCAATTACTGATTATGACATGTTTAATCATTTAATTGAATATGGAAAAGAAAAGCCATGAACAAAAAATATATTGAAATAATTAAACACATATATGCATGTAATTTTACCAATTCCAAAGAAACGCTATCAAGTTTTTTTTCCCAAATAACTTAAAAGGAAACAAAAGCGATAACCCCTTAAATAATGTAAAATATTTTATTATATTTTCTATGTAATTAATTGTGAACAACATTATTTTAACCTTAAAATAGATAATTATCAGGAAAAAAAACGTTCGATCATTATAGATCAAAAGTTACGTTAGAATTATTTTGGAAAGAAATTTTTTTATTTTATTGACATCAACTACTTTTTAGTTTATATTTAATGTTTGGTTTAACTATCAAGTTTTTTTTTCGAGCAATTTAAAAGGAAACGAAAGCGATAACCTCTTAAATATTGTAAAATATTTTATTTGATTTTCTGTATAATTAATTGTGAAAAACATTATTTTAACCTTAATCAATTAAAATATAAGAATATTTATATTAAAAATTTACTATCAAACTATAGTTGTATTCAATGGTAGCGTTTATTGCACAAAAATTCTGTAAAGCACATATGTGTATGTATATAAGATAATTATTTTATGTACATACGTATGCATATATATGAAAATGAATGCATATCTACACAGATGTATAAATTAAAAACGATCAATTTCTTTTCAGCCCTTTTTAAAAATAACAACACCGATTTTTATCTTTAAACGAATTTAACGAACTTTGTATGAAATATTCTCGAATAGAGAAATTCGATATTAGCCAATTAGGAGAAAAACTCATTGTAAATAAATTAGTCAACAAAATTGTATGACAATGTCAATATTTCATTTTGTTTTTATGCAATAATTAATTTATAGTTTAATAGAATTGGTAGTAAACAGTAAACAGTGAATTTAAAAAAAAAATTTTTAATGGATACTTTGGATGCATTAGTATTCTCGATCTACACAAATTTGCATATGTACAACTTAACACAAATTTTAAAGAACTGATTGGGATCAGTAATTTGGAAATCCCTGTGTTTGTAAAAAAAACAATTCTGGGATTTTTTTTAAATCAATTCCAACTAACTATAGCCGAATGCTTAAAGTGGTCACATTGATATTGAATCCGACACGTCCACTTCCATTGTAAATAAATGGATTGTTTATGTAATTCATAAATCTAATACTGGTTGAATACCCCCACTCTAAGCTTATTATTTTCTTATTATAAGGTAGCATAGCAGAGAATATTACGGCAAGTGATCAACTGAAACCAGTCATTCGGGAGTCAACATCTTTACAGAGATTATCATTCTCTGTTAGCTAGTCAAAGTGTATTTGGTGTTTACTTGTTATTCGTTTTTATTATTAAACAGTGAAGGTGTTATAACGCAGTGAAAACGAACTAATTCAAAGCTCGATTTCTGAGGTGGAAAAACTAGTCAAATTATAAAACTAATAAGATGGCGCGCAGTTTGGCCATTTTTATTTGTTTATTAAATTTCTTTAATAGCATATATTGTACTGGGTTCGTATTTGTTATTCTTTAAAAAAAAATTTTATTAATAATATTATTTCAATTACAAATTAGTTGATTTTAAAAAATACTATATTTCATAAAATAATTATATGCAGATATAAATTAATATATACCAGTATAAACAATACATACATATATATGGTAAATAGTAGTTTATTAGTCATATTTATATAGTTTCTCGCAGAATTCATCATTTGTTAAACTATTTTTATTTAGTTTTCTTTCTTTCATATAGTTTACGTAGGTGTATCATACATATCAAAAATTCGCATCAAAAGTACTCTTATTTTGGTAAAATTGATGTACATACTTGCACAACATATAATACAAATAAATCTCATATACTGAATTTATTGAACAGGTAGTTTCGCCGCAATGCCTACGCTCATGATTCAATCTGAAGCACAACCTTCTCTCTTGTTTGACTTTTTAACCAATGACGATGTCATTGATGGTATTGCTGGCTGTGCTATGTTGAATAAATAATGCATCACAAAATTCTTGCTAATATGATTAATGTCAATCTGCAATATAAATTACACTTTTATATTCGCATAAACATATAATTTGAACAGTACACGTTCCTCTAACGATAAGTTAACTTATTATTAGTACAACAAAACATTTATCCATGAGAGTGGTCAGAAAGGGGAAATTTTCTACGAAATTCTATTTATTGTAAAATGTAAAGTATATTTTTCATCTATTTAACTTTCATATTCGCGTATGTGCATATAATATATTTAGAATTATTTTTCACGAATGATACGTGCATGATTATTTCCATAATTATTTTAAAGATAAAAGATTTCAATTTTATGATGATTTAATAACGATCGTACTACTCTGAACTGAGTATTGCAACAAATTGTCATAATAAATCAGATAAATATGTGTAATTTGAAATACGAAAAACTATTATTTTATTTATTTTAAACAGTCTTCTACATAATATCTACGTATAACGCATATACTCGTACGTATATGTATATATAACATAAAATGACATCAATTTTTATTTATAATTATATAAAACTTAATGAGATGACTGGGCGTGATTTACTTATTGTTATTATTTTGCGATTGTCAGGTTTTTATAATATTTTATCAGAATTTTATTGCATAAAATACAAAATGAAAGGGTATTGGACAGTAAACCGGAATTTTCTCCCAATTAATGTTGTAGAAAGATGCGAATTTATATTGAATATATTACGATAAAATAAAAAATAAAATGTAATCAAACGAAATTTTATGTACCAGCCGAAAACTGGTTTCTCAAGGTTGATTATTTACTAAATCTTCTTTAAAAATTAAATATGCACGCAACCGGTAATCACCAATTTCTATATATTTTCTAAAACTTGAAAAGCACAAAATTTGTATATTTCCTTTCTTTTTAATTGTAATAATAAATGTGGTATATATAATTTATAATTATATAAAACTTAATGAGATGACTGGGCGTGATTTACTTATTGTTATTATTTTGCGATTGTCAGGTTTTTATAATATTTTATCAGAATTTTATTGCATAAAATACAAAATGAAAGGGTATTGGACAGTAAACCGGAATTTTCTCCAAATTAATGTGAATATTATTGTAGAAAGATGCGAATTTATATTGAATATATTACGATAAAAGAAAAAATAAAATGTAATCAAACGAAATTTTATGTACCAGCCGAAAACTGGTTTCTCAAGGTTGATTATTTACTAAATCTTCTTTAAAAATTAAATATGCACGCAACCGGTAATCACCAATTTCTATATATTTTCTAAAACTTGAAAAGCACAAAATTTGTATATTTAATTGTAATAATAAATGTGGTAAACGTTTTCATGTATTTTTGTCATATGGTCCTTTTCATTACTAATTTAAATAAATATTATTATTGGCTATCAAATTGAAGAAAAGAATACAGTAGTTAGTTATGAGAAATATCGGCTAATTAGCATATCCCTAAATATATGCAATTTATTGATCATACAAACACTTTCACAAGTTTGTCTTTATTCTAAAGACAAACACAACAACTTGAGCAATTTGAAAATAAGCAGCTATAAGGTTATCAAAAACATTTGGCAATTAAAAATAGAAAGTTAACATTTTGATTATTATATAATACATAGTTTCGCAATTTATGTACAATACCATACAAATTTTCATACAATATACTGCATAAACAACTACTAAAGATGATAGTTTTGATTGTAAGCAAATTATTAGTGCTCAGGTCAACAGAATATTTATATTCTACTATCATAACATAGTACATATAATCATAAAAAAAAGTTTCTTTTATTATTTTTTTTGGAGAAAAATATATGAAAAAATTCAATGTGACCTGATCAATTTGAATGGTGATAGCCTTTCTAAAATTGTTTACCATAATCAAGAGTGCTTATGTATACATTTGTTTTTGATTTATGGGACTATATTTAAATATGATAACAGTAATGTTTGTTACATTTTCAATTATAAATTTTTATAGACTTAATTTCCTATAATTACGTGTATTTTTAGATTTTACACAATAAGTGCTCCTGGTACTATAAGACCCAACTCCGAATATCATGTGGCGATAAGTACACACAATACCGATGAACTGTCTACTGTGAAATTGGGTATCGTAAGTGATACGTATTCAAATCTTAAGACAGTCGATGTTAAACCAAATACCATTGAACTAGTTCAGTTTGAAGTAAGAAGAATATAATTAATTTCAATATAAATAAAATACAATACGTATTTTGGTTAGATTCCAGCAATTAAAAAAGAAGAATACAACTTAACTGCAGAAGGATTGTCTGGAATTGTGTTCAAAAATGAGACTCGTCTTAATTATATCCCGAAAAAGTTCACAGTGCATTTCCAAACAGATAAAGCGATTTACAAACCGGGTGACTTAGTTAGATACCGCGTTCTGGTGCTAGATGCCTTTACTAGACCAGCCAACATTGACGGCGAGGTTGAAATTGGTATTAGCGTAAGTATCGAAAAGTGGAAATATTATTGCATAAAACATTTATTAAATTTCCAATATGTACGCAGTAAATAATGTAGACAAATTGAAAAAACAAACCGATTTATGACTAAACAATGCTCGCCTCTATGGAGCGATTTTATTTATACGTTGTTTACTTGAATGTTCTAACTGGACTGACTGTTTGACACTTCAACATAACAGAACGAACCTGTACTGGTCAAAGTGTTGACAAACTTTGTTTTTTTAACAATGCATACGAGAGTCGTTCAATAAGTCCTTAAAAAAAGATGGAAAAAAACTGTTTTTTTAAAAAAAATAATTTTATTTTTCAACATAATCTCCTTTTAGCTCTATACACTTTTCCAACCGTTTTTCCAAAATTTTTATCCCGTCCAAAAAATAGGATTTCGGAAGTTCTGCAAAATACTCAGCCGTTTGAGCAATGACGTCCTCGTTGGAAGTGAACAATTCCATTCTCAATTCCACAATTTTGGCCATGGAAACAGCGCAGGTGTGCACACGCGCATTGTCCTGATGCAAGAGGATTTTTTTCTTCTTCAGATGGGGGCGTTTCTCTTTGATTTCCTCGTTCAACCGTTGCAATAACGACGCGTAATACGCTCCTGTTATTGTTTTTCCTTTTTCCAAGTAGTCGATAAAAATGATGCCCTGCGAATCCCAAAAGACCGTGGCCATCACCTTGCCGGCCGATGGCACAGTTTTTGCCTTCTTCGGAGCCCGTTCACCCTTGAAAATCCATTGTGATGACTGTCTCTTCGTTTCTGGAGTGTAGTAGTGGATTGCGATGAAAGAGTGCCAACATAGCCTCAGAGTCCACTACACAATTGCGCTTATTCTCCTCTGAGAGCAAACGCGGCACCCATCTTGCCGAAATTTTTTTCACAGACAATTTTTCATGCAAAATTGAAGCGACTGTACCTTGTGATATGCCCGTGGCCTCAACTAATTCGCGCACTTTAATTCGCCGATCGTTCAAAATCAGATCGTGGATTTTGTCGATGATTTCAGGAGTAGACACCTCAACTGGGCGTCCTGAACGATGTTCATCTTTTGTGGATGAACGGCCACGTTTAAATTCATTCACCCAATTGTAAACTGTCGCAAACACAGGCGCAGATGTGCCATGAACTGCATCCAACTCGGCTTTGATTTCTTTCGGGCTTAAGCCTTTCAAATGGAGATGTTTGATGACAGCCCTAAACTCGCTTTTTCCATTGTTATGCACAAATAAATGTCGTTAACTTTAATCGACGAAAGAAATTGACCTACGCTATGGATCGAGCTGAAATTTTGCTACTTACAAAAAAAAATCTTTACCGACACTACGAGCGAAATTTCTTGGATTTTCTAAGGACTTATTGAACGACCCTCGTATTTCAATAATATTCAATTTTTTGTATTTAATAATTAGGATGCTAAAAGTAACAAAATTAGGCGAATAAAAGATGCCAAGTTTACAAGAAGTGTCTTCTCTGATGAACTACAACTATCCAAATATCCGGTAATGGGAAAATGGTCTATTGAAATGGAAATAGCAGGCGAAACGTTTTCGAAAGAATTCGAAGTGGCTGAATATGTTTTGCCAAAATTTGAAGTTGAAATTGATGCTACAAAACATGCTGTATACAAGGATGAAAAAATTCGGGCTATAATCCGAGCAAAGTGAGCATAATTTTAGTTGTAGTATTTGCATATCTAATAATTTTCCTTCAACAGATATACATTTGGAAAGCCGATTCAAGGTGAAGCCACTGTGTCAGTTTATCCAAAATTCTATGGATCTTATCAACCATTTTTACACGATCTAATAACACGTAAAGTTGTACCATTAGATGGTAAAGCATCTATTGAGTTCGATATGAAAAAAGAGTTGAACTTCAAAGACGATTGGGAGCGCGATATACAAATTGAAGCTGTCGTTGAAGAGAAACTAACAGGCAGAAAACAAAATACCTCAACAACTATTAAAATTCATAAAAATAGATACAATATTGAATCCGTATCGATTCCTAGTCAATTTATAGCCGATGAACCATTTACTGCTATCGTAAGGATTGCAATTTTAACTATAATTAATTTTAGTTTTGGTGGTTAATTTTATTTTGAATTGAAATTTGTTACTTTTTTTATAGATAAAAGTAGTTCATATTGATAAATCGCCAGTACAAGATACAAAAAATCCCGTTCTTATATCAATTATAAAAGATTATGAAGTTTGTAAAAGAATTAATGAAACTGAATTTTATATGGACAAGAATGGCATTGTCAAATTTGAATGGACACTACCGGAATCTGGCCGCAATTATTATTCAATACATGTAAGCAGATGAAAAAATATATACAATTATGTTATTAAAATCTGGTAGAAAAAGTAAGATAATTTCCATTTATACTATTTGATAAAATTTCAGGCTCAATATCTCGATGTTGGAAATAGCCTAGGATACTTAACTGAAAAAACCGACAAAACTGTTGATGATATTTCCCTGGAAGTTCTTACAGAAGAGTAAGTAATTCAGAAATATTTATTAATTCTAATTATAATAATAATAGAAAAGAAGAAAATACTTAATTAAAACTTTTTCATTTTCAGTCCTATTATAAATAAGGAAGTTTCTGTACAAATAACTACTAAAAACCCTATGAATTACATTATTTATCAAGTTATTGGTCGTGGAGATATATTAGCATCACAATATTTAACCGTAAGTAAATTTAAACTTAAATGCTTAATGATAAAAATCAGTATAAAAAATAATGATCTATTATTGTAGGTACCGGGTACCAATACGTACGTTATTAAATTTTTAGCAACCTTCGCGATGGTTCCAAAAGCTAAATTTATGGTTTATTTTATTAACGAAAATGAATTGATATTTAAAGAGACAACAATTAAATTTGAAGAGAATTTCCTAAATTTCGTAAGTATTTACGATTTATTTAAATGGACAATAAGGTAGATGAATTTTTTATTATTTCTTTGTTTTTTTTTTGTTTTTCTTTAGATCAAGTTGGATGTTCCGATGCAAGCATCTCCCGGTCAAGATGTTGAAATTGCAGTATCAACTAAACCAAATTCGTTCGTTGGTCTACTTGGGGTCGACCAAAGTGTATTACTGCTCAAATCAGGTTGAACAAATTGATTTCTTATTTTTTCTATTTAAATTGTGCTTATATGTTAAAGCATTTTTTTTGTTTGTATTGTTTTTAATTGTATAAATTATGTTCATTTTGTTTAGGAAACGATCTTAGTCAAAGCGAAATATTTAGCAGTCTTCAAGGATATCAAACATCGACGCCATATCAAAGAGGCTATGGGCGATACCCAGGTCAGGAATCCGGATCCATCACTTTAACGAACGCTAATTATCCATACAACACATGTAAGTAAACTATATTTACATCTAAATTTATAATTAATATTAATGAGTAGATGTATTTATATACTGTGTGCTAAAACAAGACCGAAGAGAATTTTTTTATTAGAAACGCATATATAGGAATATTTGTACAGAACATTGTATTTAAAGGGACCGTATATTTATAGAAATTATGAAAATAATTAATTTTTATTTTGATTCGAAAAAGACGCACATTTTCCTGGTCCATTAATTATGAATGACGGTATTGCTGTAAATGCATTTGCACGTCCTGGAATTGATCGATTTGGTACAGATGGAGCATTTAAAAAAAAAACATCAGCAGCTATGCCAGCTGTGACAACTCGTAAAGAATTCCCAGAAACTTGGATATGGGAAACTCTCGAAAATTTCGATGGGTTGGTTGAACGGTTCAAATAATTTTGTTTTAGCTTCCTGAATTGGTATTTATCTAAAAAGGTTTTGGCTATATATTTGCACACTCACATATCCATACATATTCCCACAAATATGTATATTCAATTAGCCGTAGATTTTAAATAGAAATGCTAGTTGTTTGTGGTTAAAATATTTTCTTAAATTGATACTTGTTGGTTTAAAATTTTTCAAATATTCTTTTTATATAATACTTTAAAATCGTATTCAATGAAATATTCATTCTCTTATATATTAAAAGCATTCAATGTTTGTGTACTTCAAATCAATACTGCCAATTTCCCTATTTACATAAACAAAATTTGAAGCGTTTTTAATAGAAAAAATGTATGGCCCAAAAATTTATAATTTTAATTATTATATCCGCTTTGCTCTAACACATAATAATATTGGCATTAGCAAATTACCCTAAAAGTGAACTGTTGAACATAATTTTACATTATTTGTTAGAAAAATTGGAAAATTGTATGTATTTTCTTTTATTTTTTTTTCATTTACATTTATAATAATCAAAAGCTAAAAACAAAAACAAAATAATGGTAACAGATGGCGAAACTGATTATTATTTTGCATATGTTCAGGGCTCTGACATTTTGAAACGTGAAAGCCATATTATTAATCATTAAGAAATATTTCTAACCGAATACGATTTTAATAGGGATTTGATATATTTTATAATTTCATGAATTCTATATCCAAGATTGGTTTTTGCAAGTAATAAATTAGAAATAAGGGTTTTGGACGTAATAATTTATACTAATTATTTAAGATATCTTACAATTGCCTTCGAATGAATTCGGTTCAATTTAATTATCGCCATAATAATGCAAAATATATTATTAGATTTGGTAAAATTGTATGTAGAAATGTTTAAAAAAAAATATTCAGAAATGCAATATTTTTATAGCTGCCTTAATAAAAATATTGATATGTAATTTGAATTATAGATATTGATTGGGATAGAGATATTATGCGGCCTCAATCGGCAATAGGAATACGTGGCCCAGCTTACCATTCTGTGCAATACGAATCTGCTAATCGTGGTCCAATACGTAGCCCTGAAATTGCAATTCGAAAAGAGTTTCCCGAAACTTGGATTTGGTATTCTACTGAAATTTCAAAGTATGTAAGACTTGTGCATGACTTCTTTTTAAAATGAAAATACTCTGAAATTGCAAAAGCTGGTCGCATAAATATTTGAATGAATTTGATTTTTCCAATGGTGATATTTAACAATTTAGTTCTCGATATGACAATATTTCATTATTGTTGTGGTGATATCTAATAAGTACTCCTATTCGTACATATACAAAATGTGGCGGAAACGTACACAGAAAATAGTATATGCAATTTTTAAGCATGCATGAAGCTAACTAAAACAGTAGAATGGTCAGTATCAACAAAAAATGGGGAAGAATATAATTAAAAATAATTTGGCATGTATATGGAATAAATAGTTTTTTTATTGTACCATTTCGAATAATATTCATATTGAAATATAAAAATCTATTTCGCTAACTAAGCTACATCGATCTTAAACTGTTACATACAACACACATACGAACATCCCATTTTACGTAGCTTGTATAAAGTAAAGAAAACAATTAGAAAAATTATTGTCACTAATGCAGGATACTGTAAATGAAATTTTGAAATTGTATTCTATTTTATACAAGCATTACTAAATTATCTTAAGATATTAAATAGAAACTTTATTAGTAAATAATTATTTGATTTCTAATATGTACGCAGTAAATAATGTAGACAAATTGAAAAAAAACGATTTATGAATAAAAAATGCTCGCTTTTATGGAGCGGTTTTATTTTTAGGTTGTTTGTTTGAATGTTCTAACTCGACTGACTGTTTGACACTTCAACATGACAGAATGAACCTGCACTGGCCAAGTGTTGACATACTTTGTTTTTTAACAAAGCATTGAATACTTCATCTCATTGTCACAAAACAAACAAAACTTACGTTAAACATCATTCTAAAGCAACAAAAAATAAAATTCACGTTAAATATTCTAGATTCATAAAGTTAAATCCATTAATTCACATAAATATTTGTGACGATTTTTATTCAATGCCTTAGTTAGTATATCTGCCACTTGTTCTGTTGTGCAGATATGTATCAATTCGAAATAGCCCTCTTCGTATTTCTCTCTGATATAGTGATATTGCACACCAATATGCTTCGTCCGCTTATGGAATACGGGATTCTTCACCAATTTGATCGCGCTCATGTTATCAACGTAGAATTTTACTTTCAAATTCCCGATCATCGTAAGCTCAGACAAAAGTCCCCCAAGCCAAACGAGTTCTTTCGTTGCCTGGCACGCGGCTATATATTCGGATTCCGTTGAAGACAACGCGGTCGAATCTTGTCTCATCAATGCCCAACTAATGACACCCGGATCAATGTGGAAAACGTTGACTTTCTTGTTTCTGTGTCTCAGGTGCTTTAATTTTTGAACGTAAACCGTATCGTTAATTATGTCGCCTCTCAGGCGTTTGTTTCGAGTTTTCTTCAAACGAGAAAAATGCTCGTTATCATCGTTTGCTTCATCACTTGGTTGCAGCTTCAACCCTACCATGGTCCCGTGTATTTCGTAGCTTTGAAAACCACTCTCGATGAAATGTCATATGCTTTGTCGCGGCTGAATCGGCATACCAATTATCCGATTTTTCGACTTTTAGTTCAACCGTCACAACTGAACACCATGCCATTTCATTGTTGTCTTTATTGCTTTTGTCCGATGATTCTTTATACTTTGGATATACTTTATCTTTTGCCCAATGGCCTTTCTTACCACAAGCATTGCACTTCGTTTTTCTCTTTATGTCATCGATTTTTGACTTTGGCTTTGAATTTTTGGGTTTGAAATACTTCTTTGTTTTCACTGAAAACGCTGCATTCGAATTGGTAACTTCTTCTTTTTCCAATCGATTTAGATTTTTTTCCTCTAATTGCAATTATGACATTTATTCATTGAGTGTACGATTAACTTTTCCTTTTGCTGCTCAATATCAGACGCCAATTGATTCACATGAGAGATATACGCTGCTACCCTTTCATCATCACGCATTTTTGCTGTAAAATACTCCTCATATAAAATCAGTGCACGAATTTTGGAATTCTTTTCATAAACGCTGTAAAGCTGATCCATCATTGCTTTTGCTGATTTACAATTCAAAACGAGATTTGCGTTGTCAGCGTCAAAGGATTGAATGATTGCATTCATGGCATTTCCTTCATTTCGATCAAAGTTGCTCTTTTCATCTTCTTTTGAGGTATCTGCGGGCTTCTTATCCTAAATATTATCGGTTAAACTACGAGATCTCATATACGCAGTGATTTGAAATTTCCACAATTTATAAGTCGACGCATTTTTCAAAATGTGACCACTAAAATTGTTATATTCGTTGTCACCCATGATGAAATTTCAGTTGAAAAACGCACAAAAAACTTTTTCTAAACACAGACGAAAAATAGCCGCGCTTATTTAATCTGTTCTCGGAATTCGATGACGACGATCGACCGTTGTGCACGCGCTGGCAACTGTAAACACCATGCGGCAATGCTTGCACGCTGTTGCAAAATTCACTTGTTTCATACGACAATTGAAGTCAATAGTGCACCAAACACATACGACGATGTTTTTTTTTTATTTCAGCTATGAATATTTACGGGATTTTTCCGACGTTTATTCACCTTAACAGAGTCCAGAAACTACTTTGCTTTTTTTTTAGAAATCAACTAAAACACTTTACACAATATCGACGTTGTGACTCAATGTTTTTTATTTTAATGTTTTTCAATTTTCCAACCATTTAAGCTCACTGGGCCCATAACCTATTGAATTTCCAATATGTATGCAGTAAATTATGTAGACAAATTGAAAAAACAAAACGATTTACATTTTTATGCTCGCTTTTATTGAGCGGTTTTATTTTTAAATTGTTTGTTTGAATGTTCTCACTGGACTGACTGTTTGACACTTCAACAGGACAGAACGAACCTGGCCAAAGTGTTCACATACTTTGTTTTTTAACAATGCATGTTTCAATAATTATGTTTTTAGATAGCCGACATACGTGTACATATATAATAGTTAATCGATTTCAAATTGAAATAACTTGATACTGTTAAGTGGTAGAATGAATTAAATATTCAGACTCTTTATTTAATATAAAGAAGAATCCAGCTAAAAAGATTACTGTAAACTGAATATCTTTATTATTTAAAACCTTACTTAGTTTTAGACTATGCTGAGAACGAATTTTTATTAGACGATGTTATGGATTCGGATTTTGCTATACACGATACATATAGTGGGCATGCACCAACGCCAATAAGCAATAAGGGAAGTGCTGCCTCATACGGAGATCAAAGACAAATGATAAGCTTAAGAAAGGAATTCCCTGAAACCTGGATATGGGATACAATTGACAGTTTAGCGTGTGTAGTTTTTTTTTAATTTTTATTCTTAATTTGTTTCTTTAATGTCCAAGTAAGCATATCTTAATTAGAAGCGTTTTTGTAACGAGTTGCCTTTCTGTTTGTATGTTTAGTATATAAAATTCTGTACACCAATGTCTGCATGAAAAATACTCGATAGCACTTTGACTAAATTTACTTGAATTATTGCTAATATAATAAATATTTTCAATAATATGTGCAAGCAAGCAATATACATATACATTCGTTTAATAACAATTATGTTATAATTCATCGTATGGTGGTGATTTTATATAACTTTGTTTTACATAAAGTTTTAACTTGTTTTTTTATTTCAAATATTATATTAGTATAGAAATAAACTCCTAGTTATAATTAATACTGATTAATCACAGTCTCATTGTACGATTCTATGTGTGTAGCTACTGAAAAAGCCAACATCCCAAATTTATGTAAGCACATTTAATTAGAATTTGCGGAAATTACTATGTTATAGATAAAAGAAATTTTAAAATAAATGAAAGATGGTCTATGAAAATAGCACATAAATAACAATATATAATTCTGTATTAAAAGCAAATAGAAAAAGGAATCGAATTAATCCTGCAGCCTTACAATTCTTGGCTGCTGCGCCAAACAAAAAAAATGCTGAAAAAAGGAAATCGCAGCAAAAAACTGTAACTCTTTCAACAACTGTACGCAAAGAATTTCCGGAAACGTGGTTGTGGATATATCTTAATAATACTGAGTTTGTACATTTTATATTGAGAGATTCTCATATGCAAAATTCTATTCATCATTAATCTTTGCATAACATAATATAGTAGTTATTTCAAATTACACAAAGCATTCAATAAGATTATACATTTGAAAAAAATCTATTTTTCCCTCTTTACTTTTATTGACTTGTCATCACCATTTGTGAAATGTTCAAAAAGTTAATTAAACATTTTTTCAATTTTTGCTTTAATTTTAATAGTAGAATGGTATCACGACAAATTATTAAAAAATACAATAGTATTTTGTTTCATTTCAAACATTATCATATACATAGTATATTATGACAATTGACGCATAGTTCTTCTGTTATCATTAATGTTCAGTATGTGCTATCTTATAATTTACTATCCATTTGAGATCACAAAAACAATTTATATTATTTTCTTTAAAATAAAATAGTTCTTGATAAACAAATCAAAAAAATGACAATTGCTTAAATATAAGAAATATAATTTTTTGCTTTTATACGGCTATAATTAAGCCTTAAGTAAATTCATGTAGAATACTCAGAAATTGAGTTTAATTGTGAGTGGTTTTTTAAGAAGATTACCGACTATATAGTCTTATTTGTATTATAATTATTTGTATAGGTTTTTTTCGGAGTATATTATTATTATTATTACTACTTATTTTGGGTGAAGAATTTGTCACAGTAACGGAATAGTTTGATGTAAGATTTGAATATTTAATCAATTTATTTTATAAAAAATTCTTAATATGTATAGATTCGTCGGAGCGCAAATTTCCATTTTTAAGAATGGGCGGCATACCTATGATAGGTGCTCAAAAACCATCCCATTCAAGTAACAAAATATTAGGGCCAGCCAGTAAAAAGAGTAGAACGAGTAGAGTTCTTTAAAGATAAAGAGTAGAGTTTATCCAGAATTTTCCTGAAACTTGGATATGGGATTCATTTAACTATTCAGAGTGTGTACATTAATAAACAATTGAACTTTATTTTTCTGGATAAACATTTTATATACATTCCTTTTTATATGAGCGTTATTCGCACTTATTTATATTATTTGGGTAAATAGTTAATATATGGATTTATAATAAACTTGTATTATAATATATCATAAATGTTTGTTCATGCGCTTATGCTTGTTCATTAAAAGAAAAACAAATGTAAAAAGATTATTTTACTACTTCTATTAAAAGGAATAGATAAAAAAAAATTTCATTAGGTTTTATTTTGCATTTTCAAAATCATAAAAGTATCAAATCTGATGAAAATTTGCTACAATTTTGTTTTATGTTTGTACATATATTAGAGTATGTGTGTTTTAATAATATTCGAAATAATATGAAATATTATTTATAATAAAAGAGTTGCCAAATCACTACTATATTTTTTTAAATAATTTAAAAGTCAACCAGTGGGCATATCCTACCGCAGCATGGTTACCACCCGTAACTACCAATAAGGTGGTTTACTACACAACAACATTTCGACCTAACTTAGATGAAAGTTTTCATGATCGAATATCCGAACAAAAAACAGAGTATTTAATTACTTCAGTGCGCAAAGAATTTCCAGAAACGTGGATTTGGACATCACTAAATAATACTGAGTTAGTAAATGCCATAAATCGTATATTATGACAATTGACGCATAGTTCTTTCATCATTAATGTTCAGCTAGTATGTGCTATCTACGAGTATAATTCACTATCCATTTAGATCACAAAAACAAATTATATTATTTTCTTTAAAATATAAATAGTCCTTGATAAACAAATCGAAAAAATGAAACTTGCTTAAATATAAGAAATATAATTTTCTCTTTTATACGGCTATGATTAAGCCTTAAGTAAATTTCTGTAGAATAATCAGAAATTGAGTTTAACTGTCAGTGGTTTTTGAAGAAGATTACCGACTATATAATCTTATTTGTATAAGCCTTTTCGAAGAGTATTACTATTATTATTAGTACTTATTTTGGTTTAAGAATTGTTCACAGTAATGGAATAGTTTGATGGAAGATTTAAATGTTTATTCAATTTATTTTATAATAAATTCTTAATATGTGTAGATTCGTCGGAGCGTAAATTTCCACAAATATATTTAAGAGTGGGCATACCTATAACAAGGCCTCCCAAAACGTCACATTCAAGTAAAAAAATATTAGCGCCAGCCAGTGAAAAGAGTAGAACGATAAACCTCAGAAAGAATTTTCCTGAAACTTGGATATGGGATTCATTTAACCAGTCAGAGTGTGTACATTAACAAAAATTTTATATACTTTCACTTTTATATGGGCGTTATTCGCACTTATTTCTATTATTTGGGTAAATAGTTAATATACGTGTATGGGGATTCATAATAAACTTGTATTGTAATATATCATAAATTTGGTAAAAAGAATATAACAAAATTTACCTGTTATATTTGGTCATTAAAAGAAAAACAATTACATAATTTTATAATATAAATAAAATAAAAAAATAAATACTATGAAATATGATAATTGGAAGAAATTGCAAAACTAGATCATTTTCAATTCTATTTTCGGTACTGTTTCTAAATATCGATTTCAAATACTTTAATGTAAAAAGATTATTTTACCACTTCTATTAAAAGGAATAGATAAAAAGTTTTTTTTCATTAGGTTTTATTTTACATGTTCAAAATTATAAAAGTAACAAATCTGATGAAAATTTGCTACAATTTTTTATTTACGTTTGTATATATATTAGATTATGTGTGTTTTAACAATATCCGAAATAATAAGAAATATTATTTAAAATAAAAGGGTTGCCAAATCACTACTATATTTTTTCAAATAATTTAAAAGTCAACCAGTTGGCATATCCCATCGCAACACAGTTACCACCCGTAACTACCAATAAGGTGGTTTACTTCACAACAACATTTCGACCTACCTTAGAAGAAAGTTTTCATGATCGAATATCCGAACAAAAAACCGAGTCTTTAATTACTTCAGTGCGCAAAGAATTTCCGGAAACTTGGATTTGGACATCACTAAATAATACTGAGTTAGTAAATTTCATAAATCTAAGTCTCTATTGAAACTTTAAAGAAACAAATTCCATAAAGAGCAAAATTAGTTTTCTATCTATTATTATCTAACAACTGCCTTTGATAATGTATATAAATGCATAAGTAAATACTCTCTATTATATTTAAATCAGCATTAATTTCTATATCATTTTTCCGAATTCTACGATTCATCTATTTTCATTATTCATTAATTGTATTATTAGCTATACCGAGCTCCAAATATATTTAATTCATTAACTAAAAGATTATGTTCAAAACTAGAATATACATATATATGCGCATAAGTTCATAGACAAGTAAGAAAAAATATAAAAACTTATTAATTATACAAAACGATTATAAGGTAAAATAAAATAAAAACAATTAGTAAGGTATCTACGCCTACGCATGTACTTCTGCATAAATACAGCATTAGTAAAGTTTTAGAAAAATTATGAATTTTCATGATTGTTCCATTTTCCAAAATTTATTAATAAAAATATATTGATCTGATATAATACAGAATATACTTATACATATTTATAAAAAAAATCATTAAGATAATAAAAATGTAAGTCATATTTAACATCAAAGCGCAATTCTTTAATTAGCAATATACTCTCTAAAGATACGAGAAATATAAAACCAAATTACTAGGGGCAGTAATTTTTTACACGAACAGAGTATTTAAGAACCATAATTATAACTTGAATCGATAATATGTATTCATAAAATGTTTGTAAGCCAATTTATGTTTCTGTCAATTGTTAGTTAAAAATGCCCTTTTTTTAATTATTATGACCATAAGACGAAAATATAATCCCTGAAAAAAAAAACTTGTCAATCCATAATTTTATGAAAGAAAGAATTCTAGAGAATATGCAAACAATATTATATATTACAGGGATTAAAAAAAATTAAGATTTTAGGTAAAAATACTTCCTTGATTTTACTTTCGTATTAATAAATGTATTGAAAACGAATGTGATGTCAACGAATAATAGTACTCTTTCAAATATTATTCTCATGTAATTCTTTTCATGAAATCTACAAATCTTATTGAATATTAACCAGTTAACTACGAAGGGATAGAAGTCCAAAGAGGATATTCTTACTCATTTGCTTCCGCACAAAGTGCCCATTCGGCGCCTCCTGCTGCCGACAGATTTTCTTCAATAGCATACGAGTCTGAATCGTATACACCAAAAAAACCTGCTGAAATTATTATACGAAAGGAATTTCCAGAAACTTGGATATGGGATTCCGTTTATAGTTCGCAGTGCGTATATTTGAACATGATATTTTTTCAAAATTTTTGGATAACAAAATTTTATTCAATAGAAATTTACAAATTAAGTCAATAGTTACAAATATTAAGTAAAAAACAAAAACAAAATCTATGTCATGGCATCCACAAAGCATACGGGTACATCTATGGTTTTACAAAAACCTATTCATTGTTTCAGATACAGATTAATTAGATATTGTTACTGAAATTACAAGTTGTTTTAATTTTCTTGTAATTTCAGTAACAATATCTAATTAATCTGTATCTTAATATAATTAATGAAAAAAATTTTTTTGTTGATAATATTTAATAAAAACTTGTAATTGCGAAGGAAAAATATATACGATTATTAGCTTACATGTGAACTGTTGGAACTAAAAATACAATCAATTGAAACTATGCACTCTGAAAATTCATTCATTTGTAATAAGTTGGTTACCTTTTCGAAGTTGGGAACCTTCATTTTCATAAATGCAATAATTTACAGGCGCTTATACTTATTATAATGGGAACATTTTAAAATAAATAACTGTGTCATATTAAAATATTTAAACATAATCACAAATAATATAAAGAGGGGCATGTTTATGAGCAAGTCTTGAGAAATATTAAGAATGGTAATGCTATTGAAGTAAGATATCAAATATGCTTTCGTTTTATATACACTATTTGAATTGAATATATAAAAAAAGATTTTCTAAATTCCCTGGAGAGGGTGTTGATATATATTTTTCAGATGCACATGGGAAAAAATTAATAAGCTACTATATAACTATTCTAGACCTTATAAATGTGTAGTAGACCTTATAAATATATAAATTATTCAAATAATAACTTTAACCAACTGCTTAGAAAATATAAAAATATGGTAAATTGCTACACTTTACACATATGTATCTATTTGATAATTTGAAAACTAATTCTTAAAATTTAAATGTAAATAAACTACTGTTTAGTTGTGAGAAACTGGATTGATTGTACACTTTTGGCACTTAATTTAGTTATGCATGACAGTCTTTTCCAAAATGGCTAACTGGAATATTTTAAGAACTTTATCAAATTATAGCACAAGTGTGAATGTACAGATATCAAAATATTATAAGTACGATTTTATGTGTTATTCCGCACGTATTAAAGTTTATGTGGAAGGAAAAATATGTTAAGTTTTATTGATTTTATTTTAATATTATTTAAAAAAAAATGCATGTTAAAAACGGCGATAAAAGAACTTGAAAAAACGACGTTCATCTGGATTTTTATTTTATTCAACTATAGTCAGGGACATATATAATATGCACTGCAAATATACGATATAATAAATTTGAATGTAATTGATCAGAATTTTTGTTATTTTATCATTACTGGCAAAAAAAACTAATTAATGGTTACTCAATCCAATATAATTTATATTTTTTTAATGTAAATGTATGTACATGTTATATTCTATCAGCATCAACAGAGAGCACAACCAATTCACCAACTACAACCTCATCACCATTTGGGGATGAACAATATACTGAAAATGATATTAATAGTGATAAGGTGACAACCATTAAGAAAACTGATATTGGCCCGGCTCATAAATTCGAAGTAAATACTAGACCACCTTTAGCCGGTCCATATGCGTTCAGTCGTTTACCTAAACCGCTTTGGAACCGTCCCCGTTATTATATAATCCATGCTATCATGGATACTTGGCTATTTTCTAATATGTCATCGGGGTAAATATTCTCGTCGAACTAAACCAACTTGCAATATGAATGCAAATTAACTGCAATGTTAATTAATAAAGTGTTTTTTTTTTTTAAATAATTCATAAATTAAACAATACTAAATATTCACTATTAAAAATGTTATACAATTAATTATTATATAACATAAAAGAACAACTTATTAAAATATTATTAATATTTGGAGAAAAATAATTAGAGGGAAAATGATAAGTTCTCGAAGATATACAAAATTTAATGCGCATAAATCCTAAGACTATGAATGTCTCTTTGTACATATATATTTACTGTTAATCCGATCATCTTCTAGATTTTTATTTCCGTAAACTGACCTTCATATTCGCATTTAACATATCATTAATTTTCCATATACTTACAATATACAAATATATTCATAAATCATTGAATTAACAATACCTTATTATCTAATTATTATCAATAATATTTACAAGATTCATATAGTTAATTGTTTCAGTAGAGTGTAAGGGACTGAAACATGTAATGAGTTCAATAAAAAATTTTATTTACTTAATTAACTTCTCATTATACTAGCCAAATACATATATCCATAATATTTAATACCATATTTGTAACAAATTGAGATAATCGCATTATAGATAAAATTTGTAATAAATAAAACTGTAAAACAGGTGCATGCTTATTTGCTTCTAGTGCTTATGCTATTGCTATGAAAGCTTATAATTCCTTCAACATCTTCATTCTCAATAATATTTAAAAATTCTCTAAGAAGCGGAAATAAATATTTTTTTTAAAAACAAAAACAGAGCCGATGGTCGTGCAACAATTCAGAAAAAGGTCCCGGACACAATAACATCATGGATTGTAACTGGATTCTCCTTAGATCCAGTTACAGGACTCGGTTTGACAAAAACACCACGCAAACTGCAAGTATTCCAACCATTCTTCGTTTCAACAGATCTACCATATTCTGTTAAACGAGGTAAGTTTTATAATATTTTCACAGTTTTGATTTTACAATAATAATTAATCAATATTTTCATATATTGTTTATTCACTTAAAGGTGAAGTAATAGCGATACCAGTTATTGTATTCAATTATATGGAAAACGATTTGACTGCAGAAGTAACACTGGATAATACCGCCGAAGAATTTGAATTCACCGAAGTTTCAAATGAAGTTCAATCGAGTGCAAGTAATATTATTTATCTTATAAGTGAGTTTATGAAATAACATAACTGTCTATATTTAAGAGTTGGAATTGTTCCGCAAAAAAACATTATACGTTCCATCAAATACTGGAAAGTCAACATCATTTATGATACGGCCAAAAAAAGCTGGCCAAATTACTATTAAATTCAGTGCTATAACGCCGATATCAGGTGATGCTGTAGAACGTGTA
This sequence comes from Atherix ibis, assembly GCA_958298945.1. Classification (NCBI taxonomy): domain Eukaryota; kingdom Metazoa; phylum Arthropoda; class Insecta; order Diptera; family Athericidae; genus Atherix; species Atherix ibis. Next base: position 84,853,624 of record OY282609.1, read on the forward strand.
CTACTTGTTGAACCAGAAGGCGTAGCCGAATATATTAACAAAGCTGTACTAGTAGATCTAAGAGAGAAATCTGAATTTAGTGAAGAAGTTGCCCTCGATATACCAAAAAATATTGTACCAGATTCAACACATATTGAAGTATCGGTTGTTGGTGATATTTTGGGACCAACTATAAAAAATCTAGATAATTTAGTTCGGTTACCTTACGGTTGTGGAGAACAAAATATGGTCAACTTTGTTCCAAACATCTTAGTATTGAAATATTTAGGGGTAAATTAATCACTCATACATACATGTAATTGTGCCGAATTGTAATGAAAATAATATATTTTTTATAGGAGACTGGACTACTGACATCAGAAATAGAAACAAAGGCAAAGCAATACCTCGAAGTTGGTTATCAAAGACAATTGAGCTACAAACATCCTGACGGATCGTACAGTGCTTTCGGTTTAGCTGATAAGGGTGGTAGCACCTGGCTTACTGCATACGTAGCAAGATCATTCAGACAAGCTGCCGATTATATACAAGTCGATGAAAAAGTTATTGAGGCGGCATTGAAATTCTTAGCTGACAATCAAGCCGAAAATGGCAGTTTTCCAGAAGTTGGAAAGGTCATCGATAAACAACATTCAAGTCAAACGGACAAACTTGTTGGTCTAACGTCATTCGTCCTACTTGCGTTCTTGGAAAATGCGGTATGACCATTACTATTATTTGTTTTTCATTATTTAACATATTAATGAGTAAATTCACATTGACAGAAAAATATTCCAACATATCAAAACACCATTAATACTGGCTTAGATTACATTGTAAAAAATGTAGATAGTAGCGACGATATTTACTCGATTGCATTAACAGCATATGTCCTTCAAAAAGCCGATCACAGTTTCAAGGGTAGATTCATTCAAATTCTTGATGGCAAAGCTACAACTGATGGTAAAAGATTTTTTTAAAAAAAATGAATAATTGATTTGACAAATTTCACTAATATTTGAAATTGGTATAATTTTGTAGCGAGTCGAAAATGGTGGTCAAAACCTATTCCCGATTCAGAAAAAAAGAATCCCTGGTACAATCGACCAAGGAGTGTTAATGTGGAAATGACTGCGTACGCACTCTTGGCATATGTGGAAGCTGGTCTAGTATCAGATGCCTTGCCAGTTCTAAAATGGTTGGTCGCACAACGTAATAATAAAGGAGGTTTCGAATCAACACAGGACACAGTTGTTGGACTTCAGGCCCTAATTAAATTTGCTGAAAAACTTTCTGCCAAGGATAACAACATTCAAATAGTCTTTAATTACGGTGATAATACTGAAACAAGAATGAACGTAAATCAAGATAATGGAATAGTTCTGCAAACGTACGAGGTATGTCTAATTACAACGTAAACTATTTTTTTTTGAAAGACTTAAATAAAATTTCATCAAATTAATAGTTACCGTCAACTATTGATCGTGTTAAAGTGACAGGGTCTGGACGAGGTTCTGCTTTGGTTCAAATTTCTTACAAATACAATGTGAATGTGACTGGCGCTTGGCCAAGATTCACTTTAGATCCACAAGTTAATCGAATTTCACACTCCGATTACTTGCATTTGAGTGTGTGTACTAGGTAATTAAATATTTAAAAAGTTCAAAGGAAAAATTTACGTAATGAATATTTTAAAAGTTTTGTACCAGTTGATGGCGGCTCCGATGAATCGAACATGGCCGTAATGGAAATTAGTATGCCTAGTGGTTTTACTGTTGATTTAGAAACAATTCCTTCAATAGAAGCAACAGAACGCGTAAAGGTATTTAATTCAAATATTATTTTCATGTACACATATTATACATATATTTAAAATCTGTAATCAATCTATAAAAATGTAGAAAGTTGAAACGAAAAATGGCGACACAGTTGTAGTCGTTTATTTCGATAGTCTGGAAAGAAGTGAAGTTTGCCCGACTGTAAATGCTTACAAAACGCATAAAGTAGCTAATCAAAAACCAGCACCAGTTATCATCTATGATTACTATGATAATGGTATGTAGGAATTTTTGTTCTTTATCAATAATGCGTCCATATTAACGAGAAATATGAATATTTATTATTTTTTTCATTGTTAATTGATTAGCACGACAAGCAAGACAATTCTACTCTGCACCGAAATCATCATTATGCGATATCTGCGAAGGTGCCGATTGCGGAAATTCATGTGCTGCAAGAGCCGAAGAACGCCAAGATTTGGGCATGGATGGTGAAGGCGGCTTAAATATAAGTGGAGCGGTAATGAACATACCGTCACTACTATCATTATTCTGCGCACTAATTTTATTCAAAATATTCTCGTAAATATATTTTTTCGGTGCATTTGGGATCACATAAAATATAAATTGTGTGTATTGCTTTAACAGTTTTCAATTAAAAATCAAATCAATTGTATTTATTACAAAGCATTTTCTAATACAATAAAATGTTTATGACAAAATCATGTTTTTTTATTATGGAAAAAATTCGTTCAACGGAAAACGCAATTTTCTGGTATTATCGTAATGGTAAATAATTGTTCTGTTGAATGTTTCAAACATCTATCATTATCTTTTCTGGAGAAAAAAATAAAATTGATTAAACTTTAAAATAAAGTTAAAAATTAAAAATAAAAGTGTATAAGACCTCGAATAGCATGCTTTATTTTGTCTTCAAAATTTATGAGAAAAAAAACGAGTGATCTAAATCACAATTTCAGTATAAAAACAAACAAGTATACATTTTTTATTATGACAGTTTTTATTTTTGTTGTCTCTTCTTTTTTAGACATGGTACAAATGCGTTAAAATACTTTAAATCTATTATTTTTGGTTTAATATTTTCTTAGTATTTATTTTTATGTATATATATAAAAAAAATTTGTATAGATAAAAAAGATCAAAAAGCATTAAAAAAAAATTATTGTTTTATTTTTGTAAAATTTATGATAAAATCTTAAATTTATTATGCGATTACTTGCTTATTAGTCGTTTAATAATAAATTAATAAAAGTTTACATTTGGAAAATTTATAGTTGTTAATTTTGACATACCCCTTTATTTTTAAAAAATGCGCATACATTGTTTCAAAGCAATTATGAATTAATATTTTAACTGAGAAACAATCAAATACAAAAAGTGTACGTATTTTGCATATATTCATAACAATAGCATAACTTATTAAAGTAACAAATTGCATACTCATTTTGAATATAAATCGATTGAAATTTTAATTTTAAATTCATTTAATAAATAAAATATAAAAAATAAATAGATGTTGATTTTTTATAATGCCAATGTTACACAATCTAATAAAATAAAGGTGCACATCAAAAATTCATCAAATTTGAAATTATCAATATTAATACTCGAACATTTTATTTAAATGCAGATATTGAACTTTATATATCCATTTAAATGTAATATTTATTTTTATTATGTAATTATTTTACTGTACTCTATATTGTATATTAAGCAAAATTAACCAAATATTTATATTATTCGCCAACGGAATTATATTTAAATAAGTAATGTACTTGTTTTTTTCTTCTTTTAACTTTTAATACTTAAACATATAACAATAGTATGGCCAATTCCGAAAATAAATTTTTGGAAGCTAAAAATTTCATGAAATTACGATTAGTGAGTCAAAAAATTGTACAAAAACAGCTATGCATTTTATTATATTCCGAGTTTATTTTATTTTATTAGTATTTTATAGATCTTTTCAATCATAAATAGTCCACAAATTGTATATATTTGCATATATTTTTATAATTTCGTTAATATTATTAAACAAAAATGTATAATTATAAAAATATTTTATACCAATCCATCGAATAGTAATATATGAAACATTTATTAATTTTATTTTAATATGATGGATTTTATTGTAATGATGGTTGGCTATTTTTTTCAATAAAGAAAACTTTTTAGGGTCTATGTGGAACATACAAGAAAAATAATTTTTCAAAATCATATCCATGATTAAAATAATTCGAATATTAATTTCGGTAAAATAAATTATGTTTAATTATATTCGGATCAATTTATCTGCTCTTCTTATTTTTAATATCCGCAATAGCAGTATATGAATACTTACTAATTGCTAAGTACAGTATATAGTATATAAATAACAGATAAATATCCGCTTGTGTGTCAATTTATAATAATACAATTTATAATTATACTTATGAAATATGTTTATGTATATATTTATATCATTTCATTTATTTATTTTTTATTATCAATGTTATTTTAATTACTATTATTACTTTTAATTTTTTTATAAAATGTCTTATAATTTTACGATTAACGTATAAATTTCATATGGTTAGAAATTATTCCCGTTTAATCGTCTATTAATTATTTATAAATCAATAAGTTTTAGTCTTCTTATTTATTTTTTCCATGGAATTAATAATAACTGGAAATATATTTATATTAGGAATACACATCAGACTATTTTAAATACACTATTGACACACTACACTGTCATTATGACTGTTTTCGCCATTATAATACAACCATTGTATTTTTAACCATTTCAAGTATGCCTAAATTGCAAATGCAAAATTATTTTACTACAGCTTTTAAAGAGTAATAGCCATTATTAGAAATCAATTCTGCCACTGAAAAGCATCTAAAATAAAAAGATGCATAAGCATACTTATGATGAATCATTTCGATATTTGATAAAATTATGTAGGTTTTTGTATGGCGACGTATTTTGTAAAAAGAATACGCTTTTGAAAACATTCAGTTTATTTTAAGGCAAATAAAGCCCAAAAACCGTCATATTTCGTCAGTTCATTTATCATCAGATTTTGTCATTTTAGTGGACTTTCACTGCCATAATGACGAACACTGTTATAATGAAGATACTGTGTCTAGATTATTATACATATATAATATATGAGTAATTAATCTGTAAGAGTTTGTGCAATCAAAGCTAATTGATCTTTTAGAATACGAAAAGACGGACGATCCTCTGGATTCTGAGACCAACATTTTTTCATAACCTGCAAAATTTAATTTGGTAACATTTCAATAAATATTAATTTGATTCGATAGTATTTATTAAAAGAACTAACATCATAAGTTTCTTTAGCGCACGCTTTGGGTTTCTCTAATATATTTCCTCGCTGTACTCGTTCAACAACTTCTGTATTCTTAAGACGACCATATGGCATTTTTCCACAAGTAAAAACTTCCCACATTAAAACACCTTAAATATACAAATATTCTTTTTACATTCATATACATAAAAGTTATTCTATATTTTGACACTTACCATAGGCCCAAACGTCGCTTTTTGAAGAAAATCGAGTGTAATTCAAAACTTCTGGAGGGGCCCATTTAATGGGAAACTTTGTACCGCCAGAACTCGTATATTGATCATCAAGTACGTATCGTGCTAAACCAAAATCCGCTACTTTAACAACATTCTCCGATCCGACAAGACAATTACGGGCAGCCAAATCACGATGAATATAATTGTGTCTTTCTAAATAAGCCATACCTTTGCTAATCTATAATTGATACATATCTTATTATCTATGTCACAGGACCAACTATTTACAAATTCAGAAAAGAGAACTACATAAACACTCAACCTGAATGCACATATCGAGTAGTAGACCCATATTGCCAATCAAAGACTGCTCATGCCGTCGCAAATAATTTAATAAGGATCCATGCTTCATATATTCAGTTACAATATAAATTGGCCGATGTTTCGAACACACACCATACAGCTGGACCAAATTTTGATGTTGTAGTTTCCTAAAAATAAAAATATAAAAATTAAAACTACCTACCATAAATAAAAAAATTAATTAATTAAAATACGATCATTACGTCATGACTTTAGCTTCTTCTATGAAATCATCTTCGGACATTGTTCCTTCTTTCATCATTTTAACAGCCGTATCTATAGAGCCACGCCATTTTCCACGTCGTACCACACCAAACTGCCCAGAACCCAATTCTTCCAATAACATTAATTCAGACGGATGAATTTCCCACTTATCTAAAAATATATTCAATTTTTATTTAATGCCAAATTACACAATAGATATTATAAAATTAATCAATTGCATTTACCATGAGAAAGTCCAGCTGTGGGTGGTACAGGCCGATCACATGGCGATGATTTTAACCGACATGCTAAACCTCCAGAATTGTGGCGATGATAATTAATTAAATCAGGAATTGTTTCACAGCAATGCTTTTCGGATAAATAATATTCGCCGCGAGAATTTTGTTTAATATGATAATGTTTAACATGAGATTGGGGACTGTTTAAGTAAAACAATTCATTCAAAATCAATTCAAAAAGACATATTTTTTCTAATTTTATTCTAAACATACACTTTGGTATGAAGTGAGAGTGTGTATAAGCCCTTTGTTGAAGATTTCCTAACTACAAAACAACCTTCTTTATCACCCTGTTTGAGCAGAGACTCAGCTCGCTGCCTTGACATATCACCAACGTACCATCTAAATATCATAACATGTAAATAACATAAAATCTATTTAAGCAAATATTATTATTGTATTTACTCATATCTTTCTAAGCCGAGGAGTCCTTTTGCTTTTACATAATTGCTAGGAATATAACCAATATTGCCGTGTTGATCTTTCACTTTCCACCAATGCTCTTGAGAATCGTCAATAACTTCATATTCAGCATTCTAAAGAATATATTTAAATTATAATCCTCTCTTTCTCTCCCATGAAATCGTTTAATGATGATTAATAATAAAGATTTACCTTTTCTAATGACAAATCACCACCTTCTATTGCCTTAAATGGATAAAGGGCTACAACGATTTTTACGAAATGCGAATTATCCTAGAAAAACCAAATTATTAATTTCACATTAACTGTAAGCTGTTATAATGAACGTAAAATATAAATATAAAATGTTCATATAATAGGCGTAATAAAACTGGTACGTTTATATATTTATTAAGTAAAAAATACCGATGGTAGACGAGTAGTGCAATTGAAAATGTTTTTTTTTGTAATTATTTTTCCATCATATCGTATTTACCTTCGCTTTTGAATTAGGAGTTCCTGGCGTAGGTATTCCTCCTGGCATATTATTATCACAGAAATTCGTATTACCGTTCGAATTAGATGATTTGAACGTTGAAACGGCACACTAAAAATATAGTAGCAATTTTCAATTTTTTATATTTCGTAGTTTTATTTATCGATGATTTAATAGGTATTTACCTGAGGATGGGAAGACGTTGATGTTGGACTATTTATACTACCCGAGCTATTGTGATGCACGTTCAATTGGCTTGTAGAGTTTTGATTTGGACTTGCACTTCGTGTAGAGTTTTGAGCAGGAGAACTTCCTGTACCTATTTAATAATATAAAACATATCTTTTTTTTAATTACCGCCTCTTCAAAATAGGTTAGCATATTGTCTATTCTGGAACTAACTTAATTGGGGCAATAAGAATCGAGATGGATGTGATTTCAACCTATATTTTTATTTATAATATAAATAATAAACTATCGGTTAAAAATTAAAAATTTTAAGCGATATTATAGTGTTTTCATTGTTTATAATTGATTGTACGTTCATTTTCCAATGGAAATATTTTTATTATTACAAAATAGGAAATATTCCAACATAAATAATGACATTTACAATTTCTAAATAGAAGCATTTAGTATTCAACTTCAAAGTTTTCTTTTGTCTACAATGCTTTAAAAAAAATATATAATCGGAGTATGGAAAACATATTTAAATACGTGTAGACATTCTGTGACAGTCTATGAAATATATTGGCTGGTTTCAGTGTTTTATATAAGGTTTAAAATTAATTTTTTTTTTTGCACAAAAACAATATTTTACATTGTAAATATTTAGGATCAAGGCTCTAAATTAATTAGCAGTAGCATTGTATTTATTTATTTATCTTTATTTCAATCGATATGTTTTCAATTCGAATACTTTAAGGAATATGGCATTATTTCGTTTAAAACCATCAGGAGCAGTACTTCTAAGCTTTATAATTTAACATTTTTTCATGCTTACTTTGAAATTTTGGTACATTGAATTTAGTAACTTCGCTTAAAAGATCATATTTGTTATGAACAATCGATAATGTTGAAAAATGAAAATGTCTCGCTATCAAGTAAATATAAACAAGTGACTTTGACCACTTTTTCACTGAATTTCATATATAAAACATGCGTATACAAGTAGTAAATTGAAAATAGCTACGTTTAAGGATTTAACATATGTATGTGTATGCGTATGTTCGTCGACTTAGGTGGTTTTTTAGGTGTATTTAATAGTTTAAGAACAGCAGCGAATTCACATCTTTCACCAAAACATTTATCTTAGCTTTAAAATATTGTATAAAAAATACTTACAGACATTTTGATACTAAATTAAATCTAATTTACGTCTGCTTGTCAAACCTGTTAAGAATAACTTCTTCACGAAGCAATTCAATTAAAATTCTACATGCATAGTCGATATCCGCCAATATGCAAATCTACTTGCTATGCTAGCAATGTGTCGGAAAACTATAAAAGCTAATATGCTATTTATTTCCGAATGTTTTGATTTGTTCAATAATTCCATCTATGCATGTTTATATGAAAGAGGAACTTGGAAAAATTAAATTGAATAAGAATAAGAATTCGCAAAATTAACTTCAATAATGCTATAGTATATTCTGAACTGAAAAGACCTAACTAGGAGTTAATTTTATAACCCAATGCATTTAATATCCATTATAGAAACTTGTCTTCGACATATTTACTTACAAAAGTGAGACGAGATTCATACTTCAAGGATTTCTCAATTTTGTCGAATCGTTTGTGTTCGTATACAATATTTTTTATTCACATTCAGATACATGTGCATGGTATATATTTAATAAATCGCATAAACTTTACCTTTACCTAATTTTAAAGCAGAAAGCAGCATCATGATCTTAAATCACATATAAAAAATTAAATCGAATAGAAGATATTTGTATTTGTATACGCAATAACTTCTTTTTATCCAAGCCACAATGTTTACTTAATTTTACTTCTTAAATTCGCTATTTCTTTATTCACATTAGAAAAGTCCAATTTGAATACTTTTTAACATTCATTCGTACGTAAATTTTATAGAACAAAAACTAATAATGCACCATTAATATCTCATTAAAACCAAATCCGTTTACAATATAAATAATGTTAAACGAAATTTTCAGCTGGAAAACACAAATGCATGACAAAGAATATCACTTCAAGTGTAAATCCAAAATTATTTCATCAAAATGGATAAGAGCCAAAGATATACACGTATGCATTTATTTAAATCCGAAAACTGAGTACTCAGCTGAGGAAATGAGTACGAAATGAGTGAATGGAAAGAAAAATGAAACTAGCCAAGACTTTAGCTGGAAGCATCGTACAAAATGACTTGTTGCCCTCGTACAAGTACAACAATTTTTCTTCTTCCACAAGTTTTTCGACAAGATCGCACTTACACTATACGAATTATCTATGCATGTATGCATGTACATCTAAATTTATACGCCTATATACACACCCAATATTTACTATATTTTCAAAAGAAAATTCAATCCTAATAAGATATTTGACATATTTACAAATAAAAAAAACATTATATTCTATCTAAGAAAATTTCTTAGAAACCTCTTCATAGTACCACTATTTTCTTTAAAAAGAAACTATATACAATTATTCCATGCACTTTTGAATGAATATTTATATTTTTATTACAAATATAAATTTTGCAATGTAGTCAATAATCCCTTATAATATAATATCCGATCGGCAAAGTTTTCTTTTCAAGTAATAGTTCTGTACATACGTATGTACATACATGAGTGTGTATACTTTCATATTTTACATAAAATAGATATATATTCTGCAAAAATCCAAAGAATAAACAAATATAACTATTGTAAATTGTTCACCATTATTGAGACTATATGACTTCAGTTTAAAAATATATCATTAATATAATTTTAATTATGCCGCTAATTATGCTGTTTACGAGCACAATCTACGATATTTGATGTAATCGTAAAATAAATACACATTATTACTACACAATAGAATATTTCAACTTTGGGTATTTTAGTAATTTTTATATCTCAAATATAATTTTATACTGCTCATTTAATTTTTATAAATTCTCTTTTTTCGTTAAAATATATTATGTATATGTACCTTTAGAATTAACAATGCTCGGTGTGATATTATTCCAAAAATTTAAACGGCATCCGAAAACTTTCATTTCCTTAACACGTTCCTTCATATTTACTATACTGCTGGTTTCAGCAAAATTCACGCACGGTATCATTTATTTTTATTATATTCTACACTTCCTTATATTAATATAAATTCAAAAGATATTATTGCGAACAACCTTTGATTTGTTAAAACTACGACTTTTTATAACTTAATAATATTGTTGATCATATAATTTTTGGATCATATTTTTGTAACAAAACCAAAGCTAGCGATTTATTTTAGTTTTATTATTATATAACTGAATCTTTAATTTATATATCACTAACAAACAATTGCATCACCTCTGAATTAAATATATACGAGTACAAGTATTCAGCGATATTTTTTATCAAAATGTACAGGACAACAACTTAAATTTACTTTATTATTCCAAATTGGATATTCCAAAAGTAACATTAAAAAATATTTACGATATATTATACAGGACATCCTTACTTTTCATCATACATAAATCGTATATTCAACACAGAAATAAATTTTATTAAATTTCCAAATTAAATATAACAAATAAAGACATTTTACTATATGAGTATGAAATCAAAATATTATTATTAAAAGTGGGTATATAATATTATCATAATTATGGATAAAAAACAACTAAAAAATGCACTTTTAAATTTTAGCACCAAACACTATATAAATAGTATGGATGGATAGCTGCGAATATTCGTAGCACTCAAATTAAAAAATTTGTTTAATTTTAGTAGATAATATGTCCATCTAGTAGATAATATGTTATTTTTAGTAGATAATATTGTATGTTATTTGCTTTGTTTTTTATACACGTATATATATATATATATATACGTTTATAAAATGTATAGATAGATGCACTTAAATATGATCAATTAATATTAAAATATATACGATTGTATTTTCAGGTACTCTTGAAAAATAGTATCATTAAAATTTGTATTTAAATGATCGAAAATTTTCACGAAAAATCTTTTTGTGTATCCGAGACGAGCAGCGAAATTCAAGAAAACTCAAGAAACTGGTTTCTTTGGTTATTAACGATGAAGACACAGTGCTCGCACACACTTAAAATAATCGCTTCAATCGTGCATAGAAGAACAGCCTGGAACACCTTCAACATAGCACAAAGGTTTTTTTTTTGTATTTGTGATAAGATCCAACGAACTATTCAAAATACATTTATCATAAACGAAACACGCGTAAATGTACATACAAGAACACACATTATGCTATTTAAAACATACATGAATTTTATGTAGATTTGACTTACTTTTTTTTTATATGAATATTTTTAATCAACCAATTTTATCTATGTGTATGTGTATAGATCCACACATGTTCAAGTAGGATTTATTATATTATTATTCATTCCTTTAATATTGAATTTATTTAAAGTAAATTGAATTTAATATGCAATTTTTTTCATATGTATATTCATATGCACACAAAGTATTGTTGTTTGTTTAGCATAATAAATATTTGCAACAATATACGAATTAATATTAAAGTTTATAAAATATTTTTAATTTTTTTTAGTATAGTAGAAGGTATTGTCTATAAGCATTTTTATTTGTTGCATCTCAGATAGTATAACTATAAAATAATAAAAATATTTAGGCACGAAACCGGTCCCTCTTTTCATCTGTAAATATATGTGTGTATACCTTATATATTGAATTTTTGTTCATAGAATAGGAGCGCAACAAAAAAAATATTCAATCATTCTCAAGAAAAAACCAAGCCAAAATTCATTTCGAAGTGGTCTTATAACCTAAAAGAGATTGGGAGCATATACATGTATACATGGAAGTTGATGGAACAACAGGAAATTTGAACGTCCAAATATGTATTTAACCAAATTTGTGCAGAAACATATACATTCACATATGTACACTCGAATATACTATTGTAGTATGTATAGACTACCTGTTGGCAACATTTTTATAACTTTATTTGAAATCTTCTATCTGATTTGATCTTTATATACATTTACACCTACGCGGTTTTTAATCAATAATGTCAAAAATTATTTATTGATGTACGCACATATATATGTGTATGTACGTATATTGATTGCACTTTGCGTAAAGTGTTAAACTACAATAAAAACTTTCTTAAGCATTTCAACAATAGTTTATAGTTTATTCCAATAACTATTGATAAACCAATTAAGAAATTTTTCTATTTTCTTTTTTGTTCTTTCTAAATATTTATTTATACCATATACATATCATGCATATTTGCATGTATACGCCCATTTCTATGCATATTACATTTATGTGATTCTCTTATGAAAATATTGAATATTGTCAATCATGCGAATTTCTTTCTATTATATATGTTTGTAAAGAAAGATTTATTAATTTTTTAATAAAAAAATATAATTATTAATGAGAGTGTATATAATCTGATAAAATTCTCAACTATAATACACTAGAGCATTTATTACATTATATTTTATATAGAACTTAGATATTGAATATTAGCAATTTAAATATATTTTATACATATTTCCGTATATCATTTATAAGAATAAATAAAGTAAATATCATAATAAACAATGGGCTATAAGAATGGATATTTACAAGAGGATTGTCATCTTTAAAAAAATTCGAATGTATGAGATTGGCTAAAATACCGTTATTAGAAAGACTAACATTTCTACGAAAAAATGAAAAAATAGTCATTTTCATTAACCAATTATAAAAAATTTAAATGAAACTTTATATATCTTATTAGAATTAGTTATTTAACATTATAATACAATTGAAGAAATATTGTGGTCGATTTTTCTACTTACTTGTAGGATTATTATTTGTCTCTCTCCAATGCGTAGCTGCTTGACACCCAAATGTTGCTCTAGTTAGACCTTTACAACAAGACCATTTCTTTCCAGACCATAAACCAATGTGATATCTATAGGATTTCGGGGTATTGAAATCTTCACAAACTGAAAATTTAATTGGAAAAACATTCTTTACTGTGCAAATAAATTGTAAAAATTTTAATTACCTTGGCGTATAGCAGATATCCATTCACATTTTTCTTTTTCACTATTAGCAACTAAATATAATGTATATTGAGGTACTGATCTTCCTGGTAACTGGTCGTCAGTTTCACAATATCCTACTTGAAATGGAAAACCCTATTGAAGTAATAAGGACATAATAATTATTAATAACTATTAGCAAAAATGTTTATTTATATCAAATCTTACATCTGGTGCGAATTGATCACCTCCATCGCCTATGAGAATAGCCGGTTCAACTAATCGTACACCTTTAGCTAAAATTCTACCTCTTTCTCTACGTCTCTGTAACAATTATCGTCAAATTAATAATTGTAAAAAAATACAGCATTTATTTATTTTTTCATGCAATAAATAAATTTATTTCTATTAGTAGAACCTTAGAACATTTTACAACATAATTCAATAAAATTATTTAACAAAAAATCAAACAGCAAAATTAATTTATTCATAATAACACTATACATATTTACATTTTAAATATATTATCATGCTAGGAAATTAGTTGTTGAAAGACTACTTTCTGCAATTCATTATAAATAAAAATGTTCAAAATATTTAACAAGATATTGCACAATCGTATTAAAAAATGTCTACTGTAAAATTTTGAATATTTTTACATAATAAATAACTGACAAAACAATTGTTACATAAAAATATTATTTTAAATTTTTGGCATGATACTAAAAAGACATTTACAAATTAAACTTTTTTGCCCATACATTTATAAACGATTTAATTATCTATAATTTTAGGCATGCACATTTTTTTTTAATAGTAACAAAAATAATATTCATATGTACACATATATGGTATGTATATTTTTTAAATTTCTTTAAATAAAATACTCAAGGGCTGTGTTTAAAATAATAACATATATTGTTAAATGAAGTTTTTTTTTAAATAAAAACAATATTCACAAATATTAAAAATTATAATATTAATAAACAAATTTACAACAATATAAAATACTAATTAACCAATTAAATTAAATTTATTGATATAAATTCATTAATGAACAAATACTGTTTCCAATTTCACTCTATGTACATATTCGCGTTTAGTAAATAATATTTAAAACTCTTATGGCGGACGGCTGAACACATTCTGTAAGGGAGTGTTAAGTTAAAGGACTCTAAATAATAGACTGCATACAAATAAACCAACTGCTGCCATTTCATTCACAAAACGCAGATATTTCTCTTTAGTGTATTTGCTAAGAGGGTTCCACCCGATAACGATATTGTAAGCATTAATGTGCTCTTGCGCATCTTGTAATTGTATACAACTTCTAATTTATCATTTTACTATTGCCAATTGAAAGGCTTAAGAAAAACAAAATTTGGAAGATATTAATTAATTTTTAGTCATACGAATACGTATCCAAAGTTTTTAATACTTTTTAAACTAAATCAATATTAAATTTTATTTAGTTCTTACAATAGTGAAGTTATTTTAAGTTTCTGCTAATTTTCATTATCTTAACTATTGGGTCAATCTTCTGTCTCCTAATATTTTAGTTTTTTATACCTACATTATGACATATTCTTAGAACTATATATTACACTTACCTCTACGTTTTCTGAATCAAAATAAGATAGCCCTTTTTTGGTTAATTCAAACCATCGCACCTTGTAATTTACTGGTGTAAAGCGTTTTTTATTTTGTGCTCGTTTTGTCATGGAACCACATTTCACAATATCGGAAAGATGTTCAGACATTATTTATAAATCAATTTTTATCTGAAGCAAATTTATCACGTAATACATAAGTATTTTATCTTAGTAACAGAAATTATTTTTGTGCACTATTTTTTATTAAGACGCTTAATATATTCATTAAATTATAACATCCCAAAATATGTATACAAGGTAATTATAATTTAAACTCTTTCAGACTATTCAAGGGATTATAAATGCAAAAAGGTAACAATATTTTGATAGCATTCATTTGTGACAATTTAGTTCATTGCATTCATAATTCTAATAAGTAAAACATAATATGTAAGGATAATCTAGATATTTACTTTAAATTATTTACTTACAACAGAATATATTAAATTTTACATATAATTAAATATTTTAAGCAGTTTTATGAAAGTAGCCATAAACCAAACAACTGAAGAGATATAATAATATAACTAATAATTATGTTTATGTGCTGAATTTTTAAGTGTAAAGAATTAAAACTTAATAGTTTGTGACTAATTGTAAATAGCAGCAAATAAAACTTTTACGGTATGAATAAAACGTGTATAGCATTTATCAAAAATATCATTCCGCAAATAAAAAATAGAAAAGAATTCCACGCAGGTTTGAATTCATATTAACTAATATTTATTGCTCATATATTTTTGTTTTATTAACAAAGAGACAAATCAAAACAATGACATTTTCCAAAATTAAATCAAAACAAAAAAATCTATTCTAATATGTGCAATATACCCGGAATGTATATTTCAATTTTCCTTCGCCGGTTGTATATTTGGTAGTTCGTATTATCTTTACAACATATTTAATAATTGAATTTATTAAATAATACTATATTTTACATTGAATCGAATCCTAACAGCTTAAAAACTTTACGCACTGATGTTCGGCAGCACATATTAACTCTTCCCGGAACCCAAAATAACAAACACACTTATATCTATCTTCGATCATTTTTATCCAAAGTCTCTGAACTTAGTTGCATATCGCCGCTGACAACACTTCTGCATTTATTTATCTTCTTATCTTTTTATAAGATTGCTGAAAATGAATGTGCTCATAGATATCTTCAAATAAAATTTTATGGAAACATTTTTAAAGAAAAATACAAAATTACAAAAAAGATAAATTTGTAAATTGTAAATATGTTATTAATTGGGAGATATAACATGTTTATAAATTTAAATAATATTATTTACAATAATATCCAAACTACCAGGTGTATAAGCTTAAATCCGCTGTATTTAGTCAAAAAAACAAATGTTTTTTTTCATAGAAAGCCTCGCTAGCTACACATTTTTCCCATCTCTCGGGCAATTGAGGATACCACGCCAAAACAATTCCTTCTCTTTCGAGGAAAACCCCTCATCAAGCCATTTTCGGACGTTTTCGTAAGAATCGAAGTGCTGCTCAGCGAGCGCGTAGCCAATCGACGAAAACAGGCGGTAGTCGGAAGGGGCTATGTCTGGAGAATAAGCGGGGCGGGGTAGTACCTGCCAGTTGAGTGTGTCCAAGTAGTTTCGGACCATTTTTGACGTGTGCGATGTTGCGTTGTCGTGGAGGAAAAAATCAGCTTGTCATGTCTTTGTTGATAATCCGTCCTTTTTTCACGCAGAGCACGGAGCAATTTGATCAGTTGTTGCCAGTTTCACCAGGTTTCAACATCTCATAGTAGACGATACCCTGCTGATCCCACCAAACGCGCAGCATCGTCTTCCGTCCGAAGTGGTTTGGTCTTGGGGAAGATGTTGATGATTGGTCGGGATTCTCGAAATATATCCACTTTTCATCACCTGTCACAATCCGACACAGGAACGACTTTCTTTTTTGTGTGGTGAGCAAGATTTCGCATGTTTTGGCGTCGTTTCATCTGCCTTTCGTTCATTTTATGCGGCACCGATTTTCCGATCTTTTCAATCTTCCCCATGGCACGCAGACACATGGAAATGGCTGGTTGAGTAACACTCATTTACTCCGCGAGCATTTTTTGCGATTGGATATCGTCTTCGTCCAAAAGAGCCTGCAATTGATGGTGCTCAACCTTCCTAGGACGATTTTCACGGTACTTGTCCCACAAGTCAAAATTGCCATTTTTGAACCAACGAAACCAATCTGGACACGTTGTTTTCGATAAAGCAGTGTCACCATAGGCCTCCATAAGCTTTCGATGCGATTCGGCAGCCGATTTCTTCGAATTGAAGCAGAAGAGCAGAGCTTCCCGCATATGCTCTTTTTCCGGCACAAAACTAGACATGATTACCAAAAGAAAAAAGTATGTTGTTATACGAAATTGCTGCCAATGTGCACTGATTAATGTTGACAGATGTCAAACTCTTAAAAAAAAGTATGGCGTGCCAATGATAGCTTAATACGCTCACTCACGTCATCTACTAAGTATATACTAATAATTTATTAAAATTCAATCAATAAATATATTAATTTGCAGACCCAGATTTACAAAAGATTCGAAAAATGCGCTGTATATAATTTCGACAAATGATGCTTACCACATATTCCCCAAATAATTTGTCATATATATGTATATTTTAATCAACACCTAAAGACATTAGGACATGTTTCGATAATCAAATAAATGTAATTTTGTTGTAAAATAAAGTTACAAATTATTTAAGAGAACATTATATTAAAAATTACTTTTTTTATTTCATAAATTTTATTTTCAAAATTCAGATAGTGAACAAATGTTATTACATATACAATAAGATAAATGCATAAATGAATAAAAACTGATTTTAGAGAATTAATCCATGTGCGATTTACAAATTTTCCAAGCACCTATTGTATATCGAAATCTTATTAAAAACAGGTCACGTCCCATTTGTAACCAGGACCAAAATGGAGTTACTTTGGATCCCTCTATTTCTGTCCAATTGACAGCTATTTCTTCGATTATCATATTTAAACTTTGTGCAATGTATAACAGCTCCACATCAAATGCCCTGCACAAATGTTTTAGTTAAACGTTATAATCATACATTTTGAATCTACGTACCACTTTTCAACATGTACTGCATAAAAGCATATTTTTGCAGCAGATCGTGAAAATAGTTTAAATCCACATTGCGTGTCACGGATACCCTTTACTGCAAATAACCACACCAGGAAGTGAAATCCGTACATTAAAATAGTCCTTATTGAAATAGAAATCTCATATTATTTACTAATCTGCACTTTTTAAACTAAATAGATTTACCGAAACAGATTTCTAGAAGCAATAGATGCTTCTTCTAAATGCGCCCTCGATCCTATTACTATAGTTTGCATTCGCCAATCTTAAATTTTAAAAGATTTTAAATATTATCATACGCTTTTCAGATTAACATATATTATTGTGAATACCTGATGAAATTTTTATCATTGCTTCTTCTAATTTAGCATAATCAGAAAATCTTGTTGCACCATCCGCATCTGCAAAAAGTAAGTACCGACCACGGCTGCTTAAAATTCCCTACAATAACTTTTAAAATACAAGTTCGTTGATCAGAACAATTTACAATGTATTACCAGTCTCACTGCTCCTCCCTTTCCGCGATTTTCTATCAATTCCAAAACACGCACCTTGTCACATGATAATTTTTTACTATACTTTAACGCACAGGAAACTGTGTTATCAGTACTCCCATCACTCACAATTATTACTTCATATGAAAAATTTGATTTTTTCGATCTAGTCTCCAAATACTCCAAACATTCATTTAACATCTTTTCAACTATAAAATTTATCTATTATTATATGATTTATGTATTATTATATATAATCGTTTACTCCTCTTTTCTTCATTGTAAGCTGGAACAACAATAGTTAAGTCTATTGTTGGTTCTTCATCAATTGAAGGAAATTTGTTTTTTTCAATTTTCTCTGGATTAAGGTAATACATTTCATCATCGTGCCTCTTTATTTTAGGATATGGGGTTGATATAACCTTCTCCAATATGAATAACTACAAAATTAATTAAATAATGTGTGTTAAACTTTTCATTTAATTTATTTATAGTGAATTACGGCAATCAGTAAAGACACGAAAAAGGCGGAACCAACGAAACAAATAAGTTGAAAATAAGCTAAAAATGTCATATTTTTACTTTAAATCGGAAAATAGAATTAATGTTATTTAAAAGTCAAAACTGTGTTATTTTAACAGAATTGCCACGTGAAAATAAGTATTTTCATTAGTTTATTTAGAAAATAGAAAAACCGCGAGCACAAATACAACAATTGTCAATTGAGAATATAATTTAAATCACGGAAGTTTGCTGCAATATTTATTAGCACTTTGTTTTCTGTACTAAAACTAATGTAGTTCGCTTTAGAACAGATTTTAAATTAGCTTGGTGTTTTTCGAATATTTAACAAAATAATTTAATAAAAATATCCTATTTTGATACAATTCAAGCAAATTCTTTAAATATTTATATATGTTTTTTTTTAAAAAAAACAAATTTAGTATTGTCAATATATACCACATTGTTTGCGTGCTGAATTTTGACATTTAAAACATATGTTGAATGCATGCATATTAATATTTGGAAACATACATAGCAGTATAACTATTTTGTACTCGAGCGATTTAACTAACAACCACCTGGTTTAACTGGCAGTGCGAGAAATGTAAAATAATTTAATGAATACAGTAAATTATATTGAATTGGATTGATATATTTGAACTGTCCTAATAAATATTATTTATAATTGCATTTATTAATTCCAACAAAGAAAATGTCTATTGGCATAAATGAGTTACTCTTTGATAATAAAAATAGTAAGGATGTATATTGTCAGTATTGCAATTCACTCATATTAAAATCAAAGATGGGTAGACATTTCGAGATTGAGGTAGTTGTTTATATAGGAATATTATTGAAATAATTATTCAAAAATTATATTTACAGTTCAATTTACCTTTGATACATCAAAAGAACACGAGGAAAATAGGCGAAATTGAAAAGGAATTGTTAAAAGAGTTCTGGTTTGTCGACGATATATTTACTTTTGAAAATATTGGATTTTCAAATACGGTTGAAACAACAAAATTTCTTATTTGTGGTGATTGCGATATGGGACCAGTTGGTTATCATGATATAAAAACGGGAAAATCTTACATCGCATTATCAAGAGTTAAACATATATAAAACAATATAAATATTACTAGCTTTTTTATATTATACTTTCAAATACAAAAGGAATACGGCGTGCCCCCAGAATGCATTTATTAGCCGTTAAATGTAATAAATAATGTTTTTAATTGCTACAACTCCATAAATGCACATTTTTATTTTGGTATTATAACAGACTTTGCTCTTGTAGCATTTTGCTAAATACAGAATTATTATCTTCGCTTAATTGTTCTGGACGAACTTCTTCAATTATCATTCCATTTCCTATTACTATGATTCTATCCACACATTGTAAACTTTTCAATCTATGAGCAATTAACAGCACTGTGGATCTTTTAAAGGCATTTCGAAGAACTATATGGATTGCTGCTTCAGAATCTGAATCTAAGTTAGCGGTGCCTTCATCGATAAGTACAACCTAAACAATATATTTGTATAAATCGAATTGCTTAAATGGGGAACTTTATGTTAAAACCTTAGCATTTTTTAATAAAGCTCTTGTTAAACAAAGTAGCTGTTTTTGTCCAGCTGATAAATTAGCACCTCCTTTCTCTAAAACCCCATGGAGACCACCAAGACCTTGTACTAATGGAGTTGCTAAGCAGTTTGTAATAGCGGACCATATTTCTGAATCCATATATTCATTTCTTGGATCTAAATTTTCGCGAAGACTGCCTATTGAAAATAAATTAATATTCAATTGAAAAGGAAAGAATGTTTTATCTAAAAAATATCTTACCTTCAAACAAAAATGGTTCTTGCGGTATAATTGCTATTCGATCCCTTAGTGTTTTTAAACATAACGTCTTTAGGTCAACACAGTCTATGGAAATTTTACCTTCTTCTAATGGTGCTATTCTCATGAGTGCTGCAAATATTGAACTTTTCCCGGCGCCAGTCCGGCCTACAATTCCTATTCTTTCATAAGCGTTTGTCGTTATAGAAAAGTTATGAATAGCCGGTGTAAGATATTCTCTATATTTTAAGGATACATTTTCAAAAGAAATAACTCCCTGACTTGGCCAACCAAAAGGAACTTCTATAACACCATCAAAATTATTTTCTTTTCCAAGTTCCAAATACTGATTTACACGTTCAACAGCCACCATCTCTTGTTCGGTCTCAGCCAGAGCATTTAGTAATCCACCTAATAAACTTGTAATAGAGAATGTATAAGATATAGCGAGACCAACCATTCCTGGATTCGTATTGTGATATGAAGATACTGCAGCTAGGATCCCAGAACCTCCAACTAATAAAGATCCTAATATTTGTAATCGTAATGCCAACCATTGTTGAGCGGCAGAGGAAGTAACTTGCGATTTAATGCTTTCTTCTAATTTCACTTGAAAATCTCGGTGGAATCTTTGATTTGCACGCATTGCTCTGATTGTTATTAAGCCATTTAATGTCTCCGTAAAATGTGTGTATAATGGTGAAAGGGCATTGCAAGATAATCGCTTGATATCTCTAGATGCATGACGGTAACGATATTGTAAACTTATATAAATAGGACACAGAGGTATTAAGATGATTCCTAGCCAAGGCATCGCATAAAGACTGACACAAACTGCTCCTAAAGATTTTATTTTCAAGATTTTACTGATTAATTGCCTTTGATTATACTACCTACCTGCTAATCCAAAAGATTGAGCCAAAAGTATATTTAAAATGAATGGTAATGTATCATCAATAGTGTATGTGTCTGACGAAAATCTATTTAGTATTCTTCCCACAGATGTAATATCAAAGAATTGAAATTTTGTCTGAAATTAAAAATAATTTAACAAAAATTAATAATTAGGACTATTATTGCCAAATCGATTTTCTAATTAATATTAAAAACATATTCATTGCTTACATAAAGAACCGTATTTAAAAGTGTATTATGAATATAAATCGCTGCTCTTATACCAGCATAAGCAAAAAGGAATGCTCTAATCAAAGTAAATAGCGAATTTGTAACAGCCAAAAACGAATATATACCCAAATAATAACCAAGCGAATATGTTGAATTGGATTGATCAATTATTGACCAAGTCACAGTATTATTGCTCGTAGTATTTTTATTTGTTTCAGTTACCCAATGTGCCAACCATGCGTCTGATATATTTCGTGATATTTGCATAAAAATTAAAGATGCTATTACTGCTATACTTATTGGATTCGACACAGCTTTCCAATATTTTACAAGTACATCAGATTTAAGCGATCCATATTCTCTCGATTCCTTGAACAATATTTGTATTTCAAATGATTGTATCTATTATAAGCGTATTTGAAATACTTCCATCATGATGCTATCAACACTTGTTCTATCAGTTAGGTCTTCAAGTATATTCATGGGCTTCTTTTGACTAATTCCTGAGTTTTTGTCATCATCATCATCATCATCCTCATCACTTATTTCAAAACTTTCCGACATAAAATTACTTTTAATTATACAACCATTTTCTATATGTAAGCACTGATACAAAAAAATTAATTCGGCCATATTAATAGAAAACATAATATCGTCATACCTGATTTGCGTGAAAAAATAAAGTTTTATTATCTGTGACTATAATTCGTGTTTTGTCCTTTAGCAAACCTAAAATGCAGTGCTTAACGATATGATTAGCTACGTGTGCATCTAAAGACACCAAAATATTATCCAATAAGTAAACTAAAACATTTGTTAGTTTTTATTTAAGATTAGATATCTGAAAATTGTAATTTATTCGTACATCCACATACTCTCTTTATTTTGATAGACGGCACGTGCTAAAGACAGTCTTATCCGTTGGCCACCTGATAGAGTTCGACCATTTTCACCAATTCCCTTATGATCTCCTCCAAGGTCTTCCAAATCTTGTATGAGTGCACATGCTTGCAAAACTTGCTTATAACGTTGTTCATCAAATAACATACCCCATGTTACATTCTCTCTGATAGTGCCACGCTGCAGCCATGGACTCTCTGATACATAGCCGAAACCTACAAGTATATTATTATGAAAATGGTTCAGGAAGTTCTCACTTTAGTCGATAAACAAAAATAAAACTAACCGCAACTTATATCATCGACACATATACTTCCACTACAGCATTTAATACTTGCTACAATTGCTGAAAGTAAAGCACTTTTTCCACTTCCTACTGGACCTTCAATGCATACTAAATCACCCTGTTTGAATAAAATATTAAATTAAAGTAGTTCTATAAAATTAATGCACATTCATTATTCATTTTTACCTTTTTTACATCGATATTAATATTTTTTAATTTAAATACAAAATCCGCCTCTCGCTTGCTTATTTTCGTCTCATATTCAAATGTACCATTATTTATTAGTAGAACAGACTCTTTAGAATCTATATTCTCAAACTGTTTGTTATTGAATGTACCATAGTATGTTGTGAGGTCCAAATTTTGTAACTAAATAAGTTATTAAAGTAAATATAAATCAAAACTCAATGTCATTTAGTCTCAAATTTTTACATTTAACAATTCCTGAACTCGTTTGACTGATACCCAGGCTTCAATAAGGCCATTCAATACCCAAGGAAATGCATTCAAAGGACCAATTAGCATATTTAATAAGGCCACACTCGTATAGGTTGTTGCCGCAGTTAGAGGATTTCCCATTATGGTTGATATACCAAATGTTAGAAGACACATTAAAATAGGAGTTGTCGCCCAAAAATAAACACAAATTGCATCCATATATTTTCGCTTTGACAAATATTTGATTTCATTTTTTCGAAGTGCTAGATTATATTATAAAATTAAACAAACTTAATTTGGTTTTTTTTATATTTTCAAAATTTATAATACCTAATAATTTGTTTATGAATATATCCTCCCAAGCATGTAGTTTAATATGCTTAGCACCTGATATTATTTCGTTTGTTGCTGCAACCCGAGCATCCTTGCATGTCATGAGACTTTGTGATAATTTTGCTATTTTTACTGATATCCATCGATTTATTGGTATAAGTGCAGCAGCAAACAAAACACCAGCTATAAACGCTGATCCGATTTGTGTATACAACAGATAAAGTGTTGTAAATAACTAGATACATGAACGTATCACAATTAGGCTACTACAAAAGAATCTGATAAATTTATTAAACCTGAAATGGAATACTCCAAAATGAATGAAAACTAATGCAAGAATTCACTATTCGATCAGTATCAGTTGACATCAAATTTAATATATCTGGACGCGCATCATTTAATCCTCGTGCTGCTAATGCTTTGTAATAAATTGCATTTACAACACCTATACGCATTTTCATCCCAACTATTGTCATTCTCCAATTAAAATGTGTGCCACAAAATGCAGCTGAGCTTACAAAACATTTTTTCTATTAATTATGGTATTATGATTTTTGAACTCGTACTTACAAATCAATGTTGAAATTAGCAAACCAACTGCGTAAACATATGGTCCCATTTGAGAGTTTTGTTGCTTTAACAGTCCACCGAGCAGTAATGGCCCAGCAAATCCGGAAGTATCTCCAATAAATCTTATTAACCCAATTAAGTAAAACTCTTTGCCAAATGTTTTATGAAGAGCCCAAAATAATTCTTTTCTCTGATTTAATGCAACATGTAAACTTTCACTAATTTTTCTTATATTTAAACATTCCGGAAGATCGAATAAGTCTTCGATCGTTTTTAAATTACCATTAATACCCTTCGTAATTAGTGGATTAACCCAGTAAAAAAAAATTCTTGACAAAAAATTAGCCTCATCTTGAGCATGACCTAAGTTCATCTCATTAAAGTTGAAATTGAAATAGGTGTATCGGTTTGCAAGCAAAGTTCGCCTCTCCTATAACAAAATTTATAAATTATATTATAATTCATAATTTTATTTATATATTTTAAATCAGATATTGACCTCATTATCATTTATAGTTGAAGTTGCATATGTAGCATTACCACTTGGAATCAATGTTAACAAGTAAGTACCATTTACAATAACAGTTATAGTATTAAAAGGCCAATAAGAAGATTTTATATTAGTTCGAAAGGCAATTAATTCTAAAGCAAATATCGTCACCCAAAGTATATTAATTGAAAGGGGGCCTCTGTGATTTATCGAACCACATTTAAGAAATGAAATCAAAAAACCTAAACAATGATTTATTTAAAAATATTTAGGGTATTATATATTTAATCAAGAGCTTACCGGCATGAATTATCCACGTAATTGCTTTCACACAACACATTAATATATCAACAGGATAAAATGTAACATTTTGTTCCAACAAATAAAATATGATCGGTATTAATGCTAAAATTATTGCAAATCCTATTCGAAAACGTATCATCATAATTTGCGTTGAATTTCTTACAACTGAATTTCCATGTTTGCCAAAATGAAACGAAGAGAATGTTGCAAAAATTACATATACTGGAAATTGCAAACATATTTCTTGGAAGCAAGATGCAAGATCGCTTGAATCCTCTATCCATGGTGTAAGGCCTGTGGGACAAAACTCCGTCCAATTCCAATTAATACTGTTTGCCATCTTAAGCCCTAAGTTACTTGGAATTTTTTTACAGTAAATAATTTCCAATTATGATTCCATGTCAGAAAATAAAATGTCTGAAGACATATTAAAATATAATTGTAATAGATGTATACGTATTATAGATTAATTTCTATTTAACAGTAAAAAATTATATCAATAGGGGATTTATTGTTGAGTACACAAATATATTCTAGATGACTCACTTTGATAATATTGTATTATTGTTCAAATAAAACTTCACTTTCATTCAAAAGAAGTTAATTAAATTAAAATATATTAGCGCGAAATCTACGTTATCAATTTTGATAGTATTCTAAAACTTTAACACTTAATTATTTTCAAAACACTATATTTTCATTTCGATTACGATAATGTAAATGTATTTAATAATATATCACCTGTGGTATCACTATTGTTTTTTTAATGATAGGTATGAATACGTGTATGGCTGAAATTAAAGAATACTTCTATTATCTAAGATTACGAGTATGTGTATGCATTTTATTATTGTAAACATAACCAAGATAATTTTTTGTGTAATTTTGTTACAGCTGTCATTTATTCAATAAAATTAAAAGAGCGTTCGGGAAAACTTTGTGCAGCTATGACAGAAAGTGAAAGTGAAAAAATGTATATTATACTAGAACATCTTTGTCAAAATCCTGAAATTTCATTTAAAAGCCAACAATTAGATGAACCAGATTTGTCATTTGATGATAAAGTCAGCTTAGCTAAGGATATTCTAAGCAAAAGTTACGAGACATTTCTATGTCGGTTTGGCAAATATTTTGAATTAAAACATTTGGAGTATTTTGAAGATGCAATAGGAAATGCAAAATATGATTGTAATACAAAAACACTCATTAATGACATGCGAATGGGACTGCTTTATAAACAAAATAGTCGAAGATATAATAAGTATATAAAACGGCACATCGCCGTCAATAAGGATAAATCAGGCATCGAAACTGAAGAAGCTAGAGAATTAGATATGGTAGATGTATTAAAATCAACAAATTCAATATTTTCTAATATAATAGCGAGATATATTGATGATGCAGAACAAACGAAATCGACGCAACATGATCATGAAAACCTATGGTCTAATGTAGATCAAGTATCCACTGATAGTCTTATTAATGGAGCAGAGGAATCAATTCCAAAATGCAGAAATCTTTGGGGTGAATTCGATAATGATGAGAGCATGTCAGATGAAAGTCAATTTGCAGAGTTACCAGATTATCATATCAGTACGCAGAGTTGTGTTGATGATAAAAATGATGTGGATTTTTCTCAGCTCAACCAAGATGAAGAAGATAAATATTTCGATTCAATATCGGATAATGATGAATGTGAATACCGTGATCCTCCGCAAGAAAATATGAACAATTCTGAAGACGAGTTAGACATATACATGCACGAATTGAAACAGAATAATTAAATAAATGTAATATTTTTTATCAAACCCTTTATTTATTAGTTTCAAAATTATACTGTAAATAATAAATTTAGTTCGTACTTATGAAGGAATTATCTTGGACGGCCACGTCCTCTCGAAAATCCTCGCCCTCTTCCTCTAATCACTTTGCCATTTGTTGGACTTTTCGGTCTCAATGCTTCAATTCTGTCTGTGCAACCAGTTGTTGTTGTCTCAGAAAAATAGCTGCCATAAAGTTCACTATTGAAATTAGAGTTCGTCAATTCAGGACCAACCGTAAGCCAGCCAGGCCGAATACTTGAATCTCGACCAAATAGATGTAAGCGACGTCGGCCCAAGCAAAAATGTTCTATTATATGGAATATCTCTATTGGTTTTTCATAACTGCCAAATTCTTGTTCTTCAGATATAATTAAATCAATATCGACATTTGCATGAATAAAATCTCCATCCGTTGATCGTCTCACAGTTCCTTTAATGCCCATCAAGCAATGTTCTTTGGTTCGCTGAAACACAGCTTTAGGCTCCAATATTTTTGAATGTCCTGGTTTATTGATATTTGTTCTTATCCAACATATATCTTCGCAACGTCGAAATCCCCACTTTTTCAAACAGTTTCTACCCATGTCAAGACCTTCAGAACTTCCACACCATAAAAACACAAAACTACGATGAGCTGCGGCCTCGGGAATGTCCAAATCTACATAATAGCAATTTCTTATTATGATCAATTTAATTTCATATCATTTAGAATATTACTAATAATTTCATCCCATGACCAAAATATCCGTGATGAACTTCCGGCAACTGTAACGTTTGGCGTACCTCTAGCATATTCTTCCAATGGTGGTTCAATTAATATAACATCAAATTTTGTACCTAATACTTTCAAATCAAGAGTTTTTGCATTCGCTTGCAAGTACATTGGCGGTGCAGCAGTTTCCTGAATTAAATCGTCTTTAAGTCGTATTAATTCTCTAAGTTTAGGATACTCTTCAAATCTGTCTGCTAAGCCTACATCTCTTATAAAATTCTGCGGCCTTTGGCCAGTATCCACAAAATGTTGACAATAATCATTATGCGGGTTCGATGATTGTGTGCCCTGTATGAATTCAATTGTCTTGTAAAATTATTCAAATTAATTGTTTTATTTAAACCTTTAGAAATGTTGAAGAATCTTGATAAAATATTTTTTCCGTTTGGAGTTTTTTTGAGGCTACTGTTATCGAACTATCATCCTCTTCTTCACGTTCGCATTTAGGTACTTCTTGTTCCTCAGCTGCACCCAAAACATTCTTCAATTCATCGACACTAGAAAGACCTAGCTGTATAAGATTTTATATTAAAAACCTGTCTAATACTTGCATATTTTCATAAAAGTAAACCAAATCATATTTTAATTACCGATTGCGCCAATAATTTCCTTCGTTTTCGTGACCTTTCCTTTGAGCTCTTTAAAACATCACACATTTTAGTTTTCAATATAACAACGATAATAAAAGATATACAAAAAAAAATGCACCTGCACCCCAAACGTCATAAAAAATCTCAAATGTCAAGAAAATCACAGCGTCAATTTTAAATTTCAAAGACACCTTCTCAAATTCTCACAAAAGATATGGCCACATTTCCAACATCATTTTGTTGCTGAACATAGATTCATAAGTTAACGCAGATGTATCACGTAGAAAAAAGTTTGTCACTTATTCAACCGTATCAGTCTGTTGACGCTCTTCGGATTGCACCACAGTGCAATCCATAAGATTATGAAGATTGCTAAAATATTGACGGCGTTATCGACGCCCGCCGGAATTTTGTTCGGGCGTTAAGAAAAATATAAATCAATGCTTCCAATCAAACATTAATTTTAACTACTTGCTTTAGACTATGACATTTTATCATCTATTATAAGCACCCTCGGCAGTGCAGGCAGCATGACGAAAATAATTTGAAGAAAATTTTAATGATGAAAGTGCCTTAAATTATTACATTATTATGCTTGAAAATTATCAATGAACGCTAAATTTGAAATACAATTATTTTGAATATAAAGGAATCTGATTAAATAGACAAAACTAATATTTTTAAAAATTCTACAATACTACTTCGCTTATATTTTATTCTATAAATCAAAATTTGATTTTTACGATGCAATAACGTCGTTTAAATTATATTATTCCGTACTCATTATAATTAAGTATCAAAACAAACTCGTATTCATTAGATTTTTTAAATTGTTTTTATTTAGAATTTATAATTTAACTTGATAATATTTGAAAAGAGTTACAAAGCTTTTATGTGTAATGAATTTTCCAAATATATATGAGCTATGTAATATACCAATGCGTTTGAATAGATATGTTATTTTCATTAATTTTACATCTTTATTTAAATATACATATATGGATTTACTTGTTAACTGGAAATAGTTCTTCATTCGGTTTGCCAGTTATATGATCGAAATGTAGCGTATCAAACATATTATCCGCTAATATATTACCTATTTCCATTTCATATTTTCTTATAGAAATATTCAGCAAATCATTTTGATGTGTCTATGTAAAACAAAATTATTAATTATTAAAAAAAGTATGAAATGTGAATATTTTACTTTTAAATAAATTTTTGCATGATGTATAATTAATTTTAGATCATGAATAATTTCATATACATGCGAATATCCACCAACTTGCGCCTTGTATATAATAGACCGTAGATCCATAAAATTAGGATATTTATTTGCAAAATCTGGAAACTAATTTTAACTCAACGTTAATATTATTCAAAGGTATGTATGTTAAATACCGAATTGAAACTCACATAATTTCGTGTAAAGTGTGCAATAAAAAAATATTTCCCCTCACTTAAATTACAAAGCCTTTCTAAAATAATTTCTAATTTTTGCGTTAAATCAGCGCCTATAGGTTTTTGCTTTTTTGGATCAAATGCTGAAGAGAAGTTAGTCAAATTTTCTTCTAGAATTCGAAATTCGAATGGTTCCCAACCAACTGATGATAATTTATTTGAATTATTTGGACTAACTTCGCAATCGCCTTGACCATTATTACAAAATGTCGTTGGTTTGTTCTGCCAGTATGAATTAAAATAATTTTTTAAATACTGTGAATCTTGTTCAACATTTTTATTGGCAAGAAGATTATTTGTTGCCATCTCATTATTCGTTAATGGTATTGATAAGGGAATTGTACTTGCTGTTGGTGGATTTGTGCTGATATTTTGCGAACACTTTTGTATAGGATTATAAACGCCAGTTTTTATATAAGTTCCATATGTGGTTGAATTCCTTTGTGTTTCTTCGGAATTTCTTGATATCGTTGAAAAGTATGCTTTGTTGGTCATTTCGTCATGCTGTTCAATATGAATTATACTTGGTTTTTGTAAAGAAGCATTATTGGTACTTGCAAATTGATCAAATCCACTGTTCTTTGATAAGTCGTTTCTATGAAATGGAACCTTTTGATTTTGAACTAAATTGTCTAAGTTGACAAAAGATTTTATTATATTTTCGACGAATGCCTCAGTTGAATTTTGCCATTCATTAAAGCTGGAATTGAATTCGCTGCTTAGAGCTGATCGCACTTTGCTCAAACCTTCAGATGTATTGTATACGTAACCTTTTATTATAATCCAAGCATTAATTATGCGCGTAAAAACGAATATAAAGTCTTTAATAGCCCAAGCCAATCCTTGTGAATTAATATTTGGCAAAACTCCATCGGGTCGTATTAGATCTTGTTTTAGCCTTGCACATAAACTGTCAATCTTTTTAAAACACGGTCGGTTTCGATGGTTAGTAACCAAATTTTCAGCTAATTCACATCCGCGCATAGCCAATCCAGTTATCTAAATAAATTTTATTAATAAATTTTATCGGAAAAATAATTCTTCAATTTTCTACTTGACTAAGTTTTTGATGCTCTAATGATTCCTGAATTAACTTTTCCTTACTGTAATAGAATAGAATATTTAAATAAATTATGATTAAAATTTTAATTGCATGCAAATACTTAGGATTTTTATCCATGTTCTTATCCCATACGTCCAATCCACAGTTGATATCATCACAGTGCCTTGGTTCAAGGAAATTATCTATATTTTCAACAAATATAATTTTATCGAAACAATATTTTACTACAGCAAGATTTGGAAGGATTATATGTTTATAACTTACTGTGTACTACATTATTAATACGAGTTGAATCGTCTTTCACATGGGTACTTTTTGCAACAGATACATCTACAGTATTCAAATTCATTGAATTGTTCTGATTTACACACTGCAAACCTATCTGTATCGTCATACTTTTTTGGTCATTATTTGATGGAACAAAATTATTCATGTTACTGTTCGGGCAACAATACCGCCTGAAATTTTTAACGTAAAAAATAAAAATACTAAGAAATACAACTTAAAAAATGATTCTCACGTACATATATTGCTCAAAGCTCATAAAAGGAAGCAGATTATTTTGGCACAGAACTGATGTTGCCATTGGTGGCGGTTGTAGAATGGACACCCAAGGAGCCGGACAAACTTGTCGCATCAATTGTGCATATGCCCATAACTGATTTGGGTCTTAAATTGAAACATTATCAAAATTGAAATAAATAAAAAAAAAAAATTTTTATACCTTCAGAAGATTTTGAACACTGGGAAGGTTCCATAATTTATTTTTGTTTTAAAACCGGTGCAAATTCGAACTTACGAGATATTTTAATAAACACGATAAAATTAGTACAACTTTAGATATATAAATTCCAAAATCACATTCTCAAAATAACGTAACTAAATTCAACAATTCGTTTACTTTTTTTTTTAAATATTAATAATCACATAAAAACTTTTAGTAATGGTGACTATCATAAAAAAGCAGATTTAAAAAAAAAATAAAAGACGAAAAAAATCTTTAAAGTAAAATTCGCTTTAATTAATATTAACTATATTTTCAACTTTTTTTTAAACAATTTTATTATGAGAGCTCAAATGTGTAGATTATTTAGGGAAATGAATTATTAATATTAAGCCTCCTATGATTTAAATCTGATCCTCTTCTTTACTTTAAAATACATATTTGAGTAGCATTTTTTATGTTTCATTATTATTAGCTATATAATTTGGTTAAAAACTTTATATTTATTTGTATAGTATTTTTTTGATTTAAAAAAGAATACAATTTTTTATCATTATATTATTGTATAACGTAAATATAAAGGTGCCCTTTTTAATTGTATTGTAAATTTGTTTATAAAGAACATTGCATTTATCTAAGTATTTGTGCTAAAATATAATTATAATAAAATCTATGAAAAATGGTATATGTATATTTTAAAATTAAGGAAACAATAGATTAAATAATAAATTAAAAATATAGGTTGACATTCTACATAGTTTAAAAAGTGTTAAATGTTTATTCTACATACTTTAAAAAGTGTATGTGGCAGTAAAATTTTGTTTGCATCAAGAAGTTAATTTTTTACATTAAATAATTTAATTAAAATTATAATATCAGAATACATAAACCTAGTTTTGATCTTGCTCTTTTACGTAACAATTTTCTTTATTTTTAAAAATGTAATTTTGATTTTCAATAAAAAATATCTGAAATAAAATTTTACAGTATGTATACGTATAGGGTAGAATATAAATTCCATATAATAAAGAAGAATTTTTTTTAAAAAATAATTCATTAAAATTAATCATCAAAAAACTTTCGTTTGATAATTTTTTATTCGTTTTTTTTTTTTAAATTAGGTAAGCTTATATGTATATGCTGATCTTGTTGTGACTATTGTTTATAAAATTTTCTTTCTGGAATGACCCTTAAGAAATCGTAATGAAATATTTAAAGATGCAGCTTATTGTTTTTTGGAGTATAACCAAAATAATAAAATTAGTGTTGGCATAAGAATTAAATATGAAGATTTTATTGATTCGGCCGCATTACAGTTATCCACTGAACATGCACAAACTTCTTGTCGTCCACCAAAACCAGCCCGCTGATAACATGCGTTTTTATATGACGAATCCTCCCACCCGCAACCTCGAATTATCCGACTATCTGGTGGTACTGAAATTTTATTAATCAATAGTAAAAACGATTTTTGTCCATGTATAAACTTTTTATACTTACATCCATTCACAGAAAACTCAATAACTTGTGTTATTTTTCTACAAAAGCTATATTTCACTCCATGAGCATGATCTCCACAATTTACAGAAAGGTTTTCTGGAGGAATATCATAGCCACATCTTGTATCATTGTGGCTGTTACATTCATAACATCTTATAGATAAACCTTAATTTAATTAAAGATAATAGAATATGTAGATAATATATAAATATATTACTGTATCATTTCTAAACAAAAGTTAATATATTTATTTAGTTAAAGTTGGAACTTTAATTAACAATGAGCCATTCATATACGTGAATTTTTTATTAGCAACAATCATCTAATATTTTAAATTAAATAATGTACAGATGCGTGCTGATGTATTTCACAGCAAAGTATTATAGCACTTAGCTTTATATTTGTAAATGTACAGAAATGATATAATGGCATACTTAATGTTCATTGACGCAAATAAAATGCAATCATATAAATTTATTTATTAAAAACATGAGTGTTAAATTTCTTCATCAAAATAATGTTTCCTAGTAAAAAATCAATTTAACGGAAATGAAAAGTCGTTTGGGAATCGTAACTAAGAATATCATATACTTATGAACTTTTAACTTTGATAAACTTATGCACTTTCTTCTACTAATCTATAAATAAATATAAATACGCATATGAATGTGTAAGTTTATACGAATATACGCAGCATTAAATAGTATGCCTTCTTGACTTACAAATCATTTTAGATTCGACCAGAGAAAATTAATTCAAAAATATTATTGCGCATGGCATACAAACGCATTGTTTTATATGCAAGGTGAAAAAATGTCAATAATGACAGAAAGGAAAATCTAGGATATGTAAGGACTATGTAATCAAACGTACATAAAACTACGTCTTCGTTTATTTGCCTACTTAGCGAAAATTATTCCTATAAGTAGGCAAGTAAAAGAAGATGTGGTTTTATTCTTACTAATAAATGTAAGAGTATTTATTATAAAGTCAATTCTATACAATATTTTATTAAATATATTTTATATATTAAATTTCTCACCTGGTTGTACAGTATATACTAAGAAAATAATGCCTGCTATTAAAACTGTTTGCAACATGCTTTTATTTATGTCTATATATATGTATATATATGTATATATATATAAATAAATATATATATATGTATATTTATGTTGAGTATAGAATTTATTTGAATAAGTTGTATGCGCTGTTATTATTTATCATTTATTGTTCTGAATATTCACTCAATTAATTATGCGTTCTGAAAAATTACAAAATAAATCAATTATAAATGCAGTTTATTATATATGCATATAATTGGTACATATATGTTATTATGAAAAACTCTGTTATAAAATTAATCTACGTACGTATTATCGATAAAACTATTATTTAATACTTTGAATCAAACGAATCTCAGAGCAAAAATAAAGATCACGCACGATTGCTAGTACTTGTACTTGATTCAGACACTGAATAAAACAATGCACCACCGAGCGATTATTAGCATAGAATCTGACTACAGCAGCTGACGCAAAGTCAAAAGTAGAACTAAGCCCAATTGAAGGTGAAGTCGACCTCAGAAATGATTTTCATTTATTTACACATCTTTATAGCATACTTTGCATATGTAAATAGGCTTATGTATATCCAACTATATAATATAATACAATATTTAAAATGATTTATATTTTGTATGTTATACTCTTCCAACACTGAATTAACTATGACCGGAAATCAAGATAGATGGACAAATTCAATATTAATACAAATGCATAAAATGTATGATCCGTATTGCTATAGATATATGTTTATGCATATGTAATATAATTAAAATAAACCGAAAATATTATTTCTAAATAAAGTTTAATTAATCTTCAAATTTATACAAACTTGTTTCATTTTATGTTCTTAAATAAAATATTGTCAAGAAAAATAGGTGAATAGTAGATAAAGTGACTGTTAACTAAATACGGAAATTACTTGTTAAAGTTGTTAATTCAATTTAAAATTAATTTATAAATAGATGCTATTGTACTACAAAAGTATATGAATATGCGATATGTGATAATAATATTTTTGCACATTTCGTACAGATAAATATTTTTATTCATTTTATGATAAATATTTTTCTACGTTTATCATTTCAAATACTATCATTTCAAATATTTTATCTAAACAGAAATAAAGAACTTCAATTTTTTCGTTATTTTATAAATTTAATATGAAAAAAGAGATTTTAATAAAAAAAATTTCTCGACTTAAACAATTAAATATTTTTCAGTAATAATGTTAAAATCGAATCTTGTATTTAATATTTTTTTTTTTAATTTAGCATAGATATAAATTCAAAATTTATTTTAAAAAAATTATTATTGAAAATTTATTTGTTGCATACGAACGAAAGTCGTTACGTGGCTTACGAATTCAAATCTTACCTATACAAGTACTTATTATACCCGTGTAAAATTTAACTACAATACATATAATTGAAAATTAAGATAAGATTAATTTAAGATTGATTCATTGATAGATGGTTTTCTTTTGTAATAATGAAAGTTGAGTTAATTTTACAAGCCAGTGTTTTTGTTTAATTCTTTACTACCGTAAGATGGAGTTGTAATTGGTCATGCGTATGACCATGAGTATTATAAATGAAACAACTTTAGAACAATTTTAATTAATTGCATTTAAGGTTTAGTTGACGAAATTCAATTAAAATTAAGGAAACAATAGATTAAATAACAAATTAAAAATATAGATTGACATGCACTAATAGGAAATATTATTTTCAGCAATCGTAAATTATTCAAAATTAATTTTTAACATATTTAATAAAAAATGTCTATTTCCATTTCTGTGATGCTAACATCCAAACAGACACGAATTATTTTTAGTTTTTGAATAAAACAAATATAAATTGTTCCAATGAGTTAAATATGCATATTTATGTATCAACATCCATGTGTACATAAAAATTAACGTAAATGATTACATTCAAGTATCACTCGAATATTATAATATAACTTTGATAAAAAACTTAAAATAAGTACATGTCTTAAAAGTTTTGTTAATTTCTTTATCGCCAAAAATCAGTTTTTTACTATGTATGCAATATATATATATATATAAATATATATGTGTACGTACATATCTACATATACATTATAAATGATTATGCAATGAAATCATTATATAGCTCCCCTTTTAATTAACTTGATCAGTTTATTCCGCAGGTTCAGGTAAAACGTATTTTTAATATTACGTGTATTAAAATACTTAAAAATTGTTCTTATAAAATAGTACGTAATAGTTATTTGTTTCTTATATTTATTTTGTATACTTATTTGGTTAAGAATTTAGTTTTAATTTAAATCTAATGTAAAGAATGCAAGCGTATTTCTTTTAACGTTTTTTTTTTATATATATTTTATTTGAAGTTAAATTTATCATAGTTTAAATTAATAAGTAATTCATAGAAAAAACTAAATTTTTTATGAAATTAATTTATTTGTGCAATTTACGTTTGTATGCATGCGAATGAAAAAAACTAAAAATTTAACTTTTAAACTGATGTATTTTAAATTAAAGCTGTGTGCATAAGTATTATTTTAGCCTAACGTAAAAAAATTAAATTTATATGCTAATATGTATAATTTTTTTTTTTTTATAGAGTGAAGTATGTTTAAATTACTTGCCCATCTATTTCTCGTGTGTTCAATTTTTATACCTACATTATGTGGTGAGTATAATATTTTTATGTACGTTACAAATATTACCTGTTCTATTTAGTCTATTTTAAAAACATTATTTTATGTAATAATTATTTGACTAAAATTTTCATTGAAGTAATTTCTTATAAGTTTATATTTATCTATGAACACATGTTCTTCAATTTACTCTTATCAATTATTATTCAAGACAATACTTATAGCACTCATCAAAACATTTGTTCAAATGCACGTACATACATATATTATTTGTATGTGTAGATATTTATTTACCTTAATAAACAATTAGGCAACTTTTTTTTTTTAATTATACAGTAGTAAAACACTGAAAATGTAATTGGGCGCGTTTTAAATGAAGAATTGAAATTAAATATTTATAAAAGATAAGATAATGAAATATTCTTTTTTGTATTAAAATTTATTTTAAATTTATTATGATTGACATTGTCATTGAATGTACACATTTTACCGATATAGATAATCATTAATATTATTATGGTACATATGTACATATGCATATAATCTAAACTTGTAAATTATATATCAGTTTGAGATCAGTAAATTGACAATTTTCAAGTTATTGATAAAAAAAATTGTAGTTTTAAACAGAATAAAAATTTTAATTTGAAATATTAATTTTTATAGAAATCATTTACGATTAAGAATACTCGTGAATATTTTGAAAATAAAATTATGAGCCATATAGATTTTCTTTGCCAAAATGAACTAGAAAATATAAAAACATTAAAAAAGAATATTATAAAACAAGATTATTTTAAAACATGTTCATGTGTAATTAAGTATTTAATTTAAGAATTTTTTTTTATAGTATTGACTATCGATCAATCTATGAATTTGATTGGTTCGATTTTCATAAAATGTTTATAATAATTTTTAGAGAACTGCTGCAAAGCAGAATTCTTAAAGACTTAATTTCTAAACTTATTAATGTTAATCGATTTTGTAGATTTCTACTACAAAATTGTTTGATAATTGAAGATGAATAATAGATGTTAAATTATCATAGGAGAATATATTTCTTATATTAATTGAATTTAAAACTAAGAACTTTCATAAATTTTAAAGGTATAAAATTGTATTAAATAATTTCAAAATAATTATAGCAAATGGACTCAAATGCCATCAATGTAACTCTCACATAAATACCACCTGTATGCAATTGAAAACAACAACTGGTAATTGTGTCGGCACATTCCTCAAAGAATGCGAGGGTGGTTCTGAAAATTTAATACCATATTGTTTGAAAATTGACTTTGAAATGCTATCAGGCCAAGAAAAACGTATAATAAGATCCTGCGGATGGATGAATTCAAATGGAAGTCTTACAAACACATGTTTTAATGCTGATAACGAAGGATACGTCGAACGAGTATGTCATTGTTTTCAAGAAGGTTGTAATAGTTCATCGAAATTTATAATAGATTACAGTTTAGTATTAATTATAGCCGCTATAATGTTAGCTAGTTTCAATTAACTGTTATTTTTTATATTAAATAAATTTTGTATTTATACTTGAACAGATTTTATTATTGATAATTTTAGATTAGAAATAATTTAAATTTGTGCAAATTATCCTTTTGGCTGTAAGAACTCAGCGATTCAATGAACTTGAATTTCCTATTGGCTTTTTCCTCTTTTTGTTATTTTTATTAAGATGATTGAAGGCGCCAGTCTGGCTCCTGAAACATAACAAGACAGAGTCAGGGTGGCGTCAAGTGCGTTTTGTTTCTGTGTTTACGATTTTGTCAACAATCTGAATCATTGTACAAATGCACATTTGTACATATATTCATACAAATTTCAAATTTTCCAATACATTTATTTCTATAGAAAATTATATGAATTTAAATTATAAAGCTACAATAGATATCAAATTTGTATGTAATATATATAAACTATGTACGTCTATATAATATAATATTTGTATGTATTCATAGGTATTAAATAAAAAATTGTAATAATAACCAATTAATTTTAAATTTAGAACTCTTATTTCTATATTTTAAATAGGAATTACACTTAAATCTACTATTAAGGGCAATAAAAAAAAATTTCATAAATTAAATTGTTTAATTTATATTAATTTTAAATATATGCCACTTCAGCTATGTTTAAACTAATTTTATTTGAAAAAATATTAGCGCGTAATACTAAATTATCGAAGCAAAATTGAATAAAATGTGGGTGGACATTGGAAGGACCAAAATGTTTTAGTGTATGCGTGCAGTTTATATATTTCTTGAACCCATCGCAACAGATATTAAGTTTCCCCCAAATAGCAACTATATTTGCAAATATTTTTTTACAGTCAGTAGAATAACTCGAATGCGTGCGGTCGTTTTGTCAACTTTGAGCAAAAGAAGAGAATCTTAAGAAAACGTTCGATAAATTGCAAAAGAATAATTAGTTAATTTCAATTTTCGAGTATATAAAAAAAAAATAGTATATATCTACAAAAAAGAGAAATATTTTGATCAAAAAAATTATATTTAAAGTAGTTTATAATTAAAAAATATATATAATGCAAGTGTTTCTGTATTCAAAAGAAAAAACAATGTACAGTAGTGTACCAAAAATATTTCCCACGAATATTTTTCCAATTCAAATTTTATTGGTATTATTATCTTTAAATTATGGTTAGTGCTTCAATTACAGCGAGTTCTGATTTTTGTTGTGCTTCAATAAATTGCTCTTTAATTAGTATAATATTTTTAGGATATGCAATCGAATGTTACATTTGTGATTCAACAAAAGATCCGGGCTGTACCGATTTAAAAAGGAATTCCGGAATAGTTGCCGAGGTACATACATACACACATATATAAAATATCAAATAATTTTTGGTTTTTATCATACATTAGTAGAAGTAATAACTCAATGATTATGATGCAATCCTTTAATGTTCATATTGAAATTTATTTCAGAAGTTCAATTGTTTTAAAAAAATCATAAATTTTAGGCCTGTACACTTGAAAAAGTTAATCAAATGGACACATGGCTAACAGAATTAGCTAGGATTAGTTATTTCCATAATGGCAATTCTAATGTTGATAATGTGCCGATGATTTGTCAGAAGGTCATTGGAGTTAAAGGTAATTTATCAATTCGTATTTAATACATTGCAATCAGATAAATTCAAGTTTAAATTTACAGAAAATGGGGATCCTGTAACTGCTCGTTTTTGTCAAATTCATACGGCACAAACGGATGCCTGTAGCATCCCAAAAGAAAAGGCTGAAACCGATAATTCCATTGAAATTAAATATTGCTCAGTTTGTAATACAACCAAGTGTAATAGTGGAAAGAAAAATGCGCCAAGTGCATTCATTATTAATTTCGCAATATTATTTTCATTAAAGTATTTTTTAAATTAACACACACATATATAAATATATTTCAAAATATAATAGCGATCGTTCTGTTATTGCAGAGTAAATTCGTGCTAATAATTATCAGGATTTTAAGGGAAACATTTTTTGTTCATTTTCATAAAAATGTACTTTAATGTCGAGAATTTTATTTGCACTCGCATATGTAAGCGTACGTAAACATAAATATTAAAAATTAGAATAATTGAAAAATTTTCATTCCCGTTTTAACAAGTATTGAACATTTTTCATAAAAATAAAACAATACTAATGTTTCCGAAATAGTTAATAAAACAATTCTTTTCTTATAAAGTTAACACACAAGATAATCTGCTAGATCCTCTAAAATGTCTACATGATGGGTGTAATATATTCTATAAAATAATAATGTAATTGGTTTTATTATATATCTACCCATATATGATTGCATATGTTTTTATGCACTCAAAAATATCTTGGCTTTTCAATTTACATTTTGATGGCATTTAATATTGTCATATACGAAATATATATGTAAATATAATTATAATATGGCTTTTGCATTGCAATATTAATTTGTTAAATGTTAACAGATACTTGTGTAACTATTGCGATTTTTTGAAATATTTAAAATTATATTAACGACTGTGCATACACATGTATTAGCCGTATTGCGCTAATCAAAATTTAAAGAATGGAAAAATAATTATCTTTCGTATATACATATTTTGTTAGTGAAACATTTATTTACCACTAAACCGACAAATAATTTTATTTTTGGCAAAAAGCATAACAATTCATATTTTCCTTTGCAAGAGAGCATTATTATATAATTGTACATAAAAACTACATAATCAACTAAATATATTATTGATGTAAATAAAATTTACGAACAAGAATTTCTACATTTTAGTTTTTTTTTATCGATTCATTAATAACGCGTTTTACCATTTCGTTTAAATTGTAAATATTTATAACAAAATTATAACGCAAAAAA
The DNA here is from genome assembly GCA_958298945.1 of Atherix ibis. Lineage (NCBI taxonomy): Eukaryota > Metazoa > Arthropoda > Insecta > Diptera > Athericidae > Atherix > Atherix ibis. The sequence goes on from OY282609.1 coordinate 84,895,012, forward strand.
AGAATAAAGTGACAGTGTTATATTGTTTTTTTTTTGCGTTAATGTTAGAATGATTTCCCTTTATTTTTTTAAAAACACACATTCAAGTAAAAATCCAATGAATAACATAATTCTTCAAATTATTTTTATAATACAATAATAGGAGAACTAATATAAATTGCTATTATTTGATATTATAATTAAATGATATTCGTAAATTTTAGCAGTAATTTCACAGCAGAGTAAGCTAATAAATTTATCAAATACTCATTATTATTATTGTAAAAATTGCTAATACTTAAACTACTATTGTTTATATGAGCTAACCTGTTTTGAGATGTAAACTAAATAAATGTATGTAATTGTGAACAATAATGTGTCTTTTAATTAATTGCTGTTTGGGGTTGTTTGTTTTGTTTTTAAAATCTCTGATACAAGAGACAGAGACCATTTCGTAGCGCCACGACCATGAGGCCATTTGGCAACTTTATGTTACGTGTGGGTGGTTAGCATTGCCAGCTTCCTAATGTTAGGTCGACAGTTAGTTGAAGGGAACAATTAAAAGAAATTTCATTACATGATATCCCGACATATTTTATATATTATTGCAAATGCCCAAAGACAAATATTCACTCTATGATTTAAGATCAAATTTGTCCAAAAAGGAAAATTCCTAAAAATACTTATATAATTTTCCTTCACTTATAGTATTATTAATTTTTCTTATGTAATGTATAACCTGATCAAAAATATTTTCCAACTAAATTCTAGGCCTTTAATTTGACATATAAAATGTCGAAAATGATGCCTGCATACGACCTGTAGGTGAGAAAGTACACCGGATCTAATAGAAAAATTTTGAATTATTTCGGATATTTTATATTATTTAGTATATTTTCTCCAATGAAGATATTTGTCTAAAATTGTATAATCTAGATAGTCAGAGCTCATTATGACCTTTCATTTGATGTTGTAGTATATCTATATATAGTACACCCAGCCTGAGTATAAACCGAGTGGCGTGATGTTTCATACACGTCAATGCTACAATAAATAAGTTAATCACGTAGGCACTGCCATGCTTTTCATATGGCTCTGTATAATTATAATTGATTGATTGATAAACGTTCTATATATATCGTTAACAAAATGAGCATATATATTTAATTACTGATCCCTTGTTCCTCAATCCAAGTCCAATATATTACATTGGCGACGAGGTAAAAAGGAAAAAAGAAAGTTAAAAAGTGTAGTGAAATCAGTGCGGGAAATCTCGTAAGAAGTGAATCTGTGATTGAAGTCGAAAGCAAAAAAGGTTCATACAAGATGGACGAAGCCCAAGCACGAGAATTACAAGAGCAGCTTAGAGAGGCCCAAATCACGCTGGAAAAAGTCAGAATGGAAAGAAACGAAGCAAATGCCGTAATAGAGGATATGGGAAAAGATTTGCTGAGGTTAAATAACCAGCGAAGAACGCACATGGACACAACACAGAATAACGCAACAGGCGGAAACGGAAGAACGCCGGCACCGATACAAAACGTGCAAGTATATTCAGCCACAGTAGGGTGTGTCGCGGAATATAATGAGCACGAGGATTGGAAAAACTACCAAGAAAGGTTGGAGCAATACTTTATAGTAAATAACATACTGGAGGAGCTACATAGAAAGGTGGCTACGCTCATAACGGTCATTGGGAGAAAAGGTTATGGAGTACTCGCAAATTTGTGCGACCCAGTATTACCATCGCAAAAAACATACGAAGAATTATGTGCTATACTGAAATATCAATTCTCAAAAACAATATCGGTATTTCGTGAACGCACGGAATTTTTCGACTTAAAGCAAGGCGAGAATGAGTCGATTACCCAGCGGTATATACGCTTGAAAGATAAAGCCAGCACGTGCCAATGGGGTGCGCAACTCGACTTGATGATTACGAATAAGTTCGTAGCGGGTCTAAAGAAAGGCAAGATTTTAGATCGCGTGTGCGAAGAAGACCATACAAACAGGTCTGAGCAAATCGTCGAATTTGCGAAGAAGAAAGAGGCAGCTCTTATACAGTCGCATCAGGAAATAAACGTACATAAGGTAAGCTTTGACAGAAAAAGTAAGCAAAGTGAAGCCATAAACCAAAGCAAAGCCGGTAAAGAGGGCTATAAAAAGAAATTTAACAAAGAGTCAAAAGGCGGCAAACAATGCAATCATTGCGGTTATAGCAACCACGAGTCCGCAGACTGCAAATTTAAATCCTATAAATGCAACCGTTGCGGTATAATAGGGCATTTAGGAAAAATATGCCAGAAAAAAGGAAAGGAACAAGCTAAACAGCACTTCGTGGAGATAGAAAACCACGACTGGATAAGCGAAGAGGTTCACTTTCAAGCAACAAAGGCAGAATACGTCAAACTGACGCAAATCCAAATAAAGATAGGAAACAAGCAATTGCTAGCTGAACTTGATTCAGGAGCAAGCAGATCGGTAATTCTGGAGGAATTATACAAAAGGCATCTATCACAGCATAAATTGCAACCAGTGAATACTACGTTAAGATTCTATGATGGGAGCGCAATTGCACCAGAAGGTCAGATCTACGTAGAAATAAGGGCAGGTAGAAAAAAAAGTAAAATGTCAATAACATAAATAGTCGTAAAAACAGGCTGTAGATTATTGTTGGGTAGAGACATGATGGAAGCACTAGGATACAAGATAGTGGAAATCAACCATGTTGAATTAAAAGGACCAAAACTACAAGAAATAATCGACAAGCCCAAGACACTTTTCGACGGCAAGTTCGGAAGTTATAAATACGGCAAAATAGACATAAAGATGCAAGATAATGCGAAACCAGTGTTCTGCAAACCCAGGGCGACACCGTTTGCTTTCAAGAAGACAATCGGAGATCAGCTAGACCAACTGGAGAAAGAAGGAATACCCACCAAGGTAAAGCACAACGAATGGGGCACACCATTAGTGCCTGTGCTAAAGAAAGGAGGTGGAGTAAGGATCTGTGGCGATTACAAGGTCACGATCAATAAATACATGCAAGATGTAAAACACCCCGCACCAGAAGTGGAAGAAGTATTCGCAGAACTGGGAGGTGGAGAAAGGTTCACGAAATTAGATATGTCAGCGGCCTACAATCAGCTAGAGCTGACTGACAGATCAAAGAAATTGTGCGCATGGAGCACACCTAAAGGTATTTATTTGCACAACCGATTTCGACAAGGTAGTAGAAAAAGTATTACAAGGAGCCAAAGGAACTGGAGCATTTCGAAACGACATAGTGGTGACGGGCAGAAATAATAACGAGCATATGCAAAATTTGAACGAAGTTTTGCAGAGGTTAGAAGAAGCTGGACTAAAGTTTAACCTCAAAAAGTGCCAGTTTTTCCAAGAAGAAATCAGATACCTGGGGCACATCATAAGCAAGAATGGGTTGTCCAAGGACCCAGAAAAAATCGCAGCAATGGTCGAAGCAAAGAGACCAGAAAACATAACAGATGTAAAAGCATTCACAGGACTGGTGACATTCTACGGAAAATTTGTACCGAGATTAGCTAAAATTTTGAAGCCGATTTATTAAGTACAAAACAAAGAAAGATTTCAATGGACAAGAAATGCAGAAAAGGCATTTATTGAAGTCAAGAAAGAACTAGCATCGGACAGAAATTTGGTACACTACAACCCAGATTATCCGATAAAACTAGTGACAGACGCATCCGACTAGGAAATAGCAGTAGTACTAATGCACGAAATGCCAAACGGGGAGGATAGACCAGTTACCTTCATATCAAGGACGCTAACGAAAGCGGAAGGTAATTACGCAATTTCGCACAAAGAGGCTTTAGCCATTTATTGGGCTTTTTGGAAATTGTACCAATATTTGGCAGGTATGCATTTCAAGTTATACACTGACCACAGGCCATTGATAACGATTTTTGGCGAGCATAAGGGCATACCACAGATGGCAGCATGAAGGTTGCAAAGTTGGGCTTTGTTTATGAGTGGATTTGACTACCAGATAGAGCACATTAAAAGGCAAGAACAATGAGCCAGCCAACACATTATCGCGTCTACCCAGAAATAAAAGAGATTTAGTTCAAGAGGAAGAGGACTATCTACATTTCATGGTGGAAGACCAGCTACCGCTAAGGTCAGAAGACTTAGCGAGAGAAACTAGCAAGGTATTTTTATACACGACAACTGGATGGCCTAGTCAAATTGAAGAGTCAATTAAGACTTTCGCACAAAGAAAGCAAGAAATCTTCATAGAAAAAAATGTGCTAATGTGGGGATACCGAGTAATGATACCGGAGAACTGCAAGCAAATATTGCTGAAAGAAATACACGGAGGTCACATGGGCATCAGCAAAATGAAGGCGATCGCTCGACAATATTTTTGGTGGCCAAAGTTGGACAAAGACATAGAAAACTACGCAAAAGGTTGCATGGCATGTCTGACAGAATCCAGCAGTCCGGAAAAATCAGGATTAAAGAAGTTTCCTGACAGCAAATATGTGTTCGAAAGGGTGCACATAGACTTTCTCGGACCACACAGGGACAAGATGTATCTGATACTGATAGATGCATACTCTAGGTGGCCAGAAATTGTCCACATGACAAAAACAGATTCGACAAATACGATCGAAAAACTGAGGGAAATATTCGTAAGATATGGTATACCAGACACATTAATCTCAGATAATGGAGCACAGCTAGTGTCAGAAGAATTCGAAAGATTCTGCAAAATGAACGGAATTTTGCACAAAACAGGTCCGCCATACCATCCACAAACAAATGGATTAGCTGAGAACGGAGTGAAATCTTTTAAAAAAGGCTTAGAAAAACATTAAAAAATAACAAGGCTCACGACAGCGCAAATAATCTAATCAGCAAGTACTTATTCGCCTACAGAAACACACCACACCTAACAACAGGGGAATCACCAGCGAACAAATTTTTGGGCAGAAGATTAAGAAGTAGATTAGATTTGCTAAAAATACCAAAAGCAGCAGAAAGAATCCAAAAGCAAATACAGTATTTCAGAGGACATAGAGATGTCACATTCTCAAAAGGAGAAAAGGTGATAGCTCGGGATTACAAGAATTCTATGAAGCCAGGTTGGCAACCAGCAACTGTGGAGGAAGTTATAGGGGAAAAGACATACATATGTAAACCCGACTTTCAACCAAACCTAAGATGGAAAAGAGGTGACGATCAGATGCGCAAATCAGGTCAATTCTACTAAGCAGCTACAAGAGTACTTCTAGAACAAGAAAAGGCAAACGAATATGAAGAAGAGCCTGACGCAAAGGATGAGCCAATCATATCTGAATCGAACCTAGAGAAAGCAACAGAAGATTCAAAAGGAGTAGTTGAAGAACCAACCGCAGTCCAACAAGAAGTACAACAAAGGTTCATACAAGATGGACGAAGCCCAAGCACGAGAATTACAAGAGCAGCTTAGAGAGGCCCAAATCACGCTGGAAAAAGTCAGAATGGAAAGAAACGAAGCAAATGCCGTAATAGAGGATATGGGAAAAGATTTGCTGAGGTTAAATAACCAGCGAAGAACGCACATGGACACAACACAGAATAACGCAACAGGCGGAAACGGAAGAACGCCGGCACCGATACAAAACGTGCAAGTATATTCAGCCACAGTAGGGTGTGTCGCGGAATATAATGAGCACGAGGATTGGAAAAACTACCAAGAAAGGTTGGAGCAATACTTTATAGTAAATAACATACTGGAGGAGCTACATAGAAAGGTGGCTACGCTCATAACGGTCATTGGGAGAAAAGGTTATGGAGTACTCGCAAATTTGTGCGACCCAGTATTACCATCGCAAAAAACATACGAAGAATTATGTGCTATACTGAAATATCAATTCTCAAAAACAATATCGGTATTTCGTGAACGCACGGAATTTTTCGACTTAAAGCAAGGCGAGAATGAGTCGATTACCCAGCGGTATATACGCTTGAAAGATAAAGCCAGCACGTGCCAATGGGGTGCGCAACTCGACTTGATGATTACGAATAAGTTCGTAGCGGGTCTAAAGAAAGGCAAGATTTTAGATCGCGTGTGCGAAGAAGACCATACAAACAGGTCTGAGCAAATCGTCGAATTTGCGAAGAAGAAAGAGGCAGCTCTTATACAGTCGCATCAGGAAATAAACGTACATAAGGTAAGCTTTGACAGAAAAAGTAAGCAAAGTGAAGCCATAAACCAAAGCAAAGCCGGTAAAGAGGGCTATAAAAAGAAATTTAACAAAGAGTCAAAAGGCGGCAAACAATGCAATCATTGCGGTTATAGCAACCACGAGTCCGCAGACTGCAAATTTAAATCCTATAAATGCAACCGTTGCGGTATAATAGGGCATTTAGGAAAAATATGCCAGAAAAAAGGAAAGGAACAAGCTAAACAGCACTTCGTGGAGATAGAAAACCACGACTGGATAAGCGAAGAGGTTCACTTTCAAGCAACAAAGGCAGAATACGTCAAACTGACGCAAATCCAAATAAAGATAGGAAACAAGCAATTGCTAGCTGAACTTGATTCAGGAGCAAGCAGATCGGTAATTCTGGAGGAATTATACAAAAGGCATCTATCACAGCATAAATTGCAACCAGTGAATACTACGTTAAGATTCTATGATGGGAGCGCAATTGCACCAGAAGGTCAGATCTACGTAGAAATAAGGGCAGGTAGAAAAAAAAGTAAAATGTCAATAACATAAATAGTCGTAAAAACAGGCTGTAGATTATTGTTGGGTAGAGACATGATGGAAGCACTAGGATACAAGATAGTGGAAATCAACCATGTTGAATTAAAAGGACCAAAACTACAAGAAATAATCGACAAGCCCAAGACACTTTTCGACGGCAAGTTCGGAAGTTATAAATACGGCAAAATAGACATAAAGATGCAAGATAATGCGAAACCAGTGTTCTGCAAACCCAGGGCGACACCGTTTGCTTTCAAGAAGACAATCGGAGATCAGCTAGACCAACTGGAGAAAGAAGGAATACCCACCAAGGTAAAGCACAACGAATGGGGCACACCATTAGTGCCTGTGCTAAAGAAAGGAGGTGGAGTAAGGATCTGTGGCGATTACAAGGTCACGATCAATAAATACATGCAAGATGTAAAACACCCCGCACCAGAAGTGGAAGAAGTATTCGCAGAACTGGGAGGTGGAGAAAGGTTCACGAAATTAGATATGTCAGCGGCCTACAATCAGCTAGAGCTGACTGACAGATCAAAGAAATTGTGCGCATGGAGCACACCTAAAGGTATTTATTTGCACAACCGATTTCGACAAGGTAGTAGAAAAAGTATTACAAGGAGCCAAAGGAACTGGAGCATTTCGAAACGACATAGTGGTGACGGGCAGAAATAATAACGAGCATATGCAAAATTTGAACGAAGTTTTGCAGAGGTTAGAAGAAGCTGGACTAAAGTTTAACCTCAAAAAGTGCCAGTTTTTCCAAGAAGAAATCAGATACCTGGGGCACATCATAAGCAAGAATGGGTTGTCCAAGGACCCAGAAAAAATCGCAGCAATGGTCGAAGCAAAGAGACCAGAAAACATAACAGATGTAAAAGCATTCACAGGACTGGTGACATTCTACGGAAAATTTGTACCGAGATTAGCTAAAATTTTGAAGCCGATTTATTAAGTACAAAACAAAGAAAGATTTCAATGGACAAGAAATGCAGAAAAGGCATTTATTGAAGTCAAGAAAGAACTAGCATCGGACAGAAATTTGGTACACTACAACCCAGATTATCCGATAAAACTAGTGACAGACGCATCCGACTAGGAAATAGCAGTAGTACTAATGCACGAAATGCCAAACGGGGAGGATAGACCAGTTACCTTCATATCAAGGACGCTAACGAAAGCGGAAGGTAATTACGCAATTTCGCACAAAGAGGCTTTAGCCATTTATTGGGCTTTTTGGAAATTGTACCAATATTTGGCAGGTATGCATTTCAAGTTATACACTGACCACAGGCCATTGATAACGATTTTTGGCGAGCATAAGGGCATACCACAGATGGCAGCATGAAGGTTGCAAAGTTGGGCTTTGTTTATGAGTGGATTTGACTACCAGATAGAGCACATTAAAAGGCAAGAACAATGAGCCAGCCAACACATTATCGCGTCTACCCAGAAATAAAAGAGATTTAGTTCAAGAGGAAGAGGACTATCTACATTTCATGGTGGAAGACCAGCTACCGCTAAGGTCAGAAGACTTAGCGAGAGAAACTAGCAAGGTATTTTTATACACGACAACTGGATGGCCTAGTCAAATTGAAGAGTCAATTAAGACTTTCGCACAAAGAAAGCAAGAAATCTTCATAGAAAAAAATGTGCTAATGTGGGGATACCGAGTAATGATACCGGAGAACTGCAAGCAAATATTGCTGAAAGAAATACACGGAGGTCACATGGGCATCAGCAAAATGAAGGCGATCGCTCGACAATATTTTTGGTGGCCAAAGTTGGACAAAGACATAGAAAACTACGCAAAAGGTTGCATGGCATGTCTGACAGAATCCAGCAGTCCGGAAAAATCAGGATTAAAGAAGTTTCCTGACAGCAAATATGTGTTCGAAAGGGTGCACATAGACTTTCTCGGACCACACAGGGACAAGATGTATCTGATACTGATAGATGCATACTCTAGGTGGCCAGAAATTGTCCACATGACAAAAACAGATTCGACAAATACGATCGAAAAACTGAGGGAAATATTCGTAAGATATGGTATACCAGACACATTAATCTCAGATAATGGAGCACAGCTAGTGTCAGAAGAATTCGAAAGATTCTGCAAAATGAACGGAATTTTGCACAAAACAGGTCCGCCATACCATCCACAAACAAATGGATTAGCTGAGAACGGAGTGAAATCTTTTAAAAAAGGCTTAGAAAAACATTAAAAAATAACAAGGCTCACGACAGCGCAAATAATCTAATCAGCAAGTACTTATTCGCCTACAGAAACACACCACACCTAACAACAGGGGAATCACCAGCGAACAAATTTTTGGGCAGAAGATTAAGAAGTAGATTAGATTTGCTAAAAATACCAAAAGCAGCAGAAAGAATCCAAAAGCAAATACAGTATTTCAGAGGACATAGAGATGTCACATTCTCAAAAGGAGAAAAGGTGATAGCTCGGGATTACAAGAATTCTATGAAGCCAGGTTGGCAACCAGCAACTGTGGAGGAAGTTATAGGGGAAAAGACATACATATGTAAACCCGACTTTCAACCAAACCTAAGATGGAAAAGAGGTGACGATCAGATGCGCAAATCAGGTCAATTCTACTAAGCAGCTACAAGAGTACTTCTAGAACAAGAAAAGGCAAACGAATATGAAGAAGAGCCTGACGCAAAGGATGAGCCAATCATATCTGAATCGAACCTAGAGAAAGCAACAGAAGATTCAAAAGGAGTAGTTGAAGAACCAACCGCAGTCCAACAAGAAGTACAACAAGAAGACAATCATCCATGGGAGACCCAGCCGATACCCAAGAAAAGCAGACCCAGAATCAAGTACGAACCGGATCCAAGTTTAAACGTAAACTAAAGGGAGCCACGAGTTCGAAAGCCAGTGAACAGAATGAATATGTAAGATTCAAGCTAAGCGGGGAAGAGTGTAGTATATCTATATATAGTACACCCAGCCTGAGTATAAACCGAGTGGCGTGATGTTTCATACACGTCAATGCTACAATAAATAAGTTAATCACGTAGGCACTGCCATGATTTTTATATGTCTCTGTATAATTATAATTGATTGATTAATAAACGTTCTATTTATATCGTTAATAAAATGAGCATATATATTTAATTACTGATCCCTTGTTCCTCAATCCAAGTCCAATATATTACAGATGTATAATTCATCTGTAATATATTGGACTTGGATTGAGGAACAAGGGATCAGTAATTAAATCCAAGTCCAATATATTACAGATGTATAATTTGTTAAGATTGATGTAAAAATTTGGACTTACGAGCACAAATCGGAATAACAATTCTACAATATTCCGATTTTCCGAGAAGTTTTTTAAATTAGCTCACCACTACATATACATAATAGCAAGCTTATTATTTAATCACATAGCCACACTAACTGCGGTGAATTTGGCACCTAAATTATTTCGATTGGCTTAGGAATGATGATCCTAGAGTAAAAAATGTGTTCTGTGGTCGAAAAATTGCTCGGCAACATTTATTGTATGCTAAAATTACTTTTTGCCAATGACGACTTCTGCAAATTTCGTTCTGCGTAATTGGTCAAACTGAATTTTAGTTCACGTGACGAATTTTTCGGTTTTCTCGTGAAAGGATTAACGTATCGACTTTAATTTTTTTTTATTCTCTTGGAAAATGTTCATTCTTTACCCATAAGGATATTTTCCTTCTTTCGTCCTTACAAGGATATAGTTTTTCTGTTAATTAATTTTAATTTTCATTTTAAGAAAAAAAATCCTAAATATATATCTAGCTCCTCTGGAGCAGTTTTATCCTTATGGTCCATGCAAGGACAAAAAACTTATTTTTTCAAAAAATTCAAAAATCCTTAATAGCATAATTATACTGAAATTTTGTACTGAACATTTTTACTGAACATTTTTAATTGAACATTTTTACTAAAAATTTTCAATAAAATTAATTAGAAAAGATTTTTTAGTTTTTTTTCCGAAAATAAGTTGTTTTTCCTTGCAAGGACGATATAGATAAATTGGTATCCTGTGGAAAGGGAGTCAGATACGTATTCGGACATTATTTTAAAAAAAAATAAAAATTAGTATTAATTAGTCTAAATACTATATCCTTGTAAGGACGAAATAAGAAAAATATCCTCATACGTAAAGAATGAATATTTTCCAAAAGAATAAAAAAAAAAATCAAGTCGATACGTTAATCCTTTAGCGAGAAAACCTAAAAATCCGTCACGCGAGCCAATATTTAGTGTGACCGATTACGCAGAACGAAATTCACAGAAGTCGTCGTTGGCAAAAAGTATTGTTAGCAGCTGAAAAAAGTTGCCGAGCGATTTTTCGTCCACGGAACAGACTTTTTGCTCTAGGACCGTCATTCTTGAACCGATCGAAATAATTTAAGTGCCAAATCTACCACAGATAGTGTGGCTATGTAATAACATAATAAGCTTATTGTTATGTATATGTAGTGGTGAGATAACTTAAAAATCCTCTCAGAAAATCTGAATATTGTAAAAATTTTATTCCGTTTTGTGCTCGTAAGTCCAATTTTTCACATCAATCTTAACAAATTATACATCAAATGAAAGGTCATAACGAGATCTAGCTGTCTAAGTTATGTAATTTTAAATAAATATTTTTATTGAGAAAATATACTAAAAAATATAAAATTTCCGAAATAATTCAAATTTTTCTATTAGATCCGGTGTACTTTCTCACCTACAGGTCTCATTAAGGCATCATTTTTCACATTTTATATATCAAATTAAAGGCCTAGAAATTATCTTGGATTTGGATGAAAAATATTTTTCATCACGTTACACATTACATAAGAAAAAGTAATAATACTATAAGTGAAAGAAATTTATATAAGTATTTTTAGCAATTACTATTTTTGGACAAATTTTATCTTAAATCATAGAGTGAAGATTTGTCTTTACGTATATGTAATAATATATTAATATGTGGGGGCATCATGTAAATATACAATTTTTTCAGATTTCTTTGTGAAAATTTCCTCTTCAAATAAGCTGAAGGTGAGGTGTTCTGACTCAATATCCTTAAGGACTATCGAAATTTTTTTGATAGCATTTTATAGATAAAAGTATATCCTAGGTGTCCTTTGAACAAAGTTTCTGCGTATCTTTACAAATGAAGGAAATATTTAAAAAAGTTCAATGCCATATTTTGCTGCTGTTTGCTCAACGTAATACGCGTACAATACGTACTCTTCTACAAGTAATTGGGACTGGCTTCGTCAATGTACAATTATGTTAGCTATTCAAAGTAATCCAACAATTAGCATTTCTATTCTAAAATAAATCATTCTATTTAATATATTAATTCATTTGATTTTATTTTCTGATTAACTTTTTTTGCACAAGACTTCGAATTTTTATTGTATTGTATGTTGGAATGTAATATATTTGAGTGTCGACTTTATTTTTTTAAAACTATTTCATTATTTTTATATTATTTTACTAATTATGCCAATAATCCTGCAGGGGTGATTTTGGTATCTTTGTCAATCGAATAATAACCAATCGAAATTTTCTGTGTCTGCCTGTTAATTTGGTCATTTTTATAGAATTGCCTTTTTTATTCCTACAATTGAAAAATCATATATGAAATGAAAATTTGTTTTTGTTTATAATCGTTCAGTAATTTTTGAGTATAGAAAAATAGGACTTACTATTTTGCAGTCCAAGCAGATGTAAACATAACCGGGTTCGGTATAGCAGTTTTCCGATTTAGTCTTAAGTAATTTTTACAACATTCCTATTTTGATTTCTACAATTGGAAGGTCATTTATATTGGACTAATCCAAAAAGTGATAAACGTGTTTTATTTACACAATTATTCTCCTATAGTAACGAATATAAACAAATTCGGCGGTCGGTGAAATTATTTTCTTATTTCAAAAATAGACTTTTTCTCAAATATAAACTGTCGTTGGACTTTTATTAAATTCCAAGAATATTTTCAGATAATTCGAGTAGACACACATTAATCAACTGAATCGACTGAGAGACACTTAAAAACTGTCATTTCAAAATTACTTGACCGTTGGTGTTTGCTAGAGAGGATCTGCTGAAAATATACTCTCATAAACGGGCGAAATTCACTATCGCTTTCAGATCATGTACTTGTACTCGCTTATTAGACGCCGGTCGACCGCAAACATTCGTTCTTGCGGGTTCTCTTACAGTTGATTTACGATTGAGACAGGCTTGTTCTCCCAATCACGCTCCAACGCTCTAAATGTTGAGTGCAAAGACAAAAAGATACCAGATGTCAATAATCGAAAAATCGCAGGAATCGTAAGGTCAACTTTTCCGGGATCAAAAAAAAACCTTCGGCTTATTTGAAGAGGAAATTTTCACAAAGGAATCTAAAAAAATTTAATATTTACATGATGTCCCGACATATTTTATATGTTGTTGTAAATGCCCAAAGACAAATCTTCACTCTATGATTTAAGATGAAATTTGTCCAAAAAGGAAAATTGCTAAAAATACTTATATAATTTTCCTTCACTTATAGTATTATTAATTTTTCTTATGTAATGTATAACCGGATCAAAAATATTTTCCAACTAAATTTTAGGCCTTTAATCTGACATATAAAATGTTAAAAATGATGACGGCATACGACCTGTAGGTGAGAAAGTACACCAGATCTAATAGAAAAATTTGGAATATTTCGGATATTTTATATTATTTAGTATATATATTTTTTCTCAATGAAGATATTTATCTAAAATTGTATAGTCTAGATAGCCAGAGCTCATTATGACCTTTCATTTGATATATAATTTGTTAAGATTGATGTGAAAATTGGGACTTACGAGCACAAAACGGAATAACAATTCCACAATATTCCGATTTTTCGAGAGGTTTTTTAATATTTCGGATATTTTATATTATTTAGTATATTTTCTCAATGAAGATATTTATCTAAAATTGTATAATCTAGATAGCCAGAGCTCATTATGACCTTTCATTTGATGTATAATTTGTTAAGATTGATGTGAAAATTGGGACTTACGAGCACAAAACGGAATAACAATTCCACAATATTCCGATTTTTCGAGAGGTTTTTTAAATTAGCTCACCACTACATATACATAATAGCAAGCTTATTATGTAATCACATAGCCACACTAACTGCGGTGAATTTGGCACTTAAATTATTTCGATTGGTTTAGGAATGATGATTCTAGAGTAAAAAATGTGTTCTGTGGTCGAAAAATTGCTCGGCAACATTTATTGTATGCTAACAATACTTTTTGCCAATGACGACTTCTGCAAATTTCGTTCTGCGTAATTGGTCAAACTGAATTTTAGTTCACATGACGAATTTTTCGGTTTTCTCGTGAAAGGATTAACGTATCGACTTAATTTTTTTTTATTCTCTTGAAAAATGTTCATTCTTTACCCATAAGGATATTTTCCTTCTTTCGTCTTTACAAAGATATAGTTTTTCTGTTATTAAATTTTTATTTTCATTTTAAGAAAAAAAATCCTAAATATTTATCTAGCTCCTCTGGACCAGTTTTATCCTTATCATACATACAAGGACAAAGAACTTATTTTTTCAAAAAATTCAAAAATCCTTAATAGCATATTTATACTGAAATTTTGTACTGAACATTTTTACTGAAAATTTTTAATTGAACATTTTTACTAAAAGTTTTTAATAAAATTAATTAGAAAAGATTTTTTAGTTTATTTTCCGAAAATAAGTTGTTTGTCCTTGCAAGAACGATATAGATAAATTTGTATCCTGTAAAAAGGGAGCCAGATACGTATTCGGACATTATTTAAAAAAAAAAAATTAGTATTAATTAGTCTAAATACTATATCCTTGTAAGGACGAAATAAGAAAAATATCCTCATACGTAAAGAATGAATATTTTCCAAAAGAATAAAAAAAAAATCAAGTCGATACGTTAATCCTTTAGCGAGAAAACCTAAAAATCCGTCACGCGAGCCAATATTTAGTGTGACCGATTACGCAGAACGAAATTCACAGAAGTCGTCGTTGGCAAAAAGTATTGTTAGCAGCTGAAAAAAGTTGCCGAGCGATTTTTCGTCCACGGAACAGACTTTTTGCTCTAGGACCGTCATTCTTGAACCGATCGAAATAATTTAAGTGCCAAATCTACCACAGATAGTGTGGCTATGTAATAACATAATAAGCTTATTGTTATGTTTATGTAGTGGTGAGATAACTTAAAAATCCTCTCGGAAAATCTGAATATTGTAAAATTTTTATTCCGTTTTGTGCTCGTAAGTCCAATTTTTCACATCAATCTTAACAAATTATACATCAAATGAAAGGTCATAACGAGATCTAGCTGTCTAAGTTATGTAATTTTAAATAAATATTTTTATTGAGAAAATATACTAAAAAATATAAAATTTCCGAAATAATTCAAATTTTTCTATTAGATCCGGTGTACTTTCTCACCTACAGGTCTCATTAAGGCATCATTTTTCACATTTTATATATCAAATTAAAGGCCTAGAAATTATCTTGGATTTGGCTGAAAAATATTTTTCATCACGTTACACATTACATAAGAAAAAGTAATAATACTATAAGTGAAAGAAATTTATATAAGTATTTTTAGCAATTACTATTTTTGGACAAATTTTATCTTAAATCATAGAGTGAAGATTTGTCTTTACGTATATGTAATAATATATTAATATGTGGGGGCATCATGTAAATATACAATTTTTTCAGATTCCTTTGTGAAAATTTCCTCTTCAAATAAGCTGAAGGTGAGGTGTTCTGACTCAATATCCTTAAGGACTATCGAAATTTTTTTGATAGCATTTTATAGATAAAAGTATATCCTAGGTGTCCTTTGAACAAAGTTTCTGCGTATCTTTACAAATGAAGGAAATATTTAAAAAAGTTCAATGCCATATTTTGCTGCTGTTTGCTCAACGTAATACGCGTACAATACGTACTCTTCTACAAGTAATTGGGACTGGCTTCGTCAATGTACAATTATGTTAGCTATTCAAAGTAATCCAACAATTAGCATTTCTATTCTAAAATAAATCATTCTATTTAATATATTAATTCATTTGATTTTATTTTCTGATTAACTTTTTTTGCACAAGACTTCGAATTTTTATTGTATTGTATGTTGGAATGTAATATATTTGAGTGTCGACTTTATTTTTTTAAAACTATTTCATTATTTTTATATTATTTTACTAATTATGCCAATAATCCTGCAGGGGTGATTTTGGTATCTTTGTCAATCGAATAATAACCAATCGAAATTTTCTGTGTCTGTCTGTTAATTTGGTCATTTTTATAGAATTGCCTTTTTTATTCCTACAATTGAAAAATCATATATGAAATGAAAATTTGTTTTTGTTTATAATCGTTCAGTAATTTTTGAGTATAGAAAAATAGGACTTACTCCGAAAGTAGTCGTATTTTTGATTTCCAAAACTATTTTGCAGTCCAAGCAGATGTAAACATAACCGGGTTCGGTATAGCAGTTTTCCGATTTAGTCTTAAGTAATTTTTACAACATTCCTATTTTGATTTCTACAATTGGAAGGTCATTTATATTGGACTAATCCAAAAAGTGATAAACGTGTTTTATTTACACAATTATTCTCCTATAGTAACGAATATAAACAAATTCGGCGGTCGGTGAAATTATTTTCTTATTTCAAAAATAGACTTTTTCTCAAATATAAACTGTCGTTGGACTTTTATTAAATTCCAAGAATATTTTCAGATAATTCGAGTAGACACACATTAATCAACTGAATCGACTGAGAGACAATTAAAAACTGTCATTTCAAAATTACACGACCGTTGGTGTTTGCTAGAGAGGATCTGCTGAAAATATACTCTCATAAACGGGCGAAATTCACTATCGCTTTCAGACCATGTACTTGTACTCGCTTATTAGACGCCGGTCGACCGCAAACATTCGTTCTTGCGGGTTCTCTTACAGTTGATTTACGATTGAGACAGGCTTGTTCTCCCAATCACGCTCCAACGCTCTAAATGTTGAGTGCAAAGACAAAAAGATACCAGATGTCAATAATCGAAAAATCGCAGGAATCGTAAGGTCAACTTTTCCGGGATCAAAATAAAACCTTCGGCTTATTTGAAGAGGAAATTTTCACAAAGGAATCTAAAAAAATTTAATATTTACATGATGTCCCGACATATTTTATATGTTGTTGTAAATGCCCAAAGACAAATCTTCACTCTATGATTTAAGATGAAATTTGTCCAAAAAGGAAAATTGCTAAAAATACTTATATAATTTCCCTTCACTTATAGTATTATTAATTTTTCTTATGTAATGTATAACAGGATCAAAAATATTTTCCAACTAAATTTTAGGCCTTTAATCTGACATATAAAATGTCAAAAATGATGACTGCATACGACCTGTAGGTGAGAAAGTGCACCGGATCTAATAAGATATTTATCTAAAATTGTATAATCTAGATAGCCAGAGCTCATTATGACCTTTCATTTGATATATAATTTGTTAAGATTGATGTGAAAATTGGGACTTACGGGCACAAAACGGAATAACAATTCCACAATATTCCGATTTTTCGAGAGGTTTTTTAATATTTCGGATATTTTATATTATTTAGTCTATTTTCTCAATGAAGATATTTATCTAAACTTGTATAATCTAGATAGCCAGAGCTCATTATGACCTTTCATTTGATGTATAATTTGTTAAGATTGATGTGAAAATTGGGACTTACGAGCACAAAACGGAATAACAATTCCACAATATTCCGATTTTTCGAGAGGTTTTTTAAATTAGCTCACCACTACATATATATAATAGCAAGCTTATTATGTAATCACATAGCCACACTAACTGCGGTGAATTTGGCACTTAAATTATTTCGATTGGTTTAGGAATGATGATCCTAGAGTAAAAAATGTGTTCTGTGGTCGAAAAATTGCTCGGCAACATTTATTGTATGCTAACAATACTTTTTGCCAATAACGACTTCTGCAAATTTCGTTCTGCGTAATTGGTCAAACTGAATTTTAGTTCACATGACGAATTTTTCGGTTTTCTCGTGAAAGGATTAACGTATCGACTTAATTTTTTTTTATTCTCTTGACAAATGTTCATTCTTTACCCATAAGGATATTTTCCTTCTTTCGTCTTTACAAGGATATAGTTTTTCTGTTAATTAATTTTTATTTTCATTTTAAGAAAAAAAATCCTAAATATATATCTAGCTCCTCTGGACCAGTTTTATCCTTATCATCCATACAAGGACAAAGAACTTATTTTTTCAAAAAATTCAAAAATCCTTAATAGCATAATTATACTGAAATTTTGTACTGAACATTTTTACTGAAAATTTTTAATTGAACATTTTTACTAAAAGTTTTTAATAAAATTAATTAGAAAAGATTTTTTAGTTTATTTTCCGAAAATAAGTTGTTTGTCCTTGCAAGAACGATATAGATAAATTTGTATCCTGTAAAAAGGGAGCCAGATACGTATTCGGACATTATTTAAAAAGAAAAAAAAAATTAGTATTAATTAGTCTAAATACTATATCCTTGTAAGGACGAAATAAGAAAAATATCCTCATACGTAAAGAATGAATATTTTCCAAAAGAATAAAAAAAAAATCAAGATGATACGTTAATCCTTTAGCGAGAAAACCTAAAAATCCGTCACGCGAGCCAATATTTAGTGTGACCGATTACGCAGAATGAAATTCACAGAAGTCGTCGTTGGCAAAAAGTATTGATAGCAGCTGAAAAAAGTTGCCGAG
Organism: Atherix ibis; assembly: GCA_958298945.1. Lineage (NCBI taxonomy): Eukaryota > Metazoa > Arthropoda > Insecta > Diptera > Athericidae > Atherix > Atherix ibis. The sequence continues at coordinate 84,913,558 of OY282609.1, forward strand.
CGATTTTTCGTCCACGGAACACATTTTTTACTCTAGGACCGTCATTCTTGAACCGATCGAAATAATTTAAGTGCCAAATCTACCACAGATAGTGTGGCTATGTAATAAAATAATAAGCTTATTGTTATGTTTATGTAGTGGTGAGATAACTTAAAAATCCTCTCGGAAAATCTGAATATTGTAAAATTTTTATTCCGTTTTGTGCTCGTAAGTCCAATTTTTCACATCAATCTTAACAAATTATACATCAAATGAAAGGTCATAACGAGATCTAGCTGTCTAAGTTATGTAATTTTAAATAAAGATTTTTATTGAGAAAATATACTAAAAATTATAAAATTTCCGAAATAATTCAAATTTTTCTATTAGATCGGGTGTACTTTCTCACCTACAGGTCTCATTAAGGCATCATTTTTCACATTTTATATATCAAATTAAAGGCCTAGAAATTATCTTGGATTTGGCTGAAAAATATTTTTCATCACGTTACACATTACATAAGAAAAAGTAATAATACTATAAGTGAAAGAAATTTATATAAGTATTTTTAGCAATTACTATTTTTGGACAAATTTTATCTTAAATCATAGAGTGAAGATTTGTCTTTACGTATATGTAATAATATATTAATATGTCGGGGCATCATGTAAATATACAATTTTTTCAGATTCCTTTGTGAAAATTTCCTCTTCAAATAAGCTGAAGGTGAGGTGTTCTGACTCAATATCCTTAAGGACTATCGAAATTTTTTTGATAGCATTTTATAGATAAAAGTATATCCTAGGTGTCCTTTGAACAAAGTTTCTGCGTATCTTTACAAATGAAGGAAATATTTAAAAAAGTTCAATGCCATATTTTGCTGCTGTTTGCTCAACGTAATACGCGTACAATACGTACTCTTCTACAAGTAATTGGGACTGGCTTCGTCAATGTACAATTATGTTAGCTATTCAAAGTAATCCAACAATTAGCATTTCTATTCTAAAATAAATCATTCTATTTAATATATTAATTCATTTGATTTTATTTTCTGATTAACTTTTTTTGCACAAGACTTCGAATTTTTATTGTATTGTATGTTGGAATGTAATATATTTGAGTGTCGACTTTATTTTTTTAAAACTATTTCATTATTTTTATATTATTTTACTAATTATGCCAATAATCCTGCAGGGGTGATTTTGGTATCTTTGTCAATCGAATAATAACCAATCGAAATTTTCTGTGTCTGTCTGTTAATTTGGTCATTTTTATAGAATTGCCTTTTTTATTCCTACAATTGAAAAATCATATATGAAATGAAAATTTGTTTTTGTTTATAATCGTTCAGTAATTTTTGAGTATAGAAAAATAGGACTTACTCCGAAAGTAGTCGTATTTTTGATTTCCAAAACTATTTTGCAGTCCAAGCAGATGTAAACATAACCGGGTTCGGTATAGCAGTTTTCCGATTTAGTCTTAAGTAATTTTTACAACATTCCTATTTTGATTTCTACAATTGGAAGGTCATTTATATTGGACTAATCCAAAAAGTGATAAACGTGTTTTATTTACACAATTATTCTCCTATAGTAACGAATATAAACAAATTCGGCGGTCGGTGAAATTATTTTCTTATTTCAAAAATAGACTTTTTCTCAAATATAAACTGTCGTTGGACTTTTATTAAATTCCAAGAATATTTTCAGATAATTCGAGTAGACACACATTAATCAACTGAATCGACTGAGAGACAATTAAAAACTGTCATTTCAAAATTACTTGACCGTTGGTGTTTGCTAGAGAGGATCTGCTGAAAATATACTCTCATAAACGGGCGAAATTCACTATCGCTTTCAGACCATGTACTTGTACTCGCTTATTAGACGCCGGTCGACCGCAAACATTCGTTCTTGCGGGTTCTCTTACAGTTGATTTACGATTGAGACAGGCTTGTTCTCCCAATCACGCTCCAACGCTCTAAATGTTGAGTGCAAAGACAAAAAGATACCAGATGTCAATAATCGAAAAATCGCAGGAATCGTAAGGTCAACTTTTCCGGGATCAAAATAAAACCTTCGGCTTATTTGAAGAGGAAATTTTCACAAAGGAATCTAAAAAAATTTAATATTTACATGATGTCCCGACATATTTTATATGTTGTTGTAAATGCCCAAAGACAAATCTTCACTCTATGATTTAAGATGAAATTTGTCCAAAAAGGAAAATTGCTAAAAATACTTATATAATTTCCCTTCACTTATAGTATTATTAATTTTTCTTATGTAATGTATAACAGGATCAAAAATATTTTCCAACTAAATTTTAGGCCTTTAATCTGACATATAAAATGTCAAAAATGATGACTGCATACGACCTGTAGGTGAGAAAGTGCACCGGATCTAATAAGATATTTATCTAAAATTGTATAATCTAGATAGCAAGAGCTCATTATGACCTTTCATTTGATATATAATTTGTTAAGATTGATGTGAAAATTGGGACTTACGGGCACAAAACGGAATAACAATTCCACAATATTCCGATTTTTCGAGAGGTTTTTTAATATTTCGGATATTTTATATTATTTAGTCTATTTTCTCAATGAAGATATTTATCTAAACTTGTATAATCTAGATAGCCAGAGCTCATTATGACCTTTCATTTGATGTATAATTTGTTAAGATTGATGTGAAAATTGGGACTTACGAGCACAAAACGGAATAACAATTCCACAATATTCCGATTTTTCGAGAGGTTTTTTAAATTAGCTCACCACTACATATATATAATAGCAAGCTTATTATGTAATCACATAGCCACACTAACTGCGGTGAATTTGGCACTTAAATTATTTCGATTGGTTTAGGAATGATGATCCTAGAGTAAAAAATGTGTTCTGTGGTCGAAAAATTGCTCGGCAACATTTATTGTATGCTAACAATACTTTTTGCCAATAACGACTTCTGCAAATTTCGTTCTGCGTAATTGGTCAAACTGAATTTTAGTTCACATGACGAATTTTTCGGTTTTCTCGTGAAAGGATTAACGTATCGACTTAATTTTTTTTTATTCTCTTGACAAATGTTCATTCTTTACCCATAAGGATATTTTCCTTCTTTCGTCTTTACAAGGATATAGTTTTTCTGTTAATTAATTTTTATTTTCATTTTAAGAAAAAAAATCCTAAATATATATCTAGCTCCTCTGGACCAGTTTTATCCTTATCATCCATACAAGGACAAAGAACTTATTTTTTCAAAAAATTCAAAAATCCTTAATAGCATAATTATACTGAAATTTTGTACTGAACATTTTTACTGAAAATTTTTAATTGAACATTTTTACTAAAAGTTTTTAATAAAATTAATTAGAAAAGATTTTTTAGTTTATTTTCCGAAAATAAGTTGTTTGTCCTTGCAAGAACGATATAGATAAATTTGTATCCTGTAAAAAGGGAGCCAGATACGTATTCGGACATTATTTAAAAAGAAAAAAAAAATTAGTATTAATTAGTCTAAATACTATATCCTTGTAAGGACGAAATAAGAAAAATATCCTCATACGTAAAGAATGAATATTTTCCAAAAGAATAAAAAAAAATCAAGATGATACGTTAATCCTTTAGCGAGAAAACCTAAAAATCCGTCACGCGAGCCAATATTTAGTGTGACCGATTACGCAGAATGAAATTCACAGAAGTCGTCGTTGGCAAAAAGTATTGATAGCAGCTGAAAAAAGTTGCCGAGCGATTTTTCGTCCACGGAACACATTTTTTACTCTAGGACCGTCATTCTTGAACCGATCGAAATAATTTAAGTGCCAAATCTACCACAGATAGTGTGGCTATGTAATAACATAATAAGCTTATTGTTATGTTTATGTAGTGGTGAGATAACTTAAAAATCCTCTCGGAAAATCTGAATATTGTAAAATTTTTATTCCGTTTTGTGCTCGTAAGTCCAATTTTTCACATCAATCTTAACAAATTATACATCAAATGAAAGGTCATAACGAGATCTAGCTGTCTAAGTTATGTAATTTTAAATAAAGATTTTTATTGAGAAAATATACTAAAAATTATAAAATTTCCGAAATAATTCAAATTTTTCTATTAGATCGGGTGTACTTTCTCACCTACAGGTCTCATTAAGGCATCATTTTTCACATTTTATATATCAAATTAAAGGCCTAGAAATTATCTTGGATTTGGCTGAAAAATATTTTTCATCACGTTACACATTACATAAGAAAAAGTAATAATACTATAAGTGAAAGAAATTTATATAAGTATTTTTAGCAATTACTATTTTTGGACAAATTTTATCTTAAATCATAGAGTGAAGATTTGTCTTTACGTATATGCAATAATATATTAATATGTCGGGGCATCATGTAAATATACAATTTTTTCAGATTCCTTTGTGAAAATTTCCTCTTCAAATAAGCTGAAGGTGAGGTGTTCTGACTCAATATCCTTAAGGACTATCGAAATTTTTTTGATAGCATTTTATAGATAAAAGTATATCCTAGGTGTCCTTTGAACAAAGTTTCTGCGTATCTTTACAAATGAAGGAAATATTTAAAAAAGTTCAATGCCATATTTTGCTGCTGTTTGCTCAACGTAATACGCGTACAATACGTACTCTTCTACAAGTAATTGGGACTGGCTTCGTCAATGTACAATTATGTTAGCTATTCAAAGTAATCCAACAATTAGCATTTCTATTCTAAAATAAATCATTCTATTTAATATATTAATTCATTTGATTTTATTTTCTGATTAACTTTTTTTGCACAAGACTTCGAATTTTTATTGTATTGTATGTTGGAATGTAATATATTTGAGTGTCGACTTTATTTTTTTAAAACTATTTCATTATTTTTATATTATTTTACTAATTATGCCAATAATCCTGCAGGGGTGATTTTGGTATCTTTGTCAATCGAATAATAACCAATCGAAATTTTCTGTGTCTGCCTGTTAATTTGGTCATTTTTATAGAATTGCCTTTTTTATTCCTACAATTGAAAAATCATATATGAAATGAAAATTTGTTTTTGTTTATAATCGTTCAGTAATTTTTGAGTATAGAAAAATAGGACTTACTCCGAAAGTAGTCGTATTTTTGATTTCCAAAACTATTTTGCAGTCCAAGCAGATGTAAACATAACCGGGTTCGGTATAGCAGTTTTCCGATTTAGTCTTAAGTAATTTTTACAACATTCCTATTTTGATTTCTACAATTGGAAGGTCATTTATATTGGACTAATCCAAAAAGTGATAAACGTGTTTTATTTACACAATTATTCTCCTATAGTAACGAATATAAACAAATTCGGCGGTCGGTGAAATTATTTTCTTATTTCAAAAATAGACTTTTTCTCAAATATAAACTGTCGTTGGACTTTTATTAAATTCCAAGAATATTTTCAGATAATTCGAGTAGACACACATTAATCAACTGAATCGACTGAGAGACACTTAAAAACTGTCATTTCAAAATTACTTGACCGTTGGTGTTTGCTAGAGAGGATCTGCTGAAAATATACTCTCATAAACGGGCGAAATTCACTATCGCTTTCAGATCATGTACTTGTACTCGCTTATTAGACGCCGGTCGACCGCAAACATTCGTTCTTGCGGGTTCTCTTACAGTTGATTTACGATTGAGACAGGCTTGTTCTCCCAATCACGCTCCAACGCTCTAAATGTTGAGTGCAAAGACAAAAAGATACCAGATGTCAATAATCGAAAAATCGCAGGAATCGTAAGGTCAACTTTTCCGGGATCAAAAAAAAACCTTCGGCTTATTTGAAGAGGAAATTTTCACAAAGGAATCTAAAAAAATTTAATATTTACATGATGTCCCGACATATTTTATATGTTGTTGTAAATGCCCAAAGACAAATCTTCACTCTATGATTTAAGATGAAATTTGTCCAAAAAGGAAAATTGCTAAAAATACTTATATAATTTTCCTTCACTTATAGTATTATTAATTTTTCTTATGTAATGTATAACCGGATCAAAAATATTTTCCAACTAAATTTTAGGCCTTTAATCTGACATATAAAATGTTAAAAATGATGACGGCATACGACCTGTAGGTGAGAAAGTACACCAGATCTAATAGAAAAATTTGGAATATTTCGGATATTTTATATTATTTAGTATATATATTTTTTCTCAATGAAGATATTTATCTAAAATTGTATAGTCTAGATAGCCAGAGCTCATTATGACCTTTCATTTGATATATAATTTGTTAAGATTGATGTGAAAATTGGGACTTACGAGCACAAAACGGAATAACAATTCCACAATATTCCGATTTTTCGAGAGGTTTTTTAATATTTCGGATATTTTATATTATTTAGTATATTTTCTCAATGAAGATATTTATCTAAAATTGTATAATCTAGATAGCCAGAGCTCATTATGACCTTTCATTTGATGTATAATTTGTTAAGATTGATGTGAAAATTGGGACTTACGAGCACAAAACGGAATAACAATTCCACAATATTCCGATTTTTCGAGAGGTTTTTTAAATTAGCTCACCACTACATATACATAATAGCAAGCTTATTATGTAATCACATAGCCACACTAACTGCGGTGAATTTGGCACTTAAATTATTTCGATTGGTTTAGGAATGATGATTCTAGAGTAAAAAATGTGTTCTGTGGTCGAAAAATTGCTCGGCAACATTTATTGTATGCTAACAATACTTTTTGCCAATGACGACTTCTGCAAATTTCGTTCTGCGTAATTGGTCAAACTGAATTTTAGTTCACATGACGAATTTTTCGGTTTTCTCGTGAAAGGATTAACGTATCGACTTAATTTTTTTTTATTCTCTTGAAAAATGTTCATTCTTTACCCATAAGGATATTTTCCTTCTTTCGTCTTTACAAAGATATAGTTTTTCTGTTATTAAATTTTTATTTTCATTTTAAGAAAAAAAATCCTAAATATTTATCTAGCTCCTCTGGACCAGTTTTATCCTTATCATACATACAAGGACAAAGAACTTATTTTTTCAAAAAATTCAAAAATCCTTAATAGCATAATTATACTGAAATTTTGTACTGAACATTTTTACTGAAAATTTTTAATTGAACATTTTTACTAAAACTTTTTAATAAAATTAATTAGAAAAGATTTTTTAGTTTATTTTCCGAAAATAAGTTGTTTGTCCTTGCAAGAACGATATAGATAAATTTGTATCCTGTAAAAAGGGAGCCAGATACGTATTCGGACATTATTTAAAAAGAAAAAAAAATTAGTATTAATTAGTCTAAATACTATATCCTTGTAAGGACGAAATAAGAAAAATATCCTCATACGTAAAGAATGAATATTTTCCAAAAGAATAAAAAAAAAATCAAGTCGATACGTTAATCCTTTAGCGAGAAAACCTAAAAATCCGTCACGCGAGCCAATATTTAGTGTGACCGATTACGCAGAATGAAATTCACAGAAGTCGTCGTTGGCAAAAAGTATTGTTAGCAGCTGAAAAAAGTTGCCGAGCGATTTTTCGTCCACGGAACACATTTTTTACTCTAGGACCGTCATTCTTGAACCGATCGAAATAATTTAAGTGCCAAATCTACCACAGATAGTGTGGCTATGTAATAACATAATAAGCTTATTGTTATGTTTATGTAGTGGTGAGAAAGCTTAAAAATCCTCTCGGAAAATCTGAATATTGTAAAATTTTTATTCCGTTTTGTGCTCGTAAGTCCAATTTTTCACATCAATCTTAACAAATTATACATCAAATGAAAGGTCATAACGAGATCTAGCTGTCTAAGTTATGTAATTTTAAATAAAGATTTTTATTGAGAAAATATACTAAAAATTATAAAATTTCCGAAATAATTCAAATTTTTCTATTAGATCGGGTGTACTTTCTCACCTACAGGTCTCATTAAGGCATCATTTTTCACATTTTATATATCAAATTAAAGGCCTAGAAATTATCTTGGATTTGGCTGAAAAATATTTTTCATCACGTTACACATTACATAAGAAAAAGTAATAATACTATAAGTGAAAGAAATTTATATAAGTATTTTTAGCAATTACTATTTTTGGACAAATTTTATCTTAAATCATAGAGTGAAGATTTGTCTTTACGTATATGCAATAATATATTAATATGTCGGGGCATCATGTAAATATACAATTTTTTCAGATTCCTTTGTGAAAATTTCCTCTTCAAATAAGCTGAAGGTGAGGTGTTCTGACTCAATATCCTTAAGGACTATCGAAATTTTTTTGATAGCATTTTATAGATAAAAGTATATCCTAGGTGTCCTTTGAACAAAGTTTCTGCGTATCTTTACAAATGAAGGAAATATTTAAAAAAGTTCAATGCCATATTTTGCTGCTGTTTGCTCAACGTAATACGCGTACAATACGTACTCTTCTACAAGTAATTGGGACTGGCTTCGTCAATGTACAATTATGTTAGCTATTCAAAGTAATCCAACAATTAGCATTTCTATTCTAAAATAAATCATTCTATTTAATATATTAATTCATTTGATTTTATTTTCTGATTAACTTTTTTTGCACAAGACTTCGAATTTTTATTGTATTGTATGTTGGAATGTAATATATTTGAGTGTCGACTTTATTTTTTTAAAACTATTTCATTATTTTTATATTATTTTACTAATTATGCCAATAATCCTGCAGGGGTGATTTTGGTATCTTTGTCAATCGAATAATAACCAATCGAAATTTTCTGTGTCTGCCTGTTAATTTGGTCATTTTTATAGAATTGCCTTTTTTATTCCTACAATTGAAAAATCATATATGAAATGAAAATTTGTTTTTGTTTATAATCGTTCAGTAATTTTTGAGTATAGAAAAATAGGACTTACTCCGAAAGTAGTCGTATTTTTGATTTCCAAAACTATTTTGCAGTCCAAGCAGATGTAAACATAACCGGGTTCGGTATAGCAGTTTTCCGATTTAGTCTTAAGTAATTTTTACAACATTCCTATTTTGATTTCTACAATTGGAAGGTCATTTATATTGGACTAATCCAAAAAGTGATAAACGTGTTTTATTTACACAATTATTCTCCTATAGTAACGAATATAAACAAATTCGGCGGTCGGTGAAATTATTTTCTTATTTCAAAAATAGACTTTTTCTCAAATATAAACTGTCGTTGGACTTTTATTAAATTCCAAGAATATTTTCAGATAATTCGAGTAGACACACATTAATCAACTGAATCGACTGAGAGACACTTAAAAACTGTCATTTCAAAATTACTTGACCGTTGGTGTTTGCTAGAGAGGATCTGCTGAAAATATACTCTCATAAACGGGCGAAATTCACTATCGCTTTCAGATCATGTACTTGTACTCGCTTATTAGACGCCGGTCGACCGCAAACATTCGTTCTTGCGGGTTCTCTTACAGTTGATTTACGATTGAGACAGGCTTGTTCTCCCAATCACGCTCCAACGCTCTAAATGTTGAGTGCAAAGACAAAAAGATACCAGATGTCAATAATCGAAAAATCGCAGGAATCGTAAGGTCAACTTTTCCGGGATCAAAAAAAAACCTTCGGCTTATTTGAAGAGGAAATTTTCACAAAGGAATCTAAAAAAATTTAATATTTACATGATGTCCCGACATATTTTATATGTTGTTGTAAATGCCCAAAGACAAATCTTCACTCTATGATTTAAGATGAAATTTGTCCAAAAAGGAAAATTGCTAAAAATACTTATATAATTTTCCTTCACTTATACGTGTAGTATTATTAATTTTTCTTATGTAATGTATAACCGGATCAAAAATATTTTCCAACTAAATTTTAGGCCTTTAATCTGACACATAAAATGTTAAAAATGATGACGGCATACGACCTGTAGGTGAGAAAGTACACCAGATCTAATAGAAAAATTTGGAATATTTCGGATATTTTATATTATTTAGTATATATATTTTTTCTCAATGAAGATATTTATCTAAAATTGTATAGTCTAGATAGCCAGAGCTCATTATGACCTTTCATTTGATATATAATTTGTTAAGATTGATGTGAAAATTGGGACTTACGAGCACAAAACGGAATAACAATTCCACAATATTCCGATTTTTCGAGAGGTTTTTTAATATTTCGGATATTTTATATTATTTAGTATATTTTCTCAATGAAGATATTTATCTAAAATTGTATAATCTAGATAGCCAGAGCTCATTATGACCTTTCATTTGATGTATAATTTGTTAAGATTGATGTGAAAATTGGGACTTACGAGCACAAAACGGAATAACAATTCCACAATATTCCGATTTTTCGAGAGGTTTTTTAAATTAGCTCACCACTACATATACATAATAGCAAGCTTATTATGTAATCACATAGCCACACTAACTGCGGTGAATTTGGCACTTAAATTATTTCGATTGGTTTAGGAATGATGATTCTAGAGTAAAAAATGTGTTCTGTGGTCGAAAAATTGCTCGGCAACATTTATTGTATGCTAACAATACTTTTTGCCAATGACGACTTCTGCAAATTTCGTTCTGCGTAATTGGTCAAACTGAATTTTAGTTCACATGACGAATTTTTCGGTTTTCTCGTGAAAGGATTAACGTATCGACTTAATTTTTTTTTATTCTCTTGAAAAATGTTCATTCTTTACCCATAAGGATATTTTCCTTCTTTCGTTTTTACAAAGATATAGTTTTTCTGTTATTAAATTTTTATTTTCATTTTAAGAAAAAAAATCCTAAATATTTATCTAGCTCCTCTGGACCAGTTTTATCCTTATCATACATACAAGGACAAAGAACTTATTTTTTCAAAAAATTCAAAAATCCTTAATAGCATAATTATACTGAAATTTTGTACTGAACATTTTTACTGAAAATTTTTAATTGAACATTTTTACTAAAACTTTTTAATAAAATTAATTAGAAAAGATTTTTTAGTTTATTTTCCGAAAATAAGTTGTTTGTCCTTGCAAGAACGATATAGATAAATTTGTATCCTGTAAAAAGGGAGCCAGATACGTATTCGGACATTATTTAAAAAAAAAAAATTAGTATTAATTAGTCTAAATACTATATCCTTGTAAGGACGAAATAAGAAAAATATCCTCATACGTAAAGAATGAATATTTTCCAAAAGAATAAAAAAAAAATCAAGTCGATACGTTAATCCTTTAGCGAGAAAACCTAAAAATCCGTCACGCGAGCCAATATTTAGTGTGACCGATTACGCAGAACGAAATTCACAGAAGTCGTCGTTGGCAAAAAGTATTGTTAGCAGCTGAAAAAAGTTGCCGAGCGATTTTTCGTCCACGGAACAGACTTTTTGCTCTAGGACCGTCATTCTTGAACCGATCGAAATAATTTAAGTGCCAAATCTACCACAGATAGTGTGGCTATGTAATAACATAATAAGCTTATTGTTATGTTTATGTAGTGGTGAGATAACTTAAAAATCCTCTCGGAAAATCTGAATATTGTAAAATTTTTATTCCGTTTTGTGCTCGTAAGTCCAATTTTTCACATCAATCTTAACAAATTATACATCAAATGAAAGGTCATAACGAGATCTAGCTGTCTAAGTTATGTAATTTTAAATAAATATTTTTATTGAGAAAATATACTAAAAAATATAAAATTTCCGAAATAATTCTAATTTTTCTATTAGATCCGGTGTACTTTCTCACCTACAGGTCTCATTAAGGCATCATTTTTTACATTTTATATATCAAATTAAAGGCCTAAAAATTATCTTGGATTTGGCTGAAAAATATTTTTCATCACGTTACACATTACATAAGAAAAAGTAATAATACTATAAGTGAAAGAAATTTATATAAGTATTTTTAGCAATTACTATTTTTGGACAAATTTTATCTTAAATCATAGAGTAAAGATTTGTCTTTACGTATATGTAATAATATATTAATATGTGGGGGCATCATGTAAATATACAATTTTTTCAGATTCCTTTGTGAAAATTTCCTCTTCAAATAAGCTGAAGGTGAGGTGTTCTGACTCAATATCCTTAAGGACTATCGAAATTTTTTTGATAGCATTTTATAGATAAAAGTATATCCTAGGTGTCCTTTGAACAAAGTTTCTGCGTATCTTTACAAATGAAGGAAATATTTAAAAAAGTTCAATGCCATATTTTGCTGCTGTTTGCTCAACGTAATACGCGTACAATACGTACTCTTCTACAAGTAATTGGGACTGGCTTCGTCAATGTACAATTATGTTAGCTATTCAAAGTAATCCAACAATTAGCATTTCTATTCTAAAATAAATCATTCTATTTAATATATTAATTCATTTGATTTTATTTTCTGATTAACTTTTTTTGCACAAGACTTCGAATTTTTATTGTATTGTATGTTGGAATGTAATATATTTGAGTGTCGACTTTATTTTTTTAAAACTATTTCATTATTTTTATATTATTTTACTAATTATGCCAATAATCCTGCAGGGGTGATTTTGGTATCTTTGTCAATCGAATAATAACCAATCGAAATTTTCTGTGTCTGCCTGTTAATTTGGTCATTTTTATAGAATTGCCTTTTTTATTCCTACAATTGAAAAATCATATATGAAATGAAAATTTGTTTTTGTTTATAATCGTTCAGTAATTTTTGAGTATAGAAAAATAGGACTTACTCCGAAAGTAGTCGTATTTTTGATTTCCAAAACTATTTTGCAGTCCAAGCAGATGTAAACATAACCGGGTTCGGTATAGCAGTTTTCCGATTTAGTCTTAAGTAATTTTTACAACATTCCTATTTTGATTTCTACAATTGGAAGGTCATTTATATTGGACTAATCCAAAAAGTGATAAACGTGTTTTATTTACACAATTATTCTCCTATAGTAACGAATATAAACAAATTCGGCGGTCGGTGAAATTATTTTCTTATTTCAAAAATAGACTTTTTCTCAAATATAAACTGTCGTTGGACTTTTATTAAATTCCAAGAATATTTTCAGATAATTCGAGTAGACACACATTAATCAACTGAATCGACTGAGAGACACTTAAAAACTGTCATTTCAAAATTACTTGACCGTTGGTGTTTGCTAGAGAGGATCTGCTGAAAATATACTCTCATAAACGGGCGAAATTCACTATCGCTTTCAGACCATGTACTTGTACTCGCTTATTAGACGCCGGTCGACCGCAAACATTCGTTCTTGCGGGTTCTCTTACAGTTGATTTACGATTGAGACAGGCTTGTTCTCCCAATCACGCTCCAACGCTCTAAATGTTGAGTGCAAAGACAAAAAGATACCAGATGTCAATAATCGAAAAATCGCAGGAATCGTAAGGTCAACTTTTCCGGGATCAAAATAAAACCTTCGGCTTATTTGAAGAGGAAATTTTCACAAAGGAATCTAAAAAAATTTAATATTTACATGATGTCCCGACATATTTTATATGTTGTTGTAAATGCCCAAAGACAAATCTTCACTCTATGATTTAAGATGAAATTTGTCCAAAAAGGAAAATTGCTAAAAATACTTATATAATTTTCCTTCACTTATAGTATTATTAATTTTTCTTATGTAATGTATAACCGGATCAAAAATATTTTCCAACTAAATTTTAGGCCTTTAATCTGACATATAAAATGTTAAAAATGATGACGGCATACGACCTGTAGGTGAGAAAGTACACCAGATCTAATAGAAAAATTTGGAATATTTCGGATATTTTATATTATTTAGTATATATATTTTTTCTCAATGAAGATATTTATCTAAAATTGTATAGTCTAGATAGCCAGAGCTCATTATGACCTTTCATTTGATATATAATTTGTTAAGATTGATGTGAAAATTGGGACTTACGAGCACAAAACGGAATAACAATTCCACAATATTCCGATTTTTCGAGAGGTTTTTTAATATTTCGGATATTTTATATTATTTAGTATATTTTCTCAATGAAGATATTTATCTAAAATTGTATAATCTAGATAGCCAGAGCTCATTATGACCTTTCATTTGATGTATAATTTGTTAAGATTGATGTGAAAATTGGGACTTACGAGCACAAAACGGAATAACAATTCCACAATATTCCGATTTTTCGAGAGGTTTTTTAAATTAGCTCACCACTACATATACATAATAGCAAGCTTATTATGTAATCACATAGCCACACTAACTGCGGTGAATTTGGCACTTAAATTATTTCGATTGGTTTAGGAATGATGATTCTAGAGTAAAAAATGTGTTCTGTGGTCGAAAAATTGCTCGGCAACATTTATTGTATGCTAACAATACTTTTTGCCAATGACGACTTCTGCAAATTTCGTTCTGCGTAATTGGTCAAACTGAATTTTAGTTCACATGACGAATTTTTCGGTTTTCTCGTGAAAGGATTAACGTATCGACTTAATTTTTTTTTATTCTCTTGAAAAATGTTCATTCTTTACCCATAAGGATATTTTCCTTCTTTCGTCTTTACAAAGATATAGTTTTTCTGTTATTAAATTTTTATTTTCATTTTAAGAAAAAAAATCCTAAATATTTATCTAGCTCCTCTGGACCAGTTTTATCCTTATCATACATACAAGGACAAAGAACTTATTTTTTCAAAAAATTCAAAAATCCTTAATAGCATAATTATACTGAAATTTTGTACTGAACATTTTTACTGAAAATTTTTAATTGAACATTTTTACTAAAACTTTTTAATAAAATTAATTAGAAAAGATTTTTTAGTTTATTTTCCGAAAATAAGTTGTTTGTCCTTGCAAGAACGATATAGATAAATTTGTATCCTGTAAAAAGGGAGCCAGATACGTATTCGGACATTATTTAAAAAGAAAAAAAAAATTAGTATTAATTAGTCTAAATACTATATCCTTGTAAGGACGAAATAAGAAAAATATCCTCATACGTAAAGAATGAATATTTTCCAAAAGAATAAAAAAAAAATCAAGTCGATACGTTAATCCTTTAGCGAGAAAACCTAAAAATCCGTCACGCGAGCCAATATTTAGTGTGACCGATTACGCAGAATGAAATTCACAGAAGTCGTCGTTGGCAAAAAGTATTGTTAGCAGCTGAAAAAAGTTGCCGAGCGATTTTTCGTCCACGGAACAGACTTTTTGCTCTAGGACCGTCATTCTTGAACCGATCGAAATAATTTAAGTGCCAAATCTACCACAGATAGTGTGGCTATGTAATAACATAATAAGCTTATTGTTATGTTTATGTAGTGGTGAGATAACTTAAAAATCCTCTCGGAAAATCTGAATATTGTAAAATTTTTATTCCGTTTTGTGCTCGTAAGTCCAATTTTTCACATCAATCTTAACAAATTATACATCAAATGAAAGGTCATAACGAGATCTAGCTGTCTAAGTTATGTAATTTTAAATAAAGATTTTTATTGAGAAAATATACTAAAAATTATAAAATTTCCGAAATAATTCAAATTTTTCTATTAGATCGGGTGTACTTTCTCACCTACAGGTCTCATTAAGGCATCATTTTTCACATTTTATATATCAAATTAAAGGCCTAGAAATTATCTTGGATTTGGCTGAAAAATATTTTTCATCACGTTACACATTACATAAGAAAAAGTAATAATACTATAAGTGAAAGAAATTTATATAAGTATTTTTAGCAATTACTATTTTTGGACAAATTTTATCTTAAATCATAGAGTGAAGATTTGTCTTTACGTATATGCAATAATATATTAATATGTCGGGGCATCATGTAAATATACAATTTTTTCAGATTCCTTTGTGAAAATTTCCTCTTCAAATAAGCTGAAGGTGAGGTGTTCTGACTCAATATCCTTAAGGACTATCGAAATTTTTTTGATAGCATTTTATAGATAAAAGTATATCCTAGGTGTCCTTTGAACAAAGTTTCTGCGTATCTTTACAAATGAAGGAAATATTTAAAAAAGTTCAATGCCATATTTTGCTGCTGTTTGCTCAACGTAATACGCGTACAATACGTACTCTTCTACAAGTAATTGGGACTGGCTTAGTCAATGTACAATTATGTTAGCTATTCAAAGTAATCCAACAATTAGCATTTCTATTCTAAAATAAATCATTCTATTTAATATATTAATTCATTTGATTTTATTTTCTGATTAACTTTTTTTGCACAAGACTTCGAATTTTTATTGTATTGTATGTTGGAATGTAATATATTTGAGTGTCGACTTTATTTTTTTAAAACTATTTCATTATTTTTATATTATTTTACTAATTATGCCAATAATCCTGCAGGGGTGATTTTGGTATCTTTGTCAATCGAATAATAACCAATCGAAATTTTCTGTGTCTGCCTGTTAATTTGGTCATTTTTATAGAATTGCCTTTTTTATTCCTACAATTGAAAAATCATATATGAAATGAAAATTTGTTTTTGTTTATAATCGTTCAGTAATTTTTGAGTATAGAAAAATAGGACTTACTCCGAAAGTAGTCGTATTTTTGATTTCCAAAACTATTTTGCAGTCCAAGCAGATGTAAACATAACCGGGTTCGGTATAGCAGTTTTCCGATTTAGTCTTAAGTAATTTTTACAACATTCCTATTTTGATTTCTACAATTGGAAGGTCATTTATATTGGACTAATCCAAAAAGTGATAAACGTGTTTTATTTACACAATTATTCTCCTATAGTAACGAATATAAACAAATTCGGCGGTCAGTGAAATTATTTTCTTATTTCAAAAATAGACTTTTTCTCAAATATAAACTGTCGTTGGACTTTTATTAAATTCCAAGAATATTTTCAGATAATTCGAGTAGACACACATTAATCAACTGAATCGACTGAGAGACAATTAAAAACTGTCATTTCAAAATTACTCGACCGTTGGTGTTTGCTAGAGAGGATCTGCTGAAAATATACTCTCATAAACGGGCGAAATTCACTATCGCTTTCAGACCATGTACTTGTACTCGCTTATTAGACGCCGGTCGACCGCAAACATTCGTTCTTGCGGGTTCTCTTACAGTTGATTTACGATTGAGACAGGCTTGTTCTCCCAATCACGCTCCAACGCTCTAAATGTTGAGTGCAAAGACAAAAAGATACCAGATGTCAATAATCGAAAAATCGCAGGAATCGTAAGGTCAACTTTTCCGGGATCAAAAAAAAACCTTCGGCTTATTTGAAGAGGAAATTTTCACAAAGGAATCTAAAAAAATTTAATATTTACATGATGTCCCGACATATTTTATATGTTGTTGTAAATGCCCAAAGACAAATCTTCACTCTATGATTTAAGATGAAATTTGTCCAAAAAGGAAAATTGCTAAAAATACTTATATAATTTTCCTTCACTTATAGTATTATTAATTTTTCTTATGTAATGTATAACCGGATCAAAAATATTTTCCAACTAAATTTTAGGCCTTTAATCTGACATATAAAATGTTAAAAATGATGACGGCATACGACCTGTAGGTGAGAAAGTACACCAGATCTAATAGAAAAATTTGGAATATTTCGGATATTTTATATTATTTAGTATATATATTTTTTCTCAATGAAGATATTTATCTAAAATTGTATAGTCTAGATAGCCAGAGCTCATTATGACCTTTCATTTGATATATAATTTGTTAAGATTGATGTGAAAATTGGGACTTACGAGCACAAAACGGAATAACAATTCCACAATATTCCGATTTTTCGAGAGGTTTTTTAAATTAGCTCACCACTACATATATATAATAGCAAGCTTATTATGTAATCACATAGCCACACTAACTGCGGTGAATTTGGCACTTAAATTATTTCGATTGGTTTAGGAATGATGATTCTAGAGTAAAAAATGTGTTCTGTGGTCGAAAAATTGCTCGGCAACATTTATTGTATGCTAACAATACTTTTTGCCAATAACGACTTCTGCAAATTTCGTTCTGCGTAATTGGTCAAACTGAATTTTAGTTCACATGACGAATTTTTCGGTTTTCTCGTGAAAGGATTAACGTATCGACTTAATTTTTTTTTATTCTCTTGACAAATGTTCATTCTTTACCCATAAGGATATTTTCCTTCTTTCGTCTTTACAAGGATATAGTTTTTCTGTTAATTAATTTTTATTTTCATTTTAAGAAAAAAAATCCTAAATATATATCTAGCTCCTCTGGACCAGTTTTATCCTTATCATCCATACAAGGACAAAGAACTTATTTTTTCAAAAAATTCAAAAATCCTTAATAGCATAATTATACTGAAATTTTGTACTGAACATTTTTACTGAAAATTTTTAATTGAACATTTTTACTAAAACTTTTTAATAAAATTAATTAGAAAAGATTTTTTAGTTTATTTTCCGAAAATAAGTTGTTTGTCCTTGCAAGAACGATATAGATAAATTTGTATCCTGTAAAAAGGGAGCCAGATACGTATTCGGACATTATTTAAAAAGAAAAAAAAATTAGTATTAATTAGTCTAAATACTATATCCTTGTAAGGACGAAATAAGAAAAATATCCTCATACGTAAAGAATGAATATTTTCCAAAAGAATAAAAAAAAAATCAAGATGATACGTTAATCCTTTAGCGAGAAAACCTAAAAATCCGTCACGCGAGCCAATATTTAGTGTGACCGATTACGCAGAATGAAATTCACAGAAGTCGTCGTTGGCAAAAAGTATTGTTAGCAGCTGAAAAAAGTTGCCGAGCGATTTTTCGTCCACGGAACACATTTTTTACTCTAGGACCGTCATTCTTGAACCGATCGAAATAATTTAAGTGCCAAATCTACCACAGATAGTGTGGCTATGTAATAACATAATAAGCTTATTGTTATGTTTATGTAGTGGTGAGATAACTTAAAAATCCTCTCGGAAAATCTGAATATTGTAAAATTTTTATTCCGTTTTGTGCTCGTAAGTCCAATTTTTCACATCAATCTTAACAAATTATACATCAAATGAAAGGTCATAACGAGATCTAGCTGTCTAAGTTATGTAATTTTAAATAAAGATTTTTATTGAGAAAATATACTAAAAATTATAAAATTTCCGAAATAATTCAAATTTTTCTATTAGATCGGGTGTACTTTCTCACCTACAGGTCTCATTAAGGCATCATTTTTCACATTTTATATATCAAATTAAAGGCCTAGAAATTATCTTGGATTTGGCTGAAAAATATTTTTCATCACGTTACACATTACATAAGAAAAAGTAATAATACTATAAGTGAAAGAAATTTATATAAGTATTTTTAGCAATTACTATTTTTGGACAAATTTTATCTTAAATCATAGAGTGAAGATTTGTCTTTACGTATATGCAATAATATATTAATATGTCGGGGCATCATGTAAATATACAATTTTTTCAGATTCCTTTGTGAAAATTTCCTCTTCAAATAAGCTGAAGGTGAGGTGTTCTGACTCAATATCCTTAAGGACTATCGAAATTTTTTTGATAGCATTTTATAGATAAAAGTATATCCTAGGTGTCCTTTGAACAAAGTTTCTGCGTATCTTTACAAATGAAGGAAATATTTAAAAAAGTTCAATGCCATATTTTGCTGCTGTTTGCTCAACGTAATACGCGTACAATACGTACTCTTCTACAAGTAATTGGGACTGGCTTAGTCAATGTACAATTATGTTAGCTATTCAAAGTAATCCAACAATTAGCATTTCTATTCTAAAATAAATCATTCTATTTAATATATTAATTCATTTGATTTTATTTTCTGATTAACTTTTTTTGCACAAGACTTCGAATTTTTATTGTATTGTATGTTGGAATGTAATATATTTGAGTGTCGACTTTATTTTTTTAAAACTATTTCATTATTTTTATATTATTTTACTAATTATGCCAATAATCCTGCAGGGGTGATTTTGGTATCTTTGTCAATCGAATAATAACCAATCGAAATTTTCTGTGTCTGTCTGTTAATTTGGTCATTTTTATAGAATTGCCTTTTTTATTCCTACAATTGAAAAATCATATATGAAATGAAAATTTGTTTTTGTTTATAATCGTTCAGTAATTTTTGAGTATAGAAAAATAGGACTTACTCCGAAAGTAGTCGTATTTTTGATTTCCAAAACTATTTTGCAGTCCAAGCAGATGTAAACATAACCGGGTTCGGTATAGCAGTTTTCCGATTTAGTCTTAAGTAATTTTTACAACATTCCTATTTTGATTTCTACAATTGGAAGGTCATTTATATTGGACTAATCCAAAAAGTGATAAACGTGTTTTATTTACACAATTATTCTCCTATAGTAACGAATATAAACAAATTCGGCGGTCGGTGAAATTATTTTCTTATTTCAAAAATAGACTTTTTCTCAAATATAAACTGTCGTTGGACTTTTATTAAATTCCAAGAATATTTTCAGATAATTCGAGTAGACACACATTAATCAACTGAATCGACTGAGAGACAATTAAAAACTGTCATTTCAAAATTACTCGACCGTTGGTGTTTGCTAGAGAGGATCTGCTGAAAATATACTCTCATAAACGGGCGAAATTCACTATCGCTTTCAGACCATGTACTTGTACTCGCTTATTAGACGCCGGTCGACCGCAAACATTCGTTCTTGCGGGTTCTCTTACAGTTGATTTACGATTGAGACAGGCTTGTTCTCCCAATCACGCTCCAACGCTCTAAATGTTGAGTGCAAAGACAAATAGATACCAGATTTCAATAATCGAAAAATCGCAGGAATCGTAAGGTCAACTTTTCCGGGATCAAAAAAAAACCTTCGGCTTATTTGAAGAGGAAATTTTCACAAAGGAATCTAAAAAAATTTAATATTTACATGATGTCCCGACATATTTTATATGTTGTTGTAAATGCCCAAAGACAAATCTTCACTCTATGATTTAAGATGAAATTTGTCCAAAAAGGAAAATTGCTAAAAATACTTATATAATTTTCCTTCACTTATAGTATTATTAATTTTTCTTATGTAATGTATAACCGGATCAAAAATATTTTCCAACTAAATTTTAGGCCTTTAATCTGACATATAAAATGTTAAAAATGATGACGGCATACGACCTGTAGGTGAGAAAGTACACCAGATCTAATAGAAAAATTTGGAATATTTCGGATATTTTATATTATTTAGTATATATATTTTTTCTCAATGAAGATATTTATCTAAAATTGTATAGTCTAGATAGCCAGAGCTCATTATGACCTTTCATTTGATATATAATTTGTTAAGATTGATGTGAAAATTGGGACTTACGAGCACAAAACGGAATAACAATTCCACAATATTCCGATTTTTCGAGAGGTTTTTTAATATTTCGGATATTTTATATTATTTAGTATATTTTCTCAATGAAGATATTTATCTAAAATTGTATAATCTAGATAGCCAGAGCTCATTATGACCTTTCATTTGATGTATAATTTGTTAAGATTGATGTGAAAATTGGGACTTACGAGCACAAAACGGAATAACAATTCCACAATATTCCGATTTTTCGAGAGGTTTTTTAAATTAGCTCACCACTACATATACATAATAGCAAGCTTATTATGTAATCACATAGCCACACTAACTGCGGTGAATTTGGCACTTAAATTATTTCGATTGGTTTAGGAATGATGATTCTAGAGTAAAAAATGTGTTCTGTGGTCGAAAAATTGCTCGGCAACATTTATTGTATGCTAACAATACTTTTTGCCAATGACGACTTCTGCAAATTTCGTTCTGCGTAATTGGTCAAACTGAATTTTAGTTCACATGACGAATTTTTCGGTTTTCTCGTGAAAGGATTAACGTATCGACTTAATTTTTTTTTATTCTCTTGAAAAATGTTCATTCTTTACCCATAAGGATATTTTCCTTCTTTCGTCTTTACAAAGATATAGTTTTTCTGTTATTAAATTTTTATTTTCATTTTAAGAAAAAAAATCCTAAATATTTATCTAGCTCCTCTGGACCAGTTTTATCCTTATCATACATACAAGGACAAAGAACTTATTTTTTCAAAAAATTCAAAAATCCTTAATAGCATATTTATACTGAAATTTTGTACTGAACATTTTTACTGAAAATTTTTAATTGAACATTTTTACTAAAACTTTTTAATAAAATTAATTAGAAAAGATTTTTTAGTTTATTTTCCGAAAATAAGTTGTTTGTCCTTGCAAGAACGATATAGATAAATTTGTATCCTGTAAAAAGGGAGCCAGATACGTATTCGGACATTATTTAAAAAAAAAAAATTAGTATTAATTAGTCTAAATACTATATCCTTGTAAGGACGAAATAAGAAAAATATCCTCATACGTAAAGAATGAATATTTTCCAAAAGAATAAAAAAAAAATCAAGTCGATACGTTAATCCTTTAGCGAGAAAACCTAAAAATCCGTCACGCGAGCCAATATTTAGTGTGACCGATTACGCAGAACGAAATTCACAGAAGTCGTCGTTGGCAAAAAGTATTGTTAGCAGCTGAAAAAAGTTGCCGAGCGATTTTTCGTCCACGGAACAGACTTTTTGCTCTAGGACCGTCATTCTTGAACCGATCGAAATAATTTAAGTGCCAAATCTACCACAGATAGTGTGGCTATGTAATAACATAATAAGCTTATTGTTATGTTTATGTAGTGGTGAGATAACTTAAAAATCCTCTCGGAAAATCTGAATATTGTAAAATTTTTATTCCGTTTTGTGCTCGTAAGTCCAATTTTTCACATCAATCTTAACAAATTATACATCAAATGAAAGGTCATAACGAGATCTAGCTGTCTAAGTTATGTAATTTTAAATAAATATTTTTATTGAGAAAATATACTAAAAAATATAAAATTTCCGAAATAATTCAAATTTTTCTATTAGATCCGGTGTACTTTCTCACCTACAGGTCTCATTAAGGCATCATTTTTCACATTTTATATATCAAATTAAAGGCCTAGAAATTATCTTGGATTTGGCTGAAAAATATTTTTCATCACGTTACACATTACATAAGAAAAAGTAATAATACTATAAGTGAAAGAAATTTATATAAGTATTTTTAGCAATTACTATTTTTGGACAAATTTTATCTTAAATCATAGAGTGAAGATTTGTCTTTACGTATATGTAATAATATATTAATATGTGGGGGCATCATGTAAATATACAATTTTTTCAGATTCCTTTGTGAAAATTTCCTCTTCAAATAAGCTGAAGGTGAGGTGTTCTGACTCAATATCCTTAAGGACTATCGAAATTTTTTTGATAGCATTTTATAGATAAAAGTATATCCTAGGTGTCCTTTGAACAAAGTTTCTGCGTATCTTTACAAATGAAGGAAATATTTAAAAAAGTTCAATGCCATATTTTGCTGCTGTTTGCTCAACGTAATACGCGTACAATACGTACTCTTCTACAAGTAATTGGGACTGGCTTCGTCAATGTACAATTATGTTAGCTATTCAAAGTAATCCAACAATTAGCATTTCTATTCTAAAATAAATCATTCTATTTAACATATTAATTCATTTGATTTTATTTTCTGATTAACTTTTTTTGCACAAGACTTCGAATTTTTATTGTATTGTATGTTGGAATGTAATATATTTGAGTGTCGACTTTATTTTTTTAAAACTATTTCATTATTTTTATATTATTTTACTAATTATGCCAATAATCCTGCAGGGGTGATTTTGGTATCTTTGTCAATCGAATAATAACCAATCGAAATTTTCTGTGTCTGCCTGTTAATTTGGTCATTTTTATAGAATTGCCTTTTTTATTCCTACAATTGAAAAATCATATATGAAATGAAAATTTGTTTTTGTTTATAATCGTTCAGTAATTTTTGAGTATAGAAAAATAGGACTTACTCCGAAAGTAGTCGTATTTTTGATTTCCAAAACTATTTTGCAGTCCAAGCAGATGTAAACATAACCGGGTTCGGTATAGCAGTTTTCCGATTTAGTCTTAAGTAATTTTTACAACATTCCTATTTTGATTTCTACAATTGGAAGGTCATTTATATTGGACTAATCCAAAAAGTGATAAATGTGTTTTATTTACACAATTATTCTCCTATAGTAACGAATATAAACAAATTCGGCGGTCGGTGAAATTATTTTCTTATTTCAAAAATAGACTTTTTCTCAAATATAAACTGTCGTTGGACTTTTATTAAATTCCAAGAATATTTTCAGATAATTCGAGTAGACACACATTAATCAACTGAATCGACTGAGAGACAATTAAAAACTGTCATTTCAAAATTACACGACCGTTGGTGTTTGCTAGAGAGGATCTGCTGAAAATATACTCTCATAAACGGGCGAAATTCACTATCGCTTTCAGACCATGTACTTGTACTCGCTTATTAGACGCCGGTCGACCGCAAACATTCGTTCTTGCGGGTTCTCTTACAGTTGATTTACGATTGAGACAGGCTTGTTCTCCCAATCACGCTCCAACGCTCTAAATGTTGAGTGCAAAGACAAAAAGATACCAGATGTCAATAATCGAAAAATCGCAGGAATCGTAAGGTCAACTTTTCCGGGATCAAAAAAAAACCTTCGGCTTATTTGAAGAGGAAATTTTCACAAAGGAATCTAAAAAAATTTAATATTTACATGATGTCCCGACATATTTTATATGTTGTTGTAAATGCCCAAAGACAAATCTTCACTCTATGATTTAAGATGAAATTTGTCCAAAAAGGAAAATTGCTAAAAATACTTATATAATTTTCCTTCACTTATAGTATTATTAATTTTTCTTATGTAATGTATAACCGGATCAAAAATATTTTCCAACTAAATTTTAGGCCTTTAATCTGACATATAAAATGTTAAAAATGATGACGGCATACGACCTGTAGGTGAGAAAGTACACCAGATCTAATAGAAAAATTTGGAATATTTCGGATATTTTATATTATTTAGTATATATATTTTTTCTCAATGAAGATATTTATCTAAAATTGTATAGTCTAGATAGCCAGAGCTCATTATGACCTTTCATTTGATATATAATTTGTTAAGATTGATGTGAAAATTGGGACTTACGAGCACAAAACGGAATAACAATTCCACAATATTCCGATTTTTCGAGAGGTTTTTTAATATTTCGGATATTTTATATTATTTAGTATATTTTCTCAATGAAGATATTTATCTAAAATTGTATAATCTAGATAGCCAGAGCTCATTATGACCTTTCATTTGATGTATAATTTGTTAAGATTGATGTGAAAATTGGGACTTACGAGCACAAAACGGAATA
The DNA here is from genome assembly GCA_958298945.1 of Atherix ibis. Lineage (NCBI taxonomy): Eukaryota > Metazoa > Arthropoda > Insecta > Diptera > Athericidae > Atherix > Atherix ibis. Next base: position 84,938,798 of record OY282609.1, read on the forward strand.
ACAATTCCACAATATTCCGATTTTTCGAGAGGTTTTTTAAATTAGCTCACCACTACATATACATAATAGCAAGCTTATTATGTAATCACATAGCCACACTAACTGCGGTGAATTTGGCACTTAAATTATTTCGATTGGTTTAGGAATGATGATCCTAGAGTAAAAAATGTGTTCTGTGGTCGAAAAATTGCTCGGCAACATTTATTGTATGCTAACAATACTTTTTGCCAATGACGACTTCTGCAAATTTCGTTCTGCGTAATTGGTCAAACTGAATTTTAGTTCACATGACGAATTTTTCGGTTTTCTCGTGAAAGGATTAACGTATCGACTTAATTTTTTTTTATTCTCTTGACAAATGTTCATTCTTTACCCATAAGGATATTTTCCTTCTTTCGTCTTTACAAGGATATAGTTTTTCTGTTAATTAATATTTATTTTCATTTTAAGAAAAAAATCCTAAATATATATCTAGCTCCTCTGGACCAGTTTTATCCTTATCATCCATACAAGGACAAAGAACTTATTTTTTCAAAAAATTCAAAAATCCTTAATAGCATAATTATACTGAAATTTTGTACTGAACATTTTTACTGAAAATTTTTAATTGAACATTTTTACTAAAACTTTTTAATAAAATTAATTAGAAAAGATTTTTTAGTTTATTTTCCGAAAATAAGTTGTTTTTCCTTGCAAGAACGATATAGATAAATTTGTATCCTGTAAAAAGGGAGCCAGATACGTATTCGGACATTATTTAAAAAAAAAAATTAGTATTAATTAGTCTAAATACTATATCCTTGTAAGGACGAAATAAGAAAAATATCCTCATACGTAAAGAATGAATATTTTCCAAAAGAATAAAAAAAAAATCAAGTCGATACGTTAATACTTTAGCGAGAAAACCTAAAAATCCGTCACGCGAGCCAATATTTAGTGTGACCGATTACGCAGAACGAAATTCACAGAAGTCGTCGTTGGCAAAAAGTATTGTTAGCAGCTGAAAAAAGTTGCCGAGCGATTTTTCGTCCACGGAACAGACTTTTTGCTCTAGGACCGTCATTCTTGAACCGATCGAAATAATTTAAGTGCCAAATCTACCACAGATAGTGTGGCTATGTAATAACATAATAAGCTTATTGTTATGTTTATGTAGTGGTGAGATAACTTAAAAATCCTCTCGGAAAATCTGAATATTGTAAAATTTTTATTCCGTTTTGTGCTCGTAAGTCCAATTTTTCACATCAATCTTAACAAATTATACATCAAATGAAAGGTCATAACGAGATCTAGCTGTCTAAGTTATGTAATTTTAAATAAATATTTTTATTGAGAAAATATACTTAAAAAAATTTAAAATTTCCGAAATAATTCAAATTTTTCTATTAGATCCGGTGTACTTTCTCACCTACAGGTCTCATTAAGGCATCATTTTTTACATTTTATATATCAAATTAAAGGCCTAAAAATTATCTTGGATTTGGCTGAAAAATATTTTTCATCACGTTACACATTACATAAGAAAAAGTAATAATACTATAAGTGAAAGAAATTTATATAAGTATTTTTAGCAATTACTATTTTTGGACAAATTTTATCTTAAATCATAGAGTGAAGATTTGTCTTTACGTATATGTAATAATATATTAATATGTGGGGGCATCATGTAAATATACAATTTTTTCAGATTCCTTTGTGAAAATTTCCTCTTCAAATAAGCTGAAGGTGAGGTGTTCTGACTCAATATCCTTAAAGACTATCGAAATTTTTTTGATAGCATTTTATAGATAAAAGTATATCCTAGGTGTCCTTGGAACAAAGTTTCTGCGTATCTTTACAAATGAAGGAAATATTTAAAAAAGTTCAATGCCATATTTTGCTGCTGTTTGCTCAACGTAATACGCGTACAATACGTACTCTTCTACAAGTAATTGGGACTGGCTTCGTCAATGTACAATTATGTTAGCTATTCAAAGTAATCCAACAATTAGCATTTCTATTCTAAGATAAATCATTCTATTTAATATATTAATTCATTTGATTTTATTTTCTGATTAACTTTTTTTGCACAAGACTTCGAATTTTTATTGTATTGTATGTTGGAATGTAATATATTTGAGTGTCGACTTTATTTTTTTAAAACTATTTCATTATTTTTATATTATTTTACTAATTATGCCAATAATCCTGCAGGGGTGATTTTGGTATCTTTGTCAATCGAATAATAACCAATCGAAATTTTCTGTGTCTGCCTGTTAATTTGGTCATTTTTATAGAATTGCCTTTTTTATTCCTACAATTGAAAAATCATATATGAAATGAAAATTTGTTTTTGTTTATAATCGTTCAGTAATTTTTGAGTATAGAAAAATAGGACTTACTCCGAAAGTAGTCGTATTTTTGATTTCCAAAACTATTTTGCAGTCCAAGCAGATGTAAACATAACCGGGTTCGGTATAGCAGTTTTCCGATTTAGTCTTAAGTAATTTTTACAACATTCCTATTTTGATTTCTACAATTGGAAGGTCATTTATATTGGACTAATCCAAAAAGTGATAAACGTGTTTTATTTACACAATTATTCTCCTATAGTAACGAATATAAACAAATTCGGCGGTCGGTGAAATTATTTTCTTATTTCAAAAATAGACTTTTTCTCAAATATAAACTGTCGTTGGACTTTTATTAAATTCCAAGAATATTTTCAGATAATTCGAGTAGACACACATTAATCAACTGAATCGACTGAGAGACACTTAAAAACTGTCATTTCAAAATTACACGACCGTTGGTGTTTGCTAGAGAGGATCTGCTGAAAATATACTCTCATAAACGGGCGAAATTCACTATCGCTTTCAGACCATGTACTTGTACTCGCTTATTAGACGCCGGTCGACCGCAAACATTCGTTCTTGCGGGTTCTCTTACAGTTGATTTACGATTGAGACAGGCTTGTTCTCCCAATCACGCTTCAACGCTCTAAATGTTGAGTGCAAAGACAAAAAGATACCAGATGTCAATAATCGAAAAATCGCAGGAATCGTAAGGTCAACTTTTCCGGGATCAAAATAAAACCTTCGGCTTATTTGAAGAGGAAATTTTCACAAAGGAATCTAAAAAAATTTAATATTTACATGATGTCCCGACATATTTTATATGTTGTTGTAAATGCCCAAAGACAAATCTTCACTCTATGATTTAAGATGAAATTTGTCCAAAAAGGAAAATTGCTAAAAATACTTATATAATTTTCCTTCACTTATAGTATTATTAATTTTTCTTATGTAATGTATAACCGGATCAAAAATATTTTCCAACTAAATTTTAGGCCTTTAATCTGACATATAAAATGTTAAAAATGATGACGGCATACGACCTGTAGGTGAGAAAGTACACCAGATCTAATAGAAAAATTTGGAATATTTCGGATATTTTATATTATTTAGTATATATATTTTTTCTCAATGAAGATATTTATCTAAAATTGTATAGTCTAGATAGCCAGAGCTCATTATGACCTTTCATTTGATATATAATTTGTTAAGATTGATGTGAAAATTGGGACTTACGAGCACAAAACGGAATAACAATTCCACAATATTCCGATTTTTCGAGAGGTTTTTTAATATTTCGGATATTTTATATTATTTAGTATATTTTCTCAATGAAGATATTTATCTAAAATTGTATAATCTAGATAGCCAGAGCTCATTATGACCTTTCATTTGATGTATAATTTGTTAAGATTGATGTGAAAATTGGGACTTACGAGCACAAAACGGAATAACAATTCCACAATATTCCGATTTTTCGAGAGGTTTTTTAAATTAGCTCACCACTACATATACATAATAGCAAGCTTATTATGTAATCACATAGCCACACTAACTGCGGTGAATTTGGCACTTAAATTATTTCGATTGGTTTAGGAATGATGATCCTAGAGTAAAAAATGTGTTCTGTGGTCGAAAAATTGCTCGGCAACATTTATTGTATGCTAACAATACTTTTTGCCAATGACGACTTCTGCAAATTTCGTTCTGCGTAATTGGTCAAACTGAATTTTAGTTCACATGACGAATTTTTCGGTTTTCTCGTGAAAGGATTAACGTATCGACTTAATTTTTTTTTATTCTCTTGACAAATGTTCATTCTTTACCCATAAGGATATTTTCCTTCTTTCGTCTTTACAAGGATATAGTTTTTCTGTTAATTAATATTTATTTTCATTTTAAGAAAAAAAATCCTAAATATATATCTAGCTCCTCTGGACCAGTTTTATCCTTATCATCCATACAAGGACAAAGAACTTATTTTTTCAAAAAATTCAAAAATCCTTAATAGCATAATTATACTGAAATTTTGTACTGAACATTTTTACTGAAAATTTTTAATTGAACATTTTTACTAAAACTTTTTAATAAAATTAATTAGAAAAGATTTTTTAGTTTATTTTCCGAAAATAAGTTGTTTTTCCTTGCAAGAACGATATAGATAAATTTGTATCCTGTAAAAAGGGAGCCAGATACGTATTCGGACATTATTTAAAAAAAAAAATTAGTATTAATTAGTCTAAATACTATATCCTTGTAAGGACGAAATAAGAAAAATATCCTCATACGTAAAGAATGAATATTTTCCAAAAGAATAAAAAAAAAATCAAGTCGATACGTTAATCCTTTAGCGAGAAAACCTAAAAATCCGTCACGCGAGCCAATATTTAGTGTGACCGATTACGCAGAACGAAATTCACAGAAGTCGTCGTTGGCAAAAAGTATTGTTAGCAGCTGAAAAAAGTTGCCGAGCGATTTTTCGTCCACGGAACAGACTTTTTGCTCTAGGACCGTCATTCTTGAACCGATCGAAATAATTTAAGTGCCAAATCTACCACAGATAGTGTGGCTATGTAATAACATAATAAGCTTATTGTTATGTTTATGTAGTGGTGAGATAACTTAAAAATCCTCTCGGAAAATCTGAATATTGTAAAATTTTTATTCCGTTTTGTGCTCGTAAGTCCAATTTTTCACATCAATCTTAACAAATTATACATCAAATGAAAGGTCATAACGAGATCTAGCTGTCTAAGTTATGTAATTTTAAATAAATATTTTTATTGAGAAAATATACTAAAAAATATAAAATTTCCGAAATAATTCTAATTTTTCTATTAGATCCGGTGTACTTTCTCACCTACAGGTCTCATTAAGGCATCATTTTTCACATTTTATATATCAAATTAAAGGCCTAAAAATTATCTTGGATTTGGCTGAAAAATATTTTTCATCACGTTACACATTACATAAGAAAAAGTAATAATACTATAAGTGAAAGAAATTTATATAAGTATTTTTAGCAATTACTATTTTTGGACAAATTTTATCTTAAATCATAGAGTGAAGATTTGTCTTTACGTATATGTAATAATATATTAATATGTGGGGGCATCATGTAAATATACAATTTTTTCAGATTCCTTTGTGAAAATTTCCTCTTCAAATAAGCTGAAGGTGAGGTGTTCTGACTCAATATCCTTAAGGACTATCGAAATTTTTTTGATAGCATTTTATAGATAAAAGTATATCCTAGGTGTCCTTTGAACAAAGTTTCTGCGTATCTTTACAAATGAAGGAAATATTTAAAAAAGTTCAATGCCATATTTTGCTGCTGTTTGCTCAACGTAATACGCGTACAATACGTACTCTTCTACAAGTAATTGGGACTGGCTTCGTCAATGTACAATTATGTTAGCTATTCAAAGTAATCCAACAATTAGCATTTCTATTCTAAAATAAATCATTCTATTTAATATATTAATTCATTTGATTTTATTTTCTGATTAACTTTTTTTGCACAAGACTTCGAATTTTTATTGTATTGTATGTTGGAATGTAATATATTTGAGTGTCGACTTTATTTTTTTAAAACTATTTCATTATTTTTATATTATTTTATTAATTATGCCAATAATCCTGCAGGGGTGATTTTGGTATCTTTGTCAATCGAATAATAACCAATCGAAATTTTCTGTGTCTGTCTGTTAATTTGGTCATTTTTATAGAATTGCCTTTTTTATTCCTACAATTGAAAAATCATATATGAAATGAAAATTTGTTTTTGTTTATAATCGTTCAGTAATTTTTGAGTATAGAAAAATAGGACTTACTCCGAAAGTAGTCGTATTTTTGATTTCCAAAACTATTTTGCAGTCCAAGCAGATGTAAACATAACCGGGTTCGGTATAGCAGTTTTCCGATTTAGTCTTAAGTAATTTTTACAACATTCCTATTTTGATTTCTACAATTGGAAGGTCATTTATATTGGACTAATCCAAAAAGTGATAAACGTGTTTTATTTACACAATTATTCTCCTATAGTAACGAATATAAACAAATTCGGCGGTCGGTGAAATTATTTTCTTATTTCAAAAATAGACTTTTTCTCAAATATAAACTGTCGTTGGACTTTTATTAAATTCCAAGAATATTTTCAGATAATTCGAGTAGACACACATTAATCAACTGAATCGACTGAGAGACAATTAAAAACTGTCATTTCAAAATTACTCGACCGTTGGTGTTTGCTAGAGAGGATCTGCTGAAAATATACTCTCATAAACGGGCGAAATTCACTATCGCTTTCAGACCATGTACTTGTACTCGCTTATTAGACGCCGGTCGACCGCAAACATTCGTTCTTGCGGGTTCTCTTACAGTTGATTTACGATTGAGACAGGCTTGTTCTCCCAATCACGCTCCAACGCTCTAAATGTTGAGTGCAAAGACAAAAAGATACCAGATGTCAATAATCGAAAAATCGCAGGAATCGTAAGGTCAACTTTTCCGGGATCAAAAAAAAACCTTCGGCTTATTTGAAGAGGAAATTTTCACAAAGGAATCTAAAAAAATTTAATATTTACATGATGTCCCGACATATTTTATATGTTGTTGTAAATGCCCAAAGATAAATCTTCACTCTATGATTTAAGATGAAATTTGTCCAAAAAGGAAAATTGCTAAAAATACTTATATAATTTCCCTTCACTTATAGTATTATTAATTTTTCTTATGTAATGTATAACCGGATCAAAAATATTTTCCAACTAAATTTTAGGCCTTTAATCTGACATATAAAATGTTAAAAATGATGACGGCATACGACCTGTAGGTGAGAAAGTACACCAGATCTAATAGAAAAATTTGGAATATTTCGGATATTTTATATTATTTAGTATATATATTTTTTCTCAATGAAGATATTTATCTAAAATTGTATAGTCTAGATAGCCAGAGCTCATTATGACCTTTCATTTGATATATAATTTGTTAAGATTGATGTGAAAATTGGGACTTACGAGCACAAAACGGAATAACAATTCCACAATATTCCGATTTTTCGAGAGGTTTTTTAATATTTCGGATATTTTATATTATTTAGTATATTTTCTCAATGAAGATATTTATCTAAAATTGTATAATCTAAATAGCCAGAGCTCATTATGACCTTTCATTTGGTGTATAATTTGTTAAGATTGATGTGAAAATTGGGACTTACGAGCACAAAACGGAATAACAATTCCACAATATTCCGATTTTTCGAGAGGTTTTTTAAATTAGCTCACCACTACATATACATAATAGCAAGCTTATTATGTAATCACATAGCCACACTAACTGCGGTGAATTTGGCACTTAAATTATTTCGATTGGCTTAGGAATGATGATTCTAGAGTAAAAAATGTGTTCTGTGGTCGAAAAATTGCTCGGCAACATTTATTGTATGCTAACAATACTTTTTGCCAATGACGACTTCTGCAAATTTCGTTCTGCGTAATTGGTCAAACTGAATTTCAGTTCACATGACGAATTTTTCGGTTTTCTCGTGAAAGGATTAACGTATCGACTTAATTTTTTTTTATTCTCTTGAAAAATGTTCATTCTTTACCCATAAGGATATTTTCCTTCTTTCGTCTTTACAAAGATATAGTTTTTCTGTTATTAAATTTTTATTTTCATTTTAAGAAAAAAAATCCTAAATATTTATCTAGCTCCTCTGGACCAGTTTTATCCTTATCATACATACAAGGACAAAGAACTTATTTTTTCAAAAAATTCAAAAATCCTTAATAGCATATTTATACTGAAATTTTGTACTGAACATTTTTACTGAAAATTTTTAATTGAACATTTTTACTAAAACTTTTTAATAAAATTAATTAGAAAAGATTTTTTAGTTTATTTTCCGAAAATAAGTTGTTTGTCCTTGCAAGAACGATATAGATAAATTTGTATCCTGTAAAAAGGGAGCCAGATACGTATTCGGACATTATTTAAAAAAAAAAAATTAGTATTAATTAGTCTAAATACTATATCCTTGTAAGGACGAAATAAGAAAAATATCCTCATACGTAAAGAATGAATATTTTCCAAAAGAATAAAAAAAAAATCAAGTCGATACGTTAATCCTTTAGCGAGAAAACCTAAAAATCCGTCACGCGAGCCAATATTTAGTGTGACCGATTACGCAGAACGAAATTCACAGAAGTCGTCGTTGGCAAAAAGTATTGTTAGCAGCTGAAAAAAGTTGCCGAGCGATTTTTCGTCCACGGAACAGACTTTTTGCTCTAGGACCGTCATTCTTGAACCGATCGAAATAATTTAAGTGCCAAATCTACCACAGATAGTGTGGCTATGTAATAACATAATAAGCTTATTGTTATGTTTATGTAGTGGTGAGATAACTTAAAAATCCTCTCGGAAAATCTGAATATTGTAAAATTTTTATTCCGTTTTGTGCTCGTAAGTCCAATTTTTCACATCAATCTTAACAAATTATACATCAAATGAAAGGTCATAACGAGATCTAGCTGTCTAAGTTATGTAATTTTAAATAAATATTTTTATTGAGAAAATATACTAAAAAATATAAAATTTCCGAAATAATTCAAATTTTTCTATTAGATCCGGTGTACTTTCTCACCTACAGGTCTCATTAAGGCATCATTTTTCACATTTTATATATCAAATTAAAGGCCTAGAAATTATCTTGGATTTGGCTGAAAAATATTTTTCATCACGTTACACATTACATAAGAAAAAGTAATAATACTATAAGTGAAAGAAATTTATATAAGTATTTTTAGCAATTACTATTTTTGGACAAATTTTATCTTAAATCATAGAGTGAAGATTTGTCTTTACGTATATGTAATAATATATTAATATGTGGGGGCATCATGTAAATATACAATTTTTTCAGATTCCTTTGTGAAAATTTCCTCTTCAAATAAGCTGAAGGTGAGGTGTTCTGACTCAATATCCTTAAGGACTATCGAAATTTTTTTGATAGCATTTTATAGATAAAAGTATATCCTAGGTGTCCTTTGAACAAAGTTTCTGCGTATCTTTACAAATGAAGGAAATATTTAAAAAAGTTCAATGCCATATTTTGCTGCTGTTTGCTCAACGTAATACGCGTACAATACGTACTCTTCTACAAGTAATTGGGACTGGCTTCGTCAATGTACAATTATGTTAGCTATTCAAAGTAATCCAACAATTAGCATTTCTATTCTAAAATAAATCATTCTATTTAATATATTAATTCATTTGATTTTATTTTCTGATTAACTTTTTTTGCACAAGACTTCGAATTTTTATTGTATTGTATGTTGGAATGTAATATATTTGAGTGTCGACTTTATTTTTTTAAAACTATTTCATTATTTTTATATTATTTTACTAATTATGCCAATAATCCTGCAGGGGTGATTTTGGTATCTTTGTCAATCGAATAATAACCAATCGAAATTTTCTGTGTCTGTCTGTTAATTTGGTCATTTTTATAGAATTGCCTTTTTTATTCCTACAATTGAAAAATCATATATGAAATGAAAATTTGTTTTTGTTTATAATCGTTCAGTAATTTTTGAGTATAGAAAAATAGGACTTACTCCGAAAGTAGTCGTATTTTTGATTTCCAAAACTATTTTGCAGTCCAAGCAGATGTAAACATAACCGGGTTCGGTATAGCAGTTTTCCGATTTAGTCTTAAGTAATTTTTACAACATTCCTATTTTGATTTCTACAATTGGAAGGTCATTTATATTGGACTAATCCAAAAAGTGATAAACGTGTTTTATTTACACAATTATTCTCCTATAGTAACGAATATAAACAAATTCGGCGGTCGGTGAAATTATTTTCTTATTTCAAAAATAGACTTTTTCTCAAATATAAACTGTCGTTGGACTTTTATTAAATTCCAAGAATATTTTCAGATAATTCGAGTAGACACACATTAATCAACTGAATCGACTGAGAGACAATTAAAAACTGTCATTTCAAAATTACTCGACCGTTGGTGTTTGCTAGAGAGGATCTGCTGAAAATATACTCTCATAAACGGGCGAAATTCACTATCGCTTTCAGACCATGTACTTGTACTCGCTTATTAGACGCCGGTCGACCGCAAACATTCGTTCTTGCGGGTTCTCTTACAGTTGATTTACGATTGAGACAGGCTTGTTCTCCCAATCACGCTCCAACGCTCTAAATGTTGAGTGCAAAGACAAAAAGATACCAGATGTCAATAATCGAAAAATCGCAGGAATCGTAAGGTCAACTTTTCCGGGATCAAAAAAAAACCTTCGGCTTATTTGAAGAGGAAATTTTCACAAAGGAATCTAAAAAAATTTAATATTTACATGATGTCCCGACATATTTTATATGTTGTTGTAAATGCCCAAAGACAAATCTTCACTCTATGATTTAAGATGAAATTTGTCCAAAAAGGAAAATTGCTAAAAATACTTATATAATTTCCCTTCACTTATAGTATTATTAATTTTTCTTATGTAATGTATAACCGGATCAAAAATATTTTCCAACTAAATTTTAGGCCTTTAATCTGACATATAAAATGTTAAAAATGATGACGGCATACGACCTGTAGGTGAGAAAGTACACCAGATCTAATAGAAAAATTTGGAATATTTCGGATATTTTATATTATTTAGTATATATATTTTTTCTCAATGAAGATATTTATCTAAAATTGTATAGTCTAGATAGCCAGAGCTCATTATGACCTTTCATTTGATATATAATTTGTTAAGATTGATGTGAAAATTGGGACTTACGAGCACAAAACGGAATAACAATTCCACAATATTCCGATTTTTCGAGAGGTTTTTTAATATTTCGGATATTTTATATTATTTAGTATATTTTCTCAATGAAGATATTTATCTAAAATTGTATAATCTAAATAGCCAGAGCTCATTATGACCTTTCATTTGATGTATAATTTGTTAAGATTGATGTGAAAATTGGGACTTACGAGCACAAAACGGAATAACAATTCCACAATATTCCGATTTTTCGAGAGGTTTTTTAAATTAGCTCACCACTACATATACATAATAGCAAGCTTATTATGTAATCACATAGCCACACTAACTGCGGTGAATTTGGCACTTAAATTATTTCGATTGGTTTAGGAATGATGATCCTAGAGTAAAAAATGTGTTCTGTGGTCGAAAAATTGCTCGGCAACATTTATTGTATGCTAACAATACTTTTTGCCAATTACGACTTCTGCAAATTTCGTTCTGCGTAATTGGTCAAACTGAATTTTAGTTCACATGACGAATTTTTCGGTTTTCTCGTGAAAGGATTAACGTATCGACTTAATTTTTTTTTATTCTCTTGACAAATGTTCATTCTTTACCCATAAGGATATTTTCCTTCTTTCGTCTTTACAAGGATATAGTTTTTCTGTTAATTAATATTTATTTTCATTTTAAGAAAAAAAATCCTAAATATATATCTAGCTCCTCTGGACCAGTTTTATCCTTATCATCCATACAAGGACAAAGAACTTATTTTTTCAAAAAATTCAAAAATCCTTAATAGCATAATTATACTGAAATTTTGTACTGAACATTTTTACTGAAAATTTTTAATTGAACATTTTTACTAAAACTTTTTAATAAAATTAATTAGAAAAGATTTTTTAGTTTATTTTCCGAAAATAAGTTGTTTTTCCTTGCAAGAACGATATAGATAAATTTGTATCCTGTAAAAAGGGAGCCAGATACGTATTCGGACATTATTTAAAAAAAAAAATTAGTATTAATTAGTCTAAATACTATATCCTTGTAAGGACGAAATAAGAAAAATATCCTCATACGTAAAGAATGAATATTTTCCAAAAGAATAAAAAAAAAATCAAGTCGATACGTTAATCCTTTAGCGAGAAAACCTAAAAATCCGTCACGCGAGCCAATATTTAGTGTGACCGATTACGCAGAACGAAATTCACAGAAGTCGTCGTTGGCAAAAAGTATTGTTAGCAGCTGAAAAAAGTTGCCGAGCGATTTTTCGTCCACGGAACAGACTTTTTGCTCTAGGACCGTCATTCTTGAACCGATCGAAATAATTTAAGTGCCAAATCTACCACAGATAGTGTGGCTATGTAATAACATAATAAGCTTATTGTTATGTTTATGTAGTGGTGAGATAACTTAAAAATCCTCTCGGAAAATCTGAATATTGTAAAATTTTTATTCCGTTTTGTGCTCGTAAGTCCAATTTTTCACATCAATCTTAACAAATTATACATCAAATGAAAGGTGATAACGAGATCTAGCTGTCTAAGTTATGTAATTTTAAATAAATATTTTTATTGAGAAAATATACTAAAAAATATAAAATTTCCGAAATAATTCAAATTTTTCTATTAGATCCGGTGTACTTTCTCACCTACAGGTCTCATTAAGGCATCATTTTTCACATTTTATATATCAAATTAAAGGCCTAGAAATTATCTTGGATTTGGCTGAAAAATATTTTTCATCACGTTACACATTACATAAGAAAAAGTAATAATACTATAAGTGAAAGAAATTTATATAAGTATTTTTAGCAATTACTATTTTTGGACAAATTTTATCTTAAATCATAGAGTGAAGATTTGTCTTTACGTATATGTAATAATATATTAATATGTGGGGGCATCATGTAAATATACAATTTTTTCAGATTCCTTTGTGAAAATTTCCTCTTCAAATAAGCTGAAGGTGAGGTGTTCTGACTCAATATCCTTAAGGACTATCGAAATTTGTTTGATAGCATTTTATAGATAAAAGTATATCCTAGGTGTCCTTTGAACAAAGTTTCTGCGTATCTTTACAAATGAAGGAAATATTTAAAAAAGTTCAATGCCATATTTTGCTGCTGTTTGCTCAACGTAATACGCGTACAATACGTACTCTTCTACAAGTAATTGGGACTGGCTTCGTCAATGTACAATTATGTTAGCTATTCAAAGTAATCCAACAATTAGCATTTCTATTCTAAAATAAATCATTCTATTTAATATATTAATTCATTTGATTTTATTTTCTGATTAACTTTTTTTGCACAAGACTTCGAATTTTTATTGTATTGTATGTTGGAATGTAATATATTTGAGTGTCGACTTTATTTTTTTAAAACTATTTCATTATTTTTATATTATTTTACTAATTATGCCAATAATCCTGCAGGGGTGATTTTGGTATCTTTGTCAATCGAATAATAACCAATCGAAATTTTCTGTGTCTGCCTGTTAATTTGGTCATTTTTATAGAATTGCCTTTTTTATTCCTACAATTGAAAAATCATATATGAAATGAAAATTTGTTTTTGTTTATAATCGTTCAGTAATTTTTGAGTATAGAAAAATAGGACTTACTCCGAAAGTAGTCGTATTTTTGATTTCCAAAACTATTTTGCAGTCCAAGCAGATGTAAACATAACCGGGTTCGGTATAGCAGTTTTCCGATTTAGTCTTAAGTAATTTTTACAACATTCCTATTTTGATTTCTACAATTGGAAGGTCATTTATATTGGACTAATCCAAAAAGTGATAAACGTGTTTTATTTACACAATTATTCTCCTATAGTAACGAATATAAACAAATTCGGCGGTCGGTGAAATTATTTTCTTATTTCAAAAATAGACTTTTTCTCAAATATAAACTGTCGTTGGACTTTTATTAAATTCCAAGAATATTTTCAGATAATTCGAGTAGACACACATTAATCAACTGAATCGACTGAGAGACACTTAAAAACTGTCATTTCAAAATTACTTGACCGTTGGTGTTTGCTAGAGAGGATCTGCTGAAAATATACTCTCATAAACGGGCGAAATTCACTATCGCTTTCAGATCATGTACTTGTACTCGCTTATTAGACGCCGGTCGACCGCAAACATTCGTTCTTGCGGGTTCTCTTACAGTTGATTTACGATTGAGACAGGCTTGTTCTCCCAATCACGCTCCAACGCTCTAAATGTTGAGTGCAAAGACAAAAAGATACCAGATGTCAATAATCGAAAAATCGCAGGAATCGTAAGGTCAACTTTTCCGGGATCAAAAAAAAACCTTCGGCTTATTTGAAGAGGAAATTTTCACAAAGGAATCTAAAAAAATTTAATATTTACATGATGTCCCGACATATTTTATATGTTGTTGTAAATGCCCAAAGACAAATCTTCACTCTATGATTTAAGATGAAATTTGTCCAAAAAGGAAAATTGCTAAAAATACTTATATAATTTTCCTTCACTTATAGTATTATTAATTTTTCTTATGTAATGTATAACCGGATCAAAAATATTTTCCAACTAAATTTTAGGCCTTTAATCTGACATATAAAATGTTAAAAATGATGACGGCATACGACCTGTAGGTGAGAAAGTACACCAGATCTAATAGAAAAATTTGGAATATTTCGGATATTTTATATTATTTAGTATATATATTTTTTCTCAATGAAGATATTTATCTAAAATTGTATAGTCTAGATAGCCAGAGCTCATTATGACCTTTCATTTGATATATAATTTGTTAAGATTGATGTGAAAATTGGGACTTACGAGCACAAAACGGAATAACAATTCCACAATATTCCGATTTTTCGAGAGGTTTTTTAATATTTCGGATATTTTATATTATTTAGTATATTTTCTCAATGAAGATATTTATCTAAAATTGTATAATCTAGATAGCCAGAGCTCATTATGACCTTTCATTTGATGTATAATTTGTTAAGATTGATGTGAAAATTGGGACTTACGAACACAAAACGGAATAACAATTCCACAATATTCCGATTTTTCGAGAGGTTTTTTAAATTAGCTCACCACTACATATACATAATAGCAAGCTTATTATGTAATCACATAGCCACACTAACTGCGGTGAATTTGGCACTTAAATTATTTCGATTGGTTTAGGAATGATGATCCTAGAGTAAAAAATGTGTTCTGTGGTCGAAAAATTGCTCGGCAACATTTATTGTATGCTAACAATACTTTTTGCCAATGACGACTTCTGCAAATTTCGTTCTGCGTAATTGGTCAAACTGAATTTTAGTTCACATGACGAATTTTTCGGTTTCCTCGTGAAAGGATTAACGTATCGACCTAATTTTTTTTTATTCTCTTGACAAATGTTCATTCTTTACCCATAAGGATATTTTCCTTCTTTCGTCTTTACAAGGATATAGTTTTTCTGTTAATTAATATTTATTTTCATTTTAAGAAAAAAAATCCTAAATATATATCTAGCTCCTCTGGACCAGTTTTATCCTTATCATCCATACAAGGACAAAGAACTTATTTTTTCAAAAAATTCAAAAATCCTTAATAGCATAATTATACTGAAATTTTGTACTGAACATTTTTACTGAAAATTTTTAATTGAACATTTTTACTAAAACTTTTTAATAAAATTAATTAGAAAAGATTTTTTAGTTTATTTTCCGAAAATAAGTTGTTTTTCCTTGCAAGAACGATATAGATAAATTTGTATCCTGTAAAAAGGGAGCCAGATACGTATTCGGACATTATTTAAAAAAAAAAATTAGTATTAATTAGTCTAAATACTATATCCTTGTAAGGACGAAATAAGAAAAATATCCTCATACGTAAAGAATGAATATTTTCCAAAAGAATAAAAAAAAATCAAGTCGATACGTTAATCCTTTAGCGAGAAAACCAAAAATCCGTCACGCGAGCCAATATTTAGTGTGACCGATTACGCAGAACGAAATTCACAGAAGACCAATTATCAATTGATGACACTGCTCTTATAGCAAATATGCTAATATATCATCGTTCTATTTTATTGTACACATATATACGCATGTATGAACATAAATCGATCCACAATAGTAAAACTTAAAATCTGCGTTTAATTGAATATTCTATTTACTTTAGTATTTAACAAATTAATCTAAAAAGAATTCCTTAATTTTAAATTAGATAGTAAGCTATGCAGTTATTGAAGAAAAATAATAAAAATATAATTAATATTTTTTTAATTATAAACGTATTTGCTGTTATTTGTATTGTTTAAAATAAGTAAAATACCGTAGGTATACTAGACGTACATAGAAATTTAAATAATAAATTCATTTTACGAAGTGAATTTTCGTATTTGATTTCTAGATGACAATTTATTTAGAACAGAACAAATGTGTATGAATATATTTGAAGAAGAACATTTTCTTCCAGTAAATAGTTACAATGATAATGCTTCCCTACTATAGAACTCAATAATCAATTTAATAAACATCGAGATAATCATGTTTAAAAACTAATTTTTTGACCAAGCCGAGACGAGACTATCATACACATATTCGTTTTTATTTACATTATTTAGCTTCGTATCGAAATCACGGTGTAATTTATTAAAAACTCTAATTTGAACATGTTATTTTCAGAACTGGGCGCTGCGACATATTTTTTAGTTTTTTGTTTACGGGTGGACATGTTTCTATCTGCGAAATACCCAAAGAAGTCAATGAAATGCACAATTCTAAAAAAGATTTTGGAGTGGGATTTCCTTGAATATTTAGTATGAGTGTGATTACAAGCTTGAGATCCAATTATAACCAAATTTTGCGTAATTTAAAAAAACTAAATGAAGTTTCTTCTTTTTCAGTGGTAAATTATTGATCTGTAGAGCGATGTGTTTCAACTTGAGTAGTACTCCTGATGGATGCAGAAGATAAGTTAATTTGTTTATACTAACATAACAAATTGATTAATTTCAGAATTTTTCGGCTTTTCCATCACAAATTCACGCTGCTAGAGACAATCTGGGCAAAAGCTTACATAATGCTTACATATCATCGTAACAATTCGCCTGTTTCCGTAAATATTTTAAAATATTACTCTTTCAAGTATTTAGCCTCAAGAGCAACGACGACTGCGAATTGACGACATAATGTAAGCGATTAATGGCATATGCATATGCTAAAATCTGCATAGTGCATCTCTTCAATTTCTGCCTAATCTCAACGATTTCAGTTGATATCCGTGGATTTTTTTAAATATTTTTCATTGCAAAATAGTACCATAATATCAGCTGGACATCGGCTTTGATGAAAGCAGTATTTTGATAGAGTTGCTATGCAAAATGTGGTGTTGCATAAGCATTAATCGCTTCTGAAAATGTTCCATCCAATTGCATGTCAATTTGTAGAAAGATCGTTTTGGTTATACACATATTTTTAACTAAAAAGGCTTTTAATCAAGTTGGTGTTGTAGGATAGAACATTTTCTTGGTTTGGTTAAAAAATGGGTTGGGGGCAAATATCTGCGAAGAGTGATGTTTGTGGATATTTGCGGATGCCTGAAGTGAGCGGGAACGGATTTTCCGTGGATTTGAAAAAAAAATTATATTTTTGCTTTGGTAAAATTCCAGTCACTCCTATATAAAAATAAAAAAAAAACAGATTTGATATGGAATCCTTTGCCACAGGTCACGTATTAGCTGAGCTTCATTTTTCATTATTGGAAATCATCTATTTGTCTTCCCGTAAAATGTTTCCGCCACCAACATGACATTATAGTTAAATTTGCTTATAAGAAACTTAGATGTTAACACCTGTTCTGAAGTTATTGAAAATGTACTGTTTGGTATTACTGTCGAGCACTATGTTTGGTTAGACATCACTATTCGGGAACACCACCAATTATCAATTGATGATAGATGACCAATTATCAATTGATGACACTGCTCTTATAGCAAATATGCTAATATATCATCGTTCTATTTTATTGTACACATATATACGCATGTATGAACATAAATCGATCCACAATAGTAAAACTTAAAATCTGCGTTTAATTGAATATTCTATTTACTTTAGTATTTAACAAATTAATCTAAAAAGAATTCCTTAATTTTAAATTAGATAGTAAGCTATGCAGTTATTGAAGAAAAATAATAAAAATATAATTAATATTTTTTTAATTATAAACGTATTTGCTGTTATTTGTATTGTTTAAAATAAGTAAAATACCGTAGGTATACTAGACGTACATAGAAATTTAAATAATAAATTCATTTTACGAAGTGAATTTTCGTATTTGATTTCTAGATGACAATTTATTTAGAACAGAACAAATGTGTATGAATATATTTGAAGAAGAACATTTTCTTCCAGTAAATAGTTACAATGATAATGCTTTCCTACTATAGAACTCAATAATCAATTTAATAAACATCGAGATAATCATGTTTGAAAACTAATTTTTTGACCAAGCCGAGACGAGACTATCATACACATATTCGTTTTTATTTACATTATTTAGCTTCGTATCGAAATCACGGTGTAATTTATTAAAAACTCTAATTTGAACATGTTATTTTCAGAACTGGGCGCTGCGACATATTTTTTATGTTTTTTGTTTACGGGTGGATATGTTTCTATCTGCGAAATACCCAAAGAAGTCAATGAAATGCACAATTCTAAAAAAGATTTTGGAGTGGGATTTCCTTGAATATTTAGTATGAGTGTGATTACAAGCTTGAGATCCAATTATAACCAAATTTTGCGTAATTTAAAAAAACTAAATGAAGTTTCTTCTTTTTCAGTGGTAAATTATTGATCTGTAGAGCGATGTGTTTCAACTTGAGTAGTACTCCTGATGGATGCAGAAGATAAGTTAATTTGTTTATACTAACATAACAAATTGATTAATTTCAGAATTTTTCGGCTTTTCCATCACAAATTCACGCTGCTAGAGACAATCTGGGCAAAAGCTTACATAATGCTTACATATCATCGTAACAATTCGCCTGTTTCCGTAAATATTTTAAAATATTACTCTTTCAAGTATTTAGCCTCAAGAGCAACGACGACTGCGAATTGACGACATAATGTAAGCGATTAATGGCATATGCATATGCTAAAATCTGCATAGTGCATCTCTTCAATTTCTGCCTAATCTCAACGATTTCAGTTGATATCCGTGGATTTTTTTAAATATTTTTCATTGCAAAATAGTACCATAATATCAGCTGGACATCGGCTTTGATGAAAGCAGTATTTTGATAGAGTTGCTATGCAAAATGTGGTGTTGCATAAGCATTAATCGCTTCTGAAAATGTTCCATCCAATTGCATGTCAATTTGTAGAAAGATCGTTTTGGTTATACACATATTTTTAACTAAAAAGGCTTTTAATCAAGTTGGTGTTGTAGGATAGAACATTTTCTTGGTTTGGTTAAAAAATGGGTTGGGGGCAAATATCTGCGAAGAGTGATGTTTGTGGATATTTGCGGATGCCTGAAGTGAGCGGGAACGGATTTTCCGTGGATTTGAAAAAAAAATTATATTTTTGCTTTGGTAAAATTCCAGTCACTCCTATATAAAAATAAAAAAAAACAGATTTGATATGGAATCCTTTGCCACAGGTCACGTATTAGCTGAGCTTCATTTTTCATTATTGGAAATCATCTATTTGTCTTCCCGTAAAATGTTTCCGCCACCAACATGACATTATAGTTAAATTTGTTTATAAGAAACTTAGATGTTAACACCTGTTCTGAAGTTATTGAAAATGTACTGTTTGGTATTACTGTCGAGCACTATGTTTGGTTAGACATCACTATTCGGGAACACCACCAATTATCAATTGATGATAGATGACCAATTATCAATTGATGACACTGCTCTTATAGCAAATATGCTAATATATCATCGTTCTATTTTATTGTACACATATATACGCATGTATGAACATAAATCGATCCACAATAGTAAAACTTAAAATCTGCGTTTAATTGAATATTCTATTTACTTTAGTATTTAACAAATTAATCTAAAAAGAATTCCTTAATTTTAAATTAGATAGTAAGCTATGCAGTTATTGAAGAAAAATAATAAAAATATAATTAATATTTTTTTAATTATAAACGTATTTGCTGTTATTTGTATTGTTTAAAATAAGTAAAATACCGTAGGTATACTAGACGTACATAGAAATTTAAATAATAAATTCATTTTACGAAGTGAATTTTCGTATTTGATTTCTAGATGACAATTTATTTAGAACAGAACAAATGTGTATGAATATATTTGAAGAAGAACATTTTCTTCCAGTAAATAGTTACAATGATAATGCTTTCCTACTATAGAACTCAATAATCAATTTAATAAACATCGAGATAATCATGTTTGAAAACTAATTTTTTGACCAAGCCGAGACGAGACTATCATACACATATTCGTTTTTATTTACATTATTTAGCTTCGTATCGAAATCACGGTGTAATTTATTAAAAACTCTAATTTGAACATGTTATTTTCAGAACTGGGCGCTGCGACATATTTTTTATGTTTTTTGTTTACGGGTGGACATGTTTCTATCTGCGAAATACCCAAAGAAGTCAATGAAATGCACAATTCTAAAAAAGATTTTGGAGTGGGATTTCCTTGAATATTTAGTATGAGTGTGATTACAAGCTTGAGATCCAATTATAACCAAATTTTGCGTAATTTAAAAAAACTAAATGAAGTTTCTTCTTTTTCAGTGGTAAATTATTGATCTGTAGAGCGATGTGTTTCAACTTGAGTAGTACTCCTGATGGATGCAGAAGATAAGTTAATTTGTTTATACTAACATAACAAATTGATTAATTTCAGAATTTTTCGGCTTTTCCATCACAAATTCACGCTGCTAGAGACAATCTGGGCAAAAGCTTACATAATGCTTACATATCATCGTAACAATTCGCCTGTTTCCGTAAATATTTTAAAATATTACTCTTTCAAGTATTTAGCCTCAAGAGCAACGACGACTGCGAATTGACGACATAATGTAAGCGATTAATGGCATATGCATATGCTAAAATCTGCATAGTGCATCTCTTCAATTTCTGCCTAATCTCAACGATTTCAGTTGATATCCGTGGATTTTTTTAAATATTTTTCATTGCAAAATAGTACCATAATATCAGCTGGACATCGGCTTTGATGAAAGCAGTATTTTGATAGAGTTGCTATGCAAAATGTGGTGTTGCATAAGCATTAATCGCTTCTGAAAATGTTCCATCCAATTGCATGTCAATTTGTAGAAAGATCGTTTTGGTTATACACATATTTTTAACTAAAAAGGCTTTTAATCAAGTTGGTATTGTAGGATAGAACATTTTCTTGGTTTGGTTAAAAAATGGGTTGGGGGCAAATATCTGCGAAGAGTGATGTTTGTGGATATTTGCGGATGCCTGAAGTGAGCGGGAACGGATTTTCCGTGGATTTGAAAAAAAAATTATATTTTTGCTTTGGTAAAATTCCAGTCACTCCTATATAAAAATAAAAAAAAACAGATTTGATATGGAATCCTTTGCCACAGGTCACGTATTAGCTGAGCTTCATTTTTCATTATTGGAAATCATCTATTTGTCTTCCCGTAAAATGTTTCCGCCACCAACATGACATTATAGTTAAATTTGTTTATAAGAAACTTAGATGTTAACACCTGTTCTGAAGTTATTGAAAATGTACTGTTTGGTATTACTGTCGAGCACTATGTTTGGTTAGACATCACTATTCGGGAACACCACCAATTATCAATTGATGATAGATGACCAATTATCAATTGATGACACTGCTCTTATAGCAAATATGCTAATATATCATCGTTCTATTTTATTGTACACATATATACGCATGTATGAACATAAATCGATCCACAATAGTAAAACTTAAAATCTGCGTTTAATTGAATATTCTATTTACTTTAGTATTTAACAAATTAATCTAAAAAGAATTCCTTAATTTTAAATTAGATAGTAAGCTATGCAGTTATTGAAGAAAAATAATAAAAATATAATTAATATTTTTTTAATTATAAACGTATTTGCTGTTATTTGTATTGTTTAAAATAAGTAAAATACCGTAGGTATACTAGACGTACATAGAAATTTAAATAATAAATTCATTTTACGAAGTGAATTTTCGTATTTGATTTCTAGATGACAATTTATTTAGAACAGAACAAATGTGTATGAATATATTTGAAGAAGAACATTTTCTTCCACTAAATAGTTACAATGATAATGCTTCCCTACTATAGAACTCAATAATCAATTTAATAAACATCGAGATAATCATGTTTGAAAACTAATTTTTTGACCAAGCCGAGACGAGACTATCATACACATATTCGTTTTTATTTACATTATTTAGCTTCGTATCGAAATCACGGTGTAATTTATTAAAAACTCTAATTTGAACATGTTATTTTCAGAACTGGGCGCTGCGACATATTTTTTATGTTTTTTGTTTACGGGTGGACATGTTTCTATCTGCGAAATACCCAAAGAAGTCAATGAAATGCATAATTCTAAAAAAGATTTTGGAGTGCGATTTCCTTGAATATTTAGTATGAGTGTGATTACAAGCTTGAGATCCAATTATAACCAAATTTTGCGTAATTTAAAAAAACTAAATGAAGTTTCTTCTTTTTCAGTGGTAAATTATTGATCTGTAGAGCGATGTGTTTCAACTTGAGTAGTACTCCTGATGGATGCAGAAGATAAGTTAATTTGTTTATACTAACATAACAAATTGATTAATTTCAGAATTTTTCGGCTTTTCCATCACAAATTCACGCTGCTAGAGACAATCTGGGCAAAAGCTTACATAATGCTTACATATCATCGTAACAATTCGCCTGTTTCCGTAAATATTTTAAAATATTACTCTTTCAAGTATTTAGCCTCAAGAGCAACGACGACTGCGAATTGACGACATAATGTAAGCGATTAATGGCATATGCATATGCTAAAATCTGCATAGTGCATCTCTTCAATTTCTGCCTAATCTCAACGATTTCAGTTGATATCCGTGGATTTTTTTAAATATTTTTCATTGCAAAATAGTACCATAATATCAGCTGGACATCGGCTTTGATGAAAGCAGTATTTTGATAGAGTTGCTATGCAAAATGTGGTGTTGCATAAGCATTAATCGCTTCTGAAAATGTTCCATCCAATTGCATGTCAATTTGTAGAAAGATCGTTTTGCTTATACACATATTTTTAACTAAAAAGGCTTTTAATCAAGTTGGTGTTGTAGGATAGAACATTTTCTTGGTTTGGTTAAAAAATGGGTTGGGGGCAAATATCTGCGAAGAGTGATGTTTGTGGATATTTGCGGATGCCTGAAGTGAGCGGGAACGGATTTTCCGTGGATTTGAAAAAAAAATTATATTTTTGCTTTGGTAAAATTCCAGTCACTCCTATATAAAAATAAAAAAAAACAGATTTGATATGGAATCCTTTGCCACAGGTCACGTATTAGCTGAGCTTCATTTTTCATTATTGGAAATCATCTATTTGTCTTCCCGTAAAATGTTTCCGCCACCAACATGCCATTATAGTTAAATTTGTTTATAAGAAACTTAGATGTTAACACCTGTTCTGAAGTTATTGAAAATGTACTGTTTGGTATTACTGTCGAGCACTATGTTTGGTTAGACATCACTATTCGGGAACACCACCAATTATCAATTGATGATAGATGACCAATTATCAATTGATGACACTGCTCTTATAGCAAATATGCTAATATATCATCGTTCTATTTTATTGTACACATATATACGCATGTATGAACATAAATCGATCCACAATAGTAAAACTTAAAATCTGCGTTTAATTGAATATTCTATTTACTTTAGTATTTAACAAATTAATCTAAAAAGAATTCCTTAATTTTAAATTAGATAGTAAGCTATGCAGTTATTGAAGAAAAATAATAAAAATATAATTAATATTTTTTTAATTATAAACGTATTTGCTGTTATTTGTATTGTTTAAAATAAGTAAAATACCGTAGGTATACTAGACGTACATAGAAATTTAAATAATAAATTCATTTTACGAAGTGAATTTTCGTATTTGATTTCTAGATGACAATTTATTTAGAACAGAACAAATGTGTATGAATATATTTGAAGAAGAACATTTTCTTCCAGTAAATAGTTACAATGATAATGCTTTCCTACTATAGAACTCAATAATCAATTTAATAAACATCGAGATAATCATGTTTGAAAACTAATTTTTTGACCAAGCCGAGACGAGACTATCATACACATATTCGTTTTTATTTACATTATTTAGCTTCGTATCGAAATCACGGTGTAATTTATTAAAAACTCTAATTTGAACATGTTATTTTCAGAACTGGGCGCTGCGACATATTTTTTATGTTTTTTGTTTACGGGTGGACATGTTTCTATCTGCGAAATACCCAAAGAAGTCAATGAAATGCACAATTCTAAAAAAGATTTTGGAGTGGGATTTCCTTGAATATTTAGTATGAGTGTGATTACAAGCTTGAGATCCAATTATAACCAAATTTTGCGTAATTTAAAAAAACTAAATGAAGTTTCTTCTTTTTCAGTGGTAAATTATTGATCTGTAGAGCGATGTGTTTCAACTTGAGTAGTACTCCTGATGGATGCAGAAGATAAGTTAATTTGTTTATACTAACATAACAAATTGATTAATTTCAGAATTTTTCGGCTTTTCCATCACAAATTCACGCTGCTAGAGACAATCTGGGCAAAAGCTTACATAATGCTTACATATCATCGTAACAATTCGCCTGTTTCCGTAAATATTTTAAAATATTACTCTTTCAAGTATTTAGCCTCAAGAGCAACGACGACTGCGAATTGACGACATAATGTAAGCGATTAATGGCATATGCATATGCTAAAATCTGCATAGTGCATCTCTTCAATTTCTGCCTAATCTCAACGATTTCAGTTGATATCCGTGGATTTTTTTAAATATTTTTCATTGCAAAATAGTACCATAATATCAGCTGGACATCGGCTTTGATGAAAGCAGTATTTTGATAGAGTTGCTATGCAAAATGTGGTGTTGCATAAGCATTAATCGCTTCTGAAAATGTTCCATCCAATTGCATGTCAATTTGTAGAAAGATCGTTTTGGTTATACACATATTTTTAACTAAAAAGGCTTTTAATCAAGTTGGTGTTGTAGGATAGAACATTTTCTTGGTTTGGTTAAAAAATGGGTTGGGGGCAAATATCTGCGAAGAGTGATGTTTGTGGATATTTGCGGATGCCTGAAGTGAGCGGGAACGGATTTTCCGTGGATTTGAAAAAAAAATTATATTTTTGCTTTGGTAAAATTCCAGTCACTCCTATATAAAAATAAAAAAAAACAGATTTGATATGGAATCCTTTGCCACAGGTCACGTATTAGCTGAGCTTCATTTTTCATTATTGGAAATCATCTATTTGTCTTCCCGTAAAATGTTTCCGCCACCAACATGCCATTATAGTTAAATTTGTTTATAAGAAACTTAGATGTTAACACCTGTTCTGAAGTTATTGAAAATGTACTGTTTGGTATTACTGTCGAGCACTATGTTTGGTTAGACATCACTATTCGGGAACACCACCAATTATCAATTGATGATAGATGACCAATTATCAATTGATGACACTGCTCTTATAGCAAATATGCTAATATATCATCGTTCTATTTTATTGTACACATATATACGCATGTATGAACATAAATCGATCCACAATAGTAAAACTTAAAATCTGCGTTTAATTGAATATTCTATTTACTTTAGTATTTAACAAATTAATCTAAAAAGAATTCCTTAATTTTAAATTAGATAGTAAGCTATGCAGTTATTGAAGAAAAATAATAAAAATATAATTAATATTTTTTTAATTATAAACGTATTTGCTGTTATTTGTATTGTTTAAAATAAGTAAAATACCGTAGGTATACTAGACGTACATAGAAATTTAAATAATAAATTCATTTTACGAAGTGAATTTTCGTATTTGATTTCTAGATGACAATTTATTTAGAACAGAACAAATGTGTATGAATATATTTGAAGAAGAACATTTTCTTCCAGTAAATAGTTACAATGATAATGCTTTCCTACTATAGAACTCAATAATCAATTTAATAAACATCGAGATAATCATGTTTGAAAACTAATTTTTTGACCAAGCCGAGACGAGACTATCATACACATATTCGTTTTTATTTACATTATTTAGCTTCGTATCGAAATCACGGTGTAATTTATTAAAAACTCTAATTTGAACATGTTATTTTCAGAACTGGGCGCTGCGACATATTTTTTATGTTTTTTGTTTACGGGTGGACATGTTTCTATCTGCGAAATACCCAAAGAAGTCAATGAAATGCACAATTCTAAAAAAGATTTTGGAGTGGGATTTCCTTGAATATTTAGTATGAGTGTGATTACAAGCTTGAGATCCAATTATAACCAAATTTTGCGTAATTTAAAAAAACTAAATGAAGTTTCTTCTTTTTCAGTGGTAAATTATTGATCTGTAGAGCGATGTGTTTCAACTTGAGTAGTACTCCTGATGGATGCAGAAGATAAGTTAATTTGTTTATACTAACATAACAAATTGATTAATTTCAGAATTTTTCGGCTTTTCCATCACAAATTCACGCTGCTAGAGACAATCTGGGCAAAAGCTTACATAATGCTTACATATCATCGTAACAATTCGCCTGTTTCCGTAAATATTTTAAAATATTACTCTTTCAAGTATTTAGCCTCAAGAGCAACGACGACTGCGAATTGACGACATAATGTAAGCGATTAATGGCATATGCATATGCTAAAATCTGCATAGTGCATCTCTTCAATTTCTGCCTAATCTCAACGATTTCAGTTGATATCCGTGGATTTTTTTAAATATTTTTCATTGCAAAATAGTACCATAATATCAGCTGGACATCGGCTTTGATGAAAGCAGTATTTTGATAGAGTTGCTATGCAAAATGTGGTGTTGCATAAGCATTAATCGCTTCTGAAAATGTTCCATCCAATTGCATGTCAATTTGTAGAAAGATCGTTTTGGTTATACACATATTTTTAACTAAAAAGGCTTTTAATCAAGTTGGTGTTGTAGGATAGAACATTTTCTTGGTTTGGTTAAAAAATGGGTTGGGGGCAAATATCTGCGAAGAGTGATGTTTGTGGATATTTGCGGATGCCTGAAGTGAGCGGGAACGGATTTTCCGTGGATTTGAAAAAAAAATTATATTTTTGCTTTGGTAAAATTCCAGTCACTCCTATATAAAAATAAAAAAAAACAGATTTGATATGGAATCCTTTGCCACAGGTCACGTATTAGCTGAGCTTCATTTTTCATTATTGGAAATCATCTATTTGTCTTCCCGTAAAATGTTTCCGCCACCAACATGACATTATAGTTAAATTTGTTTATAAGAAACTTAGATGTTAACACCTGTTCTGAAGTTATTGAAAATGTACTGTTTGGTATTACTGTCGAGCACTATGTTTGGTTAGACATCACTATTCGGGAACACCACCAATTATCAATTGATGATAGATGACCAATTATCAATTGATGACACTGCTCTTATAGCAAATATGCTAATATATCATCGTTCTATTTTATTGTACACATATATACGCATGTATGAACATAAATCGATCCACAATAGTAAAACTTAAAATCTGCGTTTAATTGAATATTCTATTTACTTTAGTATTTAACAAATTAATCTAAAAAGAATTCCTTAATTTTAAATTAGATAGTAAGCTATGCAGTTATTGAAGAAAAATAATAAAAATATAATTAATATTTTTTTAATTATAAAAGTATTTGCTGTTATTTGTATTGTTTAAAATAAGTAAAATACCGTAGGTATACTAGACGTACATAGAAATTTAAATAATAAATTCATTTTACGAAGTGAATTTTCGTATTTGATTTCTAGATGACAATTTATTTAGAACAGAACAAATGTGTATGAATATATTTGAAGAAGAACATTTTCTTCCAGTAAATAGTTACAATGATAATGCTTTCCTACTATAGAACTCAATAATCAATTTAATAAACATCGAGATAATCATGTTTGAAAACTAATTTTTTGACCAAGCCGAGACGAGACTATCATACACATATTCGTTTTTATTTACATTATTTAGCTTCGTATCGAAATCACGGTGTAATTTATTAAAAACTCTAATTTGAACATGTTATTTTCAGAACTGGGCGCTGCGACATATTTTTTATGTTTTTTGTTTACGGGTGGACATGTTTCTATCTGCGAAATACCCAAAGAAGTCAATGAAATGCACAATTCTAAAAAAGATTTTGGAGTGGGATTTCCTTGAATATTTAGTATGAGTGTGATTACAAGCTTGAGATCCAATTATAACCAAATTTTGCGTAATTTAAAAAAACTAAATGAAGTTTCTTCTTTTTCAGTGGTAAATTATTGATCTGTAGAGCGATGTGTTTCAACTTGAGTAGTACTCCTGATGGATGCAGAAGATAAGTTAATTTGTTTATACTAACATAACAAATTGATTAATTTCAGAATTTTTCGGCTTTTCCATCACAAATTCACGCTGCTAGAGACAATGTGGGCAAAAGCTTACATAATGCTTACATATCATCGTAACAATTCGCCTGTTTCCGTAAATATTTTAAAATATTACTCTTTCAAGTATTTAGCCTCAAGAGCAACGACGACTGCGAATTGACGACATAATGTAAGCGATTAATGGCATATGCATATGCTAAAATCTGCATAGTGCATCTCTTCAATTTCTGCCTAATCTCAACGATTTCAGTTGATATCCGTGGATTTTTTTAAATATTTTTCATTGCAAAATAGTACCATAATATCAGCTGGACATCGGCTTTGATGAAAGCAGTATTTTGATAGAGTTGCTATGCAAAATGTGGTGTTGCATAAGCATTAATCGCTTCTGAAAATGTTCCATCCAATTGCATGTCAATTTGTAGAAAGATCGTTTTGGTTATACACATATTTTTAACTAAAAAGGCTTTTAATCAAGTTGGTGTTGTAGGATAGAACATTTTCTTGGTTTGGTTAAAAAATGGGTTGGGGGCAAATATCTGCGAAGAGTGATGTTTGTGGATATTTGCGGATGCCTGAAGTGAGCGGGAACGGATTTTCCGTGGATTTGAAAAAAAAATTATATTTTTGCTTTGGTAAAATTCCAGTCACTCCTATATAAAAATAAAAAAAAACAGATTTGATATGGAATCCTTTGCCACAGGTCACGTATTAGCTGAGCTTCATTTTTCATTATTGGAAATCATCTATTTGTCTTCCCGTAAAATGTTTCCGCCACCAACATGCCATTATAGTTAAATTTGTTTATAAGAAACTTAGATGTTAACACCTGTTCTGAAGTTATTGAAAATGTACTGTTTGGTATTACTGTCGAGCACTATGTTTGGTTAGACATCACTATTCGGGAACACCACCAATTATCAATTGATGATAGATGACCAATTATCAATTGATGACACTGCTCTTATAGCAAATATGCTAATATATCATCGTTCTATTTTATTGTACACATATATACGCATGTATGAACATAAATCGATCCACAATAGTAAAACTTAAAATCTGCGTTTAATTGAATATTCTATTTACTTTAGTATTTAACAAATTAATCTAAAAAGAATTCCTTAATTTTAAATTAGATAGTAAGCTATGCAGTTATTGAAGAAAAATAATAAAAATATAATTAATATTTTTTTAATTATAAACGTATTTGCTGTTATTTGTATTGTTTAAAATAAGTAAAATACCGTAGGTATACTAGACGTACATAGAAATTTAAATAATAAATTCATTTTACGAAGTGAATTTTCGTATTTGATTTCTAGATGACAATTTATTTAGAACAGAACAAATGTGTATGAATATATTTGAAGAAGAACATTTTCTTCCAGTAAATAGTTACAATGATAATGCTTTCCTACTATAGAACTCAATAATCAATTTAATAAACATCGAGATAATCATGTTTGAAAACTAATTTTTTGACCAAGCCGAGACGAGACTATCATACACATATTCGTTTTTATTTACATTATTTAGCTTCGTATCGAAATCACGGTGTAATTTATTAAAAACTCTAATTTGAACATGTTATTTTCAGAACTGGGCGCTGCGACATATTTTTTATGTTTTTTGTTTACGGGTGGACATGTTTCTATCTGCGAAATACCCAAAGAAGTCAATGAAATGCACAATTCTAAAAAAGATTTTGGAGTGGGATTTCCTTGAATATTTAGTATGAGTGTGATTACAAGCTTGAGATCCAATTATAACCAAATTTTGCGTAATTTAAAAAAACTAAATGAAGTTTCTTCTTTTTCAGTGGTAAATTATTGATCTGTAGAGCGATGTGTTTCAACTTGAGTAGTACTCCTGATGGATGCAGAAGATAAGTTAATTTGTTTATACTAACATAACAAATTGATTAATTTCAGAATTTTTCGGCTTTTCCATCACAAATTCACGCTGCTAGAGACAATCTGGGCAAAAGCTTACATAATGCTTACATATCATCGTAACAATTCGCCTGTTTCCGTAAATATTTTAAAATATTACTCTTTCAAGTATTTAGCCTCAAGAGCAACGACGACTGCGAATTGACGACATAATGTAAGCGATTAATGGCATATGCATATGCTAAAATCTGCATAGTGCATCTCTTCAATTTCTGCCTAATCTCAACGATTTCAGTTGATATCCGTGGATTTTTTTAAATATTTTTCATTGCAAAATAGTACCATAATATCAGCTGGACATCGGCTTTGATGAAAGCAGTATTTTGATAGAGTTGCTATGCAAAATGTGGTGTTGCATAAGCATTAATCGCTTCTGAAAATGTTCCATCCAATTGCATGTCAATTTGTAGAAAGATCGTTTTGGTTATACACATATTTTTAACTAAAAAGGCTTTTAATCAAGTTGGTGTTGTAGGATAGAACATTTTCTTGGTTTGGTTAAAAAATGGGTTGGGGGCAAATATCTGCGAAGAGTGATGTTTGTGGATATTTGCGGATGCCTGAAGTGAGCGGGAACGGATTTTCCGTGGATTTGAAAAAAAAATTATATTTTTGCTTTGGTAAAATTCCAGTCACTCCTATATAAAAATAAAAAAAAACAGATTTGATATGGAATCCTTTGCCACAGGTCACGTATTAGCTGAGCTTCATTTTTCATTATTGGAAATCATCTATTTGTCTTCCCGTAAAATGTTTCCGCCACCAACATGACATTATAGTTAAATTTGTTTATAAGAAACTTAGATGTTAACACCTGTTCTGAAGTTATTGAAAATGTACTGTTTGGTATTACTGTCGAGCACTATGTTTGGTTAGACATCACTATTCGGGAACACCACCAATTATCAATTGATGATAGATGACCAATTATCAATTGATGACACTGCTCTTATAGCAAATATGCTAATATATCATCGTTCTATTTTATTGTACACATATATACGCATGTATGAACATAAATCGATCCACAATAGTAAAACTTAAAATCTGCGTTTAATTGAATATTCTATTTACTTTAGTATTTAACAAATTAATCTAAAAAGAATTCCTTAATTTTAAATTAGATAGTAAGCTATGCAGTTATTGAAGAAAAATAATAAAAATATAATTAATATTTTTTTAATTATAAACGTATTTGCTGTTATTTGTATTGTTTAAAATAAGTAAAATACCGTAGGTATACTAGACGTACATAGAAATTTAAATAATAAATTCATTTTACGAAGTGAATTTTCGTATTTGATTTCTAGATGACAATTTATTTAGAACAGAACAAATGTGTATGAATATATTTGAAGAAGAACATTTTCTTCCAGTAAATAGTTACAATGATAATGCTTTCCTACTATAGAACTCAATAATCAATTTAATAAACATCGAGATAATCATGTTTGAAAACTAATTTTTTGACCAAGCCGAGACGAGACTATCATACACATATTCGTTTTTATTTACATTATTTAGCTTCGTATCGAAATCACGGTGTAATTTATTAAAAACTCTAATTTGAACATGTTATTTTCAGAACTGGGCGCTGCGACATATTTTTTATGTTTTTTGTTTACGGGTGGACATGTTTCTATCTGCGAAATACCCAAAGAAGTCAATGAAATGCACAATTCTAAAAAAGATTTTGGAGTGGGATTTCCTTGAATATTTAGTATGAGTGTGATTACAAGCTTGAGATCCAATTATAACCAAATTTTGCGTAATTTAAAAAAACTAAATGAAGTTTCTTCTTTTTCAGTGGTAAATTATTGATCTGTAGAGCGATGTGTTTCAACTTGAGTAGTACTCCTGATGGATGCAGAAGATAAGTTAATTTGTTTATACTAACATAACAAATTGATTAATTTCAGAATTTTTCGGCTTTTCCATCACAAATTCACGCTGCTAGAGACAATCTGGGCAAAAGCTTACATAATGCTTACATATCATCGTAACAATTCGCCTGTTTCCGTAAATATTTTAAAATATTACTCTTTCAAGTATTTAGCCTCAAGAGCAACGACGACTGCGAATTGACGACATAATGTAAGCGATTAATGGCATATGCATATGCTAAAATCTGCATAGTGCATCTCTTCAATTTCTGCCTAATCTCAACGATTTCAGTTGATATCCGTGGATTTTTTTAAATATTTTTCATTGCAAAATAGTACCATAATATCAGCTGGACATCGGCTTTGATGAAAGCAGTATTTTGATAGAGTTGCTATGCAAAATGTGGTGTTGCATAAGCATTAATCGCTTCTGAAAATGTTCCATCCAATTGCATGTCAATTTGTAGAAAGATCGTTTTGGTTATACACATATTTTTAACTAAAAAGGCTTTTAATCAAGTTGGTGTTGTAGGATAGAACATTTTCTTGGTTTGGTTAAAAAATGGGTTGGGGGCAAATATCTGCGAAGAGTGATGTTTGTGGATATTTGCGGATGCCTGAAGTGAGCGGGAACGGATTTTCCGTGGATTTGAAAAAAAAATTATATTTTTGCTTTGGTAAAATTCCAGTCACTCCTATATAAAAATAAAAAAAAACAGATTTGATATGGAATCCTTTGCCACAGGTCACGTATTAGCTGAGCTTCATTTTTCATTATTGGAAATCATCTATTTGTCTTCCCGTAAAATGTTTCCGCCACCAACATGACATTATAGTTAAATTTGTTTATAAGAAACTTAGATGTTAACACCTGTTCTGAAGTTATTGAAAATGTACTGTTTGGTATTACTGTCGAGCACTATGTTTGGTTAGACATCACTATTCGGGAACACCACCAATTATCAATTGATGATAGATGACCAATTATCAATTGATGACACTGCTCTTATAGCAAATATGCTAATATATCATCGTTCTATTTTATTGTACACATATATACGCATGTATGAACATAAATCGATCCACAATAGTAAAACTTAAAATCTGCGTTTAATTGAATATTCTATTTACTTTAGTATTTAACAAATTAATCTAAAAAGAATTCCTTAATTTTAAATTAGATAGTAAGCTATGCAGTTATTGAAGAAAAATAATAAAAATATAATTAATATTTTTTTAATTATAAAAGTATTTGCTGTTATTTGTATTGTTTAAAATAAGTAAAATACCGTAGGTATACTAGACGTACATAGAAATTTAAATAATAAATTCATTTTACGAAGTGAATTTTCGTATTTGATTTCTAGATGACAATTTATTTAGAACAGAACAAATGTGTATGAATATATTTGAAGAAGAACATTTTCTTCCAGTAAATAGTTACAATGATAATGCTTTCCTACTATAGAACTCAATAATCAATTTAATAAACATCGAGATAATCATGTTTGAAAACTAATTTTTTGACCAAGCCGAGACGAGACTATCATACACATATTCGTTTTTATTTACATTATTTAGCTTCGTATCGAAATCACGGTGTAATTTATTAAAAACTCTAATTTGAACATGTTATTTTCAGAACTGGGCGCTGCGACATATTTTTTATGTTTTTTGTTTACGGGTGGACATGTTTCTATCTGCGAAATACCCAAAGAAGTCAATGAAATGCACAATTCTAAAAAAGATTTTGGAGTGGGATTTCCTTGAATATTTAGTATGAGTGTGATTACAAGCTTGAGATCCAATTATAACCAAATTTTGCGTAATTTAAAAAAACTAAATGAAGTTTCTTCTTTTTCAGTGGTAAATTATTGATCTGTAGAGCGATGTGTTTCAACTTGAGTAGTACTCCTGATGGATGCAGAAGATAAGTTAATTTGTTTATACTAACATAACAAATTGATTAATTTCAGAATTTTTCGGCTTTTCCATCACAAATTCACGCTGCTAGAGACAATGTGGGCAAAAGCTTACATAATGCTTACATATCATCGTAACAATTCGCCTGTTTCCGTAAATATTTTAAAATATTACTCTTTCAAGTATTTAGCCTCAAGAGCAACGACGACTGCGAATTGACGACATAATGTAAGCGATTAATGGCATATGCATATGCTAAAATCTGCATAGTGCATCTCTTCAATTTCTGCCTAATCTCAACGATTTCAGTTGATATCCGTGGATTTTTTTAAATATTTTTCATTGCAAAATAGTACCATAATATCAGCTGGACATCGGCTTTGATGAAAGCAGTATTTTGATAGAGTTGCTATGCAAAATGTGGTGTTGCATAAGCATTAATCGCTTCTGAAAATGTTCCATCCAATTGCATGTCAATTTGTAGAAAGATCGTTTTGGTTATACACATATTTTTAACTAAAAAGGCTTTTAATCAAGTTGGTGTTGTAGGATAGAACATTTTCTTGGTTTGGTTAAAAAATGGGTTGGGGGCAAATATCTGCGAAGAGTGATGTTTGTGGATATTTGCGGATGCCTGAAGTGAGCGGGAACGGATTTTCCGTGGATTTGAAAAAAAAATTATATTTTTGCTTTGGTAAAATTCCAGTCACTCCTATATAAAAATAAAAAAAAACAGATTTGATATGGAATCCTTTGCCACAGGTCACGTATTAGCTGAGCTTCATTTTTCATTATTGGAAATCATCTATTTGTCTTCCCGTAAAATGTTTCCGCCACCAACATGCCATTATAGTTAAATTTGTTTATAAGAAACTTAGATGTTAACACCTGTTCTGAAGTTATTGAAAATGTACTGTTTGGTATTACTGTCGAGCACTATGTTTGGTTAGACATCACTATTCGGGAACACCACCAATTATCAATTGATGATAGATGACCAATTATCAATTGATGACACTGCTCTTATAGCAAATATGCTAATATATCATCGTTCTATTTTATTGTACACATATATACGCATGTATGAACATAAATCGATCCACAATAGTAAAACTTAAAATCTGCGTTTAATTGAATATTCTATTTACTTTAGTATTTAACAAATTAATCTAAAAAGAATTCCTTAATTTTAAATTAGATAGTAAGCTATGCAGTTATTGAAGAAAAATAATAAA
Source organism: Atherix ibis (assembly GCA_958298945.1). Classification (NCBI taxonomy): domain Eukaryota; kingdom Metazoa; phylum Arthropoda; class Insecta; order Diptera; family Athericidae; genus Atherix; species Atherix ibis. Next base: position 84,974,549 of record OY282609.1, read on the forward strand.
AATATAATTAATATTTTTTTAATTATAAACGTATTTGCTGTTATTTGTATTGTTTAAAATAAGTAAAATACCGTAGGTATACTAGACGTACATAGAAATTTAAATAATAAATTCATTTTACGAAGTGAATTTTCGTATTTGATTTCTAGATGACAATTTATTTAGAACAGAACAAATGTGTATGAATATATTTGAAGAAGAACATTTTCTTCCAGTAAATAGTTACAATGATAATGCTTTCCTACTATAGAACTCAATAATCAATTTAATAAACATCGAGATAATCATGTTTGAAAACTAATTTTTTGACCAAGCCGAGACGAGACTATCATACACATATTCGTTTTTATTTACATTATTTAGCTTCGTATCGAAATCACGGTGTAATTTATTAAAAACTCTAATTTGAACATGTTATTTTCAGAACTGGGCGCTGCGACATATTTTTTATGTTTTTTGTTTACGGGTGGACATGTTTCTATCTGCGAAATACCCAAAGAAGTCAATGAAATGCACAATTCTAAAAAAGATTTTGGAGTGGGATTTCCTTGAATATTTAGTATGAGTGTGATTACAAGCTTGAGATCCAATTATAACCAAATTTTGCGTAATTTAAAAAAACTAAATGAAGTTTCTTCTTTTTCAGTGGTAAATTATTGATCTGTAGAGCGATGTGTTTCAACTTGAGTAGTACTCCTGATGGATGCAGAAGATAAGTTAATTTGTTTATACTAACATAACAAATTGATTAATTTCAGAATTTTTCGGCTTTTCCATCACAAATTCACGCTGCTAGAGACAATCTGGGCAAAAGCTTACATAATGCTTACATATCATCGTAACAATTCGCCTGTTTCCGTAAATATTTTAAAATATTACTCTTTCAAGTATTTAGCCTCAAGAGCAACGACGACTGCGAATTGACGACATAATGTAAGCGATTAATGGCATATGCATATGCTAAAATCTGCATAGTGCATCTCTTCAATTTCTGCCTAATCTCAACGATTTCAGTTGATATCCGTGGATTTTTTTAAATATTTTTCATTGCAAAATAGTACCATAATATCAGCTGGACATCGGCTTTGATGAAAGCAGTATTTTGATAGAGTTGCTATGCAAAATGTGGTGTTGCATAAGCATTAATCGCTTCTGAAAATGTTCCATCCAATTGCATGTCAATTTGTAGAAAGATCGTTTTGGTTATACACATATTTTTAACTAAAAAGGCTTTTAATCAAGTTGGTGTTGTAGGATAGAACATTTTCTTGGTTTGGTTAAAAAATGGGTTGGGGGCAAATATCTGCGAAGAGTGATGTTTGTGGATATTTGCGGATGCCTGAAGTGAGCGGGAACGGATTTTCCGTGGATTTGAAAAAAAAATTATATTTTTGCTTTGGTAAAATTCCAGTCACTCCTATATAAAAATAAAAAAAAACAGATTTGATATGGAATCCTTTGCCACAGGTCACGTATTAGCTGAGCTTCATTTTTCATTATTGGAAATCATCTATTTGTCTTCCCGTAAAATGTTTCCGCCACCAACATGACATTATAGTTAAATTTGTTTATAAGAAACTTAGATGTTAACACCTGTTCTGAAGTTATTGAAAATGTACTGTTTGGTATTACTGTCGAGCACTATGTTTGGTTAGACATCACTATTCGGGAACACCACCAATTATCAATTGATGATAGATGACCAATTATCAATTGATGACACTGCTCTTATAGCAAATATGCTAATATATCATCGTTCTATTTTATTGTACACATATATACGCATGTATGAACATAAATCGATCCACAATAGTAAAACTTAAAATCTGCGTTTAATTGAATATTCTATTTACTTTAGTATTTAACAAATTAATCTAAAAAGAATTCCTTAATTTTAAATTAGATAGTAAGCTATGCAGTTATTGAAGAAAAATAATAAAAATATAATTAATATTTTTTTAATTATAAACGTATTTGCTGTTATTTGTATTGTTTAAAATAAGTAAAATACCGTAGGTATACTAGACGTACATAGAAATTTAAATAATAAATTCATTTTACGAAGTGAATTTTCGTATTTGATTTCTAGATGACAATTTATTTAGAACAGAACAAATGTGTATGAATATATTTGAAGAAGAACATTTTCTTCCAGTAAATAGTTACAATGATAATGCTTTCCTACTATAGAACTCAATAATCAATTTAATAAACATCGAGATAATCATGTTTGAAAACTAATTTTTTGACCAAGCCGAGACGAGACTATCATACACATATTCGTTTTTATTTACATTATTTAGCTTCGTATCGAAATCACGGTGTAATTTATTAAAAACTCTAATTTGAACATGTTATTTTCAGAACTGGGCGCTGCGACATATTTTTTATGTTTTTTGTTTACGGGTGGACATGTTTCTATCTGCGAAATACCCAAAGAAGTCAATGAAATGCACAATTCTAAAAAAGATTTTGGAGTGGGATTTCCTTGAATATTTAGTATGAGTGTGATTACAAGCTTGAGATCCAATTATAACCAAATTTTGCGTAATTTAAAAAAACTAAATGAAGTTTCTTCTTTTTCAGTGGTAAATTATTGATCTGTAGAGCGATGTGTTTCAACTTGAGTAGTACTCCTGATGGATGCAGAAGATAAGTTAATTTGTTTATACTAACATAACAAATTGATTAATTTCAGAATTTTTCGGCTTTTCCATCACAAATTCACGCTGCTAGAGACAATCTGGGCAAAAGCTTACATAATGCTTACATATCATCGTAACAATTCGCCTGTTTCCGTAAATATTTTAAAATATTACTCTTTCAAGTATTTAGCCTCAAGAGCAACGACGACTGCGAATTGACGACATAATGTAAGCGATTAATGGCATATGCATATGCTAAAATCTGCATAGTGCATCTCTTCAATTTCTGCCTAATCTCAACGATTTCAGTTGATATCCGTGGATTTTTTTAAATATTTTTCATTGCAAAATAGTACCATAATATCAGCTGGACATCGGCTTTGATGAAAGCAGTATTTTGATAGAGTTGCTATGCAAAATGTGGTGTTGCATAAGCATTAATCGCTTCTGAAAATGTTCCATCCAATTGCATGTCAATTTGTAGAAAGATCGTTTTGGTTATACACATATTTTTAACTAAAAAGGCTTTTAATCAAGTTGGTGTTGTAGGATAGAACATTTTCTTGGTTTGGTTAAAAAATGGGTTGGGGGCAAATATCTGCGAAGAGTGATGTTTGTGGATATTTGCGGATGCCTGAAGTGAGCGGGAACGGATTTTCCGTGGATTTGAAAAAAAAATTATATTTTTGCTTTGGTAAAATTCCAGTCACTCCTATATAAAAATAAAAAAAAACAGATTTGATATGGAATCCTTTGCCACAGGTCACGTATTAGCTGAGCTTCATTTTTCATTATTGGAAATCATCTATTTGTCTTCCCGTAAAATGTTTCCGCCACCAACATGCCATTATAGTTAAATTTGTTTATAAGAAACTTAGATGTTAACACCTGTTCTGAAGTTATTGAAAATGTACTGTTTGGTATTACTGTCGAGCACTATGTTTGGTTAGACATCACTATTCGGGAACACCACCAATTATCAATTGATGATAGATGACCAATTATCAATTGATGACACTGCTCTTATAGCAAATATGCTAATATATCATCGTTCTATTTTATTGTACACATATATACGCATGTATGAACATAAATCGATCCACAATAGTAAAACTTAAAATCTGCGTTTAATTGAATATTCTATTTACTTTAGTATTTAACAAATTAATCTAAAAAGAATTCCTTAATTTTAAATTAGATAGTAAGCTATGCAGTTATTGAAGAAAAATAATAAAAATATAATTAATATTTTTTTAATTATAAACGTATTTGCTGTTATTTGTATTGTTTAAAATAAGTAAAATACCGTAGGTATACTAGACGTACATAGAAATTTAAATAATAAATTCATTTTACGAAGTGAATTTTCGTATTTGATTTCTAGATGACAATTTATTTAGAACAGAACAAATGTGTATGAATATATTTGAAGAAGAACATTTTCTTCCAGTAAATAGTTACAATGATAATGCTTTCCTACTATAGAACTCAATAATCAATTTAATAAACATCGAGATAATCATGTTTGAAAACTAATTTTTTGACCAAGCCGAGACGAGACTATCATACACATATTCGTTTTTATTTACATTATTTAGCTTCGTATCGAAATCACGGTGTAATTTATTAAAAACTCTAATTTGAACATGTTATTTTCAGAACTGGGCGCTGCGACATATTTTTTATGTTTTTTGTTTACGGGTGGACATGTTTCTATCTGCGAAATACCCAAAGAAGTCAATGAAATGCACAATTCTAAAAAAGATTTTGGAGTGGGATTTCCTTGAATATTTAGTATGAGTGTGATTACAAGCTTGAGATCCAATTATAACCAAATTTTGCGTAATTTAAAAAAACTAAATGAAGTTTCTTCTTTTTCAGTGGTAAATTATTGATCTGTAGAGCGATGTGTTTCAACTTGAGTAGTACTCCTGATGGATGCAGAAGATAAGTTAATTTGTTTATACTAACATAACAAATTGATTAATTTCAGAATTTTTCGGCTTTTCCATCACAAATTCACGCTGCTAGAGACAATCTGGGCAAAAGCTTACATAATGCTTACATATCATCGTAACAATTCGCCTGTTTCCGTAAATATTTTAAAATATTACTCTTTCAAGTATTTAGCCTCAAGAGCAACGACGACTCCGAATTGACGACATAATGTAAGCGATTAATGGCATATGCATATGCTAAAATCTGCATAGTGCATCTCTTCAATTTCTGCCTAATCTCAACGATTTCAGTTGATATCCGTGGATTTTTTTAAATATTTTTCATTGCAAAATAGTACCATAATATCAGCTGGACATCGGCTTTGATGAAAGCAGTATTTTGATAGAGTTGCTATGCAAAATGTGGTGTTGCATAAGCATTAATCGCTTCTGAAAATGTTCCATCCAATTGCATGTCAATTTGTAGAAAGATCGTTTTGGTTATACACATATTTTTAACTAAAAAGGCTTTTAATCAAGTTGGTGTTGTAGGATAGAACATTTTCTTGGTTTGGTTAAAAAATGGGTTGGGGGCAAATATCTGCGAAGAGTGATGTTTGTGGATATTTGCGGATGCCTGAAGTGAGCGGGAACGGATTTTCCGTGGATTTGAAAAAAAAATTATATTTTTGCTTTGGTAAAATTCCAGTCACTCCTATATAAAAATAAAAAAAAACAGATTTGATATGGAATCCTTTGCCACAGGTCACGTATTAGCTGAGCTTCATTTTTCATTATTGGAAATCATCTATTTGTCTTCCCGTAAAATGTTTCCGCCACCAACATGACATTATAGTTAAATTTGTTTATAAGAAACTTAGATGTTAACACCTGTTCTGAAGTTATTGAAAATGTACTGTTTGGTATTACTGTCGAGCACTATGTTTGGTTAGACATCACTATTCGGGAACACCACCAATTATCAATTGATGATAGATGACCAATTATCAATTGATGACACTGCTCTTATAGCAAATATGCTAATATATCATCGTTCTATTTTATTGTACACATATATACGCATGTATGAACATAAATCGATCCACAATAGTAAAACTTAAAATCTGCGTTTAATTGAATATTCTATTTACTTTAGTATTTAACAAATTAATCTAAAAAGAATTCCTTAATTTTAAATTAGATAGTAAGCTATGCAGTTATTGAAGAAAAATAATAAAAATATAATTAATATTTTTTTAATTATAAACGTATTTGCTGTTATTTGTATTGTTTAAAATAAGTAAAATACCGTAGGTATACTAGACGTACATAGAAATTTAAATAATAAATTCATTTTACGAAGTGAATTTTCGTATTTGATTTCTAGATGACAATTTATTTAGAACAGAACAAATGTGTATGAATATATTTGAAGAAGAACATTTTCTTCCAGTAAATAGTTACAATGATAATGCTTTCCTACTATAGAACTCAATAATCAATTTAATAAACATCGAGATAATCATGTTTGAAAACTAATTTTTTGACCAAGCCGAGACGAGACTATCATACACATATTCGTTTTTATTTACATTATTTAGCTTCGTATCGAAATCACGGTGTAATTTATTAAAAACTCTAATTTGAACATGTTATTTTCAGAACTGGGCGCTGCGACATATTTTTTATGTTTTTTGTTTACGGGTGGACATGTTTCTATCTGCGAAATACCCAAAGAAGTCAATGAAATGCACAATTCTAAAAAAGATTTTGGAGTGGGATTTCCTTGAATATTTAGTATGAGTGTGATTACAAGCTTGAGATCCAATTATAACCAAATTTTGCGTAATTTAAAAAAACTAAATGAAGTTTCTTCTTTTTCAGTGGTAAATTATTGATCTGTAGAGCGATGTGTTTCAACTTGAGTAGTACTCCTGATGGATGCAGAAGATAAGTTAATTTGTTTATACTAACATAACAAATTGATTAATTTCAGAATTTTTCGGCTTTTCCATCACAAATTCACGCTGCTAGAGACAATCTGGGCAAAAGCTTACATAATGCTTACATATCATCGTAACAATTCGCCTGTTTCCGTAAATATTTTAAAATATTACTCTTTCAAGTATTTAGCCTCAAGAGCAACGACGACTGCGAATTGACGACATAATGTAAGCGATTAATGGCATATGCATATGCTAAAATCTGCATAGTGCATCTCTTAAATTTCTGCCTAATCTCAACGATTTCAGTTGATATCCGTGGATTTTTTTAAATATTTTTCATTGCAAAATAGTACCATAATATCAGCTGGACATCGGCTTTGATGAAAGCAGTATTTTGATAGAGTTGCTATGCAAAATGTGGTGTTGCATAAGCATTAATCGCTTCTGAAAATGTTCCATCCAATTGCATGTCAATTTGTAGAAAGATCGTTTTGGTTATACACATATTTTTAACTAAAAAGGCTTTTAATCAAGTTGGTGTTGTAGGATAGAACATTTTCTTGGTTTGGTTAAAAAATGGGTTGGGGGCAAATATCTGCGAAGAGTGATGTTTGTGGATATTTGCGGATGCCTGAAGTGAGCGGGAACGGATTTTCCGTGGATTTGAAAAAAAAATTATATTTTTGCTTTGGTAAAATTCCAGTCACTCCTATATAAAAATAAAAAAAAACAGATTTGATATGGAATCCTTTGCCACAGGTCACGTATTAGCTGAGCTTCATTTTTCATTATTGGAAATCATCTATTTGTCTTCCCGTAAAATGTTTCCGCCACCAACATGACATTATAGTTAAATTTGTTTATAAGAAACTTAGATGTTAACACCTGTTCTGAAGTTATTGAAAATGTACTGTTTGGTATTACTGTCGAGCACTATGTTTGGTTAGACATCACTATTCGGGAACACCACCAATTATCAATTGATGATAGATGACCAATTATCAATTGATGACACTGCTCTTATAGCAAATATGCTAATATATCATCGTTCTATTTTATTGTACACATATATACGCATGTATGAACATAAATCGATCCACAATAGTAAGACTTAAAATCTGCGTTTAATTGAATATTCTATTTACTTTAGTATTTAACAAATTAATCTAAAAAGAATTCCTTAATTTTAAATTAGATAGTAAGCTATGCAGTTATTGAAGAAAAATAATAAAAATATAATTAATATTTTTTTAATTATAAACGTATTTGCTGTTATTTGTATTGTTTAAAATAAGTAAAATACCGTAGGTATACTAGACGTACATAGAAATTTAAATAATAAATTCATTTTACGAAGTGAATTTTCGTATTTGATTTCTAGATGACAATTTATTTAGAACAGAACAAATGTGTATGAATATATTTGAAGAAGAACATTTTCTTCCAGTAAATAGTTACAATGATAATGCTTCCCTACTATAGAACTCAATAATCAATTTAATAAACATCGAGATAATCATGTTTGAAAACTAATTTTTTGACCAAGCCGAGACGAGACTATCATACACATATTCGTTTTTATTTACATTATTTAGCTTCGTATCGAAATCACGTTGTAATTTATTAAAAACTCTAATTTGAACATGTTATTTTCAGAACTGGGCGCTGCGACATATTTTTTATGTTTTTTGTTTACGGGTGGACATGTTTCTATCTGCGAAATACCCAAAGAAGTCAATGAAATGCACAATTCTAAAAAAGATTTTGGAGTGGGATTTCCTTGAATATTTAGTATGAGTGTGATTACAAGCTTGAGATCCAATTATAACCAAATTTTGCGTAATTTAAAAAAACTAAATGAAGTTTCTTCTTTTTCAGTGGTAAATTATTGATCTGTAGAGCGATGTGTTTCAACTTGAGTAGTACTCCTGATGGATGCAGAAGATAAGTTAATTTGTTTATACTAACATAACAAATTGATTAATTTCAGAATTTTTCGGCTTTTCCATCACAAATTCACGCTGCTAGAGACAATCTGGGCAAAAGCTTACATAATGCTTACATATCATCGTAACAATTCGCCTGTTTCCGTAAATATTTTAAAATATTACTCTTTCAAGTATTTAGCCTCAAGAGCAACGACGACTGCGAATTGACGACATAATGTAAGCGATTAATGGCATATGCATATGCTAAAATCTGCATAGTGCATCTCTTAAATTTCTGCCTAATCTCAACGATTTTAGTTGATATCCGTGGATTTTTTTAAATATTTTTCATTGCAAAATAGTACCATAATATCAGCTGGACATCGGCTTTGATGAAAGCAGTATTTTGATAGAGTTGCTATGCAAAATGTGGTGTTGCATTAGCATTAATCGCTTCTGAAAATGTTCCATCCAATTGCATGTCAATTTGTAGAAAGATCGTTTTGGTTATACACATATTTTTAACTAAAAAGGCTTTTAATCAAGTTGGTGTTGTAGGATAGAACATTTTCTTGGTTTGGTTAAAAAATGGGTTGGGGGCAAATATCTGCGAAGAGTGATGTTTGTGGATATTTGCGGATGCCTGAAGTGAGCGGGAACGGATTTTCCGTGGATTTGAAAAAAAAATTATATTTTTGCTTTGGTAAAATTCCAGTCACTCCTATATAAAAATAAAAAAAAACAGATTTGATATGGAATCCTTTGCCACAGGTCACGTATTAGCTGAGCTTCATTTTTCATTATTGGAAATCATCTATTTGTCTTCCCGTAAAATGTTTCCGCCACCAACATGACATTATAGTTAAATTTGTTTATAAGAAACTTAGATGTTAACACCTGTTCTGAAGTTATTGAAAATGTACTGTTTGGTATTACTGTCGAGCACTATGTTTGGTTAGACATCACTATTCGGGAACACCACCAATTATCAATTGATGATAGATGACCAATTATCAATTGATGACACTGCTCTTATAGCAAATATGCTAATATATCATCGTTCTATTTTATTGTACACATATATAGGCATGTATGAACATAAATCGATCCACAATAGTAAAACTTAAAATCTGCGTTTAATTGAATATTCTATTTACTTTAGTATTTAACAAATTAATCTAAAAAGAATTCCTTAATTTTAAATTAGATAGTAAGCTATGCAGTTATTGAAGAAAAATAATAAAAATATAATTAATATTTTTTTAATTATAAACGTATTTGCTGTTATTTGTATTGTTTAAAATAAGTAAAATACCGTAGGTATACTAGACGTACATAGAAATTTAAATAATAAATTCATTTTACGAAGTGAATTTTTGTATTTGATTTCTAGATGACCATTTATTTAGAACAGAACAAATGTGTATGAATATATTTGAAGAAGAACATTTTCTTCCAGTAAATAGTTACAATGATAATGCTTCCCTACTATAGAACTCAATAATCAATTTAATAAACATCGAGATAATCATGTTTGAAAACTAATTTTTTGACCAAGCCGAGACGAGACTATCATACACATATTCGTTTTTATTTACATTATTTAGCTTCGTATCGAAATCACGGTGTAATTTATTAAAAACTCTAATTTGAACATGTTATTTTCAGAACTGGGCGCTGCGACATATTTTTTATGTTTTTTGTTTACGGGTGGACATGTTTCTATCTGCGAAATACCCAAAGAAGTCAATGAAATGCATAATTCTAAAAAAGATTTTGGAGTGGGATTTCCTTGAATATTTAGTATGAGTGTGATTACAAGCTTGAGATCCAATTATAACCAAATTTTGCGTAATTTAAAAAAACTAAATGAAGTTTCTTCTTTTTCAGTGGTAAATTATTGATCTGTAGAGCGATGTGTTTCAACTTGAGTAGTACTCCTGATGGATGCTGAAGATAAGTTAATTTGTTTATACTAACATAACAAATTGATTAATTTCAGAATTTTTCGGCTTTTCCATCACAAATTCACGCTGCTAGAGACAATCTGGGCAAAAGCTTACATAATGCTTACATATCATCGTAACAATTCGCCTGTTTCCGTAAATATTTTAAAATATTACTCTTTCAAGTATTTAGCCTCAAGAGCAACGACGACTGCGAATTGACGACATAATGTAAGCGATTAATGGCATATGCATATGCTATAATCTGCATAGTGCATCTCTTAAATTTCTGCCTAATCTCAACGATTTCAGTTGATATCCGTGGATTTTTTTAAATATTTTTCATTGCAAAATAGTACCATAATATCAGCTGGACATCGGCTTTGATGAAAGCAGTATTTTGATAGAGTTGCTATGCAAAATGTGGTGTTGCATTAGCATTAATCGCTTCTGAAAATGTTCCATCCAATTGCATGTCAATTTGTAGAAAGATCGTTTTGGTTATACACATATTTTTAACTAAAAAGGCTTTTAATCAAGTTGGTGTTGTAGGATAGAACATTTTCTTGGTTTGGTTAAAAAATGGGTTGGGGGCAAATATCTGCGAAGAGTGATGTTTGTGGATATTTGCGGATGCCTGAAGTGAGCGGGAACGGATTTTCCGTGGATTTGAAAAAAAAATTATATTTTTGCTTTGGTAAAATTCCAGTCACTCCTATATAAAAATAAAAAAAAAACAGATTTGATATGGAATCCTTTGCCACAGGTCACGTATTAGCTGAGCTTCATTTTTCATTATTGGAAATCATCTATTTGTCTTCCCGTAAAATGTTTCCGCCACCAACATGACATTATAGTTAAATTTGTTTATAAGAAACTTAGATGTTAACACCTGTTCTGAAGTTATTGAAAATGTACTGTTTGGTATTACTGTCGAGCACTATGTTTGGTTAGACATCACTATTCGGGAACACCACCAATTATCAATTGATGATAGATGACCAATTATCAATTGATGACACTGCTCTTATAGCAAATATGCTAATATATCATCGTTCTATTTTATTGTACACATATATACGCATGTATGAACATAAATCGATCCACAATAGTAAAACTTAAAATCTGCGTTTAATTGAATATTCTATTTACTTTAGTATTTAACAAATTAATCTAAAAAGAATTCCTTAATTTTAAATTAGATAGTAAGCTATGCAGTTATTGAAGAAAAATAATAAAAATATAATTAATATTTTTTTAATTATAAACGTATTTGCTGTTATTTGTATTGTTTAAAATAAGTAAAATACCGTAGGTATACTAGACGTACATAGAAATTTAAATAATAAATTCATTTTACGAAGTGAATTTTCGTATTTGATTTCTAGATGACAATTTATTTAGAACAGAACAAATGTGTATGAATATATTTGAAGAAGAACATTTTCTTCCAGTAAATAGTTACAATGATAATGCTTCCCTACTATAGAACTCAATAATCAATTTAATAAACATCGAGATAATCATGTTTGAAAACTAATTTTTTGACCAAGCCGAGACGAGACTATCATACACATATTCGTTTTTATTTACATTATTTAGCTTCGTATCGAAATCACGGTGTAATTTATTAAAAACTCTAATTTGAACATGTTATTTTCAGAACTGGGCGCTGCGACATATTTTTTATGTTTTTTGTTTACGGGTGGACATGTTTCTATCTGCGAAATACCCAAAGAAGTCAATGAAATGCACAATTCTAAAAAAGATTTTGGAGTGGGATTTCCTTGAATATTTAGTATGAGTGTGATTACAAGCTTGAGATCCAATTATAACCAAATTTTTATGAAAAACAGTAGCTTTGTCCTTGGCTATTTCTGTTGCTCCTCAATATATTTCACTTAAGTTTGCTTTTTTACCCAAAGTCCTCCGACTTTCTTTTCAACCAAGGGTTCATCTTCAATCCTTGATCTAACCTTTATTCCTTCGCGGATGTATAGTTTGTTTTTGTGAGAGCTTTCTAGAAGAAAGTGATCAACTGCACATTCTAGTGGAAACATATGTTATGTACGTTAATACAAAGCAACTTTCACGCTTCATGAGAAACCAAGCAAACTGAGATAAGTTGAAATTTACGGTCACTAAGGCCATGGACTCTTTACCGTCTACGTTTTCCGTTAGCCAGGAAGCGAGAAATGTAGTTAGCATTCTCAGAGGTGCAGCTGTCTAATCCATTCCGTTTTCGAATGGTATGTTTAGACATCGGCCGATTTGATATTCGCAAGAATTTGCTGTATTAAGACGCGAACGAAAACAGGCCCGAAAGAAATGTTCCCGTTTCTCCAGTACGACTAACCTCGAGTTGAGACAAAACAGCCAAAATCAAGAAATTATTAAGACAAACCAAGCTTACAGATTGGAATGATTTTACTGCCAGCATTGATACCAGTTCATCCCCGAAGGATACGTGGAGAGGAATTAATCGGATTCTAAGTCGTCAAAAGAATAGAATTATTCTATCGATTCAGACTGAGAATTGGATTATAATCGACTTCCCTTCAATCTTTGAGGACCTCGCAATAGCTTGGGCATCGTACTCTTCGAACAAACATCTCAGTGTTGTATGTCGTAGAGATAAGGAATCCTTCATAGAAAACTTCTCGCTAACTTCGTCTTCATCCATATGTAACTTGAACCAGCCAGTTTCTCTTGTACAGTTCAATTTTATTAACTCATTCAAGGGCACTACACCTGGCAGGGACAAGGTATCTTTCAAAATGATAAAAGAGGCTTCTTCGATATTCCATATTAAAATAGTCAACCTCTTTCATCATATACTCGAAACATCAATGTTTCCAAATATTTGTAAAGTTGTTACCGTTTCTATACCAAAATATAACAGCGCAATAAAACTACGGAATTGCATTAAATATTCGTGCGTACATTTCGTTTATTGCAATCATATTTAAAGCATCGCGGAATATAAATAATTTCAATTTCATATGGTATGTAGTATGTGAAGAAAATATATAATAAAAATAATATAATAAATTACATTTCCTTTAGCGTTGAAATAAAATGTCTATGTTATAAATGGTTAACATGACTATTCTTTAAAATTGAATTGTAAAAATTTCTGATAAAGGGAAACATAACCGCAAAGAAAAGATATAAAATAAAAATTAACTTTGAATTTTTTTCAGCTTTTCTTTATTCGAACATCAAATTAATTTTGGAAAATGCGATTGTTATCTTTAACGTAACAGTCGACATAATATTAGTCGTAATAAGATCAAAATAAAATGATTTAAGAAAGGAATCAATTTGATCAAAATGAATTACTGTCTACGTATTTATTACCTGAAAAATGTAATTGAAAAAAATTCTATTGCTGTGCCATTTTGAATGGGGCTAGTTACTTTAATGAATATTGGTGATTTCAATGAATACCGGTTACTAAATGGATATAGATTAATTTTTAATGAATATTGATACTCTCGTTCTAGCATTGGTCACTTCCATAGTGGTCGTGGTTTGCATTCATTGTATGTTGGTCACTTCTGTAGTCAGCATTCGTATTTAAATATCACATTGACTCGACTAAGCCAGTCCACCTAATAATTGTTGTCTAGACAATAAAATAATAAAAATTATTCTTTTGTTCTTATACAACCACGGGAATAATCGTTTTAATTATATCAATGGGAATTTTATTAATTTCGCCATTTTCAATGTGTATTCAGAAAACAATCATTTTCGAATGGTTTGTGTCTAGAAAACGATTGGGAGATGGATTTGTTTAGACCAGTTAATATGATTATTCGCGCCACTCTAACGTGAATTTTTCTTAAGCGTGTATTGCAAAAGTTGGAAGAGGGAAAGCAATGTAGTATGTTTTCACATAAGTTCGTCCAAACTAGCCCGATCAAAACTAATTAACTTATGCTTGCTTTGCGATTTATTAAATTTTCTCTATTTTACATTTTGATAAACAATTGGTAGAAAAATCATTGAATGAGTTGTCGCAAGGCTATTACAACTTTTTGAAGAAAGTATCTGTATGCATTTAAACACATTATAAATGCTTTTATTTAAGATTAAAGTAACATAATGATTTGAGCACAATGCAATTATAGATCAATTTTGAATTTTTTTCTGGATAAGATTATAGACGCGATCTGTAAATAATTTAATACCAATATCCGCATTGTTATTTCATCAATACAGTTTGTAGAAGCCTAAATTATATTAACATTTAGTTTCTTACACTCCTAGCCACACTAACTAGTAGTAAATAACAATTGTTTACATTAATTAATAAATTGATTATTAAACAAATTTCAGAAAACTGCAAAACCCTCATTTTAACGGAAATAACATTTGCCAACAGTTACCACCTTACCCGTTTTTAATTTTAATTTTAGTTCTAGTTCTATTATTAATTAATTCAGTATCATATAATTTAGTTTTAATTGTTTGTAAAGTAGCTAAAAGACTTTGATATATTTTCGTCTCGTCTTGTCTTGGTAATTTTTTGACAATGACGAGACAAGACTATCATACGCACTTTTATTTACATTGTATAGTTTTTTTTAAATAAAAATACTAATTTCAACATTTTATTTTCAGAACTAGGCTGCAACATATTTTTTAATTGTTTGTTTACGTTTGGGCAAGTTTCTAAAGAAAAAGTTTGAATAAATTTTCAAAAATATATCTGCAAAACATCCAAAAAGTCAATAGAATGACCAGTTCTGAATAGAGGAAGAGTGAAGTACTTATTTTGAGTGGGTTTTGTTTTGCTTGAATATTTAGTATGAGTGTGATTATAAGCTAGCTGATGAGTTTGAATTTGTGCGCTTGAGATACAATTATAACTAAATTTTGCGTAATTTAAAATAACTCAATGAGGAGTTTCTTCTTTTCCAGTGGTAAATTATTGATCTGTAAAGAGATGTGTTTCAGCTTGATCACGTTCTCTTGGTGGATGAAGAAGATAAGTTGATTTGTTTGTACTAACGTAACAAATTGATTACTTTCAGAATTTTTCGGCTTTTCGATCACGAATTCACACTGTCAGAGACAATCAGGGCAAAAGCTTGCATAACGTGCGCTCATCATAACAATCCGCCTTTTTCAGTAAATATCTGAAAATATAACTCTTTTAGGTATTTGTCCTCTTACGGTGTAAGAGCATAAACGACTGTGAATCGACGACATAATTTAAGCGATTAATGGCATATGCCTATGCTAAAATCTGCATAGTGCATCTCTTAAAGTTCTGCCTAATCTCAACGATTTCAGTTGATATCCCCCGAATTTTTGTAATGTTTTTCATTGCAAAGTAGTGCCAGAATATCAGCTGGACATCGGCTTTGATGAAAGCAGTATTTTGGATAAAGTTGCTATGCAAATTTGAGTGTTGCATTAGCATTAATCGCTTCTGGAAATGTTCCATCCAATTATACGGCAATTTGTTGAAAAATCATTTTGGTTATATTTTTAGCTAAAACGGTTTTTAAGCAAGTAGGATAGAATATTTTCTTGGTAAGGTTAAAAAAATGGTGTGTTGGAAGGGTTGGAGGAAGAAGGGGCAAATATCTGCGAAGAGTGATGCTTGTGGATATTTGCGAACCCTGAAGGGGCGGGGGCGAATTTGTTACGATGAGGTCGCGCGGTTATGCAAGCTTAGCCCAATATGATTGTCTCGTCTATATGATGGCTTAATAATAAGGGTCAATAGGAAAAGGCAGCGTCCGAATGGTGATCGAAAAGGTGAGCAATTAATATAAAATTTTGATGAATGGTGGTTTTGTATTAAGCTATGCAAGTAGTTGTGTGGTTAGCAATAATTAATTAATAGTGGTTGATCTTTTGCATCTGACTGGACAGTGGTCATTGGGTCAATTTAATCGGACAGTGGTCATTGGGTCAATTTTTAGTCGGACAGTGGTCACTGGATCAATTTTAATCGGACAGTGGTCATTGGGTCAATTTTAATCGGACAGTGGTAGACCATTTTAAAGGTAAGTGGTGCCTATGCCTATGATCACATTTTAGTGATGTCGTTCGTCATATGATTGGTTGATGGTGGAACTTGATTGATAGGAAGCAATGTAGTATGTTTTCACATAGGTTCGTCCAAATTATCCCGATCAAAACTAATTTACTTATGCTTGCTTTACGATTTATTAAATTTTCTCTATTTTACAATTCGATTATAACTGACAGCGTAATAAAACTACGGAATTGCATGAGATGTTCATGTGTACTTTTCGTTTATTGCAATCATATTTATAGCCTTTGTTTAATATAAATAAATACAATTCCATATACGAGTATAGTGTTTGAAGTACATATATGTATAAAAAAATAATAAACTGAATTTTCTTTAGAGTAGAAGTAAAATTTCTATTCTATAAATGGAAGCTGTCTATTCTTTTAAATTGAATTATAAACATTTCTCATAAAGAAAGGCGATCGTTGTTGTAAAAAAAATATGTTTAATAAAAATTCAGTTTTAATTTCTTTCAGCGTTTGTTGATTTGAACACCAAACTAATATGGATAATGCGATTGTTATCTTTAACGTAACAGTCGACAGTATATTAGTCGTAATCAAATCAAAATAAAATGATTTAAGAAAAGAATGAATTTGACAAAATCGAATTAATGTCTACGAATTTTTTATCTGAAAATGTAATTGAATAAAATTTTGTTGCTGTTGCCGATAAAAAATAAAATTTAATTTTCTTTCTGAACTATGGAAGATTGAGTTATGGGAAAGGCAATTTAGTATCCTCGCACTTTATCTTCGGGTCGGTAAGTTCGAATAGAGAATGGATTTTTCATTAAAGAAATGATCTATACGTCGGTTCTTAGTTTTAATATAACGGATAAAACGTAAAATACGAAATGTTCAGTTTCATTGCTACGGCAATGTGAAATTACCTAAAAAGCGAAAGATGACTAATTAAACGAACAAAAACTTTTGTGGATTATAATTAACAATTTGAGAAGCATATAATTTTTCCATTAACAATCGGGTAATGGGCGAAATTTAGTGAGAACAGCCACAGTCTCTTAGACCAGTTGTTTTAACCAAGTTTTTGTTTCTTACGAGATTTAGTCTCGAATAAAGTAAACAAAAATTGCATTGTTCAGTTTATAATAAACATAATAATAACATGAAGACGAAAAAGATATTTTAAAAATATAGATTGATGCATATTGTTTTTTAAGTGTAATAAAATCGGTGAAGTTATTTGATTAAGTGAAACAGTACAGTTATTTGGTTGTTTGTGTTTTCATTTCGATAATAAATCTTAGCTCAAAATTTATAAATTATTAATGTTTCAAAAGAATTTCGTAATTTTCTAATTATTGAACCATTAATAATTATTTGTGTGAATTTCACGAAACGAATATTTTGCTATAGTTTTAAAGTTTAGTGCTTTCAAAACCATTATACGAGTAAATTAAAAAATATCCCAAAAATGTAAATTTGATAATTATGGTTTTCTTTTATTATAAATTGTTTGCTTTTCAAAAGCAATGTTAAGAGTGGGTCATACGGATATTTAGCTTCGTATCAAAATCACGGCGTAATTTATTAAAAACTCTAATTTCAACATTTTATTTCAGAAATGGATGCTACGGCATGTTTTTTAGTTGTTTGTTTACGTCTGGGACAAGTTTGCTAAAAACAAAAGTACCGATAAATTTTTAGAGATATATCGTAAAATACCAAAAAATTAAATGGACAGATCTTAAATAGATTTGAGTGGATTTTGCTTGAATATTTAGTATGTCAGTGTGATTATAATCTGATCTGATGAGTTTGAGTTGGTTGCTTGAGATTAATTATAACTAAATTTTGCGTAATTTAAAATAACTAAATAAAGTTTCTTCTTTTTCAGTGGTAAATTATTGATCTGTAGAGCGATTGTGTTTCAACTTGAGTAGTACTCTTGGGGGATGCAGAAGATATAAGTTGATTTGTTTTCTACTAACTTAACAAATTGATTACTTTCAGAAATTTTCGGCTTTTCGATCACGAATTCACACTGCCAGAGACAATCAGGGCAAAAGCTTGCATAACGTGCGCTCATCGTAACAATCCGCCTTTTTCAGTAAATATCTTAAAACATTAATCTTTCAGGTATTTGTCCTCTTACAGCGTAAGAGCGACGACGACGACTTCGAATTTAAGCGATTAATGGCATATGCATATGCTAAAATCTGCATAGTGCATCTCTTAAATTTCTGCCTAATCTCAACGATTTCAGTTGATAACCGTGGAATTTTTGTAATGTTTTTCATTGCAAAATAGTACCAAAATATCAGCTGGACATCGGCTTTGATGAAAGCAGTATTTTGGATAAAGTTGCTATGCAAATTTGAGTGCCGCATTAGCATTAATTGCTTCTGAAAATGTTCCATCCAATTGCATGCTAATTTGTAGAAAGATCTTTTTGGTTATTTTTTTAACTAAAAAGGCTTTTAATCAAGTTGGTGTCGTAGGATCGAACGTTTTCTTGGTTAGGTTAAAAAAATTGGAGGAGTGCGCGGGGAGGGGGCAAATATCTGCGAAGAGTGTGTTTGTGGATATTTGCGGGGATGGGCGGGATTTGTTACGATGAAGTGCGCGGTTATGCAAGCTTAGCCCAATACGATTGTCTCGTCTATATGATGACTTCATATTAAATATCAAAAGGAAAAAGCGGTGATCGAGAAGGTGAGCAATTAATATATAATTTTGAATGAATGGTGGTTTGTATTGAGGTTTGCATGTGGTTGTGTGATTAGCAGTAATTAATAGTGGTTCACCTACATCTGACTGGATAATGGGTCAATGGGTCATTGAGTATAGTTTAGTAGGTCAGTGGTTATTGGGCCAATTTTAGTAGGTCAGCGGTTATGGGGCCAATTTTCTGTTGGACAGGGATTAGTGGGTCAATATAGAGTTGGACAGTGGTCATTTGCAATAATATTACGAAATTGCATAAGATTTCTTGGATACGTTTCGTATATTGCAATCATAGTTACAGTCTTCGGAATATAAATGTTAGTATTTAAAGAAAATATATAAGAAATTACATTTTATTTTAAATTGAATTGTAAACATTACTGATAAATGGAAACATGCTTACAAAGAAAAGATGTTAAATAAAAATTAAATTGGAATTTCTTCAGCCTTTGTTAATTCGAACATCAAACTGATATGGGACACGAATTGGTATGTATTTAAACTCATTATATAATAATTTTATTTAAAATTAAAGTGACTTAATGATTTATGCACAATATAATTATAGATCGATTTTGAATTTTTTTGGATAAGATTATAGACGCGATCTGTAAATAATATTAATACCAATATATCCGTATTGTTTTTTTATCAATACAGTTTGTAGAAGTCTAAATTATATTAGCATTTAGTTTCTTACACTTCTAGCCACACTAACTAGGAGTAAATAACAATTGTTTACTAGGAGTAAATAACAATTGTTTACATTAATTAATAAATGGATTATTAAACAAAGTTCAAAAAACTGCAAAACCCTCATTTCAACGGAAATAATATTTGCCAACAGTTACCACCTTACCAGTTTTTAATTTCAATTTTAGTTTTAGTTCTATTATTAATTAATTAAGTGTCATATAATTTAGGTTTAATTGTTTGTAAAGTAGAAAAAAAGCTTTGTATATATTTTCGATACGAAAACTTCATCAACTTCCCCTTCCCATCCTATTATTTTCATTTAAGTTGATATAAAAAAATAAATTTACTCGTCGATTGTAGTTGCCATTATTGAGTAACACAATTCCTTAAATACTTATTAGAAACTTGAACCAATTCATCGTTTTCTCCTCTTCTCTTAATTAATATGTACTTATATTAAGCTTTAAGTTTAGCTTTAAGTTAGTTTTAAGTATAGAAGTGCAATTCTATATAAATTGCTTACATAGGAACCAGCATCCAACATACCGACGGCATTTTTTTTATCAATTTTATTAGAATAAAATTAAAATGATTTTTGGGATTATTGAAAATTTTTACGTGTGTATAACGAACCAATCAAGGTACTGTCTAACATGTTATAAAAGTATTTGAAAATATTTTTATAATTTTGCTTTGGTAAAATTTGAGTCATTCCTAAATCGAAAAAAAGGCAGATTTGACAAGGAATCCGCTACAGGTCACGGTATTTGCTGAGCTTCATTTTTCATTACTGGAAATCAACTATTTGTCTTCACGTAAAATGTTTTCGCCACCGACATGACATTATAGTAAAAGTTGCTTATGAGAAACAGATGTTAACTAACACCTGTTCTGAAGTTATTAAATATGTTACTGCCGAGAACTAAGTTTAGGATGAGACATCACTATTCGGGAACACCACCAATTATCAATTAATTGATAATAGATGTGGGCACTTAAAACAAACATCCAAGCAAGTATATATTTTTCGGCAATTATGTTTGGTAAAAATACATTTAGATTTAATTTGCATTTAAAATTATATGGGAATCCTGTTAAGAATTAAATTAACAAAGGGTTTACGCGTCTAAATATAGAAAAGGGCAGAAGTCTCGTATATCGCGCGATGCTTTACGCAAATTCAATTTCCAAGTACTTTCTATACGTTGAAGGCATTTCAATTTAATTACATGGATTAATGAGATGTATTATACAGTCGGGAATGTAACTTAATTATTTATCTGAAATTTGCCTCCTTTTTTAGTGGGCAAAAGACCAATCAAACATATGCATTTATTAATGGTTCCAAATCCTTACGGTTTTATATTCAAATGCATATGATTTATATTGTACTAAAAATAATTATCCTGAAACTTTTAAATTTACGTTCAGTTTGCCTTTGTAGATACAATTTTATCTGTATTATTTTGTTTTCTCTTCATTCGAGCTCGAAATTTATATCGTTTATAGATAATTGATACTTTGCTCGAACACGATGTAATTGTATTGTTTTTAATTGAATAAAACGCAACCCCAATTAATTTTTCGTGTGAAATTATAGTATTTTTTTAAAAAAGTTACTAATTTTGCGGGTTTTTCTTTGCTCTGGTTGTAATTTGATTATTGTGTGAACCTAAATTAATAAAAGAAGAAATTTATATATTCCTGGAGGAGATAAGTATATTTATTATACAAAAAGTAATAAACACATTTGTATTCAAATTAATTTTTTATTACCAAATAATACACGGATATTTGAGTATCATATATGAATATAGAAACCTCTAATATTAAAATGCCTTTTGCTGCATATCAGTTATTTTTCTTTATTTTACAAATATGAAAACCATGAAATAATACCAATATAAAATTCGTTTATTTTTTCTAAAATACTATTTTTTACATACATTTATTAACAGTTAGTATTTTGACTTCGTTTAAATTAAACGCTGGAGAGTCCTTACCAACGAATTCATATTCCAAATAAATCGTTTGTATCGGAACTAGTTGAATATATCCGTTTTTAGATAAAGTATATCGTTCAACATCTTTATTAGTAAATAAAGATGTTGAACGATATACTTTTATTGCGATGCTTATAACTTTGTTATTATTTTGACATGATTCCGATAATAATTCCGCCGAAAATTTAGTAACAATCATCAATCATATTGAATATTATTATAATATGTGTAGCTAGCTTACTTTATACCTCTATTTGAGTATTTAATAATCCTTCAGCATTTTTTTATTTTACCGAGAAAAAGGTATGTTTTTGAACTAATTTCGCTCATGGTTTCTTGCAAGGTGAATTCAAAAAAGCAATTGTCTTGTGTAAATTGTTCAATAAGCAATTCCGACATGTTTAATAATTTCACCAGTTTTGAACTGTTCGGTCCCTGAAATAAATGAAGGAAAGTTTTCAGTTATAAAAAGACTTCTTATTTAAAAACCTCCCTTACAATATTGGTTTTCCATGAATTTGTATATTTCAGCAGTAAACTGGAACCACAGAAATATGTTTAATGTTTTAATGTAATTCCATATTTACTTCATCGATTGTATCGCGAACAATATAAACATTGACCATATTCATTTTATTGAGATGAGCGATTATCGAAACCGGTGCCATGAAATCTTTTGCCCAATATTGACGGATCTATTATTAAATTAAATTAAATGCGATACCAATTGAATTTACCTAATAATCGTTAAAAATTACCTTAAAATTTCCGTAATAATCAATACTCGACCAAATATTGTAGAAAATAGATATAAGAAATATTGGAATGCCATTAATTTGAAAATAGAAACATTCTCTATTTCCTGAAATATTTGAGAAATTTGTTTTTTATTGTGGAAAAAAAACTCATTGACAATTACAGGTTGGCTCTTGTATAAGTTCTACAGTTCGAAAACCAATTCGAATTGATTTTTGTGAAACAGTCAATTTCCTTGGATCATAAATGAGTCTCGACAGTTTTCCCTTCCACGTGAATTGAATATTATAAAGATATTGTTGTCCATATCCATTAGGCCAGCATAGCTTAATATCCCTCTAATTATTTTGTACATACATTATTATTTAAATAATATTTTCTATTTGATGTCTTAATCGCTTACACTTTTTTTCCGGCAAAATTGGCGTTTCATTAAAATTCAAAGCTATCTATCGGCTTAAAAACATCACTAAAAGACAATATTTTTAATCGTTTTATTTTATTTATGACAACTTTATTCTTTCTATAATATTATATATACAAACAAGTGTACAATCCGATATATTCCCCCCCCCCCCCCTAACTGTGGTGAAAATCTCAATGACATTATGAGAACAATTCATCCCAATAAACATTAAAATGAATTTTCTTAATACTGTAGGGCTCTATTTTTTATTTAATCTTCTTGAGGTTAACGCCATAATGTAGCCCTGGAAATTTCTGACTTGTCCATACCTAATCTTGGTTACCCTATTCCCTCTCGATCGCTTTTTTTCTTGCTATTTACTCAAATTGTACCTTTACTTTTGCCTTCAATAAATCGTATTTGAATTTGTTCTTTTCTATTTTATGAGCTTTATATTTATAATTTTTATCATTTCTTTTAAACTTACTTGGTCAAGTTAAAGCAATTACAACAAAATAACAATTGCATTCATATATTATTTATTGCCGATATTATTTCTATTCTATATTGTGTTTATATATACTATTCAATTTTATGCCTTTCCATGTGAACTTTTTGATAGTTTTGTATGCACAAGCATATAAACGTATGCTTCCAGAAGTTTATATTTTAATTTTACCCGGATTTGGAATAATTTCACATATTATTAGTCAAGAAAGAGGAAAAAAGGAAACATTTGGATCATTAGGAATAATTTATGCTATATTAGCAATTGGATTATTAGCATTTATTGTATGAGCCCATCACATATTTACAGTAAGCTACAATAATTATTACTGTACCAACAGGAATTAAAATTTTTAGATGATTAGCAACATTACATGGAACACAAATTACTTATTCACCTTCAATTCTATGAGCACTAGGATTTGCATTTTTATTTGCAGTCGGTGGCTTAACAGGAGTTGTTCTTGCTAATTCATCCCTAGATATTATTCTACATGACACTTATTATGTAGTAGCTCATTTCCATTATGTATTATCTATAGGAGCAGTATTTGCAATTATAGGAGGATTTATTCACTGATATCCATTATTTACAGGATTATCATTAAATCCATCACTATTAAAAAGTCAATTTTGTATTATAAAATATTAATTTTATTATTATTTATTTTACAATCTTAGTTTTTGAAGTAAAAAGTAAGATTGTAAAGTTTTTAAAGGCAACGAAGTTTCCTTTTAAAAATCCACCAACTAATCTAATTCTAATTCAAACAAAATTTATTTTTATACTTAACTTGTTAAAAAAGAAAAAACTCGTAATAATCCATAACCTCCTAATTTTAATAAAACACCAGCCAAAATTATTGAACCATAAACTGGTGCTTCTACATGAGCTTTTGGTAATCATAAATGAACCAAAAATATTGGTATTTTAATTAAAAATGCTAAAATTATACTAAAATATAATAAATTAAATAAATAATTAGTTTTTCTTAATAAATAAAAATTTATAGTTATTCTTTTTTGATATAAATAGAAAATACCCACTAATATAGGTAAAGAAGCTAATAAAGTATAAAATAATAAATATACCCCAGCTTGTAATCGTTCAGGTTGATACCCCCAACCTAAAATTAAAAATAACGTAGGAATTAAACTACTTTCAAAAAATAAATAAACTCATTCTTCAAAAAGTTAAATATAAAAATATTAATAAAAATAATACATTAACTAAAAAAAATGGAATAATTTCTATATTTAAAAATAGATTCAATTGCTATTACTATTAAACTACAAATTCAAAATCTTAATAAAATTATTCCATATGAAATTAAATCACATCCTAAAAAAAAACTTAAATATATATAAAAATTATTTAAAATAAATAAAAAACTTAATAATAAAATTTATTATTCGTTTTTAAATGTGAATTTATGTATCCACATAAAATAGGAGCAATACATCGAACATGTAAACTTTTCATTTATGTATGCATTCAAATGTTTTCTCGTATTGATTTTTATCTACGACACCGTACATTTATGCATATGACCTTGCTCTAAGCTGGAAAATGGCTCCATCTTTTGCTGGACTTTTGTATTCGTTTATCGTTAGCGGGTTATTATGTAACATTTGCATCTGCACGAAGTTGCCTTTTATTGAAATCGAAAATCAATCCATAATGTGGCTAAAAATTCAATTTTAAAATTGTTAAAATTCAATGAAATAATTCAATTATTACAAATTCAGAAATGATAAGAGTCAACATAACGAATTCAATTTGATTTTTTTAATACGTATAAATTTGTTGATACTATTTTACAAATAAAGCAAATTTTGCTATTGTTTAAAGTATGGAATTTAATTATTCTTTCCTTCATTTTTTATCAAATCCAACTAGAATTAATTTCATAATTTAAACGTATCTAAAACGCAGTTGAATTAATTTACGAATGGAAGTAATAACGTTATTTCCGTCTCGTATTTCTGTCTGCTGGATAATATAAGAGTATGAATCTAATTTCAATTATAAAATTTCCAATGGCAAGGAAATTTTTGTATAAGGCAGCTGATTTATTTTATGTAGTGTAGGGACATTTCAATTCTGTATTACGAGTGGTTTCTAAAAATAACGCCATGTAGATAGTACGATAAAATGTTATTTTTCGTTATTTTTCATTAATGAGCGATAATTTATTAAAATTAAAAATCGTTTGTATTGTGTTTTGTTAAAGTTTTTTTTTATTTTCATTATTAATTATTTATTTTTCGTTATAGACAAAAAACAATTAATTTAAAAGTAATAAATACTAAGTGAAAAAAAAACATTAGATGTGAAATTGTGAGGGATAGTTTATATATTATTAAAGTATATTGAAAACTACTTGTATAAATTGTGCAACCTTAGAAGGTTTATTGCAAATTAAGTATAATCAAAGGACATGTTAAATAAACTAGCGTTTTTAATAAAAATTGATATAGTATTTGTGTGAAGGCGCTTGCAATTTGTTATTTTTTTAACTTTGATGTAATATCTTATTTTTTAATTAGTGCAAGATGTCAATTCTTGATGAATTAATGCAAAATATTATTCAACTTCGAACAAATCATAAAAAGCTTATTAAAAATATGAAATACACATAATGGAATTGTAAAGGAGGAAGAATTTAATCAAGCAGCCTTTATGCATATTTAATAAATAATATAAAACGCTAAAGATTATAATTGTTTATTTTAATAGTTCACATGAAAAGAGATTTTTAGGAACTTAGACGCGGTTCTACTTACAAATTTATAATCAATTATTTCAATTGTATTTATTTTAAATCCGGTACAGGTCACGTATTTTCTGCTGAGCTTCATTTTTCATTACTGGAAATCAACTATTTGTCTTCCCGTAAAATGTTTCCACCACCGACATGACATTATAGTTAAATTTGTTTATAAGAAACTTAGATGTTAACACCTGTTCTGAAGTTATTAAATATAATGCTTGGTATTACTGCCGAACACTATCTTTCTGATGATACATCACTATTCGGGAACGCCACCAATTATCAATTGATGATAGATGACCAATTACCAATTGATGACACTGCCCTTATAGCAAATATGCTAATATATCATCGTTCTATTTTATTGTACACATATATACGCATGTATGAACATAAATCGATCCACAATAGTAAAACTTAAAATCTGCGTTTAATTGAATATTCTATTTACTTTAGTATTTAACAAATTAATCTAAAAAGAATTCCGAAAGTTTAAATTAGATAGTAAGTTATGCAGTTATTGAAGAAAAATAATAAAAATATAATTAATATTTTTTTATTTATAAACGTATTTGCTGTTATTTGTATTGTTTAAAATAAGTAAAATACCGAAGGTATACTAGACGTACATAGAAATTTAAAGAATAAATTCATTTTACGAAGTGAATTTTCGTATTTAATTTCTAGATGACAATTTATTTAGAACAGAACAAATGTGTATGAATATATTTGAAGAAGAACATTTTCTTCCAGTAAATAGTTACAATGATAATGCTTCCCTACTATAGAAATTTTTGTATAAGGCAGCTGATTTATTTTATGTAGTGTAGAGACATTTCAATTCTGTATTACGAGTGGTTTCTAAAAATAACGCCATGTAGATAGTACGATAAAATGTTATTTTTCGTTATTTTTCATTAATGAGCGATAATTTATTAAAATTAAAAATCGTTTGTATTGTGTTTTGTTAAAGTTTTTTTTTATTTTCATTATTAATTATTTATTTTTCGTTATAGACAAAAAACAATTAATTTAAAAGTAATAAATACTAAGTGAAAAAAAAACGTTAGATGTGAAATTGTGAGGGATAGTTTATATATTATTAAAGTATATTGAAAACTACCTGTATAAATTGTGCAACCTTAGAAGGTTTATTGCAAATTAAGTATAATCAAAGGACATGTTAAATAAACTAGCGTTTTTAATAAAAATTGATATAGTATTTGTGTGAAGGCGCTTGCAATTTGTTATTTTTTTAACTTTGATGTAATATCTTATTTTTTAATTAGTGCAAGATGTCAATTCTTGATGAATTAATGCAAAATATTATTCAACTTCGAACAAATCATAAAAAGCTTATTAAAAATATGAAATACACATAATGGAATTGTAAAGGAGGAAGAATTTAATCAAGCAGCCTTTATGCATATTTAATAAATAATATAAAACGCTAAAGATTATAATTGTTTATTTTAATAGTTCACATGAAAAGAGATTTTTAGGAACTTAGACGCGGTTCTACTTACAAATTTATAATCAATTATTTCAATAGTATTTATTTTAAATCCGGTACAGGTCACGTATTTTCTGCTGAGCTTCATTTTTCATTACTGGAAATCAACTATTTGTCTTCCCGTAAAATGTTTCCGCCACCAACATGACATTATAGTTAAATTTGTTTATAAGAAACTTAGATGTTAACACCTGTTCTGAAGTTATTGAAAATGTACTGTTTGGTATTACTGTCGAGCACTATGTTTGGTTAGACATCACTATTCGGGAACACCACCAATTATCAATTGATGATAGATGACCAATTATCAATTGATGACACTGCTCTTATAGCAAATATGCTAATATATCATCGTTCTATTTTATTGTACACATATATACGCATGTATGAACATAAATCGATCCACAATAGTAAAACTTAAAATCTGCGTTTAATTGAATATTCTATTTACTTTAGTATTTAACAAATTAATCTAAAAAGAATTCCTAAAGTTTAAATTAGATAGTAAGTTGTGCAGTTATTGAAGAAAAATAATAAAAATATAATTAATATTTTTTTATTTATAAACGTATTTGCTGTTATTTGTATTGTTTAAAATAAGTAAAATACCGAAGGTATACTAGACGTACATAGAAATTTAAAGAATAAATTCATTTTACGAAGTGAATTTTCGTATTTAATTTCTAGATGACAATTTATTTAGAACAGAACAAATGTGTATGAATATATTTGAAGAAGAACATTTTCTTCCAGTAAATAGTTACAATGATAATGCTTCCCTACTATAGAAATTTTTGTATAAGGCAGCTGATTTATTTTATGTAGTGTAGAGACATTTCAATTCTGTATTACGAGTGGTTTCTAAAAATAACGCCATGTAGATAGTACGATAAAATGTTATTTTTCGTTATTTTTCATTAATGAGCGATAATTTATTAAAATTAAAAATCGTTTGTATTGTGTTTTGTTAAAGTTTTTTTTTATTTTCATTATTAATTATTTATTTTTCGTTATAGACAAAAAACAATTAATTTAAAAGTAATAAATACTAAGTGAAAAAAAAACGTTAGATGTGAAATTGTGAGGGATAGTTTATATATTATTAAAGTATATTGAAAACTACCTGTATAAATTGTGCAACCTTAGAAGGTTTATTGCAAATTAAGTATAATCAAAGGACATGTTAAATAAACTAGCGTTTTTAATAAAAATTGATATAGTATTTGTGTGAAGGCGCTTGCAATTTGTTATTTTTTTAACTTTGATGTAATATCTTATTTTTTAATTAGTGCAAGATGTCAATTCTTGATGAATTAATGCAAAATATTATTCAACTTCGAACAAATCATAAAAAGCTTATTAAAAATATGAAATACACATAATGGAATTGTAAAGGAGGAAGAATTTAATCAAGCAGCCTTTATGCATATTTAATAAATAATATAAAACGCTAAAGATTATAATTGTTTATTTTAATAGTTCACATGAAAAGAGATTTTTAGGAACTTAGACGCGGTTCTACTTACAAATTTATAATCAATTATTTCAATTGTATTTATTTTAAATCCGGTACAGGTCACGTATTTTCTGCTGAGCTTCATTTTTCATTACTGGAAATCAACTATTTGTCTTCCCGTAAAATGTTTCCACCACCGACATGACATTATAGTTAAATTTGTTTATAAGAAACTTAGATGTTAACACCTGTTCTGAAGTTATTAAATATAATGCTTGGTATTACTGCCGAACACTATCTTTCTGATGATACATCACTATTCGGGAACGCCACCAATTATCAATTGATGATAGATGACCAATTACCAATTGATGACACTGCCCTTATAGCAAATATGCTAATATATCATCGTTCTATTTTATTGTACACATATATACGCATGTATGAACATAAATCGATCCACAATAGTAAAACTTAAAATCTGCGTTTAATTGAATATTCTATTTACTTTAGTATTTAACAAATTAATCTAAAAAGAATTCCGAAAGTTTAAATTAGATAGTAAGTTATGCAGTTATTGAAGAAAAATAATAAAAATATAATTAATATTTTTTTATTTATAAACGTATTTGCTGTTATTTGTATTGTTTAAAATAAGTAAAATACCGAAGGTATACTAGACGTACATAGAAATTTAAAGAATAAATTCATTTTACGAAGTGAATTTTCGTATTTAATTTCTAGATGACAATTTATTTAGAACAGAACAAATGTGTATGAATATATTTGAAGAAGAACATTTTCTTCCAGTAAATAGTTACAATGATAATGCTTCCCTACTATAGAAATTTTTGTATAAGGCAGCTGATTTATTTTATGTAGTGTAGAGACATTTCAATTCTGTATTACGAGTGGTTTCTAAAAATAACGCCATGTAGATAGTACGATAAAATGTTATTTTTCGTTATTTTTCATTAATGAGCGATAATTTATTAAAATTAAAAATCGTTTGTATTGTGTTTTGTTAAAGTTTTTTTTTATTTTCATTATTAATTATTTATTTTTCGTTATAGACAAAAAACAATTAATTTAAAAGTAATAAATACTAAGTGAAAAAAAAACGTTAGATGTGAAATTGTGAGGGATAGTTTATATATTATTAAAGTATATTGAAAACTACCTGTATAAATTGTGCAACCTTAGAAGGTTTATTGCAAATTAAGTATAATCAAAGGACATGTTAAATAAACTAGCGTTTTTAATAAAAATTGATATAGTATTTGTGTGAAGGCGCTTGCAATTTGTTATTTTTTTAACTTTGATGTAATATCTTATTTTTTAATTAGTGCAAGATGTCAATTCTTGATGAATTAATGCAAAATATTATTCAACTTCGAACAAATCATAAAAAGCTTATTAAAAATATGAAATACACATAATGGAATTGTAAAGGAGGAAGAATTTAATCAAGCAGCCTTTATGCATATTTAATAAATAATATAAAACGCTAAAGATTATAATTGTTTATTTTAATAGTTCACATGAAAAGAGATTTTTAGGAACTTAGACGCGGTTCTACTTACAAATTTATAATCAATTATTTCAATAGTATTTATTTTAAATCCGGTACAGGTCACGTATTTTCTGCTGAGCTTCATTTTTCATTACTGGAAATCAACTATTTGTCTTCCCGTAAAATGTTTCCGCCACCAACATGACATTATAGTTAAATTTGTTTATAAGAAACTTAGATGTTAACACCTGTTCTGAAGTTATTGAAAATGTACTGTTTGGTATTACTGTCGAGCACTATGTTTGGTTAGACATCACTATTCGGGAACACCACCAATTATCAATTGATGATAGATGACCAATTATCAATTGATGACACTGCTCTTATAGCAAATATGCTAATATATCATCGTTCTATTTTATTGTACACATATATACGCATGTATGAACATAAATCGATCCACAATAGTAAAACTTAAAATCTGCGTTTAATTGAATATTCTATTTACTTTAGTATTTAACAAATTAATCTAAAAAGAATTCCTAAAGTTTAAATTAGATAGTAAGTTGTGCAGTTATTGAAGAAAAATAATAAAAATATAATTAATATTTTTTTATTTATAAACGTATTTGCTGTTATTTGTATTGTTTAAAATAAGTAAAATACCGAAGGTATACTAGACGTACATAGAAATTTAAAGAATAAATTCATTTTACGAAGTGAATTTTCGTATTTAATTTCTAGATGACAATTTATTTAGAACAGAACAAATGTGTATGAATATATTTGAAGAAGAACATTTTCTTCCAGTAAATAGTTACAATGATAATGCTTCCCTACTATAGAAATTTTTGTATAAGGCAGCTGATTTATTTTATGTAGTGTAGAGACATTTCAATTCTGTATTACGAGTGGTTTCTAAAAATAACGCCATGTAGATAGTACGATAAAATGTTATTTTTCGTTATTTTTCATTAATGAGCGATAATTTATTAAAATTAAAAATCGTTTGTATTGTGTTTTGTTAAAGTTTTTTTTTATTTTCATTATTAATTATTTATTTTTCGTTATAGACAAAAAACAATTAATTTAAAAGTAATAAATACTAAGTGAAAAAAAAACGTTAGATGTGAAATTGTGAGGGATAGTTTATATATTATTAAAGTATATTGAAAACTACCTGTATAAATTGTGCAACCTTAGAAGGTTTATTGCAAATTAAGTATAATCAAAGGACATGTTAAATAAACTAGCGTTTTTAATAAAAATTGATATAGTATTTGTGTGAAGGCGCTTGCAATTTGTTATTTTTTTAACTTTGATGTAATATCTTATTTTTTAATTAGTGCAAGATGTCAATTCTTGATGAATTAATGCAAAATATTATTCAACTTCGAACAAATCATAAAAAGCTTATTAAAAATATGAAATACACATAATGGAATTGTAAAGGAGGAAGAATTTAATCAAGCAGCCTTTATGCATATTTAATAAATAATATAAAACGCTAAAGATTATAATTGTTTATTTTAATAGTTCACATGAAAAGAGATTTTTAGGAACTTAGACGCGGTTCAACTTACAAATTTATAATCAATTATTTCAATTGTATTTATTTTAAATCCGGTACAGGTCACGTATTTTCTGCTGAGCTTCATTTTTCATTACTGGAAATCAACTATTTGTCTTCCCGTAAAATGTTTCCGCCACCGACATGACATTATAGTTAAATTTGTTTATAAGAAACTTAGATGTTAACACCTGTTCTGAAGTTATTAAATATAATGCTTGGTATTACTGCCGAACACTATCTTTCTGATGATACATCACTATTCGGGAACGCCACCAATTATCAATTGATGATAGATGACCAATTATCAATTGATGACACTGCCCTTATAGCAAATATGCTAATATATCATCGTTCTATTTTATTGTACACATATATACGCATGTATGAACATAAATCGATCCACAATAGTAAAACTTAAAATCTGCGTTTAATTTAATATTCTATTTACTTTAGTATTTAACAAATTAATCTAAAAAGAATTCCGAAAGTTTAAATTAGATAGTAAGTTATGCAGTTCTTGAAGAAAAATAATAAAAATATAATTAATATTTTTTTATTTATAAACGTATTTGCTGTTATTTGTATTGTTTAAAATAAGTAAAATACCGAAGGTATACTAGACGTACATAGAAATTTAAAGAATAAATTCATTTTACGAAGTGAATTTTCGTATTTAATTTCTAGATGACAATTTATTTAGAACAGAACAAATGTGTATGAATATATTTGAAGAAGAACATTTTCTTCCAGTAAATAGTTACAATGATAATGCTTCCCTACTATAGAACTCAATAATAAATTTAATAAATAGAAGAATAAAGTAAGCGATCAAAGTAATGAAACTATACGTAAGAGGCCGACAATCAGAATAAATGATTTGTTCGAAATAGTTAAAAGATAATTTTATTGAATTTCTTAAAGAAAATCCAATTCTAATAGTTTCTTAGAAATTGTTTTCATAAATTGAAAAAAATAGTTTTGTCACTAATAAATGGCGCAAATATTTCGCCTTTTTAGTAAATAAAGGTGTTTTCATCTTTGTGTTCTCAACATATTTAATATTATTATACATTAACAAATATGAATCTTAGCTCTATGATTTAAAATATGTCCAAAAAGAATAACTGATAAAAAAACTCTAATTTTCCTTCACTTTTATTGATACTGGTAACTTTTTAATGGATATTTTCATCTTCATTTCGCCGTTGGCCATTAAAAATAATACCGGTCACTTTAATGAATAATGGTGATTTCAATGAACACTGGTCACTATGTGGACACAAGTTAATTTTTAATGAATATTGTTGCTCTCGTTGTGGCATTGGTCACTTCCATCGTGGACGTGGTTTTCATTTAATGCATCTTAGTCACTTCTGTAGTCAACATTAGTATTTAATACAACATTGACTCGACTAAGCTAGTCAACCGTACAATTGTCTAGAAACAAATGTTCTTTGATTGACTTGTTTAGGATATCCCATCTACCAATTTTTTTTTAGGCATAAAATAATTAAATACGATTCTTGAGTCCTTATACAACCAATTCCTAATAAATTAGCAGCACTAACCGCTTTAATTATATCAATTGGAATATTAATAATTTCATCATTTTCATATGTATGTGTATGCAATATGTGCCAAATGAAGGGCAAACTATAAGATACGAGATTCTATCTATTAAATTGTATAATGCTAAACACCAAAATATGTACAAAATTAAGGCGCCCTAGGAGTCCTTGTAATAGGTTCTGTATAACCTTGATGCAATAAACATTATAATACCATATGTTATGTATGTGTATATCCAGAAAACTATTGGAACGTTGGCTAGCATAGACGTATCAATGTGGGCTATATGGAATATAAATAAGTTGAATTACATATGTAGTATTTGAATAAAATATAATAAATTACCTTTCAGAGTTAAAATAAAATTTCTATGATATAAATGCCAAACATGCCTATTCTTCGAAATTGAATTGTAAACATTTCTCATAAAAAAATTTCTTTCAGCTTCTGTTAATTTGAACATTAAACTAATATGGGATAATGTGATTGTTATCTTTATCGTAACAGCCGACATAATATTAATTGTAATCAGAATAAAATAAAATGATTTATGAAAGGAATGAATTTGACAAAATCGAATTAATGTCTACGGATTTATTTTCTGGAAATGTAATTGAATAAAATTTAATTTTCTTTCTCAACTATGGAAGATTGAGTTATGGGAAAGGCAATTTAGTATCCTCGCACTTTATCACCGGGTCGGTAAGTTCGAATAGAGAATGGATTTTTCATTAAAGAAATGATCTATACGTCGGTTCTTAGTTTTAATATAACGGATAAAACGTAAAATACGAAATGTTTAGTTTCATTGCTACGGCAATGTGAAATTACCTAAAAAGCGAAAGATGACTAATTAAACGAACAAAAACTTTTGTGGATTATAATTAACAATTTGAGAAGCATATAATTTTTCCATTAACAATCGGGTAATGGGCGAAATTTAGTGAGAACAGCCACAGTCTCTTAGACCAGTTGTTTTAACCAAGTTTTTGTTTCTTACGAGATTTAGTCTCGAATAAAGTAAACAAAAATTGCATTGTTCAGTTTATAATAAACATAATAATAACATGAAGACGAAAAAGATATTTTAAAAATATAGATTGATGCATATTGTTTTTTAAGTGTAATAAAATCGGTGAAGTTATTTGATTAAGTGAAACAGTACAGTTATTTGGTTGTTTGTGTTTTCATTTCGATAATAAATCTTAGTTCAAAATTTATAAATTATTAATGTTTCAAAAGAATTTCATAATTTTCTAATTATTGAACCATTAATAATTATTTGTGTGAATTTCACGAAACGAATATTTTGCTATAGTTTTAAAGTTTAGTGCTTTCAAAACCATTATACGAGTAAATTAAAAAATATCCCAAAAATGTAAATTTGATAATTATGGTTTTCTTTTATTATAAATTGTTTGCTTTTCAAAAGCAATGTTAAGAGTGGGTCATACGGATATTTAGCTTCGTATCAAAATCACGGCGTAATTTATTAAAAACTCTAATTTCAACATTTTATTTCAGAAATGGATGCTACGGCATGTTTTTTAGTTGTTTGTTTACGTCTGGGACAAGTTTGCTAAAAACAAAAGTACCGATAAATTTTTAGAGATATATCGTAAAATACCAAAAAATTAAATGGACAGATCTTAAATAGATTTGAGTGGATTTTGCTTGAATATTTAGTATGTCAGTGTGATTATAATCTGATCTGATGAGTTTGAGTTGGTTGCTTGAGATTAATTATAACTAAATTTTGCGTAATTTAAAATAACTAAATAAAGTTTCTTCTTTTTCAGTGGTAAATTATTGATCTGTAGAGCGATTGTGTTTCAACTTGAGTAGTACTCTTGGGGGATGCAGAAGATATAAGTTGATTTGTTTTCTACTAACTTAACAAATTGATTACTTTCAGAAATTTTCGGCTTTTCGATCACGAATTCACACTGCCAGAGACAATCAGGGCAAAAGCTTGCATAACGTGCGCTCATCGTAACAATCCGCCTTTTTCAGTAAATATCTTAAAACATTAATCTTTCAGGTATTTGTCCTCTTACAGCGTAAGAGCGACGACGACGACTTCGAATTTAAGCGATTAATGGCATATGCATATGCTAAAATCTGCATAGTGCATCTCTTAAATTTCTGCCTAATCTCAACGATTTCAGTTGATAACCGTGGAATTTTTGTAATGTTTTTCATTGCAAAATAGTACCAAAATATCAGCTGGACATCGGCTTTGATGAAAGCAGTATTTTGGATAAAGTTGCTATGCAAATTTGAGTGCCGCATTAGCATTAATTGCTTCTGAAAATGTTCCATCCAATTGCATGCTAATTTGTAGAAAGATCTTTTTGGTTATTTTTTTAACTAAAAAGGCTTTTAATCAAGTTGGTGTCGTAGGATCGAACGTTTTCTTGGTTAGGTTAAAAAAATTGGAGGAGTGCGCGGGGAGGGGGCAAATATCTGCGAAGAGTGTGTTTGTGGATATTTGCGGGGACGGGGGGGATTTGTTACGATGAAGTGCGCGGTTATGCAAGCTTAGCCCAATATGATTGTCTCGTCTATATGATGACTTCATATTAAATATCAAAAGGAAAAAGCGGTGATCGAGAAGGTGAGCAATTAATATATAATTTTGAATGAATGGTGGTTTGTATTGAGGTTTGCATGTGGTTGTGTGATTAGCAGTAATTAATAGTGGTTCACCTACATCTGACTGGATAATGGGTCAATGGGTCATTGAGTATAGTTTAGTAGGTCAGTGGTTATTGGGCCAATTTTAGTAGGTCAGCGGTTATGGGGCCAATTTTCTGTTGGACAGGGATTAGTGGGTCAATATAGAGTTGGACAGTGGTCATTTGCAATAATATTACGAAATTGCATTAGATTTCTTGGATACGTTTCGTATATTGCAATCATAGTTACAGTCTTCGGAATATAAATTTTAGTATTTAAAGAAAATATATAACAAATTACATTTTATTTTAAATTGAATTGTAAACATTACTGATAAATGGAAACATGCTTACAAAGAAAAGATGTTAAATAAAAATTAAATTGGAATTTCTTCAGCCTTTGTTAATTCGAACATCAAACTGATATGGGACACGAATCGGTATGTATTTAAACTCATTATATAATAATTTTATTTAAAATTAAAGTGACTTAATGATTTATGCACAATATAATTATAGATCGATTTTGAATTTTTTTGGATAAGATTATAGACGCGATCTGTAAATAATATTATTACCAACATATCCGTATTGTTTTTTTATCAATACAGTTTGTAGAAGTTTAAATTATATTAGCATTTAGTTTCTTGCACTTCTAGCCACACTAACTAGTAGTAAATAACAATTGTTTACATTAATTAATAAATGGATTATTAAACAAATTTCAGAAAACTGCAAAACCCTCATTTCAACGGAAATAACATTTGCCAACAGTTACCACCTTACCAGTTTTTAATTTCAATTTTAGTTTTAGTTCTATTATTAATTAATTCAGTGTCATATAATTTAGGTTTAATTGTTTGTAAAGTA
This sequence comes from Atherix ibis, assembly GCA_958298945.1. Taxonomy (NCBI): domain Eukaryota; kingdom Metazoa; phylum Arthropoda; class Insecta; order Diptera; family Athericidae; genus Atherix; species Atherix ibis. The sequence goes on from OY282609.1 coordinate 85,012,013, forward strand.
GAAAAAAAGCTTTGTATATATTTTCGATACGAAAACTTCATCACTCCCCCTTCTCATCCTATTATTATTTTCACTTAAGTTGACATAAAAAAATAAATTTACTCGTCGATTGTAGTTGCCATTATTGAGTAACACAATTCCTTAAATACTTATTAGAAACTTGAACAAATACATCATTTTCTTCTCTTCTATTAACCAATATGTACTTATTTGAAGCTTTAAGTTTAGTTTTAAGTATAGAAGTGCAATTCTATATAAATTGCTTACATAGGAAACAGCATCCAACATACCGACGGCATTTTTTAATCATATTTATTAGAATAAAATTAAAATGATTTTTTGGGATTATTGAAAATTTTTACGTGTGTATAACGAACCAATCAAGGTACTGTTTAACATGTTATAAAAGTATTATAGACGACGGTTTTTTAATGATAATTTTGTTCGAGTAAATTTTAATCTTTCTATTCGTGGATTAATGAGATGTATTATACAGTCGGGAATGTAACTTAATTATTTATCTGAAATTTGCATTCTTATTTTTTAGTGGGCAAAAGACCAATCAAACATGCGCATTTATTAATGGTTCCAAATCCTTACGGTTTCATATTCAAATGCATATGATTTATATTGTACTAAAAATAATTATCCTGAAACTTTTAAATTTACGTTCAGTTTGCCTTTGTAGATACAATTTTATCTGTATTATTTTGTTTTCTCTTCATTCGAGCTCGAAATTTATATCGTTTATAGATAATTGATACTTTGCTCGAACACGATGTAATTGTATTGTTTTTAATTGAATAAAACGCAACCCCAATTAATTTTTCGTGTGAAATTATAGTATTTTTTTAAAAAAGTTACTAATTTTGCGGGTTTTTCTTTGCTCTGGTTGTAATTTGATTATTGTGTGAACCTAAATTAATAAAAGAAGAAATTTATATATTCCTGGAGGAGATAAGTATATTTATTATACAAAAAGTAATAAACACATTTGTATTCAAATTAATTTTTTATTACCAAATAATACACGGATATTTGAGTATCATATATGAATATAGAAACCTCTAATATTAAAATGCCTTTTGCTGCATATCAGTTATTTTTCTTTATTTTACAAATATGAAAACCATGAAATAATACCAATATAAAATTCGTTTATTTTTTCTAAAATACTATTTTTTACATACATTTATTAACAGTTAGTATTTTGACTTCGTTTAAATTAAACGCTGGAGAGTCCTTACCAACGAATTCATATTCCAAATAAATCGTTTGTATCGGAACTAGTTGAATATATCCGTTTTTAGATAAAGTATATCGTTCAACATCTTTATTAGTAAATAAAGATGTTGAACGATATACTTTTATTGCGATGCTTATAACTTTGTTATTATTTTGACATGATTCCGATAATAATTCCGCCGAAAATTTAGTAACAATCATCAATCATATTGAATATTATTATAATATGTGTAGCTAGCTTACTTTATACCTCTATTTGAGTATTTAATAATCCTTCAGCATTTTTTTATTTTACCGAGAAAAAGGTATGTTTTTGAACTAATTTCGCTCATGGTTTCTTGCAAGGTGAATTCAAAAAAGCAATTGTCTTGTGTAAATTGTTCAATAAGCAATTCCGACATGTTTAATGTTTTCACCAGTTTTGAACTGTTCGGTCCCTGAAATAAATGAAGGAAAGTTTTCAGTTATAAAAAGACTTCTTATTTAAAAACCTCCCTTACAATATTGGTTTTCCATGAATTTGTATATTTCAGCAGTAAACTGGAACCACAGAAATATGTTTAATGTTTTAATGTAATTCCATATTTACTTCATCGATTGTATCGCGAACAATATAAACATTGACCATATTCATTTTATTGAGATGAGCGATTATCGAAACCGGTGCCATGAAATCTTTTGCCCAATATTGACGGATCTATTATTAAATTAAATTAAATGCGATACCAATTGAATTTACCTAATAATCGTTAAAAATTACCTTAAAATTTCCGTAATAATCAATACTCGACCAAATATTGTAGAAAATAGATATAAGAAATATTGGAATGCCATTAATTTGAAAATAGAAACATTCTCTATTTCCTGAAATATTTGAGAAATTTGTTTTTTATTGTGGAAAAAAAACTCATTGACAATTACAGGTTGGCTCTTGTATAAGTTCTACAGTTCGAAAACCAATTCGAATTGATTTTTGTGAAACAGTCAATTTCCTTGGATCATAAATGAGTCTCGACAGTTTTCCCTTCCACGTGAATTGAATATTATAAAGATATTGTTGTCCATATCCATTAGGCCAGCATAGCTTAATATCCCTCTAATTATTTTGTACATACATTATTATTTAAATAATATTTTCTATTTGATGTCTTAATCGCTTACACTTTTTTTCCGGCAAAATTGGCGTTTCATTAAAATTCAAAGCTATCTATCGGCTTAAAAACATCACTAAAAGACAATATTTTTAATCGTTTTATTTTATTTATGACAACTTTATTCTTTCTATAATATTATATATACAAACAAGTGTACAATCCGATATATTTCCCCCCCCCCCCCCCCCTAACTGTGGTGAAAATCTCAATGACATTATGAGAACAATTCATCCCAATAAACATTAAAATGAATTTTCTTAATACTGTAGGGCTCTATTTTTTATTTAATCTTCTTGAGGTTAACGCCATAATGTAGCCCTGGAAATTTCTGACTTGTCCATACCTAATCTTGGTTACCCTATTCCCTCTCGATCGCTTTTTTTCTTGCTATTTACTCAAATTGTACCTTTACTTTTGCCTTCAATAAATCGTATCTGAATTTGTTCTTTTCTATTTTATGAGCTTTATATTTATAATTTTTATCATTTCTTTTAAACTTACTTGGTCAAGTTAAAGCAATTACAACAAAATAACAATTGCATTCATATATTATTTATTGCCGATATTATTTCTATTCTATATTGTGTTTATATATACTATTCAATTTTATGCCCTTCCATGTGAACTTTTTGATAGTTTTGTATGCACAAGCATATAAACGTATGCTTCCAGAAGTTTATATTTTAATTTTACCCGGATTTGGAATAATTTCACATATTATTAGTCAAGAAAGAGGAAAAAAGGAAACATTTGGATCATTAGGAATAATTTATGCTATATTAGCAATTGGATTATTAGCATTTATTGTATGAGCCCATCACATATTTACAGTAAGCTACAATAATTATTACTGTACCAACAGGAATTAAAATTTTTAGATGATTAGCAACATTACATGGAACACAAATTACTTATTCACCTTCAATTCTATGAGCACTAGGATTTGCATTTTTATTTGCAGTCGGTGGCTTAACAGGAGTTGTTCTTGCTAATTCATCCCTAGATATTATTCTACATGACACTTATTATGTAGTAGCTCATTTCCATTATGTATTATCTATAGGAGCAGTATTTGCAATTATAGGAGGATTTATTCACTGATATCCATTATTTACAGGATTATCATTAAATCCATCACTATTAAAAAGTCAATTTTGTATTATAAAATATTAATTTTATTATTATTTATTTTACAATCTTAGTTTTTGAAGTAAAAAGTAAGATTGTAAAGTTTTTAAAGGCAACGAAGTTTCCTTTTAAAAATCCACCAACTAATCTAATTCTAATTCAAACAAAATTTATTTTTATACTTAACTTGTTAAAAAAGAAAAAACTCGTAATAATCCATAACCTCCTAATTTTAATAAAACACCAGCCAAAATTATTGAACCATAAACTGGTGCTTCTACATGAGCTTTTGGTAATCATAAATGAACCAAAAATATTGGTATTTTAATTAAAAATGCTAAAATTATACTAAAATATAATAAATTAAATAAATAATTAGTTTTTCTTAATAAATAAAAATTTATAGTTATTCTTTTTTGATATAAATAGAAAATACCCACTAATATAGGTAAAGAAGCTAATAAAGTATAAAATAATAAATATACCCCAGCTTGTAATCGTTCAGGTTGATACCCCCAACCTAAAATTAAAAATAACGTAGGAATTAAACTACTTTCAAAAAATAAATAAACTCATTCTTCAAAAAGTTAAATATAAAAATATTAATAAAAATAATACATTAACTAAAAAAAATGGAATAATTTCTATATTTAAAAATAGATTCAATTGCTATTACTATTAAACTACAAATTCAAAATCTTAATAAAATTATTCCATATGAAATTAAATCACATCCTAAAAAAAAACTTAAATATATATAAAAATTATTTAAAATAAATAAAAAACTTAATAATAAAATTTATTATTCGTTTTTAAATGTGAATTTATGTATCCACATAAAATAGGAGCAATACATCGAACATTTAAACTTTTCATTTATGTATGCATTCAAATGTTTTCTCGTATTGATTTTTATCTACGACACCGTACATTTATGCATATGACCTTGCTCTAAGCTGGAAAATGGCTCCATCTTTTGCTGGACTTTTGTATTCGTTTATCGTTAGCGGGTTATTATGTAACATTTGCATCTGCACGAAGTTGCCTTTTATTGAAATCGAAAATTAATCCATAATGTGGTTAAAAATTCAATTTTAAAATTGTTAAAATTCAATGAAATAATTCAATTATTACAAATTCAGAAATGATAAGAGTCAACATAACAAATTCAATTTGATTTTTTTAATACGTATAATTTGTTGATACTATTTTACAAATAAAGCCAATTTTGCTATTGTTTAAAGTATGGAATTTAATTATTCTTTCCTTCATTTTTTATCAAATCCAACTAGAATTAATTTCATAATTCAAACGTATCTAAAACGCAGTTGAATTAATTTACGAATGGAAGTAATAACGTTATTTCCGTCTCGTATTTCTGTCTGCTTGATAATATAAGATTATAAATCTAATTTCAATTATAAAATTTCCAATGGCAAGGGATTTTTTGTATAAGGCAGCTGATATATTATGTATAGTGTAGGGACATTTCAATTGTGTATTAGTTTCTAAAAATAACGCCATGTAGATAGTACGATAAAATGTTATTTTTCATTAATGAGCGATAATTTATTAAAATTAAAAATCGTTTGTATTGTGTTTTGTTAAAGTTTTTTTTAATTTCATTATTATTTATTTATTTTTTGTTATAGACAAAAAAACAATTAATTTAAAACTAATAAATACTAAGTGAAAAAAAAACATTAGATGTGAAATTGTGAGGGGTAGTTTATATATTATTAATGTATACTGAAAACTACCTGTATAAATTGTGCAACCTTAGAAGGTTTATTGCAAATTTAGTATAATCAAAGGACATGTTAAATAAACTAGCGTTTTTAATAAAAATTGATATAGGATTTGTGTGAAGGCGCTTGCAATTTGATATTTCTTTAACTTTGATGTAATATCTTATTTTTTAATTAGTGCAAGATGTCAATTCTTGATGAATTAATGCAAAATATTATTCAACTTCGAACAAATCATAAAAAGCTTATTAAAAATATGAAATACACATAATGAAATTGTAAAAGAGGAAGAATTGAATCACGCAGCCTTTATGCATATTTAAGAAATAATATAAAACGCTAAAGATTATAATTGTTTATTTTAATAGTTCACATGAAAAGAGATTTTTAGGAACTTTGACGCGGTTCTACTTACAAATTTATAATCAATTATTTGAATTGTATTTATTTTAAATCCGGTACAGGTCTCGTATATTCCGCTGAGCTTCATATTTTATTATTGGAAATCAACTATTTGTCTTCCCGTAAAATATATCCGCCGCCGACATGACATTATAGTTTAATTTGTTTATAAAAAGTTTAGTTGTTAACACCTGTTCTGAAGTTATTAAATGTACTGCTTAGTAAAATAGAAAAAAAGCTTTGTATATATTTTCGATACGAAAACTTCATCAACTTCCCCTTCCCATCCTATTATTTTCATTTAAGTTGATATAAAAAAATAAATTTACTCGTCGATTGTAGTTGCCATTATTGAGTAACACAATTCCTTAAATACTTATTCGAAACTTGAACAAATTCATCGTTTTCTCCTCTTCTCTTAATTAATATGTACTTATATTAAGCTTTAAGTTTGTTTTAAGTATAGAAGTGCAATTCTATATAAATTGCTTACATAGGAAACAGCATCCAACATACCGACGGCATTTTTTTAATCAATTTTATTAGAATTGGAATGATTTTTTGACATTGTTAAGGATTTTTACATGCGTATAATGAACCAATCAGGTATATTCTAACATGTTATAAAAGTATTTGAAAATATTTTTATATTTTTGCTTTGGTAAAATTTCAGTCATTTCTAAATAAAAAAAAGGCAGATTTGTCAAGAAATCCGCTACAGGTCGCGGTATTTGCTGAGCTTCGTTTTTCATTACTGGAAATCAACTATTTGTCTTCCCGTAAAATGTTTCCGCCACCGACATTACATTATAGTTAAATTGGTTTATAAAAAGTTTAGATGTTAACACCTGTTCTGAAGTTATTAAATGTACTGCTTGGAATTACTGCCAAACACTATCTTTCGGATGATACATCACTATTCGGGAACGCCACCATCAATTGATGATAGATAGATGGTGGGCACTTAAAACAAACATCCAAGTAAGTGTATTTTTCGGAAATTATATTTATTTAAAATACATTTCGACTTAAATAACTAAAAGATAATATAATGCTAAATAAAAATCCTATTAAAAATTAAATTTACAAAGGGTTTACGCGTCTAAATATAGTAAAGGGCAGAAGTCTCGTATATCATGTGATACGTTACGTAAATTCAATTTCCAAGTAATTTCTGAACATTTAAGGCATTTCAATTTAATTACTGCGTTTAACGCCTTCGACTATAGTTAATTTTTAGTTGAAAGGAAAGCAGATGGAAATCAATTTTTTGTCTTATTAGGCAATTTTGATTTTTTAGACGACGGTTTTTTTTAATGATAATTTTGTTCGAGTAAATTTTAATATTTCTATTCGTGGATTAATGAGATGTATTATTACAGTCGAAAATGCAGCTTCATTATTTATCTGAAATTTGCCTTTTTATATTTTAGTGGGCAAAAGACCAATCAAACATGCGCATTTATTTAAGGTTCTAAATCCATGTGGTTTTATATTCAAATGCATATGATTTATATTGTACTAAAAATAATTATTATACTGAAACTTTAAAGTTACGTTCAGTTTGCCTTGTAAATACGGCATTATATGTTTATGTCCTTTTTTCGTGTTGGAATTTATATCGTTTATTAAAATTTCTATATAGATATATTTTAATCTTTTGCTTTTCTGTTACTTTTAATTAAATTGCTCGAACAGGATATAATTGAAATGTTTTTAATTGAATAAAACGCAACCCCAATTAATTTTTCGTGTGAAATTGAAGTATTTTTTTTAAATTACTAATTTTGCGGGTTTTTCTTTGCTCTGGTTGTAATTTGATTATTGTGTCAACCTAAATTAATAAAAAAATATATTTAAATATCTCTCGAGGAGAGATAATTATAGTTCTTATATGAAAAGTAATAAGTAGATATGTATTCAAAATACTTTTCATTAAATATTATTTATTTAAAATTTTACAAACCTTTATTTTAACAACCATTCAATTTTGGAGTTTGAATTGAGTATCGCACATCATTGGTTAACATCATTTTATCGGAATTATTTTTACGTTAATGAATATTAGCGCAACAAAGTAAATGTAGTTTATCAATATTAAAATAATCGTCCACTAATATTTATTTCAAGTAGTGCGAATAGCTTTAGTGCACCGCGAAGGCAATTTCTTCAAACAAAGTTCAGTCAAATACAAACTCCTGCGATTAATTATAACGTAATTATTGTTAATTAATTCCAACGAAGTGATGATTTAAATGTAAATAATTTTCTCTGCAGTACGAATTAGTGGATCTGTATTTAAGTCGTTGATTCTTATTATTGGATTTTATGGCATTAACGAAGAAATCACTAGTGTCTAGACAAGTTTATAAATTAAGCAAGTAGTTAGTATTAAATTATCCCAAACTAGCATAACGAATCTAATATGAATTTATTTAATTTTAGGCAAATTGGCAATGATTTAGTTATTGATATGTGACAGCTCTACAGGGTAATTTGTCAGAAGCCAACACGAATTAACAATATACAATTTATTGGGGATAATCACACTCGAAAAGGTTCACATAACATCGGATATCGAATTTAGCTACAACGGATTTGGCATTTTAGTTTTAACTAATTTTAAGTACTTTTATAAAATAATAAACACCATTCTTTCCCTCTATTCCCATAGTCTTTTATTGTGTTTAATTTTTGTTTTTAATTTTTATGTATGGTCTAGTTTACAACGGTTATATACATATAGGTTGTTTATTCTATTCGAAATTGTATTCGCTGCGTTGATTTTAATTTGTGGCGAGTATTGCACTTCGAGTTCGACTTAGATTATGGTAGCATTATTTAAGTTTGTTTATTCGTTAATGGTTGTTCGGTTTCTACATTGGCTAATGGACTACTTTGACAACCTACTGAAATAACATTACTATATTTCTATTGATTGATTTTATAATTTGAATATTTTATTTATTTTTGTTTTGATTGTTTCGGCCTTTTTTTGAAACTTGTATTGGAAGTTTTGGATTTGTGTCGTTTAATTAAGCATTAGGATAGCATTATTATGGTTTGTTTATTTGCTAGAGCGAATAAGTTTTTGTATTTTTCATTAAAGGTTTTTCGGTTTCTGCATTGGCTAATAGACTATTTTGACGACAAACTTTACTAAAATAACATTACTAGACTACACTTAATTGGCTTTTAATTTTGGATATTTTACTTGTTTTTGTTTTGATTATTTTGACAATTATTGGTTTGGTCGTTTTTTGAAACTTATTACTTATTTTGAATTTGTGTTGTTTAATTAAGTATCGGGTTTTTGTATTAGGTTTTTAAGTTTTGAATTATATTTGGTTTGCATACAAATTTTCAACGGAATTGTGAAGTGAATTTGTTGTATTTTTATATTTTTCGTATTGTTCGTGTTTGCATTTCTTGGTTTTTACTAAAAACGAATTTTTCAATTCGAAATAAGAGTAAAGTAATTAAAATAAGTTATTAATTTTCAGCGTATTTTATATTTTACGTATTGCGCGATTTTTTTTGTACATCGGAAAAATACTTATCTGATCTGAATTTGTCTGTAGATAAATTGTTTGTTTTTAATTTGACGTTTGTCTAAATTTCTGAAGTAAAATTTGCTTCATTGAAATATTAATTAATTTAGAATTCTCGTTAAATTTAATTATTTATTTGACGTTGACTAGTTTTCTTTTCCTCTTATAATTTTTTTTGAGTTTTCGCATCAATATTCTTTGTCATATAACTGAATTCCTTTAAATTTTAGGGAAATTCTATGTTTCTGATTTGCAATTAAAGGGATTCTGTTGTGATACTGCTTCCGAACATATGTCTTTGAATTATTGTTACTTCCAGCTAATTTATAATTTGTTCTTTGTCTATTTTCTCGCTCACTATTCTGTTAATTTTCTATCGTCTAGAGTAACCCAAAATTGCGTTTATTTTTAGTCAGTTTACTCTACAATATTGCAATATTAATTAAAAATGTTGGTTTGATTGTTAGTCTAAATATTTGAAATATTTCGTTAAATTGAAATTGTATGCAAGTGTTTAGATTATTGTATTAAATATCGTTTATATTTATATTTTGATTCAAGACTTGTTCAATTTTGCGAACTTCTGTTTATTACTTTTAATATAAATTTTCTATAAGAATTTTTGCCCATAATGTGGCGCATTTAAAATATAATTGGATTCCGAAGGGTGAATTTCTCAGATTATGAATTTCTAATTGGAACGTGTTGAAATTATATTTTGATTTATACCAATTAGTCAAATTAGACTTGAACATATGTGGATAGTGTTGGTGCGATTTGGATTGTATACTAGTTAGCGGTAAGAGCACTTTATTTGCTTGGTCTTCTTTGGATTTGTTTTGTTAACCAGAAAATTATAAATAGCGTTATTTAATCGGATATGTGAATTGTAATAGAAAAATATTTAAATATTCTATAAATTTTGAATTCAGCACTCCAATTTTGATTTTTGAGGTTTTGTCACCTGTTTTCGTAGGACAGTTTTACATCATGTTTTTGGTCAGAATGAGTTGTGTTTCCGGATCTGATTCTGTTGAGTTGCTCTTTAGTTGCGCGCAGTTCTTTAGTAATTGATTGCATATTTGCCGATCTTAATATTTATGTAGTTTTGGTTAATATAGCTTTTTTTAATAAGAGTAAATGTTTTAAATGATTTATATATAAGAAGGTGTAATAATTAAAGTGCTGTGATGTCGTCGGTACTACTTGTTCCTAAATCAATAAAATTTCGCAGGTTGGCATTTGTGTTTACCATGCGTGTGGATTTGTATGTACCTAGTGTTTGCGTAATTAAATCAATTAGCGCTACTAAAGAGTGAATAAGTGTTCTTTTTTTGCTTTATTAAGTGTGCAGATGGAAACTCATTGTTCGCATGAAAATTATTTAGCAGATTCTCAGTAGTAGGTATTTTAGTTGATCGCATTTAACAATGTCTGATTTTAGGAGGTTACTACAGTTTTTGCTATGCAACAGTGTTTGAATGTGTTTGGTCAAATGGAAAACCACAAGCATCGATAAAAACTACTTAAAATGTTTGTTCCTATGTACAGAAGGGAACATGTTGGATAACTAAATAATATAAGTAGGTATTTTTGTTGATTAGTATTTACAACCTGTAATTTTTAGGTTATTATTCACTTGATGAGTGGATATTCAGCAATTGTTCAACATGTTTTCAAAAACAACAAGCAAGTTTAGTGAAATGTTTTCAACACTGTATATGTTTCGTGTATATTCAACGTGTAACCAACTTATACCCAACAAGATTATCGATGTTGCACATTTTTAATTGGATTATAAATGCTGAAAGTCAATTAGTGGGGTGAGTGAATGCATGCAGTCTATTTTTAATATCGTTTATAATTCTGCCATAGCTATAGTTGATAATTTATTAGATTAGTTTACTAGACAGACATTTATAGACAATATTTAACCATGTTCTGAGTACGACCACCCTAGGTTATGACATTAGTCCCCCAGGTAATCTGTTTAGTTTTTTTTTATTGTGAAGTTTATTTCGGTAATTCGCCTTGTGTTTAGTTTGCAATAATCGAGTCAATATTCATATACAAATAGTGCGTTACGTTTTAATGCCCGTACGTTTTATTAGCAGTATGGTTTATTGTCGGACGTTTTAATGTCGTACGTTTTAATGTCGTACGTATTAATGCATATAATAATTTCGTCTGTGGAAAAATGCATACATTAATTTTGTCTATGGACTGATGAATATATTAACTTTGTCTATGGAATAATGCATATATTAAAGTGATATATGTAATGCCATGTAGCAAACAATTTGCCAAGGTAGCATTAATATCTTTCAACCACATTACATTATGTGGTCCTTGTTTCCGCCTGAATATGTCATGGTTTCCCGCGTAAATTTTTTGTAGGTCATTTTGTAGGATTTTTCCATGTGCTAGCCATTTGTACGGAATTTTTCAGTATTTTTGTACAATAATTGCTCTAGCTAGTGTATTAACATTGGGAAGTGAATAATTATACTACTATCATGTAGTCCTATAATTTCCCTACCCCCCTCTACCAAGGACGCTATATTACCAGCACATATACAGGTATAATATGATATTTAATGTACTCATATACTAATACTTTCATTAAATATTTTAGAAAATTGACAACCATACAAACGTTTTACCATACACTGTCAAGCTCAGCAACAACACATCCAACTCAGACATGTCATGCCATGTAGCCAACACTTTGCCAAGATAGTATTATTATATTTTGATCACATTGCTGTAGTATTAGTGAGTCTAGAGCAATTTCCGCAAAAATTTGCTGCACATTGTATTTAAAAAAGTACAAGAATTCACATGCTTGCAAGTGTTAAAATTCACCTTGTGTGCGTTGTATGTGTGTGAGTAAGGAGTTAGTACCACAGTTACCTCCGGCACATTTGCCTTGACTTGTTAATAGTTTTATTGTATTGATAGGATGCTTAGTTGCATAGATATCGATGTATAAGTGATAGTTTTTTGCACAAAGTTATCATTTAATGCATAGCGTTAAGCATTGTAGAATGTATATTTTTGCCTAGCTTAGCTCAGAAGCGTCGGTTTGAGTTCGGGTTAGCTTCTACACCTGCCCCAGTAGTGTGCGGTCGTTTTAGTACCAGAAGCATAATCCTTAGATGACTGCTTCCCTCTCTCAGTGAAAAGATAGGTTTTAACCTTGTTTGAGGTTGTTATTGTTGTAATTTTATGTTGAAAGAGTTTGACCCCTCAAATCCTACCTTTCTTTAGTCCTAGCCTTTTGGGAGTAGTATCATCTTGTAGCCCCGGAAATTCCTGACTTGTCCATGCTTATCTCGGTTACCCTAATCCTCCCTTTAGGCTTCTAGAACAAAAGTACTGTTGGCTTAACATATTTAGGGTAAGCTTTGACGCTGACTGCAACTTTGACGCATACTTCAAAGCTTGACCGCAAATTTGAAGTCGTCCAGGGTCCTGACTTTGACGCTGACTGCAACTTTGACTTGACTGCAAAGCTGGCTTTGTCCTGGTTTCCCGCGTGTATTCGTTGCACGCCATTTTGTTTGGATTTTTCCATGTGCTAGCCGTTTTTTCAAATTTTTCCACGTGCTAGCCGTTTTTTCAAATTTTTCCATGTGGTAGCCATTTTGTCGGATTTTTCCAAGTGCTAACCGTTTTTTCAAATTTTTCCACGTGCTAACCGTTTTTTTCAAATTTTTCCGTGCTAACCGTTTTTTTCAAATTTTTCCATGTGGTAGCCATTTTGTCGGATTTTTCCACGTGCTAACCGTTTTTTCAAATTTTTCCACGTGCTAACCGTTTTTTTCAAATTTTTCCACATGCTAACCGTTTTTTTAAATTTTTCCATGTGGTAGCCATTTTGTCGGATTTTTCCACGTGCTAACCGTTTTTTCAAATTTTTCCACGTGCTAACCGTTTTTTTCAAATTTTTTCACATGCTAACCGTTTTTTCAAATTTTTCCATGTGGTAGCCATTTTGTCGGATTTTTCCACGTGCTAACCGTTTTTTCAAATTTGTCCACGTGCTAACCGTTTTTTCAAATTTGTCCACGTGCTAACCGTTTTTTCAAATTTTCCACGTGCTAACCGTTTTTCAAATTTGTCCATGTGCTAGCCATTTTGTCGCATTTTTACCATGTGGTAGCCATTTTTACGGAATTTTTCAGTATTTTTGTACAAGAATTGCTCTAGCTAGTGTATTAACATTGGGAAGTGAATAATTATACTACTATCATGTAGTCCTATAATTTCCCTACCCCCCTCTACCAAGGACGCTATATTACCAGCACATATACAGGTATAATATGATATTTAATGTACTCATATACTAATACTTTCATTAAATATTTTAGAAAATTGACAACCATACAAACGTTTTACCATACACTGTCAAGCTCAGCAACAACACATCCAACTCAGACATGTCATGCCATGTAGCCAACACTTTGCCAAGATAGTATTATTATATTTTGATCACATTGCTGTAGTATTAGTGAGTCTAGAGCAATTTCCGCAAAAATTTGCTGCACATTGTATTTAAAAAAGTACAAGAATTCACATGCTTGCAAGTGTTAAAATTCACCTTGTGTGCGTTGTATGTGTGTGAGTAAGGAGTTAGTACCACAGTTACCTCCGGCACATTTGCCTTGACTTGTTAATAGTTTTATTGTATTGATAGGATGCTTAGTTGCATAGATATCGATGTATAAGTGATAGTTTTTTGCACAAAGTTATCATTTAATGCATAGCGTTAAGCATTGTAGAATGTATATTTTTGCCTAGCTTAGCTCAGAAGCGTCGGTTTGAGTTCGGGTTAGCTTCTACACCTGCCCCAGTAGTGTGCGGTCGTTTTAGTACCAGAAGCATAATCCTTAGATGACTGCTTCCCTCTCTCAGTGAAAAGATAGGTTTTAACCTTGTTTGAGGTTGTTATTGTTGTAATTTTATGTTGAAAGAGTTTGACCCCTCAAATCCTACCTTTCTTTAGTCCTAGCCTTTTGGGAGTAGTATCATCTTGTAGCCCCGGAAATTCCTGACTTGTCCATGCTTATCTCGGTTACCCTAATCCTCCCTTTAGGCTTCTAGAACAAAAGTACTGTTGGCTTAACATATTTAGGGTAAGCTTTGACGCTGACTGCAACTTTGACGCATACTTCAAAGCTTGACCGCAAATTTGAAGTCGTCCAGGGTCCTGACTTTGACGCTGACTGCAACTTTGACTTGACTGCAAAGCTGGCTTTGTCCTGGTTTCCCGCGTGTATTCGTTGCACGCCATTTTGTTTGGATTTTTCCATGTGCTAGCCGTTTTTTCAAATTTTTCCACGTGCTAGCCGTTTTTTCAAATTTTTCCATGTGGTAGCCATTTTGTCGGATTTTTCCAAGTGCTAACCGTTTTTTCAAATTTTTCCACGTGCTAACCGTTTTTTTCAAATTTTTCCGTGCTAACCGTTTTTTTCAAATTTTTCCATGTGGTAGCCATTTTGTCGGATTTTTCCACGTGCTAACCGTTTTTTCAAATTTTTCCACGTGCTAACCGTTTTTTTCAAATTTTTCCACATGCTAACCGTTTTTTTAAATTTTTCCATGTGGTAGCCATTTTGTCGGATTTTTCCACGTGCTAACCGTTTTTTCAAATTTTTCCACGTGCTAACCGTTTTTTTCAAATTTTTTCACATGCTAACCGTTTTTTCAAATTTTTCCATGTGGTAGCCATTTTGTCGGATTTTTCCACGTGCTAACCGTTTTTTCAAATTTGTCCACGTGCTAACCGTTTTTTCAAATTTGTCCACGTGCTAACCGTTTTTTCAAATTTTCCACGTGCTAACCGTTTTTCAAATTTGTCCATGTGCTAGCCATTTTGTCGCATTTTTACCATGTGGTAGCCATTTTTACGGAATTTTTCAGTATTTTTGTACAAGAATTGCTCTAGCTAGTGTATTAACATTGGGAAGTGAATAATTATACTACTATCATGTAGTCCTATAATTTCCCTACCCCCCTCTACCAAGGACGCTATATTACCAGCACATATACAGGTATAATATGATATTTAATGTACTCATATACTAATACTTTCATTAAATATTTTAGAAAATTGACAACCATACAAACGTTTTACCATACACTGTCAAGCTCAGCAACAACACATCCAACTCAGACATGTCATGCCATGTAGCCAACACTTTGCCAAGATAGTATTATTATATTTTGATCACATTGCTGTAGTATTAGTGAGTCTAGAGCAATTTCCGCAAAAATTTGCTGCACATTGTATTTAAAAAAGTACAAGAATTCACATGCTTGCAAGTGTTAAAATTCACCTTGTGTGCGTTGTATGTGTGTGAGTAAGGAGTTAGTACCACAGTTACCTCCGGCACATTTGCCTTGACTTGTTAATAGTTTTATTGTATTGATAGGATGCTTAGTTGCATAGATATCGATGTATAAGTGATAGTTTTTTGCACAAAGTTATCATTTAATGCATAGCGTTAAGCATTGTAGAATGTATATTTTTGCCTAGCTTAGCTCAGAAGCGTCGGTTTGAGTTCGGGTTAGCTTCTACACCTGCCCCAGTAGTGTGCGGTCGTTTTAGTACCAGAAGCATAATCCTTAGATGACTGCTTCCCTCTCTCAGTGAAAAGATAGGTTTTAACCTTGTTTGAGGTTGTTATTGTTGTAATTTTATGTTGAAAGAGTTTGACCCCTCAAATCCTACCTTTCTTTAGTCCTAGCCTTTTGGGAGTAGTATCATCTTGTAGCCCCGGAAATTCCTGACTTGTCCATGCTTATCTCGGTTACCCTAATCCTCCCTTTAGGCTTCTAGAACAAAAGTACTGTTGGCTTAACATATTTAGGGTAAGCTTTGACGCTGACTGCAACTTTGACGCATACTTCAAAGCTTGACCGCAAATTTGAAGTCGTCCAGGGTCCTGACTTTGACGCTGACTGCAACTTTGACTTGACTGCAAAGCTGGCTTTGTCCTGGTTTCCCGCGTGTATTCGTTGCACGCCATTTTGTTTGGATTTTTCCATGTGCTAGCCGTTTTTTCAAATTTTTCCACGTGCTAGCCGTTTTTTCAAATTTTTCCATGTGGTAGCCATTTTGTCGGATTTTTCCAAGTGCTAACCGTTTTTTCAAATTTTTCCACGTGCTAACCGTTTTTTTCAAATTTTTCCGTGCTAACCGTTTTTTTCAAATTTTTCCATGTGGTAGCCATTTTGTCGGATTTTTCCACGTGCTAACCGTTTTTTCAAATTTTTCCACGTGCTAACCGTTTTTTTCAAATTTTTCCACATGCTAACCGTTTTTTTAAATTTTTCCATGTGGTAGCCATTTTGTCGGATTTTTCCACGTGCTAACCGTTTTTTCAAATTTTTCCACGTGCTAACCGTTTTTTTCAAATTTTTTCACATGCTAACCGTTTTTTCAAATTTTTCCATGTGGTAGCCATTTTGTCGGATTTTTCCACGTGCTAACCGTTTTTTCAAATTTGTCCACGTGCTAACCGTTTTTTCAAATTTGTCCACGTGCTAACCGTTTTTTCAAATTTTCCACGTGCTAACCGTTTTTCAAATTTGTCCATGTGCTAGCCATTTTGTCGCATTTTTACCATGTGGTAGCCATTTTTACGGAATTTTTCAGTATTTTTGTACAAGAATTGCTCTAGCTAGTGTATTAACATTGGGAAGTGAATAATTATACTACTATCATGTAGTCCTATAATTTCCCTACCCCCCTCTACCAAGGACGCTATATTACCAGCACATATACAGGTATAATATGATATTTAATGTACTCATATACTAATACTTTCATTAAATATTTTAGAAAATTGACAACCATACAAACGTTTTACCATACACTGTCAAGCTCAGCAACAACACATCCAACTCAGACATGTCATGCCATGTAGCCAACACTTTGCCAAGATAGTATTATTATATTTTGATCACATTGCTGTAGTATTAGTGAGTCTAGAGCAATTTCCGCAAAAATTTGCTGCACATTGTATTTAAAAAAGTACAAGAATTCACATGCTTGCAAGTGTTAAAATTCACCTTGTGTGCGTTGTATGTGTGTGAGTAAGGAGTTAGTACCACAGTTACCTCCGGCACATTTGCCTTGACTTGTTAATAGTTTTATTGTATTGATAGGATGCTTAGTTGCATAGATATCGATGTATAAGTGATAGTTTTTTGCACAAAGTTATCATTTAATGCATAGCGTTAAGCATTGTAGAATGTATATTTTTGCCTAGCTTAGCTCAGAAGCGTCGGTTTGAGTTCGGGTTAGCTTCTACACCTGCCCCAGTAGTGTGCGGTCGTTTTAGTACCAGAAGCATAATCCTTAGATGACTGCTTCCCTCTCTCAGTGAAAAGATAGGTTTTAACCTTGTTTGAGGTTGTTATTGTTGTAATTTTATGTTGAAAGAGTTTGACCCCTCAAATCCTACCTTTCTTTAGTCCTAGCCTTTTGGGAGTAGTATCATCTTGTAGCCCCGGAAATTCCTGACTTGTCCATGCTTATCTCGGTTACCCTAATCCTCCCTTTAGGCTTCTAGAACAAAAGTACTGTTGGCTTAACATATTTAGGGTAAGCTTTGACGCTGACTGCAACTTTGACGCATACTTCAAAGCTTGACCGCAAATTTGAAGTCGTCCAGGGTCCTGACTTTGACGCTGACTGCAACTTTGACTTGACTGCAAAGCTGGCTTTGTCCTGGTTTCCCGCGTGTATTCGTTGCACGCCATTTTGTTTGGATTTTTCCATGTGCTAGCCGTTTTTTCAAATTTTTCCACGTGCTAGCCGTTTTTTCAAATTTTTCCATGTGGTAGCCATTTTGTCGGATTTTTCCAAGTGCTAACCGTTTTTTCAAATTTTTCCACGTGCTAACCGTTTTTTTCAAATTTTTCCGTGCTAACCGTTTTTTTCAAATTTTTCCATGTGGTAGCCATTTTGTCGGATTTTTCCACGTGCTAACCGTTTTTTCAAATTTTTCCACGTGCTAACCGTTTTTTTCAAATTTTTCCACATGCTAACCGTTTTTTTAAATTTTTCCATGTGGTAGCCATTTTGTCGGATTTTTCCACGTGCTAACCGTTTTTTCAAATTTTTCCACGTGCTAACCGTTTTTTTCAAATTTTTTCACATGCTAACCGTTTTTTCAAATTTTTCCATGTGGTAGCCATTTTGTCGGATTTTTCCACGTGCTAACCGTTTTTTCAAATTTGTCCACGTGCTAACCGTTTTTTCAAATTTGTCCACGTGCTAACCGTTTTTTCAAATTTTCCACGTGCTAACCGTTTTTCAAATTTGTCCATGTGCTAGCCATTTTGTCGCATTTTTACCATGTGGTAGCCATTTTTACGGAATTTTTCAGTATTTTTGTACAAGAATTGCTCTAGCTAGTGTATTAACATTGGGAAGTGAATAATTATACTACTATCATGTAGTCCTATAATTTCCCTACCCCCCTCTACCAAGGACGCTATATTACCAGCACATATACAGGTATAATATGATATTTAATGTACTCATATACTAATACTTTCATTAAATATTTTAGAAAATTGACAACCATACAAACGTTTTACCATACACTGTCAAGCTCAGCAACAACACATCCAACTCAGACATGTCATGCCATGTAGCCAACACTTTGCCAAGATAGTATTATTATATTTTGATCACATTGCTGTAGTATTAGTGAGTCTAGAGCAATTTCCGCAAAAATTTGCTGCACATTGTATTTAAAAAAGTACAAGAATTCACATGCTTGCAAGTGTTAAAATTCACCTTGTGTGCGTTGTATGTGTGTGAGTAAGGAGTTAGTACCACAGTTACCTCCGGCACATTTGCCTTGACTTGTTAATAGTTTTATTGTATTGATAGGATGCTTAGTTGCATAGATATCGATGTATAAGTGATAGTTTTTTGCACAAAGTTATCATTTAATGCATAGCGTTAAGCATTGTAGAATGTATATTTTTGCCTAGCTTAGCTCAGAAGCGTCGGTTTGAGTTCGGGTTAGCTTCTACACCTGCCCCAGTAGTGTGCGGTCGTTTTAGTACCAGAAGCATAATCCTTAGATGACTGCTTCCCTCTCTCAGTGAAAAGATAGGTTTTAACCTTGTTTGAGGTTGTTATTGTTGTAATTTTATGTTGAAAGAGTTTGACCCCTCAAATCCTACCTTTCTTTAGTCCTAGCCTTTTGGGAGTAGTATCATCTTGTAGCCCCGGAAATTCCTGACTTGTCCATGCTTATCTCGGTTACCCTAATCCTCCCTTTAGGCTTCTAGAACAAAAGTACTGTTGGCTTAACATATTTAGGGTAAGCTTTGACGCTGACTGCAACTTTGACGCATACTTCAAAGCTTGACCGCAAATTTGAAGTCGTCCAGGGTCCTGACTTTGACGCTGACTGCAACTTTGACTTGACTGCAAAGCTGGCTTTGTCCTGGTTTCCCGCGTGTATTCGTTGCACGCCATTTTGTTTGGATTTTTCCATGTGCTAGCCGTTTTTTCAAATTTTTCCACGTGCTAGCCGTTTTTTCAAATTTTTCCATGTGGTAGCCATTTTGTCGGATTTTTCCAAGTGCTAACCGTTTTTTCAAATTTTTCCACGTGCTAACCGTTTTTTTCAAATTTTTCCGTGCTAACCGTTTTTTTCAAATTTTTCCATGTGGTAGCCATTTTGTCGGATTTTTCCACGTGCTAACCGTTTTTTCAAATTTTTCCACGTGCTAACCGTTTTTTTCAAATTTTTCCACATGCTAACCGTTTTTTTAAATTTTTCCATGTGGTAGCCATTTTGTCGGATTTTTCCACGTGCTAACCGTTTTTTCAAATTTTTCCACGTGCTAACCGTTTTTTTCAAATTTTTTCACATGCTAACCGTTTTTTCAAATTTTTCCATGTGGTAGCCATTTTGTCGGATTTTTCCACGTGCTAACCGTTTTTTCAAATTTGTCCACGTGCTAACCGTTTTTTCAAATTTGTCCACGTGCTAACCGTTTTTTCAAATTTTCCACGTGCTAACCGTTTTTCAAATTTGTCCATGTGCTAGCCATTTTGTCGCATTTTTACCATGTGGTAGCCATTTTTACGGAATTTTTCAGTATTTTTGTACAAGAATTGCTCTAGCTAGTGTATTAACATTGGGAAGTGAATAATTATACTACTATCATGTAGTCCTATAATTTCCCTACCCCCCTCTACCAAGGACGCTATATTACCAGCACATATACAGGTATAATATGATATTTAATGTACTCATATACTAATACTTTCATTAAATATTTTAGAAAATTGACAACCATACAAACGTTTTACCATACACTGTCAAGCTCAGCAACAACACATCCAACTCAGACATGTCATGCCATGTAGCCAACACTTTGCCAAGATAGTATTATTATATTTTGATCACATTGCTGTAGTATTAGTGAGTCTAGAGCAATTTCCGCAAAAATTTGCTGCACATTGTATTTAAAAAAGTACAAGAATTCACATGCTTGCAAGTGTTAAAATTCACCTTGTGTGCGTTGTATGTGTGTGAGTAAGGAGTTAGTACCACAGTTACCTCCGGCACATTTGCCTTGACTTGTTAATAGTTTTATTGTATTGATAGGATGCTTAGTTGCATAGATATCGATGTATAAGTGATAGTTTTTTGCACAAAGTTATCATTTAATGCATAGCGTTAAGCATTGTAGAATGTATATTTTTGCCTAGCTTAGCTCAGAAGCGTCGGTTTGAGTTCGGGTTAGCTTCTACACCTGCCCCAGTAGTGTGCGGTCGTTTTAGTACCAGAAGCATAATCCTTAGATGACTGCTTCCCTCTCTCAGTGAAAAGATAGGTTTTAACCTTGTTTGAGGTTGTTATTGTTGTAATTTTATGTTGAAAG